>CP126896.1:84479500-85710000 GCA_030440675.1 Furcifer pardalis
GTACAGTACTGAGAGACGAGGGCAACACACGATTAATATTGTACAGTACTGAGAAACCTCGGGTTTCAATTTCTCAACTAATTTGAGATAACAGCTTTAGGCCTGAAAACCTGGCTGGCAGGACATATCTGGGGACTAGGGAACATGGGTTCCCATACTAAGTGGCTCATTTAAGGAGTGCCGCTTTGGGGGGCTGATCCATGATCTATGGGAATACTGGCGTGCAGTTTGCACTGTTTTTAGCTTCAGATAACTTTTAAACTTTTACGATTTTATATGTTTTTATCCTCTACTTTTATTTATCATGATGTAAGCCGCCCAGAGTCGGGTTTCCCGAGTGAGGCGGGGTAATAAATTCAATAAATAAATAAAAAATAAAAATAGGTTTGCTGATGGGATTGGGTGCATCCTTTAATGTTCCGCCTCAGGCGATCCGATATATTAGGCCAGAAGAGGGTTTGAGATGATGGATCAACCTGCTCTGCCTTTGTGGTTTAGGATTTGATTCACCTCAGAACCTCATGCAATCCTAAAACTAACTAGCCTTTCTCCGCAGCAAGCTACATGTAAACTATTAATCCCCGAAGGTCCCCTCAAAGGAAAAAGCAGACTGCACTGCTGGCGTGCGTGCTCTCGATTCCGAAGTGAATCTTGTGTTGAGCCCTGCATGGGATTCAGCTCCCCTGGTGGCTTAGTGGTTAAGACGCTGAGCCTGGAGACTGGAAGGTCGGGTTTCGATACCCAACAGGGCTGCACGACTTGGGGACGTCCCCCTGAGCGGAGCTTCTCCAGCAAAAACCCTTTCAACCCAGAGTAATCTCTGACACGAAATAATAATAATAAATTATCACTATGATCATTATTATTATTATTCCCACCGAAGCAAGTCATGAATAGGACCGGCCGGAGTCGGAGTTATGAGCGTTCCAAATTGCGTCACCTTCTTTTGCCGGATTGGTCGGAATCTGCAACTTTGCAAAACAGAACTCTGACGTTCCTCCGGATTTTCCTTCCTGGGGACCAATCAGCTTCTGCCTCAGCGCTGAGAAGGTGTTTTTTTTTTTTTTAGCCCCCATTCATCAAATAAGAAATGAGAGAAAGGCGGTGCTTCGGCTCGCCACCAATGGGCTGTTCCCGGGGTACCACTTTGGTTACGTTCCCATCCAATCAGAGTCCAGCGGGCTCCGATTCAAACTGTTTCCAGAGGGTTGTGTGTCGTGTCCGTGGGAACGGGCCGGTGAGCGTTCTGCTCTCGTGGCGGTCGATGGAGGCTCGGCTGGTGGGGCCTGGGCCCTTCCGAGCCACCCGACTGGTAAGTGGACGGGCGGGTGAGTCGTCTGGCAGTGCCTGTCTTGAGATCCAGGTCTCCCTCCTCCTTTGTTCCTGAGTATGAACAAAAAAGGAAGCGCTCTGTGCATGCTCAGGTTGCCCTTTCCCCTTAACTGGCTCTTCTCAGGCTCGGATATACCCTTGCAACGGGCACCTTTGTCATTATGTATCTAGGCTCCACTGCTACAGGCTCCAGAACCTCTTGAATGTTGCGATGGCTGCCCTTTAGGTAAAGGTCGCCCTAGTTTGGAAGCCAGTGACTCGTATCTGACTCCAGGGTTCGGTGCTCATCTCCATTTGCAGCCAAAGAGCCAGCGCTGTCTGCGTCTGCAGACGTGTCCGTAGTTATGTGGCAGGCATGGCTAGACACTGGAGCGGATGGGACCCTGTTACCTTCCCACTAAAGTGGTATCTGTTTACTTTTTAAAATATATTGTAAGCACCCTCATTTTAACTTCTGATCCTTTTGTTGCACTATTCCTGTCTTGGACCATAATAAAGTTTGATTGACTATCTACTTCAGTGTTTCCCAAATGCTGGTGTTTGGACTTCAGTTCCCAGAAGCCTAAGCCAGTATATTGATTGATCAGTGCTTTGGGGAATTGACTTAAGCTTCTGGGAATTGAAGTCCAAACACCAGCATTTGGGAAACACTGATCTACTTGCAATTTCTTGCTTTCTAACTGCTAGGTTTGCGGGAGCTGAGACAGAGACAGAAGCTCACGCCGTGGTGCAGCACTTGGGTCTCGAACTGCTGACTTGCTGACCTTTCAACATCTTGAACACTAACCCACTGCAGTCCGGCTGCCCTTCAGCACAGCCCCATTCAACAGGGCCTGCCTGTGGTGTGCCTTTGTGTGTAGCCCTGTCTCTGATGCCTCCACCTCACATTTGTGTCAGGGAAGAGAGAGTCCTGTTCTGCACTTTGACTGCTCCAGATGTCATTTATAAAATGTACCACTTGTGTCCTGACCCAACTGTTTCTGTACCAATTGCCTGACACCCCAACATAAATCTGGCACTAATATGGCTAAGGGTCATTTGTGATGTCAAATGGTAATGGCACGCCAGTTCTGCCACAATTTTACAGAAACTAGATCTATCATATCCTCTAGGGCAGTGGTTCCCAACAAGGGGTATACAGCCCACTAGTGGACTTCAATTCCCAGAAGCCTAAGTCAGTACATTGGCTGATCAGTGCTTTGGGGAAATGACTTAGGCTTCTGGAAATTGAAGTCCAAAAACCAGCATTTGGGAAAAACTGCTAGGGGACAAGTAACCTTGGTATTGAATCCTGGGTTGAAATCAACAGAATGAAATTTAACAGAGGTAAGTGCAAAGTTTTACACTTAGGGAACAAAAACCAGATGCACAGTTACAAGATGGGGGATATTTGGCTCAGTAATGCTACAAGTGGGAAAGATCTTGAAATTGTTGTAGATCACAGACTAAATATGAGTCAACTTTGCGATGTGGCTGCAAAAAAGGCCAACACTGTTTTAGGCTGCATTAACAGGAATATAGTCTCCAAAACTCATGAGGGACTAGTCTCCCGCTATTCAGCACTAGTTAAACCACATCTAGAGTACTGTGTCCAATTCTGGGCACCACACTTTAAGAGAGATGCAAACAAACTAGAGAAGGGAAAAAAAGATGTTCTGGGGAACCAAGCCCTATGAGGAAAGACTGAAAGAACAGGGCATGTTTAGGCTTGAGAAAAGGAGACTGAGAGGGGATATGATAGCACTCTTCAAATACATGAAAGATAACCATAAAGAGGAAGGAAAGGATCTGTGCTCCATCATCCCAGAGTGCAGGACACATAACAATTGGTTCAAGTTACAGGAAGCCAGATATAGGCTAAATATTAGGGGGGGGGGGACTCCTTAATGGTTTAGAACAGTATGACAGTAGGACCAATTGCCTTGAGAGGTGGTGAGCATTCCAACACTGGAAGCATTCAAGAGAGAATTGGACAGCCATCTGTCATATCTCCTTAAATTCGGATTCTTGCATTCAGCAGGGGATTGGACCTGACTGCCTAAAAGGCCACTTCTAGCTCAGTGATACTATGATTCTATATTTTTTTTAATGTTTGTGAGAGTAGTTCAAGACCTGAGTGCTGCACAACTGAGTGAGTTCCTCTCTACAGACATGACTGACTTTTGAACCCCAGGGGGTATTTTTTAATAAGATATTTGAACAGCTTCCAACTTTGTGGCTGTATAAAACTACATTTTGTGTCTTTTCTCTGAAAATTGAAAGTACTGTTTGTTGTATCACATTGCTTAACATTCATAGGTACTTAACCCACATATGTGCTTAATTTAATGTTTTCTTGAACTTTGTCATTGGATCTGAAATGCTTTGTCATTGGGTTCCCTTGTATCTGTAGAAGATTATATTATAATTACAGCCCTTTGACACAGTTTCTATGATTGCGTGTTTTTTTGTGACTAAGGAGAAAAACTTCATGTCTCCAAGCCCTTAGCCTTTGAGTAATAGGAAGATGAATGTGAAGGGTAATATTTAGAAAGGTAGGCATGTACAACTGATACTTTTTCCCACCAGGCCTCCTGCTTTTTCTCTAGCACTACCAGACTCTGAGTTTGGCAAACAAGAAGGAAGATATGCCCTTTATTTGTTTTTCTCCATGTTGTAATGTGTTTTGTTTTTTCCCTTCCCTCAGTGGAATGAAACTATTGAGCACTTTAGAGATGGAATGCCATTACGGAAGCATCGCTGTCACTTCAAAAGCTACGATCGTTGCTTCACAGCTTCAGAGGCAGTAGACTGGTTACACCGACTCCTAAGGCACAATCAAAATTTTAGCCCAGACGTTACTCGGGCTCAAACAGTTCAACTCCTTCAAAAGTTCCTAAAGAATCATGTTATTGAAGATATCAAAGGAAGGTGGGGCAAAGAAGATTTTGAAGATAATGGTAACTTATATAGGTAAATAATTGGAAAGTAGGCATGAAGGAAAAAATAACTACTTTAGATTTTCAGACATCTTTTTCAGCTATCTATCAATGCTTTTAACTTTCATAGTGTTACACCAGTGGGTGAATAACATGAAAGTGTAACAAAAAGATAATTACTGTATCAGGTACACTTTCTGTCAGGGCACATCATATCTTTTGCTACCAATTGTTAATTGAAATAATTTTATTTTTAGCCACTTTTCAAATAGTCTTGTGTGAAGAATGAACCCAGTCTCCACATGATTTATCCATTCTACTTTTTCAACTCATGTCATTTGCAGTGTAGTCTGTGTTTCTTTTTAACTGTGGTTAATGAAAGCAAGACAGTTTTATAAACTGTTTTGAACATGGCTTGTTTTCTAATCATAGTTAAATTGGTTCAGGTATGAGCAACACAACAAACTATGCTTGCTTAAAAATAGCTTTGAAAGATTTTAGGCTAGAATATAGTTTTGCAGCTTAACTTGTTTCCGCCAAACTGCTGCTCCCTTCTTAAAAGTTCCCAGATCTTAACGATCTCATGAAGCTGGTCTGATATGGAGTCAGGCAATTAGTCCATCCACCCTTCCAAATATTTTCTCAGGCAGAAGTTTTAGCCAGGTATCCGAAGTAAGGTCCGCTAAACTATAGAAACTGAGGATTGAATCTGAGTTCCATGTAACTGGTGTGGAACTTTTGCAGATTAGTGTACAGAAGCCTGAAATTATAACGGAGACAGGAAAAATTAAGAGCTTAAGGGGTTTTGATTAAAGCCAAGGATCTATGTCTGTCACTAGGCATTGAAAAGTGCTTGAAAATTTCACATGCAGCCTAGTTAAAGCATAACCTTCATAGAAACTTGTGGGGCTGTGGGCAGTCAGTTATTTAACAACCTTCTACTGTTCTCTTCCTTGAGTGGTTCTATGCCTTCTTTTCTTTATAAATTATGGTTTTCTTTCACTAGATTTTGCTTAGAATGAGTTTTGATGGAATACTAGGCTTTAATACAACAGACCGTGATTGTTTTTTTTAATGACTGTGTATGTTCCTTCAATGGGGAATTAGTCAAGCATGCAGGGGTGAGGTCTGCGAATAGTGCTTGGCCATTTCTGTGTATGAAACAGCAGGAAATTAAAGGAGCTCTAAGGTGATGCACATTAGGGTTCTGGATACAGTATCTCTTTTAATTTGATATGAGGGAGCAGATCTGGAATGCGGCCATTTGAGCTATTTAAAAAGAGCTATTATTAGGGCAGCAGTGGCTAAGTGGTTAAGACACTGAGCCTGACAATGGAAAGGTTAGCAAGTCGAAACTTTGAGACCTGAGTGATGGACTGAGCACCTGTTGTCTGTCCCAGCTCCTGCCAACCTAGCAGTTTGAAAACAAGAAGTTGCAAGTAGATAAATAGGTACGGCTTTGGTGGGAAAGGAAACAGCGTTCCATGTACTCCAGCATTTAGTCGTGCCTGCCACATGACTATGGAAATGTCTGCAGATGCAGCCAGCGCTGGCTCTTTGGCTGTAAAAGGAGATGAGCACCGCCCCCTATAATCAGACATGACTGGCTTTCGACCAAGGAAGACCTTTACCCTAATATTAGGAAGATATAGTATGCTAGAAGCAATCCCTAACACAAATGTACCACACAGTGGTAACTATCTCTGGAACTTTTGTTTTCTCGTAACATATGAATCAAAAATTGAGAAAACATTTACATGTGAGGAATTGCTACAAAACAGGTTGAGACTCATGTGGCCCATAGGGTTGCTGTGGTAGCCATCTTTGGCCTCTGCTGTGCAACCCCCCCTCCATTTCTTTGTTCTGAACATGGTACACCCCACCCATCCCCACCCACACCACTTTAGAAGCCCATTCTAGAGATGAAGGTTTATATACAAGGTTGTTCATTCACATAAACTACTGGTGGAACACAATTCTCTCCATGGAACCCCATGAACTGCTACAGAACAGGGTTTGCAACCCACAGCCTGTGGGCCGGATCTGGCCCATGGCACCAAATAATCCAGCCCCTGACCTTGCTCCAGCTACTGCCAGAGTTGGCTGCAGATTCATTTATGGCCTTGTAAATCCATTTACTATAGCTGTAAATGAGTCTGTGGCCATCCTAAATGCGTTTACGACAGCCATGGACACGTTTTATGGCACCATTCCTGCTTGCTCAGCTGTCTGAGTGGGTATGGCTGAAAAACATTGAGAACTCCTGCTACAGAAGATTGTGGAGGCTTTTGAGTAGATTTGGGAGCATGTGGAAAACAAGCAAGCAGAAATCTGCTCACTTTTGAATGGAGCCTGAAAGCATTGCAGTCCTGCTGTGAGCATTAATGATTTGTTTTCTTAAAGAAATCTTTATTAACATTTCAAAACAACATACACATGCAAAGGCAATTCAGATATAAAGGGCTAGAGCAGAGGTGCACAAACTTTTTGGGCTGTGGTCCTGACCACAGCTGATTGGGCTGGTCACGTGGTTCCTCCCACCAGAAACGGAAGTAAAATGAGTATGCGTGCGATGCGTCACACACCCCGTGTATGCATAATACTGCCGTAAATGACCTGCAGTTGTCATAAACGTGTCTACGACAGCCGTGGGTCATTTACGGTAGTGTTCTGCGCTTGTGCGGGTATGTCATGCAATCGCGCATGAATGTTTTACTTCTGCTGGGAGCGGTGAGGGTGTTGGGGGCCAGATGAAATGGCTTTGGGGACCAGATCTGGCCCACAGACCATAGTTTGTGGACCCCTGGGCTAGAGCCAGTCTTAGTCATACTTGGAGATGACTCATTGTCATATGTTAATAACTTAGATCCCATTTAAATACAAAGAGTCTACTCCAAGTTTGGGTAAGTCTAGAACCAACTAAGAGTAAGGCTAGATGAATTTGGAGAAAGACGCATGTGTTGGATTTTATGTGAATATTTTAAATCTTTCATGGGATGATACTGCTGATTTGTGAATTTAAAGTGGCTGTGCATAGGTGGACAGATTACGAGGCGGGTGTGGAAACAAAAGTATGATCATCTTTCCCTGCCCACAAAAATGCATTGTCTGATCTTGCCTAAGCCTAAAGATGTAGGGCAAAGACAAGCATATTACTAATTACTGACACCTTCATTGCTATTCTTTTGTTGTGCAATGTTGCCTTTATTTTCTGTCAGTTTATCTTTTATAATGTAGAGGCTGTACCTCTTAAATATTTTCCAATATGGGAGGCAGGTGCTCTAGTTTCTCTGCCAGCATTTTTTGTTGTTGTTGTTCAGTTGCACAGTCGATTCCGACCCTTTGCAACCCCATGGACCACTGTCCGCCAGGCACTTTTGTCCTCCACCATCCTCCTCAACTCGCTCAGTTCTGTGCCCATTCTCTCTACAATACCATCTAGCCATCTCATTTTTTGGCTGCCAGGATACATGCACCTTAATATTCTAAAAACCTATAATAATATTCTAATAGGATTTGGGCCAGTGTTTCTTAAAATCTGAGAAATAACTAAAACATTTCCTTTTAAAAGAGACTTTTAAGGATATATTGCCAATGGCCAAGCGTTAGGTTTTCCCGTAGCCAATAGGCTTTTTAGGTTGTATTGTTTTGTTTGGATTCTGGCATTTTTAAAAAATATGGGTGTTATTTTTGCTTTCTTTATATTTATAATTTTATTCAATTTGTCTACATTCTTAATTGTAAATATTTTTATTATTGTTATGTTGTATGCCGCCCAGAATAGGAAAATATCCCAGATGGGCAGGATATAAATGTATTAATTAATAAATTAATAATTAATTTTCACATAATTAATTAAGTGAAAATATAGATTTTTTTTGGTGATGCACTGAGTCATGGGGTGGAGCTTATGGGTACTTTTTCAAAAAGATTATTTTCTGGCAGTGATACATTATAACAAGTATGAACTGTATCTGAAACCTTAATGACCTGGGGCTTCTATATATGTTACTTTGTTTACATATACAGTAAAACCTTGGTTTACGATGTTGGTTTGTTCCAACAGCCTTTGTCGTAAACCAAAACATAATCATAAACCGAAGCACGTTTTCCCTTAGGAATTCATTGAAAAATTTTAAAAATGGTCTTGCCCAGACTGTAGTGCTGCACAGGGAGCTTGGATGATGACCAGAACTGAGTGGATAAGGTCCCCACACTCTCCCGATGCCGGTTGCAGCGGTGGACAGTGTGGAAATAGCAGCAAAAACGCCACAACCAACGCCTCTGTAGCAGTAAATGATGAATTGCAACTTCCGGTGGTGGTGGGCAGGCGCAATTTTAGACTCTAAAATGGCACAGGGCCACCACTTTAGTGTTTAAATAGCATAATTCCCAGTCATTAACCGAAAAAATGTAAACCAGGACATTTTTATAGTTTGCCATCGTGAATCACATCAAACGTTAACTGATTGTATACCGGGGTTTTACTGTACATTTGAAATCTCATTTGTAGCTTACAAATTGTTATGCGCAGTCAGGTTTCCCTGACTTATAATAATAATAATTTTGTGTCGGAAATTATTCCGGTTTGAAAGGATTTTTGTGGAAGAAACTCCACTTGGGGAATGCCCAAATGAGATTTCCTTTCATGTCCCCAAGAGCTGGGACGGAGATGGGTGCTCAATCCGTCATGCAGTACCCGGCTCCTGACCTGCCAACTTGCCAGCTTTCTAGCTAACAAGGTGAGCTTCTTAACCATCTAGCCACCATAGCCCCTGACTTATAGTAACTGTATGAATGCATGATTTCCAAAATGTTCTGTCCTCAACAGTCCTGCTCAGCTCTTATAAATGAAAGCTGCAGCTTCCATTACAGAATCAATCCATCTCATATTTAGTCTCTCTATTTTCTTTCTGCCTTCAAACTTTCCCAGCATCATTGTTTTTTCCAGAGAATCTTCCCTTCTCATGACGTGCCCAAAGTATGACAATTTCAGCATTTTGCCTCCAGAGGTAGTTTACAAACTTTAAGTGCAAAACACTCCCTCAAATAAGAAATAGGTGGGTTTGCAATTGGCGTTCAAGTGTAATAAAAGAATTGCCTTCAAAGATGGTTCTCACAGAAAAATACAACATGTTGTATAAAAGCTAGCATTAAATGCTATGATGAATAATTATTCCATAATCTTTAGTTAAACTGCCAAGATAAAGCTTGTTTGCAGACAAGATTTAGTAAATTAAGAATGGTCTATATCAGATGATCAGGATTATGCATTAAGTAGCTTGATGCGGCAGTCAGGAAAGTTAATAACAGGTTTCAAGCATGATGGGGAAAACGCTGAAATTAACACGGCTTAGATGTAGGTCTCCTTTTTTATCACTATCTGCCTAGGTGTGTCTTATTGCTACTGTCTGACTCCTTTTAACAAAATACTCATCTAGATTAAGGTTCCAGGCTTGTCACCTTTGTACGGCTGGAACTTGAAACAGTGAAAGTACAGTTGTACCTCGCTTAAAGAGCATAATGTGTTCCACAGGATTGCTCTTTAAGCGAGTTTGCTCTTTAAGCGAAACACCATTGTAAATTACCAATGGGGGGGCGGGCGGGATTGCAAACCACGATATATTTGTTAAGCGAGTTTTTGGTTGGTTTTATTTGTTAAGCGAAGCGAACATTCAGAAAAAATTCTGCTCTTTAAGCAAGTTACTCTTTAAGTGAGACTCTTTCTGCGAGGTTTGACTGTACAGTTGTACCTCGCTTAAAGAGCATAATGCATTCCACAGGATTGCTCTTTAAGCAAGTTTGCTCTTTAAGCGAAACACCATTGTAAGTGACCAATTGTGTGTGTGTGTGGTGGGGATTGTGAACCCTGATTTATTTGTTAAGCGAGTTTTTGGTTGGTTTTATTTGTTAAGCGAAGCAAACATTCAGAGAAAATTCTGCTCTTTTAGCGAGGCGCTCTTTATGCGAGGTTTGACTGTAGTCATATATACAGTATTTTCCATTGAATTATCATGTCATGTCTTCATTAACTGATCTCCTCCTTTTTAATGATTATGTAACATGCAATTGTAGTTTAAAGTGTCATAATTGGTTGGGAAATAGTGAGTCCTTGTTCCTTGTGTAATGTATCATTTATGAAGCAATAGTCACATATTTTAGCTCCTCCAGCCAAATACTGTATATACTCAGTAATGTACCAGGTCTTCAGCACACAACAGTCTTTAACATTATTTGCTGCCTGACGTTTTTATTCAACCTGGAGTGAGAGATGCCAGGAATTGAACCTGGCATGCAAAGCAATGGCTCCTCTTCCATTGAGATGTTGTCCCTCTGAGAGTGTATCATCTAGCCAAGAAATGTAGATTAGCAACAACGGGCTACAACTGAATCCCGGCAAGACTGAGTGGCTATGGGTCGGAGGCCCTGCGTTATCTCAGGAGCTACCGTCTTTGGTTCTGGATGGGACTATTTTGCCCCAAACAGATTCAGTGCATAATCTGGGGGGTCCTCCTAGACTTGCGACTCCTGCTTGATGAGCAGGTGGCAGTGGTGGTCAGGAGGGCTTTTGCACAACTTTGTGTTGTATGCCAGTTATGCCCACTCCTAGATTGGGACTCCTTGCTCATGATCACACACATTCTGGTCACCTCCAGAGTTGACTATTGCAATGCACTCTACATTGGGCTACCCTTGATGACCATTCAGAGGCTGCAACTGGTTCAGAATGTGGCTGCCCGGGTGGTGATGGGGTGCGGGCAGTATGCCTATGCCTTGCCACTGCTTCGGGAGCTGCACTAGTTGCCAGTGTGCCTCCGGGTGCAATTCAAGGTGCTGGTAATGACCTTTAGAGCCGTACATGGTAGTGAGCTAGGATACTTAAGAGACCGCATCACCCTGTGAGCAGCTGTCCATCCCACCAGAGCAGACCGGAAAGGCTCTCTCATTGTGCCATCTGCTAGGGAGACTCATCTCTCTAGCACCAGAAGGAGGGCCTTCTCAGTGTCTGCTCCGGCCCTTTGGAACCAATTGAGCTGCATCTCCAGACAGTGTTGCTATCCTTCAGGAAAGAGCAAAGCAGGTGTGGGGCACCAGCGATGTGGTGACCCCTGCCTGCTGGCTGATTTGTTAAGAACACTTTCTCCCTCTTTTAATCTGTAGGAGTCAGAGTAATTTTTGGTGGCAGTTTTAATGGGGTTTTTATTGGTTTTTAAAATGTGATTGGTTTTAATTTTTGTGAGCCACCCAGAGTCTTTGGAGTTGGGTGTCAACATAAATCAGATAGATAGATAGATAAATGATCTTTCCATCATGTAGGACAAGGGTGGCCAAACTACAGCCTTGGGCTGGATTCAACCTGTGGGGCCTAATCTGGCCTGTGTGGACGTTGCTGCTCCCAGAAACGGAAGTAAAACATTCCCACATATGCCCAAAACGCTTTACGACATCTAAGGGTGCATTTATGGCAGGTGCATTTTACTTCTGCTTCCACTGGGAGGAACCACGTGGCCAGCCCACTCAACCACATGACTGGCCCGTGGCCTGAAAAGTTTGGCCACCATGATGTAGGCTGTATTTGTTGTACATTCTATGTTCAAAAGTGACTTACGATTTTGGCATTAAATTGTTATGAATTATTTTGAAGAGTTTCCCATTTTTCTTAAAGAATCAATTAGTAATTATCAGAATTTACTTCAGCATAATATAAAATCAGTTATATATTTAGGGTTTTTTTTAAAAACAAAACCCAAAGGGTAACATCCTGTTGCTTCACATATTAAGTTGCACTTAAGTAGACCCACTGAGGGGGCTGCGGTGGCTTAATGGTTAAAACACAGCTTAAAAACCGGGAGATTGGCAGGTCAGCAGTTTGAGACCTGAATGCTACACAATGGAGTGAGCTCTCATCTCTGTCCCAGCTCCTGCTAACCTAGTAGTTCGAAAACAAGAAATTACAAGTAGATAAATGGTTGAGAATGGTAACAGCATTCTATGCTATGAGAATAGGAGTCACCCGCCTGCAGGAACGGGTTTTTCCCCTTTCCTGTTCCCATTGGAGCCCAGGTGGCTGTGAAAAGGGGGGGGGGGGTTGGGAGTTGCCAGGGTGGTAGTGAGGATTATCTGGTAGAGAGAGAGAGAGTGGGAAAAGGGGGAGGAGAAGGGTCAGGATGAACGAACGAACTAATTATCCCTGAAGGGGCCTAGGATTGTGTGACCACTGAGAGAGGCAGGAGGGAGATGGAGAATGGGCTTTGGAATGATGCAGTGAGATATATATGCATTGTATTAGGATAGGCGAGAACTTCTTGGCTGGCTTGGATTTCTCTTGTGGGAAATAGGCCTGTATCCTACCATGCATGGTGGATGTGGGTGTTCTTTAGGGGTTAGGGCAGTGGTGGCGAACTTATGGCATGTTTGCCAGAGGTGGCACTTGGAGCCCTCTCTGTGGGCACCCGTGCAGTCACCCTAGCACAGTTTGCTCTGCCCAGCAGCCCAATGGAAGCCCTTCCTCCCCTAGCACAGAGTTCACTCCAGCCCTCTGCCCAGCAGCCCAATGGGAGTGTCTCCTTCCTCCCCTTTTGCTGTGTTGGCACTTTGCGATAAATAAATGGGTTTTATGTTGCAGTTTGGGCACTCAGTCTCTAAAAGGTTTGCCATCACTGGGTTAGGGTGTAAAAACCCTTCTGGCTTTTAGCTAGGTTTCTTATTTTGACACTTTCTGCTTATGAAGCCTCTGAGTGCTTTTACATCTCAATAAAAACCAGACTACTGAAGATGCTGTTTCCTGCCTGTGTTTTTGGCCTGGGAAAATCAAAGGACAAAGGGAGGGCTACCACCCCCCATATCCTTAGTCTTGCACATGTGCTCCATCAAGTCATGTCTGCCACATGACCATGGAAATGTCTGCAGACCCAGACAGTGCTGCCTCTTTGGCTGTAAACTGAGATGAGCCCCAAATCCTAAAGTCTGACTGGCTTTCAAGCAAGAGAAACCTTTACCTTTATCTTAGTAGTGCTACTTAATTTACTAAGCAAAAATGTTTCAACTAAGGACTAGAATTTCATATGTCAGTACAGTACTGTAAAATGGACACCTATCTTGTGATAAATAGGTAAAGGTAAAGGTCACCCGTGCTTGAAAGCCAGTTGTATCCTACTCTAGGGTTCAGTGCTTATCTATTTATAGCCAAAGAGCCATCGCTGTCTTTGCTTGCCTAGACCAGGGATCAGCAAACTTGGCTCTCCAGATGTTCTTGGACTTCAATTCCCAGAAGTCCTGATCAGCAGGCATACTGACTTGGGCTTCTGGTAATTGAAGTCCAAGAACACCTGGAGAGCCAAGTTTGCAGATCCCTGGCCTAGACACCAGAGTGCACACAACCCTGTTTACTTTCCTGCTGAAGTGGTACCTATTTATCTACTTGCAATTTCTTGCTTTTGAACTGTTAGGTTCTCAGGAGCTGGGACATAGACGTGCACTCATTCTGTCATGCAGTACTTGAATTTTGAACTGGTGATCTTCTGTCTCCCAGTCATCTTCTTAACCACTTGAGCCACTGCAGTCCCTCTCCTTGTGATAAATGCATGAAGGTATATTAGCAGAGGGTCGGAATCGACTGTGAGACTGAACAACAAAAATATTAGCAAAACCTCTAGTAATTTTTCAGGACATTAAATATATTTTGAACGCCCTCTGGTGGCCCATTGCATCAAATCAGAATTGTATCATCTTAATTGTAAATGTTGCATTTTTTACATTTGCCGAGCTAATGTAGACTTCTGACACACACATTGGGAATTAATCCATATAATAATTACTAATTCATGATGTTTCAACTATGTCATTTATTCTTAAATTAAGTGCTTAGCCCTTAAGCACTTAAGAGAGGAAGAATGGTGTGTGTCCATTACAGTTGTTTGGATTGGGTCTAAGACAGGAACCTGTTGGAACATGTAGTTTAAATTATGTAGAAGCCACAAAAATATCTTCCAAAGTCAAAACATAATATTCTGTCCAATGATAAGCACTTATTAAATGTGACTTCACCTTATTTCTCTTGTTAATTCAACAGAGCCATGAATAAATTCATGGTCAGAATCCTATTAGATATTTATGCTTGCATGAAGGTAACAGCGTTCCATGCACTCCGTTGTCTAGTCATGCCTGCTACATGACCATGGAAATGTCTGTAGAAGCAGACAGCGCTGGCTCTTTGGCTTAGAAACAAAGATGAGCACTGGCCCCTAGAGTCGGATACGACTGGCTTTCGAGCAAGGGAAACCTTTACCTTTAAGTATAATTATGTAAATAGTGGTAAATTACCACAAATTGGCACATGCATTCTTGGTCACAATCCAGTCACAAAACATAGCATATGAGAAGGAATTCAAATAATCTTTTTACTATCCAAACAAAATAAATTTCTATGTTAAAAAGGTTACTCTGTAAACATCATACAGTAAAACCTCATATAACACTAAAACCTGGTTCCACAAGTCTTGGTGTTATATGATTTTTAGTGTTATCTGATCCTCTATGGGATCCATAGAGATACATTGTAACCACACAGGCTTTCGCGGTTGTTATCTGAAGCATCCCATAGGATCTTAATGTTATCTGATGCAATTCTTCCCCCCAGATTCCTTAATGTTATGCGATTTTAGTGTTATTCGATACTAATGTTATATGAGGTATTCCTGTATAAGTAATCTTGTGAATATATATGCATGCATATGCATCACACAATTGTTTTGCAATACTGTAATAATAAAAAGGAAAGTTTAGATATGACTTTTTGAGAGATTTCTGAAGGTGGTTTTCAAGTGTTTCCTCTTTTAATTTTCTTTTTGCAGATTTCCCCCTTTCTCACCACTAAAACCATATCCTAAACAATCCCCTTACCAAAAAGAAGTTGTAAAATTCCCAAACTGGAATGATCTTGATAGAGATACTTTCCAAGAACATATTCCTGTGAAGCCTAGCGTTTTGGTAAGATTTTCGCCTGTAAAGGTATTGTTTGATACAGAAGATATATGTTAAAGTACATCAAGATTATCTTCTCCACATTCTTGTTCAAACTATACTGAGGAAGGATAGTATAGTTGACTGTGAATAATTTTTATTACTTTTATTTGTCAAGGTTGTGAACAAATATAATCAGAAGAATACATTTTTACAAAGATATCCCCACCCACTTTAAGATTCTTTTTAACAGAGTGACATGCAATAAAACATACTGAACCAGCCAATGAAAATCAAATAAATTAAACTAGCATCAAAAGAATCAGACTTTTAGTGACAGTACAATGGGAAAGGAATTTCCTTACTGAGGAGCGAGGAGCCATAGAATAACTGAGTTGGAAAGGACATTTTAAGCTATCAAGTCTAAATACAGGAAGCATATTTGACAGATGGTTGTCCAATTCTTTCTCAAATGCTTCTATAAACTCATATTTATACATAGTGTGGTGAAGTATGTGAAATTCTTAAATCACAGGTTAGCAGGTGTAGGGAGAAGTACTGTACAAATTAGTGTACACCATTTCTATTTAGTTATTTAATGCAACTTTATCAAAACTCACTGTGTTTGGATTTTGTTGTGAAGAAATATAGTTTTTATTAAAGGAAATAAGAGTTATTTCTTTATTTTCCCTTCTGCTATAGAATTCTGATTTGTGGTTCAAACGTCATAGTATTGCAATTGGAGAAGTGCCAGCATGCAAACTCATACATCGTCGGCAATTGACAGAGGCAAATCTGGGGAAAATATGGAAATCCATGACGCTGTCACAGTAAGTAAATAGCTGAAGCCCTTAACTTTCTAGCTAACACTTTATACAGTAAGCAATAGGGCCATGCCTAATCATTATCATCAGTCCTAACTTAACAGTAAGAAAATTCATAGTTAGGAAAGATAACAGTAAAATTATTTGTCCCTCCATAACTTGCTTGAGGACTCCAGTACATGAACTGGCCATAAGGTAAAGGTTTCCCTTGCTCAAAAGCCAGTTGTATCTGACTCTAATGTGCAATATTCATCTCTGTCTGTGTTGTCTGCGTCTGCAGACTTTTTTTTTTGTTCATGTGGTAGGCATGATTAAATGTCAAATTGCATGGAATGCTGTTACATTTCCCACCAAAGTGGTACCCATTTATCTACTTGCAATTTCTTGCTTTCAAACTGCTAGGTTGGCAGGAGCTAGGGCAGACGACGGGAGCTCACTCCATCACACAGCACTCGGGTCTAGAACTGCTGACCTTCCAGTCAAGCTCAGCATCTTAACCACTAAGCCATACTGCCCCTCTAGATGTACATAGAAGCATCATTCATTGTTCTACTGTTCAGAAATGGTTGCTTTTTTTTGTTCTTAACAAAATCCAGGATTGAGCAATAATTTTACTTGATAATAAGAAATTTTAAATAAGATAAGTTTTCAAGTTCTCCAGAACTATTCATCAGGGAAAGCTAGTACAAAATCTGGAATTAAGGCAGACACTATAGTTGGAAAAATCCAGCCTGATGGCAGTGCCCATAGCTTATGAAACAAAGCAAAACAGAGTTTAGATTCCTCATGAGGCATCACTGGCAGATGTATCAATTTGCAGTTCTTACTTACCAACAGTAATATTTTTGTTATTAGTTACTTTGTGCACCTTCTAATGGAAAGATGGAAATGATCTGTGAACATAATATGTACATAAAATTACTGCAGGGTACATTCTGTGTAAAACTAAGAAGAATGTAGATTTAGATATTCCTTGATATTTTGTTCCATTGAACATGATGCCCATTCTACAAATGTCTGGTTTTGCCAGGTCTCACTGTAAGAGGAAAAATAGCTGTAAGCACATGTTACTTTCAATAGAAAAACACAAGAGGGGAAAAGCGACCGTATTGCTCCTCCCTCTACCCATTTTCCATTTTAGACGACATCTTCTGCATGATCATGTATAGTTTGGTTCCATGTCTAATATATGTGGGTTTCATCTTTTAAAAGACTGTTTTGCTCCAAAACAGAATTACTGCTTTCTCTTCTGTTGAAGATGCCTTATAGTAAACATCAAAAACATTCATTTATTATAAAATCTAGTCGTTCAAGTGGATGCAACATGTATTTATTTTCCAATGAACTATACTGGTAGTCTGATAAACCTCTGTTTGTCTGTCTTTCTGTTTGTTTGTTCCACAGCTTGCAAAAAACGTTAGGTTTGGATTCTCTGAATAATGTGCTGGACACTAAATTTGTGAATCCAAAGCATGTAATTCAAAACGTGTATAACGTCAACAAGCAGGGTGTTGTAATTTTAGAAGATAAATCAGGTAAGTGGACTTGTTTCCCCCACCTCGAATCTATACGATCATTCTGTAAGAGTAAAGATCTGTGGCAGATTTAAAGTTAGGGCTGAGTAAACTGTGATCTTAGGGTTGAATGTACAATGGAACCTTGGTTAACAAACAGCTCAGTTAACATAAAAATTTCATAACAACAGGAAATCCATAGAAAATAGTGGCTCGATTTATGGATTTTTTTTTCAGAATGGATTAATTGGTTTTCCATGCATTCCTATGGGAAACCACCTATCAGTTAATGTATTTTGTTTTTCAATGCACTCCTGTGGGAAATCGCATTCAGTGCACTCCTATGGGAAATTTGGTTACAGTAATTTTTGGTGTAAGAAATGTTTCAGAGAACTCATTAATTACGTTAACCAAGGTTCCACTGTTGTTGCTTTAACTGATTTCAAAAGCCTCCTGTAGGAAATTGATTCAAACATCGGCCATGAATGTTTTATCCTTCCCTCAGGAATCTACTGGTACCCTGAGTTTTTGCCTTAAAATAACATTTCTCTACTATATATAGATATTGATAAGCTCTTCAAACTTCTTTTAAAAATGTATTCTTTATTAAATGCAGAAGACCTTCCTCACTGGGTGCTGTCGGCAATGAAGTGTTTGGCAAACTGTAAGTATCAATTTAATTTCAGTGAAGTGGAGAATACATTTTCCAATTTTCTGTTTCATTACAAATATGTTGTCCAGCACAGGGTGGTGGCATGAGCACTAGCATGGTATAGTTCCGTGCTGGTGAACCTTGGCACTCCATGTGTTCTTGGACTTCAATCCCCAGAAGCCCAAGTCTCTGAGAATCCACACAAATGAGCTTACTGTGTGTACACCCTGCTATGGAGCGGTATTAGGGAGACGCCAAGCTAGGCGAAGGGGAATAGGAACTGTGGTGGCGGCAGTGAGGGAAGCAGCAGCGAGGGTGCAACCAGATGGAATGGCACAATGGGCCAGTGGATTAGTTTGTTTTTAAAAGGGATTGAGATTAAAAAAAAGTATGAGTATTTGTATTTCAGAGCACAAGCTGAAATGGACAATGAAGATCTTGTGTTTCTTTACCAAATTTTATTTTTAATTCTACGTGCTGTGTGTGGAAGATGCTCAGTTGTTGGTTTTTTTTTTTTGCTAGACATGTGTTTAGTGATATTTCTGCAATTGGCACATCATAAAATTATTCCTTCTTTATTTACAACTCCATCCCTACTCCTCTAATTAGGGCCCATGTGTCCAGATATGAAACAGCCAACTTACTCAGGCTTTGAAAGAGATGTCTTCAGAACCATAGTGGATTACTATGGCCACACGAAAGAGCCTCTTCTTACTTTCCAGTTCTTTGATCTGTTTGTTAGCGTGCTAGGTAAGTAACCTTGCATTATAGTATCAGCCATGCTGTATCGCTAAAGATGGATTAAGCTGATCGGATTAGTGTGCCTATCCTCACAGCCTAGGCCAATGATGGCGTACTTTTTAGAGACCGAGTGCCCAAACTACAACCCAAAACCCACTCTGTGCTGGGGGAGGGAGGAAATGCTCCCACTGGGCTGCTGGGCAGAGGGGCGGGGCTAACACTCCTGGGGGAGGGGAAAGCGCTCCCATTGGGCTGCTGGGCAGAGAGGATGGGGTGAACTCTGTCCTATGCCACTATATACAGTACAAGACACACTCCATTTTTCCAGTGTATTTTAAGGGGGGAAAGTGGGTCTTACATGCCAGCAAATACGGTAATTCATTCTCGAAATGCCCCCATTAAAATCAAATTGCTCCCATGTGGAGCATGTGCCCCACATTGGGAACCACAGCTAGAGTGTAGACACAAGCCACTTGGTGTCTGTGCTTGTTGAGTGAAACTCTTTAAACGTGTGTCCTAGCACATCTGTCTTGTACCATACTTCATTTTGGGATGACAACAGGAGAGATGATGGCAATAAGGATAGTAAAATCAAATGTTCACATTCAGAGAAAGGGTTGGGAAAGTGTCCAACACTGAAATAATGTTCCTTTTCATTATAGGTCTTCTACAGAAGGAGAACCTAGCTATTGAAGCACTGCAGATTTGTTGTCTTCTTCTGCCCCCAGTAAATCGTCGAAAGCTACAGTTACTGATGACTATGATGGCCAGGATCTGCTCAAATAGGGATCTGCCACCCCTCTCTGATACTGTTGGGACGAGGATACTAGTACGTGTTTGCCCGAAATGGAACGATCTAATGAAATCATTTTATAATTCTCTGGAGCAAGTCTTTGAGAGTTGCCAATGGAGATCCATTTCATAAAAGAGAAGTGTTTTATTTAAAATATGTGGTCTCAAGGAAGGTGTTAATCTCTCACTGCTGGCTCAATTGCACTTTAAATCCTTAGGCATGCCAACCTGGATATGGACAATACATCTTTTAATTCCATAGTACCACAAGGGAGAGCTGATAGTCAGAGATCCTTCTACCCATTTCCTCCCACAGTACCATGAGATTTGGGGGCAGTGAAGTGAAATCAAAGGGAGTACAGTAAAACCTCGGGTTACGACGGAGGTCCATTCCGACAGCCTCCGTTGTAACCTGACATGGTCGTAAACCGGATCACGATTTCCCATAGTGCTGAATTGAGAAAAAAACCCCCGGCCGGGACAAAAATAATATTTAAAAAATACGAAAGCACAAAAGAATGCCAGATGCGATCGTCCCCACCCCCACAAAACCAACGAAGCAAACTCCCTACCTTTTTCATGCCATTTGGGAACCTTATCCAATGATGACGATGGGACCTTCAAAGCAGTAAACATTGCATTCTGACTTCAGGTGGGGTGGCAGGCAACCATCTTATGTCCTAAAATTATTATTATTATCATTAGATTTCTAGGCTGCCCTACTTTGTAAAAACCGACTCAGGACGGCTCACTGAATCCATCAATATCAAAGTTACAATATAGAAAAAATACAGTGGCATGCAATAGAACAATAAGTTCTCCCTCACTCACTCTTTTAAACTTTTTAAATCTTTTTAAACTTTTTAACCTTTTAAAATCTTTTAGATCTTTGTAAATTCATGGTTTAATTCTATTTTAATTGATTTTTAAGTAATTTTGAACCTCAAGGTTTTAATTTATGAGTTTTCTGTAAGCCGCCTAGAGTCAGGTTCACCTGATTGGGGCGGGATAATAAATCTAAATAAATAAATAATAAGTACAGTAGTTACAATATAATAGAATAGATCGATACACAATAAATCAATAGACAATAAATCAAAATACCTCATAACTATCAATACACAACATAACTATCCTGCGCTGGTTTTATCAGCCTGCCGCCTCCCACAGCTGAAGTCCATTCCTCCTCCCGGCTGGAGGACGTTGGTCTTATCCTGCTCTGGGCAGGTAGAGCCTGGAGTTAGGGAGCGGGAGCTTCCTCCACCGTCCAAGCGCCCATCGCCGAGCCCGATCCTCATCCCTCTGGCGATGACGGGGCCAGAGGGTGAGCTGATGGGAACTAGTCCTGGCTGCGGCTGCCAGAGCCCCGCAGCTGTTGCTCCCTCTAGGCCGGCTATGAGAGCGTCCGGTGAGTGCGGTGGCAAGGCCTTTTATGGCTGCCCGGGCACCGCAGCTATTGCTCCCTCTAGGCCAGCTGGCTTAGATGATGACTAGTCCTTATTGCAGAGATTAGCATCAGCTAGGGAGAGAGAGGGCATTACCAAGAAAGGATACAGATTTCAAGTTCTCATCCATGACCTCTTCATGCAGGGCATTCTAGTCAGCATTTAGCTTAATCAACCTTCCCCATCAGGATCGAGCTCACAATGTCAGTGATTTTGGCTGCATTACCATAGTTTAACCACTGCACCATGAGTGCAGAACTTTTTTCTGAACAAAAAGTTTGCAAGTACTCTGGACATCCCAGTAGTAAACACTCCTACTCCATCATTGCACAGAGTCGGAAGGCACCTTGGAAGCCATGAAACCAAAGCCTTGAAACATTACTTTTTTGACCACAACACAGAGATGAGCACTGAACCCCAGATTCAGATATGACTGGGTTTCGAGCAAGGCAACTTTTATCTTTACCTGTGTACTTGATTTACACTTTCCATGTCACCACCAAGTAGTTAAGGATGAGGAAATATGTCAGCTTTGTTCTTTTCTGCATTTAAAGTTTTTAAATCCTCAGTTTCTTTGTGTCCTGAAAACCCAAAGTCAACTGTTAACTTAAAAAAATTAACTGACATAAAATTCTCTCTCATTTGCATCCGGGATATCCAATAGATGAGCTCTTCTCAACATGGACAGGAGTGTATTGTTCCTGTATCCCAAATAGGAGTAATAATAATAATTTTGTGTCAGAAATTATTCTGGGTTGAAAGGTTTTTTGCTGGAGAAAGTCCGCTCAGGGGATGCCCAAATGAGACTCATTTAATGTCCCCCAGAGATGGGCGCTCAATCCGTCATGCAGTACCTGTGTCTCGAACTGCAACTTGCCAGTCTTCCAGCTGGTAAGGCAAGCTTCTTAAGCACTGAGTCACCACAGCCCCTTTATATAGGGGTTAAAGGTGAGGATGAGAAGCCTTTCAGGGGAAAGTGTTCTAAATTATAATTCAGTAGTAATGTGACTGAATTAACACAGAGGGTTAATCATTTTGAAATATTAATTACGCAAAGCCCAAAATGGGCAACTGTGACTCAGTTTCTCCTAAATTTGATTAAAAATAATAATGGTAGGAATCCTAAGGTTTATTTAATTCGCTTTGACTAATTGTGGTAAATTGTCAATGGACCAGGGAATGTTTTTCGCCATGTGATCAGCTTCATGACTAGACGTGCAAGAAAGACAGTTTCCCACCAGTGACAAGTTACACAAACCTTACACAAACACCCATGGCATTCTGGCCATTGTTTTCAAATGTTGCCAAGTTGCTGTTTTTTTTAAACAGATGGAAAAAATATTGTACATCTACTGTATTTCTATAGATGTTAAAATATAATAAAGATTGTTGCTGCATGTTATGATAGCTGACCTTGTGCTGTACTGTCTGTTCTGTGTTTCAGGTGGTCCAAGCATTTTCTCACCATATTCTTTGTTCCAAGGATGACATAGACTTAGATGAACTACTAGCTGCTAAATTGGTGTCATTTCTGATGGATAATTATCACAAGATCTTAAATGCTTCTCCTGCCTTGAAAGTGGCCATAGAGGAACACCTAGCACATCTGCAGAGAGTTCAGGTGAGAGCTGTAGGGTAACAGTATCTGGTTCCTAACAGAACCTTTTTGTTACTCATTTAAGATTAAAGATTAAGGTATCGGTCACCCTTGCTTGAAAGCCAGTTGTATCCAACTCGTCTCCATTTATAGCTAAAGAGCCCACACTGTCTGCAGATGTTTCCATGGTCACGTGGCAGCCATGACTAGGCCCAGAGTGCATGAAACACTGTTACCTTCCCACTGAAGTGGTCCCTATTTATCTACTTGCAATTTCTTGCTTTTGAACTGTTAGGTTGACAGGAGTTGGGACAGAGACAGGAGGTCACTCCGTCATACAATACTTGGGTCTCAGACTGCTGACCTGTCGATCTTCCAGTTGTCAAGCTCAGCATCTTAGCCACTGAGCCACCACTTAGTGGTTAATGATATTTGCAGCCCTTCAAAAAACCATGTTTGGCATGTTTTCTAAAGGATGGAATTGCATAACCCAGGGGTTCTCAACTGTGGCGCCATTTCGTGTGCCCACCCCCATGGCCTCCACCACACCAGGAAGTCCCATGTGGTAGAGGAAGGGCAAAATGGTCGTCTGGCCCCCAAAGCTGTCTGAGGGAGCGTGATCCGGCCCCCAGCTTTAAAAGGTTGATAACTCCTGGCATAGCCCATGGCTTACCAAAGAGTCCTGAAATGGTCAGGTTTTCTTTCTCTGTTACCAGCTGATAATGCCTTTATCCATGAAGAAATGTGTGGATAAAATAACTTTTGCTAGAATACAAGCACCTGAACTGCTTCTCAGAATGCTTCCCATCTCTTTCATGCAGATAAAATATCCAGGAGCTGATGCTGATGTAGCTTTTCCTACTCCATTATTTTATCACCAAATAAGCACTGATGAATTTGAACACCAAAGAACAAATGGTTGCAAAGAGCCTCTGGCCAAGTTGTTGGAAGAAATTGCCACAAGTACAGAAATGCCCATCAAAGAGAAGAAGAAGAAATTGAAACGGGTAGAGGAAACTTTTAATTTTTCTTCAACCTTGTATCTTCTATCTGTGGAAGGCCTCCCAATTTTCTCATGTACCAGATAGCATATAGATTGTGAAGAAATGTGGGCTTTTGCTCTTTGGTTTCCTTTATCTTTAATCTTGGATTTTCTTTGTAGATGCATTGCCAAGAATACATTAAAGCCTTCCATGGAACTATATACAGTAATACCTCGGATAACGCTAAGACTTGGTTCCACAAGTCTTGGTGTTATCCGATTTTTAGTGTTATCTGATGCATGTTAAAATCCTATGGGGTGTATCGGATAACGTTAAAGCTCCATAGAGATACATTGTAACCGCACAGGCTTTAGCGGTTGTTATCCGATACATCTCATAGGACCTTAACGTTATTTGATCCAATTCGCCTCCCCAGATTACTTAATGTTATGCGATTTTAGCGTTATCCGAGGTTAACGTTATCTGAGGTATTACTGTATCTGAAAATATTTGTAGAATTCTGGTTTGCTGTACTGTGGTTAGGAGCAAAAATGTATATGTCTAGGATTTGCAAAGTCCCCTGGGATTGCCTGTGTAGCCCCTAGAACCATGATGGTGAACCTTGGCACTCCAGATGTTATTGGACTTCAATTCCCAGAAGCCCTAGTCTCTGTGAATCCACACAAATGGGTCTACACTGTGTACGTGCATCACTGCCCTAAGAGCATGCATGAACCCCAATTTTTTTTAACTTAAGTAGCTTTCCCCATGTTGCAGCTTTTCTTTGACAAAGATGAATCAGGGTTTTTCCCTATATGAACAATTGGTTGATATCTTCCTCCACAAAATCGAGGGCCATCAGTGACGTCGGATACGCGGTACAGCTTATGCAGAGTCTCGGTCTACAGATCAACTTCACCAAATCGAAGCTAATTCTGTCCCAGTGTGTTGAGTACATTGGGGCAATACACGACTCCTTCACCCTCGCGGCTTATGTCCCTGCAAAGCGCCTAAAGAACATTGCCAAAGTAGTCAAGGTCTTTTGGTGCAGAACTCATGTGCGGGCAAAGAAGGCTCAGCGACTGCTCGGACTGATGGCATCAACAACGGCCGTGGTCCCTCACGCCAAACTCAAGCTTCTCTCTCTCCAGTCTTGGCTGCTTCATGAGTTTGACCCACTAGTGGACAGCCAATCCAAATGCCTTCTGCCCACTCCAAAACTAGTAGACCACTTGACCTGTTGGACTCTAACTCTAAACGTGGCTACGGGGAAACACTTTTACTCCCCTCAACCCACTCTACAGATCCTGACTGATGCGAGCAATCTTGGATGGGGAGCTGCTTGTGGGTCTCTGACGGTAAACAACCTGTGGACTCCAATGGAGGGAGTTATTCACATCAGCTACTTGGAACTGCTTGCTATTTGGAAGGCTCTGAAGTCCTTCAAAACAGTAGTGTTTGGCAAGGTGGTTCAGATAGCATTGGACACTACCACTGCGATAGCCTATCTGAGCAAGCAGGGAGGTACGAAATTGACAGTACTTCTTTACCTCGCTGTCCAGCTGTAGGAATGGTGCCTGGAGAGACACATTTTTCCCATTGGGGTCCACATTCAGTGCAAGCTGAATGTCCTGGCCAATGAGCTCAACTGACTGAGCTCCACGACTCACGAGTGGGAACTGGTCAATCAAGTGTTCCACTCCATTTTCCATCTATGGGAGACTCCGGAGCTCTATCTCTTTGCCTTGGAGACCAACCACAAGTGCCCGAGGTACTGTTTCAGAGCAGGGATCAGACTAGCCTCAGAAAGCGATGCCTTCATGAAATGGTGGGACTTGGACTATCTCTATGGATTCCCTCTGTTTCCACTTATGCTGAAGGTCCTGATCCAGGTGCTCCACCATCGAGCGATCCTCATCGCACCAGCATGGCTGAGACAGCCGTAATACCCTCTTCTACTTCAGCTGTCCTCGCAATCACTCACACTACCGGACTCTCCATCGCTTCTACAAATGGAGGACAGTCATATTCTCCACTCCGATATGCCCAGTCTGGATCTCACGGCATGGAGGATAACCCCAGACTGGCAAGGATACTCAACATGAGCAGAAGGTCTTCCACTAGGAAATCTTATGCTTCAAAATACAAACAGTTTCGCTCTTTTCTTGTCTCCAACCATCTGAGCCTGAACCATGATAACCTCCAGGACATAATGGAGTACCTATTCCATCTGGCAGAGACTGGCTTATGACTTGCATCCATATGGGTCCATTTGGCGGCCATCGTAGCGCACTCTCCAGAAGGCTCCATTGCCTCCTCAGCATTCAAGGACCAAACTGTCAAACGGTTTCTGTAAGGCCTCCGCAACACTTTTCTTCTGGTAAACACTCCAGCAGCACAGTGGTCCCTATCCACCGTCCTGACTGCGCTTGCCAAGGCTCCGTTTGAACTGCTAGCCACTGCAGACATTAGTCTCCACACACGTGAATGTCCGTCCTGCCTACCTGATGTGTTCATCTGTGGATTCATCTCATCTGGTTGCCCCCCTAAGTGTGATCTTGCTAATCTCCCAAAAGTGGGGATTCGCAGACTACACGAAGGAGAAAGTTAAGTTGTACTTACCAGTAATAACTTTCGTTCTTCGAGTATGTAGTCTGTGAATTCACACTTTCCCACCCTTCCTCCCCACTTGAGCTGCACAGATGAGATAGTTTATTTTATCCTGTGTACAGCTTAAGTATTAACTGAGGAAAGAGCGTGAAATGGCATCTAAGGGTAGGCGGTACGGTGGGCGGCCTTCGCATTCAAACTTTTATCCAATCAGCTTGAAAGCTCCAGTCACAACTCCACGCAGGTGCAGAACCCCAAAAGTGTGAATTTACAGACTACATACTCGAAGAAAGAAAGTTATTACTAGTAAGTACAACTTAACTTTCCGTGAGCTCCTTCTTCCATCTTTTAATTTGGTTTTGTTCTTGTGTACCCTCAGGAATGTTTGGTCTTGCCATAAAGCTCTTCCTGGATCTGAGCCAGCGGACATGAGGCTCATATCCATATTATTCTTCCCATAATAGTCAGGGTTTAGAAACGTTTGCTTTAATGGAAAAGCAGCTTTTTCATTAAATAAACTTTTAAATGAAATATTCTATGTTTTCTTTCTAGTTTCAGAAATCCCACCCTGATGTGTATAAAGAGCGATTTCCTACTCCTGAAAGTGAAGCTGTGCTGTTTCCAGAAAAAAACAAACAGAAACCACTGCTATTGGCCTGGGCATTCAAAAAACCTTTCCAGCAATTTCAAAGGACAAAAAGCTTTAGGATGTAGGACTGTGAATGAAATGGATCTCAGTAATGGTTGAATGTGTACACTTGAAAACAATTGGGACTTCTTTAACTACTGAAATCATGTCGAATTGGGGGGGAAACTGGGGCAGAAAGCTGTTGTACTGAGCCATCATCAGTATTGTGTAAATCTACTGAACTGGACTTATTCATGCTTAGAACAAACTCTGAGATCAGTGGGAAGAGTCAATATGATAGCAAATGTTCTATTGATTTCAGAGGTTGTACAATCCTTTGTGTTTGTTAGTTAGCTTTGATATTTTAAAATAATTATTTCCTGAAATCCTCTTTGTGCAGCTGTGCTACATAAGGCTGATGTCCCAGAAGTGGCGATTTCCAGACACTAAAGCAGGGATTCTCAACTGGTGGTCCGTAGGCTGGATGCGGCCCACGGTACCATTTCATGTGCCCCCCACACCGCCTCCACCACACCTGGAAGTGCCGTGTGGTGGAAGAAGGGCAAAATGAAAATCCTATTCCTACTAGTTTTTGAGTTTGGAAGCTAATTAATCAAAATAAGAAAAATCCCAAATGTGCAATTAGTGAATACCCACATCAGACCAGTACTTTTTTTGTGGCATTTTATTGGTCCTAATGAACAAGTCCTTTTTTAAAAAAAAAAAAATTTTCTAGTTTAATCATACCTTGTTTAAAGTGAAGAGGACACATGGGCAAAATGCTTGTTCAACTAAGGTATGATAGAACTATTTCAATGTATAAAGTGTTGTCTTGAAAGAAGGCTAAACCATGTGCACAGGTATTATCCTACGTCTTAAAACTGTAAATGTATATATTTGAATGGATCTGAAACTGGATATTTTTCCTGCTGCGTAGTTATGGATCAGGTAGAGAATTAAATGTTATACTACTGATTTCAATAATGGGTAAAAAAAAGTGTATGATTTCTTGCAGTAGAGAAAGGCATCTATACCTGTATTGATGTGGAGACTACTTTTGTAACTCATCCAGGTGCCCTCCAGTGTGAGCAGACAACCCCAAGAACGCCTTTCTGGTTCTTTCCTCTGCTTTGTACAGGTTGTATCTGCATTTCATCTCTTTGACCTTTTCTCACCTCTACAGTAATTTAAAAATCCTTCTACTATCCTTTCTCACTTCCCTACTGCACTGGACTAGAATTCAGGCATGTTACAATTGAATGAGGACTACCTGGATTGGCAAATGCTTGATGCCTGCCAAACTTACCCCAGTAGAATGGATCTCTCAGGTGTGACCTGATGTGGAGGAGGGCTACATTACCTGTATTGGGGCAACACAAGCTTTTTGGGCCCCACAACAAACTGGAGACAATCAAAGCAGTAGTAAGCATTCGAGCAAACCACAAGGCACTAGCCCTCACTCCTTAAGCCCCGATTTTTCATCCTAGGTTAGGATGGTAGCAGAGAAAGATGTGGTGACATCTCAAATAGCAATTCCCTTGCCACCTAGAAATCAACAGCATGTGAAAAGCATGGCAAACATGCAGCTATAGAAGGAGCCTTCCATCTCTCCTTTCATTCTAGTATAAAAAATCTCCCAGTTCCCATTTGACAGGCTGCTTACGGCCTCGATAGAGGAAAAAATTCAGGCTTCCAAAGGTTTATATGTATATAATATACCTGAAGCAGTTCAAAGGTTACAGGTCCACCAATAGTTGTCTCAGTAATAGCTGTGATGCTGTGTTCCATGCACGCAAATGATGGGAAAGAGGCCCTGAAGCATCAACAAGATAGAAAGATAGAATCAACACAAGGATGGAGAAGCCATCTGAATTTGCAGATGGTCACCAGAGGGAGCCTTTCATAACATAAGTTGGTTGGAACTCTTGTGTGGCCAGATTAGCACTAGAGAGTTTTGCTCATCAAATCAAGATCAGGTGGTCCAGATCCAGACAGGCAACATGACCATAAAGGGTACAGGCCACTAGCCTTGATGAAGGAAACATTCAACTTATTAACTTGGACAAAGCACCATCTTCTTCCTACAGAAGCGGAATGTAGGTAGGGTCTCCTCAATGTGGCAGCACTGGCTGAACCATTAGGATCTTCATCTTAATGGATGAAAGTTGTCTTTCAGGGTATTCAACATGAGAGTGGAGTGGCTAGTTATCCAGGTGGACATTCCTTTCAATACAATGGAAGGTGAACATCCTTCTCCATCTAGGTACAGTATGTAACATTATGAAAAGAGCATGTCTTGGGTGATAGTGTTTTTTGTTTTATTTTGCTTTATTTAGCAACAAGTTTGTGGGGTTTTTTAAGCTTCAGAGCTAGGTTTCTCCTGATTCAGGTCTTCAGTTGCCCCAATGATAGTTTATTGTTTCCTTATCATTTTATCTCTTGCTTTTCTTCTCTACTATAATGTTTGCATATGGGTCTGGGTTGCTATATTTCCCCCCTGCACCATACCAGTGGATGCCTAGAGCAGAGTTCCTCTACCTTGGGCCTCCAGATGTTCTTGGACTTCAATTGTCAGAAGCCCTGATCAACAGGTGTGCTGACTTGGGCTTCTGGTAATTGAGATCAAAGAACCCCTGGGGTCCCAAGGTTAAGAAGCCCCTGGCCTAGAGAATTCTTGGTTTGTAAAAATGCAGCCTGCTTATCAAAGCGAGTGGGACAACCGATGGAGAGAATGTCATCCATCCACTGAATAGAAGGAGAGTATTATGGTAGGTCCCAGTGTGACTTTCTTGATGAGTCAGCTGAGTGAGAATACTATATTTTTAAAAGACTGAAATGCATTATCAAGGTATAATTTTGCATGTGGGGTGACTGATCAGATTAACTGTAGATAAATGTTTTGGGGTTTTTTGTCCATGGGCTACATGGAAAGAAAAATGCATTCTCACACAAGTGGATCTATGGATTGTCACATTCTATAATTGTCCCAGAATTACGTTCATTCTTGTAAACTGTTTTTATCTGATGAACAAGTGTCTGTTATTTCATGCATGAAAGGCCAGAAAGCAGAAGATGATTACACACTTTAAAAGATTCTGTATGGTTGTTACAGATGTTTTCCTTCTAGTTCAAAGGCAGGAGAACTTTCCAAATGTTTTGCACAGCAGATCTCAGTCCCTCACCACTGTTCATGCTAGGTAGATTTTCTGGGAAACCCTCAGAGGCCCAATCTCTGCCCAGATTTGCACCTAAACTGTAGCAAACGCCAATGTATGTATTTTCCCCATGCCTTTTTCTTTCTCCACCAAACTTACATTCTTTAAATTTAGACTGCTGTGATTAATATGAAAGTTTTAATTAACCAATCTTCACAGACTCCTCAATATATCAGAAAACAAAACACAATAAAAACACTAGCACTTTAAAAACTTGTTAGCTTTCGTGGATCAAGTCCACTTCTTCAGACAAGGAGTGAAACTTACAGGCATGGTTTTTATACACCAAATTCAGGGGGCAAAGGGAGAAGGGTGTGTTCAAGCAAAATGACAGACAAGCAAACACAACAATACAGTTTCCCACAGCAATCAGCAACAATAGATTATTCAGATTAGCTCTAAATGTCTCCCTTTCAATCTCAAAGGGTCTGAGAAAGCCCATTCTGGTCTCTGATCAGCCTTTGACCTGAAAACAAAAAACACTGTACCTGGTTACTTCCTGTTTTGCTAAAGAGAATTGGCAGGAAGGTTGTAATATAATATATAAAATATCTAGCAGCATACAGTAATACCTTGGATAACGCATAAGACTTGGTTCCACAAGTCTTGGTGTTATCTGATTTTTAGTATTATCCGATGCATGTTAAAATCCTATGGGATGGATCAGATAACGTTAAAGCTCCATAGAGATACATTGTAACCACACAGGCTTTAGCGGTTGTTATCCGATACATCCCATAGGACCTTAACGTTATTCGATTCAATTCCCCTCCCCAGATTACTTAACGTTATGTGATTTTAGCGTTATCCGAGGTAAACGTTATCTGAGGTATTACTGTATAGCAATCTGTGTATCAAATTTGATAATGCCCCAGAAACCCTTCGCTAATATTTAATCCCCTGCGATGGGTATCTAACAGATGGATGTACAGTCAAACCTCGCATAAAGAGCACCTTGCTTAAAGAGTAACTCGCTTAAAGAGCAGAATTTTCTCTGAATTTTCGCTTCGCTTAACAAATAAAACCAACCAAAAACTCGCTTAACAAATAAATTAGGGTTTGCAATCCCCCCCACAATTGGTCACTTTCAATGGTGTTTCGCTTAAAGAGCAAACTCGCTTAAAGAGCAATCCTGTGGAACACATTATGCTCTTTACGCGAGGTACAACTGTATTTGATTTCTGCTGTCTCCCTTTCAATCCTAGTTTTGTAATTTCTCTGTTCCAGAATTGTAACTTTCAGGTCTTGGATAGAGTGTCCAGTTAGATTGAAGTGGTTTGAGACAGGGTTTTCTGTGTTGCCATTCCGGAAATCTGATTTGTGTCCATTAATTCTTTTGCGTAAAGATCGTCCTGTTTGTCCTACCTAAAGCACAGACGGACATTTTTGACAAGAGATGGAATAAATCACATTAGCAGAAGCACAAGTAAAACTGCCTTTAATGTTGTGTGTGGTGCCATTGGGTCCAGTAATACTGTTTCCAGAGTGAATTTGGGGGTATAGTTGACATCTGGATTTGCAGCAGTATGTATCCTCAGCACAACAGAAAATGAAGCAATCATTTCTTCTTATTCACAACCATTCCTTTTTTGCTGGAGATCTGGTCCATGAATATATCTTCCTCCCCACGATTTCTCTCCTACAACAATCTTTGAGGCAGGTTAGATTAAAAGTATTATCGGCTGTGAAAGGTTCAGTCAGCTTCATGGCTTTGAATTAATTTTTGAACCTGAATTTCTTTGCTTCAAATGAGGCATTCTGAATGGGGGAGGGGCCACACAGTGCCACACAGACTACAAAAAATGTGAAAGGAAGAAACCAGAAGTAGTTAGAAATTAATTTCCAGTTTTGAAAAACTAGTGTTTATGGCAGGGGTTCCCAACCTTTTCAAGCTGGGGGTTGGGCCACGTTCTCTCAGTCATTTTCAAGGGCTGAAGAGCCATTTTCCCCTGCCTACACGATGGGGGTGGCCATGTTGCCCCAACAGCTTCAAGGGGGGGCATTTTGTTTCTCGAATGCACTTGGAGGGGGTGGGGTGGGCACATAAAATGGCACTGCAAGATAGATCCAGCCCACAGGCCTTAGGTTGGGAAACGCTGGTTTAGGGAGTTAACATAAACAATGGAGACCTTTTTTAAAGGAGCCTGAGTTCTTACAGAGGTGTTTAGAACCTGCAGTTCACTTCTCTTTCCTAAAGATTATAATGGCTGGGATAAAATTTTGTAAGTTTCTGTGAGAGAGATGACAGGCATTTTGACTGAGATAATGAAAGATAAGGCATACAATTCTGACATAACGGGGCTGCTCAACATAATGGATTGTACTGAAAATCTACTTTTTCAGTATGCACAAATTGCTGCACATCTGAAACATGCCAGGCAATAAATCTTTTGTGGTTTTCAGAGTTTTGCTTCAGAGTCATTTTTGTCATGGCTAGCATAAAAGCCATTAATAACTACTACTCCATGTAGAAGAATGTCATCTCTTGTTGGTGGTCTTTGCTTGCTCTTTTATCCCATCAGGTGTCGAGGGAGATGCAAGGTTCTTGTTCTGGCACTTCTAGCAGCCTTCTGGGTCTGCCTCATGGTCTTTGTCCTTCTCCTCTTTCCACATATACCTTGTGGAATGCCAAGACATATCCAAATGGGCAAACCTTTTTATTTGTTGTCTCTGTATGTAGTGCAAGATTGGTTCTGTTCCATTTCTTTCCCTTATAATGGGTTCCCAACCTTTGTGCGCTGCAGTCTGGACCACACACCCCAGACAGCTGAACGGGCCATGTGGTTCCTCTTGCCATAAACGCTGCCATAAAAAGCATCCATGCCTGTCGTAAACACATTTCCGACAGTCACAGGTGCATTTATGGGAGTGTTTATGGCAGGCATGTATGCGTTTATACATGCATGGGTGTGTTTTATGGCTGTCGTAAACACGCTTGTTTCCAGTAGTGGTGAGGGTGACAATGGGCCACATGAAATGGGGCCGGGGCCATCCTGCTGGCCGTAGGTTGACCACCCTTGCCTTATAACCTCATTCCTTTCTCCAGTAGCATTTCTCAGACATCTCTTTTCCATAGTGACCAACTTTTGTTTATGTTGTAAGTGTCCATGTTTGGCACAGATAACATAAGGTGGGAATGAATGCTTTGTGTTAGATGTTTCTTTGTGTTGATTGGTATTCCCTTTTGTTGGAAGAGTGGAGCTAACTGTCCCAACATCTGGTTTGCCTTACTTCACAGTATGTTAATCTCTTCATCCATTTGGCCATTTTAAGTAAATCTTGTTCCTAGGTATTTGAACTCTGCCATTTGTTTTATATTTGTTCCCTCTATCTCAATATCTAGAGCAGTGGTGCGCGTTTTACTTCCGCTTCCAGGAGTGATGAGGGCTTCACGGGCCAGATGAATTGGCGTGCAAGGCCACACCCGGCCCCCGGGCCTTAGTGACTGGCTCCCTGAACTTTTTGGCCCACAACCCAAAAAGCTTGGGCATCCCTGATCTAGAGTATGGCGTTTCCTTCCAATTGCCATTACCTCAGTCTTCTCTTGTAGGTAACTTGTCTAAACTGCTCTGCAATGTGTTTAAGGGTGTATCTTGAATGCAGTTTCTAGGAAACAAGTCTTATTGAACTCTGTCAGCTTTCAAGTAAATTTTGTCAAAACTGCATCAGCAAGAACGTAAAAGAACTAACTCATCATATGTCTGTTACAACATAGTGGTTTTATGGAAAAGGTGAGTGCTCTTCAGATTGTTGTCTCGACGACATTATTTATTTAACCACTTCCAAATGTGTACAATCTCTAGCTCTTGACATGTTACCTCTGAATATAGCCACTTACACTGTAGATACAACCTGATTTACTGCTAGACAATAGAAAGAGTGTGTACTATTCTAATCAACACTGGTGACTTCCAGGGATAAATGAGATATGGTATATATCTATTTTGTGTGAAAATTTCATCAACTTTTGTCAGGAAATAATAAATGCCTTGTAGATATATTTCGTTGGCAGTGGTGGCTGCTACTTGTATCTGAGCACACATTTTTTCCTGTGATGCAATAAACCGATTCTGGCATGAAACATACAACCACACACAGTACACTGAATGGATGGTGGAGGGCATAGTTGAGTTTGACAAAGCTTTCATATTTGTTGCTTAGCCTCTTCATGTCTGCGGCGTTCTCCTTTGAAGTGATTGGTAGCAGCAGAGATGGTTTGACACCAAAGTGGGTGATCTACGGCCACTGCTTCCCAAGTTTGTGGATTTATACCTGACACCTTCATGGTTTGTTTCAACTGGTCCTTATAATGGTTCAAAGGAGCTCCACAAGGTCTTGTACTGGAGCTAAATTCTGCATAAAGAATTTGACGAGGAAACCTGGAACCATCCATATCCTATCCATCTAAGACGATAGCCTATGATGGAAGCTTCAAATGCTGTTTACATTTGCCTTCTTGAGGACTGTTGGTGGCATTATCATCCCACTTGATGTTCAAGATGGACCTTAGCTTCTGTTGGTGAAAGCGCTCAAGCTTTTTGATGTCTTGGCGATAGAGGATCCATATTTCACAGCCATACAATAATGCTGAGATAACAACTCAGTATATAATGAGCTTTGTCTGTACAGTAATACCTCGGATAACGCTAAGACTTGGTTCCACAAGCCTTGGTGTTATCCGATTTTTAGTGTTATCCGATGCATGTTAAAATCCTATGGGATGTATCGGATAACGTTAAAGCTCCATAGAGATACATTGTAACCGCACTGGCTTTAGCGGTTGTTATCCGATACATCCCATAGGACCTTAACGTTATTTGATCCAATTCTCCTCCCCAGATTACTTAACGTTATGTGACTTTAGCGTTATCCGAGGTAAACATTATCCGAGGTATTACTGTATTATTAAATCTTTCTTCATGAAGACCCGGTGTTATAAATGACCAAAGGCAGAATGGGCAGCACCCATTCTCTTCACTACATCCTGTTCACAGGTTCAGTTTTTAGACAGGATGCTACCAAGGTAAGAGAACTGGTCTACCTGTTCCAGTGTTGATATATTTCACACTTTCAAAAAAAAAAAAATCAAAATTGTGAATATGTTGTCTATTATTTGGCTAACTCTGTGTCTTCAGTGACCATTTTTCTATCTAAAAAATCCAAAATCCCAATCAGTTCTGATTTTTTATAAAAAAAAGTTAATTCTCAAACATTTGGTGGGAAAGTACACAAAACTTCAGATTGCTTTTCACTTATACAGTAAAACCCCTCATTAAGAGTGCCTCGCTTATAGACTAACTCGCTTAAAGAGCAGAATTTTCTTTGAATGGTCAACTTGCTTAGCAACTAAAACCAACTAAAAACTCACTGAACAACTAAATCGGGGTTCTCAATCCCCCCCCCCTGCCAGAAATCACAATTGGTCACTTACAATGGCGTTTCGCTTAAAGAACAAACTCGCTTAAAGAGCAATGCCATGGAACGCATTATGCTCTTTAAGTGATATACCACTGTATTGTTATAGGGATTGATGTCCCTGACGGTATTGTATTTTCATTTATTTATTTTTTGATTGTATTGATTGTTGTGTTTTGTTGTATTTATATTATGTTGTTGCTGTATTTGAGATTGTATAATTGTAATATGTTACCCATGCTATGTCAGCCGCTCTGAATCGCTTCGGCAAATAGAGCGGCATATAAGTCTAAATACAAAATTGAGCCAAGCCCCAAAGTGGGGAGGACTGGTCTCCGACTTTTGGGCGTGGCTCTCTGGTGCTCTTGCAATTGGAGTGCCTGTTTGTTTGGGTTAAGGGTGCGCATTAACCGGGAGCCTGGCACAAGTAATTTCCAAACACCAGTGACTGTCTTTATCTCACAATTCCACATAAAACATCAGCTTTCCATCCCCTGTCTGTGAAAGAATCCCCATTCGAGCACAAAAGAACTCTTATCTGGATGAGTTTATGCATCGGAAATTTATTTTAAGGAATTCTGATGTACTACATTTCATGAAGCAACAAACTTTCTTTCCAGCAGAGGTCAGCCTTGGGATAGTCTTAATGAAATTGCAGATTGGGATTGATTCATTTAGCTTTCCCCAATCTGGAAGGTACAGTCTTGCCAGGTTATCCTGCTAGGGCAGGAGTTCTCAACCTTTTGGAGTTGGGGGCCGGGTCATGCTCACTCAGACAGCTTCCAGGGCCATATGGCCATTTTGCCCTTCCTTCACCACATGGGTGTGGTGGAGGGCCACATGAAATGGTACTGTGGGCTGCATTCAGCCTGTTGGCTGCAGGTTAAGAATCCCTGTGCTAGGGTAATAGAGTAGACCAGTGATAGCGAACCTTTTAGAGACCAAGTGCCCAAGGAGGTGGGGGGAAATGGGCAGTAGGCATCATGTGTGCCAGTGACATCACATGGGTGCGTGCCCACCTTGTGACATCAGTGGCATGCTTCAAGCTTTGTGTGCGTGTGTGCATGCACACTGCCCCAGCACCACCAAGATTTGTACTGCCCCCCCCAACAAGCCACCGTGCACTGGGCTCCATTGCCACACCACAATACGCTGCCATGACCCCCCCCCCGGACAAGCCCCATGCAGCTGTGCCAGGCACTGGACAAGCCAGTGGGATGAGGCAGGGTTCGCTCATGATGGTGTGCATTCCCACAGAGAGGCCTCTATCTGTCACCTCAGGCACGCATGCCATAGGTTCACCACCACTGGAGTAGACCATACTGCCAACAATTCAATACTGAGTGTCAGGCTGTGGTTAACTAACCTGACAACCCTGAGGACTAATGGCCTTGGGTGCCAGAGTCCACAGGGAAGGGTGATGGTCCCCAAGTGGATTGAATCCCACTTGAATCCATCTTGATGGAGGGCAGTGGCTTCATCCAATACTGGCCTGGGGCTGAGGAGGACTTAGTGTGTCAAAAGGGCTCAGGACCAGAAAGTGATTCATGGAACTGGATCAGTGGTACGGGGGTTATGCTGTGATGCAGAAGGCAGGTGAAAGACCACTGCGTTATATTCTCAGGACAGTCTTCATGGCTGATTGCCATGATGATTGCCTATGTCTGGATTCAAATACGGCAGAAGAAGAGGAAGAATCTGGTACCCTTCAAATGTGTTGAACTATGGCCACCATCATCCCCAGACATCTGTGTTGGTAGTTCAACATACCTGGAGGGCATCTACTCAAGATGCCTGGCTTAATATCTCATATCTTAAGCTACAAATATATTTAAAATTTAACTTATGTTATATATTATGATCAATGATCACATAAAAATTAAAAACAGACTTATGTAATAATAATAATATACATTTAATGCTGAATTAAAAGCTAAAAATGGGAGTGGGGGTTAGGAAGGACTTTCCTTGCTGTTTTAGGCAGACCAATCTTCATTATATCATTTCAGTTTGTTTTTAATTCTTGCATTCTTATGTATTACACATATCATCGTTTGCTAGGGAAAAAAACCCTTAATGTTAACTGTGTGGAGGTCTGAAAATATAGTCTAGGGCGGCTGAGTTAATAATAAGCTCTGCTGAATACAATGGATGGATCCAGTTGTGGTCAAACAAGACACATTAAAACCAATGGAGCTTCATTAATAGTGTCCTACTGGTCTACCATTGTCCTTGTGTTGTTGTTGTTTTCTGTATAAGACTGAATTCAGATCTAGCCCTTTGACCTCTGTGGGGTTTAGGTAAAAGGTAAAGGTTGGCCTTGCTCAAAAACCAGTTGTATCCAACTCTAGGGTTCATTGCTCATCTCTGTTTATAGCCAAAGACCCAGTGTTGTCTGCATCTGCTTCTGTGGATATGTGGCAGGCATGACTAGACACCGGAGCACAGAGAACGCTGTTTACCTTCCCACTAAAGGTACTGTTTATCTACTTGCAATGTCTTGCTTTCAAACTGCTAGGTTGGCAGGAGCTGGGATAGAGACAGGAGCTCACTACATCATACAGCACTCGGGTCTCAAACTGCTGACCTGCCGACCTTCCAGACATCAAGTACAGCATCTTTACCACTAAAGCACCACAGTACGTCTTTCTATGAGGTTTATTTTGGAGCATACAGTATATGCATTAGCTTTAGCAATACTTTTCGGAAAAGCACAAGGCAAATGCTACTGGATCTAGCCTGAAAGGTCTTATGTTTGAAGAAACATACATAAATGTGTGACAAGAAATATGTACTGTGTACATATGGATAGGATAATAAACTTGTATTTCTCCTTTTCATCTTGTAGCCTCATCTCTCTAAAGGTGTTGTCTCATCTTTAGAGCAGTAAATTTGTGGAGACTATATTTTAGAATTATTTCTTTATGCCTGGTTGTTGCTGCCACATCATCAATTTTAGGAAAGCCTTGTTTGGGAACGCTGTCATTTTATAAATATGCTTTACAGCCACCAGCCAAAGCATCTTGTATTGCACTTGGTACTAATGCTGAGTACACAAATACTGCATGACCACTGTTTTTCTTATTAGCCATCTCAACCTTCCTGCTCTCCTTTTGTGCTCTACAACTCATTATGATAAGAAGACTTCCCCCCTAGCCAGGTTTGTTGTAAAAACAAGGTCATTGCTAAGATGACAACAATACAGAATGAACTAGCAGCTTGCATTGAGAGGAGCATAATTATATCTCCAGGCATTTTTAAAAGGAACTTGGTGCAGTTTAAGATAGTTTTTGAGTTCACCTTGAGCCTATTTGCAGATTTTTTGATAACACAGGGCTGCCAAATGGATCAAAACTCAGATACTCTACCTGTCTTTCCTGTTGTGCTGTTATGTGCAGCCAAGTCAGAAACAGCTTATAGTGACCCTAGTAGGGTGTTTAAGGAGTTTCACTCCTCTAGTGCGTTTCCATGGTCAACTGGGGAATTGAACCAGGTCTCCTAAGTCTTAAGCCAGACTTTCTCAACCTTTTCTGGGCAGGGGCCAGATCACTCCCTCAGAATGGCTGGGTAGTCCGGTTATGTGTTTCCATGTGAGATCTTGTGAGATTTCGGCCAGATCTCATGGGATTTTGGTGAGATTTTGCATGAGGACCCACCAAAAATGTGTAAGAACACACACACACACACACACACACACACACACACAAAACCCCACATGCATTTTCACCTGAGAATTCACTGAAAACATGCATTTTCACCTGTTTTTGGCTCTTTTGGGTGGTGGTGGCAGCGAGAATGAGGAGGGCTTCGGAGACCGGATGAAAGGGCTTCGGGGACTGCAGGTTGAGAATGCCTGTCCTAAGCCATCACTACCTAATACACTATGCTGGGTATCCCTTTATTACCTTTCTTCCTTTCTTTCTCTCCCCTTATATATTTTATTTATTAAACTTATATCCCACCATTCTTCTAAAGCAAGAGTTAGATCTCTACTGCATAGCAATGGTCACATTTTAATGAAAGTGAATCTTGCCTTTTCTATTCTCATTTTAATCTTGACCTCTTCTTAATTATGAAGAAAACCCACAGATGTTTCTGTTGAGTTCTTTGTGTTTTAGCATCATTGAAACTTCAGAAAAAGTGAATTTTCATACAGTTGAGTACTGTGTATATGGAATGCCAGGCGTAGGCAAAAAAAAATCCTGGGCCATTTTTTCCAGTTCTCAAGCCACCTTGAAGACACCTCCTACCCATGTATTTCCTTCCTAATGTTAGAGCAAAAAATTCCACTTTTCTCCTTGGAAGTATCTAGGAATGATGGCTTTGCTTGCCTTGGCAATCCTTTTGTTTAAAATAGCCATAAATGGTCAATTCTAGACCTAGTGCAGACAACAGTGAGATCTGGGGACAAAAATGAAGGTCCCAAGCCCACAGAGTTTGTTTTACCTTGGGTGTACATTATTGTATCCAAAAGACACAAATGTTTTTACAAGTTCAAGAAGGCTGCAGGCTCTTTGGTCTGAAAGTACAGGTCTACCTGAAAATTTGGAACTAGACTCTACAATCCTATTTTGGAAACAAGACCTGGAAGTCTCAAACTCCAGATGCCAGTGGGAAATTTGGGTAACGGGGACTTTGGAAGCCTTCCTACAACTGTGAAAGAGTTTGCAGCTTTTAATGTGCCACTCCTTTAGGGCTGCCATATTCTAGTGCTATAAAACTAGAGACCCTAATATGCGCATTATGCAAGATCGTAAGTTCAGTTTGCATGCTATTAAAAATGTACATAATACTGTACATTAATCTATGTGAGCTTTTTTGTACCAGCAAATTAAGCACCTTAATTGTTGCACTATCTTGGATAAGTAGCCAAAAGTTGCCATACCTTGGATAACTTGAAGTCATTATTCAGCAAGGAATCTGCACATTGGTAGACATTTCAGTGACGATATTCCGCACATGCAAATGGACTTGAGAAATCAAGTCCACTTGCACGTGTTTTTAAGCTATTTGGATATCATGTCACCCACTGGCTAAGTGGACCATGATGTGTGTCCTCGGCTTCCACCTTGCTCAAGGGATCTGACAGTGGACATTTTGGTGAGTTTTAGTCCTGGCCTAACATCATTGACAAGAGATGGACAACACTGCCTAGTTAGACCACCCAAGCCCCCACACCCTGACAAGACTCTCACCTAGCTATACACAGGGAAAATGTAGCTAAATTTACCTTCATGTACAAAATATTCATAGCAAAATTTTACAAAATATTCCCTATGTGTAGACCACCTCTTTCTACTCTCACAAAACAGTCTTCTCCCCCATTCATGGTGAACACATTCCAAGATACAATCAAACCTTGCTTAAAGAGCGCCTCGCTTAAAGAGTAACTCGCTTAAGGAGCAGAATTTTATCTGAATGTTCACTTCGCTTAACAAATAAAACCAACCAAAAACTCGCTTAACAAATAAATCGGGGTTCGCAATCCCCCCACCCCACCAGAAGTCACAATTGGTCATTTAAATTGGTGTTTCGCTTAAAAAGCAAACTTGCTTAAGGAGCAATCCTGTGGAACACATTATGCTCTTTAAGTGAGGTACAACTGTATCTGTTATGGAATTTTCCCACGCATGGCAACTTTTGTGATACCTTGTGTTGCTACAAGTATATTGTATCCTTGCATTTTTTTATGGTATTCATTGAGCTAAGGAAGGCAGTCTACAACAGTGGTGCCCAAACTACAGCCAAAAGGCCCAACTCGGCCCACAGTGCCAATTAATCTGGCCCATGGTGAGGACTCCACCATTGCTGGAAGCATCTTGTTGCTGCAGGAAGTGGCAAAAATGCTGCAAAAATGCAGCTCCCCCCCCCAAAAAAAAAAACACATGGTGAAAACATGCTCTTGCTCCCGCTGCCTTGGGAAGTAGCAGAGGTGGTGAAAATGTGACATGGATGCACCCACCATCATTGCCGCTGCCACTGGAAGTGGCAGGAGAAACCATGCCTCTGGCCCATGCATCTGTCTGTGGTGGTGGTGGCATGGTCTGGACCACAGTGTGGAAAGTTTGGGCACCCCTGGTCTACAGTATAATCCTTACACTGATGCTTTTGAAACAAAGAAACACAAGCTTAGTATCTTTGGCTCAGTCAGTCCTGGCCAGCCAAAGCTTCCTTTTAGGGTTACGCACATGTGCATGCATACCCACACCCACATTGAGTAGCAAAATCCTGTTGGACAAACATATGCTGCCAAAATTTGGGTCCAGCACCAGAAATACTTAATTAAATTAAATGAAAGCTTCCTACCCCACCTTAAATATGTAGGATTGCGACCACTGGCAGGAATCTGGTGGTTTTTGTCTACTAAAACCTCCCTCCTGTCTGGAGGCTCCAAATATTTCCCCAGGGTAAAAGGAAGATCCAGGGAAGCTTGGAACCTAAAGGGTGAGGGATGGGGATAGGAAGCTTTCAAATCATTAAAATTAAATATTTTCAGCACTTGATTCTGTTTACATGAATTTACTTTACATCAGCAGGATTTCACCCTGTGTGTAGTTTCCTTCAGAGATGGAAGGAGAATATTTTATTATGACTTTGAAAGATCTTAGTATAAATTCCTTTGCCACATTTGATTTTTCATATGCATACACAGACATGCAAAAGCAAATGCCATCTCAGCATGCCAGCTCAAACTGGCAAAGAGAGCACCGATGGGTGAGGACTCGTAGTGAGTCTGATTGAACACTTGTTAGAGCTGCCATTAAAGCCTACCTAGTGGTGATGGAGGTGGTGAAATGACAATATTTCATTGCCCTTATTGCCTCCGCGGATAATCGCCCAGCGACCTTGTTCCGGGTGACCAGGTCCCTCCTTGGTGGAGGGGGTCTGGCCCTGGTTGGCAGGGATCAGCTGAGGCTTTTGCTCATTATCTGGTGGAGAAAATCGCTCAGATTTGCTTGAAGTTCAATCCCATCGTGGAAGAGATAGAGCTAGGGTGCACCAGAGTGCAGTCTGGCCATGTTATCTGGGATCGGTTTGATCCAGTTGGTCCTGAGGAAGTGGACAGGCTTCTTGGATCTATTCGTGCCACTGCCTGTGAATTGGATCCATGTCCTGCCTGCCTAGTGAAGGCATCTAAGTCTGTGTCAGGCGGTTGGGTCGAGACAATTATAAATTCATCTCTGCAGGAGGGTTTTTTTCCAGCACCCTTAAAACATGCTTTGGTGCATCCCTCCTGAAAAAGCCACCCCTCAACCCTATGGTACTTACCAACTACCGACCAGTATCCAACCTACCCTTTTTGGGCAAGGTCTTGGAGGAGGCAGTAGAGTGGCAGCTACAGGACATCCTGGATGAAGCAGATTATCTGGACCCTTTTCAGTCAGGATTCAGGCCCGGATATGGTACAGAAACTGCATTGGTCGCATTGGTGGATGATCTCTGGAGAGAACGGGATGGAGGTCATCCATCCGTCCTGGCTCTTCTTGACCTCTCAGTGGCTTTCGATACCATCGACCACGGTATCTTTCTGGGAAGGCTCCAGGGATTGGGAATCCAGGGCACTGTGTTGGCCTGGTTTTCCTCATTTCTGAGGGGCCGGACCCAGTCGGTGTGGCTGGAGAGTGAGAAGTACAGCCCTAGGTCCCTTCAATATGGGGTGCCTCAGGGCTCGGTACTCTCACCTCTCCTATTTAACATCTACATGAAGCCACTGTGTGAGATCATCCATTCCTATGGGGTGAGGTATCACCAATACACAGATGACACCCAGCTGTATATCTCAGCCCATGGAGATTCAATTGATGCAGTATCCAGGTGCCTGGAGGCTGTCAAGGTCTGGATGGGGGACAATGGGCTACAACTGAATCCCGGCAAGACTGAATGGCTATGGGTAAGGGGTCCTGCGCTATCTCAGGAGTTGGCATCTTTGGTTCTGGATGGGTCAGCTTTGCCCCAAACAGACCCGGTGCGTAATTTGGGGGTCCTCGAGCAGGTGGCAGTTGTGGCCAGGAGGGCCTTTGCACAACTTTGTGTAATACGATAGTTACGCCTGCTCCTAGATCGGGACTCCTTGCTCATGATCACACATCCTTTGGTCACCTCCAGACTTGATTACTGTAATGCGCTCTACATGGGGCTGCCCTTGGCGACCATTCGGAGGCTGCAGCTGGTCCAGAATGCAGCTGCTCGGGTAGTGATGGGGTGCGGGCGTTATGCTCGTGCCTCACCACTGCTTCAGGAGCTGCACTGGTTGCCAGTATGTCTCCGGGTGCAATTCAAGGTGCTGGTCATTACCTTTAAAGCCCTACATGGTAGTGGGCCAGGATACTTAAGAGACTGCATCACCCCAAGAACATCTGTCCATCCCAACAGGGCAGATCGGAGAGGCTCTCTTATCATTCCGTCAGCTAGAGAGGTGCATCTCTCTAGCACCAGAAGGAGGGTCTTCTCCGTGTCTTCCCCGGACATTTGGAACCTCCTGCCAACTGAGTTACACCTACAGACAAAGCTACTGCCCTTTCGGAAAGGCCTAAAAACCTGGCTGGCAGGGCAGGTGTGGGGCTCAAGTATTACGGGGTCCCATGTTGGGTGGCTGATCTGATGGGATAGCCACCCCTCTCTCCCTCTTTTAAACTTTTAAAAACTTTTTTAACCTTTTAAATCTTTGAGGGTTTTTTTTGTGAATATATAGTTTAATTTTTTAAGTTGATTTGGTTTCTGGGTTTGTGGGGTACTGGTTTAAGTGGGCTTTTTTTTAAAGTTCTGAAATGTTTTGTGCATTATCCTAGTTTGATTGTAGCTGTATATTTTGTGTTCTTTTTGTATTGCTGTTAGCCGCCCAGAGTTGCTTAGGCAAGTGGGGCGGCATAAAAATCGATCAATTAAATTAAGTTAAATTAAATCTCCTTCGTAAAGTCCCGCATACATTGGATGTGGTTTTGTGTCATACCTATGCTGTTTTGAGAATGAGGTTCATAGCACAGCTTGAATAAATTTTCAGTAAACTACACTATTCAGTCTTTAAGGGGCTCAGTAGTTAAGAAGCTCACCTTGTTAGCTGGAAAACTGGCAAGTTGGTAGTTTGAGACCTGGGTACTGCATGATGGATTGAGTACACATCTCTGTCCTAGCTCTTGACATGAAAGGAGCCTCACTTGGGCATCCCCCGAGCAGAGTTTCTACAGCAAAAATCCTTTCAATCCAGAATAATTTCTGACACAAAATTATTATGATTATTATTCAGAGTCCTTCAGCCAACACAGTCGCTGGCCATGATGGCAAGGAGATTTTGGAGTTGTAGTCCAAGAGAACATCTCTGACAATACCTGCTTGCAATCAGAAGTAAGATCTACCAGTTTCTCATGCATATTTCCTGAAGTGTAACTCGTTTAATTTAATAGGATGTATAGCTGAGTAAGAATTTAAAGAGCTGCACCATGGGGAAAATAAGTACAACTAGTCCTTCTCCTTATCTGAAACCTCTTTTTAGAAATCTGACAATCACAGCACTCATAAGTTCAAAAACAACAAACAACAGAATCTTATAATAAAGTAGACTCACTCCCCTTCAACATTCTCCTGGAAATCTGAGGGAAATAAACTGGAACATAATGTATCTGAAAAGCCAAAGAACCATAGACTAATAAACCCATAGAGCTGGCAAGGGTCATCAGGTTCCCTGATAGAACAGGAAGTATAGTAAGATGCAAAATGTCAGCACAAAAATCCATTGTTTGGACTGTAGCTCTCATACTCCCCTAGCTACCATTCATTGCTGAGGAATAATTGCTTTCTATGCTCTGATTGCATTTCTGGAGAAGTATGAAGGATAGCAATGTATTCTGCTTTGATTTCATTAGAGGCATAGCAGGACATAAATGTAATAAATAAGGTAAGAACATCTCTTATTGTTCAATATTATGCCCCTTGACTATTTTGTCCTCCAGTGATGGCCTGTGACTCATCCTGGTTTTCAATAAGAACCTTTCCCAGCCTGATTTAAAGATGCCAAAACCTGAACTCTTTGGCCTGGAAAGAATGCACATTCACTGCTGAATGTTGGAACTTTCTGTACTTCTGGGAGTCTAGTCTGTAGGTACTGGAAAGCGAGAAAGGATTATCCAGAATTAAAAAGCTGTGGTACCAGAAGAGTTCCTTAGACAATGTGCCCATTGTTCAGTCTATTTTTTTTTTTAAAAAAACCAGCCAGTGAAGTTTATCATGCATGTTATGAAAGCAAAGATTTCAAAAATAAATGATTATAGACGAGTCCAGTTTGTTCCAGGACTAGGATTAGTCTGATGAAGCATAAACATTTGAAGGTCAATGGCCTAGAAGCCTTTCCTTTACATTGAACATTTATCATGAAAAAAAAAGGAAGATTGATCATTCAGTTGCAACACTTACAATGGGTTTTAGTTTTGGTTGGCTTCCCAAGAGAATTATGCATGTTCCCTGGGTGCAGCACATGCAGCCCTTGGGTAATTTATGTGCATAGTGGTGGAGGTTTGTCTTTCAGTTCTCTGGAGGGGCTATATTACCCCATAGGAAGGTATCAGTAAAGCACATCTGAGCACTTGATAGTTAGAAAACCATGGAAAGGGTTGTCTTCAGTTGGCAACATATAGTTATGGTTATTATTTTATGAAGAGGAAATTATCAGAAACAAAGAGTTCTAAAAACAAATAAGTGAAGGATACAACACAATATACTAATCTATAAATATAAGTGCAAATTTACAAATAATTGATGCAATTTAAAGAGAACTACAGACTTCATTTTACCATAATGAGGAAGATTGGCCAGCTAACCTGTGTGTTTCCTCAGTCTGTTGGTGGACAGTTCTAAGGTTCTTTGGATTAATTTTTCCTGCCCCTCATAATCTTTAAAGCAGACTGATTGCTTGTGGTGAAAACAGAGGATACACTATTTGATAAAATAGGATACATATTCAGTGTCTTTTATAGGGAGGGTCAGTGTAAATACATTAAAATCTGGTTGTATCTTTGGTTAAAATGAAAAATATAGCATACAACAGAAACATAACTTTTGCTTTGAAAGTGTACATTATAAGTTCCCTGGTTCTACTATATGGAATTAGGGTTGCCATAATTCTCTCCCACCAAACTGGGACAGCCACATGACATCATTGCATCCTTCAAACTGTGTATGAATTGGATGGGGCTGTCAGGGAGACCGTGGCTTTAAGACCCTGTGGAATCCCCGTCTGGGGTGGACAGCCTTCATCAGTTTAAAATAAACTGTAGTCAAGATGTTTTCCCCCCGTGTGATTCTTCTTGCAAAAGACTATTCTTGATGGTTTTATTTGTATTTTATTTTTTTGAATAAAATGTCTTGAACCACTTTTGAAACCACCCTCCCCACCCTCGAGGTCACCCCATCCTCCCCTTCACCCCCCCCCCACTGAAGTAGACTCACCCTCAAACCCCACATGAGGATCCCTTGGAAGAAAGTTCTATAGAGGGGACCAGAAAGGCAATGCAGTCCATGGCACCTCTGTGACCCTCCAGAAGGAGAAAAGCAGGAGACAGAAAGGAACTTATTTTGGAGGAGGACCTTTGCGATGGAGGACTCTTCACTTTCTGTCAACCCTGTTCCCTTCCTCTCTAGGAATACTGACCCTATGCAATTAACCCTTTGAAGTCACGCGAAGAAGGAATCCTCCGTCCCAGTGTATGGTGGAGATTTGGCTTCTTAGATATGGGTATTTCTTGCTCCCTCCCGGCTTTCAAGGAAAAGGGCTGAGGACGACTCCTTGTCCCCCAAACTTCAAGGTGACCCAAGAGATTTTTGCAAAGAGTTATTTCACTGCCTCCATGCCTTTCTTTCAATTATCTCGCTTGCAAGTGTCTCCTTCTGTTTTGCCTTTACCACTTTCAAGCAGGATAATTGAAAGAAAGGCAGGCAGGCAGTGAATTAACTCTTTGCAAAAATCCTTTGGTGAGGGGTGATCTTGCTTCCTTTGTTCAAATTTAAAAATTCAGGACATTTACATGTTTTTTCTTGAACCAGCTGAGACAGCTTGAATCTGGGAAAATCCTGGAAAACTGGGAAATATTGCAACCCTATATGGAATGGAATTATAGACTTTAACACAGCCAAAAATTATAAACACAGAAGCAGTTGACTTGCATATTTATTACTATAAATTTCTTGAATTAAGAGGGTGACGTATCAAGAAATAACTCAAGTTAATAAATAAAAAACATGAAAATGTAAAACTTATAGATAGAACACTCCTCTCATGCAGGGAAAAGTTAAGATTGTTACAGATGATTATTCAAAATTATCTTCTTCTTTGCTTCCTCTTTTGGCCCTTCAATTGTAGAGAGAGATACAGTAAAACCTCATATAACACTAAAACCTGGTTCCACAAGTCTTGGTGTTATATGATTTTTAGTGTTATCTGATCCTCTATGGGATCCATAGAGATACATTGTAACCACACAGGCTTTAGCGGTTGTTATCTGAAGCATCCCATAGGATCTTAATGTTATCTGATGCAATTCTTCCCCCCAGATTCCTTAATGTTATGCGATTTTAGTGTTATTCGATACTAATGTTATATGAGGTATTACTGTACAAGGTTTTTGGTTGTCACTTCTAGCACCCTCTATCCATATTATTTAGTGTTCTTGTAATTTGGAATAGGAAAAGGAGTAAGACAAGGCTGCATTTTGTCATCCGGCTTATTCAACTTATACACAGAGCACATAATGCGCATTCAGGGATGGAGAAATCACAATTTGGGATCAAAACTGCTGGGAGAAACATCAACAACTTGAGATATGCAGATGATACCACCCTAATGGCAGAAAGTGAGGAGGACTTAAAGAAGCTCCTGATTAGGTTGAAAGAAGAAAGTGCAAAAGCTGGCTTGAGACTTAATATCAAGAAAACAAAGATCATGGCAACAGGCCCTATCAGTCCCTGGAAAATAGATGGGGAAGAAGTAGAAGCAGTGACAGATTTTACTTTCCTAGGATCAAACCTCACTGCAGATGGTGATTGTAACCATGAAATAAAAAGGCGACTGATTCTTGGGAGGCAAGCGATGAGAAACCTGGGGAACATAGTGAAAAGTAGAGACATCAAATTGCAAACAAAAATTCATGTAGTCAAAGCAATGGTATTCCCGGTGGCAATGTATGGTTGTGAGAGCTGGACCATTAGGAAAGCTGAGTGCAGAAGAATAGATGCCTTTGAGATGTGGTGTTGGAGGAGAGTTTTGAGAGTCCCCTGGACAGCGAGGAGAACAAATAGGTCAATTTTAGAAGAAATCAACCCTGACTGCTCCCTTGAAAGTCAAATAGTAAAGATGAAGCTAAAGTGCTTTGGACATCAAATGAGAAGAGAGGATTCACTTGAGAAAGCCTTGATGCTGGGAAAGGTGGAGGGCAAAAGAAAAAGTGGGCGGCCAAAAATGAGATGGCTAGATGGTATTGTAGAGACAATGGGCACAGAACTGAGTGAGTTGAGGAGGATGGTGAAGGACAGAAGTGCCTGGCGGACAGTGGTCCATGGGGTCACAAAGGGTCGGAATCAACTGTGCGAGTGAACAACAACAAAATATGTCTTTGATGTTATCTTTCCACCTTCTTCTGGGTCTGCCTCTTGCTCTTTGTCTTTTTTATCTTTTTTACATATGAATAAATTCATAGGAAAAATAAAAGCAGGATGAAGAATTTATTGGCCAAAGAACATGGGAGATGTAATTGCTTCCAAACTAATGTAATGGTTGAGAACTGCCATATCTAAAATCAGGGTGGACATGTTTATGGCCAGCTATATTTTTTTGTACAATAATGAAATATTAACAGTAAGGAGGCCAACCAAACCTTCCTCAGGAGGGAGTAGCTTGATGATGACATTTATAAAAAGAACCTGTTGTTCGACCAGTCCTGGCTGGTTTGCTCAGATAAAACGGTATGAGCAGGTACTAGAATCTAAACATGTGACTCAGTGATGGGATGTCCCCGGTTCCAGACGGTTCCCTGGAACCGGTAGGACCAATCCCGGAGGGTTCTCTGGGAGGGGAGTCCACTTTTGAGGCGTCCGGTTCTGGACGCCTCACCGAAAGAATTTTTTTTAAAATCGGAGCCAAAATGGCTCCGATTTACTGCGCATGCGCAGAAACTCAATCTAACGCATTGCGCATGCGTCAGATTGAGTTTCTGCGCATGTGCAATAAAATTGGAACAATTTTATCTCCAATTTTACTGCGCATGCGCAGAAACTCAATCTGACGCATGCGCAATGCGGCAGATTGAGTTTCTGTGCATGCGCAGTAAATCGGAGCCATTTTAGCTCCAATTTTTTTTTAAAAGACCGGCAGCGCGATGAAGGCAGCGGCGATGACGGCGGCGGCAATGAAGGCAGCGGCGATGACGGCGGCGATGAAGGCAGCGGCGATGGCGGCGGCGGCAACACCGGCGGCAACACCGGCGGCAGCAATGGTGGCGGTGGCGATAGCAGCGGCGATTAGGCGGCAGCAGCGGCAGATGACGGCGACAGTGGAGATGGCGGCGGTGATGGCGATAATGGTGGAGGTGGCATGGGCAGGCGGCACCAGCCCTCAGAGGAGGGCACCGAGCCTCCACAGGCAAGTTGAGGCCTGGCCTGCCCTGGCCGTCCGTCCCTGCCGAGCCCTCCCAGGGGTAAGTGAGGGGTTTGTGTTTGGGGTTGTATTTTTATTTAATTTTATTTATTTATTTATTTGATTTATTTACGGGTTTGTGTGGTGGGTGGGTGGGTTGGGTTGAGGGTGTGTGTGTGTGTGTGTGTATTTATTTTATTTTATTTTTTATTTTAAGGCCCCGCCCACAACGTCATGACGTCATGATGTCAGCTCCGCCCATGATGTCATGACGTCATGAGATTGGCCACGCCCATGACGTCGTGACGTCATGGAGTGGTGGTAACAAATTTATCATCCCATCACTGATGTGACTCCTGGTCATGACAGAAAAATTGACTTTCTAAAGGTGAAAAGAGACCTCAGTGGTTAAACTGTATTATTGCAGCCAAAACTGCAAGGTTGACTCCGTCTTCCATCCTTTCGAGGTCAGTAAAATGAGTAGCATGTTGGGAGCAAAATGCTAATTGTCTTGTGAATTTATTTATTTATTTTATCATACAGTAATACCCTGGAAAACGTTATGACTTGGTTCCACAAGTCATGACGTTATCCAATTTTAGCATGTCCGATGCATGCATCGAACAACGCTAAAAAAAAAGCCCTGACTTCAGGGACAAACCGCTTTAAAGGCAGGCAGGGAAAGAAAGAGACCTCCCTGCCTTTAAAGCCACCCCCCCCCCATGTGCAGTGGTCTCTGTGACTGCAGTAGGGTCGGGGAAAGTGCCTTTCCTCTCGACCCTACTGCAGTTGCAGAGACTCCTTGTCTCTTTCCCTCCCTGTATTTAAACTACAGGGAAGGGGAAAAGAGAGAGATGTGATTGGTTCTCTAGAGAACCAATCACATCTCTCTCTTTCTCCCTCCTTGTAGTTTAAATACAGGGAGGGAAAGAAAGACAAAAGCAGTTCTCTCTCTCCTGTTTTTTTCCTCCCTGTATTTAAACTACAGGGAGAGAGAGACTGCTTTTGTCTTTCTTTCCCTCCCTGTATTTAAACTACAGGGAGGGGGAAAGAGAGAGATGTGATTGGTTCTCAGAAACCGCTGCAGGTCGGGGGTGGATTGGGTTGTTCTACCCAAACCACCCCACACCCGGAGACCATTGCATCAGAATCATTACCCAGAATCGTTATCCGATGCAAGTTTCCCCCCAAAAAACTTGCTTTGTTATCTGATTCTAGCGTTATCCGATGCAATCGTTATCCGGGGTATTACTGTACTTGTATGCTGCCCTACTCGGACGACTCAGGGTGGCTAACACAATGTTGGAAAATAACAATTCAATGAACCCATCCATAAGCCCAACTATACCCCTAATTCAAAGAGATTAAAAACTTAAAGGTTTAAGATTAATTAAAAAATTAAAACTATAAATTTAAAAGACTCAAAATTTTAATTTTAAAAAAAACTTAAAAGGTTTAAAAAAGAGAAAGAGGTGGTTGTCTAATCAAATCAACCACTCAACAGGCCCCCATATTACTGGAGCCCCGTACCTGCCCTGCCAGCCAGAGCTTTAGGCAATAGCTCTGTCTGTAGGTGTAACTCAGTTGGCAGGAGGTTCCAAAAGTCCGGGGCAGACACGGAGAAGGCCCTCCTTCTGGTGCTAGAGAGATGCACCTCTCTAGCTGATGGAATGATAAGAGAGCCTCTCCGATCTGCCCTGTTGGGATGGACAGATGTTCTTGGGGTGATGCAGTCTCTTAAATATCCTGGCCCACTACCATATAGGGCTTTAAAGGTAATGACCAGCACCTTGAATTCCACTCAGAGACACACTGGCAAACAGTGCAGCTCCCGAAGCAGTGGTGAACCATTCAGAGAGTGCTCTACGTACAGTAGGGTAGTATAAAAGTGTAACTGTTGTTGCTATTGAAAGCCTGAATCTGATTAATAGTTCTAACCATCACCAGTATTACTGTTGAAGGCCACCTTTCCTCTCATAGGGGACTCAAGGTGGCTTATAATATCAAAGCCATTGGATTAGTAGAATTTAAACTACAGCAAAACCACTGGATTAGTAGAATTTAAATAAGTTTTGACTCACTAGCAGTTGGTTCAGAACTACTGTAGTTGGGAGTATTAAACTTGGTTTAAGCCAAATAATATGTTAAACCAAGAATCCCCCTTAATTCTCCATCAAAGGATGTCATAAGAAAGGAACCCAGGCCCTTTAAGTATTAGAGTACTTCTCTGCTCTTGTTTATAAGAAAGTATACACTTCAACAAGAAAGAAGTCACCCACACAGTAAATGGCATTACATAGATTCAAGTAAATAGCAACGCAAGATATCTTGGTTCACAAGGGATTGAAGTGAATTGGACATAAATTTCCAACATCACAACCCAACCCAGTTGTAGTACAGTAAAACCTCATATAACACTAAAACCTGGTTCCACAAGTCTTCGTGTTATATGATTTTTCGTGTTATCTGATCCTCTATGGGATCCATAGAGATACATTGTAACCACACAGGCTTTCGCGGTTGTTATCTGAAGCATCCCATAGGATCTTAATGTTATCTGATGCAATTCTTCCCCCCAGATTCCTTGATGTTATGCGATTTTCGTGTTATTCAATACTAATGTTATATGAGGTATTACTGTATAGCCTTTTGCAGCCCTATGCTGTCAGATGGAGAATTAAATACCCAGGGAGGACTATAACCACACTATAACCCAGGAATAAGTAATTCTGAACTCAGGAATATTTGCTTATACAGTAATGCCTCGGATAACGTTTACCTCGGATAATGCTAAAATCGCATAACGTTAAGTAATCTGGGGAGGAGAATTGGATCGAATAACGTTAAGGTCCTATGGGATGGATCGGATAACAACCGCTAAAGCCTGTGCGGTTACAATGTATCTCTATGGAGCTTTAACGTTATCCGACCCATCCCATAGGATTTTAACATGCATCGGATAACACCAAGACTTGTGGAACTAAGTCTTAGCGTTATCCGAGGTATTACTGTACTGTATATTTAAATATATAGAATTGTGTTTTGGGTACATCTCCCATTTAAATGTACCATCAGCTAGAGAGGCACATCTCTCTAGCACTCGAAGGAGGGCCTTCTCTGTGTCTGCTCTGGCCCTGTGGAACCTCCTGCCAACTGAGCTGCGCCTCCAGGCAGAGCTGTTGCCCTTCCGGAAGGGTGTAAAAACCTGACTGGCAGGTCAGGTCTGGGGTACTGGAGGCACAACGACCTCAGCCTGCTGGCTGGTTTGACCTCCTCCCCTGCTCCCTTAAGTTCTTAAGTTTTAAATCATATAACGTTTTAGTCGTAGTTTTAATTGGTTTTAACTGTGGGTTTTTGAGAACTTTTAGAATTTTAGCCTTTTTATGTGTTTTAGGATGCGTTAAACCGCCTTGGGTCGCCTTCAGCGAGGAGGGTGGTATAGAAATTTAAATAAATAAATAAAAGGAAATCAAAGTTCAGAGCTTCACTTTTGTAGAATTGGCTTTTGAACAATACTACTCTCACCCCAAGGACTTTGTAATTGTTTCAAGCTCTGTATGAATGGCATATAGATATTAACTTTGCATAGATTTGTACCTGGCCTTTTAGTTATCTTAAAGTCTATGCGTAAATGTTTCATCTCCTGCCCTCACCCTCTCAGCTTTCTTCTCCTGACATTTCCAAATGAATAAATGAATGAATATTCATTTTTGTTATGATTCTTTTGTTACAATTCTCTCTCTCTCACACACACACAGACACACACAGACACAGACACACACACACAGCACCTGACCCAACCTGGATCTCAGCTGTCACCTTTAACTGATTCTCAGGAGAAGGCTCTTGTATTTATTTGTCTTAATTATTAAGGAAATAACCATGCCTGTGATTCTCACAAAGACAAGCATTGTGATACGAACAGTAGGAATTAGGCAGACTACAAACACCCTTCAATCACAGTCCAATACGGAAGATACTTTCCCAAAGCAAACATTTTGCTGAGAAGGGAAAACATCATTTTTAGCACACGTAAGAAGCCATGGTTCCATCAGACTTTAGCTTAATGGAGGTGGATTTTTTAAATAGATTCAAAATATTCTTGTGGGTATATAGATTTGGTTTTGAAAATCCCCATAAGATATAGAACAAGTGAAAGTGCTGAAATGAGTTTACTAAACATCAAGGCTGCTATAGATCTGTTCTTTTATAATGGTATCCTAGCATGTTGGGGGCAAAATGTTAATTAACTTGTGAACCGCCAGAGAATGCACTAATCACTATGGGACAGTATATAAGTGTGATTGCTTTGCTTTTATGGTGAACAATTAAGTGGTTAAGACACTGACTATTGGGGGGGGGGGAGGTCAGCAGTTCAAAACCTGAGTACTGCATGACAGAATGAGCACCCATCTCTAGGTGCCAACCTAGCAGTTCGAAAGCAAGAAATTGCAAGTAGATAAATAGATACCTCTTCGGTGGGAAGGTAAACTGTTCTGTGCACTTTGGTGTCTAGGCATGCCTGCCTAGGGCATGGAAGTGTCTGCAAACGCAGACAGTGCTGACTCTTCAGCTATAAACAGAGATGAGCACTGAACCCTAGAGTCATATATGGCTGGCTTTCAAGCAAGGGTGATCTTTACCTTTGCCTTTTAACCTTCATTTTGGATGTACAGTTGTGCCTCGCTTAAAGAGCATAATGCATTCCACAGGATTGCTGTTTAAGCGAGTTTGCTCTTTAAGCGAAACACCATTGTAAATGACCAACTGTGGGGGGGATTGTGAACCCCGATTTATTTGTTAAGCAAGTTTTTGGTTGGTTTTATTTGTTAAGCGAAACAAACATTCAGAGAAAATTCTGCTCTTTAAGCGAGTTACTCTTTAAGCTAATCACTCTTTATGCGAGGTTTGACTGTATAGGCCAAACATCGAATTTTATGATGTTGATGATGATGATGATTATCATCTGCTTAGAGTACCAAACTGTTCTGATTCTCTGCAGCATTGGTGTTGGTTTATTAATTCCCATTCTTCTCCATGGGGGGAAAATGGCATAAACATGAGCTCTTCAACTCAAAATTCCTCCAAACATTATCTGGTCCATATTAGTAACCTGTGTGGTGATTAGGTTAATTTAGAGCAGGGATTCTCAACCTGTGGCCCATGGGCCAAATGCGGCCTGTGGCACCATTTCATGTGCCCCCCCCCACCTCCACCACATCAGGAAGTGCCATGTGGTGGAGGGAGGGCAAAATGGCCATCCAGCCCCAGAAGCTGTCTGAGGGAGTGTGACCCGGTCCCTGGCTTAAAAAGTTTGAGAGCTCCTGATTTAGAGAGATGATGCAGATTTTGGAAGCTGATGTTAATGGATGATTAAACATGTCTGCTTTCTGAGTTTGTGTTATCTTGTTCTTGTGATGTATCATCTCAGTCACCATCGTGCAACTTTGGGGAAAGTTATTGTGTTTGGCAAACTGAACACTCTTGGCAAATCAAGCTGGTGAGATTTTACGCATCTTGTTCAGCAGGGTGTTTTTGTGCCAGTTAAATTCCTTTCTTATATTCATTTCAGGCTTGACTATTTAAGATTCCATAAACAACAAATGTACCTAATCAATCAATGCACAGGCACATGCCATATAGAAGTCAAGGGCTTCAGAATACAGTCAAAAGGAATGCATGTTGCTATTTACAATTCACAAGTAAAGGTGTATCATTGGCACACCAGAGACACAATATCCTTTCTCATGAAATGTCTGGGAGCTGGCATTGCTGTGGGCATAACCATGATCTCTTGAGAGATTGTTTGTTTATTTACCGGTTAATCTTGTATCCTGTGGAGATGGTTGTGGTTCTCTCTTTGCAAAGAACAATCCTTTGCTTGTAATAAATTTGAACTGAAATCCTTTTCCAAATCTACCTTAAAGAGAAGGAGTCTTGAGATGAGACTCCAAGGTATTGAAATAACCAACACTTAGCACCTAGGCTGCAGATTGAGGGGATGCAAGGGTCATTTTTTTCATCATAGTAAAGCCCTTTCTCATTCTGCAGTGTGAATAATATCTGACTGAAGGCATTGTGACACCGACAAATTTTTCTGGCAATACTTTCCATAATGTCTTGACCTTCAGAGCCAGATGATTGAGAAATGGCTGTATTATATTGAGGGGAAGGCAGCATTTCAGAGAAAGAACTTGCCACAACTACTACTTTGCATCTCTCTACCAGTGAATGTTACCTCATGACTGGGCGATCATATGCTATTCATTGTGGGTGGATGCATCTTCTCTTGCTTAATGGGGTGGGAATACTTCCCCTGGAATTTCCTACACTGCACCTACCACTTATGTTAGCTAGGTTTCCAGACTGTATTGGCTAAAGCAGGGATTCCCACCCTAAGGCTCGGGGGCTGGATACAGCCCACAGCATCATTTCATGCACACACACACACTCCTCCAAGGGCAATATAAATCTAAATAAATAAATAAATTTGAGAAACAAAATGGCCACCTCTTTGAAGCTGTTGGGACAAAATGGCCACCCCTATTATTCAGGCAGGGTCAAAATGGCCATCCAGCCCTTGAAGCTAACAGAGAGTACAATCCGGCCGCCACCTTGAAAAGATTAGGAACCCCTGGGATAAAGCCAATAGGAAGTGTTTGCCTTTTATACAAGACCTCATCTTTAACCTGGACTTGAAACAGAATGTCCCTTAACCAGAGCTCTTCTTTCAATAAAGGCCTGCAGTTAGTTTCAACTACAGTAGGCTTATATAAGTTCATTCTGCAATACCTTTTGCCTGACCTGGTGTGAGAAAGATTAGCTGGCAACACATGGTTGCCATTGCCAAGGTACACTGGATTGTGGTTAAAAAATACCACAACTTTTGAGGAGGCTTTTTCTTTGTACCTTTACCTTACATATACTGTACATAGATTTTTTACTGTTTTCAGCTTGCTGATGGCACAAATAGTAGACATGGCTTAATCAGTACAAGGTGAGAGTCAAAAGCCTGACTATTCTTATGCAGATCTATATTTCTAATATTTTTTACTACACTATTACAGGATAGGAGGAGAGTTCTCTCTAGCGCCCTCAAATGACCAACACTGATATTGCACTTTGCAGATATTTACTAAAATGCAAAATACTTCCTACTACAACCATACCAGATTTCGACAAATCACAGATTCTGGAACAAACCAGCCTGATACAGACATATTTGTATGATACCTGGGTCAAAGTAGAACAATCAGATTTGGTCCTGAGGCAAAAGGAAGTAAATGCACAAATCATATTGGACGAGACACTTCAACTTATTTCTTTTGAAAAAAATATCCAAACATTAAAGATGCCTAACATCCAACGTCCTAGAATTTCCCAAGGGTCCCTTAGAGGCTTTTGGTGTGACAGAGTGCTGAGTGTGATGCACTCCACCCCAACTCCCTTCTTCCAGCCTTTGCCAACCTCCCAAAAGGACCCAAACCAGCTGTGATCTTACCAAGTCACAGGGAGTGAGGTTTTTCCATGGCAGCATGAAAATTGCAGTAGCAGTGTGTGGTTGAAGCAGAGAGCTACGTGCCAGTCCTATGCCCAAGCAGAATTCAACAAGGTAAAGTCCCAAAACAGAACTTTATTTTGTATTCGATAGGATAGTGAAGCAAAGCTGTAGAGAATCAAATCCCCAATTCCAAAAGTCCATAGGGCTCTCTCTCCTGGGCGATGAAAAGTTCATGAGAGCCTATGAGTCCTTCAGAAAGTCCACAAGTCAGTATAGCAAAATAAACTCCCCAAAGTACACCAGTCTTTGAAGGGGCCAACTGGCCTCTTACCAGCACAGTCCAGTTCCATAGGATGGCAAAGCCCTGTTCCATAGGATGGCAAAGGATAGTAATAATCTTCAGGAAAATCTGGCATAGTCCATGGCCTCTGATATTCATCAGTTTCATCTCGCAGCATTCTTTTAGGCATAGGTATTCCCTCGAAAGGGAATTTTTGGTTAAGCTAACAAAGCCATTATAGCCTCAAGTTAGAGAACTGATTTTAGTTCTCAAAAGGCTCTCTTTTTAAAGAGAAATGAGTGATTTCCTCCCACCACAAGAATTCAATGATCTCATATTAATTACTTCACGTAGAGCTTACTCGAAAGTTCTGGGAGCTTCCAGCAGCTCCTGGAAGATTCTAGGTCTGCAGGTGTTTAATGGAATGCATGAGGTCATGAGAAGACACTTCACTGTCCAGCTTTATCTGACTAAAATCTGAGATAAGGGGGATAAGGCATGCAGTCACTTAGTAACTGTCTTAGCAACTAGCTGTTGATCTAAGCTCATGATATGGGGAATTTGGGATAAATGACAGAAAGTAGACAGAAAAGTCAGTCTGGTTAACTTTAAGTAAAGCAAGCAAATATGGCTACCTCAATCATGACACTGTACATTTTCAGAATACATTTTCAGCTGTACTTTCCTCTTTAGGCTCATTTTATCTCCAAATTTCTTTCTTGTATACCAGTGCGAAGACAAAAAAGTTATAGGCACTTTGGTTGTCCAGTGCAAGTAAATGGGAGGCTTAGAAATCAACTTGGAGCCGCCAGTGCAGAAATAGAATCAGATGTGAAAAATCACTGTGAATGAATTCAAGATATATTGGAAAGCTCCTAAGTGGCTTTCAAATCTGACTGGGGTATCTTCCTAGAGATCTGCTATTCATTTTGGGGACCTCCAAATCCCAAAATTCTTTAGGAATTCCTCAGGAAGAATTCTGGGAGCTCCAGACCACAAACACATGCCTGCAGACACTCATAATGAGTCACTTCCAAGCTTTCCTAGGAACTTAATTGAACTGTTCTTCTCTGAAAGCAAATGTCATTTTTCTCAAACTGAATTACAGTGATAGGATGCAGTGTCAAAGAAATATTTGGCACAGTGCTATTTGTCATCAACTGCTTAGTTTTCAGGATGGGATGACTTATACATCACCTTGGAACTGACATTATCATCATCATCTTGGAACTGCACTGCTGGAAGGGACCTTATGGAATATTGAATCCAGTCCCTGTCAAAGATGCACAGTGATGAATCGACCTCCGAATAACTAAACCAGCAGTTCTATAGTCACATCTTTTCCTGAAGAATCTTGAGAGTTTGGGAGGGGTGTTAGAATCTCCCTAGAGAGGGGCTGCCTGTGAAACATATTTGTCTAGAGCTATCAGAATTGCCACAGTGGGGTAATTTGATTTTTAAGAGGGGGCAACTCAAGAATGAGTTATTAACAGTGAATGGCCTTTTAGGCTTCCTCCACGTGAATAGGAGTTCACTTTTTGAATAATAAGAATTATATGTCACAAGGTGGGTGGGGGTGGAATCAGGATTTTAGAGATGCCTAGGTGGGGCATGGCCAAAAAAAGTTTGGGAACCACTGGCCTAGACTGTAAATATACCTTCAATGGAAATAAACTTACAGGTCTTTAAAAGAAGGACATGGTTATTGACGATAACTGAAGGCAGTTAGTGAAAAAACCCAAAACATGTAATTAAGGAAAATCAGCCAGCCCTAAATACAAAACTATGTGCGGGAAAACATCTAGCTGTCATACAAGAAAAAGGGAGTGACTAGATAGGTATTTGCAGTGTTGTTTGTACCATGTTTCTCACTGTTCCTTTTGATATGCATATTGTTGACTACATGATGTTCCTGTTAACTGCAAGTAGATTTGATCTTTTGGCTAGAATATATGATATATTTTGTTTGGTCATCAGTTTCTTTTTTTTAAAAAAAACAGCACGTCCAGTTTTACAATTTTGACTCCAGTCTTCTCTCTCTGCCTGCTTGCCTACTTACCCCATCTTGGAACCTTTCATTTTTTTTGCAATTTTGTTTGATTTGGGAGGGAGAATTTATCTAAATTCTTTTGATTATTTTTGTTCTTTTTGGGAGGTTGGTTACTGTGTGAGTGTTGCTTTTTTTTTTTTACCCTTCTGTATATATGTGATTTTCCTGTTTGACTGAAATTTTTAAAAGAAACATAATGTTATTTTTGCTGGGAAAGGTTGCAGGCAGCAGGAAAAGAAGTCCAAATATAAGATACTCTGTAGATAGACTGCCCAAAGCAGGGATTCTCAACCTGCGGTCTGTGAAGCAATTTCATGAGCCCCCCCCCCATCTCCACCACACCAAAAAGTGCCATGTGGTGGAGTTAGGGTAAAATGGCCATCCAGCTCCTGAAGCTGTCTGAGGCCCACAGCTTTAAAAGGTTGAGAATTCCTGGCCTAAAGAAACTACAGCCTTGAGTTTACTGTTGAGGACAGAACATTTTGGAGATCAGAGGATTGCCATAAATATGGGACAACTTAACAACATATGTGGTTATTTTACACAAGAGCAAAGCCAAATTAAAAGATGGAGGAAGGAGCTCACTGGGCAAGGAACATCATGAAAGGAGGATACAGCTGAGGAACTCAACCTCCCCTACATCACTTGGAGGACTCTGAATCGGCTGAGGGTTAGAGTCCCTAAGTGCAAGACCAAGATTTTCACCTGGGGGTTGCTGCCAGACAACAGCACACTGTGTAAATGGGGAGAGATATAGAATCTGGCTCATGTAATGTTCTGCTGATTATTGCCAGCAACATGCATCGATGAGACTTAAGTTTGACCAATGACAAAGCCAAGAAAGTGGTTTCATTTTGACAGTTCAAGGTTTGAGCAGGACATGAAAGAAGAACTGTGCTTATTTTGTTAAAGTGTACATTTTGGTGAGTTTGGGGGGGATGACGACTCTGTTGTTTGTTTCTGTGGGAGTGTGTGGGCTGGGGAGGTAGACTTTGTGACTGTGGCAATGTGATACTGGACTGTATGGGTATTTTTCCTCACTTTTTAATCTTGTGTTGTTGTTATTTGCTTTGGTGTGTGATGTCTCTGTATGCAAGGCAGCCCTGTGTTGGCTGACTGGCTGGCTGCTTGCTTCTTTACATTTTTTTCTATGGTACTCCCTGTCCCAAAGAAGTTCTATTGTGTTAGTGGTTGCAACCGAACTTGTGTAGTCTTCTCTAATTTTGGGTACTTTACTACTTTTTGAATTGATTGAGGTCCAGCCCAAGATGAGATGGCTAGTGTGTGTGTGTGTGTGACAGTTAAAACTCGTTTTCAGTTAAAACTCGTTTTCCCTAGTTGAAACCAGTTTTAATTGAATACCTTCATTAGTACAGTGGTACCTCGCTTAAAGAACATAATGCATTCCACGGGATTGCTCTTTAAGCGAATTTGCTCTTTAAGTGAAACACCATTGTAAGTGACCAAGTGTGACTTCTGGTGGGGGGAGATTGCGAACCCCGATTTAGTTGTTAAGCGAGTTTTTGGTTGGTTTTATTTGTTAAGCAAAGTGAACATTCAGAGAAAATTCTGCTCTTTAAGTGAGTTAGTGACTAAGCGAGGTGCTCTTTATGCGAGGTTTTACTGTACATCTCATGGTGGTTTTTCTTTCCCATGTACTGCTGTCTGCTTTTGGACTAGATTGATACTCTGTTGCCTTGCTTCTCTTTTTCTTGGATTAGTTATTAAGAGCTGTTTCAAGCATTTGGAGTGCAAGAAAACAATAAACATGAATTGGAAAAAAACAAAATAAAAGATCCAAAAGAGGATCAATAAACATGAATTGGAAAAAAACAAAACATGAATTGGAAAAAAGCAAAATAAAAGATCCAAAAGAGGCTCTTTTTTTCATGCAAAATAGAAAGACCAGTATGTAAGAAGTGAAAGAAAACCAAAAAGGGACCATACTGAATGAAGCCTAAATGAAAGATTCATTATTTTTTTTGCCATGATATCCTTAGTCAGTAACTGAACATTGATTTGTCCAGTAATCCGCAAGTCAACATAACCTCCACCACTTTGCTATGCTATGAATTCACTCATATGCTAATAGGTTTAGGCCAAGGTGTTTAAACTCTGTGTAGGACACCCATATATTCTTGCTTGTCACCAAGTACTGATTGGGCCACTTTCTCTTAGAAAAGAGGGCTTTGGAAACAGCAGACTATAGCATATCATGACAGTCTTCACCTGTTATTGCCATCAATCAGCACAAACAATTGAAAGAGATACGAATTTGGCTTCTGTGAGATGGCGGCTTCGGCGGCTACAACTCATATCTGAGAATACATTTTTCCCTGAAGCAGGAAAAGACAGTGGCGTGAATTTGTTTAAGGTGGATCCCAGCTTGCCATGAAGTGACACATGTGCTAAGATCACGGAGCCATCTCTGTGTGAAATGAGACATGCAGGATTTAACAGTGGGACTACAATGGACTATCGCAGCCTTGACAAGGTACACCTTGACAAGGTACACCTTCAGAGCCAGTCCATCTGACATGGCCTCTTCTGCCTCCATGGCCATTGGGAATCAGAGTTCCTCCGAATATGAGCCGAATATGATGGTTACTGTGAGTAATAGCATGGAAAATAGGGAGAGCTGAATATTTGTGGAATTGAGGAGAAGCCACAGGGAGAGAAGAGAGGACATAATGCCATTGTGATCCATTTGTTGCTTGCGCATTGCACATGTGATTCAAATAAAACCTGGAGCTGTGCCTTTCTGACAGAAAATTATTATTATTATCAAAGCGGGTCACCTGTTAGCTACTGAGTTCAAAACAAAGCAGTACATTAGTCTGGGATTCCATCACTCCACCCCTCACAACATATTCAATTCAGAGAAAGCAATTCCAACATAAGCAGCTTAGCTTGTGGGATCTCTCTCTCTCTCTTTTGTTTTTGTTTTTTGTTCAGTTCCACTGCTTTCTACTCTTCAGAGCCAGTTAGACTTGTTACAGGGAAGCAAACGGATTGGCTGATTATCTGAGCTCCGCTTCATAAATTATAGTTCAGCATGCACTAGCACGCGTTCTGGGGTTGCCATAATCCCAGGGGCCTGTCTGCTCCTGACTCTATATGCATGTTTGTTCTGCATCGTGCCTGATGTTCTGCTGGAATTTCCTGTCATAAAAAGCTGGCTGTTGCATCTTCAAGGAGGATTCTGTGAGTAACTTTGACTTTAAGAAAAAGAGAGACAGGGAAAACCCTCTGTGGGTTAATGACACATGCTTACAATCCTTTGCTAGGAAATTACAGTACTGTACCTTACTAGCAATAGAGGTGCCTTTCATGACTTGAGAGACTGCATTGTCTTTCTGAAATAACTTTGCACCTATACATTTGAGAGGGTTAAAGCTGCCTTTGTGTGGTAGAACTAGAATCGGCTATATTTCTGGGTGCATTTATTTCAGACATGATGTGATGCATTTTATTTTTCTCTCTTTACTATAAAAGGTCTTAAACTACTACAATTGTGACTTTTTCGTATCTATGCTACTTTGAATTGATGGGATATGACACATTTATGTTGCAAACAGGATCCCGTTTTTTTTAAAGATATTGTTGGCATGAAGTCAGTGAGTGAGTGCATACAACATTAATTTAAAAAAGCACACACACAACTAAAGCTTCCTCTATTTTTGTATCAGCAATACAGTACATAGTTTTGTTTAATCCATTGGCCATGTTGCACTCGCTTGTAGTATACTGTATTGTCTTTATTAGTTTTACAGTGCTGGCTAATCTGTATTCCACAATGCTGATTTCTCTCTTTATTAATGCTGAAAGGCTCTCTACAATTTTGGGTCAATTCACTAGTTTTGAAAGTGTAGGGGTGAGATGCAAAGATCTGAGATGGAACAGAGAGTCCTATTAGAGTATAAAGTAGTGGATAGGGACATATTTTTTTATTTCTGTGGCATCAAGTATAATGATCAACTTAGTATAAAGTAATAAATGCATAATAGGAACTTGTGCTGGAGATGGCTATACTGTAGAGGCACCTTGGAAACTGCCACGTGTTGCTCACCTTTTAAAATGCTCTAGCAGATGTTGGAACAGAAGGGTACTGGGTTGGGTGAGCCACATAAATTTCGACAGAAGGAGGATTGTCAGGAAGATTGAAGTAATTCGAGTCCTTGCAAGGCTTATTTTCCCAGAGCAATTAAAGTTTCTTCTTTGCAGTACGATAGACAAACTACTATTTGTAATGAATGCCAGAAATATTCCCTGCTATCTAGCACACATCTTTCTGTAAGCATGATTTAACGTTTGGCCAGTTTTATGAGTACTTTTCTCTACCTTTTCCCCTCCAACCCACCCTGTGAATTTGTAGCCAAAAATGTAGCATGCAATGAAATGTATGATTTCTGATTTTCTACTATAATGAGTGTAAATGGCTTAAGGACATATTTATTCTTTCTTTGTTTTTATCTTTGCACTCCAAAAGCCTTTCCACTGTGAGATGTATGCAAAATATTCTTGATCCAAAGAAATTCTTGAGTGCAGATCACATGCTTTGTACATTGGCTGCTTTGTACACTGTTCTCTTCTTCAAAATAAAATAAATTATTCACTTTTACAAGATACACTCGTTATATTCTTCTACTATGGACATTTGAGAGACTGAAGGAGAGAACAGCACAGATAATCCAATTTTTATTAGATGAGTTACAATATTTACAAAATATTTTGCATTCCTCCATGATAACAAATGTATCCCTTTATAAAGTTGTGCCTATAATTCTGTCATAGGCTAGTTTGAAGCGGCAGTGATATAAACAGGGGAAATAGATGCTATCGAAATGTTCTATGAATCAGACATCACAATAATTGCTCAGCTTGTCTAGAGCTTTGGTTATTTTTGTGACCCCTGCTGCATGAACCTTTCTAGAACAACTTTTGTAAGTCTCTCCTAGAAGCTAAAAGTCCAATATTCAGTCCACACATACTGGTAGAGTTGCTGTAGTTTCATGGATGATGTATAGTCCAAATATTAAATGGGCCTTGCACAGTTGAAATTGACCAGATGCAAAACAGAGCCATAAGTCAGGTTTAAAGCAGATCATAGGTTCAGTGTGATGTATTTAATTCCGCTAGTTTTCACTTTGGCAGTTAAACTAGTAGTAACCATCTAGCAATGTATGAAGACCAAGCAAAATAAATGTATGAATGCCAAACAAAACAAAACAAATGTTGTCAAGGTTTCAGGCACCGGCTGAATCACTAGATCAAAAAGTCCTGCTCTCTAGCTCGAAACCAACATGGCATCAAAGTCAGCATTAGGTAATCTTCCTTAGGGTACGCATTCAGAAAACAAGGTGCCACCTTCAAGGTCATGAAGTTATTATCTACATCACAGGTGGCCACACCATTTCATGTGGCCTACTGCCACCCTCACTGCTACCGGAAGCAGAAGTGGGCATGTTTATGGCAGCCGTAAAACGCGCTTATGCATGAGTAAACATGCCCGAGCTTGCTGTACACAATGCCATAAATGCACCCGCGGCTTGCCTTCATTTTAGGCACAGCTATTCTCTACTCTTTTTTTGTTGTTCTTCATTTGATACACTTCTATACCATCCATCTGGGAGACATTTCCACTCTGGGCAGTTTATGCTCCTAAAATTGAAGACATTAAAAAAATAATCAAACATAACCACAAAATAACAATAACAGTAAAAACCTATTACCCAATTGAATGTTAAAAGTAGAAGAGCACTTATTTTCTCCTGCCATGGAATATCATGTCCAGAAAATTAAAACTAAATTTATTGGCTTCAAGGAGAAGGTCTTTAAATGCAGAGTGGTTTTAAGTTCTTTTTTATAGTATATCCAGAGAAGGAGCCTGGCACAATTCCACAGGTAAAGTGTTCAATACTGTAGGTGTCCCCTCGGAGAAGGCATGTCTCCTAGTCTCCGTGTTGGCATCTGGAACTGTGCCATTTGAGTGGACCAGGTTTATATGGGCAGACACTCTTTGGGAGAGATGCTCCATGAGATAACAAGATCTCAAGCTAAATAAGGCTTTCTATGTTAATGGTAACACCTGCTGCTTGATATATAAGAAAACAGGGATCCAATGTAAATGGATCAGTGTCAGGGTGGTGTGACTGAAGATCAACCTGGCTGTAGCATTCTAGACCCACTTCTGTATCCTTATCAAGAAAAGGTGCAGCCCCACATAGAGAGCATTACAGTAGTCAGTCCAGGGCCATAGCCAGGGGGCAGCCAAGGTTGGCTTTGCCCATCCTCTTAGCAATTTGCCCACCCTCAAACTTCCAGCTGCATATATATATATACAGTAATACCTCTGGTAACGATTGCCTCAGATAACGCTGACATCAGATAATGTTGGGGAATTTGAGGCAAACATTTGCACTGCAGAACGTTAAGATAACATTGTCCAGTGCAAATGTTTGCCTCAAATTCTCTGAAGGCATGGCTGGGAAGCCAACTGGGGACTAACTAGCTTGCCTTGGGAGAAAAGCGGGGGGGACGGACGCCAGCTTGCTTTCTCCCAAGGGAAACTGAGGATCAGTCACTGTGATCCTCAGTTTGCCTTGGGAGAAAGTGAAAGGAAAGGAGCAGAGCTTTTTTAAAAAAAACATTGTGTGATCAATGCATCGCACAAAGTTAAAAACCAGATAATGTTATGACTTGTGGAACAAATTTCTCTCCCCCCCCCCAAACAACAGGACCATTACCTTGTGTTTCAGTTTCAGCTTGTTTGCTCTCATCTGTTCCATTGAGGCCAGTCATTTTTGTCCTACTGTAATATTCATGAAGTTAAAGCAATGATCTTCCCAGTAGTAATGTATGGCTGTGAGAGCTAGACCATAAGAAAGGATGAGTGCAGAAGAATAGATGCCTTTAAACTGTGATGCTGGAGAAAACCCTTGAGAGTCCCCTGGACTGCAAAGAGACCAAATCAGTCAATCCTAAATGAAACCAACCCTGACTGCTCCTTGGAAGGACAAATACTGAAGCTGAAGCTCAAGTACTTTGGCCACCAAATGAGAAGAGAGGACTCAGTGGAGAAAGCCCTGATGCTGGGAAAGATTGAAGGCAAAAGGAGAAGGGGGCGGCAGAGGATGAGATGGCTAGATGGCATCATTGATGTAGTGGGCATAGATCTGGGTGGACTATGGAGAATGGCAGATGACAGAGAAGCCTGGCATGCAATGGTCCATGGGTGGTCACAAAGGATAAGACTCGACTGTGAGACTGAAAAACAACAACAACAACAAACATATTCACAAGACTGGGTACTCTGATACATGCAAAAATCTGCCTTACCACTAGATTATTGTAGAGGACAAGCCACCTATGACGTCCTAACTGAACAATCTATAAATCCCCATCTGGGGACCAGCTTTTGAAGAACTGTGAAGCATTAGTCCAATGTTTCCCAACCTTTGGATTTTGGACTTCAATTCCCAGAAGCCTAAGTCAGTACCCCAAAGCACTGATCAGCCAATGTACTGACCTAGGCTTCTGGGAATTGAAGTCCCCATGTGGAGCATGGGCCCCATGTTGGGAAACTCTGCATCCTTCAAATAAAAAAAGTTAAATAAATAACGGTCTTAGGGAATATGATGTAACCTCATTCATTCATATGCTACTTTTCTTCTTATATAAAGGAATCAAGATGTTTACAACATTCAAAATGAAGCAAACAAAATACAAGATCATGAAAACTGAGCAGCCAAACAAGAATTAAAACCTCTACAAATATATAGAATATTAAAATATGATTACCTCCCAGTATTACATACATTATCAAAATTTAGATCCTAAACAATTGCTTATAAGCAATATTTTTGCTTGCTTGTAAGGAGGGCATTAAATGACCTACCTTCCATGAAAAAAAACATTCTATAGTTTAGGAGCAACCATTGTAAAAGCTTTCTCTCATGTCTTCACCTATTGAAACTATGAAAGTGGTTGACCTGAGAAAGGGGTCTCTTCTGATCTTCTTAATGTTTGTAGGGACTCATATGGGGAGATATGGACTTTCAAGTGGGTTGTTCCCAAAAAGAAATCAGCAGTCTATAGCACGTACAAAGAAAGAGCCTTCTCAAAGATTGTGGTATTTTTGAACCACAGTTGGGTGTACCCTGGTAACAGCAACCTTGTGTGGTCAGCTAACCTTTCTCACACTAGGTCAGGTAAAAGGAACTGCAGAAAGAACTCTCCAAAAGGTGCCTTTATTTTGGCAGTTTCATGTCTGGCCTAGACATGGAAGAAGAGGAAGAAGCACTACAAAGGCACAATTTGTGGTATGTTTTTGTTCTATGTATCTCTGCCTCCATCTCAGAAGCATAAAAAGTTGATGTATCTGTATTAGCAATAAAACAAATGCCAGACTCTATATTGCAGTTGTACCTTATTAGAGTCACCAAAAAGAGGAAAAAGGTGTGCTAACTTCCAGAATCACTGGTCCTTTAATCATCCAAGATGTTTAAAAAATAAGAGACAATGAGGGAAAGAAGGCTGATGTCTTATGTGAACACTTTGACCTGCTAAAGGAAATACAATCTCAATACATGTCTCACTGGCTTGGCATTTGCATTCTGCTCAATTTAAATCAGTCAACATGGCCCATTCATGTGGTTTGATTTTGTCAGATTTGGGATAAATATGGTCTCTTCTTCATTCTGGGACCTGTACCTTACTAGATGTCTCTGGGTGCAGCTGATGCAGAGGACAAGTTTTTGAAAATTGTGTACATTTCAAATAGTACAAAAACATGGAGACCTTCACTTTAGCCAATGAGAGAATAAATGAAGCTAGTGTGGACCTATTTAAAAAATGACCACAAAGATATACACATTTTCAAAATCATTATGCACACTGTTGTATAGAAGCAGGCACAAATTGGATGTGGTGGTGGAAAAAAGGGAGTGTCACATACATATCTTTGTTAGATGAGTAAATGCATAGTATACCTCATGTTTCTGAAAAAGATTAATTTCCAGGCTATCATGTCACTTCAGGCATTTAGATGGAAAATATTACACACTCTTGGCAAGAGTGAGGAGTTTTAAAATATCAGATTTTAAGTGTGCAACCTAAAAAAGGCAATGGTTTGAGTTGTGAAGCTTGTTGAAAGGATACAAAGCTATTTCTGTTGGCAACAGTAACCACTACTGGCTTTTGGAGTTCAATTGAGTTGATGGATATTGCTTTGGGATGCCTATTGCACACTTGCTTTTACGCAGGTATCCTGCTCAAATAAAAATAAGCACGCACGCATGCACGCACGCACGCACGCACGCACGCACGCACGCACGCACGCACGCACACACACACACACACACACACACACACACACACACACACCTACCTCAATCCACCCACCCACCCACCCACCCACCCACAACACAAACCTGTAAATGAATTAAATAAATAAAATAAAAATTACATTAAAATACACCCACCCATCCAAACATAAATCAACCCACCCACCTCAAACACAAACCCATCACTTACCTGTTAGTATAAGTGCCTGAGCAGCACCAGGTTGCAAGATGGATATGGTCTTTGTACCAGTTCTCTAGGATAATATGCCTTAATGTAAATGTAAAACAGCTATACAGTAATACCTCATATAACATTAGTATCGAATAACACTAAAATCACATAACATTAAGGAATCTGGGGGGAAGAATTGCATCAGATAACATTAAGATCCTATGGGATGCTTCAGATAACAACCGCTAAAGCCTGTGTGGTTACAATGTATCTCTATGGATCCCATAGAGGATCAGATAACACTAAAAATCATATAACACCAAGACTTGTGGAACCAGGTTTTAGTGTTATATGAGGTTTTACTGTACCTCCTTAAGGGTTCTCCAATTGGAACAGCAATTGGAACAGCACAGGTGTAGCTTATTGATGAGGTAACTCCAAGACTTTGCTTAAAAACCCCAAGCCAGGCCGCCAGGCCTGCCAGCCACCAGGCCTTTTTAGGAACTGTGGTAGTATGTCAATATACACATTAAAATACACACAGACACACCACATCCAAAGGTGAGTCACTTACCCTGGGGAGCAGGCTACAGGGAGCTTCAGGCTAGCAGCTTCTCTTCCTCCTCCCTGCTTGGGAGGACAGCAAGGAGGCTGTGCATATGCACCAAGCACTGTAGACGTGCATGCACACCAAGTAAGTACCTAACCCCAGTTAGGTTGCACCAGATAGATAAGAAATAAGTAAAAATTGTTGGAGATGAAAACAATTAACGGGAACATATGTACACATGTGGTGGAGTTGTAATGTGGTAAAAGAGTTTTAGAAAAAATAGAAAATGAAATTTCAAGCATTATGGGGATGCGGCTAGAGCTGGGGCCAGGTATGGTGTTACTGACTGATGTTGACAAGTTTAATGTGGATAATGATAAAAAAAGAGCTAATATCTGTAATGTTAACATCAGCCAGGCATTGTATTGTCAGAAATTGGAAAAATGATGTTGTATTAAAAATGGAGGATTGGTAAAAAGAAATGTTGGAATTGTCATTAAATGATAAATTAACATGGGAAATGAATATTAGAAAAGGCATAGTACAAGAAAACAGATTCTGGAAAATTTGGCAACCGTTTGTGGAATATTCGATGAACAGAGACAAAGGTACCAAGCCAGCACCTGACCAAATGGGTTTTTGGAGAATATAAAAATATGTGTCTACTGCAACCTCCTGGGCATTGTATATAGCACAGAGGTGATTTATAGAGAATGATACTGATACTGATAGAATGAGAAAGAGTTGGTAAAAGTAGTATATAAAATAATGATGGATTACTAAAGCGGAATTTAGTTGTATTATGTTTTACTCTTATTTTTCTTTTTATGTTTTATATATTGTATGTTTTCTTTAAAAATGTATTCTTATTTGAAACTTAATAAAAATAATAATAAAAAAGAAAAGGTAAGTCCCGAAGGTGGTTCCCCCCCAAAGTTGCTAGCGGTTCTCCGGAACACTGGGAAAAATTACTACTGGTTCTGGCGAACTGGTACGAACCTGTTACATCCCATCACTGGGTTCAACCCCCTGCTCAATGCAGGAATCCGAATCAACAGATGGTGGTCTAATTCTCTCTTGAAGGCTTCTAGTGCTGGAGCACTCATCATATCCTGAAGTAAATGGTTCCATTGTCATATTTCTCTGACGTTTAGGTTGTTCCTGATAATCAGCCTATATCTAGCATCCTCTAACTTGAGCCCATTATTCTGTGTCCTGCTCTCTCGGATGATTAAGAACAGATCCAACCTGCCTCAACCCCCCCCCCCTTTTCAAGTATTTGAAAAGTACTATCATATTGCCTCTCTGTCTCCTTTTATCAAGGCTAAACATATCCCTTTCTTTCAGTCTCTCCTCATAAGGCTCGGTTTCCAGTCCCCTAGTCATCTTTATTGCATATACATTGCTTTGCACAGTCTGAGTTTATGGCACCTAAATTGTCTGCAGTTTCTCTGCCACCATTTTTGGAATGTAAGCTACATTCCTCCTTTTGGGTACTGGGTAGAGAACTGGACTTGGATAGGTGAGATGCTTTTTAGAATTCTATTTTTAAATGGCAATGTAGAAAGAAACAGAGAAAGTTCTTTGGATTTTCCTCCATAAGCTTTTTAAAATGGAAGGGCATGGGATAAATATCTAGAAATGTGAATTGCTATGATTACTCCCTGTGCAAAAAATAATAATAAAAGTATTGAGAAGGAGTCTGTTTTGGAATTTATTGTTCATATTATCTGCTATCAAGTGACTTTTGACTTAAGATAGGAGCTCTCAACCTTTTAAAACCGGGGGGCGGGTCACACTCCCTCAGACTGCTTTGGGGGCCGGATGACCATTTTGGCCTTCCTCCACCCCATGGGACTTCCTGGTGTGGTGGAGGTGGCGGGAGGTCACATGAAATGGTGCCATGGGCCATAGGCTGAGAATCCTTGACTTAAGGCAACTGAATGTATTTTGAAGTAGCGTAGATGTTTAACAAGTGATTTACCCCATGAATTTCCATGGCTAAGCAATTGCCTCAATTTTAGTCTCATATTCTAACCATGACACCATAATCACACCAGAAAAAAATTAGCAAATGTCAAACGTTCCTCATCACGAATACATCAGATTCTGTTTTCCAAATTATGGTGCTCAGCAGTTTATTGCTCACAGACTTGTTCTTATTAGACAATTTGGCATTACTTCCTGAGTAGCTATAACTAATAATCTATGGCTGTTCAGACACAGATAAAATCAACTCTTTTTTAAAAAATTTGTTTCTTAAGGCAGTCATAGGTGGCCAGGTATGCAAGACCAGAAAAGAGGAAATGAATCATCATAAAAGAGAATATAAATGTGCATATGTCAATGTGTTGATACATACACGTCTACTTTGAAATAATCCCTGTCATTTAAAAAGAAACAAAGTACTGTACAGTACTTTTTAACACTGCAGGGAAAACTGGGATCCCATGACTCAATATGCCTGTTCAACAAATCTGTTATTCAGCTGCTCCCCATTCTTCTTGTTATTTATCTGTAAAGAAAACCCGGACTGAAAGGATGATATGTTTAAAATAAGGACAGACCTGCATAAAGTAGAGCAAATGGCTACACTAATCATGCAGCTGTGGGGAACAAACTTTGTGGACATGCTAAAGACATGAACATTTCACATCATATTTGGTAATTGGAATTTGTATTCCGCTCTTTGGTCATACAGTAATACCCCGGATAACGATTGCAACGGATAACGCTAGAATCGGATAACGATGCAAGTTTTTTGGAAAAAACTTGCATTGGATAACGATTCTGGATAATGATTCTTAGTGTTATCCGATGCAATGGTCTGAGGGTGTGGGGTGGTTTGGGTAGAACTACCCAGTCCACCCCCCACCTGTAGCAGTCTCTGCAACTGCAGTAGGGTCGGGGGGAAAGCACCCGCCTTTTCCCCCGACCCTACTGCAGTCGCAGAGACTGCTTTTTTCTTTCTTTCTCTCCCTGTATTTAAACTACAGGGAAGGGGGAAATAGAGAGATGTGATTGGTTCTCTAGAGAACCAATCACATCTCTCCCCCCCTCCCTGTAGTTTAAATACAGGGAAGGAAAGAAAGACACAAGCAGTTCTCTCTCTCCCTGTAGTTTAAATACAGGGAGGAAAAAAGACGTGATATGCTGTAAGTAATAGCAATGGCAGTTATACTTATATACCACCCCATGGTGCTTACTGCATGCTCTGGGTGGTTTACAAGGTATTTAACATTTTGCCCCCAACATAGTGGGCACTTGTTTTACCAACCTTGGAAAAGAAGGGAGGCTGAGGCAGCCTGGTCCCCATCAAGATCAAACTCACAATGTTTGCAGTTTTGGCACGTTGGTTTCTGGATAGAAAATGTATAACATAAGAAGAGGTCCATGTGTTGATTATGTCTTGATAATCCAAGCCCAGTGCTTTTACATTGTATAAGGTGCCCTGAAAGCTTGCAACATGTGCATGACTACTGGCACAGCATGGATTTTGACTTAATCTTATTCCATAATTGTACATGTTTTAGGTCTCTGAATAGCAAGCAAAATATTACCAAAATTCAACTTATGTCAAAATACACAACCTATTTTTATTGCTCCTTTCATGCTTCTTACTAATAACGCTAAGAGCACTAGAAAAACAGATCTTTGGAAACTGAGTTTTCCAATAAGAGATTCAGGCTGGTTTCGGCCATCTTCTCTGCATAATATTGGGTTCATGATTTGTCTGCAGTCTATATGAAAAGAAAGCCAATAAACTCTGACTGCCTGTCAATACTGTCATTGAGGGCTGTGGTATAAAAAAAAAATATAGCAATGGATGCTGTACTTATGAAGGTGGAGATGAGGTGTCATGCAGGTTCATTGCCAAGGTCAGGATCTGAATCCTTTCAAAAATGCCTTTGGAGTTGAGCCAACAAGCCTCTCTCCAGATTGTTAAAATTTTTACTCATGTCTAGGGACTGATTGGTTTAAGTGGTGTCCTGCAAAAGATGAAGCAGAAGAAGCAGAAGCAGAAGCCTGAACTTCAGCTCTTCTGGACTCTACAAGACAGGCTGAGCAGCTTCTGGAGGAAGAGGGAACAGACCTACACTCTGGATCGTGGAAATGCTTCTACCACCAATTAAATAATAATAATAAAACAACCTCACATGTGAAACTTGAAGTGTGGTTTTGCATAATGTTTGCATCTGTAGAATTTCTATAAGTTCTCATTTAACAAGAATTACTGGGGTATACAGAAGGAACCTCCTGGAAGATTGCACCACAATTGGGCATACCCTGGGCAACGGCAACTGTGTTGTGTGGGCTACTCTTTCTCACACTAGGTCAGATGAAAGGAACTGAGGAACGAATTCACCAAAAAGTGCTTTCATTTTGGCAGCTTCATTTCTGGCTTAGACACGGAAGAAGAACAAGAACAAGAATTACTTGCATTTAAAGAGAAATATAATACATCTCACTATAAAATGGAAAAATGTGACTGGATGACTTTCATTTTCCCTCCAGTAATAGGATTTCTGCAGAAGTATGGGTCTTGGCATTTTGCCTTGCAAAGTAAGCATGTGTTTACCTTCTAGTGACCAATTACAAAAGAAGGTGCAGCTAACGCCTGATAGAAAACCTATGACAGACAGATATCTTTCACAGTAGAGTATGAAGGAGCACTATTTCTTCTTAAAGCAGATTCCACCCTCAGTCAATTTGCTATCTATGCTTAACACTGATAGAAAGCTTCATGAATCTGATAAAATGGAGCATATATTATTTAAAAAGCTTACACCAAATATATAATGTATGAGTCTGTAAGTTTCCACTTGATTTTTGTGGGGTGTGTGTGGGTAAACACCATCTATCCCCCTTGAATCTGAGAATCTCTGTTATCTTTCTTTCCTTCCATTCTTTTTCTCTAGAAGTGTCTTTGAAAGTGTAGACAAATTGATATAGTGAATATTTTTAAAAAGATTATTCCCTTTATATCCATCAAAGCTATTTTAAAGCAATAATCTACTGATTTTACTGGGTTTCTTAAAAGTCCTAGTTTGCCGTTGCCCCCTCCCCTCCTGTTCGGTAGTGTTCATTTGACATGTCTTTTAAAATTATTACTTTTTTCACTTCTGTTGACGTGAGCTATCTTGGGAGTTTTGTTCTTCCACGGGGTCATGTATAAATGTTTTAAATAACTCTATGGTGGGAGTTAGTCATTACAGAAATGCTTCATGTAAGCTTTCACGTTGATTTAAAACAAATAAACAAAACAAAGTTGAGGTATGTGTATCTGTCGTAAGACTTTCCATTTGGATTTATTCTTTATTAGAAGACATTAAGCACCATCTCTTTTTTAAACTTGCTTGCTTCTCCCTGCTAATGGATCTGTTTTAGGTCAGGCTTTTTGGGTTGCCTCTATGAATTCTTTTTTCTGCATGTGGGGAGTATAGTTTTTCTTTCCAAGGTTGTTCTGCCAGAAATATGACTGGCTGTATTTTCCTTGCTTTGATGTAAACAATTTATGGTACAAAGAAAATATTTTGTCATATTTTATGACATAGTGCTGCTGAAGCTATTTCTAGATTTGCCTTAAGGCAGGGGTCCCCAAACGTTTTGGGCTGTGGGCCGATCATGTGGTTCAGGGAGCTGGTCACTAACAACCAGTGACCGGGTGCAGCCCCTGACGCCAATTCATCCGGCCCGAGCAGCCCTCGTCCCTCCTGAAAGCAGAAGTAAAACCAGCCCATTCCACGTCCAGGAGCGATGAGGGCTTCATGGGCCAGATGAATTGGTATTGGGGTCCACACGTGGCCCCTGAGCCTTCATTTGGGCACCATTGCCTTAGATGGACTTAGTTCTGACTTTTCCAGTACGATGTGTAATAATGATCCTTTGAACTGGTAATAAGGACTAGTGTGACCATTGTATACTGGTCAGTGTACCAGATAAGGACCAGAGCAACTGGAATTCTAGTCTCTGTTGTCCAGTCGCAGAGTTGAAACTGATCCTTTATGATCCCATGGACCATAGCACTGCCAGGCTCCACTGTTATCCTCTAGAGCCGTGATGGCAAACCTTGGCACTCCAGATGTTCTTGGACTTCAATTCCCAGAGGCCAAAGCACCCTGTGAATCCACATGAATGGGTTTACTGCGATTCATCCGGCCCACGCTGCCCTTGTCGCTCCCGGAAGCGGAACTAAAACCCGCCCGTAGAGTCTACTCAGATCCACTCCCACTGCATCAATGATGCTATCTAACTATCTAACCATCTCATCCTTGAGTCTTTCCTAGCATCTCTTCTTATTTGGTGGCCAAGGTATTTGAGCTTCAGTATTTGTCCTTCCAGGGAGCAGCAAGGCTTGATTTCCTTCAGGATTGACTGATTTAATCTTCTTACAATCTAGGAGACTCTCAAAAGTATTTTCCAACACCATAGTTTGAAGGTGTCTATTCTTCTGCACTCAGCCTTTCTTACAGTCCAGGTCTTGCAGTCATATGTTATAACTGGGAATACTATTGCTTTAACTATGTGGACTTTTGTTGGCAATCAGCCACGAAGCATAATATCCCAGTCTCAAATGTTTGTTAGAAGAAGAAAATAACAGTTTGGAAAAGTTCATTTTTTTTACCACAACACTGGTTGGAGGAGCTTTGGAGTTCTCATTAATTGACTGATTTGGTCTCTTTGCAGTCCAGGGGACTCTCAAGAGTTTTCTCCAGCATCACAGTTTAAAGGCATCTATTCAGGGTTTTCACTGACATGGATAGTCTTTATATGAATGGGATCACCTTTTCAGCAGATGCCTGTATCAGAAGTGAAGAAGAGGGGAACTTGGGGTTCTTCTCAAGGAGTGGAAAGTCTATTATTCATGGGACTTTTGTATTTCATGGATCTTACCTCCTCAAATTCCCAAAGAATTTCCCCACTCAGAATGAAGGAATGTGGGCTTTTGTCAAGTCTTCGCAAGAGTTTTCAATCACTCACATATATTGAATGAAGGGTCCATCAGACATTATGTTTCAGCGAAGAAGGAAGAATCAGACATGTACATTGATCCTTACAAATGTATTGTAAAGGAAAATGGCAGTATGGTTACTTGAATGACTGATGAACTAGGGATTGTTGGTCCAGAGCTAACACTTGTAGACACTATAGATGAGCTGCAACAGAGTATAATTTATTTAGTGATGTAGGAAAGCCTATAAAATGTTCCAATAGTTCTACTTCAAATGTCCAGGGCTGACTGGCATGCAGTGTTTATTATTCCTTCAAACTTCAAATTAATTGAAACAATGCTGTTGAAATATTGAGCTTGTTCTCTACTAGAGCTCCAGTTCTGTAATCTTGTGGCATGTGACGTGGATCTGAAGTATCCGCTTCAGATTCAGATTGTCACAGTGACCAATTAGTCAAGTAAATGGATATTGACCAAGCAACCTCCTGGCCCAATCTCTTGCTTCACCAGTGGTTAAAGAAAAAAGAATGTTCAAATATCAATTTAAAATGTCCCTCATTGGACTGAAGGTCACAGTGGAGTTTTTCAACCAAAGGTCACATGTTAGGAGCATTAGAACTCTCCAATCAGCACCAACAATAATTACATCATCTGTCACTCCCTACCAGCACCTATGTTCGCTCCGGAAAAGGGAGATCAGTTTTTCCTGTCACCATACATTGTTGTGAAACACTAGCAACATAATCCAAGGTATAATTCTATGTGTATTATGCAAAGTAATTTTTAGGGATGGGTGAGGACATCAGTTACTTCTGAATGGACAATTAAGACCCTTTAGCTTTCACTTTACAAAAGACCTCCACCTGGTTGGAAGCACAAACTACTAGAATTGATTTGTTGACATGGACCAACCCAGCTGTGTCCATTGGTACTGAATATGGACTGTATCCTGATTGTATTGTGGTTATATTTATTTTGTTTTGTTACACTCTATTTTATATTGTATCATTATTGAATTGTTATATTGTATTTAATTGTATGTTGTGAGCCGCCCTGAGTTGGTTTTCACCAAGTAGGGCGGCATATTAATAATAATAATAATAATAATAATAATAATAATAATAATAATAATAATAATAATAATAATAATAATAATAATAATAATAATAATAATAATAATAATAATAGTTTTTGAATGTGCTTTGGGGAATGAGCAGCTGTAGTTCAAAGGCTATAAATACAACAGCAATCTTGCACAATCATGGCTGCAATGTAGTGAACAGCAAAAAGAATTTGCTGCCAGGAGAACAGTTTGCAGTCAGACTTGGACAAAATTATTTGGATGCCCTGGTTAATGCCAACAAACCCAGGAATTTTAGTACATATAAATTAGCAAAGCCTGTCACCCATGGATTGGCCCAACAGCCTCTGTTTCATGTGTTTGTGGACATTTTTATCTGTACGTATTTAAGAACATTTTTGAGATTATATTTCATTTAAATGGTTCACAGTAAAACCAACAAGTTAAAAAAATAATGAGATAGAAAACATGTATTAACTTTCCCAATCTTTAAAAGAAATATGGTGATGGTTGGGCAATCTAGCCCTTTCATCTTCTTCCAGTCTTAAAAACCCATATATGATGGATAATCATAGCTCTGGCTGGGGCTTAAACCATCTGTGTTTCGTTTTGACAGATGGCTGATCCTCTGATGTCCCAGACCAGAGCTCAGCATGGTGTTCAGGGCCAGGGTGCAAGATGCTAGCCTCTCATCTCGTCCTCATCCCATCTCCCCACTGGCTCCCACCCAGTTTGGCTCCAGCTTGTTGATGTATGAAAGCAGGAGTCATGTTATGTGATCAGAGACTTATAATGGAAGCGATCATATAGCTAGATATTATATGGGTTTAATTAGGGCGTAGGTTTGTCATTTATGACCTAGCCTATTTAGAAATAACATGTTATATCATGATTTAAGATCAGCAATTGTAATAATCTATATAAAATGTTATTGTCCCAGTAACTGATAAAGTAATACAGTAGGCAGAGAATAACTGGTAGAAACATTACAGCAGACACAGAAGGGCTACCTAATCCTTAATTGCTGCTGATACTCAAATCATAGGGATAAGTGTAAATGTTTAATCACCCCCACCCTCCCCCTGGTGATTAAACATTTGCACTTTGTTTGTAAAGTAGTTGTTGGGATACTGATAGGTTTGCATAACCAGTGTTATGAGAGAGCTGAAATGTTTAGAAAATTGACTTTGCCTGGAAGGAGCATTTAAGTACATGCGTACAGGCACAAATACAGGTCAAAGGCTGCAATCCTATACAGTACTTAAATGTCTAGGAATAAGACCTACTGGTTTCAATGGGCCTTACTGCTGAATAAGATAGATATGTGAAGGAAGATATGTGTGTGATAGAGTGCCAAAAACAAGCTCCACACCTTATCACCTTCTCATTCCCCTTCCCGCCCCAAAAGCTCCCCCACCCCCCTCACAGTTTCTGTCCTCAGGGAGGAGATTGCAGAGAGAGATGGCAGGGCTTGTGGTAAATAGAACACAAGTGTCTTACATTGGTCAAGACTGCAAGGAAATCCCAAAATTCTTAGGGAAGAAATATGGAAATATTGCAAGAAGGCTGGATTTTAGCGTCAATTTGTTAAGGGAATGGTGCTTATCTCTGTTTACAGCCAAAAAAACCAGCACTGTCTGTGGTCATGTGGCAGCCATGACCAGACATTCCACCGGGCGGAGAGGCCAGTGCAGCTGTGGGGGCCAGGGCTGCTCTACCGCCAGCACCCTGCCTTGCCCAGGTCAACTCAAAAAGATGCCGCGGTGGCGGACGGCTCTCACCAGGACTGGATTCCTAATTTTTTGGACCTCTCTTGGACTTTTCCCGGTTACTTTTGTAGGATTTTGCTTATAATCATTGCAGGATTCAGTAAATGTGGTTTTGTTTTTGCTGTTATTTTTTGTAATATTTTTGTAACATTTTATTGTAATATTAATACTTTCTGATAGTTACTTATGATACTGTGATGATTGTGATTATGATAATGTGGAATTTGTGACTGTTATGCTGTTATTTTTTTAAATAATCTGTAAGGCGCTTAGAGTCAGGTTCTCCTGAGCAGGGCATGGTATAAATTTGAAATAATAATAATAATAATAATAATAATAATAATAATAATAATAATAATAATAATAATAATAATAATAATAATAATAATAATAATAATAATAATAATAATAATAATAAACTTTCTTCTGGAAAATAATCAAAATTTGATGTTTTCTGAAGTATCATGCCATGTTGTTTGTTGTTCAGTCGCATAGTCGAGTCCGACCCGTTGCGACCCCATGGATCACTGTCTGCCAGGCACTTCTATGACCACCTATATTCGGATTTTGATATGGCAGAAGAAGATCATAGGATCCTCATGTGATACAGCATACATTTATGACATGTACAAGAAAATCCCTTATTATAAACATCTAATAATATGATATGATGTGAATAGGGCTTTAAAACCAAAATCAAAATAAAGAATAACAGTCATAGTTTAAAAAAACTTCTTCCTGGTATTTTATGGCTGATTTTTTTTTATATTTTAGTGGGTTGCCACTTGATTTGACTGGGGGCTCTAGTGTTTTTATACTTTGACTGCATAAATTATGTGCATGCAGATTGACTGGCATATAGAGATTAAGCAAAATTATTTTCCTGGCATTAGCATCAAGCCATGCCACATTCTATCTCTTGTTTAATTTCTGCATGCCCAGCTTCCCTGAATGGCACAGAGCAGAGCCAATAAAAAATAACTGGCAGCTCGAAGATCTGATGATGGCTTGTCATATCAGATCAAAGCAGCTCATCTGTCAAGTCCAATCGTTTATATTTTTAATGGTCATAATAGCAATAGTAATTATACTTCTATACCGCTCCACAGTGCTTAAAGCACTCTCTGGGCAGTTCACAAGGTAAATTGGCACTTAGCCTCAACATGCTGGGTATTCATTTTACTGACTCTGAAAAGAAAGAAGTCTAGGCATGGTGGGACAAATGCAGTTTGTGAGCAGAGTTTTAAATGATCATAAGTACAGACTTGGATGTCTGAGAATTGAAGTCCAAGAACATCTGAGGACCCAAGTTTGAGGAAAAACTAGCAGGAAACAGAATTACTGGTGGAAATATGAAAAATCATTGTCTGAACATGGATATGAAATAAACCTCTCCATGGAATGTGATGAATTATATTAGTGCCTTGTATACAGAAACATAAACTGATTTTGCCTTTATTAGCACCTGCTTGATAAATTACAAGATCATTCCATAGGCATTTCAGAGTAATCCAGAAATTGCTTTTATATATTCATGTGCACTGATATTACAGATGACTGCCAAATTCAATTTTGAGACAGTGGGACTGTTTTTAAACAAACAGCACAGTTGTGACTTGAAATTTTTTCATTCCCAATGCAAATTTTTAGAAGGAAATGGGGGAGTAGAAATCTTTGCCTCTTTAAACTTGGATTAGAAGAAGCATTTTTAAAGGATTTGTGCTGGCTTTTTAGAACAGCAGGGAGTTCTAATTTCAGGCTTAAGGGATATTAGGATCTCAGATCAATATCAGAATTTCAAAGCATTAGGAGCCACATGTTACATAAAGGAGTCTGTCCTGTTATTGGCTGCTGATATGTTACAGTGTCATATGTGCTGAGATGTAGCCAGAAATTACAGACTGTGTAATCCTCTTTATATAGCAAAACCAGGAAGGTGACTTATATCAGGTCCAATCACTGGTCTGTCCAGCTCTGTATTGCCTATATTGCCTGTTAGTGGCTCTTCAGGAATTCAGGCAGAATTCTTTCAGGAAGATACTAAGATCTAAATGTGATAAATAAAGAACATTGGCTGCAGGTTTGAGTAACCAAAAAGATATGGCTACCTCATTTTTATAGCTGCTTTTTATTTACTTTCCATAGATCTTTGCCCAAAGGAGGCATCATTGGTCCCCTGGTGAGGTCCATAACCATGTAGGGATGGACACATGGCCAATGCCAAGATCTTCTTGGCCGCTCAGCTGCTTCTCCTGGATGTCATTGTAGATTTGCCTGTTGTCCTCTGAGAAGGCAACCACAGACAAGAGTGAGGAGACAAAGCAGCTTTCTTCACTTGCCTTGTCCTGGAGAATGAAGTGATAGCACAGAAATGAGCTCAGAATGACAGAAGGTAAATAAAAGGACAGGAGAGATGAATGTGAGGAAGATAATTGCCACACGGGCTGAGGAATTCTGGGAGGTCATAGATCAAAAGACCTTTTGTTGACCAATGGGTCAGGACTCTTCCTTAGTTAGCAATTGAGAAAGAATAGAGGGAAGTATTTTGTAGTGAGACAGGCTATTAATTCACTGACCTTGGTATTGTCAGTGCTAATTGGATGTGGATCTCCCACATTTGCAGCAAGATTCTTCCCCATCCCTACCTGGAGATGCTGGGAATTATACCTGCTTATGTTTGAATGCAAAGCATGTAGGTTTCACAAAGCTATGGATTTAATTCTGCTTTTCAGTAGTCACAGAAAGAGCCTCCTCAAAGATGGTGGTGTTTTTGAACCACAATCGGGCAAACCCTGGTAACCGCAACCTTATGTTTCTGGCTAATATTTCTCATACTAGGTCAGGTAAAAGGGATTCAGTGGTTAAGAAGCTCACCTTGTTAGCTAGAAGGCTGGCAAGTCAACAGTTCGAGACCAGCTCTTGGGGACATAAAAGGAGCCTCATTCAGGCATACCCTGAGTGGAGTTTCTCCAGCAAAAATCCTTTCAACCCAGAATAATTTCTGACACAAAATTATTATTATAGGCGAAAGGAACTGCAGAATGAACTCACCAAAAGGTGCCTTCATTTTGGCAGTTTCATGTCTGGCCTAGACAAGAAAGAAGAAGGATGAGTTTGATGCAGTTAGGATGTCATCAGAAGCAGGTTATCCTTAAGTACTTAAAGACTATTTGTCACAGCATCAGTGATGGGATGTCAAAAATTCTACTACCACGCCATGACGTCACGGACGTCATGGGCGTGGCCAATGTCATGACGTCATGACGTCATGGGCGGAGCCAACGTCATGACGTCATGACGTTGTGGGCAAGGCCAAAAATAAAAAATAAATAAATAAACATGCACACAGACCCGTATATAACTTAAAGAAATAAAATAAAGAAATAAATAAAATAAAATTTAAATTAAAGTACAACCACCCACCGAAAACACAAATAAATCACCCACCCACCTCCCCTAGAAGGGGCGGGGGGGGGCGAAGAAGGAGAAAACTCGGGGCAGGCTCGGAGCTCTAGGAGGGCAAGGGTGCCAGGCAGCGGGGGTCGGGAGGCGGTGACCCAGGCGCAAGCAGGACTGGGAGGAAGGGCCACTGGCTCCCGGGGCCGGAGCAGGAAAGGGAGTGGTCGCCTTCAGGGCTCGGGCCGCTTGGAAACCGAAGGCGGAGACGCAGCCGCCCAGGGAAGTCCCGGGCTCTTACCTCGCACCAGAATCCGGCGGCAGTAGTCCGCTTCGCCGGCCGAGGCTTGGCTCTCCGTGTCCCGGACGGAGTCTTTCGAGGCGCCCCCGGGGCTGGGGGCCGAAGTCCCTGGCGCCAGATCCTGGGTTCCTCCGGCAACCTCTGCGCGTAGCTTGGCTTTCTCCAGCGCCCCGTGGGGCTCCTTGTCCCGGAGTCGTTCTGGGGGGGCCACGGGCTCCCCCAGGAGGAAGGGGCGCCTGCCAGCATCGCTCCCCCCATCGCTCATGCCTGGAGTCCCCCGGGAGGGACTGAGCATCCACAGGCTTCTCACGCCGCCACCGTCTCTGTCGCCGCCTCCTTCCCTCCTGCTCTCTCCTCTCCCCCGTTGGGAGGGAGCCAACCAGAGGGGGGAGGGAGGGGGAGGCAGGAAGGCAGCCCATCTCTAACCTCTCTCCCCCCCCTCTAACCCTCCCCCCTTTCCCCCTTCACATTTTCCTATCCCTCAACTCTGGTTCGCAGCTCCAGCTTCGGAAGATTTTTTTTTTTTTAAATTGGATCCATTTGGCTCCAATTGACTGCGCATGTCCAGAAACTCAATTTGACGCATGCGCAGTCAATTGGAGCCATTTTATCTCTGATTTTAATTTTTTTTTTTCCTTTCGGTCAGGCGTCCGGAACCGGACGCCCCAAAAGTGGACTTCCCCTCACGGAGAACCCTCCGGGAATCATCTTACCGGTTCCAGAGATCCGTCTAGAACCGGTGACATCCCATCACTGCACAGCATGCAGTTTTCTCACCTACTGTACTTTGCAAGTTTGGTTGCTTCTGTTTTGTGACTGATTTTCAGATGGTAAAGTTAAACATCATTGGCAAATCTGATTGCTCAGGAACAGAATTGTTGCTGAAAAACAATCATATTACTGGTTTATGAATAACATAATATCACATGCTGTTTGACGCATGCTAATGTGAATCAAATGGAAATTGTGGCTGCCTCCAAAATCCCTATAGGCCAGTCAGTACAACTTTCATGTGACCCTCTTGACAGGGTTATCCAGGCGGGTCCACATGAGCAGACATTTAAATTAGTCTCATTGTCCCATCGCAATGATATGCGTCAATGGGTCAAGTGTTTGTTTCCTTTAATTCAGAATCTTAGCCATGTGGCAAATCTGGTTCTAGAACAGAAGGGCACTCTTTTGCCCTCACGCCCTTGTAGGATTGATTCTTCCCAGAAAACTATGTGTATCTATTGATTGGGGAAGACAGTCATTTTCCTGGCCAGAGATGCATTTTGCAAATCATGCCAAATCTTGACTGCTGCTGCATTCCCAGTCCCACAGTCTGTGAACTGAAAGATGTATATAGAATAAACAAAGGCACCTACAGTGAATACTAAAGTGAAATTGGGTCCTGAGCCAGAAAAGTGTAGCGGGGAAACAAGAAATGAGAAGCCTTGAGCCCTGTGGATATAGTTTCTTTTAATTAACTATACTGATGGAGGGTAGGCTTTTAAAGGTCATTTCCATCAGCAGTGATATTTACTGTCTGTTGACAAATGAATGCATTTTTGAATTTCCCCCCAAGGCTTTTGGCATGCATTCAGATGGCTCAAGAGTGTGCAGGAGTCTTAGGGAAAAATGCAACAGCAGAACATTTCTACTGTCCTCACTCCACCATAAGCAAACATCTGATATTATCGATCGTCATGTAGATTCATTTAGTTTTCCTTTGTTTAAATGTTTAGTCAATACACTGTTCTCTGTTTGTCTGCGTAGATAAATTTGACAGCGCAAAACTCCGAGTGGATTGTCTTTTAGGCTGGCAAAAAGCAAATGGTAAGATTCTGTTTCAAATACCAAAACAAAACTAAACTTCTGAACAGATACCAACATATAGCAACTAGAGCTTCAGCTAAACAAATGATAGGATATGAAGCATCCCTTGTAATTATATGCTATTGTAATTGGCTACTGTGGGTTATCTAATTTCATGCTACTATGAAGTCACTGTAGAACTTTGTTAAATGTGGGTAATTGAGAAAATTTGGAGCATTTGGATTTACCACCAGGAATTTTAACCATATGTGGACAACAAGTAGCTATTAGAGAGCTTGCATGGCATAGCAGTTTAAAGGGTTATCCAAGTTGGACTGTAGTGGCTTAGTGGTTAAGACGAAGAGCTAGAATACTGGAAGGTCAGAGTTTGAGACCTGAGTACTGCACAATGGAGTGAGCTCCTGTCTTTGCCCCAGTTCCTGCCAACCTAGCAGTTCGAAAGCAAGAAATTGCAAGTAGATAAATAGTGAGAAGGTAAACAGTGCAGTGTCTATGCATGCCTGCCACATGCCCAGAGAAAATGTCTGCAAACAGCACTGGCTCTTCGGCTATAAACAGAGATGAGCACTGAACCCTAGAGTCCGATACGACTGGCTTTTGAGCAAGGGTGACCTTTACCTTTACCTAAGTGGAGTTATTTGTTCTTTGTATTGTCCTTGGTTGGTTACTGATGGTATCAATATTTTCCCCACCATCTACCTGATGTAAACATTGTCTCTAAGCATTCAGTTTGAATCTTGCATTTGCTACACATTCTGAAGGTGAGCAAAGCCAAACCACTTTCTCCCATTTTAGTCTATTTATTTGGAAATATAGCTTGGGAGAGGGTTGCTCTTAAAGGTCTGTTGTAAAGACTGCAATTGGATAATAAATACTTTATGCATGCAAGACAAGTGGAATTTTAAAGTGCTAATTGGAAGTTGTTGAAATTTGTGGAAAACTGCCTTTTTCATATGCTGGTAGTGTACACAGTCATCTGATTCCTTCTTAAAAGGGCATTGCTCTGAGTCTGCTGTTCTACACTTTGCATCTGTTCTTTCTGCCCTTCACCTTTGTATACTGGTACAGTACTTTGAATCTGAAATTAGCAGAACTGTGGCTATAAAGCCTTTGATTTAATCAATGCAGCAGGAAAGGCAAGGAAGGTACATTTTTCTTGCTTAGTCTGACTAAACAATACCGTTTTCACCAGGAAACCTTCATTTGATCACTAGGAAGTTTAAAACAAGACAAGCTGTCAACTCTCACAGGACTGTTCTTCAGGCCTAGGTGTTATAAAAATAGGAGGAGCTGTGCAAAAATTTGAAGAGAGTCAGTGAAGGTGGCATGGGAGCTGAGACTCTTGTATTTCCCAGCCAACCTATTGTCTACTTTAGGAGACAGAGGCCAGAATGCTACTGGTGTTCTCTTAAGCTGCTGCCTGCAGCTACTTGTTGCTAATTGCTGAGATGACAAAGTATGTCTCAATTGCATGCCTGGTTGTGCACCTGATCATGCAGCAGAGATGTACAGTGACACCTCTTCAATTATCTGTACAGGGCTGTAGCCAGGATTCTAGATTGCAGGGGGGGGAGTATTTATTCAGGACGGGCAACACTGGCGCACGCACGCGCGCACACACACGCATGCACACGTGCGCGCGCGCACACACACACACTTGGAACTTTGCCTGGGGTGGGCTGTTAGCTCGGGGGGGGGGGGTGTATTCCCGGCTAACCTCTGGCTATGCCCCTGTAGCTGTAATGAGCAGTGGCATGTTACCCAGATCTTACATATACATGACTAGGGTTCCAGCCAGAGAAAAATCTTTGCTATATACTTTGAGCAGGATGGTATTGGAGAAAGCCTGTTTATGTAAACTGTTTGCATGATGTTTGGGACTTCTTCATGGTTGGAGCTCTGCCTGGACATATAAGGGTAAGCAGTGTGGCTGACTCCAAATGGACATAATATGCTCACGAAGCCTTACTCCTATGAGAAAATGTTCTTTGGAGATTATCTGAGCATTCACAAGTAAGGCCAGATCTAGAAGATCATCTAAACTATGTATCACTCCATGCAGAACATCTTGAACCCCCAGAGAAGTCAGTGCCCAAACACAACAGAAACACTTCTGTCTCTCTGGATTAAGATTAAATTCATTAGGTAAGAATGCTGTAGTGATCTCTTCATATCAATAGACCTTATGTTAAGTGGATACTAAAATAAACAATTGGAAATTGTTGCACAGCCTAGTGAGAACTTTAAAACTTCTCATAAGATGTAACATTTCTGCTAGATATCCCACAAGACTGCTTATTATAGTATGTAACAATGGCAGTGGTTTAAGACACATAGGTATTATACCAACGTCCCCACACAAGATGCATAAAATGTGACCAAAGTGTTCATTCTTGGAGACTTCAAGCAATCTGAGGTTTTGTTAAATTTGTTGAGATGCCCTGATGTCTTGCAAAGATATCTTGACCCGGTGACAAGAACTTTGTGCCTTAATTGTTAGATGATAACAATTGCACACTTTGGGGATTATTGCATTAGAAACATGAAGGAGATCTGGCCTGTCTCCTACACAGGAAGGCATCAGTGTCATTCCATTTGGGAGAAAAAGAGGCAGATATGTTTGTGAAGCTACTGCGCAAATGAAGCCTCTTGGTGGTTAGACGTTAGAGACTTACTAAATGCATTCTTAACAATCCATGACACAAGCCATAAATGCTGCAGCCTCCCCTCACCACCCTTTGCACAACCTATGGGTACAATTGGAGAGGAAAGAACTGCCATGAGGCATATGAAGACGAAGATTAACTAACAATGAATGACGAACATTGGACATAAAGCAGAGCTTGTTTATTTTGATGAGTCAGAATTGGCTGAGGTCACAGAGTACTTTGTACATTTATATTGGAGTTTTAATATCTGAAATAAGCTGACATCCAGCCTTTGCCTGCAACGTATTTCAGTCTTGAACTGCTTACTTTGAAGATTCATGGAAGCCCTTCTGGCAGAAAGAAATGACAACGGCCTGATAATGAAATGGGGAGAGCAAATGGCTTAGAAGCCCAGCTTATCTTTGCCTGCCCACCATATTGCTCAGGAAAATTCAGCAAAGCAATTGACATCTTGTGTCAGTCTTATGACGAGTGAGTTCAACAACAGAATGAATTCCAGTTTTGATCACCATTTGCAAAAGTTTGTGTAAGTTTTTCTTATGTGGGGTTTAATTTTGACTGTCATTCACTGGGGGTGATGGAAGTTAGAGATAAAGAACATCTCGTGGTCTTTAGATTCTCCTTGTTTTGTCCTAAGGCCCACAGGCCGGATCTGACCAATTGTGCCATTTCATGTGGCCCCCTACCATTCAAAGGGCACTTGAAAAATAAAATGGCCACTCTTTTGAAGCTGTTGGGACAAAATGCCCACCTACCCCATCATGTCGGCAGACCATCCAGCCCTCAAATCTGACTGAGAGAGCATAACCTGCCCCCTGGCTTGAAAAAGTTGGGAACCCCTGTTCCAGCTATTGAATGCTCTTCTTCAGTATTACTCTTTACATATTACTTTTAAAGATAAAACTATAAGTTACGGCAGTCTTGCCATTACAGTTGCAGCAATATTAGTGTTCAGGAAATCTAACAGAGCCAGTCTTTTCTGCCTGAGACATCAGATTTTTTAAAAATGAAAAAATGTGCAGTCATAAAACAAAACAAGCTCATCCACAATTTGACAGAAAGTGAGAAAGGTCCTGCTGTGACAATCACATCCAATCAGCACTTAAGAAATTCCCTCTTCTAGAGTAATGTGTTATCTATAATGGAAAATATAAATAGATTTTAGTAAAGGTAAAGCAGGGGCGTAGCTACCACCGTATCTGCCGTATCAATTATACGGGGGCCCCGGGCCACGGGGGCCCCCAACGTGCGTAAGCAAAAATTAATAAAAACTTCCCAAATTTTAATTATGATGAATAAATATTTCTTTTAATTTTATGCATTTTTTTTCTTTTGTGAGAAATCTTTACCCTTCCTAAGGGCCCCCAAACAAATTTTTATATGGGGCCCCGCCAAGGCACGCTACGCTTCTGAGGTAAAGGTTTCCCTTGCTCAAAAGCCAGTTGTATCTGACTCTAGGGTTCAGTGCTCATCTCTGTCTGCTTCTACAGACGTTTCTGTGGTCATGTGGCAGGAGCCTTACCCTTGAGTAGGCCCTAGTGTTCTTCTGAGTTGCAGCTCCCTGGCTGGACAACCCAGGCTTCAGATATGTGTAGAAAAGGTAGCGTTAAGCCAAATAACCACTCCATCAGTGTATCAGTGTATCAGTTCATTTCAGTGAAAAGTAATTTATTCCAATACTTGCCTATAGATGTTATACTAGAGCTCAGAAATAACTAGCTAGTTACTTATAACTACAGTCAAACCTCGCACAAAGAGCGTTTCACTTAAAGAGTAACTCGCTTAAAGAGCAGAATTTTCTCTGAATGGTCGCTTTGCTTAACAAATAAAACCAACCAAAAACTTGCTTAACAAATAAATTGGGGTTTGCAATTCCCCCCACAATTGGTCATTTACAATGGTGTTTCACTTAAAGAGCAAACTTGCTTAAAGAGCAATCCTGTGGAACACATTATGCTCTTTAAGCGAGGTACAACTGTATTTGCTTCTGGGATAGTAAGTAATACAATAGCCAACATCCTGTGGCTTAGCACAGTAAATTAAACTAGAGTAAACCCATTTCTAATTTAAACCAGAGCAGATTAATTAAATTGTTTCTATTGGGGAAAAGACACCATTCAGCTCAGCTCCTACTTGGTGGCAGCTTCAAAAAAACAACACTGAGTGCATTTCAGCAATAAAAAGTAAAACTTTGTTGTTGTTAGAAGCAGAGAATCACCAACACACAATAGATGTATGAGTGTGTCTCTCCCCAAGCAAAGAACATAGAAACTTTATTATCCTTCATAGTGAACAGGAACTGGGCTGAAGGATTTGTCTTGCTAACAACTTCCACGTTGCTACTTGAAAGGGGACTTACTTTAGCATAGTAACTAACAGAGAGTAGAGCCATTTCAATCTATGGAACATATGGAGAAGTTGATTAACTAAATCCCTATTGAGTCACGGGCCCTACTCTAGTGTGTTTTACTACACAGAGCAACAGAATTTTGGCCAAAGTGTAGTTGCAACATTATGGTAAAAGTAATGTAATAAGTATAGGAGATTGCAGCGATTTAGTGGTTAAGATGCTGAACTTGATGACTGGAAGGTTGGCAGGCCAGCAGTTTGAGACCCAAGTGCTGCACACCAGAGTGAGCTCCCATTCCTGTCCCAGGTCCTACCAACCTAGCAGATCAAGACCAAAAAATTGCAAATAGATAAATAGGTACTGCTTCTGTGGGAAGGTAAACAGCATTCTGTGCATGCATGCCACATGCGCATGGAAATGTCTGCAGATGCAGACAGTCCTGGGCCTTTGGCTGTAAACAGAGATGAGCAATGTACTCTAAAGTCAGATATGACTGGCTTTGAAGCAAGGGTAACCTTTATTTTTACCTAATGTAACAAATAGTGACAACATTACTTTTTGGATGTAACAAGTAACCTTTTGTAGCTGCTTTCAGAACGTATTTGTAAAAGACCTTTGGAGAAGCACTTTGAGATAACCTCCCCCCACCCCCAGGTTTTATGCCATTTCCTTGTTTCTCAGTGAGCAACATGCAGTACAGTACAGTATTTGATTTGTCATTCTTATCTTTGTTTGCTTGCAAGGTGCAATGTCAGAACTGGTCGACAGAGGGAGACCAGTGAACATTCCCCATATTTTTCAACCTGCTAATAATAAAAATGCAACAGGACTTTTCTCATGTGTTAGTTGTAAGACTGAAGGAACCATAAGAAGAATATCCGGCTGCCATGAAGTAATGAGTAAGACAAAGGGTTCCTTTTAGACCAGGGCTGCCGAAACTTTTTGTACCAGGGGCCTGACCACGCCCTCGGAAGTGGGTACGTTTGCTCATGCGCTTCAGGAACCACTTCTGGGAGTGGTTCCAGATGCATTTGTGCATGTGCAAATGCATCTCCACCACTCCCGGAAGTGGTTTTGCCACTCCCAGAAGTGGTTCTGGACATCTCTGTGCATGCGCAAATGTGTCCCCACCACTCCTGGAGGTAGTTCCAGACGCACATGTGCATTGGTGGGCATGTCCCCCATCCACTTCTGGGAGTGGTGAGGGCATCAGGGGCCAGATGAATTGGTGTCAGGGGCCTGATATGGCCCATGGGCCGTAGTTTGGGCTCCTCTGTTTTAGTCAGTAGCATTTTGAGTTCTGTGCTACACTGTTGTCACTGAAAATATGAAGTTAAGAAAATAAGAACTTAAGCAGAGCTCTGCTGGATCAAATAAAAAAAAAATGTATTGGGCCTGACATCCTGTTTCCCACAGCTGCCAGCCAGATGCTTATGAGAAACCTACAAGTACTCCCCACTCATTGTTTCTCAAGAGGGACAGAGCAGGAAGAGGGAAATGAGAAAATTCAGTTATCGGTTTTTAAATGATACAAAGTTCATACAAGGCCGATCAGGGACAGGAGGAGCGGAGATCTGCCCAAGACATTTTGTTGCCTGAGGAAGAACAGCAAAATGGAGTCCCCTAGCCAAGTCAAAGCGTATAGCAGGAGTTCTCAACCTTAATAAGCCGGGGGCCAGGTTACGCTCCCTCAGACAGCTTCGGAGGCCAGATGGCCATTTTGCCCTTCCTCCACCACATGGCACTTCCTACTATGGTGGAGGCTGTGGGGGGCCACATGAAATGGTGCCACGGGCCTCATCCGGCTGCAGGTTGAGAATCCCTGGTGTATAGCATTTGAAGCTAGTTAATACTGACTTGTGAGGCAGAAAATCTCATTATCATCAGCCCTTCCTGGCAAGAAGAACACAGCAATCATAGGGATTGAAATCCAATTGCTAGTTTAAACCAGAGCAGATCCGTTGACTCAATTGCTGAATTGTAGCACTTAGGTAATTTTTTTCTGATTGAATAAGTGTTTTATAGCTAGAAGCAGCAATTAAATTTAAGAAGGAAAAAAAACTTGCCGTGCTTTTATGACACATGAAATTTGCTGTCTTGCTTGACACAAAAATAGTGCTGGCTTTGCAAAGAGGCAAAAGGGAACTCCTGGCAAAGCCAAATGAGGAATCCAGATTCTTTCCCCTTCTGTTGAGTCTGTCCAGATAGACATACATTTTGCTCTCGCCAACATTTCAGAGCAGTTTGATCTGCTTTGCTTTCCCCAGCATTCAGGCATGTTGAATGCTAGAGCAATCCCAGTTACCCCAGTCCTGTGATGGCTAACCTTAGCATTCCTAGTGTTCTTGGACTTCAATTTCCAGCAGTCCAAGCCCAGAGACTTGGACTTCTGGAAATTGAAGTCCAAGAACACTTGGAGTGCCAAGGTTGGCCATCATGGGACTAGTCCCACAACTGGACACTCTGGGCAGGCTCTGAGTTGCAGTGATATTGTGCCCTTCCATGTACATAATTTGGCCATGAACTACCTATGAGAATATTATGACTGCTAAACATTCACCTTATATGGAGCAAATTGAGGTAGGAATGTTTCCATATTACTTAATAATACGTTTATCAATTTATTACTTTTTTGGTTTGTTCGTTGCTCATCAGCACCCACTAAATATCTCACAGAAGGACAGTTTGGCTTTGATCCTGGACGTTTAGCTGTCACCTGCTCTGTTAAGGCAGCTTCATAAGCTTCCTCATAAAAGCACTACTACAAGTACCAGCCAATGTTTCTATCCTCTGCTATGCATAATCCCTCATGTATTTTCATTGTTTATATTTGCCTATCACTGAGCCAGCTTTTTCCTTCTTTGGTATTTACCATTAAGATAAAGCTTTATAGGTTTGTGTGCTTACACACATGAGTGCAAATTCCACGTTCCCCTCTTATTGAGCACAGGCACACAGTTATCTTTTGTGAAGAAATGAAATTTTGATTACTAGGCTTCTAGACCAAAGATATACCAAATAGAACTTAAATATGTTTCATATCACTTTAGATAGCACAAATAACTTTACTTTACCACCTTTTTTGCAAAAGCATAGAAAAACTAAGTAAAAAAGCATGAGTTAAAAACATAGTCCTGCAAACTTGTTTCCTCCAGTTTCTGAGCACCCAGAAAATCTTTTCACTGTTACTTATGCTATGGCCAGCAGTCCTAAATCAAACCATATTTAGAGTTTAAGAAACACAAAATCTTAGGGAAAATCCTCCATGCAGATAGGGAATTGGGCTTGCAGGTTTTGGGCTGTCTGTCATGCTTCCAGGTGTACAACCAGGCTTGTGGTGGCTATTTTGGACACTGGGACAAGTCCCAGTCTGCCACAGGGTCTGCCTCCCCCCAGAGGCGGGCAGAAGTATGGGTGGCTACTCCATCCAACTCCAACTCCCCCTTGTCCACTGCCCTTTTAGCATAGCCAGCATGTCCCTGTGTACAACCAGTTGTTAAACCTGAGCATATCTAAATGCACATTAGATAGGTAGCACGACAGTTGTCACCAATTACATCATTTCTGGTTTATGCTGCACTATGTCCACAGTAGTAAAGCCAATTTGCAAAATACAGCATCTTTGATATGTTTATTTGGAAAGGAAATAAGAGACATGAGATGCTTCTCTTGGATTTCACATATCACAGTGTTACTCATTTAGTCTAAATCACGTGCATCTTTGAAAAAGCCTCAGGGTAGTTATTAACCATTTAGAACAATGCCAAGAAAAGACCCCAACAATGTTAGAAATAAGAAGGCAACAATGTTTAGGCCTGGGATGGTGAACCTTGGCATTCCAGATGTTCTTGGACTTCAATTCCCAGAAGCCCAAGCCCCCTGTGAATCCACATGCGTGGGTTTATTGTGATTCATCTGGCCCACGCCGCCCTTGTTGCTCCTGGAAGTGGAAGTAAAATGTGCCTGTAGAGGTGCATTTTACGTCCGCTTCTAGGAGCGATGAGGGTGGCGTGGGCCAGATGAATTGCAGTAAACCCATTCATGTGGATTCATGGGGGCTTGGGCTTCTGGGAATTGAAGTCAAAGAACATCTGGAGTGCCAAGGTTCACCATCATGGGATTAGGCTAAACAGGACACATGGGGATTATACAAAATTGACAAACTAATCATTACCTCTTGTTGAAAAGAATAAAAGAAAAACGAATGGCATAAAATATTTTTGCATACATTTTAGCTGAATCAATAAATTATTGTTCTAGAAAATAAAATTAAATAGACTCTTGAATTTATGGATATAGTTCCTTTTTAATAATTTTTATTAACATTTTAAAACAAAAATTACACACACAATAAACAAACAAAAAAATCAGAATAAGATAACAAAAACATAGAAAGGCATAAAAGAAAAATTGACAAGTTCAAGTTCATCAAGCATCACTTACATGGATATAGTTCCAGAATAAGGGTTTTATAATCTAGGATCTTTTACCTCTTGCACCAGCCAACATAATATCCACTATTGATAGTAGGATTTTTTTAAATTGAAGTTTCCAAAGTCTTAAATCAGAATGTATCAATCAAGTCTGAGGAATCTAGTCATCGGCCTCCAACCCCCCAACCCCCACATTCCTTAGCTCTGCATAAAGCTTGAAAGTACTGAATTATAAGTAATGATGTAACCTGCAGTTCGTAATTTGTGGCTGGGTAGGTGCATGTTCTTCTTCTGTGAGTAGGCCAGATGTAAAACTGTCAAAATCAAGCCACCTTTTTGTGAGTTCTTTCTGCTGTTCCTTTTGCCTGACCTAAAGTGAGAAAGATTAGCTAGCAGTATAAGGTTGCCATTACCAGGATACACCTGACTGTAGTTCAGAAACACCATAATCTTCAAAGATGCACTTTCTGTGTGCCACCAGGACTAATAAGTTTTCTTTTGTCAATTAACATAACAGCTAATGACAGCATGACTGCCCCTCATAATAAGTGTTGTTTACTTGTCTCATCACTTGAGGTAGTCAAATATATTTGGTTATATTGAAAGGATTCTTCCTCCTAAATTTTAGGTAGTTTTGTTACATTTTGACAGTTACTTTTTGGCTTATTCTCTGAAAATTAGCAACAAAACATTGTAAGAAGCTACTGAATTTTGTTTTTGTTTCACTAATGGCAATGGATTATTTTTTTTCCCACTTTTCTGCGAGTTACTAAACAAAGTAATTTTTAAGTATAACTTGCTCGGAGCTGTTTGCCTAATTCTAAGAACAAAGTCACAGTTTGATGATGCCAGAGCAGACGAATGGCCATACAAGAGTAGATGTTCTCCAGAGCACCCTGAAGTCAAGCATTGTAGGCCATTAAAAGTCAGAGCCCTCACTTTCTCAACTCTCAGAAACTCAGCTGATATCTTGAGAAATTCATAATGTACCTTGCTTAGTATTCTGGCCCCAGTTACAGATTGTTTCAACATGTCACTGTATTCATTTTTCTGAAAAATAACTTTCTTGGCTCTAGCCCAAGTGAGTGTTCTACCATAGTTTCTTTTCATAGTAGTAAAAACATTGCAAGATATTTCTTAGTTTATATTCTGGAATTCCTCCCTGCCGCCTGTAGCAACTTAACTCACTTGCCTTCAGAAAGGTTTCTCAAGTTTAAAAGGCTCTGGAAATGACACTGCCAACACCAGGCTGTGGTAGTGAACTCTATTAAAGAAAAGGTGAACTTCTCATCCTCTGGGCACGGTCCAAAATATTCTGCATCTGAAAGAAAATGTGGTATGTAATTAATTACTAATACGCTGCACTTTCTACCCTCAAGCACTATTCCCATAACATTGTGGCCAGAAGGAAGAAACTCATAAGTTGGACAGTAGACTGGGGAGAGGGCGGAATGCTTTTATGTCCTGAAGGCACCTGCTCTTAAGATTTGGAAATGCTGCTTGGGGTAGGGAATGGGAAACTGAGTCTGGGCACCTTCTTCCTTCCCATTTACTGTCATGGCTGACAATGTTACTTATCTCTCTTGAGTAGGAAAGAAGACCCTTATGTGCAGCAGGAAATTTTACAGGGGAATCAGGATAGGCAAAATCCTTTGAACCTGGGTTTTTTTTTAAATGTAAAACCTCATTCCTGCCAGGCTCTATGAATAACATCATAAGTGTTTAAAGTCATACATTTGAGCAGTGAACTGAAGAGCAAGTGGGTTGAGTAAGCCTCGGGCAGTCAGACAACGTCTAAATCTGAATTTAGGAGAAGCCTTCTTTCTAAGTGTTCAGTAGGAGGTGGATTTGAATAATGCTGATGGGTTGTCCCCTTGGATGAATCAAAAAATAGTATTCTCCTCTTCCTAAAAGAAGGGTCATGAACAGCATTGATTGAGTTTCTTGATTACACTTTCTCCACTTGAGCTTAGACTAGACAATATTATTGCCATCTTGTTAGACACATTTTTAGTGCAGTGCATGCTTGCATTTCTCACATATTGCAAATCAGTTTGCTTTTGCTTTGTGATTGGTCAATGGAAGGTAAACAAAGGGTTCATTTACAAGTCTGATTAATTTTTAAAGTTTTATGTTTTATTGTGGTGTTTTTTATGACCTGTAAACCATCCTGAGTCACCTTGGTGAGGAGGGCAGTAGATAAATATAAATAAATAAATAAATAAATAAATAAATAAATAAATAAATAAAAGTAATTCTTGCCTGGAAGGAAAATGTGACAATTGGAGGAAATAAACTGAAAAAATTGGAATGAGCCTTGAAAAGTGCTTGAAAGCAGTGTTTCTCAACTGAGGGTCCTTAGATGTTCTTCCACCTTAGTTCCCAGGAGCCCTGATCAACAGGTGAACTCACTTGGGCTTCTGGGAATTAAAGTTGAAGAACACTTGGGGACCCAACATTGAGAAACACTGCTTTAAAACATACATATTAGACAACATGAATTAATGAGATTTCTTAAGTCCCTTTGGTTCAGTAGGTTTTACCCTGTTCAGCATGAATAGATTTAACCCAAAAGAATGTATCAAATCATCTACTTTGTTCAGAAGTGGAGATGGGGTACACAGAAAGAGCCTTCTCGAAGACTGTGGTATTTTTGAACTACAATCGGGCATACCCTGGTAATGGCAACCTTGTGCTGCCGACTTTTTCTCACACTAAGTCAGGTGAAATGAACTGAAGGTGCCTTCATTTATGACAGTTTCGCATCTGGCCTAGACACAGAAGAAGTGAAGATGTTGTGGGGCATTTCAGTTTGCTAGCAAATAATTTGCTGTCTGTAAGAGCAAATTACAAAATGATAGCAGCCTCCACAGACTTTGGATCTGGTATGCCCTGATATGACCTCAGAGCTCAGTAACATGATCTGAGCTTGACTGAAGGGCTCCCCTTGTTTGGCAGGTGAAGGCTGCAGAAGATGAGGAAGGGCAGGTGTAATTACTGATTAGGTTGAGTTGGGCTTAAGGCCTGTATATGACAAGGCCCTGGCAATGTAGGAAACGTTTTTCTCCTGCAGCCTCCATTTTTGAGAAGACCACAGCTTTCCTTCTGAAATGAACATTACATTTCTCTCCTCTCCCTCCTGCCTATATATTTTGGAAGGCAAAGTTTCATTTTACCAAGAATTGATGGGGTTATGGAAAACATACTGCCAACTGAATGTTAATGCCCAAATATATTCCAAGCTGACTGCAACACAAGAGCAATTCAAGAGCCTCTTTAAGAAGAAAGGGGGAATAACAGCTATCAATGTGATCTGTTTGGTGTTCTTGCCTTTTTATTTTGAGATACACCTGTGATTCAGAACCTGTTTGTTTGATAAATAAACACAACACTTCAAATGATTCTACATTATATGGTAACCTATTGATATCATTTTCCTCACCTCTGGCTATCAAAGAATTCCCTCTGCCTTTTGTTTAGAGTCCTTGATAGAAAACCCATTCATTTTTTAAAAAATATGGCCCGTTCATTCAAATATAAGTAAAAATAAGCAATCACACACATTTTTCGGTGGTTTGTTTTTAGTATACATTTTCTGTACAAAAGCATTTGTATTGTTTTACAACATTTGCTGTGCTTTCTTTGTCCTTGTTATCTTCAAAGGCAGCTACTAAAACAAACAATGTATAAATTTATAAACAATTTGACAAATTTGGAACTTTACATTATAAAAAATGAGCCATGACCTTCTGCTTCATTCTTTGATCCAGTCAAACGAAGAGTCGAGCAGTTCTCAAATGCAAAACTTGTATCTTGAAATGGCTCCATTAAAAGCTATTTCCCCCCAATTTTAGATGTTTGCTTAGGGGTCCATATGCTGTCTTGTCTGAGTTTGCAAAAATAATGAAGCTCTGTTGTCTGTTGGAATGAATTTGTCTGGTTTTTTCCTTCCATTCCCTTTATAATCCCTAATATGTACATCAGATTTTCAGACAATGCTATTTCTCATAGCAGGTCCAACCAACTTTTGATTATTCCCCCTGCCCCCCCCCCCCGACTATGAAAATTTGTCTGTAGCATTGCCAATTTGAAATCTAGAGAGTTAAACTGTTCCTTTAAAATAATCCAAGAAGCAGGAGATGAAGAAAGCAGTAAAAGAGTCTATTCATCAGGCTCTTGGTCATGTGCTGTGCAACACCCATGCTGTTGCCTCTGCTACTTTTGAGAGGAAAATAAGGCAAATCAAAAGACTAGATTTTTTTAAATGGAAGAAGTTTCAGGAGATGTGCACAATCAACACCCATTAAGTTTAGACTTGATTTGGAGATTTGGATTTGGTTTAATTTGGTTTGGCTTGCTTCTGACTTGATCCAGTCTGATCTGGATCATAACCTGATGTAAAATTAAGGAATCTTGACTCTTCATCCTTCCCACTGATTTGCATCAGGAAATAAACACAGGTTATGCTTCATACAAAGAATGATAAAAAGAGAATTAGGCTAAACAAATTTGGAAGTGAAGAGAGGGAGACTAATCAAGACAATTGACAACTATCAAAACACTTGTGCACCTTTGTGAACAAACTGCTGTTAACATCTTAACAAAGCAGAAGAACCAGAAAATGGCTACATCTGCCCATTCTTAATTAAATTAAATTAAATAGATTTATATACCACCCTATCCAATGGACTCTGGGTGGTGTACATAAGTTAAATCCAATATAAAACAAAAAAACCAACTTTAAAACATAGCAATATTACTCACTGCTGTGCCATTTACTATCTAAAAACAAATATAAAATCTTAACATTAAAAATAACCTTAACATTAAAAATTAATTACAGTGGGAGCCTAAGATGAGCCAGAAAATTGAGCTTGTTGACAATCCCGGCTCCCAGGCCCATTTTGCCAACCACATCTTCAGTTCTTTTCTAAATGGTAGCAACTGGGCCTGGAAGCATAGTTCTACCAGGAGGAGGTTCCATAGTGTGGGGGCTACGACCGAGAAGGCCCTTTTCCTTGTGCTGGAGAGATGAGTCTCCTCCCCAACAGAAGGTACCTGAAGGCTGCCCTCTCGGTTTGCTCTCATGGGATGGGTTGATGTCCCAGGGATGATGCAGTCCTTGAGGTATCCTGGCCCACTACCATGAAGGGCTTTAAAGGTAACAACCAGCACCTTGAATTGCACCCGGAGACATATAGGCAGCCAGTGTAGCTCCCGCAGCAGTGGTGAGGCGGGATGCATTGTACACCATGTAGCTGCAGAGAGGCACACAGTGTCCAGCATACCAGGCCGTGGTGTGTTTTTAAAAATCTTTTTGTTCCTTCCCCTAGACTTTAATTTTTTGTACTGTCATTCTTGATAAAAAAATTCTGCCATCTTTGTGCTGGTTTTGCAACATTTAAGTCATTCTAATAACTCTTAATGTTCCTAGAGATTAGAACCCATTCTTTTTAAAGGAAAAGGACATGGCAAGCCGACATAAAAGGACTGTAATTGCTATATTCAAACTTACAGTAAAGTGAAAGTGTATTATATTTCCACTGAACGGAAAGCATTAGATGGAGATTTGTTTAATTCACAAGGCATTACGTTGTGCAGAAGTCTGAGCTGTCTGGCCTTAACTGTTCTTACTGATTCTGGTCATAATGCTGTGGCATCTTAGAACAACAGGGCTTTCATTGCTGTCTGCAGTCTAGTTAACTATGGCTTTGATTAACAAATGAGCAGAGAATGCAGCTATGGTGCTTCATGCAAAACAATATTGCAAGGCAAACCTTTTCTTGGTACAGATGTTTGGTTTCTGTCCTTTTTGGCAAGCTTCTTCTCTGTTAAAGCACAGTACAGTGGAACCTCTGTTAACAAATGGCTCCGTTAACATAAAAATCACATAACAAAAGGAAATCCATAGAAAATAGTGGCTCAGTTTGCAGAATTTTTTTCCTATGGGAAATTCGGTTAAAGCAATTTTTGCTGTAAGAAACATCCCAGGGTTCCACTGTATCCTGCATTTGCTCAAGTGGTTTTCTCAATTTCTGAGGTATCATTTGCATACCTGGTCATGCAATTAACATCCTAGAAAATGGTGGTGGTGGGGGGAGGCAGGACCCAGTCGGTGTGCCTGGAGAAGGAGAGGTCCAGCCCTAGGCCCCTGCAATACGGGGTGCCTCAAGGCTCGGTACTTTCTCCTCTCTTATTCAACATCTATATGAAGCCGCTGGGCGAGATCATCCGTTCCCATGGGGTTAAGTATCATCAATATGCAGATGATACCCAGTTATACATCTCTGCCCGTGGGGACCCAAGTGGTGCGGTGGAAGTCCTTTCCAGGTGCCTGAAGGCTGTTAAGGTCTGGATGGGGGACAACGGGCTACAGCTGAATCCTGGCAAGACTGAGTGGCTGTGGGTACGGGGGCCTGCGTTAACACAGGAGTTGCCATCTTTGGTGCTGGATGGGGCAGCCTTGCCCCAGACAGACCCGGTGCGTAACTTGGGGGTCCTCCTGGACTCACGGCTACTGTTCGAAGATCAGGTGGCAGCCGTGGCCAGGAGGGCTTTTGCACAACTTCGTGTAATACGCCAGTTACGCCCCCTCCTGGACCGGGACTCCTTGCTCATGGTCACACATGCCTTGGTCACCTCCAGACTTGATTACTGTAATGCGCTCTACATGGGGCTGCCCCTGATGACCATCCGGAGACTCCAGCTGGTGCAAAATGCGGCGGCCCGGGTAGTGGTGGGGTGTGGGCGTTATGCTCGTGCTTCGCCGCTACTCCGGGAGCTGCACTGGTTGCCAGTATGTCTCCGGGTGCAATTCAAGGTGCTGGTTATTACCTTTAAAGCCCTATATGGTAGTGGGCCAGGATACCTAAGAGACCGCGTCACCCCAAGAACATCTGTCCGGCCCACCAGGGCGGATCGGAGAGGCTCCCTCGTTGTTCCATCAGCTAGAGAGGCACGCCTCTCTAGCACTAGGAGGAGGGCCTTCTCCGTGTCCGCCCCAACCCTCTGGAACCTCCTGCCCATCGAACTGCGCCTGCAGACAGAGCTCTTGCCCTTCCGGAAGGGCTTGAAAACCTGGCTGGCAGGACATATTTGGGGACCAGGGAACACGGGTTCCCATACTAAGTGGCTTACTTAGGGAGTGCCACTTTGGATCTGGACCAGGGGGATACTGGCGTGTAGTTTGCACTGTTTTTACTTCAAATAATTTTAGATAATCTTTTAAACTTCATGATTTTATATGTTTTTATCTTTTACCTCTGTTTTATGACGATGTAAGCCGCCCAGAGTCGGGTTCTCCCGAGTGGGGCGGGGTAATAAATTCAATAAATAATAATAATAATAATAATAATGGCTGCTATTCTGCACATAGTATGGCAAAAGGGTACAGACCCATGAGTTAGCATATTGACCACCGGCCCCTCTGTTCTACAGATCTTGCTACGCCTCATTAGTGTGCTATTAATAAAATACTGTAGGCAAAATTTGTGTTGTATTTTGCAACCCACAGCATTTATCACTGCAAGTGGACAGATATAACACTGGTATTGTGCCGCTTAAAATGGAATTGAACTGAAAAAGCATTTTGGTAATTCCTCATGATATGACTAAATACCAGAAAGATAGAGGGGCTCTGGAAGGCCATACAAAAGCCATTAATAGAATATCCTGAATAGCTGATTGCTTGAAAAGGTCTAGTGATAATGCACAGACATCACTTAGGAGAATAATAGAGGGTGTAAATGCTACTTGGAAGTAATTTTGTTTAATCATAATGACTAGAGTAGACTCACTCACTTCCCAGTTCAGTGGACTGTAGCCAAAGCTGGATACGTGGAACTGTGGAAATCTGAGTGCTTTAGCCATTTAGGCTGATCAATGTTTTTATCTCAGATTATGATTTCTTTAATCTCTAAAAGGTTCTCCCATCCCTAAGTGTAAACACTTCTGGTTTTCTTATGAATCCTGCCCAACTGGATACTGTTTACATCACTCTAATCCAATGATAAGATGTGGGATCCTTGCCTATTTACGTACCATGCAGAACTTGTATCAATCTTGTGTTGACACTGCTAAATGCCAGGAACTGAGTGAAACTGTACACATTGTGAAGTGAAGAGTTCCCAGGCACTGCATGCGAGAGAGGAAATACACTGGGTAAGTTTGTTTTTTTTATGCCATTACATAGGGGTCTATATCTGTGAAGTTTAAAAAATGAACTGATATTAACTAGTGTTAGTTCAGGATGACAGCGGCATTAAAACTCTGTCACAAGGGATCAGTCACGGTTTCATTTTTCTCATGTTGCAAATAAGAGGCCTCCAGAGTGCCTTGTAGAGTTTTTGTTTCATTTCATTCCCTCCATTCTGGAAAAGTCTAATGAATGTTAATGGAATTATGGTAGGTGTCACTGGACCCCCCCCCCCCCTTTTCAGGTTTGCTAAATTGTACTGAAATCCCTATCCCACCAAAACGTGGTATTTTAGTCTGCATGGAATATTTTGAATATACTGTCTAGTTTGACCCTATATTTGACTAGCAAATGTGTATTTGTTATCTGTTGCTAAGGCATTAGAATAGATGTGCAAGATAGATAAGCATAACAACTAAATTTTACTCTCACAAAGGGGATGCTGTAGATAGCATATGGTCCTGTATCCTGGCACAGCTCATAACTTAGGACCATACCAAGCTAGTACTATGTGACAGCCAAGGCACTGTAGGGTTTAAATTAGTATTTGGGTTACAACCCACTGGGTCATGAAACACATCAAGGTGACCTTGGGACAGTTGGAGCCTCTCAGCTGGATCAACCTCACAGGAATGTTGAGAAGACAAAGTAAGTGGAGGGAGCTGTGTGTAATGTCTTATGCATTGGAGGAAAGACTGGATAGGAATGCATCTAATAAAGTCAAGCTGCTTTATATGAGATGAGAACATTGGTTCACCTAACTCAATGTTGTCTATACCTGGGATTAGAAAACGGGAGGATCCCAGGTGTGTTTGGAATCATACTTCCACCACTCCTAGCCATTATGCCTAATGGTCAGGTCCATGCTGATCCCTTATTGGCTCTCTGGAGTTTCAGACATGTCTCTTCCAGACTCACTTGGAAATGTCAGGGACTGAACCTAGGAACATCTGTATCCAAGTCTGTGCTCTTCCTTCTTTTATTCATATCAGAGCATTGCTCAATTTATTGTCTGGGGGTTTGGTGTCCATGAAGTGGATGCTGCACTATCTTATTTCACTCATTACACACCCTGGTGGTGCAGTGCTTAAACTGCTGTACTGCAACCAAAACTTTGTGAGTTTGATCCTGATGAGGATCAAGGTTGACTCAGCCTTCCATCCTTCCAAGATCAGTACCCAGCATGTTTGGAGCAAAATGCTAATTATCTGCAAGCTACCCAGAGAATGCATTAAGTGCTATGGAGCGGTATACAGTAATACCTCGGATAATACTAAGTCTTGGTTCCACAAGTCTTGGTGTTATCCGATTTTTAGTGTTATCGGATGCATGTTAAAATCCTATGGGATGGATCGGATAACGCTAAAGCTCCATAGAGATACATTGTAACCACACAGGCTTTAGCGGTTGTTATCCAATCCATCCCATAGGACCTTAGCGTTATTCGATCCAATTCTCCTCCCCAGATTACTTAACGTTATGCGATTTTAGCGTTATCTGAGGTAAACGTTATCCAAGGTATTACTGTATAAGTATAATTGCTATTGCTATTATTTGCTAACATCTCTGAACATTTATACACCTAAGCATGTTATTTCTGCAGCAGCTTTGGTATTTTGAAGATGTTTTTGTAGGTCAGAGCTCAATCTAGAGCAATTATCAAATACTTTAGGATAGGGAAATATTCCAAGATATTGCCTTGTCAGCTAACCCAGAGCTTCCTCTCTGTTTCTCTGTTCTTGAAGTGGAAGGACCAGACCTGTGTCTTTAAAGACTTTCAGCTGGCAGTTTTTATAATACCTGTATAAGGAAAGGTTTTCTAATGCAGAGTTTAGTTGGTGTTCAGTAGACTCAAAAGTTTCTCCCTGGACTGTCAAGGCAAGATCGTTAGCACAGATGAACTTCTGACTGTTGGTTGATAATTTTTTAAATGATAAAAAGTAATGGTTCTAGGACATTTCCCTGTAGGAGACTGTTTCTTTGTTTTTTCCAGTGACGGTGTCTTAAATAGCAATCTTCAGTTCTGATGCAGAACAGTGACTATTTCTGGCAGTCCTAATCTTTGGTAAGGAGGTAGAGCTTTTTGAGCAACAATTTATTTTGGATAATGTCATACACCACTGTAAGATTGACAGCTGCTACTCCAGCTATTTTATATATTTCCAAGACACCTTTTGTATGTTGAGTTAGATTCAATATTTGAGCTGTACAGGGGATAGACAATTTAATATCTGTTGTTAAGACGCTTTGTATAAGTGGACTGTGTGTAAGATTGTGAGATATTTACTTATCCTGGTGATCACAGAGAGTTGCAATCTTTATTATCACCTATGGAGCAATAGCGACAACATCTGAGGGTTGAGTTGTAATGTCAGCATTATGTATTCCTTATTCGTATTTGTTTGCATTACTTTTATATTTTTTGATGTATTTTCTATATTTATTGGGTTTTATCTATGTATATTAATGCTGTGTCATATGGCAAAAATAATAATGGCATATTAGTGAGATTGGTCTGTAGCTTTTGTGATCTGATTATTCATTCCCTAGTTTCAATATAATGATTACTTTTGTTTGCCATTTTTTTTGTTACTGAGCTATGTGCCATCTTCCCAAAAAGTGTGATCTTTCTTCCATTAGTAGAGTGGATTTCTCTGGGAAATCATCCCTGGACGTCTCATAACTAAAATGAGAATTTTACTTCATAGTGCAGTCTTCTGATATTTCAGATGACAGCTCCAAAAAATTCTGTCTATGCTGGCAGGGACAGATAGGAAATAGTAACAGGCTGTTGGATGACCATCTCCCAAAACGCATCCTTTAAGAAGCATTTGTTGCAGGTGCTTGACTGAATTTTAGACAAAGTAAACAGTTCAAGGACACACTGAACACATCACTGAAAATGTTTTAATATTGCCCATGTAAATTGGGAAGCCCAACCTCAAACCTGAGGTGGCTGGCAAATTGCTGCCAAACAAGGGGTTAAAGAACTTATTTATTTATTTATTTGGATTTGTATACCGCCCCAATCAATAGACTCTGGGCGGTGTACACAGTCCAGCGAACACCTCACTGGCTGCTCAGCAAAACTTAAAAACAATATAAAAAAGTTAAAAGCCCTTCAACTTGAAATAATAAGAATGAAGGATGCACAAAAAAAGTGAGAAAGCAAAGATGTCACTGTAACAACATAACAAATTCAGAATCAGCTAACCTGCCCCCACTGTTTCCCTACCTTGCCCCTTCATGGGTGAATGCCACCCTTCTATAGAGAAAGAACATATAAATACCAGCACATCCATCACCAGATTAAAACTTAACCTAAGCCACTCACTTCTTTTTCTCTAAATGGTGAATCAGATGGAAATAGTCATTTCTAAAAACAAAGGACAAACTTCACATTTACATCTCAAGGGCACCTTGTGGTCGGAAGGAGGCTGGATCAGATCATTCAAACCGATGCTTATGTTTACATAAAGTCTATACAGTAATACCTCATATAACATTAGTATCGAATAACACTAAAATTGCATAACATTAAGGAATCTGGGGGGAAGAATTGCATCAGATAACATTAAGATCCTATGGGATGCTTCAGATAACAACCGCTAAAGCCTGTGTGGTTACAATGTATCTCTATGGATCCCATAGGATTTTAACACGCATCAGATAACACTAAAAATCATATAACACCAAGACTTGTGGAACCAGGTTTTAGTGTTATATGAGGTTTTACTGTAATTCCCGTCCCGATTTCTCTCACATCCAAACACACATACATGCACATAGGAAGGAGGTAATGGCAGAATATGAGCTATTCATTCAAAGGAAATGGGTATCTTTTTCTCCAGTTGTGTTTTTCCATGTCTGCCTGAGCGGTAGAGGCAGCCTTACTATTCCTTTACACTGAGGTGCTTGTCTCCTATGCAGGTGCTTGGAGGGAAGGGGTGTTAATGAGGTGGACATAGCTGTGTGCCATAGGGCATCCTGGTAGCCCCTTAGCTAGTGTGAAGTCCAAGTCCTGATGTAGGAGGCAGACTCCCCTGCCAGTTGGAATGCATTTTGTACATGGAACAGAAAGTTGCATGGTCTTGCTTTTCTTGTCAAGCGACAAAATATACTGGGCCAGCCTTAAGTATAGATTAGCATCTGGTATATCCCATCAGAGGAGACCTGAGAACAGGGACGTGTCTTTTGTGTCTAGAAAGTGAAGGCAAGAATAATTCTAGTGATCCTCCTGTGACAGCTCTAAATGTGCCTTGTGTCACGCAGAAGTAAAGAGTGTGAAGATCTTCATATGTCTGTTTGCTGAAATAATCTCAACATATGTCTCTAAATTTGAATAAAGCCTGTAGATGATATGTCGGACCTTCCAAAATGCCAGGAGGAGCAGAAGGCATGTTTGTGCATGGCCTTGATGAATTGTAAGCTTAATGTATGAACAGAATTAATTTGCTTGCAGGATTTGCGTATCTGTGATGAATCAAGTGCAAAACTATCAATAGACAGTATAGACCTTAAGTGAGAAGTGTGAATTAGCAGACTGATTTTAAGCTAATGCTGCTGACAGCTGTCATCTCTGACTTCTTTTTCTAGAGAATGTATATTTACATTTAATGTCACTGGGTTCCCTTGTCTTTTTTGTTAACCTAGTGAGATACATTAATCTTAATGTTTTATGCTTTTTGTGCATACTTATAGAAGCACTTCTGCTTAATAACAGCTCTCAGTATCTATAATTACAATAGTACTGAGAAACTTGTAATTTTGGTTTTCTTCTGAATTCTGAGTTTGATAAACCTGAAATTATTTCTTTGCTGCTTATGAAGGTAAATCTTCAAAAATTATTTTAAAAAATTATCAGGAAAATGCAATAGGCTTAGTTATTCCTAGCATAGGTTGCCCTTGCTCGAAAACCATTCATATCTGACTCTAGGGTTCAGTGCTCATTTCCATTTACAGCCAAAGAGACAGCACTGTCTGTGTCTGCAGATGTTTCTGTGGACATGTGGCAAGCATGCCTAGACATCGGAGTGCACAGAATGTTGTTTACTCTCCCACCAAAGTAGTACCTATTTAACCACTTGCAAATTCTTGCTTTCAAACTGCTAGGTTGGCAGGAGCTGGGACAGAAATGGAAGATCACTCCATCATGCAGCACTTGGGTTTCGAACTGCCGAACTGCCAAACTTCCAGTCATCAAATTCAGTGTCTTAACCACTAGGCCACCGCAGTTCCATACCTAGCATAAAGAGCGGTAAAATCTACTTTCCTGACAAATAAGTATTAAAGATGAGAGACTTTTATTAAACAATGGCAATTGCAGAAGTAGACTCTTCAGCTCTGAAACAGAGATGAGCACTGAACTCTAGAGTTGGATACAACTGGCTTTTGAGCAAGGGAAACCTTTACCTTTAATTGCTAACTAAAATCTTGACTACTCAAGAATTTACAGTTAAATATCTGAGGGTGAAGTAGTTAAGTCTAGGCAGGCAAATCTGTCAGTTCAGATCTCTAACACATTTGACTTCTTTAAAACCTTAAGATTTTCCGGTAGTGCTATGAAGACATTGCTGAATATTTGCAAATTCTCAAATGTAAAAAGAGAACAGGACTAACATTCTCACCCTTCTCTAAATAATATGTAGTATGCCTTACAAAACAGCAACAAAAGCAACAACATAGTTGGTCTAAAGAGGAACTAATTTTTGCCTGATTGAAGTGAGAAGAGCTGCAGTTTCTATGGCTGGATATGATTATCGTTTTCTATTCAGCCACTTGGTTGCGCTATCTGGCAATCAGTTTTAGATCCTCTCATCTAAATAAACACTGAAAGAAGTTCTCTTGAATGAAATTAGTGGAAGCGAGGAAACTAACCTGACGATTCTGAGGACTAACAGCCTTGAGTGCTGAAGTCCACAGGGAAGGGTGATGGTCCCCAAATGGATTAAATCCCACTTGAATCCATCTTGATGGAGTGCAGCAGCTCCATCAATACTAGCCTATCAGAAAACAAAACAAAATAAATAAAATAAAATAAAAAACACTGTAGCACTTTAAAGACTAACTGCTATATTTTTATTCTTAGCTTTCGTGGATCAACAATACTGTAGCTAACAATAAAAATATAGCAGTTAGTCTTTAAAGTGCTACAGTGTTTTTATTTTATTTTATTTTGTTTATTTTGTTTTGTTTTGTTTTGTTTTGTTTTGTTTTCTGATATGCCTGAACCACAGACTAACACGGCTACTATTCCAAACAATACTAGCCTGGGGCTGATGAGGACTTTGGATGGCAAAAGGACTCAGGACCAAAAAGTAACTCATGGAACTGGATCAGTGGTAAGGATAGAAGGATAGAAGGCCACTGCATTATATTCTCAGGACAGTCATCATGGCTGATTGCCATGATGATCACCTATATTCGGATTCAGATATGACAGCAGGAGGAGGAGGAGGAGGAGGAGGAGGAGGAGGAGGAGGAGGAGGAGGAGAAGAAGAAGAAGAAGAAGAAGAAGAAGAAGAAGAAGAAGAAGAAGAAGAAGAAGAAGAAGAAGAAGAAGAAGAAGACATTATGGAGATTGCCCTCTGATAGGATGAGGTGACAGAGAGAAATGATAAGGGCACTAATGATCAGAAGTAAGATGTCATCCTTATTTTTGTGGTGAAGGAGAGACTGCCTGGCACTATTCTGCAATTCCCAGGGTGGAGTTCACAGAACAGATCAAGGCTTTTTGAGGTGCCCAACAGCATTGTAGGGAACTAGGATCACCATACATCAAAATCAATTTAATGGCACATAACACCAAAGTATATGAGAACATGTGATTTGTTTTATCGTCTTTCTCTTCTGATACATATGTGGCCACTCTAGCTTGCATGTCTCCCATCTACAGCAGGTTGCCATCAGCCACAGTAACCTCTGACTGTTACTTATCCCCAAACTCATCATGTATCATGACATTTTTTTCTACCCAGCCCAGGGTTGGAGAAATTCAAGTTCCAAGATGGTCCTGGGGTTCACTGTCTCAAACCATTATACTGTATTTAAAACTGGATATTTTTTTGTTGGTAAAATGGGGGAGAGAAGCATTTTCGCCCTGGCAAGATTGTTATTCTGGCAAATGTGTAATCCTGGAACACTTTGTTAATTAAGCAATATGGAGCTGCAGAGAGCAGTTTCCACAGTATGCATTTTGAAACATGGTGCACAAGGGATATATTAGCAGGATGTGCATGTGTGAAAGAGTGGTTGGGTAGGCAGGGTATGTGACAAGGCACTAATCCCAAGGCAAAAGCAAGCAGGCAGGCAAAAATATGAATTTCACCAAATTTTTTCATGAGATGTATGAAAATGGTGGTAGTGGATATAGAAGGGGATACTTGCTATTCAATATGCAGTGAACTTTACTGTGAACATGGCATTTGGGAAAATATACATACCGGTAATCCTTGAATGTGAATGATATTAAATAGCTATGTTTTTTCAACTCTCATATTTATTTATTTTATTTATTTATTTATTTCCAATTTTTATACCGCCCTACTCGGATTGGGCCGACTCAGGGCGGTTCACAAGCACAGAGAAACAATAAATTTATAAACACAACATGTAAATATAGGAAAAAATAATAATCAGCACTGTATCAACACCACAAAAACATCTCAACATCATTACATAATCAAAATTCAATAGGTATCAATTTCAACAACAATAAGAAATTACAGAAATCATCAAATTTACACAAAAATTAGAACAATACCAACAGTCCAGCTGCTGCTGCGGCTTTTAAGCCCCCTGCCCCAGCGCAGCCTCAGGACGCAGGTGGAGAGTGACCCAGGCTGGGTGTGGCAGCCGCCTCTTCCCCGGCCCCAGGTGTCTTGGCGACGGCGGTGGGGAGCGAAATGTCCTGCTGGGCTTTTAAGCCCCCTGCCCCAGCGCGCAGGTGGAGAGTGTCCCGGGCTGGGCGTGGCAGCCACCTCTTCCCCGGCCCCAGGTGTCTTGGCGACGGCGGCGGGGAGCGAAATGTCCTGCTGGGCTTTTAAGCCCCCTGCCCCAGCGCGCAGGTGGAGAGTGTCCCGGGCTGGGCGTGGCAGCCACCTCTTCCCCGGCCCCAGGTGTCTTGGCGACGGCGGCGGGGAGCGAAATGTCCCGCTGGGCTTTTAAGCCCCCTGCCCCAGCGCGCAGGTGGAGAGTGTCCCGGGCTGGGTGTGGCAGCCACCTCTTCCCCGGCCCCAGGTGTCTTGGCGGAAATACTTAGGTATTTCATATGAGTGTGAAATACCTAAGTAACAATTTAATGTCTCAGATTAATAATGTATTAAAGACTAACTGTAACCTTTGATAAAAAGTTTCAAATAAGCTACTAGAAACTGGAAGAAAGATTATTAGGTTTACAAGGATTTCTCCAATAAAAAAGTAACTTTCCCTACTGTCAGTTTAATGATGATGAGTCTAGATTCCTGTATTAAGCTGGGGGATGGACTCAATGGTCTGATAGGATCTTTCCAACTAAGTTATCTTAAGATTGTATGCATCACAGAGGTCCACTGCTCTGCTTATTGTGTTAGGTGTCTTTTAGTTGTGTGGATTGCTTAAATGTGAACAAAAGCACATTTAATATCTTCTAAGACATTTCATTAATGCCAGGGAGGAATGCTGATTACTTGATGTTCAAGAGGAGAGCTGCCAATTCTGTTCTTCATCCTGTATCTATATTAGTGCTAGCAATATTAAATAAAGACCTGTTGTTGTTGTTTGTTGCAGCATCTGCTGCTGCTGTAATATATTACAAAGCTGCAAAATATTCCAAAAAGTAGCTCATCCAAAAGACAATCTGCATTGTGTTTCTGATATTTACATATGCTTTATAGGACAATTTGTACGGGGGCAGAGGAGTGATCAGAGAACCACTCTTTATTTCTTTCTCCACTTGCCAAACTTGGGTTTTTTAAATTCCAGCCCATGCCTGGCGGTTTGGTTCATTTACTAAGTGCTTTCTGTATGAAATGTGAAGAAGCTTGCAGATCTCAATTCACTACAGTCATACCTCACATAATGAATTTAATTTGTTCTGTGAGGTTGTTCGCTATGTGAGTTTTTCGCTATGCGAAACAAACTCGCATAGCAAAAATTCCTATGGGGAAACTTGCATAACAAGTGTTGCTAGGGGGAAAACTTGCATAGTGAATTTTTTTTTGCTATGCGAGTTTTCCCCATAGAAATGCTCGTTATGCAAGTTTTTCCATAGGGAAAGTCCGACTCGCATAGCGAACATTTTCGTTATGTGAGTCGGACCACTTAGTGAAAAACTCGCTCGTTATGCGAGTTTTTCGCTAAACGAAACACTTGTTATGCAAGGTTTGACTGTACTATAGAATCACCATTTGTTGTCATAGCCATGTGCTCTCTTTTATGTAGGAGGTTTTTGTATTTGAACAGCGTCCCTGTAAGAAGTATGCGCACAAGCACGCAAGCTGCACACAAACAGACACGCAAACACACACACAGTCTCTTTTGTTTCCAATGTGTAAGTAGCCACTGCAGTAAAACTTATCAGATCCTCTTCTCCTTTTCATATTTTCTTTGTACCAGTTCAGCATAGATAACTTGCTGGTTTGTTTCTGTTGAAACTTAGAACTAGGAGAGACTGAAAACTCCCATGATCTTCCTGTCATCCTCACTCTTTCTTATGACATAAAGTGCCTGAAGGTATAAACTGTGCTGCCAAGCAAATTCAGCAACATTGTTGTTGCTGAATTGTTCCAAGTACACCCTTCTCATATCATCTCCAATACAGCTGGGCATATTCTCTCTCTCTCACCCACCCATACCCACCCACCCACCCACCCACACACCATGGGCTTGAGATTCTGGAATTCCTCCTGTGCTAACAATCAGTTTGTAAGGCCTTTTGTTGCTTTGACTGGGATGGGTAGGGTCAGACAAATTCTTTCTAATGCCTAATTCATAGGCAGTCAATAACATGGCATCTTTAGAGTAAGGTAAGGTAAAGGTTGCCCTTGCTTGAAAGCCAGTTGTATCTGACTCTAGAATTTGGTGCTCATCTTCGTTTATGGCCAAAGAACCAGTGCTGTCTCCATTTGCAGACGTTTCCATGGACATGTGGCAGACATGACTAGATGCTGGAGTGCACAGAACACTATTTACCTTTCCACCTATTTATCTACTTGCAAGCTCTTGCTTTCAAATTGCTAGGTTGGCAGGAGCTAGAACAGAGACAGAAGCTCACTCTGTCGTGCAGCACTCAGGTCTCGAATTGCCAACCTTCCAGTCATCAAGTTCAGCATCTTAACCACTAAGCCTTCGCAGAGGTGGGTAGGGCAAGACAAATTATTTCCATAAGCACTCACAGGCAGTCAATAACATGGCATCTTTAGAGTACCACTGCTTTAATTTACTGCACAACTATTTACCCATGATGGGTTTCTATTTTGTTTCTAATGAGAATGAGTAAGAATTATTTAAAGGGGGAAATTACTATGCATTCTCTTTAGCAGCCATGCTAAAGAGAATTTTAGTCATTTTCTTAGTTGTTCTCTTTTTGAAGACAGAGTTGAAAAGGGGAAGAAATTTATCAAACTGTGTGATGTGTTTACTAAAATTTATTTAGCTGCAAACAGTACAGTGGCGGCTGGCAGCTTGTTTTGCTGGTAATAGACAAGAGGCAGGTTTAGAATATCAAAACAAGATGTTATGGTGCCAGATGGTTCATGACTAGTGCTCTGTGTGTGTGTGCACGCGCGTGCGTGTGTTTAAAAAGGCATATACTTTGGATACAGTAAGAGTAAGAATGAGACAAAAAGCTCTAGTACTGAAAGAAAGTATTTTGATGGGGCCTCACTAACCAAGTGACTATCGCTTGTGTGAAAATTGAAGCTTAGAATTAAGCATCAACAGTGATGTAGAGAGAACACAGCTGTTTATTATGACAATTCTCGTTGCCAGCTTGCTATAAGGAGACTTCAAAAATGTAGATATCCAGATCAGTCATATCAGAGAAGGCTTTTCATAAACTTAATGGCCAAGCCATGCTTTAAAAATTTTCATTATGGAAAGAATGGTTTGCAACAGTATATTACTGCTGGGGAAAATCTGGTTTTCTCTGATCTGCTGTGAGTATTGCACAGTACTCAGAGAGAACAAGGAAATTTGTGATGGTTATAAATGTACTAATTCCCGACACCTTGGACTTTCAAATTTGCAATTCTGCTGCACTGTTGAGGGTCAGATAAAATATCAATAAGTGCATTATATATTTACAACAAAGGAAAGGATTGTAAAAAAGATGGAGGGAGTCAGACCTGAGAAAATATGGTATTGATGGAAAGGCAACAGAGCAGTCCATACAAAGGAGAAGACACCAGAAATTAACCTGACTAGCTGTATCCATTGACCCCTGTAGACATATAATTGCTTATACAAGTGGGAATGTATTCTTTTCCACTGCCAACAATGGGATCTGTATCTTCTCCATATTTGTCATGTAGAGGCAGGCAGGTGTACATTATATGCAAGGTCTGGTGGGCTTCCAAGAATGTACTATATAAATGTCAGTATCAAACCAAAGACCTTTCTGGGATACTTACAATTCCATAGCAGCAGTACTCACCGCCTCTCTTCATTGTTTCAAGACTGTGGGCTTGTACCTTGCAGACCAAGCAAACTCTTCTAGTTTCTAAACAACTCTTAGGTTTTATATAAATAAACCTATTTACATTTCACAGTGCTCTCTCGGGCTTCTGTCTCCCTAACTATACTCCAAACTGATTTTAATGGTATTAATGCATTTAGTTGGTGTCAATGGTTTTTATGGTGGGCCTTTGTTTGAGATTTTATGATTTGATTTTATGTTTTTGCAGTTAAATTTAGTTTTTACTTATTTTTACTTATTTTATGAAGTTTTAAAGCCAAGGTGAGTGTCATTTTCTAGTGGAAAGGCAAGACATAAATGAAATTAATTAATTAAAGAGATCTTAAACAGTTATGAGTTCCTCTTCTGAACATCTACACATTTAGGGGAGTTCTGGAGGCTCTTTCTTATTGTCATAACCATACCACAGCATCTGCTGCCTGGCTTGGTTTCCTCCTTCTGTCTAACAATAGGGGCCCCATATGTTGTCCAGAGACCACTATTCATATGCTTTCCTGCTAGCAATCCATGTTCTTCCTCCGAAACTTCATCTTTTGTTTTATTCAGTCTTAATCAGTATTTTTTCTTTCTTTGATCTCTCTCTTTCTTGTTGCCTCATCTATATTTTATATGGATCAATTCACTGGTTTTGACTTTCTTCTATCTAACACTGAGATTGCATAGTCCACACTGAAGTTCATGCTGTTCTCTAATAACCTTGCCAGGAAAACCTGGAAGTACCACTGACCAGGGTTAATAATCAGAGCCTCTAATTTGAAAAGGAACCAGTTCTCACCTGATTGAGACTGCAACCTTATGTACATAACAGGCAGTAAACACTATTGGACATAATGGCACTTGCTGTTGAGTAAACACACATAAAATGATGGTGTCAATGTACTGGCATTCATATGTATTAGAGCTTGAAAAGGTTCCTTTCCTGAATTAAGCTCAGAGAACTTCCAGTGGCTTTGTAGAAGTTGTAGTAAGAAAAAAGGAACTTTTCTAACTGGTGCATTGATTTGCCTAGAGATGTAAATGGCAAATTAAAAAACAAAAACAAAACCATCAAGAACACTATCAATGATTAGAAAACTAGTGAAATAATAATGCTTATGATTAAATGGACAACCAAAGCAATGGGAAAGCAATCTCAATTTCTTAATGAAAAACCATTTATCATATCTTTGGATGGTATTAATTGTTTTCTGGAGTTGAATGAATGAGCTCTTATTGATTCTGGCAGAATCATGGAAGAGTCCTACTCTAAAAGAAGATGGCTTAGAACAGTAGTGGTGAACCTGTGTCACATGTGCCAGAGGTAGTAGTCAGAGCCCTCTCTGTAGGCAGGCATGTTGTCTCCCTAGCACAGAATTTGCCCCACCTCTCTGCCCAGCAGCCGAATGGGAGCTCTTCCTCCTTCTTCCAGCACAGAGTTTGCCTCGCCCTTCTGCCCAGCAGTCCAATGGGAGCTTTTCCTCCCTCCCCAGCACAGAGTTTGCCCTACCTGTCTGGGGCATGCATGGCAGCCTGTTGAGTTTGGGCTCTCGGTCTCTAAAAGGTTCACCATCACTGGCTTAGGGCTTGGAAAGATGACACAAAATATACTATAGGGAAATCTCTCTGAAATTGTTTTGCCAAAAGCTACTAAGTTGCTTTCCTGCCAACCTAGTAGTTTGAAAGCAAAAAATTGCAAGTAGATAAATAGGGACCACTTCGGTGGGAAGGTAACAGCGTTCCATGTGCCTGCCACATGACCACAGAAACGTCTGCAGAAGCAGACAGCGCTGGCTCTTCGACTTTGAAACAGATATGAGCAATGAACTCTAGAGTCAGATAAGACTGGCTTTCGAGCAAGGGAAACCTTGACCGTGACCTTACTAAGTTGCTTGAACTGACCTTTCAAATCTCACTTCCTGTTTGCCATCAACACTTAGCCAACATAGGTGATAAAAAACAAGCGCCCTTAGTTCAGAGGCAGGCTTGAAGCAAATAAAATTTCTTGTCCCTTGGATGGCACTAGTGGAGGAGTTAAATATTCACACTGGCAATCGTTATTTGTTTCATGTTGAAGTCTTTCAGGAAAATAGGCATTGATAAATTGCAAAACTTGCCCATTGATTTCACTTGCTTAACAATATCCTGTGGAGTTTATCTGAAATGTGAGCTGTCTTTCTCTTTTCTCTGTTTTGTAATCTGAGGGGAAACAAACTGGAAGACATACAGGCAGACAATAGGAATAACTCAGGAAAACCAATTTAAAAGGGAGACAAAGGCCCAAAATTGTATGCTATAGTTACAATAATGGAAAGGCATTAGCGTAACTCACAGAGGCAATGTGCTTGGATTTCTGATCACATGCCAAGCCATTCAAATGCTATTCAATGAGGAATCCAGACAGGGACTACTACTTCTTCATTCATGTCTGAAGCAATTCAATGATGCTTCCATAGTGAAAAGATCAGCTGATCAGAATTTTGAGGTTGCCTACGGGGCACCCAAATAGTCCTCACATTTTTTTCAGAGGGACGTCAATTAGCAGCAATTTACCATTATACATTACACCATTCTGCTTTTGCTGACATAAACAGCCAACATAATTTTGGCCATTGTCTCAATATCTTCTCTATTAAAAAAAGGTTCATTTATGTGAAGAGCTTAACAATTTTTGGCCAGTAAATTATTTTGTGACCATCTCTACAATGATATATTCTTTACACACTTTCTCTCTCCTTTCCTGTGTATTGTCCCAAAACAGCCTTCCCCAATTTGATGTCCTTAAAATGTCAACTCCCTCAGCACCGGTCATGATGGTCAATGTTGAGGGATAATAGCAATTTAGTTTGCAATGGCTGACATTCTATTGGTGTAACTTTGTACCTCACAACTAAGATTATGCTATCAGCCCCCAGTGGTGCAATTGAATAGGCCTTAAAGCAGGGGTTCCCAATCTTTCCAAGCCGGGGGCCAGGTCACACACTCTCAGTCAGCTTTGAGGACCGGATGACCATTTTGCCTTGCCTGCATGATGCGGTGGCCATTGTGTCCCAACAGTTTCAGAGGGGTGGTCATTTTGTTTCTAAAACGCCATTGGAGGGGTGGGGACCCTGCATTAAATGACACTGAGGGGTGGATCCACCCCCCAGACCTTAGGTTGGGAACCCATACCTTAAAGCTTCTGACATCTGTTCAGATTCTAAAACTCCCTAAAGAATCATATTTAACTCCCTAAAGAATCATATTTAACTCTGTGCTAGAGGAAGGAGGAAGAGCTCCCATTCAGCTGCTGGGCAGAGAGGTGGGGCAAACTCTGTGCTAAGGAGACAACATGCCTGCCTACAGAGAGGGCTCTGACTACTACCTCTGGCACATGTGACACAGGTTCACCACCACTGTTCTAAGCCATCTTCTTTTAGAGTAGGACTCTTCCATGATTCTGCCAGAATCAATAAGAGCTCATTCATTCAACTCCAGAAGACAATTAATACCATCCAAAGATATGATAAATGGTTTTTCATTAAGAAATTGAGATTGCTTTCCATTTGCTTTGGTTGCCCATTTGATCATAAGCATTATTATTTCACTAGTTTTCTAATCATTGATAGTGTTCTTGATGGTTTTGTTTTTGTTTTTTAATTTGCCATTTACATCTCTAGGCAAATTAATGCACCAGTAGAAAAGTTCCTTTTTTCTTACTACAACTTCTACAAAGCCATTGGAAGTTCTCCAAACGGGGGCGGGGGGGGGGGCTTTAATAGCTTCAAATCCTCAGCAGCTCAGTGGTGACAGTCCTAATTCCCCTCTACAGGACTAGCAGTGATGATTTCTGGCTATTCTAAACCTACATATTCCATTCTAGCATTTAATTAAAGTAATATAGTCATTGAACAATGAGGATGGTAATCCCCCCCTTTCAAACATCTCGTTGTAAACGTGATGCAGTTTTGACATTAAAAGGTCTGAAAAAGTGTTATGCTGTTCGATAGAAAATCCATCTGCTTCTGGAAATTTACCAGTATTCATAATAACTATCTGTTGCATCTGTAAACACAAATGAAACCAGAAACTGTTGTAGCAATTCTAAGCAGGCTAAATCAAGCTGCAACAGAAAAAAAAATCTGTATCTTGTTCATCAGGTTCTCTTTACTACATAACTCTGAATAAAATTTATAGAATTGTTTGATTTCCACAGAGGTGGTATGTATTTTGTTGTTTTCATCTTTGATCAGTGGGATTGTAATTTTGCTCTTTTGTTGTTTGGGGCTGAACTTAAAAAGAAACATGTTTATGAATCAATATTCATAACTCCTTTTAGATCAATTAGATGTATCTATAGCATAAAAAAAATCTCACTCAGTCCTTACCTAATAATTTTTTAAAATCATTTCCCATTTAATGAATTTCTTGGAGAAAATCTTTTAGATTAGTAGATGTGTTAGTCTTGCAGAAAATCTATCAGTATCACATTCTTAATATTTTTTTGCATTTAGTGGAATCTCTCAAGCCTTTAGCGTTCCAAAATAATAACATTAAACATAAAAAATTTTGTAAATGGTATTCTGGAGTGCCCTAAACTAAAAAATCACACATTATAATACAGAAGACCTTATATTTTATATATTTAATTAAACAATGGCACAGACTGTGATATTTGGAAGCATACATTGAGGAGGATGGTGGAGGACAGGGGTACCTGGCGTTCGGTGGTCCATGGGGTCACGAAGGGACAGAATTGACTGTTCAACTGAACAACAACCACCATTTTATTAAGACACTAAAAGATAAATAACCTTAAAAACCCATGCATTATGTTCTAATAATCTAACATAATGTAAGAAAATAAAGAAACAAAAAGAAAATGCCAATAAACAATATTGCTTCTGAGTAAAACAGCAACATTGTTCTTGGTGCTGGCTCCTCCTATTTATTTATTTATTTATTATTTTTACATTTATACCCCACCCTCATCCAAAGACTCTGGGCGGTTTACAATTTAAAACAGTTAAAACACATCACTTGCAACAAAAAATTAAGAATTAAAAGGTTAAAAGATTAAAAAGTTAAAAAAGTTTAAAAAAACAACTACAGGGAGAGAGGTGGGGTTATTCAAAGTAGCCAGCCAGGCGAGCTGACCGAGCTGATTTATAAACAAACATCTAAACAATGTATATATTCGATTGCACCAGGAGTTACCCTTAGAAAATCTTCACTATTGCCCTCATATGCTTTAAGGCTATATGTTGCTTAGTCTGTCGTGGTGCCCTGCACTCACGTACTAGTGATAGTAGTTTCTCCCATTTATGCACAATGTCTGCACATTTACCTACCCTGTACATATTCTATTAAGACTAGCCCATATCTTGCGAGGTTGATCAAAACAGTGTGGGTGTTTTGGTTACACATTGAAAACTATGGTGCTGTTGTGGCACTTTTCCCAACCATTCACATCTCCATGTGTCCTGCACAATTTTCTCTTATCTGAATTAATAATAAAAGATATACAGTGGTACATCGTTTAAAGAGCATAATACGTTCCATGCAGTTGTGGGCTCAAAAATTTTTTTACTACCACACTGTGGGCATGGTATGGTGGGTATGGCCAGGTGGAAAGCCCTGCATTTCACCTGAATTAGGACTATTTTATTTCAAAACTTGGATGGGCAGGGCCAGCCAGAATTTCTGCTACCGGTTCTTGTGAACTGGTGTGAACCTGCTGATGCCCACCTCTGGTTCCATGGGATTGCTCTTTAAGCGAGTTTGATCTTTAAGTGAAACACCATTGTAACTGATCAATTGTAACTTCTGGTGGTGGTGGGGAATTGTGAACCCAGATTTATAGTTGTTAAGTGAGTTTTTGGTTGGTTTTAGTTGTTAATCGAGACGACCATTCAGAGAAAATTCTGCTCTTTAAGTGAGTTAGTCTCTAAGAGAGGCACTCTTTATGAGAGGTTTTACTGTACATGGATGCTTGCAAGCGAATTGAAAAACTTACATTGCTACATGAAGCAATGGAGGGGGAAAGAAGAGAAAAAGGGAAAAAACAAACATGCACAACATCTTGGCCAGAAGTATTATATTTTTAGAACCAATGTGAGAGAAAAAACAAAAAAGAGTGAAGAAAAATAACTTTGATGCTTAGGTGGCATAACCATAGAAACCCAAATAGTTAGAAGGTTTTCCTTAAAGGTAATGCTTTTGAGACCAAGGGTGGGATGGAATATTCTGTCTTGAATATAATGGTTATTTTATTAATCTTTAATTTGTCAAGATTAGGAGAACAATTGGTGGAGAGGAAAGAATGAGATGGCATGTTTTCCTAGTTCTGAACACCATGCCCCAACTTCCTACCTCATTGAGGCACCACCTGCAAGCCCCCCCCCCCAGCATGCATCACAACTAACTAGACAGGAAAGGGTCTGTTCAAATTATTCCAATGTGAACAAGCTGAAGCAGAGAAACTAAAGCTGGTTCAGGAGCAAAAAGGACTGGACTGATTCAAATCAACTTTTGTGTCATGTGGTCAATTAAAAAAAAACTTTGGATTCATCTGTTTTATAAGAGCAAATTCTGTAGTGTTGAATGAAGCTTTTAGGACAGGTCTCATCAACTACTGAGTTGAAATATGCATAGAGGGAAGAGGTGCTAATGAACAGAATAAATGCCTGGAATAACAATACATCCTCAATAGATAAAAAATATCAAAGATAAAGTGGATAGGACTAATAATTGAGTATGGCTAAAATCTGGTAACCTAAAAAAGGAGACAGAGAGACTTATGTTTGCAGTCCAAGATCAAGCACTATGAACCAAAGTAATTAAAACTAATTTTTTTAAAAAAAACACCTTTAACAAACAGTAAGTGCAGGTTTTGTAAAAGAAATGGATGAAACAATGGGCCACATTATCAGTAGATGCAATATGATCACGCAGACTGACTACAAAGGATGGCATAATTGAGTCATGGCAATGTTTAATTGGAATCTGTTCAAGAATTATGAGATATCAAGATCTGAGAACTGAGAAAAGAGCTACAGTGATACCAGTAGTGATAGAGGCACTGAGAGCAATCTCAAGATGGCTGAAAAAACATCTGAAGGGTTTTTGGCATTGATAATATGCTAGAGAAGCTGCAGAGAGTAGCACAACTAGGTACCAGCCACATTATCAGGCTACACCTCACTGAATCCAAAACTCTGGTCCAAACATCTGGTGGACTGTGTACACCTTTGACAATAATATATCTTAAGACTTCAGAGCTGGAGGGGATCAAGTCCAGCCCTGATCAAAGAGGCACAGTAAGGTATCAAACTCCCAAAATCTGGCTCCACAGCTATATGACTCAACCACTATTGTATATAGCAGGGGTGTCCAAAACTTTTCAGGTTGTGGGCCTGTCACGTGGCTGAGTAGGCCGGTGATGTGGTTTCTCCCACCAGAAGTGGAAGTAACATGTGCCTGTGCAAAACGCTGCTGTAAATGCACCCGTGGCTGTCGTAAATGCATCTATGACAGCCGCAGATCATTTATGGCAATGTTTTGTGCATGCATGGTGTGTTTTACTTCTGCTTCCAGGGGTGGTGAGGGCAGCGTGGGCCAGATTTGGCCCACAGGCCATAGTTTGGGTATCCCTGGTATATAGCATTGCTATTAAAACAACACTTGGTTTCTGTTCCACAGCTGGTTCAAATAGTAATACATATGTGAGTAAGCTAAGAACAGAAGCCTGCTATAGTCAGTGTATCTAGCACATGATAGGGTAAAGCAGGACAAGTCTGCCCTAGGTTTCTTACAATCTACTGCAGTGATGGCTAACCTTTGCACTCTAAGTTTTCTTGAACTTCAATTCCCAAAAAGCCCTGATCAGCAGGAGTGCTCACTTGGGCTTCTGGTAATTGAAATCCAAGAACACCTGGAATGTCAAGGTTAGCCACCACTGAACTGTATGCATTAACCAAAATATACTTCATTGAAGAATGCATTTTGGTGAACCTAACTGTGCTCATGAGGACAATGAGTTTATTCTTTAATCTAAACTTACACTTTTTGGGGGGGATCTGAGGGGAGTTTGGGGAACACATTTTTATCTGAGCTACTGAAAAAAATGCCATTTAGGTCTTCTCATTAAGAAGAAGAAGAAAGATTCTAATCTGCTCAGACTTTAGACCAGGAGTGGCCAACCTTCAAGCCCCAGGTGTTTTTGGACTTCAGTTACCAGAAGCCCAAGTAAGCACACCTGCTGATCAAGGCTTCTGGGAATTGAAGTCCAAGAACACCGGGGGCACCAAGGTTGGTCACCCCTGCTTTAGACCACCCATATGTGGATCAAGGGTTAACTGAAAAAAACCCAACAACCCACAACTATCTATATACTTAAGGGACTGCCGTGGCTTAGTGTGTAAGATGCTGAACTTGATGACTGGAAAGTTGGCAGGTCAACAGTTTGAGACCTGAGTACTGCACAACAGAGTGAGCTCCTGTTTCTGTCCCAGCTCCTGTCAACTTAGGAGTTATTTATTTATTTATTTATTTATTCATTCATTCATTCATATTTCTCCACCACCCTTCTCACCGAAGTGACTTAGGGCGGTTTACAAGTAATAAAAAAACAAAAACAAAAAACAAAAACATGACAATAAAACACAAACACTACCTAAAAACCTTAAAACTGTTAAAAGTAAAATTTAAAATTTAAATCTAAAAAGATTAAAAGCACACCAAATGCTACATCTTACTAATTAAAAAGTAGAGGGAGAGAGAGGCTCAGATCAACCAGCGAGCTGGGGTCATTATACCTCCTGCACCCCATATCTGCCCTGCCAGCCATGTTTTTAGATTCTTCCTAAAGGACAGCAGCTCCATCCGGAGATGTAGCTCTGTTGGCAGGAGGTTCCATAGGGCAGGAGCGGACACAGAGAAGGCCCTCTTTCTAGTGCCAGAGAGATGCACCTCTCTGGCCGATGCACAACCAGAGAGCTTCTCCGGTCTGCTCTGGTGGGATGGACAGATGTTCTTGGGGTGAGGCGGTCTCTTAAGTATCCTGGCTCACTACCATGTAGGGTTTGAAAGCAAGGAATTGCAAATAGATAAATAAGTGCCACCTTGGTGAGAAATAACTGTTCCATGCACACCAGTGTCTAGTCATGCCTGCCATATGTCCACGGAAATTGCAGACAGCACTGGCTCTTTGGCTATAAACGGAGATGAGCACTGAACCTTAAAGTTGGATACGATTGGTTTTCAGGCAAGGGCGACCTTTACCTTTACTATCCATATACTTGCTGAAACGAACGTGTTCAGAAATTGTTTTGACTACATCCCACAGACTGCACAGATTAAAGATGTGGTAGAGTCTGTGGTTGCAGACAACTTCTACAATGTAAGCTAGTGACTGCACAGTGGAAAAAGATGAAGCCTTACTCAGGTCACCTGGGGAGAACAATATACTTCCATCCTTTCCTGCAGTTAGCAGTACCAGCTTAAATTACTATAATAACTTGACCAATTTCACTGGATACCCTACCATGAAAGTGAGCCTGCTGCTTAAGGAGGGAAGAAACTGTTAAAGAGAATCTATTTGGATGCAATGGTTTGGTCAATTTTTACTAAAATAGCCAAGCTAGAGCCACTGTCAAAGATGACAGGGCAACATGAGGAAATGGCTTTCAGTCCCACAATTCTTGGATTTCTTTGTCTGCCAATATACCTTTTCCCCTCTGAACAGCCAGGTCCAAGACTCTTTGAACAAGCTGTCCTTGGTGGTGACACGCAGTATCTATAAACAACCTTTCCTTTAGAAATGGCAAGGCATTCATTTTCACCACACTAATAAAGTGCAAGGTTATGTTAAATGGCTGCCACTCCTTCTCAATAGCAAGAGGCAGAACCCTGAAAAGTCAAAAGGAGACTTGACATATCGTATATGTTTCCAATTACAGTGGAATCTTGGTTAACAAACAGCTCGGTTAACACAAAAATCGCATAACAAAAGGAAATCCATAGAAAATAGTGGATCGGTTAACGGAATTGGTTTTTAATGCATTCCTATGAGAAACCACATTTAAGTTAATGTATTTTGGTTTTCAATGCATTCCTATGGGAAATTGCATTCAATGCATTCTTATGGGGAATTTGGTTAAAGTACTTTTCAGTATAAGAAACGTCCTGGAGAATGCATTAATTATGTTAACTGAGGTTCCATTGTGTATTAAAATTAGTGTATGAATTTAGTCAGTGGTGGGCAGCAAAAAAATTTGCTACCACGCCGTGGGTGGAGCCTATGTCATGGGTAGAACCTACGTCATGCCTGACATATGGCCATGTATACATCTGCAAACACAGGCAGCACTGGCTCTTTGGCTGTAAATGGAGATGAGCACTGCACCCTAGAGTTGGATATGACTGGCTTTTGAGAAAGGGACACCTTGAACCACTTGCAGAGACAAAACCTAATAGAGCAGGGTAGGAAGGTGGGTGTCACCACCCAATTTGACCACCCCTGGCCCGAAGGCCACCCAATTTTAATACCCCCCTCCCAAGGAGGTGTGAACCTGTTGCTGCCCACCACTGTATTCAGTGATGGGATGTAACAGGTTCTCACCAGTTCGCCAGAACTGGTAGTAACTTTTCCCAGTGTCCTGGAGAACCGGCAGCAGCTTTTGGGGGGAACCACCTTCAGGGCCTTTTCACTGGTGTGCATGTGCACCAAGCACTTGGTGCGCATGCATGCCTTCAGTGCTTGGCGTGTATGCATGGCCTCCTTGCTGTCCTCCTTGTTGTCCTTGTGATGTGGGCGGGTGGGTGGGTTGAGGAGTGTGTGTGCGTGTGTGCTTATTTTTATTTTATTTTTATTTGGCTCCACCCACACTGTCATGATGTTAGCTCCGCCCACACTGTGATGACATCACGGTGGGGTAGTAAAATTTTTGACATCCCACCACTAACTGTATTTAGTTGTGGCTGGTGAAGAACCTCTGCACTGTTACAATGCTGAGCAAGTACAGTTAAACCTCGCATAAAGAGTGCCTTGCTTAAAGAGTAACTCGCTTAAAGAGCAGAATTTTCTTTGAATGTTCGCTTCACTTAACAAATAAAACCAACCAAAAACTCGCTTAACAAATAAATCGGGGTTCGCAATCCCCCCCACAACTGGTCATTTACAAAGGTGTTTCGCTTAAAGAGCAAACTTGCTTAAAGAGCAATCCTGTGGAACACATTATGCTCTTTAAGCGAGGTACAACTGTAAATGTAATCTGGCTGTCATCCACTAGGATGAAAAAGCTTGTCTTTCTTCAATATACTGAGAATGCCAATTCCCCCCGTCTACTCTCCAAAATGCAGCCAACCTACTGACAGCCAGTTTTTGATACCATATTTCACCATTAAAAAAGGATAGATCCATGCATTACATTGGCTACACCTTGGTGGTTTTAACTATTAAAATCCTAAAACAAATGAGCAAACAAACAAACCTAAATGGTTCAGGATCAGGTTGCTTGAAAATCCACATATTCTCCCCTGTTCCTGCCTGAATCTTATGGTCTCCTTCAGATGTCCTCCTCCAAATACCCCTTGCATACAAGGGTTGACACCAAGGAAAGAACTCCCCCCCCCTTTTCGGCACCCAAATTATAATGCAGCTTTCCCAGAAGGAGTCACCTTGAACCAGCTTTGTTTATAGCTTTTTGGTGCCAAGCAATGAGGTCTTCATTGTCCAGAGTTGTTTATATAACTCAGATTATGCGGTCTGGGTTCAGTGGTTTTATTGTGTTTTAGGGTGTTATTTTAACAGTTTGTTTTGTATATATTGGATTGTAACCATTCCATATTTGTTTCTCCAGAGAGCTTGTGTTATGGAGTGGCTTCATTTCTCTTTTGATGGAAAATCCCAAATAAGAAATGTTGGATTAGCATCACTCTTATCCCCATCTGCTCCTGCCCTGGTCCTTCCTTTGTGGGTATAGATTTTGTTTACCTTTGGGCACTTAACCAGGTTATGTTAAAAGCTGGGTTTAAGATGGTGGTGTAGGACCTGAGTGACAACCCTATGAAGTGATGTTACCGGGGGCGGGCACCTAAATTTGCACAGAGTTCCTTCCCACCCTTTCAGCTGTGTGTGTGTTTTCTAAAACAATAAATTAAATACAGTAATAGAGAAGTTGCTATTGCTTGATTATGCCACTGCAGAGATACCTAGGTTTTTCTACTGTGTGATATCAATTTAAACCAAGGGTGCCCAAACTTTTCAGGCCACATGCCAGTCACATAGTTCAGCAGGCTGGTCACGTGGTTCCTCCCACCGGAAGCGGAAGTAAAATGTACCCTGCAGTCTGTTTTGCAACAGGGTGAGATAGATTTTAGGCTGCCATTTTCTCTGCTTAAACCAGGGGTGCTCAAACTATGGCTCACAGGCTGGATCCATCCCTGATACTAATTCATCTGGTGTGCCACCCTCATTGTTTCCGGAAGCAGAAGTAAAATGCACCCATATGGGCATGTCGAGGGTGGTGTGGGCCTGATGAAATGGTGTTGGGGGTCAGATCCGGCCAATGGGCTGTAGTTTGGGCACCCCTGGTTTAAACTGATGACACACTTAATGCATAGATGACCCATGTACAGCTTACCCTCTTGCCATTAAAAAAAAGTTGCAGGTAGAGTCTAAGGACTCTACCGTCAGGGATTTAGTGCGTGAATTCGATGTGTTGAATTATGCTCATTAGTTCATTTGTTTCTTTTATTTCATTCGTTAGTCAAGGGTGATGTTTCAAATGGGGGAAAATAAAGACATTATGCTCATAAAATTAAGGTTTTCATAAAATGTTCATAAAATCTAAGGTTTTCTAAGCTAAAGTAAAGGTCACCCTTGATTGAAAGCCAGTCATATCTGACTCTAGGGTTCAGTGCTCATCTCTGTTTATAGCCAAAGAACCAGCGCTGTCTGTGTCTGCAGACATTTCTATGGACATGTGGGAGGCTTGGAACACTGCTTACCTTCCCACCAAAGTGGTCCCTATTTATCTTCTTGCAATTTCTTGCTTTTGAACTGCTACGTTGTGTTACCCCAAAACCAGAAATCCCAATTTCATTTGTGTTTATTTTTTTTATATTTTATTTTTCAATAAAGATGCTTTTAACTTTTATTTTTCATTCTCCCTGACTCTACCCACTATGCACGCATGTCCATAAGCAGCCCACTGTACACGGAACAATTCACCACAGGTGAATAACTGCAAAGGATCTATTTTTAATAAATATTTCAATAGTCAAACTCCACAGAAAAAGAGTTTTTCCTTCACTATTCCTTGAAAGCAGTTCTTCAATAAGAGGGAAAGCCAAAAAGGAAAGTGGTTATGACTTCAAAGGAGAAACTTGCTACAGTGTATCCATTCTCGCACCAATGTATCTATTTGGTGTGGAGAGATACTTTTTTTGGAAGGAAAGGAGGTTAGAAAGAATGTTTTTTTTGTTTGAAACCTTCTTAGAAAATGTTTCTGAAGTCCGATCCAAATTGTATAAGTGTCAAAAGAAAGGTTATTCTGTCCTCTTTCAAGCACACTTTGGTTCATTTCAATCGGTCAATTGGTTTTTTCCTGGATCACTGCCAAACACCCCCCCATGTCATTTTAACAAGTCACATTTTTCCTCAATATCTTTTTGGTGGATCCCTGGTTCGGTGTCATTTTTCTCCACATGTGGTATGCAAACTGTATCCACCTTGGGAAGTTGTCATATTCAGTTTCTAAATTGGTTTTTCTGCTTTTTATTGGGTTTTTGTGACCTCATTTGAGTGGTTTTTTGTAAAACACTTCATAGATTATTTTTCCGAAGTCCAATTCCAAATCTGAAAGTGTCCCCACAATCTTTCCTCTTTCAAATGCACTTTGGATCATCTGAATTGGTTGGGTAGTTTTCTGCTGGCCCCCGACAAACGACCCCCCCCAGCAAAACTGTCACTTTTCTGATGCTACTTCTGAAATTGATGACGTCATCGATTTGCATTTTTGGCTTTTGGGTTCTACCAATTCTTAAAGTCACCAAGACAATCTTTCAAATGACATAACCCTTATTTTCGTGGGTGCCTTAGTTTTGGTGTTGCAGCTTCTCAAAAGTACATGATTTTTGTTACATTGCAAAATCTGCCAGACCACCCAACCGAAACGTAAGACATTCATAGAATTCACGTCAAAACTGTGGGAGAATCCACATGCAGAACATGACATTTATCCTCCAGCTGGAATGCAGTGTCCTGTTTGAATTTTAAAATTGCAGTCCAAAGGAATCACCCCAGTGGTGGGATCCAAAAAGTTTTACTACCACACTGTGGGCGTGGTATGGTGGGCATGGCTAGGGGGAAAGCCCTGTGTTGCAACTGAATTGGGACTACTTTATTTCAAAACTTGGATAGGCAGGGTTAGCCAGAATTTCTGCTACCAGTTCTAGCGAACTGGTGTGAACCTGCTGATGCTCACCAGTGGATTCAGTACACTCTGGTATCTAGTTGTGCCTGCCACAATACCATGGAAATGCTTGCAGACATGGTCTTTAGCTGTAAATGGCGTATTGCCCCCTAGAGTAGGTCATGATTGGCTTTCGAGCAGTGGCATAGTGTGGGTTTCAGCTGCCCGAGGCATAGGCCAAATTTGCCATGCTACACCAGTGTGAAGGACGGGGGGGGGGGGGGTGAAGAGGAAGAGGCCAAGGCCAAGAGCCAGCCAACTGCAGCTGCTCCTGCTACCATGCCCTGTCTGGGGCCACTTCAGAGACTGGCCGAAATGCAGCAGAAGCCCAGAGACCTGCCCTGCCCTGCCCCACCCTGGACGGCGGCAGCAGCCCTTCCTCAGAAGAGCTCCTGGCGGAGTTGCTGTAGTCACCTATGGGTGCCATCACCTCAAAGTGTCTCTGCACAGGCGATGCCCTTGCTGGGTCTGCTTCCCAATGTGGTCCCTCCGGAAACAAGCACTGCCGTGCTTGTTTCACAAGTGGTTGGGTCCCAAGTGCCACCCCCTGGAAAGTGCCACCCAGGGTGGGCTGCTCCCCGCCCCTATGCTATGCAACTGCTTTCGAGCGAGGGAGACCTTTAACTACATTTTGATGCATTCTAGTTCACCCCGTCTATATCTTTTTTGACATAGCATTCATCCTGAAGTCACAGCTAGTCAGTAAAAAATAAAAGCCACAATTCAGAGCACCTCTTCAGATTGATCTAACAGCTGTCACAAAGTAAATTAAGTAAAAATGAGATCTGTACATCTAATTTTGGTGAAACAGTTCTCTTTCTCCACCTGAAAAATAGTATAGCTAAGATATTTTAACAGAGAGGGTAAGCAGCAAGACTGCCAGAAATTATCTTTATTGTTTGTTTTTGCTGTCAAACAGCTGGCTGAAGCTATCAGACTCCACAATTAAAGGGTTTCATCTTAACTCAACATGCCATAAAATTAATTTATTTGCAGATGACATTGTTTTATGCATAAATCAATCCTTTATCTTCTTTACCAGATATTCTAAGATTCCTAAGCCAATATTGAAACATGCCTAGGGTAAAAAATTAGCTTCCCAAATCAAGGATTTTGCCAGTAAGCATAATTGAGAAAATAATTGAGAAACCATGCTATTGACTTAATCTGTTCTATAAAAGGCTATCCATGTTCACTCAACCTCCAGACTTAGAATGCAAATACACTGGCCCTTTTGGTATGGACCAGTAAAATCTAAATAAGGACACTTGAGGTAATGAGGAGAAGTGATATGCATTTTGTGTGATCCCTGTGTTCATAGGGCATGTTGACCTAAAGAGACCCTCCCTCTCCTTCTGTTGTTATTGAACACTTCTCCTGCTCCTCTGCGGATGGGCAGAGAAAGTGTTAGACTATCACTGATGCACTGAAATGCTTAGTTTAGAATTTTTTTTTTTAAAAAAAATCTTTGCCTTGTGTCCAATGCTCATCAAGAAACTGTTTGGAGCCATCAATTCAACAGACACTTTATACAAAGAAAAATAATTCAGCACAACAGTGATGGTCTAGAAGAGTCAATATAATTATAACTTCACTCCCCCTGCCCCTCTGCAGAGGAGCAGAAATAATCAATTTGACAATATCATGAAGTGGCTTGTTTATTAAATCTACTTCACAATACAGTACTCATACAACAATGAGCCCCGTGGAATGGATTAAAATTGTTGTATGAGGTACTATTGTACTTGAAATTGACATTGGATGAACCACATCCACCTGCTTTACATGCTTTGATTTATACCACACTGGACTAGCATATTTGCCTACAGAGTAACATAAAGCTAGCGCAGAAGTTCTTAATGTGTGTGGTTGGGCACCCCAACTTGTGCCTGCTATTTTTCTCAAAATATTGTTACTGGAAAAAACCTTTAGAATGATTAATGACGAGTCCCCAAGAGAACCTTTAGAATGAATAGGTGTTCCTTAGAGTTACCATTTTGATTATGAAGCCTAGCCAGGAGAAAGGAGATCACCTTCTGTATCTCCATTGAAGCAAAGATACGTATACTTTGAGATGTTCTCTCTCAAGAAGAGTGCACAATCAATATTAAGGTATAGGGGTAATGCCTGTTGCTAGGTCATGGGTGGCTCATTGACCAGTCTACCATAAAGGAAGAGGTCCAGGAAGTAGAGCCCTGGAAATTCTGAAACATCTCTGCAAACATCCCATGAATAGATATTACTGTTGTATTTCTACTTTATTTAACAAGTGTCCAATGTCTCCCTCTCTGCCTCACCCATTGAGGGGAGCAAAAACTGTGGTTAGTCCTAGTTTCATCACTTCCTTAGAGTTTAGTTAGAGGCATAGCTGTGGAGCTAAGAAACAGACTGGCTTGATCACTTGAAGAAATTGTTACTGTTGGGTGGGTGGAAGCTAGACAGAATCTCAGTAAGCAATGGAGGCACATCCTCCATGGGCTGCAGTAGACTGAACAATTGCAACTTGAAACTTGACTTTCAAAAACTCAACTATATTCCTATACTCCTAAGCCTTAGTAGTTACTAGGGTAGGGCTTCTCAACCTTTTAATGCTGGGGGCCGGTTCATGTTTCCTCAGACAGCTTTGGGGGCTGGGCAGCCATTTTGTCCTTCCTCCACCACATGGCACTTCCTGGTGTGGTGGAGGCAATGGGGCCCCCACATGAAATGGTACCATGGGCCACATCCAGCCCATGTGCCGCAGGCTGAGAATCCCTAAACTAGGGTAAAGCACATGTTCCTCTTGATCTAACACAGAAACATTTCCCAAAAGGCAGCACAAACAAAGGAATAATCTAACCTCGGCAAAGCATGTTGCAGATTTTTTTCCCAAATTGCCAAGCTGCTGGAATTGCTCATCAAACTTTAATATTGTACTTGTCATTTTTATGCTGCCTATTGTAACATGACCATTCTCAATGCAACCTCTCCTTCATTTCTAGGTTTCAAAACAATGGCTAAAACCCTGTTGTTTAGCTAAGCAAATTACCCTAGAGTAGGCCCAATGAATCAGTGGTAATTTGGTGAATCACTGAAAGTTTCTTTGATTCAAATATTCTAATTGTGACTTATTCAGCATAGCAAATCACAGTCAGTGTTGGCCATTTGAACCAATGGAATTTATGGAAGAGTTGATTTACCAAATCCCCTTAGAGCGTTCTGTGTGGTTTACTATACAAAACAACAAGAATTAGACCCATTTGTCAAACAATTTTAGGTATCACCTCTAGCAACAATTATTTCCCCATTTCAGGTTATAATGAAAGGATCGATTATAGATTCAGACAAAAACTCAGGATATTAAAACCCAACAAGTTTATGGTCTTCATGGATTATTCAGAGAGAGAGAGAGAGAGAGAAAGAGGTACAATACATTGAGGGAACAATGTAATGAGCACATTCAAATCACCTATGTAATTTACAATTACAGTATATTACTTTTTAAATATAATGATGGGAAGCATTTTCCAACAGTAGCTTACCCTGAAAGGAGGAATACAAGTAGAGTTTTGCATTTAAAGCCCACATAGGTTATAGGTAGACTGAGGTAGCATGAAAATGTTTGTTTTTTGTTGCAATCTGTAGTTCAGACTCAACATCTGGTGATAATTATACTGATTAACTTTTTAAAATGAATTTGAAATAATAGGAAAATTAAATTTGTCATGACTTACGAGAATACAAATTCAATATGCCATTCTTCTTAAAATATTATTTTCTTCACAGTTTTACTGGCAGGAATGAATTTTCAAGAAAATGATTTATCAGTGGAAAGAACTATTTGATAAATCTATATGGAATAATTAAAAAAATAACCCTGGGATTTGTCACATAGTTAATAAGGGAATTTGAAAGGTACCTGATGTCCAAGTTTATTATGAAGCAATATAATTGCTGTGGCTTAGTCATGAACCCAGATAAGATGATTGGACTTTGAAAGATCATATCATGTGGGTTATAGCCTCTGGAAGAAATAATATGAATGAAATACTAATTTAAACTCTGGACAATATTGGGAACCTTGTATTTGAATGTGATGCTATAGATATAAAATAAATGGAGAAAGTTCTTTCATCAAGGCAACTAGATTTTTAAACTAAACTAAGTTTATATCAGAAAACAAAACAAAACAAAATAAACAGAAAAAATAAATAAATAAAAACACTGTAGCACTTTAAAGACTAACTGCTATATTTTTATTGTTAGCTTTTGTGGATCAAGTCCATATTTATATCCTAAACTTCAACTTTGATAGAAGAGATTGGTTGTTTTTTTTAAAACTGGAGCAATGAGCTTCTATCCTTAATCAAATGTAACACTCACGGATTTTTTGATGTGCTAATGTGTTGTTATGTAACAAAGTCATTCAAAATATATTTAAACTAAATTATATTTCCTAATGCTAATCCTTGCATTTATTTGGATAAATGGGGAGGGGGAATTGTTTCACCAGTCTGCAGGAGCCTTATGGGTTTTAAAAGTTTGATGTATAGCAACCACACATATTTAAAAAGTAGTATCTCATTTTTGAATAAAGATTGGTGTTCAGCTGACCAATAAGCACTGCGATGGCTTAGTGGTTAGGATGCTGAGCTTGAAGACTGAAAGGTCAGGGTTCAATACCCGAGTGCTGCATGGCTCTTGGGGACATGAAAGGAGCCTCATTCAGGCATCCCATGAGTGGAGTTTCTCCCACAAAATTCCTTTCAACCCAGAATAATTTCTGACATGAAATTATTATTATTAGCTGACGAAGAGAGAGAGAGAGAGAGAGAGAGTGAGAAAGTGGTGGTGGTGGTGTATATATAAATAATATAATATGTAAACATTCTACTAAATGTTAGAAGAGGTACGGCAACAATGGAACAAATTTATGTGTCATGCTGTTAGGCTTAGGCCACTCACCAATGGCCAAAGTCAAATTTTTTTCAATTGGTTAAAGTGAATGTTCCAAGTATACTACAATTGTACCTTGCTTAAAGAGCATAATGCGTTCCACAGGATTGCTCTTTAAGCGAGTTTGCTCTTTAAGCGAAACACCATTGTAAGTGACCAATTGTGACTTCTGGTGGTGGTGGGGGATTGTGAACCCTGATTTAGTTGTTAAACAAGTTTTTGGTTGGTTTTATTTGTTAAGCGAAGCAAACATTCAGAGAAAATTCTGCTCTTTAAGCCAGTTACTTATAAAAAATATATTTTATAATTTTTATTGTACTGTTGCTGTTTTGACTGTAAGCCGCCCTGAGTCACTTCAGTGAGTGGGCGGCAATATAAATCTGAATAAATAAATAAATAAATAAATACTCTTTAAGCAAGGTGCTCTTTATGCGAGGTTTGACTGTATATGAATTGACAGACCTTTTCATAACAGCAACTGAATTTCAGTTCCTTCATGTGTCCCCACTGACCACCTAAACAGTAAGAGGTGGTTAGACAACACTGGAAACATGGATGATTTCTTTGGAAAATTGTTCTTCTTTCTGGTACCTAAAAAAAGTAGGAAAATGACAATTTCTGTGTTCATTTTGTGATATTTTGTGTTAAAGGTAAAAAAGAAATCTATAATTTCCTCTTTCACTTACATTCGAACATTTGAAAATCTGGATGGAGGATTTGTACACTTTAAAACAAGTGACATAATTTGTATTTAATTTGCTGATGATCTTGAGAAGGACTGTATAAGTGAAAATTAGAGGCTATCCACCCACTTCCAAAAGAATGGACAATGAAATTTTGTCCATAATCTTATTGGATTTATGCTTGTATAAGGAAAATTATATTATTCTTGGTGGTAAATTGCTGCTCATTAATGAGGTGCTGGTTGTGTTACTAGCTACATGCCCAGGAAAATAACCAGCACCTCATTAATTAATGGCAGTTTATGGCAAGAATAATATAATTTCCCTCACGAAAAAGTAAATCTCCAGTGGATTCTGGCCATTTTTCATCATTGTACTGTGCAGTGGAACCTCATACAATAATCGCCCAGTATAGCAATGAAATCGCATAACAATTAGGTTTTGGAGAAAAGATGGTGTCCTGCATAACTGTTTTCCCTATGGAAAAAAGTCGTACAACAATTTTCAGTGGGAAAAAACGCTTAGAAAAAAACAAAACAAAACAAAAACAAAAAGTGTTGCATGATGAATCCCATAGGGGAAATCAGTATACCATGCATGTATCGTATAGCAATTTTTTCATACAACGAGCCCCGTGGAACGGATTGAAATTGTTGCATGAGATACCACTGTTTTCTCTTTTGTAATTAACCCATTCTTATTCCAATAGTGGTTTAAAAAATAAATGCCATTTGTGTTAACCAGTCTTTTAATTTAGTGAAGGCAAGGGTACACTATAAAAACCCATTATTAGATTGGTTCAGCCTGAGTTGAGACCCAGTATGTGGCTTTTGAGGATAATATCCTTAAAATATTCATTATCTCACAGAGATAGGGTCCTCAGGAGAGCTAAATATGAAGTATAAAAGCTAATAAAGCAAAATAAAAGAATTTTACTATGAATGATGGAATCTGAAAGAGAGTCAATTAGCAATAGGAATAGTTATTGCAATTCCACCTGCAACTCCCCACGCCGGGCCGGGTGGGGAAGAGATGTGTCTCAGTTGCTGCCTGGCAGGAGAGAGTTAAAAGGAGGCCCTCCAAGACTGCTTCAGCCTCGCAATTCCACCTGCAACTCCCCACGCCGGGCCGGGTGGGGAAGAGATGTGTCTCAGTTGCTGCCTGGCAGGAGAGAGTTAAAAGGAGGCCCTCCAAGACTGCTTCAGCCTCGCAATTCCACCTGCAACTCCCCACGCCGGACCGGGTGGGGAAGAGATGTGTCTCAGTTGCTGCCTGGCAGGAGAGAGTTAAAAGGAGGCCCTCCAAGACTGCTTCAGCCTCGCAATTCCACCTGCAACTCCCCACGCCGGACTGGGTGGGGAAGAGATGTGTCTCAGTTGCTGCCTGGCAGGAGAGAGTTAAAAGGAGGCCCTTCAAGACTGCTTCAGCCTCGCAATTCCACCTGCAACTCCCCACGCCGGACCGGGTGGGGAAGAGATGTGTCTCAGTTGCTGCCTGGCAGGAGAGATTTGAAAGGAACACTTCCAAAAGGAACACCTCTACTACCTCCGCTGAACTTTCAGCTATGGGGCAGCGAGCCCCACTACCCTCCTGGGAGAGGAGAATGGCCAGGATCTTGGCTGGTCCCAGGAGCACCTCTGAGGAATGGGCAGTGGTGGGGCAGCCGGCCCCACCCTCCTAGGAGGACATTGGATGGGGGTTGGGGAAATGTGGATGGGGGGAGGGAGAGAAAGGCCTGCCAGCTAGGGAATAGGGATTGGGCTCTGTCTGGTATGGGCAGGGGGTTTCCTGTGGCCCGAATTGGTGTTGTGACGGGCATGGGGCGGTATGGCGGGTACCGAGGGGCGGGCCGCACTCGGGGAACACGGGACAGATGTTTAGTTGCTGTCCCTTGTTCTGGCCCCCCGGCTACACCTCTGGTTCCTGAGCTGCCGGTCAAGAGTGACCCTTCCCTTAGGCTGCTGCTGGTGAATGCCAGGTCAGTCTGTAACAAGGCCCCCCTGCTTTCAGATTCCATATTGGGGGTGCGGGCTGACCTGGCATGCATCACCGAAACCTGGCTGGCACCTGAGGACGGGGTTCCTCTATCCGAACTGTGTCCAGCTGGGTTCGGTATTTGGCACCAGCCTAGGGAGAAGGGGAGGGGCGGTGGGGTCGCCGTAGTAGCCAGGGAGTCGTTGGGAGTCGTCAGGGCCACGGCTCCACATATTCCGGGCTGTGAGACCCTGCTCCTGCGTTTGGGCCCTAAAGGGCAGTCGGGAATCCTACTCCTATACCTGCCTCCCTGTAGGGTAGCAGATTCCCTGCCTGAGCTCCTTGAGGCGGTCTCGATGTTGGCGTTGGAGCTCCCCAGACTAATGGTTCTGGGGGACTTCAACTTACCATCATTAGGGGCTGGCTCGGAGGCGGCTCGGGAGTTCATGGCTTCCATGGCAGCTGTGGGCCTGACCCAGGTAATTCAGGGCCCTACCAGGAGCAGTGGTCACACCCCGGATTTAATTTTCTTATCGGAGCTGTGGCAGAGTGATCTGAAACTACAGAAATTAGACATTACCCCTGTGCCATGGTCAGATCACTATCTGGTGACTCTAGACTTCCTGGGGGCGAGGCTTCACCGCAGGGAGGTAGGGCCAGTTAAATGGGCCCGCCCCCGGCGACTAATGGATCCGGAAGGATTCCAGAGGGAACTGGGGTGTTTTCCTCTTGACCTGCAATGCGATTCGTCTGAGGCTCTTGTCAACTCATGGAACGAGAGAGTAACGGTAGCCTTGGATGTGATCGCTCCACTACGGCCTCTCCTTGCCCGCGGGCATCGATCATCCCCTTGGTTCACAGAAGAGCTGAGGGAGCTCAAACGGGCAAAGAGACGCCGAGAGCGCCGCTGGGTGAAGACCCGGAGTGAGTCTGATCGAACACTTGTTAGAGCTGCCATTAAAGCCTATCTAGTGGCGATGGGGGCGGTGAAACGACAATATTTCACCGCCCTTATTGCCTCCGCAGATAATCGCCCAGCGACCTTGTTCCGGGTGACCAGGTCCCTCCTGGGAAGAGGGGGGTCTGGCCCTGGTTGGCAGGGATCGGCTGAGGCTTTTGCTGATTATCTGGCGGAGAAAATCGCTCAGATTCGCTTGAAGTTTAATCCCGGCGTGGAAGAGACAGAGCTGGGGTTGACCAGAGTACAGTCTGGCCATGTTATCTGGGATCAGTTCGATCCAGTTGGCCCTGAGGAAGTGGACAGGCTTCTTGGATCTGTTCGCGCCACTGCCTGTGAATTGGATCCATGCCCTGCCTGGCTAGTCAAGGCATCTAAGGCTGTGGCAGGCGGTTGGGTCGAGGCAATTATAAATTCATCTCTGCAGGAGGGGCTTTTTCCAGCACCCTTAAAACATGCTTTGGTGCGTCCCCTCCTGAAAAAGCCATCCCTCGACCCTACGGTACTTACCAACTACCGACCTGTATCCAATCTACCCTTTTTGGGTAAGGTCTTGGAGAAGGCAGTGGCGTGGCAGCTACAGGAAGTCCTGGATGAAGCGGATTATCTGGACCCTTTCCAGTCAGGATTCAGGCCCGGATATGGTACTGAAACTGCATTGGTCGCATTGGTGGATGATCTCTGGCGAGAACGGGATGGAGGTCATCCATCCATCCTGGCTCTTCTTGACCTCTCAGCGGCTTTCGATACTGTCGACCACGGTATCCTTCTGGGAAGGCTCCAAGGATTGGGGATCCAGGGCACTGTGCTGGCCTGGTTCTCTTCATTTCTGAGGGGCCGGACCCAGTCGGTGTGGCTGGAAGGCGAGAGGTCCAGCCCTAGGCCCCTGCAATATGGGGTGCCTCAGGGCTCGGTACTCTCGCCTCTCCTATTTAACATCTACATGAAGCCACTGGGTGAGATCATCCGTTCCCACGGGGTGAGGTATCACCAATATGCAGATGACACCCAGCTGTATATCTCAGCCCGTGGAGATCCAATTGATGCAGTGGAAGTCCTATCCAGGTGCCTGGAGGCTGTCAGGGTCTGGATGGGGGACAACGGGCTACAACTGAATCCCGGCAAGACTGAGTGGCTATGGGTAAGGGGTCCTGCGCTATCTCGGGAGTTACCATCTTTGGTTCTGGATGGGGCAGTTTTGCCCCAAACAGACCTGGTGCGTAATCTGGGGGTCCTCTTGGACTCACGACTACTGCTCGAGGAGCAGGTGGCAGCCGTGGCCAGGAGGGCTTTTGCACAACTTCGTGTAATACGCCAGCTACGCCCACTCCTAGACCGGGATTCCTTGCTCATGATCACACATGCTTTGGTCACCTCCAGACTTGATTACTGTAATGCGCTCTACATGGGGCTGCCCTTGGTGACCATTCGGAGGCTGCAGCTGGTCCAGAATGCGGCTGCTCGGGTAGTGATGGGGTGCGGGCGTTATGCTCGTGCCTCACCACTGCTTCGGGAGCTGCACTGGTTGCCAGTATGTCTCCGGGTGCAATTCAAGGTGCTGGTTATTACCTTTAAAGCCCTACATGGTAGTGGGCCAGGATACTTAAGAGACCGCATCGTCCCAAGGACATCTGTCCGTCCCACCAGGGCGGATCGGAGAGGCTCTCTTATCATTCCATCGGCTAGAGAGGCGCATCTCTCTAGCACCAGGAGGAGGGCCTTCTCCGTGGCCGCCCCGGCCCTTTGGAACCTCCTGCCAACTGAGTTACGTCTACAGACAGAGCTCCTGTTCTTTCGGAAGGGCCTAAAAACCTGGCTGGCAGGGCAGGTGTGGGGCTCCAGGAATTTGGGGTCCCATGTTGGGTGGCTGATATGATGGGACAGCCACCCCTCCCTCACTCTTTTAAACTTTTAAAATCTTTTTAAACCTTTTAACCTTTTTAAATCTTTTAGATTTTTGGAAATTCAGTGTTTAATTCTTTTTTAATTGACTTTTAAGTAATTTATGAACCTTAAGGTTTTAATTTATGAATTTCTGTAAGCCGCCTAGAGTCAGGTTCGCCTGATTGGGGCAGGATAATAAATCTAAATAAATAAATAAATAAATAAATAAATAAATAAATACTTAAATACTGCCCCATTATGCTTAGTGCACTCTCTGAGCAGTACACAAGTTAATTGGCATTTTGCTCCCAACAATCTGGGTACTAATTTTACTAGCCCCAGAAGGATGGAAGGCTGAGTCAACCTGGTCCCCATCAAGACTGAATTCACAATGTCAACATTTTTGGCTGCATGCTACGCTTTAACATCAGTGTTAACCACTGTTCCGCAAGGACTCTAGTGATAATTCTGGCCATCATCACTACAGGTAAGGAGTCCTGATTTTCATCTGCTCCCATAACACAATAATTATGAAGAACATTGCTTTGATGTTGCGAAATGAAGAGAGAGGAAAGATCTTACAGGTGTCAGTAAAAGCTTTCCTTCCAGTGTATATAAAAAACCTGGGCACATATGTCAATTCAACTCACTCCACAATTTGTTAATCTGGATTGATGCCTGATTGATATTGGACAATTAAGTTTCTTTCTGATTTAAACCAAAAGCTGGATCTCACACATAATGAAAAAGATTACTTGCAACTCAAAAAAGATGCTGGAGAGAAGTCTTTGACTCTCCTTTCATAGGTATAATTACACCAACAGGATTTCAGCTAGTGTCATCCCTTTTTGGTTTCAGTTTAGATTAACCATGGAGCATCTAAGGTGCTCCAGATAACAACTGATTGCTACAGGACAAGGTGACCCCATCAGGAACTGAATTGGGCAGATGTAATCTGAGTTTATATAAACAAGACCAATCTGTTCAGGGATCCAGAATCAGCCAACACAGCATGGGCTGCCCTAGTAAGCAGCAGCTTTAGAGAACAGTCAAGTGAAAATCTTTTTTTTTTGTTTTGCAACCTGAAATGATCCTGATAATTATGAATTCCATGGGACAATAATTAGTAAAGGTAAAGGTCACCCTTGGTCAGTCATATCTGACTCTAGGGTTCAGTGCTCATCTCTGTTTATAGCCAAAAAGCCAACGATGTCTGCGACTACAAACATTTCTGTGGGCATGTGGCAGGCATGCCTCAACACGAGAGTGCATGGAATGCTGTTTACCTTCCCACAGAAGTGGTACCTATTTATCTACTTGCAACTTATTGCTTTCAAACTGCTAGGTTGGCAGGAGCTGGGACAGAGACTGGAATTCCAGCACTGCCACTGCAGCATATACACTGCCTTTTGGGACCAAACTCCAAGAGGAAGGGGATCGCTAGAGGACCTCTTGGAGTTTAGGACTAAAAGAAGGATTGCAGTTTAGAATCAGGATTAACAGTTTCACACTGCTATATTGGAATATAATACAGTTGTACCTCACTTAAAGAGCATAATGTGTTCCACATGACTGCTCTTTAAGCGAGTTTGCTCTTTAAGTGACTAATTGTAAGTGACTAATTGTGACTTCTGGTGGGGGGATTGTGAACCCCAATTTATTTGTTAAGCGAGTTTTTGGTTGGTTTTATTTGTTAAGTGATAAAATTCTGCTCTTTAAGCGAGTTACTCTTTAAGTGAGGTGCTCTTTATGCGAGCTTTGACTTTATTTGCCCAGATGAAGACATTTTTTGCATCATGCTAAATTAAACAATTTTGAAACTTAATTGCTTAATGAGCTGCTTTGATGATGTCATCAGCAGGGGAGACCCTTTTCTCACTCCCACCATCCTCACAGACACATTTGGCAGGCAGTGACACAGGAGAGAGCCTTCTCTGTTGTTCTTAGACTCTGGAATTCCCTCCCATAGGACAGTGATGGGTGGCAGGAGTGTGTGCAACATTTGGGTCTCAAACTGCTGACCTGCTGACCTTCCAGTCATCAAGTTCAGCATCTTAACCACTAAGCCACTGCAGTCCCTAAGGAACAAAGCAGAATCAAATGTTGTTGGAAAATTCAGCCTATGGGATTGAAATGAAGCAGGAGAATGACTCATAGAGGTCTGCAAACCCAGCAATCAAATACTGTACTTGCTTCAAACAACCAAATAGACAGCTGTACATGTGGACATCACCAGATGGTTAATGTAGAAATCATATAGACTATGTAATTAGAATAAGGAGATTGGGAAGCTGTATACTTTCTGCCAAAACAAAACAAGGAGCAGATTGTGGTACTGATCATTAACTGCTAACATCATAGTAAAGTGGGGGGGGGGGGGACACACACTAAAACAATTGTAGTGTTGTAGTGCCAAAATATAATTTGAACAACATTCTTGATTAAAGTCCACGTAAGGAACATATCTGCATTATTAAATTCAATTGGCTGCAAACCAGATGAACTCTAGATTTAAACCAACAACACATTTTTGCCTGCAGTTTGTCAATATAATCAGTATTTCTAAACATAATTTTGTTTTTAAAATCCCTACTATTTAAATGGTTAAAACATCTTTTTGTTTGTTGTATCTCTGTCTTAAAATCAAGGAGTTAGGATAGGAGAAAATCTGTACCTTTTCCCCATAAGGTTTAGGCATTAAACACAAGCGGAATCAGGATCAGTTCCATAGTTCATTACCCGGCAAGGTTGTCCAGCTACCAACCTTACCAGTGTTGGTTCAGAATGTTGCACTCTACATAAATTATTGCTTCCACTTAATTGGTATTGGTGCTTGACAGCTATTGTGTCACCTATTTTAATCTCATGTCTCTTATGGAAGCAGGTTCTGCTGTTCATTGACTTAGAGGAACTTTGAGTACTTCTCTGAACTGTGTAAAATGACAATACAGAGTTAATACAATATCTTTTGGGTCAGGAAAAAGCCGTTAATAATTTTTGGAGAGGTTAAAAGAATGAATAGGTGCCAGACTCTGCAATGCCGAATCACTCTTTGCCATGGTTGAAAGAAGAGTGCATTATAATAGTGCAACATCTGTGACTTGAGATAAAATTTCCATTATAAGCTCTTTTTCAGTTTCTAAATATTTCTTCTTTTGAAGACTGGAAGAGTGTTGTAAAAGTATTTTTTTAAAATAATAATAATAATCTGGAAATAATGCACTTTCTTGTCTTCTAGTTGCTTATAGTTTTCTTATTTTTATCCTTGTGTTAGGTGTTTCCACCCAGATATGCTAAAACACATTGTGTTGTCTATGTGGATTTTTGGTTCATTTCTATTTTTTAAAAAATAGAATATTCCACCACCACCACCACCACCACCACCCCGGCCAGGTATATTTCACCTCGGAAAAGAACATCTGAAAAACTACACGTTAGAGTTGTGTTTTGCCATAGCTTTGAAATGTGTGTTTAACATTTCTAAAGCGGTTCTGTTTTTATAGTAGTATTCATAGAAAGGAACCTGCTGTATGATGAACTTGGCCACATGTCATGGGAGGAGGGTAATATTCAAAGATGTCACACCCTAAAACGGTATCAGTATTCCATACACATCAGAAGATCAAGCTACCCTAGAATAAAATCTTAAATACTGTGGAGCCACTTGGTCATTCCTATTGTATCTAGCTAAATGATAAGAATCAAATTTTGAAATATGACAGTTCTCATAACCACATTTCTAGCAGAGTTCAAACGTACAGGCATCTACGTTGATCTGTATCTAGTATTCTGTCTGTTTATATCTGTCATACATCTGCCTACCTGTCCACTCACGTACGCACCTACCCACCCAATATATATCACAGGCATTCAGACTTATATTTTTGGACTAAAACTCCCAAATTTCAAGTGATATTATATAAAAGCACACACTTCTAATAAATGGTGTCTCTTTTACAGACATCTTACCAAACACTGCATAATAGCCAATTTATTAGGACTGGTGGGCAGAAACTTGAATTAGCAGTGGGAAGTTATAATGGTGGTGTGTTGGATAACAGAAGGTAAGGTAAAGCAAAAACCCATATCAGCACAGTAAATTGGTTTTGCCTTTTACCTCTCCCTTCTCCTTATAATGATACTACACTCTAGTAATACATCACATGCTTCATCAATTAAATTCAAAGTAACGCCCACTTCTGGAGTAGATGATTGAATGATTGGACAGGTTTTAAGGGTTTTCTAGAGATTAGTTAGCTCTAGCACTCAAAACCAACATGGGGAAATTAAAGCAAAATGACTGGAAGATTAGGTATTTCTGAATTTTCTGAAAAGACCTGTATGCAAAAAAACCCTGAAACTATAAGATCCTGAAACAAAAGCTAATTGAAAGCTTTTCCCTTATACATCCCGAGGAAAACCCCTCCAAAAATATAAAAGGGAAATCCAAATAATCTGGAAAGTAATCCAGAACTGGTGGGACATCTACAAGATTGTTTTAAAATATATATAATGATGTCTGTTCAGACATCCTGCTACGGTAACAGACTAGACTGTACAGCCAGTGACTCAACGCTGAGTGTTGGGCAGCGGTAAATAACCTGACTACCTAAAGGGGCCAATGGCTATGGGTGGATGAGCCCCTTTAGGTAGGGTAATGGTCCGCCCAGTGGAGGAAATGCCATTGGAAGCCATCACATTGGACCCAATGACAAAATGAGTGGAGGAGGAACTCTGATTCCCAATGGTCATGGAGGTGGAAGAGGCTGTGAAGGCACACCTTGATAATAAAATTGAGGTTAAAATATTAAAAGAGATTAAAACTAAGCAGAATTAAAAGATTAAAAATCTATACATTGAGAGGGAGAGGTCAGATGAGCCAACAAGCTGAAGTAACTGTCTGGCCCAAACCCCACACCTGCCCCACCAGCCAGGTCTTCACCCCCTTCCTAAAGGGTAGCAACTCTGACTGGAGACATAGCTCAATTGGCAGGAGGTTCCATAGGGCCAGGGCAGACACAGAGAAGGCCCTCCTTCTAGTGCTAGAGAGGTGTGCCTCTCTAGCCAATGGTACAATGAGAGAGCCTCTCTGGTCCACTCTGGTGGGATGGACAGATGTTCTTAGGGCAACACAGGCTCTTAAGTATCCTGGCCCACTACCATGTAGGGCTTTAAAGATAATAACCAGCACCTTGAATTTCACCCGGAGGCATACTGGCAACCAGTGCATCTCCCTGAGTAATGGTGAGGCGCATGCATAATGCCTGCACCCCATCACGACCCGAGCAGCCGCATTCTGTACCAGTTGCAGCCTCCAAATGGTCACCAAGGGCAGCCCCATGTAGAACACATTACAATCTGCAATGGAGGAACAACAGTACAAGTAGCAGACCAGTAAGAAATAAATCCAATCTAAAATGGAAATCAGAGGAGCTGTCTCAGCAACAAGACACAAAACAGCCAAAGAGCTGTTTCCAAACCCTTATAAAGATTCAAACCCCCTTACGCACTCCTTCCAAGATGTTAAGTAAATCTTATATGGCTGCTGACAGTCCGCCTCATGAGACCTGCAACTCTACATTTCCAAGAATAACAAATGAGATGATTTGGGATATAATAAATCTGTAAGTTTCATTAACCTCTCAGTTCTTGAATCATTTGTATTTTGGAAGATCTCTATCATAATGCCACAAAAGATTCCGAATACTAAAGAAAAGCCTGTTTTATGTTTTCCCCCATTGGGGTTATCCTGACAGTCTCATCCTTACTGCCAGCTACCGTATATGCCGGTGCACAAGGCGACTGGATAGATAAGACGACCCCCCAACATTTCCACTCAAAATATAGAGTTTGTTATATACTCGCTATATAAGACCACCCCCTCTTCCGCACACCTTCCACACATGCAAAAGAGTAAATACAAGAGTTACCGTAGTCTTTAAGGTGGCACAAGTTTTTTGATGTTGTTTTGTTTAGTCTCTGATATGCTTTGCTCAGAAAATATTACGGTATATTTTCGCGCAGGAAGACCTCTCCTTTCCCCTGATTGGGCAAAGGGGAGCTTGGGGCGGGATCTTCCCGAAGAGACGGAGGAGCCAATCAGGTTGCCGCGGCCGCGAGTTTAATGCGGGCGAGTTTGAATGTGGTCGTGCGGATGGTTGCCATGGGCACGAGAAGCAGCCCCAGCCATGTGGGCGGTTGCTCCGCCGCTGCACAAGAACCGCGATAGGGGAAAGGACAGGAACCGCGCAGGAAGACCTCTCCTTTCCCCTGATTGGGCAAAGGGGAGCTTGGGGCGGGATCTTCCCGAAGAGACGGAGGAGCCAATCAGGTTGCCGCGGCCGCGAGTTTAATGCGGGCGAGTTTGAATGTGGTCGTGCGGATGGTTGCCATGGGCACGAGAAGCAGCCCCAGCCATGTGGGCGGTTGCTCCGCCGCTGCACAAGAACCGCGATAGGGGAAAGGACAGGAACCGCGCAGGAAGACCTGTCCTTTCCCCTGATTGGGCGAAGGGGAGCTTAGGGCGGGATCTTCCAAGAAGGTGGCGGGGAAGGATTCAACGGTCTCCCCGGAGCGGCTGCCCAAGCCCCGGTAAGTATTTGGGAACCCAAATGATCTGCACCCGGTAGACAAGACGACCCCCCACTTGGAGGCATTTTTTGGGGGGTGAAAAAGTCGCCCTGTATGCCGGCATATACGGTAAGTATTTCTAAGGGCAACAACTTAGAGTGCCATTAATTTTAATTATGTCTTATCTCAATAGCAGTTGCTTAATAATATAAAGATGGAGAATTTGGATATGGTAGTAGGTTTTGCATATACTCATCATGACAGTTCTTTTAGTCAGGTCTCTAAGGAGTGGTTGAAAATGTAAGCATCTGTCATATTGACAAACTAGCTCTAGCAAATTTTGTCTCTGCCAGAAAAATGAATTTTGTAGACCTAATGGATCTTGCACACTCATTAAAGACTAGTCATGGATTACAAAATCGGAAAGCTCATAGCCATACCTAGTCACTGGGAAAATCAATTTATGTGCTGTAGCTCTCTGAGAAATTACTGAAATTTATGTATTTATTACATAGTTCTAACATTTACTACCCCACTCCTAGTGTGTCATTACTGGTGGATTGTATTTGCAGTGATTCAGGAGCAGACTGGAAGAATTCACAATTATATGTGTTGTTATTATATATCAAATTATCATTATCAAATGACTGAGATGTAATTGATTTTATGACTTCCTTAGAAATGAGACTTCAGCCCTCATGCCAAGTTTTTGCATGCCACTTATAATTTCACAATTGTCACAATAACCAGAGGGGTTTTCCAATGGGGCTGTGACTCTGCTCTGGTGACATGACCTCATCTTCTCTATTGCCAGGAAGGATATTGGTAAACTGTTTATGGGTGTCTCCACAAAAGGATCATGGTGACATTAGCATTACTACTACCATGGACAGGTCATTACTTGTACTGGTTTTAGCACTTGGGATGTTCTTTAGTTGTTTTCCAGAATGCTTTATGTTAACTAGCATGCTAGATCAGTCGAATGAAGAAAAGGAAGCAAGTTGCTGACATACCATATATTCTCGAGTATAAGCTGACCCGAATATAAGCCGAGGCACCCAATTTTGACCTGAAAACCAAGGAAAATAGATTAACCCAAGTATAAACCAAGGGTAGGAAATGCAGCAACTGCTCGTGAGTTTCAATAATCAAAATACATGAAAATATGGTAAAATTAACTAAATTGTTGGCACATCTGAATCTGGCTCAGTCTTGGGACCCTCATGGTCATTGACCCGAATATAAGCCAAGTCCCCTTTTTTGGGGCTAAAAAACTTGGCTTATACTTGAGTATATACGGCATATGCATCTCCATGCCCTTTGGTTTGCCCCTTTGGTTTCTCTCAACCTCTGCTGGATCCTTGGGATGTGTGGTTGCCAGGGATACAGCTGAAATGTAGGTAGAGAAAAACTTGATTGACAGAACATACATCTTAGTTGAAAGCACATATTGTGGTGGTAATGGTGCTGGTGATGAAGAAAAAATTCCCCATCACTCAATGTAATACAAAAATGTTCAGTGCTTATAGCCATGGGCTATTGCAGAAGGTAGAAAAGAAGTAGAACAAAGACATCAATATTGAATCACTGAATTTCCCAGTTTCAATTTCATATAAAGCACATAACTAAAGTCCTTCACAGAAATATTTCATAACTGCTTTTGTTTAACTTACTCAAATTAAAGGAGGAACACAAAACTTGGGTGGGTTTGAGGATAGATTTCAACCACCTGTAATCCTTCTGCACCTCACTTCTTCCCATGGTTCTTTATGCCCCTTTCCAAGGTCTGTTATGTCTCCAAATGCTATGTTCATCAGTTCAAATACAAAATGGTGTACCTGTTTTAATCTTCCAGCTAGAAGCACACATGAAATTGTATCAGCCACAAATTGTTCTGGCCATATCAGGATGCATTCTAAAGGAATGAATTGTCTTCAAAATCAAATCAGCTACAGCTCCCAGAATATTCTAGTCCACTTCTGTCTGCCTGTGGGATTCTGCAAGTTGTAGTCATAAAAGTAACTTTTCCAGGTTCAGCTCTCCATGCACACATTTGCATGGGAAAGAAGCAGACAAAATTCATTGTTCATTGATTGTATGAAGTTTACACATCACTATCATCACTTCCATTTTCAGGTTCTTTTTTCCAATTTGCCTTCCCTAAGGGTTGCACTGATTGATTAATTGAGTAGACCACTCAAATAAATTGGATTTACACAAGGGTTGATTTAATAGGTCCCATTCATTCAGCAAGTCTATTCTATTTGGGACACAGAACTGGATCCAGCCGATCATTTTACTGTTTTGTTGCTAGAGACTACTATTGAAAACATGTTCCTTACAACCAGTTCCCTTTCCATGTTTATGGCTCCAAAGCTTCAAACTGCTTTTTCTTCCTTTGATCATCTATGGAACCTTTTGGGTAGCTTTCTGTCTTGCTGTTCTCTGCCCGTGTCAGAATTCTCCAAACCGTTTGTTACTGCTCTTGACACAGTGTGGGTGCTTGGAGAAAAACATGGTAATCAGCCTTGTGCCACTTGTTATGTCAGATGTAGCCTCTGTCTGAGAGAATCCAGTATCAGAATCTTAGCAACTGGAGGATACAGCCAAAGTCTGAGATTTCACTTGGAGAAGAATCTGTAAGTCTCCTCCTCCTCTGTCTGAGCTTGTCTTCTTTATTGATACTTTGATTTCCTTTTCTCACCTCTGAAATTAGTCTGTTTAAAGGTAAAGGTAAAAGTCTCCCTTGCGCGAAAGCCAATTGTATTTGGCTCTAGGGTTCAGTGCTCATCTCTGCTTACAGCCAAAGAGCCAGCATTGTCTGCATCTGCAGACATTTCTGTGGACACATGGCAGGCATGCCTCAACACTGGCGTGCACAGAACACTGTTTACCTTCCCACCGAAGTGGTACCTATTTATCTACAGTACTTGCAATTTCTTGCTTTTGAACTGCTAGGTTGGCAGGAGCTGGGACAAAGATGGGAGATCACTCTGTCATGCAGTACTCAGAAATTGAACTCCAATCTTCCAGTCATTAAGTTAAGCGTCTTAATACTTGACCCACTGCAGCCCCCTGGTCTGTTTAGGGAGGCATTTAAAGATATATCTCCCCTGAATACCTAATTTGTCTTGGGTTTTAGAGCCAATTTTGTAATTTAATTATTATAGTCACAATCATCATTGGGAGGGCCATTGCTGATATTGTATTGCATTTTAGTGTTGTAAACTGCCCAGAGTCCCCAGAGCTTTTATCTCCAAAAGGGCAAATTTTAAATGTAATAAATAAATAAATAAATAAATATGTACTAGATTAAAGGGATCTCTTAAGGTTCATACTTCACTACGCGAGCACCTTGCTCTTGGTTCCACCCTGTGGTCACCACACAGATAGGCAAATAGCCTTACGTTAGTGTTTTGGCATTTGAATGTTGTGCAGATCACTAATATGTATCCCTATAGACAGTTTCGTGAGCTATGAGAAAAGTATGAGAGTTGACAAGAATGGCAAATATAGATGAGAAGGGAAGGACTCCAGAGATTGGCATCTTTAGTACAGTCACTATACTTCTGTATTTGAAAAAGATTTAGATGGGTTTTCAAGGATCATAAATCTCTAACTCATGCATGTAATCTTCTGATATTCTGTAGTTTTCTTGCCTGAGGATACTGTATGATCCCTTAATAGAAATTCTTCTCCAACCAGGATGAGATGAAAGAGGAAGCCAATTATCTACCCAATCTTCTTTTTCTACATAAGATGCTTCATGTGTTATTCTGAAACCTGCAAGCATGTTACTCATGGCTATCTCTATGATAGCTATCATTTTCAGAACAACAGCCCTCCTCCCCAAATCTGGGGACCTGCATCCTTTTTGGGATCCTCTCCAAACGGGAAGGATATCCTTGTGCAAAAAGCCCTTCACTTGCTCATCTGGAGCTTGGTAGACTTGATTCTTTTACAAATAGAAAAAAAATGTTATGCTGTAATGAAATTATTTATTCCCTGTGCTTTAGCCTAATCCAAGATGGAGATTTCAAGTGTGGGAGAGACACTTTAGAAAATACAGTACCTTAGTGAAATTGGAATGTAAACCTGCTGGCCTCGTGAGATGGAAGAGATGGAGCCTAATGTGTTATGGACATGTCATGCTGTAAGATCATTGGCTGGACTCCTTTAGGGGGATGGTAAGAAGGTGGACCCTGAGGGAGGAGATATAACCCAGAGAAGGTGGGTGCCAAAAGATACTCTCTTGGATCTTAACTGCAATCATGTAGCCAATTTAGTCAGAAGGTTTTCGCTTGAATAAGCACCTTTCTTTAATTCTTTATTTTGAAATGTTTTCTATGGTAGTGGGCCAGGATACCTAAGAGACCGCGTCACCCCAAGAACATCTGTCCGGCCCACCAGGGCGGATCGGAGAGGCTCCCTTGTTGTTCCTTCGGCGAGAGAGGCGCACCTCGCCTGTACTAGGAAGAGAGCCTTCTCCGTGTCCGCCCCAACCCTCTGGAACCTCCTGCCCACTGAACTGCGCCTGCAGACGGAGCTCTTGTCCTTCCGGAAGGGCTTGAAAACCTGGCTGGCAGGACATATTTGGGGACCAGGGAACATGGGCTCCCATACTAAGTGGCTTATTTAAAGGAGTGCCACTTTGGGTCCGAATTATGGGAATACTGGTATGCAGTTTTTGTACTGTTTTTAACTTCAGATAACTTTTAAAACTTTTACGATTTTATATGTTTTTATCTTTTACCTTTATTTTTATCATGATGTAAGCCGCCCAGGGTCGGGTTTTCCCGAGTGGGGCGGGGTAATAAATTCAATAAATTCAATTCAATTCAATTCAATTCTAAGCTTCTGATGAACTTCATTCTGTACTTTACTTTGATTTCAATATACTTTTAAAATACCTGAAGAGACCTGGAGTGGTTACTTGGCTCACGTTATCTGAATCTTCACTAATTTCATGAGCACCCTTTGTTCACTATCTAGATTTAGGTCAGGAGTGACTGGGCATACTTTTAGGAAAAGCCTGAACTGCTGGGTCCAAGAGGTCCAGGGACGCAGGATCAGGTGCAATCCCATCGCCAGGAAGCCAGAGGAAGTCCAAGTGCTACTTGGGAGTAAACGGATTGTTACATATGCCACATCTGATACAACACACACGTGTGTGCGCATGCACGCACACACGCACACGCGCACACACACACACACAGTGTGGTAGCAAAAATGCACACTTTCCTGTTGCTGCATACCTCTGAGGAGACACATAGGTCTTTAGGTTTTTATATTGATTATACCTGTCTTGATTCATCTGCAACCATCTAGCTGCATGAGCAGAATATCTTCCAAGAGTAGCAATACATAGTGTAATCCTCCCCTCCCAAAATAATAATAATAATAAAATTACAGCAGGGACCGTTCACAGTGAAATACTATTGGTGAGGAAATCAATTGATGCTGTAAAGATTGCAACTGAGCTCAGAGGGATCCAGAAAGTAATAGTGGAATGGCACATGATGCTATAATCCCTCTTAATAATAATAATAAAAAGCCCCAGCTCTTTGACCTGTGAGTCCTGGCAATGCTGATGAAGAGGGCTCTGGTCCGTGAATGTTCTTCCTGGAATAAATGTGTTAATCTTAGAGGTATCACAGTACTCTTTGTTGCTTGGAACCAAAGGCAGATCTGTGTCAGGGTGGCTAACTTCAGAATGTCCAGGGGTGATTTTCCATTTCTAGGATCTGCCAGAGAGCTATACTATTCCTGAAAATAAGAAATAAATAATGAAAAGCCAACATCAAATGTTGCTAAAAGCTTTCTTCTGGTATCTTTGTGGGGGGTGGGTGGAGGAGCTCTGCATTCATTTTACTGCAAAACTACCATTCAAACAGCTTTCCCGTAGTGGAAAATGATACTCCTGCCCAACGTCGGAGTGGCAGAGAGCATCCAGTAACATTCAGAAGCTACAAAAACAGCCATTGTATTCTCAATTCTCCACTTTGATCATTTCTAAAGCTGTGCAAAAGAAACAGGCTTTGTTATCAGGTCAGCATGTTCCTCCACCATTCACATTTCTGTATGCAAATGTCCTTAATCTACTCATTATTTATGCCTGTTTTTGAAAACTGGGACTTGTATTACAATATCTGGAGAGTAGATAGTCCAAAGAATAACAATGTTCTGCACATATGAATCTGCAGTGTGAATGGAGTCAGTAACACTTAACAACATAAATGAAACTCTACCCCCATACTTTGCACCAAGAGACGTACCAGTTCCAGCCCGCCAGGTCCAAAGAGACTTAGAGCCCTCTTTTACAACCTGCTATGAAGCAAATTTCAAGTGTTCTCAAAGGTGGCCCAAGTAGGGGGAGAGCTTATCCTAAAATTTCAAGGAGTGTCTTCCATTTGTCAAGTTCAGCATCTTAACGACTCATCGACTGCAACTCGTAACCAAGAATGCATTTTTCCTGAAGCAGCAAAAATGTCATGGCCATGAATTTGTTTAAAGTGGATCCCAGCTTGCCATGAAGTGACCCACACACTATGATCTCAGAGTCATCTCCTGTGGCACACATGAAACGAGACATGCAGGATTTAACACCGGGACTGCAATGGACTGCCGCAGCCTTGAGGATATTATCAAGGCCTGCCTTCACAGCTAGTCCATCTGGCATGGCCTCTTCCACCTCCATGATTGTTGGGAATCAGCTTCTTCTCCATTCATTTTGCTGTTGAGCCCAATATGAAGGTTTCCAGTGCCATTTCTTCCACTGAGGGGGACCATCACCCCACATAAAGGGGCTCATCTGCCCATAACCATTGGCCCCTTTAAGGAGTCAAGTTAGTTAACTGCTGCTTGACACTCGGCATTGAGTCACTGGCTGTACAGTCTACTCCAGTGTTTCCCAAATGCTGGTTTTTGGACTTCAATTCCCAGAAGCCTAAGTCATTTCCCCAAAGCACTGATCAGCCAATGTACTGGCTTAGGCTTCTGGGAATTGAAGTCCACTAGTGGGCTGTGCACCCCTTGTTGGGAACCACTGCTCTACTCCATTATCATATAGGGTGGCTGATCTAGTGACAGCCACCCTTCGGTTCATCTGGTGTGATTTTTTATGCTTTTATGAATTTTTTAAAGTTTTAACATCAAGTCTAGGATATTGATATTTTAGTCCGTAAGCCGCTCAGAGTCGGGCTTGCCCGATTGGAGCGGGGTAGTAAGTACGAATAATAAATAAATAAATAAAAATAAATAAATAAATAGCGGGATGTCTGGCTAAACCACTAAGCTACCACAGTCATTGCACTGAATCTATAGACTAACAGTAATATCTGCTAGATGCTATTTTAGTACAATGGAGCTACGGTTTGAAAACTCTGTGTGCTTGCTGCATCTTTCTGTGCCCTCTGCCAGCCCTTTGCACTGCAAGGGTGGTTTGGAGGGAAAAAAAGAGCCTTTGACCTTGCAAAATAAGACATGCAAGGACCACAAAGCTGTGAGATGTAAGATATGTGAGAAGTATGTGAATGGCATTTCTAGCAGCTTCCTGGTTGTGTAAATCACTTTCAGAATGACTTGTTTTAATGACTCAGTTTGGTGTATTCTAGAGGTATGTGTCATTGAACTTCACTGGTGACTAATTCAGTGGCAGGAGGAATAGAGTTTGTCACTGGTGGGCTTGACTGCATGGCAGAACTTGTTCATCTCTACAGTTAGAGCAGGTGACACCATCTCCTGGTTGGTATTTCACAGCCCTACAGACACAGACACACTCTATTATCTGGCTTGTGAGTAACAGTTCCCTTGGGAAGCATCTGTGCTCTTCGAAGGGACTTCTTGTACAAATCCTCCAAATTTTGCTTGCAAAGCCATCTACATAAAGTTTTAGGCTCCATCAAAGCACTGCAGTTCACTGCAGGAGTTTCTCTAAAGTTTCTACATTGTTAATGTTCAACTCCGTAGATGAAAGGCCTCCCCAAGGCTCACACTTTCAATTAGATTCAAGCTACAGCATTTTAATTAAAAATATATTGAAGGGAAGCCAGTCCCTAACCATGCAATAAAAGAATTGCTGCTTACAGAAGGGCAACAAAAAAACACTTCATATTGTTATTGCAAGCTAGTATTTTTCCTAATAGTTTCAAATTCTCTTAACTCACTACAATGTCTGGAATGGGTATTGATAGATCTATCCTCCATTGTCTAACTATAGTCAAATTAAACATTATAGATATCTTACAGTTGAAAGAAGCATAGGAGGATTTGTTTCCCTTTTTTAATTTGTGTGATTAATTGTACCAATATTAGATCAATCCTATCAATTCTAACTATTTAGGCTAAGGACTAAGTTGGAATTCCATGCAGAAGTCATATAGGCTAGAAGTCACATTGACTTCTCATTGGCCAAAATACTGTTGATGTAAAGATACACTATGATGACATTAAGTTACATCAGTAATATTAAATGTACAGTAAATGAATTGAAAGTTTCCTGTCCCTCCATTTTTGGTTCTGAGCTCCCTAGGGGGTCCATTTTACCGCAGGTAGCCTTGAGGAGCCTCAAGATGAGGAGTGGGGTGGAAAGCCATTAATAGTAAAAAATAAAAAATAAAGCTGACAATCCCAGTTCTTGCAGTTGCAATCCATCTGTGATTGTTGATAATTAAAGTCTACCCCTATTCTGACTCTTCCAAAATCTTTCCCAGTACCAAAAAGGGGGAGGGGCACTAGGGAGCCTTAGAACATGAAATATTGAGACAGGAAGTTTTCAAATTCACTTAAATTAAATATTGCCATTGCTGAAGGGTGACATCTTCTGGTTCCATAGCATAACAGTATGCTGCCTATTATTTTTTAAATGTCAACAAGCTTAAGATAACCCAGTACAGAGGAAACTAGGGACTGTATAGTACTGTGCAAAAGTCTAGGCCACCACCAGCTGGCTAGAGGAAAATTCAATGCATGATTTGGCTAGCCATAACTCCAACACTCTAACTCCAAACTTCACCAAACCTGGTGAGTGTTGAGCGGAGAGTAAGCAGAAGACTCTCTCCAAATGTGATGTGTCTAGGTGACCTGTAGGCTGAGTTATGCTCCCCATCACTCATTAAATTTTCCCCAAACCAGCTGGTGGTGGTCTCAGACTTTTGCACAGTACAGTATTTGAATTAGCCATTTTGGGAAAGTAAGGGTAAACTTAACATGTACCCAAAATTGTAAGATGGACTTAGAGCCAATGCATTGAATGAACAGATGAGCTCATTGATATGTCAGACATATACTGAGCTTTCTATACATGGACCAATAATTATTCAGATTGTCTCATAATCTAGAGTTTTATTCAGTATACATAATGTAAACTGGCTGGATAGCTTAGTGAGATGGAGCACTAGAGGTTGGGAATTTGATTCCTGGCTCAGTTACCCAAGAAAAGAGCCATTCTGAATAGCCTTGGGCAAGCTACACTCACAGTCTCAGAGCACCATACTATTAGTCAGCCTTAATCACATTAATTAGCAGTACTGCTCTCAGGTATGAAGTGGGAATATCCTAGCCCTCCTTTGAGATGGTTGGAATTGGTCCTGCAGCCTTTTGCATTTGAGAGCACTGAGCTCTCGTTGAGTGTTAGCCCTTCCTGTAGGGAAATAATTTCCCCAACCAGTGGCTGAATGTTTTCATAGTCAAACTGGCTGCCCAACCTTCCAGGTCTTTTGTAGGGGCCTTTTCTTGACCATACTTAGAATATGTGTTCCTCCTCTTGGTAGGACTCTGAAGTGGGCCATCTCATGTAGTCAGGCGACCATGACATCCACAGTTTCGTTCATTGCTGATGCTGCCCTTGTGGGCCCAGAGAGGATTACACAGTCCAGTTAGGTATGTCAATAATGGAGTCTGTCATAGAAAAATATTTCCAAGGTAACTAAGCAAAAAAATAATGTTTGTTAATGTTAAAAATATAAAAATATATAAATATAAATAAAAAATAAATAATAATCCAGTTGTTACATGTAGCCCAGAAATCATATTGCCTAGAATGCAATTCTTTGCAAGTGCTAAATGGAATCATATCACAGTTTTTGACCTGGGAAGCTGCTATGTGTAACCCTAGCACAGAACTGAGCTCTGCTTTACAGCCCAGAAAATTGTGATATGACATATGACTTTCTGCTTTGGACTATATAGTAGAGGGAAAAAGCTGTTTTTGTTAATACCAGTGGTTGTGATTTTTGTGTTTTGTCTATGAATTCAGATGTGTGTTTCTGTCTGTGAACACCTACGTCAGTTTTCCAGAGTTGGTTATTATTATATTACTTATTACATTTGAATTTCTATACCGCCCTACTTGGCAGAGCCAACTCAGGGCGGTTTACACACATGTATAGTTACAGTCAAAACATATCAATAAGTCAATAGTCAATATCAAATGAAAACAGTCAATAAATAGTCAATATCAGTATCACAGAACATCAGCACATAAACATCATTACAGTAAAAGTAATTCAATAAACAGTAACAAAAAATTCAATAACATCAATATCAAGCAGTAGATATGGCTCCTCTTCCAGGACATCCTAACATCTGCTGGTAATACACATCCCCCAGATGTGTTCATCACTCCCATCAAACTTGATTACTAGCCACACAGCCTGGGACTGATGATGGTTGTATTCTTAAGTATCTGGAGGGCAACTGCTGAAGAAGAATCACTCTGTGTAATACTATGGTTGTTCTTATTCTTGTATCTCCATGGTCACCTAACAAATTAGCACGTACAGAGAAAATGGGGATAATTTATGAGTGTTTATGTGTCTTATGTATCAAAACATGTCTCTTAGTATCATTTTTAAGGAGGTCTTTTTATGCCTGAACACATTTGTTTGTCTTCAGGGTTTTGCTTTGCAGATGGATTTAGTCTTGGGTTTGAGAAGCTTCTCTAGCCCTGTTTACCACTAATACAAAATGATTGCTTATTAGCACCACTTAAATCTCCCAACTGGTGTATAATTAGAGAACATGGATTGATTTCAATTTGTAAGTGTTCAGCTTAATTAAAATATCCAGGTCAGCTATATGCAAAAAGAGCCCCTTACCTTCTTTCTGCCCCTCTTTTCAGCAAAGTGAAAGGAAGTATATAGAGCAAATCTTAACGTAGGAAGTCTTATGCTTTTCATTATGAGAATATTGCAACCATGATACATGTATTTTATTCTTCTATTTCTTGCCTTTGGCTTGAGCAGAAAATACAAGTTGTGCTATAGGTGTACATGGTTTTCCAGTAGAAGTACTTTATCTCTGTGAAATTAAACATCTTACCTCTCTGGATACTGACATGAACATTCATGACATTAAATATGGAACAAGTTGTGAAATCTCATGTTACTGGATTAGAATGGCTGCCTTGGTGAATCTGTTTTACATATTGAATCTGTCGCTTCACTTTTTAGGGGATATATTTTGATGTATGATGATTCTTCCTAGGATTTTCTAGGTAGAAAATACTCAGAAATGGTCTGTTTTTCTTTTCTTCTGGGGGCAACCTGGAACTGTGCAGCTTGCCCAAGCAATAGAGGCTGGCTCTTCTTCTAGGAGACTCTGTTATGTAGAACTCAGGATTCAGGTCTCAAATTGCTGACCTGCCGACCTTCCAGTCATTTAGTTCAGTGTCTTAACCACTAAGCCACTGCAGTCCCTTTTAACTGACTTACAGTTAATAGGGGTTTCAAGGTAAATAGATATTTAAGGAGTAGTTCTACCCACTTGCAGTGATTTTTCATGTATGAGCGGGGCTTTGAACTCAGTCCTTCTGAGTCTGAAGGTGCATCTATATTTATTAAAGAAAACACATTTGTGTTACTTCCCAATTGTCTAAGGATTGGGGTTTACACAAAGCAGTTTACCTGAAACAAGTGGATGGTGTTGTTTCTTTTATATTGACACTTATATTGATGTAAAACAAATTGGTTGGTTGGTGTGCTTTCTCCCAGATAAACTTGCAGTGGGAGCTGACACAGGCTTCAGCTTAATGGTGGAAACAGCCCCAGCTGGTCCTGGGGAATCTCCTTGAAGCTGTAGATGCCACACTTTGAATTAATATTTTAAAAAATAATCCCCAGTGGCAGCAGAGAGGGGCTTTAGCTGATCAGCTGTGGCCAGCCTTCCCCAATCCACTGGGAGATTGATCACAGCTGATTTACATCATCTCAGCTGCCACTGTTGGGCCCCTCCAGCAATCAGCTGATTGACAGCATCTTCTTGGGGTCAGTCAGGATCCACTGCAGGGATCCACTGTGGCAGTGGAGATACCACAGATCAGCTGAGGATCGTCTCCCTCACCCAACTGGAGCATTTTGCCTCTGCCAGGACAGATCACACAATTAGGATGTGAGACCCTGTCACCTGGCAGGGAATGCATGGAGGTTTGCGTTCTCTTTGTCTGGTCACAAAAGGAAGTTTGTGCTTCAAAGACCATGTGGAGGAGGAGGGGTGAGCAACCAGCTTCCTGTGGAGGCAGATTTCAAAACACCATTACATTTTCTGCTGCTAGTCCAACATGCATCTCCGACTAGCACCACAACAATGTGCTATGAACTTTTATTAACAATCTTATGCCAGCCTGAACACTAGACCATTTTGTTTTGTTTTTTAAGTGATGCAATAAAGTTATCACCTTCCTACTGCATTCTCTGCATTTTTATGATTTAAAAATGGGTCACACAGCCAATCTCCTTTGTTTTGAGTATCATGGTGTCCCTGTTGTAGTTGAACTAGGTGGAAATTACTAACTGCATGCTGAGGCATTTGTCACTCACTTACTATCCCCTGACAAACTTCTCCCCCTTCAACTTATAGAATGAGCACTAGAGTGGACATTTGTCATTATTTTTGCTTTGCCAAAGAGAGAGAGAGAGAGAATAATTATTAGTTAATTATCAGCTTATCTCAGCAGGCAGCAGTCCATCCCTTTATGTAAGGACAGGACAGTTTATTTTATTTTAATTATTTGTTGTGCTACCTACTGCTATCAGGCACTCCAGGTAACTTGGGAACATTCAAACACTTTACCAACAGAAGGAAATGCATTGCTTAAAAAGCTCTTAAAACAGAAGCAGAAAATAATTCTCATCCATAAAATCCTCAGGCAAATAAAATGGTCATTCAACTAATTTTTTATTTTATTTTCATGCACAACTTCAAGAAGCATGAGACAGCATCTTAAATTGTCCCCCAATCTCTGTTATTATCATCATAACAATCCTATGAACCAAAATGAGATTGACTGGCCAAGGTTATGAATTCCATCTTGGCTGAAGTGATAATCTGAACTTAATTTATTTATAGGGTTTGTTATGTGAGTGTGTGTGTGTAGTTATGATGCAAAAAGAAACAAAAAGGTGACATTTTTCAAGTTGTAGTCTCCTCCTCTTCTTAATCTAATAACTTAACTACCATGCCAAAATGACTGACTCTTTACTCCGATGGACTTGTCTTAATCTGATGAACAAAAAGAGATTTGAGTCCGGGGTGTGCTGGGCACCTTGGGAGGGTGGTGGACAGGAAGTGATGGGGGTGCCTATATGGGGTGGGAGTGGGTGGGAAAAAAATCCCATACATTCCCATTACCTCTACCTTCACGGGGGGTGGGTGGGTGGGTGGGTGGAGTCACTGGGGCACACTGGGATGAGTCCCTGTATCCCTGTGGGCCAGCACACCACTGTTTGAGTCTGTCTGTGTGAACTGAATATCTTTGAGGAGGATAGGGTATAAATGTCACCTGTTCTTGCTTGTCTCATATAATGTCTAAAAGAAAGTGTACCCAGTGAAAGGTAGAAAATTTTAAGGACCAGAAAGGCTCCCATGGAAGGGAAGCACCCTGAGTTTACCAATTCTTTGTAGCTCCAGAGCTCTGGAATTTCCCCACAATATTTCCCCTCAGAAACATGAATTAATGTTACAGGTAGTTATACAGGATGCGGCAGCATAACTTCCTGTTTTCAAAACTTAATAAAACCCATTGCATGAATCAGAAAATTTTTATTTGCTTTTTATAATGTAGGCGCATACCTAAAGTTTTGTTTTACAGTCTTGAAGAGCAAATCAGGTAAGTGACATCCCCCATTATCCATACACTGAGTAAACCGATTTCTAGTGTTTGTCATGACTCTTTCCAGCATAGCAGGCTGTATGCTGGGTTGCGATCACTGAACAACTGCTCGAAAAGTAGGCCTCAATGGCAAACGCACACTCCACACTATTCCAACGCATGATGGTGACTGAACTGTGTCAGGACAAAACTTTATAGTCCCGCCTCTCGAATGAGACCACTAGCGCTCTGCTATGACATCAATCGACAGAATTGCGCGCATTTTAAAAAAAGGAAGTTATGCTGCCGCACCCTGTATGTTACTGCTACTGAAATTGAGACTAATGTAAACATGGGGTGAAGGGAAAATCATATGTGTGGGAGGGGAGTATGTATGTTTAGGGTTGGTGTTAGACATTTTTCTAGCTAAGGGAAGAGCCAAGCTGGTGCCACCAAATTTGCACCCCCATTTCACTTGTGGAAGCCCAATAGTTTAATCTTTTTTTCTTCCAAAATCAGTGTTGAGAGAGCATCCTTTTAGCTCATCTGAGGCTAGGAGGCTAGGGTTAGGGACTACAAAACATGTTAAGATACAGTTCTCTGAAATCCAAAAGATGGGAACAGATAAATGACAGCTCCTCCACACGATATGGAATCTCTTATTTGAGGCTGAGTAATCTTACTCTTAGTGGTTAAGATGCTGAACTTGACAACTAGAAGATCAACAGGTCAGCAGTTTGAGACCTGAATGCTGTATGATGGAGTGAGCTCCTGTTGTCTGTCCCAGCTCCTGCCAACCTAGCAGTTTGATAGCAAGAAATTGCAAGTAGATAAATAGAGAAGGTGAGAAGGTAGCAGTGTTCTGTGCACCCCGGAGTCTAGTCGTTACATGCCACATGAGCACGGAAACATCGGCAGATGCAGACAGCACTGGCTCTTTGGCTTTAAATGGAGATGAAGACCACATCCTAGAGTTGGATATGACTGTCTTTTGAGCAAGGGCCACCTTTACCTTTACCTAAGTCAGTTAACTGGCTGGATAGTTTAGTGATTTAGGTATCTGTTTGTGGAGTCAGAGCTTGGGCATTCAATTCCCCACCTTGTCTCCTAAAAGAAGAGCCAGCCTACTATCAAGGCTACCGGGGAGCCAGAGGGCATTTCAATTTGTGCAAATGGGAAGTTTGGCAGTAAATTAGCTAGGCTGAAATTAGTGGCTTCATTATGTTAAGTGTATGCTATGTTAAGATTTGTAGCAGCTGCTCACAACACAGGGCAGGTTTTAGGCAATTTTATGTTTGAATGCATGTTTCCAAGTTCAGCCCTTTTTTGCCCAGCTAATAAACACACTTGGACTAGATGCTTGAGAGAAAGAAAAATATCATTTACTCACAAAGTGAGGTTACAAGATACATGTGCTCAAGACTCTTGATGAAGTTGGTTTTGAAGGAAGTAAAGTCTTCCAGCCACGTGGCCTGGAAGATAGAGGAACTAAAATAGGACATCTTTCCTCTTCCAAAGCAGAAAGCAAGAAAGAAAAGGCTAGAACAAGACAAAGGCCTTAAGATGTGCAGATAGGGTCAGGTAATTCTTGAGGTAGGAAAGAACCTTTCTAATTGTTATTACAGGAAAACAATGCAAAACAACTTCCTTTAGATCAGGCTATTATTTATTTATTTATTTATTTAATTTCTATTCCACCCTACTTGCATGGGCGACTCAGGGCGAATTACAAACCAATAATTTTTCCTTTCTGGTCACTGCATGCTGAGGCTGCACTAAAATACTCAACATATTAAATCAGGGGTTCCCAGCCTAAGGCCTGTGGGCTAGATCTGGCCTAGGGCACCATTTCATGTGCCGCTACCCCTCCAAGGGCATTTGAGAAACAAAATGGTTGCCCCTTTGTTGATGTTGGGAAAAAATGGAAACCGAAACCCCCATCCTGCAGGCAGGACAAAATGGCCATCCAGCTCTCAAAGGAGACTGAGAGAGTGTGGCCCAGCCCCCGGTTTGAAGAGGTTGGGAACTCCTACATTAAACCCTTGTATCACTTTGCCTTGATGTACTCTGATCAGCTTGTTGTAGCAGTACCCTGCCACTCATAATAGTGGTGTTACCTGAGCAATCTGTGAGATTTTTCAGCCAGTGAGCTTCCACAGCAAAGCAAAGCGCTGTGACCCTTCTCTTAGAAGTATGTGTTCCTGTGTTTGTTTATAGGAGTAATTAACTTTAACAGGAAGAGTCTAACTTGTGTCAGGACAGTAAAGGGGGGGGGGAAGGCAGATGTTTCTTTCAATGTGTTCTGGGAATGGAAAGCCTTTTTCCAGGGAGAAGTGACCTAGATATTTGCAGAGTACAATAGGCAAGTGGAGGGAAGGCGAAATACCTCTGTTGATTAATCCTGTGCAAATTTCCTCCTCCTCTTTAACATAAATACAAATTTTATGACATGTGTTAGAGAAACAAGTGTTTGATGGTATGATATCTTAGTTCTGCCGAAGCTGCATATGGCTTTAAATGATTTAGAATTTTAGATGATATGCAGTCCATATTTTGACCTCACTGCCCTGTCACACATTACTTGACAGATGAGAAAATGCATTTTCATTTTCCCACTTCATCCTGACAGGGGATTCTGTATTCAAATAATTAAAAGGTTCATCCATCCAGCCAGAAGGGGGATGATGTGGGAATCAGGTTCTGTGGGGATAAGATCCATAAAATATAATAAATGGCAGTGGTTTTTTAAAATTGGTGTGGTACATTAAATTTTTCTGCTGAAAATTGTTTGGTCAGACTTTTACTTTATTGCAGTTAGCTGTAAACTTGTCACTTCAATCATCATTCTTGAACTGGGATTTTTAACACGGGTTTTAAAATGTCAGAACTCTAAGGGAAGAGCTTTTTTTAAAAAAAAAAGAAAAGAAATAAAGAACAGAATTAACACTGACTTGCCTTTGACCATTATTTTCTAAGATTTGTCCCACTATTAATTCATCTTTTTAATTTTTTAATTCCAGTTCTTTTTTGGTTGACACTTTGCCCATATAGTGATACTCCTCAGAAACCTTCTTTATATTTTCCTCCCCCACAGTGAACTCAATTACTTTTAAAATGGCTTTTAATGGGCACTAAAGCAGCACATGAATGAATATGAGTGCACCTGTTTCACGCCTTAATGATTCTTCTTGTCTTCTGTGTAGAACCTAGAGTTTCAACAATGACCTGTGCTTAATCGCTTAATGACCATGCAAATGCACCCAAAGAATTCTCTGGAGAACTGTTTCCAGGAAGAGTTGGTGAACACAGTAGTGGCTCTGAAACTTATGACTTTTCATTACATTTTATTATATGCAATCCAGCTCCTTCATTCTAAGTTACATTCCCTAAGATAACCATGTGTAAAGAATGATCTCATTTTGTTTGGCCTTCCAAATGGTATTTGCAATTATTTTTGGGAAAAACACACTTTTCAATAGCTTTCAGTGTCAATAGACCTTTACCTCCTATTTTTAAGGGACTGTGGTGACTTAGTTGTTAAGACACTGAACTTGATGACTGGAAGGTTGGCAGGTCAGCAGTTCAAGTACTGCATGATGGAGTGAGCTCCTGTCACCTGTCTCAGCTCCTGTCAGCCTAGCAGTTCAAAAGCAAGAAATTTCAAGGAGATAAATAAGTACTACTTCAGTGGGAAGGTCACAACATTCCATGTGCTCTGGCATCTGGTCATGCCTGCCACATGACCACAGAAACTTCTGCAGACATAGACAATGCTGTCTCTTTTGCTGTAAACGGAGATGTACACCGTACCCTAGAGTTGGATACAACTGGCTTTCAAGCAAAGGCAATCTTTACCTTTACTTTCATTCCTGTTTGTTCCTAGGCTTTCATTTGGTTTCCCCTTTGGACTCCCAAAGCAGGAACCGAACAACATTTCTAGGAAGCCAACATGAAACAAATGGCTGGCTGCATACTGTGCACTCAGCAATTCTTACAGAGCTTTACAGGATGAATCAATGTCATTTTTCTTGGAATAGATCATCAAAACAAGTAAAAAGTCATCTGTTGCAATGCTGGGGGTCATATGGGGACTTGGAACTGATAGATAGCCTGAGCATACTCCCCCTCCTTTATTTTCTACATTTATGTGCAGGTTGTTGTTCTGGGTCTTGAATACTTCTCTCTCTTCTTTTTTGCTTCTCCATTTCAATTACCCAGGGAAACAAACCTGCAGACTTTGAAGCTGCCTTTAGGAACTTCTTTCTTTAAATGTCATGATTTCTTTCTTCTTGCTGTTTTCTAAGTAATTTTCTTATATTAAGTTTTCCCTTTCTTTTGCTTTAATTATAAGTGTTCAGTCATCAGTCATGCAATAAGCTGCTATATTCAGCCTATAAATGTAAAGATAAACCTAATAATTTTGGAACAAGGTCAGAAAACTTGGCTCTCCAGGTGTTCTTGGACTTCAATTACCAGAAGCCCAAGTCAGTGAACCTATTGATCAGGGCTTCTGGGAACTGACCCCTAATCCTGGCAATATGTCTTCTGAGCCTGGCTACCCCACACCAAAGCATGACATATGATTACTTTTCCTTTTAAAATCTGATTTGCATTTGAACATTCCTTTTTTTATTTTTATATGAAAGGACTAATTATGTTTGCTGTCAACTGATTTCAACTTAGCATGGGAGAAGACCTCCTGATGTGATTGCTTGACTATAAGCCTTGGCAGTAGACTGTTTCTCTTCATTATGTGACACTGACATCTGTGATCCAAACCAATGCCAGATGTATGGGAGAATTCTGGGTCCCAAGAAGCTAGCTTTGGTATGAAGGGGGCATATGGTGTTAATAATACATTTTCAAAGGGCTCCCTTGCTCAGCAACAGGGCTCTGGATGGACACTGAAAAGAGAGCCAGAAAGTTAGAAACAAGGCATAACAAGATGGTAATGCATTTCATATTTTGGATGTGCATGAGATCCTGGACTGAAATGTGTTGATTCACACAGATTTGAGAGATGTCTAAATCAAAGCAAGACTCCTGAAAACCAAACTGAATTAGAACTTGAATAGCTTTGAAGCTGCATTAGCAGTTTGGAGGAATAAATAGACTCTGTCTTCAAAAAATGATAAATTTATCATCAAAATCCACACATAAAGACAACATCACGATAAAGAGAGAAAATATAATTTTGTGACTGGCAACTCTTATATATAGTTACAATGAACAGTCTTGTCCTTCATGCCAAGTGGCATGGAGAGAAGCAGTGGTGGGCATCAGCAGGTTTGTACCAGTTCTCCAGGACCGGTAGCAGAAATTCTGGCTGGCCCCATTCATCCAAGTTTTGAAATAAAGTAGTCCTAATTCGGGTGCAATGCAGGGCTTTCCCCCTGGCCATACCCACCATACCACACCCACAGTGTGGTAGTAATTTTTTTTAGCCTACCACTGGAGAGAAGGATATTAAAATAATACAGACAGATCCAGTGTTCAATTCTCTATGCTAGTTTTCTTTATTCTAAGAGGTAGAATATTTAAATTGTTATTGTGGAGTCTATGAGACCTGTGAGAGAGCAACCATGGCTGTTTTCTTGGATAATGTTGGTTGTTCACATCCTTCTGCCTGTTCAATATCCATGATTCATCCTATTGAGCTGCATTTTCTGTGGTTTGATATCAATTAAGCAGGCAACAAAAACAAATTTTAAACAGTATTATTCATCCAGGACTTATAACTATGGTGGTTTTTTTTCCTTTCCGGTATATTTCTATGACATAATCCACTTTCACAGAAGTTGTCCTCAAACCAATGTGGGTTAGGGTGACCGAAGTTCTAAAATACAGAAAAGAGTTGCAACCATGTGTAATCAATAGGGGACTGGAAGAATTCTGTTTCTGTAGTTGGAGAAACAAAGTTATGAGACGCAAAAGTTTTAGTACCATTCACACTGTAGTACAGTACTTGACATTTCCCCATAGATTCTTTCAGAAGACTTTATGAAATTTAATGATGGAGTAATTTTGAACAGATCTTTGTAAGGAGAAGAACAACTGCCATAATCTTCTTTACAAACAATATGGCTGATTATGTCAATTCCTTGAAACAAAGGAGTGTGTTTTAGGGACTTGTCAAGTGGTTGTTTTAAAACTAACCAGCAAAAATGATCAAACAGGCTGGGACAGGAATCCAAGGGAGATGTTTGACCAGTCAGATGTTTTGGACATCAATTCCCAGAAGCCCCAGCTAACATGGCCAATAATAACAATATTGTGTCAGAAATTATTCTATGTTGAAAGGATTTTTGCTGGAGAAACCCTGCTCAGGAGATGCTGGAATGAGGCATCTTTCATGTCCGCAAGATCTTTTCCCCTATTTATCTACTTGCAATGTCTTGCTTTCGAACTGCTAGGTTGGCAGGAGCTGGGACAGAGATGGGCACTCAGACCATCATGCAGTCTCAAACTGCCAACTTACCAGCCTTCCAGCTAGCAAGGTGAGCTTTTTAACCACTAAGCTACCACATGGCCAATGGCAAGGAATCATGGGAATTAAGGATGATTTTTTTTTGGGGGGGGGCAGAGCTTCTACTCCCATAAATTGGTGGAAAATAGGAGTAAAAGACACAGGAACAGCAGGGTGGTAAAAAGGCTTCTCTTTCTCCTGCTGGTCTGAAGGTTTTTACTCTCAGAATTTGGCCTGGGGATAGTTCTTGCTTCATTATGAATGTTAAAATTCTTTCCCCCTGAAAAAATCCCATTTTAATAGGAATTTCAGTCCAAATCATCTCAAAGTCCTGAAGATTCCCCACTCCTGCTTTTCTAAGTGCTTAAATCAAAGACCCAAGCCTGAAGAATATTTTAATACCCTCCAAACCCAAAACAGCTCAGGTGATAAGTTGATATTGTTGATATTGTTGGACCAAAAAGCTACACTGTCCATATCCATATCCAATAGTTCTACAGGACAACAAAGATAAGGCCAATAGCTGTTTGGGTTCTTTGCCGGGCTTTCCTTGGAGGAAAAAAATGATATCAATATACCTAATCAATAAAGAAACCAATATTTAAAAAAATAAACAGGCACAAGAAAGGAAGGAAGGAAGGAACCTTCATGTGTAGCTATGTCTGTGTAGCTTGAAGTTGCACAGGCATTTCCAAATTTGCACCAAGGTAAAAGTGTTAAACAGTAAGCAGTTCTACACAGTAGTTCCACAATCAGTTCTGTGGTTAGTTGAGTGGTTGTAAACATCTAAGTACAGTTAGTTGTGTGGTCAGTTGCATGGTTCATTGCATGATTCAATCAGATATGCGGAATGGCTGGGCATTACTCCCTGTGAGCTTCTGTGGAAATGACTTTATACAATACCAAATACAACAGGACCACAGCCAATTAGGATAACATAATTAAAAACATCCTTTTTTGCCTGCAAAATGCTCTATCGATATGCAGAAGGAAATAGAGCATCGTCAAATGAAGCTTTGCTCTAGAAGTAATACTAGGTCTGGAAATGGCCATTTCAGGATTTTTACCAACATCCAGATGACAAAAGGCCTGATCCAATATGATCTCCATTTTTGGAGCATTTTTACTCCCATTTTGGAGCATGTGGAGGCTGTTTTCTCTCTCCCTAGACTTGTTAAATGCTCACTTTCACACTGTACTGTTGTGTAAAAAAGGGTGTAAAATTGCAGTGTAAAAAAGTTTCTGTCCTAGTGGATTGGTTTCCAAAGACATGGCTTTTCAGTGCAATGAAGATGTGAACCAGTCTTGTCTCCTTTGAAATCAACCACAACTAAGTGTTTGGGGTAGAAGTACTGCCTGTTTGACCACACACTAAGATGCCTGAGCCTTTGTCTTTTGAGAAAGTAATCATTAAAGTTATCTTCATTTTGCAACCACTTTAAAACATCATTACTCTGATGTTGATATTCGCAGCTCTAAAGTGAAGATGCTTCTCATTACTAACTCTCTAGATTCCAATAACATGTGCAGTAAAACAGCATGAAATTAAATTTCTTGCTAATTCTACCAAACTGCTAGTGCAGAAGAGACGTGATCTATAATTAAAAAAAATATGTAAATGTTCCCTTGGTCTTCTGCACAAGCAGTGTGCTATTTCTTCTCTCCTTATCATTGCAGTACATTGTTACTGCGCTGTATAGTTTGCAATATGGAAAAATTGCCAAATACTGGGAAGCAGTTTCTGTGTTCTCGTGCTAGCATAGTATTGCCAAGAGAGCTGTTCTGTATGACCTTTAAGGAGCAAACAGGACATTTAGTCTGCTTATTGGAACTTACAAGGGGCTGCTCCTGACTCCAGAATGAATCCCCATGTCATGGTTGCTGGAGCATCCCAACATCCCTTTGAGCTCTCCTTTTTGAACCCCTATTAGGGAGGTGGTTCTACTTTTTTGGGGGAGTGCTCCCATATGTACCATTCATGTCATCTGTCAACAGCTGCTTCTGGTGTTAACGCCCAGTTTACTGAACACTAGTCCCTTCAGTATATCAGATGTTGACATTAAATACTTCCCCTCCTCCTCTGTGGAGGGGCAGGGCAAATGTAATTATCTGATTGTTCTAGCACTGTGTTAGTTATGACTCCACAAGGGACAGTCTGGACATGTTCCTAGTTCTGTTCATCAGAATAGGATCATTATACAGAAGTGGTGTGGCAGTGTGCTACAAGTATCACTGGATAACATCTGCAATGAGAACCAGAGAGGCTAAGCATAAGCTGAAAAACAGATTTCTGCTCTCAAAGTCACCATGTTTCCATCCCCCATATATATGGTGCAGAGTTGTGTCAACAGGCATCATTGGGATGGAAGCAAATCTACTTTGTAGCTAGGATTACATTTAATTTTAAATTCTGCTCAGTTATTCATATGAGCCAGTGAATTGGACTACAACAGTGATGAGTCAGATTTCCATGACTTAATAAGGCAGGGGTTCTAATTGGGGAGGGGGGGAGGAGTTGGAATTTGTTAGCATGCTCAGCCAACTGGGCTGATAAACTTGTCCTCAGATCTTTCTGCCCATGGTCTGGTGTAACTGACGTCCAAAGGGTTGGCACATGGGATGGCAGAATGTACAGAATCCTGTCCCTACCATATTAATAGTCCTATTCACACACTAAAGTGCACAAGACTTTAGCTTCCCTTAAATGTTCCTTCTACTAACTTTTTCAATCAGCTAAAATTAATCTTTAGCATCCCCAATACTAAAGCAGGAATGCTCCTCATAATTTCTTATCTTGCCATGTCACTGAATTACAAACAGCCTTTGTATCTTCAGAAATCGCAAATAAAATACTGCTACATCATTGAAAATCAACTTGTTGTTTTTCTTGAAGCATTTTAGTTTATTAAAAATACTTAAGATTGGTAAAAATGGAATAAAATGTGGAAAAAATCTATCACCGTTATTTTCATGTGCCTTTTAAAATAGTTTAAAAAGGTAACTAGACCATGTTACAACATTTGTTTGTTTGTTATACTTTTATACTGCCAGATTTAGTGCCAGGCACTGCTCAAAGCTATTTACCACAGATTCATCATAACATGAGATAAATAATTCCAAACACCAAATAATACATATAATAATATAAATATATCTACACAAACCTTGATGATGACAAATTTTCCTTATCTGGGTAATAGTCTAAACTAATCCTAGTTGACTTAGGGGGAAGGACTGTGAGACTGAACAACAAAAAAGTAGATGGGTCTTTAATAATTTCCTAAATGGCTGCTTGATGGATCTCACACAGGAATTTGTTCCAGGCAGAAGGACCCTCAGCATCTGTAAAGTTACTTGCTCCCACTTGTTACATTGATTTTAAAATGTGATTTGATTCTGCTATTGTTATAAGGTCGGGGGGGGGAGTTCCAATTATGGGAGCGTTAATATTTTATGTTACCTGTGCACTACCAGTGAGCACTGAGATATGATCTGAGTAAACATGAGGAGAATGAATGAATGATGAGACTTTTGAATTCTTGAGGGATTTCCCTTCCCTTTCCAGTAACTTCAGTACTCTGGATAGTATTTCTCTTACCCCAAGTTTGGTTTTCTGATTACAGGAGTTGGATTGATCAATTATTTAAGGTCTTTTTGAGTAGAATTGTATATGGTTGTATTATCTGTTGTCTGTGTAAAGTTGAGAAAACTTTAATGTAAACAGTTTATAATAATAATAGTTGTGTACCATTAAGTCATTTCTGATTTATGGCAATCATTGTCACCACTTTCTAGGTAGAGGACACACAGAAATGGTTTAACTTTCCCTTCTTTTGGGCTTATCCTGAGATTTGTACACCTTGTCCAAGGTTACACAAGCAGATTCTTCGCTGGAGAGGCACAGTGGAGAATCAAACTCTCAACCTCTGGCTCCATAGTCTAATTCACTGAGCTATTCAGCCAGCAAACAATTAGTACATAATGTCAAAAGAGTATGTAAACCTCAGAAACAAGCTATATCTGATCTATATTTCTGTGCCACTCACTCTGTGGGGTTAGATCAAATACAAACATCTTCACAAAAGAACTTTTTTTAAAGTGGGAAAGAGACATCCAGATTTTATAAAAACAATGTTATGTAATATTACCACATAAATGAATTTAAAATCCTCTGTTTTTCTGTGGCTTTGTTTTCTTGTCCTTGCTCTCACTCTTTTGCTTACCTCCTCAATTCTTTTGCTAACTGTTGAGGAATAATTTTGAGATGTAGCCTTGCCTAGATTATATTAAATATTTGATACACGATCAGAATTCTAAACAGGGGTTGCCTTTAATTCTAATGTTGTTCAGCAATATAGTTCTGCTGCTGTTTTGCAATGTCCCAAAAATTCATGAATGTTAGCAATCTTTCAGGTATAACATTCAGCATGTTGTCTTAAACATGTTTGTCCTACATTTGGAAAAAAATGGAGACATGTAAAAACTAAGAATGAAGCCTTCTACAGGGTGACCTGTAAGTCCCTACCCGGCCACCAAGAGAGTAGGGCTCTGCTGGGGGAAGGAGGAAGCACTCTCATTGGGCTGCCAGGCAGAGGGGTGGGGTAAACTCTGTTCTGGGAGGAGGGAGGAAGCACTCACATTGGACTCCTGGGCAGAGGGGTGGGGCAGATGCCCACACAGATGACAGGTAGGGATTTACAAGCTGGGTAGGGACTTACGGGCCATCCTGTAGAACACATGCAGCCCTTGGCTGCTCTAGTTGTGGCCCACAGAGTCCATGAGCCCCACTCAGTTTTCCTTATGTTGAGAACAGATCATTGTTAGCAACTCCAGGCACTCCCCAATCCCATTAATCATGAACAAGGTCATGATGACCCTGATGCTATTAGCAATCTGGATCAGGATTGACAGAATGGGGCGAGGTCCAACTCAACTGCTTACATGGCCTCTGAAGGATTCTGGCAAAGGCAGCATTTGATTAATAATAAATAAATAAATAAATCCTCTACTTCATGCAAATATATCTTTTATTCACATTAAAAAAGAAGTTATGTTGTGAATATGTCTGTATTTGATCTAACTCCATAGTCATACCTTCCTGGAAGAAAGTCCTATTGAACTTCTAGACAGACAAGATATTGAACTGCACTGGAACATTATGTGACTTTTTGTCTCAGTCCCTACCAGAAGTTCCATAAAAGTCCACAGTCCAATCCAGAGTTATCCATATTGGACAGAAAGCTATCATTTATCAATTGCTCCTTTCACATCAATTTGCCATCTTTTAAACCAAAACAAGCCAATACTCTTTTAATTACAACATTGGGAAAACCACACAAAGGGAGATAAGATACAATCATGTTTTTGTGTATCTAGCAAAAAACAACAACATTTTAACTGAATAAAAGGAATTAAATAGGAAACTTAATTGAATAGTGAATCTTGTCAATGACAGCAGTATATACATGCACAGAAATAACTGTGGGTTGGTAGTCAAAACTGGAATACAGAAGCTCCTAAGAACAGTCTTCTCAGTTATTTCCATAAAAGTAATTGTATCCAAAGGTTGTAACTGGGTAATCCAAAACCACAACTAAGCATAGATGGGTTGGTTCTGAACATTGCAGCACTCTTTCTTTGAAGCAGTGGTAATGCTGGATATTTTTTTTTTGCCCTGTACTAAACAACACAGAGGAGATGGACCGTGTTGGTGAAATAATGATGATTGTCTATTATAGTTCACAAGATTGAACTAGGCTCTCTGGCACAGAATTCTAACTACTATTCCCAGGATTCCATAGGACAGAGACACATCAATTAGTGGAATAAAACTGCTGAATCTGTGGCATACAGATACACCTTTTGATGGCTTTACAAAGGGACTCTGACAAATTCACTGCAATTGGTCACTTGGTAGTTGGGATTAATTGCTATTGTTCAGAATTGTTGTGCATTTCCAATTATCAGTTAAATGTAAGCAAGAGATACTCTCATTTTTGTTTGTGGCTCAGTAGTTTTGGCATCTGGCTGTGGAGCTGAAGATTGGGAGCTTGACTCCCCATTGTATCTCCTGAGAGAAAAACCAACCCAGTTGGCCATGGGCAAGCTGCACAGTCTGAGGGCACCACCAGAAGAAAGAAATGGGAAATCACTTCTGTGTATTCTCCATCTAAAAAATCCTGGAAAGGGTCTCCATAAATTAGAATTGACTTGGCATCATGCAATACACATCTGATCAGCCATTGTGGAGAACAAATGTTGGCCAAGATAGACCTTTGGTTAGATTTCATATGGCAGTTCTGAGACTCATATGACACCCAAATTGTCATATCAAAACAGTTCCTTAACATCATGCTCTATGGCATGTAGTTAACTTGCATGTCACATCCTGAACTAGGAAGTGCAGAATTTAACAGGTTGTCAGTGCTCATTAAGTGTATGGCTTTAGCTAACCAGCCACCAAAAGTGCCTAGAGATACAGTATATCAAATCTTTTCTTCTCTAGATTCAATATGGTATTGCCATAATACTTGGCCACACATTTTCTCTCTCTCTCTAAATCAAGGTTATTTAAATCATAATTACAGTATATAGCTTGCTTTAGATGGCTATCATTTTATTTTTCCTCTAGCAGAAGAAAATATTAATTTCACTGCCCAGAGCTTGTAAACATATGTTAAGACTGAATTACAGTGCCCATGGAATCAAAATGCACCACTGAGATAACAGGTGGTCCTTTGCCCTCAAAAGCAATCAGCAGCACTTGTGTAGACAGCACAGACCTGTGGGGTTACCTCCTACCATTCAGTTGTCAAATAAAGTTTACTGTAAAAGATGATAAAAGCATTCAACCCCCTGCTTGCATAGAATGTCTTCAGTGTGTTCTCTTAATAATAGGAAACCAATTTCATGCTTATTTTCTCAGGCATACAAGTAGCTGGTTTTCTTCATGGCTGTTTTCAGTCGACATAAGTATTTTTTAAAAGACCAGCTTCTGTCTTCTGCTGAGAAAAATATATAATTTAAATGCATAATGTACAATATTTATTTTCTAAAACATTAAATATAATACATCACATCTTTGGCCTAAAAGTGTTACTGCCTTGATAGTCCCCGAGCTTGGATTACTAAATTGACCTTGACTATCATCTGAATGTAACAAGAATATAAAGCAGGAGATTCCTCTGGAGCAAACACTTTAAAGAACCTGCCTAGAATAGCATATTTTTAGCAATTTTATTACTGGAGGAAGGAATCCACTAGCAAACAAAGATCAGATATCCCCCCCCCAAAAACTGGCTTTTTAAATTTTGAAATGGCAGAAGTGTATGCAAATATGACATGCAAAATTATACTATCTTTCATACTTCCATGAAAAAGCAAACAAATATAATAGCTTGACTTGCTATGAATGTGTTATCACTACTGTTTTTCTACTGTTGCAACTACCCATATACCTTTAAGGCATTTTTTTCTGGAATATACATGAGATAGCTATGAGATAAGTCACATTATACATGGAAAAAAACAGACACTTGAGAGTAGACCAATCCACAAAAGAGTTAATTTGCCCCAGGTGATACAGCAGAGAATGGGACCAACTACCTACTCAAAAGAGATATTAGAAATAAGAATCTGTAACTAAGATAAATATTAGTCCCCCCCCCCCCAATATCCACTAAACCAGGGGTCAGCAAATTTGGCTTTCTAGGTGTTCTTGGACTTCAATTACCAGAAGCTCAAGTCAGTACACCTTCTGATAAGGGATTCTGGGAATTGAAGGCCAAGAACTTCTAGAGAGCCAGGTTTTCTGACCCATGCACCAAAACAGGTGGTATTGTGGCCCTCAGTTTGTTGTTTGTTTTATTTACCACCTGATCTAGTGGCAAACCACTACTCTGGGCAGTCAAGTATAAACAATAGTGCCCACAACCTCCCACCCCAATCCAAATAATCAAGTTCCTCCTTAGACAATAATCTACAAATAATAAACGAAACAACTAAAACTAATCAATAGGCAACAGCTAAAGGCACAGGTAAAAACTCACGTATGATTGTGCTACCGGAGGGTAGGATCTTCTTGAAGGCCTCCTTGAAAAGCTATGTTTTTTCTGGCTTCTTAAAAACCAAGAGGGAATGGACTTGACAAGTCTTCTTGGATCCAAAGCCAAGAAGACTTATCAAACCCATTCCCTCCAGGTTTTTAAGAAGCCACAATGGACTTGACAAGTCTTCTTGGCTCCAAAGTCAAGGAGATGCCACCAAGAAAGCAAGATTCCCAATAGACTCTTTATCTCTCTTGGGGTAGCAAGCTGCAGCATTAAAGCCTGTGTGAATTGGGTAGGAAGGATAGAAATCAAAAGATTACAAGGTCCCAAACAGTTGTTGAATTCCATTTTCTAACAGTTCCTGTTAGGATGGCCAATGATCAAGGTGACCAGCAAATGTAGTTCACCAGAATTTTGAGAAGTACTTAGAAATTTACTTTTAAGAAGAAAATATAATATCCAGTATTCTGTTCAAAATTTATGCACGAGTAACTGTGGAATCTCTGTTTCAAAGCCCTTTACCTTTATTAACTGTGGAATATGCCACAATGGTTTAATGTAATGCCAGTACAGACATCTGACAAAATGCCTGTACAGACAGTGCCTGGTTATGAGCAATTAGTACCTCATCAGATCACTACAGCAGGCTCTGTAGTTAGAGCTCTCTGTATGCATGCATGCATACAGAACAATACATCATCAACCAACAGCATGCCGAAATAGTCCATTAGAGAAGGATGGTGACTTGTGACCCATTAAGGTGAAGTGAGGGTCTTAGTTCATCATATTTCTTTCCAGTTATAAATCCAAAGGGAGACTGCAGTCAAGATTTCAAAATAAGACTGAACCTTGGAAGGACAGCTATGAAGGGATTGGAAGAGATCTTCATGAATAATGATGTATCACTGGAGACCCTGGCTAAGATCATTCATACTATAGTCAGTGGTGGGCATCAGCAGGTTCACACTAGTTTGCCAGAACCGGTAGCAGAAATTCTGACTGGTCCTGTCCATCCAAATTTTGAAATAAAGTAGTCCTAATTCGGGTGCAATGCAGGGCTTTCCCCCTGGCCATGCCCACCATACCATGCCCACAGTGTGGTAGTAATTTTTTTTTGAGCCCACCACTGACTATAGTATTCCCAGTTACTATATTCAGATGAAACTGAATGGTGAAGAATGCTGACTTTAAAAAAATCAAATTTGTTGAAAGTATAGTCCTGGAGGAAAGTTTTATGCATGCCATTGCTAGAAATACAAACAAATGGGTGCTACAACTAATCAAACCTAGATTCTGAGTATTGTAGAAGCAAAATGATGAAACAGAAGCTGTCCTATTTTAGCACGTCATGAGAAGCAAGATTCACTGGAAAAGGTTAATACTGAGAAATGTTGAAGGCAGCAAGAATAGAGGAAGATAAAATATGAGATGAGGGACTACAAAGCAGGGCTGTTAACAACCAGGCCTTTTGGGATTCACTACCATAAATTAGAAGCAACTTGACAACACACAAGAACAACAAAACTTTATCTGACAACTGAACAGTAGAGGGCAGTCCCCATACCCACAGAGCATATGTCCTGAGACCTAATGTATCTGCAGGGAATATGTTCCAAGACCTTTGCTGGATACATGAAACCATAGATAACAGAAAACTCTATATTTTACATTGCAGACAATTGCCTCTAGTAGCCAGTTCTAGAAATGTTGATTGAATATTTTTAGTCCTGTGGATAACTGAAAGTGTGGATATTGAAACCCATGAATATGGAGGATGACCTATATTTGAAAAAACAAACCTCAATAAGTATTTTCTGCAAATATTGCTGGTGGTTTCTGATGGCAAAAGGTCTGAATGTCATCATATTCATGATTTTTTGAACTAACCTTCTAAGACAAGTTCTTGTCTGTAGAGTCCATAGTTCCCCAACTCTTTATTAAGGAGACATTATCATGAAATCTAAAAGTATTCACTATGAGAGCAGTTTCTCTGGTGCATCTGTTATTCTTTAGTTGTCTACAAAAAGGAATTGGAATATGGAAGCCTGCCAAAGAATGTAGTAAATCACTAAAGAAAAAGCTGGTGGAAAGGTCCTATGACCTATAGTATATTAGTGTATACTAAGAAATGGAGTATGGAAACCAAACAAGATGAACTTGAGCTCTTGATACAGGAAAGCAAATATTATGGTGTTCTGGAAACCTAGTGGAATAAGAATCATGACTGGACTGTAGTAACTATTTGAATGTTTCAGTTTGCTACCACACTAAGTAAGATATAATCAGTTTGTATGTATTCTCCAGACTGGACTAGATCAAGTGAATTACACATCACAGATTGTACAGCCCTCTTCAGTTTAAAAACTTAATATAATACATAATTTTAATAGGAGTCTGGTAATAATCCTATTAGTTTCTGTTAGTAGTCTATGATGAACAATATATGTTTTAGTACACATTGCTAAAAGTTCATGGTGTTTATGTCTACTGTATCTCTGGGAAGATCCATTTCTTTTTTTTAAAACAACTTCATAACTATTATGAGCAAAACTTAAACATTTGCAATTTTTATCAGGCTAGAACACTAGAACCTTCCCTGCTCCTTTTTGTCTCAGCTTGCTTCTGATGCACTAGAGAAATCAGAAAACGTTGAATGGCATTTTCAACTGAGATTTTAAGAAAGTGAATATTAGATCCTATCAATGTTGCCCTCTTCAAGTGAGTGACTCAGGCAAGGCCAGTTGGACAATTTGAACCCGGTGGTTCCTTCTGTGGCAGCATCTGCAGAACGGCTGTGCTTGGAAATGAAGATTTGGAAAAACCATCTTTCTTTTAACTGCAAATGGTGAGGTTAAAGATGGGGATAAATAATTCAATGATATCCATATAATGTTCCAACTTGGCTTTCCATGAAGCTTTAAAATTAATCATGAGATTTGACTGGGATGTGCCTTTGGATCAATCTCACAGGACTCCTCAAAGGTCAAACCAGGTCAACTCTAGAATGAAATGTTCCTGTTTTCCAGAGGAAATAGGTATCACCATTTGGACTTTCTGAAGGTTCATCATCTCCTCGTGAGCTTCCACAGTTTCTGAGATCTTCATGGGAGACACTTCTGCTAGTCCCACTGCCCTCATAGGAACATCTGGTGAACTACTCAGAACCTGTCCAGATGGGGCAACTTGGAGTGGTCTGGCTTGCACTTTAAAAAAAGTTCTTATCTCTCATGCAATCTCTTGCTTCACCAATCCTTCCATTCACACTGATTGACATTTTTCTTCCTGTGAGAAGAGACCAGAAAAGTCTTTGGATTTCTCCAATTTGTCTTCCTTTTGATTAACAACACTCCCCTTCCTTAGTCCTTCCCTGCCTTTTCTCACAGCTATCATTCAATGGATCATGGCTACTCTTCCTTTTACTATTTATTAGTGAAACTGCAATGCATCTACACTGCAAGCTACAAATACAGTACTATTATCCATGCATCTTGATTCTCTAGAAAAGCACTGCATCAGTAAGAAAATAGATTTAAAATGTAAATTTTTTTAAAAAAGGTACTGTAGATGAACACCACAGGCTTGTTTTTTCAATGTCTCTCTTGCCCAACCCACGATGGCACAGGCTCCAATTAAAACCTATTAATAATGACATATTTTGCATAATCTCCATTCATTTGGTCCCATCTTGGGGGTTAGCATTTGGGAAGGAAGAATGTCTCCCTCTCAAAAATCATCTAGAAAACTTCATGCATTGTTGTCTGGTTTTAGCTTTCTTTCTAGCACAGACACCATTGCCTTTCCCACTGAATCATGGGATCAAGGTTGCTTTATTATCTCAAAAAACTGAAAAGTTTTTATTTGCCATGGGAAGGGGGAATTCTGTCCTGTTCCCCCATACTTTTCAACTCCACTCCCCACCAAATAAGCTACAGGGTTGTTACATCTGATAATACTGCTCAAGGCTCTATTTTGGTGCGAATTAATCATCCACAAGGGCTATAGAACAAGATAATTAGGAATGCTGAGAATTGCACAGACAAAAACAGCAGCAATAGCACTGTGCCATAAAAGAATGGGATGGCTTCAACAAATTGTGGGATAGAGTGCTCGAAGACAAAATACACATAGAAGTCATGATTTAACTCCAACCAAATCCAAATAATGAGATAAATGCTCATGTGGACAGGCCCAGATGGAGAGCATGATCCAGCTCCCAGCTTGAAAAGGTTGGGAACCCTGATATAATGTGTTTGTTGCATAGTTATGGTCTTTTTTTTGGGGGGGGGGGTTAGCACCAGGTTGTGGAATGGGCTCCATCAGGAGGCCCTCTGGCTTTCCAGTAACAGGCATAAATCTTTCTTCTTAGGCTGGCTTTTAGGATTTAAAAGAGATGGGGGAAAGAAAACCTGTTGTGGAATGTTGGAATTTATTGTTACTTAGCTTAACTTAACATGAATGTGATAGTTACATGTTAGTCTTCTGATGGCAAGTCATGAATAACATTGAGAAAATATTTTGGGAGATAAGTTAATTACCAATTATAAATAACATCCTAGGTCCAGTAAACTTACACAGAGAAAGAATGAAGTTTTATTTTTCCACTGTGTATGTAGATCAGGAATTCCCAACTTTTTAAAGCTGGTGGTCCGGTCACACTCCCTCAGACAGCTTCGGGGGCTGGCTGGCCATTTTGCCCTTCCTCCACCACATGGCACTTCTGGGTGTGGTGGAGGTGGTTGTGGGGCACATGAAATGGCGCTGTGAGCTGCATCTGGCCCATAGTTTGAGAATCCCTGATGTAGAGCAATATGTCATAAGGAAGCTATGCATGTGTAATAGAGAATCACTGGCCTGATTTATACCAAATTATCAAATATTTGTACAGTCTCATTGCTTTTTATCTTGCAAATAAAATCTTAGCTGTAACTGTCACTGGAATTCTAGGGCTGGAGAGTTATGTAAATTCAAACAATTCTATTGTAAACAAGACTGCATGTGATTTTTTGCAATAAGATCCTATACCTGTTTAATGGGGAGTAAGCCCCAACTCTTTTTTTTATTTTTTTTTCCACTCATTTTAATTCCTCCCCTGCTGTTGGCTTTTGTATTTGCAACTTAATTTTTATTGGATTAGCATTTTGTTACTGTTGTATTGTTGTAAACTGCCCTGAGTTGCCACGGCGAATGGGCGGCAATATAAATTTGAATGAATGAATGAATGAATGAATAAAATTATTGTCTACTTTTGTGTTTCCAGTCACTATATTATTAGTTTGTTTTCAACCTAGTGGTATGCCACCTATAGAACCTGAAGGTCTTAAAAATACAAGTACTGTACTGTAATGACAAGTGAATGAGGCTTCCTAGCATTCTTGTATAAGATTGCTCTGTAATTCATGCAAGTGAATCAAGATGGTACTGTATAATCATGGATTCTGTAAAATAATAACAGAATATTTTCTTCCTATCAGCTGTCATCTGGATGGGCAAGAACTGGGATATCTATATATAAAGCCCATAGCAGGTCAGAATCATGAACATGGGCAATAATAGATCGTACACCAGGAGTAAAAGTGTAAGTAACTCTTCTTGTAATAGTCTATTTTTCCATGTATATTCAAGTATTTTCCCACATTGATTTCACAAGTGAGTCTATTGATATTTGTTTAGTTTACAAAACATCTGTGAAAACTCTGTTGTCCATCATCTTTTAGATATATCCCGGATAAACAATGCTCATTCAGCATGGTTTTTCCTGTCAGGGTAACTTAGGGTATTTATTCTGAGGGAAGTGTGAAAACCCAGCACAGAAATTGGTCCATTTCAGTGGCTGCCCTGACTTTGTGGAAAGTGCTTCCATCCCATGTCACAAACTGTCAAAAGTGGAATTGCATAAGGAAGCATTCAAGAACTTGCTGTCTCTAAATTATTTTCTTCTCCACATAAATTATATCCTGTTTTGCTGCCATTCCTTTTTTTCCTTTCCTTTTTTGGCTTGCTGTTTAAGCCTTTTAATAATTGTTTGCTTACCCATTCAGGTGTTTATATCTGTATAATCTTATTATTGCATGTTATCTTTTTGAGTGGTGTATCAGATTATATCTTTTTTGCATTGATGCTGGTTTGAGTAACTACATAGTTAGATGGGTAGGATATAAATTGAAACAAACAAACAAATAAATACACACTTGCGTGCTCCTCTTCATAAGAAAAAAATATTACTAAAAACTCTACTTTTTTTTGTAAATTATGGCATTTGATTCCTAGTTATTTTCCATAGAGTGCATATTGAACCATTTATTTCTCTAAATTTTAGAATCTAAAATAGAAGGGGGAAACTATTTCTCATCCGAACAACTAATCTACCTGATGCAAATTGTTGCTACATAAACTAGTTCTAGGCTTCATGTTGAGGTACTCTATGCTGCCATCTCTGGATTAGGCAGCCAGGGAGAAAATACTGGAGGAACTTGCTTTAGGTTGTGGGACCTCAGTCGAACTCCACAGGTCTACAACTTAACATTCCTTGAAATTTCAAGATCAAAACCTTAGACCAGGGCGGAGGATTTGTGATATCACAAAGTCATGGCAGGCAAAGGTTTGGAGAGAAGCTGGAACTGTTTCTGGGCCATCTTCTGGGCCATCCCAGAATATGGATAAAACCTGGCTGTATTGTGGCAATCTAAAACCAAGGAGGAGAAAACCTTGGAAGCTGCAGTTGTTGCCATTCCTGCTAGGACTCACATCCTATGAACCCTAGTCAGGATGATATTCAACCCATATGACACATGGGGAGTTTGTCCTATAGCATGTGTGGAATTTGTCTCAGTTCGCTGTTGCTGCTGAGGGTTGTGAAAAGTTCACAAGGAGCTGTTTTCATAGGCCCTGTGCCACTGCTGCTGGAGTTGATACAACAAGAAGTCTCAAGACTTGTGATGGTGATGCTACCATCCCTAGCATGATTACAGATGGCACAGTGGAATGTAGCCACATACTGTTTCTTTTCAGGCATCTCAGAGAGAAAACGAAACAAAAAGACAAAAAACATTGTGGCACTTTAAAGACTAACTGCTGTATTTTAATGTTAGCTTTCGTGGATCAAGTCCACTTGACGAAGATGGAGATGTTGGTTACGACTTTCTGTACAGTAGCAATTGACAAAAATGTGGAAAGGGCTGTTAGCAAAATTTCTTCAAAAGAAGGAAAACAAGCAGAACATAGTTTTTTACAAATCAGGGTTGGAACTCTTGTAAAACATGTGAAATATATTTGTAAACTGTATTAGAAAGAGCTGAATGTGTTGAAAGCTCAAAGCTTAAGTTTTATATAAGCAGATGTAGGAAAGATCAATTTGTTTATACCAGTGAGTGGTTTTGGTAAAATGCTTAGCTGTGCAACATGTAATGCCAAAAATGCCATTCTGCAACAATTTCCTTTGGAAGGGTTTGCCTTTTTGCCATAGTGATATATTCTCAGTGACATCATCCTGAAGTGAGGAATGAGGATGTTTGAGTATTTCCTGGCACAGACTACATGCCGGCTTGTTAGAGTGGCAGAACGCCAGACAGTGCTGCTTTGATGGTTCATAAACTCATATGAGTAGGCATGATGCCTTATTTGAATACAGCTTAAGATGCAGTCCTAATTAGCTAAGATGATTCAAGGCTGACCAAGCCAGCCAAGGGTATTCTAATTTGAAACTCCTCTCAGGTAAAGGCTGTTGGAAATCTACAGAGACCTTGTATGCAGTGGTGGGGTGCTGCTGGTTCAGACCGGTTCAGGTGAACCGGTAGCAAAAAATTCCATTTGATGCATGCACACTTGCACGGTTTCTCCCCGAATCCTCCTTCAACCCCAGCGATGGATTGCTGGGGCTGAAGGAGGGTTTGGGGACAAACCGCATGGTTTCCCCCCAAAGCCCCCCCTAGTCTCAGCAATGGATTGCTGGGGCTGATGGATGGTTTGGGGACAAGCACATGATTTTCCCCCCAACCCCCCCGCCTCAGCAATCCTAAAATGGAAGAAGTTTGGTTTAAAGAAGAAATTAATTAAAATATGTAAATAATCTTCTGTTAATATAGGTTAGGATTAACTAGATAGATTGACAGAGAACAATTTATGAGGTGGTTCTTAATTGGGAAGTCTACAGAGAGTATTGGATGTATATAGACAAATATACAAGAGTAAGAACCTGCAACTAACTTAGTAGGAAAACTGAATAACTTGGATCACCATAGTAAGTACAGAAAAAAATGGGGCGATAAGTTTAGGATTGAAAATCTGAATAGAAATAATTTAAAGGAAAAGTAATGAAATGAGCAATGGTAAGACAACTACCATCAGGAGGAAAGGAGAAAGAGAAACAGCTGCATTATTATGAACAATAGAATTTACTCAATGTCCTTATATATCAGCAAGAACCCACTCTATTCCTGGTCTCCCTTCTCTGGTACTTGGAGGTGGTCCTTCAACGGAAGGATAAGAGTGAAGAAGATAGAAGAAGGTGAAGGGTTGGGTTGGGGTGATTGAAGATGTTTTCATATGTTCTTATATGTTATATATTATTGTGGGTTGTGGGAGTTGAAGAATTGGGTGAGGGTGAATGTACTCAATGTTGGCCCTGAGGAAGTGGACAGGCTTCTTGCATCTGTTTGCGCCACGACCTGTGCACTGGACTCATGCCCTGCCTGGTTAATAAAAGCTTCCAGGTCTGTGGCAGGTGGCTGGGTCGAGGCGATCATCAATTCTTCTTTAAAGGAGGGGCATTTTCCTGCACCTTTTAAACACGCTTTGGTGCTCCCCCTCCTGAAAAAGCCGTCCCTCGACCCCACGATAATTTCCAACTACCATCCAATGTCCAACCTACCTTTTTTAGGTAAGGTTTTGGAAAAGGCTGTGGCGCAGCAGTTGCAGGGGGTCCTGGATGAAGCGGATTATCTGGACCCGTTTCAGTCAGGATTCAGGCCCGGATATGGTACCGAAACTGCACTAGTCGCTTTGGTGGATGATCTCTGGAGAGAGCGGGACGGAGGGGAACCGTCTGTCCTTGCTCTTCTCGATCTCTCAGCGGCTTTTGATACTGTCGATCATGGCATCCTTCTGGGTAGGCTCCAGGGTCTGGGGATCCAGGGCACAGTGTTGTCCTGGTTTGCCTCATTCCTGAGGGGCAGGACCCAGTCGGTATGCCTGGAGAAGGAGAAGTCCAGCCCTAGGCCCCTGCAATACGGGGTGCCTCAGGGTTCGGTACTTTCTCCTCTCCTGTTTAACATCTATATGAAGCCGCTGGGTGAGATCATCCGTTCCCACGGGGTAAGGTATCATCAATATGCAGATGATACCCAGTTATACATCTCCGCCCGTGGGGACCCAAGCGGTGCGGTGGAAGTCCTTTCCAGGTGTCTGAAGGCTGTTAAGGTCTGGATGGGGGACAACGGGCTACAGCTGAATCCCGGCAAGACTGAGTGGCTGTGGGTAAGGGGTCCCGTGTTAACAAAGGAGCTTCCACCTTTGGTTCTGGATGGGGCAGCCCTGCCCCAAACAGACCCGGTGCATAATCTGGGGGTCCTCCTGGACTCACGGCTACTGTTCGAAGAGCAGGTGGCAGCCGTGGCCAGGAGGGCTTTTGCACAACTTCGTGTAATACGCCAGTTACGCCCACTCCTGGACCGGGATGCTCTGCTTATGGTCACACATGCGTTGGTCACCTCCAGACTTGATTACTGCAATGCGCTCTACATGGGGCTGCCCCTGATGACCATCCGGAGACTCCAGCTGGTTCAAAATGCGGCAGCCCGGGTAGTGGTGGGGTGTGGGCGTTATGCTCATGCCTCACCGCTGCTCCGGGAGCTGCATTGGCTGCCAGTATGTCTCCGGGTGCAATTCAAGGTGCTGGTTATTACCTTTAAAGCCCTATATGGTAGTGGGCCAGGATACCTAAGAGACCGCGTCACCCCAAGAACATCTGCCCGTCCCACCAGGGCGGGAGAGGCTCCCTCGTTGTTCCTTCGGCGAGAATGGCGCATCTCGCCTGTACTAGGAGAAGAGCCTTCTCCGTGTCCGCCCCGGCCCTCTGGAACCTCCTGCCCACTGAACTGCACCTTCAGACAGAGCTCCTGCCCTTCCGGAAGGGTTTGAAAACCTGGCTGGCTGGACAGGTTTGGGGACCTGGGAATACGAGTTCCCTTACCAGGTGGCTTATTTAAAGGACTGCCAACCTGGGTCTGGAAGTGGGACTGTGTACTGTTTTTAATTTTTGTGGTAATATTTTGATGACCTTTTAACTGATGTTTTATTGGAGTAAACTGTTTCTTATGCTTTTACTTTTATTTTTAGTGTTTTGTAAGCCGCTCAGAGTCGGGTTCTCCCGATTGGGGCGGGGTATCAAGTGTAATAAATAAATAAATAAATAAATAAATAAATAAAAAAAATTTGTTTACTTTTTTAATTTTAATGTATATTTGTTTATCTGTTTTTTGTTTGTTTAAATGTATCTTGTCCTATTTTTGTAAAATAAAAAAGATTTAAAAATAATCAAGATAGTTAGGAATCAGTGTGTTGCATTAAAGTGATCCAAGGATTTATGGTGTGCTCTAGAAAGTTATCATTTGGAGAGGGTGGTTTTGGGGTATTTGGGGTCATGTATGCCAGATGCTCTGGAACATACTCTTCCAGGAATCAGCAAAGTGGGAACCAAATGGTGTGGGGAAAGATGGAGGCGTACAAAGGAAATATTAGAGGAAATCTTGAAAGGAACTATTTCTTAGAAAAATAGAACAATCAGTCTTAACACCATGGAGCAGATGGCAATGGCAGCAGCAAATGTCATGGAAGAATCAAGAGGCTAGTTTCTACTCTGTATGCTCATGCTGCCCTTCGAGTAAAGTACTAGAATAGAAATGAGGGGTGGCTATGGATGATGATTGTCGCTATGGATGCTTCTGCTTTGACCAATTGCGAAAATGACCTTTTGTCAGTGTCTCCAGTTGTCATAATATATTCAATTGATAAAATAAGAGTAATTCTAAAGCAGGGGTGGCCAACTTTTTTGCGCCACAGGCCTGACCACATCCCCGGAAGCAGAAGCGGATGCATTTACAGCTGTCATAAATATGCCCACTTCCATGTTTTTGACAGTCATGGGTGCATTTGCATATGCACGTTCATGTGCCTGTGCATGTATAAACATGTCTGCTTCCACATCCTGGTGCAGGGGAGAAGGTGACAGACCTGATGGGATGGCATCGTGGGCCGAGTCCGGCCCATGGGCCGTAGGTTGGGAACCCCTGTTCTAAAGTATTGAGAATTATAGATGCATGTCAGATCTACAATCTTTTCATGTCCCCCTTTTTTTTTTGGGGGGGGAATGAAATCCAAATAACTTCACAGCCTGGGATGCAGCTTGTTCCTTTTTCTTTAATCTGGCAATTCTATAGCTTTTAGCCCCAAGCAACTCACATGTTTCAAGCTGTGCCGCCAAACATGTTAGTATTCAGGTTGCTCAGGTGGCTCCTGGTTGCCTGGTTGCTTCAGAATATTAAATCCATTAAAAATAATGCCTACAAACATCATGCAGTGACTATAATCCATCAGGAGAGTTGGTGTCTTGCATGCATAATGTACATTTGCACGTTTATTCTATTGCACTTTGAGAACCTGGTATGGTACAAACCTAGGCAAGATTTAGCCAAGGGATTTAACTCTCATGTGCTTCTTCTAAACCCACAAGAGTCAACATTTTATTGGAAAATTGATACAGAACTAGACCTACAGTTCAGGGCTTCTACATTTACAATTTTTATAACTGTCACCTGCAGAATTGTAAACCACATGCCCAAATCACTAAATATATATATTGTTCTATTCTACTATGCCCTGCAGTAAACCTGTCTAGGACAAAAAACGATCCTAACAATTCTATCAAGTTTTCCCACTGAAATTGTTTTCTTGTCCCAGCCATTGTAATACAGTACTGTATATTGAAACAGAAAAGAATGCCATGCACTCTCTGCCTCTCTCGGTGAAACACAATGCAGTGAAGCAGAGGTGATATGCTTTGATTGTTTGTAGGCTGATTTCATTTGGTAGAAATATAAATCCCTTCCATTGGAGGGGCTTCTAAATTCAATGGAATCAGAGAGAACACCACAATAAAAATTTATGATTTATTTTGTCTTATTTCCTTCTATTCCACCTCATGTTTTCTGGATCTTGGTGTTTGGGAAGAAACCACGTACAAACATTCCTTTGGAAATGGGGCATTTTATAACCTGCAACACCCTGCAATTCTCACTGCATCAGAAAATATCTCACAAATAACACAGTGGAGTGTTTTTTGGAATAGTAGCCATGTTAGTCTGTATTTCAAGCATATCAGAGAGCATATCAAAACAACAACAATATTGTGACACTTTGAATACTAACGGCTGTATCTTAACTATAGTTTTCGTGGATCAAGTCCACTTCGTCTGTTGAAGGCCTACAGTAAGATTCAACAGTTAGTCTTTAAAGTGTCATAATGTTTTTTTGTTTTGTTTACTCTATGATATACAGTGGAGTGTGTGTGTGTGTGTGTGTGTGTGTGTGTGTGTGTGTGTGTGTGTGAGTGACTGAGTGAGTGGGTGCATGCTTAGAACATGCATGCACACACATGCAGCACCCTATCTCCACTGTATTAATCAGGAGGTAAATGCACACATACTACACATATCAGACACATTCAGACTCAAAAAAGAAATGAATGTGGACTAAATGACTGAATGTATACTATTTGCTTGAGTCCAGCATAACAGTGAAATCTGAGATGGCTTCACTAATCCAAATATTGCAAAGTGGAAGAAAGGAATACAATAAATGACAAGAACAATCGCTATTCATTAGTCAACTAAAAGCAATAAAACGACTTTAAGTGTAAGTTGAACAATAATTGGGCAATATATGTATTCAAGCAAGCAAAACTGTAAAATGCAGAATTATGACTGTATCCTTGTACTTCTACCCTGTTATCCTGTTGTTCATGTGTCATACAACCCATCTGCCATGTTCTTTTACCAGGGGCTTTTTGAACACAGTGTGATCTCACATAAGCAATGAGTTGTAATTGCAGAGTGCAAGGATGAGTAAAGGACTATGTTCTAAAATAGCATGGGAATTTTGTCATGTATTCTATTTTGGTTTAATTCCATTTTTTATTGGATAACATGACAGATTTACCTTGGAAATACCAGGCTTGAATGTTTCAGCTGATGTATGCCTGTTATGTTTTGGGAGTAGGTGCATATAAATTTCTTCAAAGAATTCACGGTTCAAAAGATTATTGGGCCTTGTACTTCTCCTAAATCATTTCTGGCAATCTATTTGAGCCCGGGGTGCTCTTTTCTCTTTCAACTCAATGTCAGTACAATATAAGGTAATGGGTGAATTCTGAACCACCTTCTTTCATGTATAATTCACCCCCCCCTTTGCTGCTGTGCTTAATAAAAATAGGTAGGCGATTGCAGAGATCACTACAGCACTCTTTTATGAGGAGAACACCTAGCTTTGCTTTGTGGTTATAAAGCCTTGCAAGCTACAAAGGGCCAGTGGGCCCTACTGTTAGATAAAGGAGGGCAGGAGATTTTGATTAAGATATGAACATAAAGCAAACCAAGAATGTAAGAGCTTTACTGGATCAACCCAAAGGTCTGTATCTAGTCTAGCATTTCATCCTCATGGCAATCAACCAGATGCCTATGGAAAGCCCACTGACAGAATGTGAATAGAATAGTACTAATAGATAGTATTGAGAAGCACACTGATGCTGCTACTGGAGGGGCCTAACCCTTGCTGCTGCCTAAGGAAGCAAGCAAAGTACTATATCTCCCCAGCATCATGCTACTGGTGCAGAATCCCTCCTCCCCCTCTTCCAGAAAAAATATCCTCAGCAAAGAGGAGGAGAATGAGGCACGATGGCAAAAAATTGCTCATCCTGTCTTATCAGAGGTTGTAAGGATGTGATGCAGCATCAGCATTCTTCCAGAAGGAGAAAGATTCAATGGCAGCACAGACAACTATGATCATTACATGAGGGGGTGGGGTGGGGTGGGGTGTTAGTCACCTCCTATTAAAGAGGAAGAGGAAAAAACCATATTGACCACCCCAGGGGTGACTCTTGTCCCCAAAACCATATCTTACCAAACTGCCCATTTTTGCACATAAGAATAGTGTTTATGAAAAACGACTGGGGTATGACATCAGATTTTGTATACCTGGGTTCAATCATCAACTCAAATGAAGAGGGCAGCCAAGAAACCAGAAGACTCAGACTTAAAAGAGCAGCAATGAAGAAATTAGAAAAGCTCATCAAGTGTAATAATGTTTCACTAGTTACCAAGACCATTTACACTGTTATGTTGTTGATCACCATGTAAATATAAATTTGAACTAATAAATAAATAATAAATAAATAAATGTATGGATGTGAAAACTGGACAGGAAAGAAAGCTGGCAGGGGGGAAATGATTCTTTATAAATATAATGCTGGAGGAGAGCTCTGTGTAGCTATCCAGAAATATGTAAGTCAGTTCTAGAGCAAATCAAGAGAGATTTGGAGACAAAAATGGTAATGTTGAGGTTGTCCTACTTTGGGCATAGCCAAATCAAATTGGCCAAAATTCTCTTGCTCAGTAAATTGGCTTGATGTTAGTGGTATAACTTTAGGAAAGAGAACTGCTTCAACTTAAAGTAAAGACATTATCTGTTGAATACTGAGTTGTGAGATTCAATGTGAAACAGATAAAGTATTTGATGATTTCTTAATCTTGAGGCAGTTCCCCACAAAAAGTTATACCATTAATATTACATTGGAATAACTATCTAAGAGAATTTTGAACAATAACCAGCAAAAGAACAAGAAATAGAACATAAGATGGAAAAGGTACTTTTTTGGCCTGTGATTTCCAAAATCCCTCAGCCAGCATCATTTATATAAAGGAATCCAGACACTGGTAATGTTCCTGTTGAGTCACTTCTTCATAAACATGAAACATACCCAAGAAAATTTGGTGCCTAAGGCAAAGAACAAGATGACACCCTTTCCCTTTCTGTAAACTAAAGCCAACTGGCAACTTAATCTAACTTCAGCACTGGCAACAAGACAGCTCCTTGCTTAGCACCCCATGACAGGTTATTTGGCATACACAACTCTCTAACCCAATGTCTTGCTGCCGCCTTCCATCATCTGCTACCTAAGGCAATCACTTCACTCTCAGCTTCCCAGAAGCTTCTGTTTCCATGGTGGGCTGGATGGATATCTTCTAGATCTTCTCTTGTTCTCAGTATAACAGCAAGAGAATGACCCTCAACATCCTCTGAATGGATATGAGCCTCAAGTCCACCAGCTCAAATCCAGGAATAACTTTATGGCAAGAAAAAACACTCTTGAGGGTACACAAGAGCAAAACCAAATTAGAAGATGGAGGAAGAAGCTCACTGGACAAAGATCAACATTAAAGGAGGATATGGCTGAGGATATCCACCTCCCCACATCACTTGGAGGACCCTGAATATGCTGTGGTCTGGAGTCTCTAAATGCAAGACCAACATGCTCAAGTGGGGGGCTACTAGTGGACAACAACACCCTGGGCGAATGTGGAGAGATACAGAATCTGGCTTATTTACTGGTCTGCTGATTATTGCTGGAAACATGTACCGATTAGGACTTAGGTTTGGCAAATGACAAAGCCAGGAAAGTGGCTTCATTTGGCAGTCCAGGGTTTGATTGAGAAACCAAAGAAGATGTGTAGCAGCAGTATTTTCAGGCTTATTCCATACAATCTTTTTTAAAAAATACCCTCAAGAAAAGCTAACAAACACTGTGCCCACCCCAATTCTCTGTGAAAGCTTTGCAAATATTATTTTTTGATGTCCAGTTCCTCATATACTAGGGCAGCCCATTTCGTATCATTGATCTACCAGCAGGTGGCCATTTCAACATCACACAACACATGCTGGGAATCAGAGACTACTTTGCCAAAACTGTAACTGGGAAAGGAAATTAAACTAGGCAAAGAGATGTTTTCACATGGAGATGTAGGAGACAGATTTTCTCATTAAAACAAGAACAGAGGCATCTTCTCTAAATTATTACTCATTTCCCTCCCACCAAAACATGTACACCAGTTGAAGAAAGAAAATAAAAACACCACATAAACAGCCATTAATGGAGGAAAGCACTAGCCACTTCTTTAAAGGAAGTCTTAGGGCTGTGATGGTGAACCTTGGCACTCCAGATATTCCCGGACTTCAATTTCCAGAAGCCCAAGCCCCTGTGAATCCACATGAATGGGTTTGCTGCAATTCATCTGGCTCACGCCATCCTTGTCACTCCCAGAATCAGAAGTAAAACGCACCCATACAGTTGGACGTAGCTGCCATGTCTGTCCCTTAAGATACTGAACAGAGATTAACAGCTATAATTGGGACAGTGCCTGTTGTTCCAAGTATGCAGGATTTTAAACAGACTTGTAAAACCAGCACCTCATTCCCCATACTGAAATAAAACTGATGTAGGTAAGCTCGCACTGGTTGTGTTCAGCTCTGAATTGCTCATTGTTCCCTGTTCCTGTTATTTTCTTTCCGGTTTTCATTATGACTGTAAACTCCTCAGGGGCAAGGACTTTTCCTAAGAAAAAGAAAACTGTGCTGGAACAGACTGTGAAAGCCCTTCTAGTCCAGGGTTCTGTTCCCCACAGTGGCTATTCAGGAGCAAGATAGAAAGGCAATAGATCCCCCCCCCCCATTAGCAGTTGATATTCTTTTCTGTCCCTCCCCCACAGCAGTTGATATTCAGAGTCATACTCTTTCTAATCCTGGATACAGTTAATAGCTATTGTAACTTCGGCCACTGATAAAGTCATTCTCTATTACCTTGTCTAGACTATTTTTCAAGCCACTCCTAGTTGGTACCTCTGGAGGTACATGTACAGTACCTCAATTTGGGAATTAGTGACTTAGAGCACATTTATGGATAGCTAAGTATAGATAAATCTCTCTCTATTCAGTAGAGTCTATTCTACTGAAGCTGGATTCACCAATGGAAGCCTCTAGCCATCAGGAATTTGCGTCTGCTGATTGCATGATCATCATTGTGCATACAGACCTGTACAACTGGATTTAAGCCTTTGTATTGTAAATCCTGTGTGGGTCCTCAAGATATATGATTGAAGACTTTCAAATTGGAGTAATCAGACTTAGAAAAAACATACATGCCTGTGACCTGAAGAGAATCACAGAACAAAGCAAGATAATTTGTAAACTAGAAAATATGAGAAAAGCTCCTGCTGTGACATCACATACAAAGAGCATGGGCATATTTATACCATATATCTGGACTCGTGGCATGATTCAAGGTGCTGTGAATTAAGCCTGGTGCTTTGAGCACACAAAACATGTACTCTATCACTAAACATTTGTATGTGCTATTTTAGAGTTCCATTGGGTGTCCCTGAATAATATAAAACCACTGAATAAAACATGACTTAATTATTCAGAAATGTTCACCTGGTTTACTACGTGCAGGTTGCATTGAAATGAATAATGACTTGCTTAGTTCAATCATTTAGCTAGTTTGATGCGATAAATATTGAATTTGAAGATGCAAGATGTCTTTATTTAAGAATCCAATTTATCTGCTGGATCTGTGCTCTCTCTGTTAGTGAACAAGTTACAAAATGTGGTTTTTTCCTTTTGTATTCTTGCTTTTTTGTGTCATTGTGTATGTGTTCAGAACTTCCTTCATGCATTTATTTATCTTAATGGAAAAACTTTCCTCTGACTTTTGATCAACTCCAAGCATTTGACAACTCATTAAAAGCTAATGCTAAATTTAAAAAATGTTGAGATCTCAATGGGGATAACCCATATCCTGCAGTACAAATGTGATCTGTCTGATGCAAATTTGTATTTTATGGGTTTCCTTTAAAAGTGCATATTAAGTTAAAAGACTAAAATTGAATACATGACTGAATTAGACTATTTAATTTACAAAGTAGAAATTATATTAGCTCTTTGAAGATCTAATGCTGGTGTTCCTTTGGTGTTGTTTAGTTTGGCTCTACACATGTGTAAATATTAAAGAATATGTAAGAGGATTTCTTCCTTTAAGTTAATTGTAGAAGTGTTCCAGTTAAGTAAAAGCTGTCCCTACAATGTTTGGAGGCGGAAAGAAAACTTTGACTGATCAGTCATAATTATTCACTTTATGCCTTTTATTGTACAAGTATGTGGGGAGGTAGAGTGGAGATATAGCTGTGAGATTAGGAGTTAATTTTAATCAGTGGGTCTAAATCTTTTGTATACAGTAAAACTTCGCATAAAGAGCGTCTCACTTAGAGACTAACTCGCTTAAAGAGCAGAATTTTCTCTGAATGGTCACCTCGCTTAACAATTAAATCGGGGTTTGCAATTCCCCCCCTGCCAGAAGTCACAATTGGTCACTTACAATTGTGTTTTGCTTAAAGAACAAATTCGCTTAAAGAGCAATCCTGTGGAATTCATTATGCTCTTTAAGCAAGATACACTGTATTACTTTCCCATAAAACTCTCCCCAAGACCTCAAGTCTCTCTATGACTAAAACAAAAACAAAAAGATGCCATCAAATACCCCACCACCACCAGCACCAGCACCACCACCACCACCACCACCACCACCACAAAATACATTTCTGTGTTTATAGGAATTTGGTCATTGAGTGCTGTACTAAAATGTATTTATTAAAATTTTAATAAAAGAATTTTTTTTCATCAGGTATTCTGTTACTCCATCCTTTAGAAGATCACTGCTAAAAGACGTAGTAAGAAAATACCTGATGAACAAATTTAGGTGGGCTGGTCATGTTGCACACACAAGTGACAATAAATGGAGCACCAGAATAATGAATTGGTTTCTGAAAGATCGCAAAAGACCTAGGGGAAGACTACCTCACAGATGGGAAGATTTTCTCAAGAAAAATGTTGGACCAACAAGGAGAACAACTGCCATGGACAGAAGTTGTTCAGAATGTCTTCGCGGAGATGTCTACTCATAATAGGACTCCTCATTGAATAACGACTCCAAGGTATCAATGGAATATAAACTGTTTGTGCACTTCTGTAGTGATCTTGGGACACAGTAAAACAAACAAACAATAACTGGGATAGCAGAGAATAAACAAAACAAAACAAAAATAAAAACACTGTAGCAATTTAAAGACTAAGTGTTATATTTTAATGTGAGCTGTAACAGAAGGGACCTGCCTCTCAGGGAGGCCCCAACATTCTTCTGGATTGCACTTCTTGGCTGGGCAACCCAGGGACGGATTTGTGTAGAAAAGGTAGCATTAGGCCAAATAACCACTCCAAGTTTCTTCAAAAAATATACTGAAACATTGTAAAATACAGGATAAAGTCCATCTTAAGAACAGCAAGCATTTCAAAGCAGAAATAAACCATTAAAGGTTCCAGGGAAAGCATGCGGCCCCACTCCTTCCACCAGTCTCACATTTTGCAGAATGGCTGCACAGCATTCCACAGAGAGAAAAAGCTGTGTGTGTGTGTGTCTGCGTCACTGGGTTACACTTCTGGCCCTGCTCCTTAGGGATTCCAGCCTATGATCTTATAGCAAGGCATGTGAATCACATTTTCACTAAAACCATGAGGCAAGGATGTTTACATATTTTCTTCTTCCCACAGGTCTAGAATTGCCATTTTGAAAGTACTAAAACACATTTAAGTGGGTAACAAGGTAACAGAAAAAGCACCATTTAAAATGGGGTTTATTCTGCGACATGAGCTTTCATGGATCAAGTCCACTTCATCAGACATGGGAGTGAGACTTCATGGCATCAATTTATATACATTAGATACATAGGCACAGAGGGATTGGTTAGCATGACAGATAAGTATACAAATCAATATGGCTTTTTACAATTGGCAGTAGCAGATCATCTCTGGCTGTTCTTCAGATTAGCTCTAAATGTCCTCTTTTCAATTGCAAATAATGGGAAGATACAAAACAAACACCTAGCATTGAACATTCAAGAATGTGTTACCATGTGAGCACATCCTTGTCCTGTGAAAGAGAATTTTATAGGAAAGTTAGTGAAGGTGGTATAATATAAAAAATATATAATATACAAAATATACAGCAGCATCTGTGTATCAAATTAGATAATGTCCCAGAAACTCTTGGCTAATATTAAAATCTTTGTGATGGGTGTCCAACAGATGGAAGTACAGTGGAACCTTGGTTAACAAACAGCTCAGTTAACATAAAAATTGCATAACAAAAGGAAAGCCAAAAACAAAACAAAAGAAACAAAACAAAAATAAAAAACAATAACACTGTAGCACTTTAAAGACTAACTGCTATTTTTTATTGTTAGCTTTCATGGATCAAGTCCACTTCTTCAGACAAAGAGTGAAACTTACAGCCATGGTTTTTATACACCAAATTCAGGGGGTCAAAGGGAGAAGGGTGTGGTCAAGCAAGATGACAGACAAGCAAGCACAACAATACAGCTTCACACAGCCATTAGCAACAATAGATTATTCAGATTAGCTCTAAATGACTCCCTTTTAATCTCAAGGTTGCTGAGAAAGCCCATTCTGGTCTCTGATCAACTTTTGACCTGCATGCCAGAAAACAAACAAAAACACTGTACCTGGTTACTCTCTGTTTTGCTTAAGAGAATTGGCAGGAAGGTTGTAATATAATATATGAAATCATATAGCAATCTGTGTATCAAATTTGATAATGTCCCAGAAACCCTTCGCTAATATTTAGTCCCCAGCGATGGGTGTCTAACAGATGGATCTATTTGATTTCTGCGGTCTTCCTTTCAATCCTAGTTTTGTAATTTCTCTGTTCCAGAATGGTAATTTACAGATCTTGGATAGTGTCCAGTTAGATTGAAGTGGTTTGAGACAGGTTTCTCTGTGTTGCCATTCCGGATGTCTGATTTGTGTCCATTAATTCTTTTGTGTAAAGATTGTCCTGTTTGTCCTACATAAAGTTTACAGAATTTTTCCCAGAGCAGATAAATTTGTTTTCAATGCATTCCTATGGGAAACCATGTTTCAGTTAATGTTTCTTGATTTTCAATGCATTCCTATAGGAAATTGCATTCAATGCATTTCTATGGGAAATTCGGTTAAAGTAATTTTTGCTGTAAGAAACGTCCCGGAGAACTAATTAATCACGTTAACTGAGATTCCACTTTACAGTATTTTATTTCTGCTCTCTCTCTCTGGATCCTAGTCTTGTAATTTCTCTGTTCAAGCATTGCAAATTTCAAGTTTTGGATAGAGTGTCCAGGTAGATTGAGATGGTGTGAAATGGGGTTCTCTGTGCTGCCATTCCAGATGCCTGATTTATGTCCATTAATTCTTTGTCCTGTTTGTCCTATATAGAGTGCAGAAGGGCATTTTTGGCAAGAGATAGCATAAATCACATTGGCAGAAGAACAAGTAAAACTGCCTTTAATGTTGTGTGTGGTGTCGTTGGGTCCAGTAATACTGTGGGGGCAAAGCTGACATCTGGATTTGCAGCAGGGTTTCGTTCCCATCTCTGTTTCTCTTTTGTGTGTCAATAGTTTTTTTTTTTTTTTTTGAGATTGGAGGGTTGTCTATAAGCAAGTAGAGGTCTGTCGCCTAGCTCTCTGTGCCCTGTGATTTGGAGGCAATCACAGAACACAGAGCCATTCTCTCCCCATGGTTTTCTTGGGTTAAATCCAGCATGTATGGGCTAAATCAGGGGTTCTCAACCTTTTCAAGCTGTGGGCCAGACCACGCCCTCCTCAGACAGCTGGGTGGGCTGGACTGGTGGTTCTCCCCACCATAGAAGCTGCCATAAAATGTATCTACAGCTGTCATAAACACATCCACTTCCACTTCTGGTGGTGACAGCGGCAACAGCAGCAGCGGTGGCAGCAGCAGTGGCATCATGGGCCACATGAAATGGTTTCACAGGCAGGTTTAGTCCACAGACCGTAGGTTGAGAACCCCTGGGTTGAATGGTTAAAAAATATTTTTAAATGAAATACACTTAGCAACAGGGAAAGGGAAACAGAAACCATTCATAAGGAGAGATTGACACTTGCATCTGTGAAGAAGATTGACATCTTAACCCCTCAGTGAAACCAAAGGACCTCTCCTGTGCACTCCAATTATTGGGGTCTTGATGAGAGTCTCTGAAGCAGGTCATGGCTCTGAAGGGCTCCTAGATGCGTTCCCCATGGCCTTTAGGTTAAGCTGCAATGCTAATGATTGAACTGTCATAGGAAAAAGATGCTGCATGTGCCTTGCATTCTCAATTCTTCTCTTCTCTTGCCTTTTAAAGATTTAGGGCTTTAGGGGAATCAAGCTCCCAACCTTTGGCTCCGCAGACAGATACCTAAATCATTGAGCTATCCAGCCAGCTCTCCTGTCTGTACCACCTCCCCACAAATGCAAGGTGTGCGATATACATATAAACACATTGATACTGAGATAACTAGCCCTGATGCCAGCTTGAAGTGGAAAAGAGATAGGTGCCGAAACATCAAAGCTGCCATGCTCAATCATTGTACACAAAAATTCCACTACAAACATTGCTTATCTTGAGATTTGTATGCCTGCCTGAAGACACTGGTAAAAATAACAGTTCTGTAAGACTTCAGCTAGTATCCTAAGATTGGACAACTGTAGTTCCCATAGATCAATGGAAAGATGGTTACATTTGCTCAACTCCAGAATAAACATTGTCTTTTTTAGACCTTTGGGTTATTGTGGCATTACTGAAAGCTTGCCTGAAATTGCCATATTGTCATAATTGTTTTATCAGAAGCTGGCCTTATACTCAGCTGCTTTTCAAACTGTAAACTTGAAAGAAATAAACTTTGCTTGCATAATTCTGTAGAATACCTGCATAATTCTGTAGAATACTTGCATAATACTGCAACAGAAATATATTCGGAAAAGAGAAATAACATGTTCCTAAACTCTTTATGTGGTTCCTAGTGTTGAATAAAACAGTCTCATTATTCAGGTTACATAAAAGCTCCTGCATTGCCTTTTTGGTCAAACTGGAACTCTAGTTAAAAGACCTAAACATATGTCACCATTGTATCACCATCAAGGGAGTTGAGTCACAATTTATAACCAAAATAATAATAATAATAAAAAACCAGACACCAACAGCAAAAACTAGTCCACTTTCTGTGATCAGTATTTTTTCCTGTTGCTGCTATGTGTCGTCAAATCCCTTCTGACTTATGGCAGTCCTATGAATGAATAACGTCCATATCATTAGGTATTTCTCAGGTGTTACAATCTTGAGACCCTGGCTTTCTTTACTGAGTCAATCTTTATCAGATCCACTCTTCTTTTTCTTGCTTCCTTCTACTTTTGCCAACTATATTGCCTTTTCCTGCATGCCTTGTTCATTTCATGATCTGCCCAGTTTAGTAAAGAGAGAGAATTCAGGTTTCATTTGTTCTAGCAACCACTTAATTTTTCCTTGTACTGGTCCCTGGTATCCATAAATCTGTACCTACCAGATTGGATGGAAGATGATACAGTGGTGGTTGGAGATTCTAATTACACAATTGCTAGAACTGTTTGCCAGTGTTACTGATCACAGTACAAAATTGGTACATTTATAATAACTACTTGGTGACTCAGATGGCTATTTTGTTGTTCTTGGAAAATAAATCAAAGGAGTAGCAGTGTTTTCAGAATAAGCGAGTGGCTGTTCCAGACATTTTACTTGACTGTTCAAACAAGCAGACCTCAGGAATATATATCTCACATCTATCTCTTTAGGCAGCCTTTGCAAAAATGTTACAGATGGAGAAAGCATCAAATCCCTGGAATGGTTCCACTAGAAAGGTTTGCATATCAACCAAAGTTTAATACAGAGCATTAGTGGCTGGTTTCTAGTTTCTAAAGAAAACAAATAAGCTTACGGGCTCAATTATTAAAGGTTGCTCTTGCTTAAAAGCCAGTCTTGTCTGAATATAGGCTTCAGTGCCCATCTCTGTTTATAGCCAAAGAGCCAGTGCTATCTCTGTCTGCAGATGTTTCCATCAACATGTAGCAGGCATGACTAAACAAAGTGGTACCTATTTATCTACTTGCAATTTCTTGCTTTCAAACTGCTGGGTTGGCAGGAGCTAGGACAGAGACAGGAGCTCACTCTGCCATGCAGCACTTAAGCCTCAAATGGCTGACCTGTCAACCTGCTAGTTGTCAAGTTCAGCATCTTGGACATGGGGGTTATATTAAAACTAGGGAGTAGAATATTTCAATTTTGTTTTGTTCCATTTTTCACCAGTGCAGGATCTGTTTGTGTGGAAACCTATAAGATGTTGATCCATGCTGATCCATGCTGATCCATGTACTTTGACGGTGGCTGTTAGTTGATAGCATTTTTAATGGTCATTTTTCTGTTGGCCAGTCCCCAATTTCTATACATTACAGCTGCTCCTGTTTAGTTTTCTTGAGATAGGACTGTTCCTGCATTCTGCTAATTTTTTTTTTAAAAAAATATCTCCTTGCACCATAGCACAAAATTGAAAATTATATATGAAAGAAAAATAAAATTAGAAAGCTTTGGAGTAAGAATGGTGGGCAAGCAGTTTAACAGATCAAGATTGTAAGGGAGGAAAGAATGAAGAAGGCAGGAAGAAAGTGGTGAAGATACTAGCTGTTCCTATGTTGGTTTATATATATATTATTATTACCACTTTTGTACCATTGCATTTTGGGGAAATGTGAACATTTGAGAAATCCAGAAAAGCTTTTACTCAAAAAGTTATTTTAGCTTTAGTAAAAATAAAAATGATGGAAAAGATGATGATTTAATGTCAATGGTGACCATTCTGCAAGGCAGGATGTCATGCATAATATAGTCTACTCATCTCCAAAGCATGTACAGTAAAACCTCGGATAACGCTAAAACTTGGTTGCACAAGTCTTAGTATTATCCGATTTTTAATGTTATCTGATGCATGCATTGGATAACGTTAAAATCCAATGGGATGAATCGCATAATGTTAAAACTCCATAGAGATACATTGTAACCGGCACAGACTTTAGCAAATGTCATCCGATGCATCCCATAGGATTTTAATGTTATGTGATGCAATCCACTCCCCCCAGATTGCTTAACGTTATGTGGTTTTAGCATTATCTGATGCAAACGTTATCAGAGGTATTACTGTATCTTTCTCCTACCTCCATCAGTGTGGGTGGTTCTAGGTCTGGTCTTTAGTCAGCTTTGGACAACCTCCAAAGGTATAGGAGTTGTGTCCCACTCTAAATCTTCCACATACTTACTCCCAGTTTCAAATAAAGCCTTCTTTGGGCACTCTTGGAGGCAACCCGAACACTTCTGAATGCCCCATGCATTCTCAAAGAGTGCCCAAGGGAGGCCTTTTTGAAAACTGGGAGTAAGTACGTGGTAGCTGAAAGGTAGAACACAACTAAACATGGAAAGATTAATTTTTTGCATGAGTTTTCCTATAGTTTCAAATGACTGTAGCTCGGAGTAGATAAGTTTACCAACCAATTCAGTAGTTCTAATTACATTTCTTACATCTTTCAATGCCACTGTTGTCTTCTTTTAACAGAAGCTGTTGAAACCAAAATGGCAGCTACAGGGCAGGCTAAAAGCATTTTGAGCCTCTTCTCAAATGCATGCCGGGCTTCTGTAATCAAAGTAGATGTCTGGAGCATGGCTTGTTGAAAATAAATGTTCTTGTCAAAAAGCTCAAGGTGAAAGAGCCTTGTGGAATGACAATGTTGAGAGCACTGCTGTGGGCCTCACACAAATGTTTAAAATTTCAAAAGAAGTGGCAAAGTCTGTAACCAGAAATCATAAACTTGTTGCAGAATCCTCACAGGCCTTCTTTTGTGAATGTCCCACGCCGGGGGGGGGGGGGAGAGTGTGAACAGAAGAAGAAAAGAGAATACTGTATACAATTTACAGTCCTTCTTTGGTAACTCTTTCCTAGCTCAGTCTCATTTTTCTTTATATTTGTTTCTGATCTGTGGGAGGTGTAAAGATTATTCTTTCCAAATTTCATTTGAGATTCTGATCTGAATTGGTATAAACTGAGACAGGTCCAAATCTGAATTGCTAACTGGGTACTGATCTGAATTGCAGAGCCTTTAGGCAGTGCACATGTGAAAAGGTAAGCCCCTTAGGTGGTTCCTCCCAAAAGCCACTACCGGTTCTCCAGGACACTGGGAAAAGCTACTACCAGTTCTGGCAAACTGGGGTGAACTGGCTGCTGCCCATCACTGCCTGTAGGTATATAAATGTCCTTGGGAAAAGTTGATGAAAAGATTGTTTATTATAATGTGATCCACATTCCCTAAAAATTGATTGATGGGATACAAAATATGGAAGGCTAACAAATGTAGGTAAATAGACATTTTCTTTCTTGCCTCCTCTTCAACAACCACTTCTTATTATTTACTCCCTTATAATTATGTTATTTGATTTTTAGAAATATTCATTGAAACATAGTGTTCTAAATGGCCATTTAGAAGAAAAAAATACATTCTGTATTTGGAACTCTGTTAGAAATAGAAAGGTAGTCTGGAGCACATGCTTGTGAGAAAGACAAAAGAGGACTGTGGAGGGAGGAAATGAAGTCATCCCAGAGAATATCAATCTAGGCAAAGAAGGGACCAGTTGGCCAAAATAAAGATGGGAATGCCCAGATGACCTCCTAGACCAGTGATGGTGAACCTTGGCACTACAGCTGTTCTTGGACTTCAAGTCCCAGAAGCCCAGGTCCTTGTGAATCCCCGTGTAGATTCACAGGGACTTAGGCTTCTGGGAATTGAAGTCCAAAGAACAGCTGGAGTGCCAAAGTTTGCCATCATGGTCCTAGATGATTTGTCTTCATCACTTCATTCTGCCTTGTCTTTAGGTATGGGACATTTCTCCACTTTCTGCACTTTTGATGGCTTGCAAAATCTTGAAACAAACAAGAGGTGACAGGGAATCCACAACATGTGTCTTTTGAAGAAAAAAAATCCAATACGTCCACCCTGAAAGTCCACCCTGCCCTTTCGGAGAGGCTTAAAAACCTGGCTGGCAGGGCAAGTGTGGGGATCCGGGAATGCGGGATCCCATGTAGGGTGGCTGATCTAGTGGACAGCCACCCTTACCGGGTTTTTTATCTCTTCTCAGTTTTATCTCCTGCTCTGTTTTAAACATTAAAGTTTTAAGCAATAGTTTTAAGTATTAGTTTATGTATTCTTTGTATAAACATATGTGTATTTTAGTGATTCCTAGCCAAAATTGTAAGCCGCCCAGAGTCGGGCTTGCCCGATTGGGGCGGGATAGCAAATGGGAAGAATAAATAAATAAATAAATAAATAAATAGATAAATAAATAAGTGATATATTTACATGCCTATTTCTCAACTGAACATATAAACAATGCTTTTCTGTATGCAGCAATCAAGCTAAGGGTAGATTAGACTTACTGAGTTGGTTTGATTTGGTTCCTGACTGTTGCAGTTTAAGCTGGAGACTGAACAGAGATGGAGAACAGGATGTATCTTGGAAAGAGGTCACTCAAGAGCAGTGCATAAAACCATAACCAGGACAGGGCAACAGGGCTTTGTGCCAGAGAGCCAAAATTTAGAGTGCATTAAACTTTGGTGGTGAAGCTAGTAGTGATGGTTAGGAAAATAAATGACAACAACTACTGCCCCCATTCACATTCCTTTTTTTTTTTTTGTGAGGGGAGAGCACAAACATTCTCTTTCTTTTAACACAATTATCATACATATAACACACACACACAAAGAAACCAAATTACAAACTTAAAACAAACTGCCTTATCATTCTCTTTCTTTTGAGGGATACCACATTCCCCTTCTTTGTTTTTTTGTTGGGGGTGTGTGACTATATCTCAGGGCAGGAGATGAGGCCACCTGCCCCAGGTGTCAAAACTGGTAGTTACAGCCCTGTGTATAAGAGTTGACCAGAATGGTTGGACAGATTAGGTTCCTACCAGGCAGGTCTGGAGAACTCAAGTTGTATAGATATTATACTCAGGTCCCACCTGCCCTTACCAGCTTGGTCAATAGTGAAGGATGATAGGAGTTCATAAAACAACTAGAGGATCACAAGTTTTCCCCATCTCCACTCTTTATCTAGCTGCCAAATGAGTCAAAGCAGTAAAAAGTGTTTCACAGTTTGGCAATATATGGAATGATATTTTAAAATTTGAGATGCAGAAACATTAAGCTGCAGTGAAATCCTAAAGTACACTTGCCTGAAAATAAATCCCACTGTACCCTGTCGGACTTGCCACTGAACTGTGCATAGAACTGCACTACTAAGGCAGAATTGGTGTTGATGTTTGAAGTTAGTAAAGAACTAAACAATAACAATAATTTTAGATTCATTATCTATATATGTCATTTAATGAATTGTTAAAACTGCTTTCAAGATATATTATCATCTCAAGGCAATCTATTGTATTCATCAAAACAACATAATGAGACCATACTCAAAACAAAGAAATGGAATGAAACAAACAAAAGAAATTAAATTATAGAAGCCTAACAAGATTGCACAATTAAAATGGCAGTAAGCACAGGGGATAGGCCTATCCTTCCTTCAAACAAATAACTTCCTACAATCAAATGTTTGTCATGGAACATCAAATCGACACTTTCCAAATAAGCAGTTCTAGGGAATCATGAAAACATTAGCTTGGGGAGATTAGTGTTGCAGCAGTGAAAAGGCAAATTGAGTGTTGGAAGCTGAAAATAAAGCATCAACTAGCATGAGATTGAGCAGCATAATGACAGAAATGGGCCACTGGCGATGCAGGCAGTGACAGATGGGAATTGGAGTCCACCAACATCTGGAGAGTACACTTTAGGGCAGGGATTCTTAACCTGCAGCATATGGGGCAAATATAGCCCACGGCACCATTACATGTGCCACTGCCTCCATCACACCAGGAAGTGCCATGTGGTGGAGGAAGGGCAAAATGGCCATCCAACCCCAGAAGCTATCTGAGGGAGAGTGACCCAGTCCTCAGCTTTAAAAGGTCGAGAAATCCTGTTTTAGGGCATGTCCAAAGAGGTGTATAGATCATGAGTTAGATTAATTTTGGTGTAATTTTGTTTAAATTAAAATTAAATTATGGCATCCACATGTATCTGGACTTGGAATACTCCATCCTGCCCCTTTTTAGAGCTGCCCAAATCCTGTTTGGCACAGCCCTGGGGCTATAAGGTATTTTTGGTGCCATTTGGAGAGCTCCTAATCATCCCTTTTAGTAGCCTGTGCAGATGGTTAGTTTACAGATGTGGGCAAGGGGCTCTGGTGGCTCAGTGATTAAGAAGCTCACCTTGTAAGCTGGAAGGTTGGCAAGCTGGCAGTTTGAGACCCAGGTACTGCATTATGGTCCGAGCGCCTGTCTCTGTCCCAGCTCCAGGCAACCTTGCAATTTGAAAGTAAGAAATTGCAAGTAGATAAATAGGGACCACTTTGGTGGGAAAAGATCTTGGGGACATGAAAGGAGCCTCCTTTGGGTGTCCACTGAGCAGAGTTTCACAAGCAAAAATCCTTTCAACCCAGAATAATTTCTGACATGAAATTATTATTAGCACTGTTATTTGACAACCCTGCAACATATTTGGTGGGTTGTGGCATTGAAAGGATTGCTGGAGATAAACTCTGCTTTTCCTTGACAAGAAACCGAAGCCTCTTTTTCCATCTCATGCCTCTCCATTTTCCACTTCCTGGCTGTGCACTGATGTTGTCCCTGGTTGCTTAGAGGGAAATGAAAAATGAAATTCACACTTTTGGAGAAATGATGATGGCAACAACACATGCCAGCTTCCAACCTCTTATGTTCCTTCTAGTCCCTCACTCACTATCTGCATAAAAATACCTAGAAGAGAGAGAAAGGAGAGAAAGGGGATTGTCAAATTTTACCTCGCTGCCTTGTTTTCCATTTGATCCACTAAAAACAGAAGGAAAGTTTTTAGGTTTGTTCTCATGATTAACACAGCCACCAATTTTTCTTTCCATTTTGCATTTCTCAGCAATTGAGACAATGTTGGAAAAAAAATCCAGGTAGAATTAGGATTTCCACTCAAACCTGTGCTTGGATCCTGTTGATGCAACTGTCATCAATCTCTTGTTCCCAGCTGCATATGTCTGAAGCTGAGTAAACATGGGGCGCACAATTTCCCTAGCCCCCCCCACTCCAAAGCAATCAGAAACCACTCTTTTTAAGACAATAAAACAACCTGAACCCCATGTTGCAAAGAAAATAGCAATGGTGCTTTACCTTTACTATGTGCTGGGATGAAAGTTCAAAACCCATGACAATGCATGCTAGTTAATCCTTGAGCAGAGGATTCTGCTTCCCAAAATTCTCAGTGGGATTTAAACATTTCACTTTTCGTAGAGCCTTTTCTTGTTATGATCTGTGCTATCCCAGGTTGGAAAAAAGAGACAAGGAAAAATTCTCTTCACCCCCACCCCTCTGACTTGTGAACATCTCTCCACTAAGGTTGGCTTGCCAAATCTGAAACCTCTATTGTGAGGGTCTTGATTAAAGGTTCAAATATTCTTTTATAATAAAATGAATAAAAGATATAGACCTTCTTTCTTCCTTGCTTCCTCCTTTACCCCATCAGGTGTCGAGGGAGATGCAAGGTTCTTGCTCTGGCACTTCTAGTGACATCTACTGGTGTTATTTGGCATACTTGTAATATTTCTTTGAATCTATCTCTCCACCTTTCTCTGGATCTGCCTCATGCTCTTTCCCCATTTCCTCTTTCAACATGTGCCATCTCTTCAAATGGGGAAACCACTTTATTTGTTGACTTTGTATGTCGTGGAAGAATATTGTCGCATCAGTGGACGACTTTGCTGGGCCAAGGAATCAGTTTTGTGTCCCCACCCCCCTCATGAGCCACACCGCTGCCTCTGCAGATGAAATTCAATGGCATGACAGGAACCAAAACATTCCTTTCCATTTCTGATCACTGAAACCTCCCAGTTTCACACTAAAACTAAGTGATTTAGGAGCCGGCACATTTTTTTTAAAAAGGTGGTCACTAAGAGCAAGATTCTCAATTAAAAGATGATGTACACATGGTGTTAGTGTGAAAATGTGTTTGTTGAAATGGCCATTTGCTGCTACCTTGGTCTGGGCAATATGAGCTATAGAGGCACTAAAGGCTCATAGTATGTGTATTGATAGCGTTTGCTATATAGCAGTTGAGGCACATTGTTAAGGGGAAACCTCTAAAGAGGTGAAAGTAGTGAGGTTGTAAGAGCACTGGCTCTTTGGAAGATTGAAAAATGTTTACATATCCCATCTGAAATTTGTCCCCAAAAGCTATAGGGGAACTATATTCCGCTAGACTCCCTCATTTACCTAAAGAAAATTCATGAATGATACTATCAACTATGCTCATAGGTCACCTTGAGACTATGCTCCATTAAATATGCTTCTTCCGTTGCAATGGTTTAATGATAAGGCCCTAATGCCTCACAGCCATCTCAGTTAAATGCAACATAAATCTGCTATTCAGATGTTTTTAGTTCATCATCCATATGACTTCAACCTAGTGCCCTTCGTATTTGAGGGAGCCTGTCACTTTGAGAAATGCATGTGCATGATGAACTTAATGTCCTGCTCTGCCTTTTAAAGGAATTGTGTTTATGGACTAGATTTGCTACAGGCAATTATCTTGATGGATTTCTATCTGAGATATGAAAGGATACATAGAATGCAAGTATCTGAACGGGAGAGGAAGACCCATGTAGTCACATTCCTAAGGATGGCGATTGGACAACGTCTTGGGATTTTCACACTTTACGCAACAGAAACTCCATAAATTTTCAGCCCTGCTCAGATGACACATCCCTCAATCCTGTTCTGCCATGAGCAGTGAAGCAAGAATTGAGGGAGATAGAGTGCAAATGCAGCCATGTTCCAGGGACAATCCATAGTCTCCAAAAATTTTCCCAACAACTGGCCCTCCATAAAATTGTCCATATCTTAAGATCCCAAGATTCAAAAGTTATCCTTAGATATGGGAACAAAAAGTAGACAACGTCACATGGAGGAAACTGAACTAGGTTTCACTCCAAGCTGTGTGACTTGCTCATATTGTCAGCCCAACTAGAATGAAGCCAAACCATGACGGGAGGAGGCCCAGATCTTATGTAAATGCTAGTCACATTCCATGAGATACAATTTTACTCACTGCAAAAGATTTTGTTCTTTCCAATAATTATGAGAGGTTACCATAAAAAAAGATAACTAGTCTTTATAAGAAGGAATTTCTTATGTTTTGAGAACATCTGGTTTTCACAGCAGGACCTTTTCAAGGCTCCTGTTATTAGCAAATTCGTTTTTATTTTTTGGCTGGCCATCAGAATATAACTAGCTTTTGTTTATATGACTGCTTAGTCACAAAGCCCTATCAGAATCATATACAGTATTTAGAACAAAAATAATTTCAATTGCTAACGAAGAGCTTCCTGTAAAGTATAGGTAAAGGTCTCCCTTGCTTGAAAGCCAGTCATATCCGACTCTAGGGTTTAGTGCTCATTTCTGTTTATAGCCAAAGAGACAGCACTGTCTGCATTTGCAGACATTTCTGTGGACGTGTGGCAGGCACACCTAGACACCAAAGTGCACAGAACGCTGTTTACATTCTCACCAAAGTGGTACCTATTTATCTACTTGCAATTTCTTCCTTTTCAACTGTTAGGTTGGCAGGAGCTGGGACAGAGACAGAAGCTCATTTCGTCATGCAGTACTTGGGTTTTGAACTGCTGACCTTCAGTATCTTAACCACTTGAGCCACTGCAGTCCTCATCTGTAAAGTATAGTCTGGCCTTAATTTTTTTTTTCATTATCCTTATTATGGACTGACCTATGGTATTGTGGTATTGGACAGCCTGATACAAGAATATTAGTGTCTCATCTTCCGGTGTCCACAACACCTCTTTTGTCTTAATTAACAACCATAGCAAGTTCATGAAATTTGGAGACATGGTGCTCCCCAAACCTAAACCATACAGATTTATGGGGTTTTGTGCTACCTACTTTTAAATATGCTTTAATAAAGAATTTGAGAGTAGATATCCAGTATTTTCAGTAGATTAATCAAAACCAAACCTGACCTGAAAAACTGAACATAGAAAGGAGCAGGGATGAGATGTACTATTGCCTATAGAAATGGCTAGTAAAACACCAAAATCAACACAAACTATCCAAGCCCCAGCCAAATAATGAACATAAAGAGTAAACTTTAGCTTATAAATGGTTAGGGAAAGGTGATTGATGTATAAGTAGTATTAGGATGAAGGAGGAATTACAAGCTATTGTAAACACTAGAAGTGTGCCAAAATCATCCAAATATGGTCAAAATTATTTGTCATACAATTCTCAACCATCTCACTTTGAGATAATTCATAGCCCATTCAATTTGTATTCAAAATTTCTGAAATATTTTCACATACTGTAACTGGGTTTGTCCAGACACGGAAACAACATGAATTGGAGGAAATAAAAGATTCTATCTTGGAGGGTGGGGTAGAGGTAAAACCCATAGACATTCGCCCTCTGTGTGGGACAATCATCCTACATCAAGAGTGCATGGCATGCTGTTGCCTTCCCACCAAAGTTGTACCTATTTATCTACTGTACTTGCAATTACTTGTTTTTGTACTGCTAGGTTGGCTGAAGCCTAGACAGAGATGGTACTCAGGTCTTGAATTTATGTCTGGCCAACCTTCCAGTTGTCAAGTTCAGCATCTTAACCACTAAGGCTCCACAGTCCCCTGCTAGTACTCTAGGCTACAGCATTTAATTTGGGGCAACTAATTTTGGCCAAAACAATTCTGATAGTGCTGTGCAAACCCTTGCCCCAACTCATAGCCATTGGCATGCCCCTATTTCAGGGAATGTTTAAATTTTGACATGAAGAAGGGTCAGGTTGGAATGTCTCTGAAAGGCCTCATCAGCGTAATGTAGCCCCTGATATTACCTTATTGGGGGCCTGGACTGAGCTGGGCCACTAGTGCACCCATCCTCTTGGTAACTGTTCTCCACCTGCAGACAATCAAGTAGAGAAAAAGGATGCACTGAAGGTCAGACCATTAGGGATTCCGGGTTCACCAGAATCAGAGTGAATTTTAAAGGAAGAACATAACATTATGGTATTTGTAACGATATTACTGAGAGAATAGAGCTCCACCAGGGAAATGCCCTGAGTTGCTTTCTTTCTTTTTATTAAAATACAAAAAAATAAAATAAAAATAAAAAATAAACACACACAAAATCACAACAACTACAGAATTATTTTTTAAAAATTTTTTTATGTATAACTACTACATGCACCCACCATCAGTGGGACATTATAGAGGTGTGTGTGTGTGTGTGTGTGTGTGTGTGTGTGTGTGTGTGTGTGTGTGTGTGTACAGAGAGAGAGAGAGAGTTGTAATGGGAAAAATTAAGGGACATATTTTCATCTTCCAAACCACAGAGCTGCAGGGGAGGACCATCTGTGCCTGTTTCATACCACTCCCTCCTGTTTGTAAGAAGAAATGATGAGGACAGGCATTTCCTCAGGTGTTTTTTTTTATGATGTTCAGTAGAGGAGATCAGGCATAACAGATGTGCACAAATGCCGCTCTGTACCCATCAACTGCACTTAAAACATGTTGTGCACTTATTGCAATCAATGGCATTGGTGTCCTCTCTACCTGCTAGTAATTTGTACTCTCTGCAGATGTATGGAGCCATTTTACATGTTTGTATGGGTTCTTAATAGCTCTGGAAAGGGTCATGGTGGCCTAATGATTAAGACTCTGAACTTGACCACTGGAAGATTGGCAAATCAGTACTTCGAGACCTAAGTGCTCCTGTCTCTGTCTCAGCTCCTATCAACCTAGCAGTTTGAAAGCAAGAAATTGCAAGTAGATAAATAGGTACTGCTTCAGTAGGAAGGTAAATAGCTTTCCACGCATTCTAGTGTCTAGTCATGCCTGTCACATGACCACGGAAATGTCTGCAGACAGTGAGAGCTATTTGGCTCTAAATAGAGAAGAACACTATTCCCTAGAGTCAGATATGACAAGCTTTTGAGCAAGGGAGACCTTTGTAGCTCTGGAAGTTGGATGGAAAGTGCAGTGGTTTAAACATCTGATTGTGAAGCCCAAGGCTAGGAGTTTGATTCCCCACTATGCCTCCAGAGAGAATAACTGGCCTATGCAACTTCTGGGCAAGGTGCATGGTCCCAGGACAACCCCAGAAGAAGGGATTGGTACACCACTTCTGAGTATTCTTTGCCTAGAAAACCCTGGAAAGGATCACCTTAACATGACAGCACACAATTATTATTAACTCTGATATCCAAACACCTCTGCCTTACTGTATATACTCTAGTATAACCTGAGTTTTTAAGCCCCAATAATGAGCCCCCAGAATAGGACTTGGCTTATACTTGGGTTAATGACTACGAGGGTCCCAAGACCGCGCTGGATTGGGATGTGCCAACAATTTAATTAATTTTACCAGATTTTCATGTGCAGTATTTGGATTATTGAAACTCACTAGCAGCTGCTGCATTCCCCACCCTTGGCTTGTTCTTGGGTCAATCTATTTTCCTGGGTTTTCAGGTCAAAATTAGGTGCCTCAGCTTATATTCGGGTTGGTTTATGTATATACGGTAATTAAAATGTTTTGGCCACTAGAGGGCATGAGGCAACTTTTTTGTGTTTTAAACAGCCCCACACATTTTGCAAGAAAATTCATTTGGTGGTGGTGGGGAGTGGATTCAGCCTTTGAAGGTCAGATATGAGTATATTTGGCACTCAAGCTTCACACTACAGATTTCACCAGAAACAAGTAAGATCATAGTTGACTTGACTCATCAAGGAAACAACTTTTTAGAAACAATTGTTTCTGTTGAATTATTGTGGAAACACAGCTCCCCCGGTAGTTTAGTAGTTAGGACGTTGAGCTTGTAGACTGGAAGGTCGGGTTTCAATACCCGACAGCTGCACGGAGACGTGAACAGAGCCTCATTTAGGCATCTCCTGAGTGGAGTTTTGCCAGCAAAAATCCTTTCAACCCATAGTAGTCTCCAACATGAAATCATTATTATTATTGTGGAAACAGCAGCATTCTTCACTGCACTGGGGTTATTTCAGTTGTGTGTCCATCTTAGGCTTGAAAAACTGGGCGAAATTGCCAGGATCTTCTAACAGGCTTGGCCTCTGGTCAAGTGGACTGGAGGGTTCTAGTGGCTGTAAAGAAAAATGGATGAACCTGTCAAAGTTTTTTCTACCACCTGCACTCAACCCGCAATTAAGAGAGAAAATTCAAGACACCGCAGTTTTCGAGTGCCTTCCTTCCAAAGGAAGCAAGATCCAAACAAATTCTTCCGCCTTAAACTTTGTCATCACTATGGAAAATGAAGTGAGTATGACAATGAATTCATTTCTCATGTCCTGAAGACCTTATAAGCATTTCTCCTTGGGATTCCACGAATATCAGATTACTGTTAGCATAACTGTACCTCTTGGCCTGCAAGCCCTGTCACCATGACATTTCAATTAAAGTCTCTGTCTTTCATACACTGTTCCATTTTAGTTTGATTTAAGAGGGAGGAAATTTTTTGCACATAAGTCACTTCTGATGAGGTTGGCATTACAAATGCGGTATGCACATGCCTTACCACTGCTCCGGGAGCTGCACTAGTTGCCTATATGTCTCTAGGTGCAATTCAAGGTGCTGGTTATTACCTTTAAAGCCCTACATGGTAGTAGGCCAGGATACTTAAGAGACCGGCTCACCCCCAAGAACATCTGCCCATCCTACTAAAGCAGATCAGAGAGGCTCTCTAGTTGTTCCATCGGCCAAAAAATTTAAAAACATGGATGGCAGGGCAGGTATGGGGTACAGGAGGGACTATGACCCCAGCCCATTGGTTGATTTAAGCCCTGCTTGCCCTCAATAAGTTTTTAGATTTTGATTTTAAAGTTTTAAATTGATGGTTGTTAGGAATGTTTTTAAGAGTGTTTTATTGTGTTTTTTATGAATTGTGAGCTGCCTTGGGTCACCTCTGTGAGGAGGGCGGTTGATAAGTATGAATAATAAACAAATAATTAAATATTATATATATATATATTAAAAAAGAATGTCCTTTAAGAAAATCCTCTTGAAACAACACTACTTTGCACACATCAGCAATATCAGAATATTAATTTTAAAAGCTGATTAGTAGGCCATGTTTTGTATCTATTCCATTATTGCAATGATGAATAATTTAATATTGTTCCCACAAAATATCACATGCAGTTAAGTTAAATGCTAAAGAGGAGAGAGAAAACAGCCACTCCCAGGATGAAGATGTCTTCCTTTGGCACAGAAAGTGCAAGCAATGTGTGCCTCTACTTCCTACACTTGTGCTAATCCTTTGCATCTCCTTAATTAAGGACCCTTCCATGAGTCAGATACTGTTAGTAAAAACACACCATTTCCCATAGGAGAATCTTGTATCCTTGCTAGACTTGGGTAGACTCTGTGAAAATAAAAGAAACCTCATTTCTTCTAGCTAACACATCCCATTCATTTAATTTCAATGGATTTATTCTGGGTGAGATCAGAGTTGGATTAAGCCCTATGTGGGTCCTTCATCTGTGTAAAGAGGAAATAGATTCCAGTGGCTTTCTAGGCAAATATGGTAGAAATATCCTGAGCTCTTTCACTTGACATTATTAGGGATTTCCCAGAGGTGGAGGGTCTGCTGTAAAAATATAGTTAATTTGCAGCTACTGAGATATCAACTTTCATATGATTGTCAAAGGCATAAAAACCATTTCCATCTCTGAAATGAGATTTTTAAAAAAGAAATTGTTCTTTTGCTTATTCACATATGGTGTGCTGTAGGTATGCTGTCTATCTGCCCTCCCGTCATTCTCTGCTTTGAAATCTGCAGTTACAACTCTTTTGGGATGTCATATAAGGGACCTTATTTTTGGATACCTTAACATGCCTTCCTGTTATCCCTCACCATTTTACCTTCTTACCAGCAGCGTCCGCCCTTCCTGTTGGGGCAACTCCTCTTTATGAGTTCCCCTTGGCTCCACTTGGCCTGGCTAGTAAGAGAGCAAGGAACCTGAATTAGGTAGCTGGATGTGACCGCAATTGCGTGGTTCAGTCAACCCCAGTCCCAGTTCAAAAGACACAAAGGGTCTCAGGTTAATTAAGTTTATTAAGAAATTAAAGGTAATAAGTATAGCATAAGAAATCAAAGTTGCAAAACTAGTCATTCAAATTAAGTACACAAAAATAAAGAAAGCTTAACTGGTTGCTTTAGGCCCTTTGGCCTTTATCTGACTCACAGTTACATTGTGTGAGCCCCCCCACACACACACTGCAGGTCCACAGTGAAAGAGAGCGATAGTCTCCTGCGCAGTGATTTTATTATCCTGGTATCATTTTTCCCACGTGGGAACAATTAGCCAATAGTGATTTATTTACATACTTCAGAGTCGCATTGGAATGTATGTACCAACCTCCTACTCAAATCCATTCCCCCCCCCTTTTTTTTTAGGGAACACGCTCATGGCAAAACAGGGATCAGAGAAAAGCACATTTCAAATGGGGCTTTCTATGACATGGGAAAGTTGTAAATTTTGCAACTCTTAGCCGTGATGTTTAAAGTAGGATCCCAAAGTCTGCAGAATTCTGATTCTCCTACAGATGTTAAAAACACAGAATCTGTGTGTGGAGAAAAGGTAGTAAAATAAAAGGGATCAATGGGGTTCAGAGCCGTAGCCAGGATTCTAGATTTGTGTGTGTGTGTGTGAATTTTTTTCAGGAGGGGCAAAAAAAATTTCAGGAGAGACAACGATATCACACTCACATATATAACATTGGCACCATGGGGTGGGGTGGGGGCTGTTAGCTCAGGAGGGTTTTCACCCCACTGGCCCCACTGGCTAATGCCCTGATAGGGTTGGCAAAACAAGGAAGTACTGTACAGAAAACATAGCTTTCTTTTCCCTGTAAGATAACTTTGAAAGGAGTGCTAGTGGGAAATGGGAGAAGGAAGGCTTCTCATCAGCTCACCATGCTATTTCCATAATGAAAATAATAATTTGCCTAATATGCAGATGTAGATGTTTGCATCTGGCCAATTAGGGTATGTCAGTCCTAAAATGCAGGACCCACTGGTGACTGGTAAAATTGAGGGGAAAGGTTAGGATAGTGATGGCAAACCTTGGCACTCCAGATGTTCTGAAATTCAATTCCCAGAAGCCCTGATCCACAGGAGTGCTGATTTGGGATTCTGGTAATTGAAGCCCAAGAACACCTGGAACTCACTGAATTAGGAGAAGGAAAGACTGAATGTGTTGACTGAAGCAGAGAGAGAAAGAGGAAGAAAAGATATATAGGAAAGAAGCAACATGGGAGCTGGAGGTTGCTGAGAGAGAGATAGGGGTGAAGTAACAGTGGGATCATTGGGTCTTTTACCTGGGCACACCTGCACACATTCACTCAGTGGAGAAGAACACTCTGGACTTGTCTTTGCAATTAAAAAAATATGTTTACTGTTTTATATTGTACACTTAAAACAACAAATAAACAAAAGTTGGCCACCACGGAAATGAGATGTCTGAGAAAGGTTGCTGGAGTGACTAGAAGGGATAAAATCAGGAATGAGGTTATAAGGGAAAGAATTGGAACAGAACCAATCCCAAACTACATACACACACAACAAATAAAATGATTTACCCATATAGAGAGAGTGTCTTGGAATTCCATACCATACAAGGCTTATGTGGAAAGGAGAGAAGGACCAAGTCCACAAGGCAGATCCAGAGGAAGATGGAGGGATAACATCAAAGAAATATTACAAGAACACTAAGTAATACCTGTGAAGGCCGCTAGGAGTACCAGAGCACCCAATTGGGGGGAGGGGGGGAGAAGAAGGAGGAGGAGGAAGAAGACTGTTTTATATAGAGAAAAAAACCATTCATCTCATCTTTTCTACTACAGTCTAGAATGGCCCAGACCAGAGAAAGTTTTAATACACAATAAATGACCTGTTGGTGAAGCCTCTTATTCATAATCTTTCTCCCTTTGTTCAGAATGTTAGAAACCACTGAAAGTGATAACTGTGCTGAATTAGCCTAACACTTACTTCTAGCAAAAGCAGGGCTGTTCCCATTTCTGAACTGACAGATCCACTTCGCTTCAAATGATACCGTGTTTCTCCATCCCTGCAAAACAATTTCTTGAACTGCAACAAAGCTATGTGGCAATTTAGATCCAACAAGGAGGCAACTGTAGCCAAAGGAGCCAAAGGAGACAACTGTAGCCAAAAGTCAGACCTTCCAAGAAGCCATGTTACCAGCTCCTTGCAGATAGAATCTTAGTTTGTTCACAAAGAGTCCTCCAGAAAAACACACACATTAATATTAGTCTTTGGAGTGTCATATTTGCAGTCACCATTTGTATTCCTGGCATCACACATGCACTTTCAGGGCCAAGTCTAACAAATAATTTCTCATCCATTAGTCACTGCTGCCTTTACAACACTAGTGATCTGTTGTAATCTAACCATCTTTCTTGACTACAATTAAAACCTCATTATATTTCTTTCCATACTGATTTTGTTAATGCCTTTGAGAACTTGGAATCTAATAGTCAGTATTAAATGAACCACTCTTAAAAGACTGGACCATTTTTTTCCTCACATGTGGGAGCCTCCACAAAGAACCTGAGGACTGTGAACACATTTGGTCACCCTGGGCCTCAACAGCATCCTGTCATCTAACCCTTCCACAATTTGATTGCCTCTAAGATGAACAAATGAAGAAGAATCAAGTGTGTGATCTGTACCAGTAAGGGTGTCGACACTGATACAACCTTGGATACCATGAAGTTGTTATACAGCGAGAAGTCTGCACATTGGTAGACATCTCCATGATGACATTCTGCACATGCAAATGGACTTGGGAAATCAAGTCCATCTGCATGTGTTTTTTTAACCATTTGAATATCATGTCACCTGCTGGCTAGGCAGACCATGGCGTGTGCCTCCACTTTCACCTGGCCCAAGGGATCCAACAGAGAACACTCTGGTGAGTTTTTGTCCCAGCCTAACATCATTGATAAGTGATGGGCAACACTGCCTAGGTAGACCGCTCAGGCCCCTGCACCTTGACATGGCTCTCACCTAGTGGGGGTGAGATACAGATACAACACTCCAGATAATGTCTGTATTGTCTCCGACATAAAGCTTTTCACTGGAGTCAATTGAGATGCCAGTAGTCCACTTGACAGATAGGGCAGGAAAAACAGTTGCTCACACAGCAAGAGCTGAAGATTCAGATGGTTTGTTGGGCCATTTGCTTCTTCAGGTAACTGCTTGTCTCAAGAGCTTGCATGTGAGAACACTATGACATCAGGCTAGAGAGACCCAAGACATTTTACTGGTAATGGGTTGCCACATCACTGCTTCATCCAACCTGAGAAAGTGACAGCCAGTTTTTGTGACAAAAAACAGTGTAGTTCTCAAAGGAAATTACTTTATTTATTTATTTTTCATACTTCTATACCAGCCTTCTCGCCAGGGCGACCCAGGGCGGTCTACAACACCATTAAAAAAACACACACAATACAATACAATCCTATCATCCCGAGATCCCAACTAGAACAATTTAAATTTTCAAGATTTAAATGGTTAAGGGCCCACATTTCAACCTCTGCTGTCTGAGGAGCTCGCTTCACTCTGAGCTCCACTATTCCATCAATTATGTTGTGATTTGGTCTGCTTATCAAATGGATGAACTTAATTCACATTTTGCTGCCTGCATAATATAAAAGGCTGAATTGGTTCATCCATGGTTATTTCCCCCCAAAGTGGATTTTTTCAGGGGAAAAATTAATCTTGCTGGAGGGAAATCCACTTTTTCTATTCTGGAAGGAATCAGAAAGCTTCTTTCTCATGAGGTTCATGTCAGGCTATAACTAGCTCCCTCCTTGCCTGTCTGTAGGGGAGCTGTGGAGTAAAGACCATCAGTGTTGCTCAGGGTGCCAGGGTCAGCTCTCCTGGAAAAACACCTCCTGATCAAGCAACCCTCATCTCAACCAGCTATGAAGGGTCAGCTGTTCATCCCATGCACCAGACCCCATGACTGCTGTTGCCACTGCCACCATTGCTGATCTGGCTCTGCAGAGCCTTCTGCTCTTCTGGTCACTCCTTTTGTTCTTCATTGCTCCACTTCACTCTGTGTGCAAGAAAACAGAGTTCTATGAGCAGCAGGAGGTGCTGGAGCCTCTTGCACAGGGCTGGATAGTTTGTGGTCCCTGTTCCCCTGATGGAAACTGGAAGACCAACATGAGCAGCTATTACAATTTGAAAACTAATTGAGACTCCAATTCAAACCGCAGCAGAGCTGAATTGCTTCAATTCAGCTTTCCAATGTAGTCATGCAGTCTGTCTAAGAGCATTAAGTCCAACCCCCTGATGAAGTAGAAAATCTACAGCTACAGCATTCTTGGCATGTGGCCATCCAAGCATTATTTCAAAACCTCCAATGAAGGAGAAATCACCATCTTCCACAGTTGTCTATTCAATTGTTGAATAGCTCTTACAGTCAAGCAAATATTTCTAATGTTTTAGTCAAGATCTCCTGTATTGTAATTTGAGTTCCTTGGTTTGGTCTCTACCCTGGGGAGCTACAGGAAAAAAGCCAACTCAATCATCTACAGGACACCACTTCAAATATTTCAAGATGGCAATCACATCACCTCTCAGCCTTTTTCTTTCAAGGTGAGACAAATTTTACCATCTTCTTCACCCTCCTCTGGAGATGTTTTATCTTGTACTCCTTCTCATATTGTGGGACATGCCTACAGTTGGACACACCTACAGTTGGACACGCTATTCCAGATGAGATCTGACCAAGGCAGAATAGTATGATTGCTTTTCTTGATGCAGATAGCAAAGTGCAGCCTGGTATTGCACTTTATATCTGGTTGTTTGCTTTTGCAACACATGGTTGACTCAAGTTATTTTGTGGCCTGCTATGATCACTAGGTCTTTTTCCTTTGGACTGCCAAGCCAGTGGTCATCTATCCTATATTTTTGCATTAGAGTTTTCCTGTCTAATTGTAGAACACAGAATGTTTGCTAATAATCTTTCTTCTCTGTGTCACATTCTTCCTAGTACTTCCATCCTGTCTGTGGCACTCCCCCCTCCCAACTATTCTCCCAGGAGAACTTCCTCAACTCCACCCAAAAATGCTTCATTTATCCTTATGAAAAGAAGTTGGGATAGATGAGTTTCCAGTTGCTGCGGCTTCTTTTCTAAGCAGGCCAACCAGCTTGCACTTGATATCGTACGGTCCTTACATCTCTGAGCAGGAAAATAAACATACAGTAATACCTCGGATAACATTTACCTTGAATCGCATAACATTAAGTAATCTGGGGTGGAGAATTGGATCAAATAACGTTAAGGTCCTATGGGATGGATCGGATAACAACCGCTAAAGCCTGTGCAGTTACAATGTATCTCTATGGAGCTTTAACATTATCTGATCCATCCAGTGGCGTCGCGCAGAGTTCAGCCGCCGGGGGCGAAGAACAAACTCGCTCCCCCCCCCGCTCGCCGCTGCCGCCGCCCCCCCGGACCCAGGCAGAAGGTGGCCCCCCTGCTGACGAGCAGCGCGCGCGCGTGCCGCACACCTCCGCCCGCCAGCCCACCCAGCTAGCCGCCAGGGGCGCCACCCACCCCCGACGAGCACCCCGCGCGCGCGCGCGCGCGCACACACACCAACCCTATGGACTTTCCAGCCTTCTTGCACTGCAGCCAAAACGTTGCGAGTTCGATCCTGGCGGGATAACAGATTGCCTAAGCCAGGGGTTTGCAAACTTGGCTCTCCAGGTGTTCTTGGACTTCAATTCCCAGAAGCCCAAGTCAGCACTCCTGCTGATCAAGGCTTCTAGGAACTGAAGTCCAAGAACAGCTGGAGAGCCAAGTTTGCTGACCACTGGGCCATTCATCCTTCCGAGGCCGGTTAAATGAGTACCCAATGGGACGGAGGTGAGCAGGGCTCACCAGCAAAAGGGCCGCCCTCCGCCTGGGAAGTCCTGCACGCGCGCGCGCCCGCTGCCCACCTCGTCCCACCCAGCCAGCCGCCAGGGGCTCCGCGCCACGGTGCCACCCACCCCCGACGAGCGCCCCCTCTGACGGCAAGCTGGGTGGATGGCTGGGCGGGCAGAGGTGGGCAGCGTGCGCGCGTGCGTGCAGGACTTCCCAGGTGGAGGGCGGCCCTTTTGCTGGCGAGCGTTGCTCGCCTCCGTCCCATTGGGTACTCATTTAACCGGCCTCGGAAGGATGAATGGCTTAGGCAATCTGGTATCCCGCCAGGATCGAACTCGCAACGGAGGCGGAGTCAGGGGCAGGCGGCGAATAGCCCCCGATGGCCAGCCAGGTGGACGGAGGCGAGCAGCGCTCGCCAGCAAAAGGACCGCCCTCCGCCTGGGAAGTCCTGTTTCCTAACCCCAGGCAGAGGGAGGCCAAAGTGGTGGGGACATTTTGCCGCCCCCTGAAAGCCGCTGCCCGGGGCATCCGCCCCCCCGCCCCCCATGCTACGCCACTGGATCCATCCCATAGGATTTTAACATGGATCGGATAACACTAAAAATCAGATAACACCAAGACTTGTGGAACCAAGTCTTAGCGTTATCCGAGGTATTACTGTAGTAGTGTTACAGGTCATTGTAAAAGCTCCTCCAATACCTTCCACTCCAGTGCAGGTTAGAAAACAATGTGGCTTTCACCTCAAACTAAGTGTCTCATGCTTTCTTGTCTTTTGCACTGTCCCCCATTTATGGACTCTGCCCATGAAATCTCATTCCCTAGTTTGCTGGGGCTCTCTGATTGCAGTTATAGACCTGGCCAGTGCTATCTCCTCCCAGGAGCATGTCAATGATCAAAATACTGATCAACGTCAGGAAACATAAAGTCATGGCAGTGTAACATAATATGAAAGTAAGGATTGGCTGGATAGCTCAGTGTTTTAGGCATCTGGCTGCAGAGTCAGGGGTTGGGCATTCAATTCCTCATTGTGCTACCAGAGAGAAGAGACAATGGCATGAAATTATTAACATAAAATAACGAGTCCCTTAATAGGGAGACAGGTGGCATAGAACTCTAAATAATGAATAAGCAAACAGGCCAGTAAGCAAGTGTGGCATCTGTTACACTCAGGCAGTCCAGACTGTGCATGCTACTGCATAACTACCCATCCCCTGACATTCTAAGATGTACCTGAAAAAGGGAGGGGGGTGTAGTTTGCTCTGTTTTTATTCAGTTTCCCTGTTTGATCACTCCTGTTATCATTCCTCCTCTTCCCCCATTCTAAGAGCATTTCTCTCATTCCTTACCTTACTTTATCCTCCCCTTTCTCCACCTCTTCCCAGTCCTAGGGGAGATGCACCTCCTGCCTCTCCCCCTCCCCCTTAGTGTTTGTCCCTCTCCAGCCCCAGATAGAAACCATCAGGACTATCATCTTTCACATCCAAGCAACGTGGACAGTGAAACCAACTACCTTGAGAGAATTGGACAACCTGTAATACCTGTGTTGATTTGGATTCCTGCATTGAGCAGGGAGTTGGATTCAGTGATCTAAAAGGCCCCTTCCAGCTCAGTGATTTTATGATTCTATGTGCATGCAAGAGGATGTGCCTTGTGAACAGGGTATCTTTCCCTAACATTGCAAAGCTTCATAGAGTATGGAACAGAGTTTCAGCCACTGATCTGCTTTCTCACAGTGGTAGCCCCGCCCACAGCATCATGAGCTTGGAGCAGAGTGCACAGCTGCAGTCAACCAAAGAACCACAAACACACTCACAAATTACCAAACATCTCAGACGGACAATCAACCTAAAGACACAGTCTCACCCTCTCTTAGAGGGGCTGCCATGGCTCAGTGGTTAAGAAGCTTGCCTTGTTAGCTGAAAGGCTGGCAAATCAGCTGATCAAGACCCAGGTACTACATGATGGATTGAACTCCCATTTCTGTCCCAGCTCTTGGAGACATGAAATGAGCCTCATTTGGGCATTCCCTGAGCGGAGTTTCTTCCTCAAAAACAATTCTTTCAACCCAGAATAATTTCTGACACGAAATTATTATTATACCCTCTCTTGCCTCTCCTATCAATCCCACATAAAACACCCTTTGTGCACTCAGCCGGCTCATGTTCTTTCTTCCACAAGCTTGCAGGCCCTCTGTAAGCAGTTACAGAGCTTGTAGCTACCAGGATAAAACTTGTGTGTACTGTATAGCAAATGTATGGCAATGGGGGGGGGGGGAGAGTCAAAGTCAAAAGAATATTAACCCTGACCTATCTCATTAAAAAAAATCACAAACGTCTGCAGACATGAGAAAATATTGCTGCAGTACTTCAGCCAAAACTCTACTCACAATTTGAATTTTATCCTGATGAGAGTCAGGGTTGACTCAGCCTTCTGTCTTTCTGAGGTCAGTATAAATGACTACTCAGCTACTTGGGTGTGAAATGCTAATTCCTGTGAACTACCCAAAGAGTACTTTATGGGGCCTTGTATAAGTGTAATTTCCTGCCAACCTAGCAGTTCGAAAGCAAGAAATTGCAAGTAGATAAATAGGGACCACTTTGGTGGGAAGGTAACAGCATTCCGTGTGCTCTGGTATCTAGTCATGCCTGCCACATGACCATGGAAACATCTGCAGAAACAGACAGAGTTGGCTCTTCAGCTTTGAAACAGAGATGAGCACTGAACCCTAGGGTCGGATACGACTGGCTTTCGAGCAAGGGAAACCTTTACCTTATAAGTGTAATTGCTGTTGCTATATTGGAACTTGCTTTGTGAACAATGAATATGAGTAAGTTCTACTGGAGAAGTAGCCCAGGAGTACTTGAAACAAAAGAAACAAGGAGAGCTGAACTAGATCAAGTTAAATGAGGCATATAAATAACAAAAAGACAAGTGAGATAAAAATTTACTTCTGCCACATATTTATTTTATGGCACTCCTCCAAATCTATATATAGAGACAATAACTGAGGAAAAGATTTGTTATGGTGATTGTTATCTCCAATCTTAGATTTTTGTCTATTGAAATAAAATAAATGTCTCACTCTCCAATATTTATAAAGTGAGCATTTAACCCCCATTATGGATGAATGAGCTGTAGAAGAAAATCATTGAATGACCTCAAAGGCAGCCGTGCATCTCTAGAAAGGAACAATATCATATTTTTATGATCCTCAGGGTCCTTCTTAACATGCACAGTTCACAACTGTTTGCTCTTTTTAAAAAAGCAAACAAACTAAGAAGCTTATGAATCTATCAAATGTAGGATTCTTTTCAACCAACAGGGTTTGGAAATGCAATTGATGTGGGTGTTAGAAATGCAACATGAAAGTATACAGTCTGACAGCTAAAGTGGTGTTTACGAAATACATTCTTTCCTTCTATTTTTCCATTTGGAAATAAAGTCCAGGCTGCCCAGCATTTGCAAAAGATATGTTAAAAATAACTCAGTATTATATCAGATAGAGAAAGTCTAACAGACACAGAATTAAACAGCTGCAGGCCTGTTATATTTTAACATGCTATTATTAATAATGAGGTATAGGTATGTCAGTGGAATTATTCAAAGCCCTAAAAGATGATGCAATCAAAGTGTTGCACTCTATATGCCAGCAGATTTGGAAAACACAGCGGTGGCCACAGGAAAAGGTCAGTAAATGTTCCAATCCCAAAGAAGGCAATGCTAAAGAATGTTCAAACTACTGAACAATTGCACTCATTTCACATGCTAGCAAAGTCATGCTCAAGATAATACTGGCTAGGCTTCAGTAGTATGCGGATTGAGAACTTCCAGAAGTGCAGGCTGGCTTCTGAAGAGGTAGGGGAACTAGAGATCAAATTGCCAACATTTGCTGGATCATGGAGAAAACAAAGGAGTACCAGAATGAAGTCTACTTCTGTTTCATTGACTACAACAAGGCCTTTGATTGTGTGGGCCACATAAGATTGTATATTATCACCCTGCTTATTTAACTTATATGCAGAGTACATAATGCACAATGCATGTCTGGATGAATCACAAGTTGGAATTAAAATTGCGGGGGGGGGGGCATCAACAACCTGAGATATGCAGATGACACTACCCTAATGGCAGAAAGTGAAGAAGATCTAAAGAACCTCTTGATGAGGGTGAAAGAAGAGAGTGCAAAAGCTGGTCTGAGACTCAACATCAAAAAACCCAAGATAATGACAGCCAGCCCTATCACTCCCTGGCAAATAGAAGGGGAAGAAATGGAATCAGTGGCTGACTTTACCTTCTTAGGATCCAAGATCACTGCAGATGGTGAATGCAGCCATGAAATGAAAAGAAGACTAATTCTTGGGAGGCAAGCTTTGAGAAACCTAGGGAACATAATAAAATGTAGAGACATCACCCTGCCAACAAAACTACGCATAGTCAAAACAATGGTATTTCCAGTAGTAATGTATGGTTGTGAGAGCTGGACCATAAGGAAGACTGAGTGAAGAAGAACAGACACCTTTGAAATGTGGTGCTGGAGTAGAATTTTGAGAGTACCTTGGACAACAAAGAGATCAAGTAAGTCAATCCTGAAGGAAATCAACCTTGATTGCTCCTTGCACTCTCTTCTTGGAAGGACAAATATTAGAGATGAAGCTAAAGTGCTTTAGACACCAGATGAGTAGAGAGGATCCATTCGAGGTGGCCTTGGTGCTGGAAAAGATCAAAGGCAAAAATAGAAGGGGCAGCAGAGGATGAGATGGCTAGATGGCATTGTTGACGCAATGGGCATAGAGCTGAGCGGGCTACGGAGGATGGTGGAGGATAGGGGTGCCTGGCATGCAGCAGTCCATGGGGTTGCAAAGGGTCAGACTCAACTATGCAACTAAACAACAACAACAAATAGATTGAACAGTTGCTTATTAACAAAAGCAATAGCAATTATACTTATACAGGGTCCCTACCCGGCCACAAAGAGAGTAGGGCTCTGCTGGGGGAGGGAGGAAGTAGTCCCATTGGGCTGATGGGCAGAGGGGTGGGGTGAACTCTGTGCTGGGAGGAGGGAGGAAGCACTCCCATTGGACTGCTGGGAAGAGGGGCGGGGCATGTGCCCATGGACAGGATGGTTAAGGACTTATGGGCCACCCTGTATATTGTCCCATAGCAGTCTCTGGGCGATTCACAATGCAATTAGCATTCTCTCACCCAACAAGATGGGTACTCATTTTACTGACCTGAGAAGGATGGAATGTTGAGTCAAACTTGAGTGACATCAGGCTCATACTCAGACTGTTAGCAGAGTTTTCTAACCACTGCACCATAGCACTCTCAATAGTTTTGGAAGTCCTTGCTGAAAGGCTCACTCTTTGGATTCCTTGGGGACTGTTATGTACCAAGGAGCTGTACAAAAGCAAGATCAGCATGCAAAAGCATTGAACTGGTGCTCTTGCAGATATGCTATGTGTAAAAACATTTGCTATTTAATGTTCCATAGGCTTCTGGCAAGCTGTTTCTTTTCTTCAGCCACAACTATTCAGGTGAACAAAGCTAACCAAATGTCTTCATCAGATGATATCTCATCTCATGCAACCTTGTGTTCCTGTGCAGGCAGATTCTGAGCATAAAAATGTCTGCAGCAGGATCATGAAGCTTGACTTCTTTACTGCTTCAATGGAGGTGGGAATGTGGAAAATATTAATTCCCCCATTTAGCTTAAAATCCTGCAGATTTTAAGCTTGCCCAAGCATGATGTAACTCCGGCAGTAGAAGCTTTAGGCTATTGATTGGTTGGATTAAAAATAATCCAGAAGTATTTTTAACTTTGCAAAAATAAATACTTCCATGTGTATAAAAGTGTATTTAAAGCCTGGAAGTAACTAGTTGCAAGTACTTTGGGAATAACAAGTACTATATCCAGTAATTACACACAGTAGTTATTTTTCAGTCACAAGATTTACTTAAGTATACAACAAGTAATTACTTTCAAATTTTACTTTTTAGAGTATTTTTAGGGCAACTGTGCAGGAATTTTTCAGGTCTGTTCCTGTTCTCCTATACATCTTAAGAAACTATGGAAGTATTCTTTGGTTTTGTATTTTATGTTTTTATAAATATTTCCAGAATTGGCCACAGGGTATTCCACTTTCTGTCCTGAAATTCAGCAGTTGGTGCTATGTTGCAAATTCATTGGAGTTTATTGTCCTTCCTTTTTATTCCTTAGAGGACTCCGACTTATTAGAACAAAACAATGTGTTAGTAGGTAGGTGGATATCTTGGGCAGAAATGTAGGTGGTGAACTGATACACAGGCAAATAACATGGTGAGACAGACAGTGAAAGCAAACTGGTAATCTGGTGGTAAAGGTCTCATTAGCTTGAAAGCCAGTCTGAATGTAGGGGGTGGTGCTCATTTTTGTTTTCAGCCAAAGAGCCAGAGCTGTCTGCAGATATTTCCATGGATATGTGACAGGCATGACTAGAACACGGGACTGCATGGAATGCTGTCACTTTTCCCACTGAAGTGGTACCTATTTATCTACTTGAAATTTGTTACTTTCAAACTGCTAGGTTGGCAGAAACTGGGACAGACACCAGATACTTACTCTATTGCGCAGCACTCAGTTCTCAAGACTCAGTTCTCAAGCTGTTGACCTGCCAACCTTCTGGTAATCAAGCTCAGTGTCTTAACCACTAAGACACTGCTGCCCTAATCTGGTGGTACACAAGGGTACCAAGTGGAATTCCTATGCATTGTGTATTGTCAGCTGAGGACAGCCACTGTGTCTGAAAACTTTGCATCAACTTTGCATCTGTCACAGCTAGGGACCCTGATCTCAGTTGAGGGAGAACAACATAAATGTAAATGACTGAGTATTTAAAGCAGTCTCCAGAGTATCTGTGCTGGTCGTGGCTTCTGTGGAGGAAGAGAATGAGTCCTACATCCCTGGTTCTGATAAATTCTATTTTAATCTTTAGACTTCAGTCCAGAAACTGTGAGCTCTGCCAAGAAGACTGCTTATAACAAACAGTGTGGGAAATCTCCTAACAACAATAGAACATGTGCTTCCATAACAGGGCAGGAAAGACTTCACTCTCACTTTGGCAGGTTATAGGATGTAGCTATTCTATGTAGTGCCTTCTAGACAGCCTTGCTGATAAAATTTCAGCCTTGCTGATAAAATTTAGTGAAGGGGAGGGATGAATGAATTAATGAATGAATGTGCCAGTCAATCACAGTCTGTGGATTAAGCTGTAGGTCCAGTCCAATAAATGAGTCACCTTACTCATAGGGAGAAAACTGTGGTATGGTTGTCAAACAATCCAGGAAGTCATAGGAAGTTTGAAGAGTCTTGATAGGCAGAAATTGATAAATAGGCTGGATTATAAGACATCTCCTACAAATTTGGCTGCATCAGTGCATTTATTTATTTATTTATTCATTCATTCATTTTGTATAGCCTCAGTGCATGGAATTTATAATTCTCAGTGTTCTTTTCTCAAGGTGCTTAGCTTTTTCCTGTTGTTGTTGTTGTTGTTGTTATATGCCACCCTACTCAGTAAAAACCGACTCAGGGTGGCTCACAACATACAATCGAATACAGTCAAACCTCGCATAAAGAGCGCCTCGCTTAAAGAGTAACTCGCTTGAAGAGCAGAATTTTCTCTGAATGTTTGCTTCGCTTAACAAATAAAACCAACCCAAAACTCGCTTAACAAATAAATCAGGGTTCACAATCCCCCTCCCCCTCCCCGAAGTCACAATTGGTCACTTACAATGATGTTTCACTTAAAGAGAAAACTCACTTAAAGAGCAATCCTGTGGAACACATTATGCTCTTTAAGCGAGGCACAACTGTACAATGTAATGATTCAATAGAACAATACAATGTCACAATATAATTAAATATCATACATCAATAATTCAAACAATAGACTATCATTTATTTATTTATTTACTTAAATTTGTTTATTGCCCTCCTCCCAAAATGGACCCAGGGCGATTTACAACAATTATAAAACCATTTAAAAGAATTAAAAAACTTTAAAAACTTTAAAAAACTTAGTATTAAAAGCTAGAAATTGTAACATAGGCATACTGGGGTCAAATCAACCAATTGGCTGGGGAAATTGAACCATCCACTCCCCAGATCAAACCTGCCAGCCAGGTTTTCTGTCCTTTTCTAAAGGGCAGCAACTCCATCTGCAGGCGTAGTTCTATTGGGAGGAGGTTCCAGAGGGCCAGAGCGGACACCGAGAAGGCCCTCCTTCTCGTGCCAGCGAGGTGCACCTCTCTGGCTGATGGCACAACCAGAGAGCCCCTTCGGTCCGCTCTAGTGGGACGGGCAGATGTCCTTGGGACGATGCGGTCTCTTAAGTATCCTGGTCCAGTACCATGTAAGGCTTTAAAGGTAATAACCAGCACCTTGAATTGCACCCGGAGGCAAACTGGGAGCCAGTGCAGCTCCTTCAGCAGCGGTGAAGCATGGGCATAACACCCGCATCCTGACAATATTCATGCAGCCGCATTCTGGACCAGCTGAAGCCTCCGAATGGTCACCAAGGGCAGCCCCATGTAGAGCACATTACAGTAATCAAGTCTGGAGGTGACCAAGGCATGTATGACCATAAGCAAGGAGTCCCGGTCAAGGAACGGCCGTAACTGGTGAATCACACGAAGTTGTGCAAAGGCCCTCCTGGCCACGACTGCTACCTGCTCTTTGAGCAGTAGTCATGAGCCCAGGAGGACCCCCAGATTACGTACCGGGTCTGATTGGTGCAGAACTGCCCTGACCAGAACCAAAGGTGGTAGTTCCCGAGATAACACAGGACCCCCAACCCACAGCCACTCAGTCTTGCCAGGATTCAGTTAATTAATTGACAAGGAGCCTTAAAATGCTGTCTTTGCTTCTAGTCTAATTTTTTGATCTTTCATCTTTCTGCCAGACCAATGGTTTTTACATCTGCTAGCCTCTCTTTGTCATTTCACTGGCAGAATTGGAATCTACTGCCTTTTCTAAAGCATCTCTGATGGTGCTAACATCTGGACCATTGGCTTCTCCTCTGCCTACAGATCTCTGAAGATGACTCAGTAAGGTGAAGTATGAGAATGTTATTAACTGCTGTATTTCCTGAAGACTGGCTATGCTAGCTGGATGATAGTGGGCATCATGCACTAAAACATTTGGAGCTCACCATGTTGGAGCAATATTAGGGTAAAATGCCCATCATTTCCCTTCTCAATCAGCCAACTACATGGCATGATATTTGAGCTTGTTCTACAAGAAGCTGCTTCTGGTCCTGATTTTAAGCTGGCACACCTATGCTTTGTCATGCCTAAATAAAATACAGCTGTACCTCGCTTAAAGAGCATAATGTGTTCCACAGGATTGCTCTTTAAGCGAGCTTGCTCTTTAAGCGAAACACCATTGTAAATGACCAATTGTGGGGGGGATTGCAAATCCCGATTTATTTGTTAAGCAAATTTTTGGTTGGTTTTATTTGTTAAGCAAAGCGAACATTCAGAGAACATTATGCTCTTTAAGTGAGTTACTCTTTAAGCGAGTCACTCTTCATGCGAGGTTTGACTGTATCACTCCTACTCTAAAAAAGAGGAATAGCTTCTGGTAACAATAACTTGACTCCTTGTCATGTTCCTGTGTTAATTCCTGCAGTTCTTTCTTATGTTTTCCATGTTTCTCTGGTGATTCAAGAATCAATGAATCCCTGTCAAATTCATAAGGTTTCTTAGCTGCAGACCATCGGAATATTACTTAGTCCAAAGCAACTTGTGTATGCATGGCCTGTGCCTTTGTGAAGCAAACATTTGTGACAGCATTGCATACATCAAACACCCATAATCAAGATAAACAGTGGCTTTTTTTTTTTTTTAGGATTAAGACCTCTTGCAATGGAGATGAAACCTGTGATCTTTTACAGTTTACCATCAGAATTAATACTAGCCTATAAGCCATGACATCTTTCCAATAATACTGCCATATGATTTTTTAAAAGCAATGAAATAATCAATTCAAGATAACTGAAACATTTGTTTAAGGAAAAAGGGCACCCTTGGCAATTGATTAAATATAGATCGTTGTATCTTCACTTTTTAGAGCATTTTAGGGCAATTTCCAGGCCTTATCTTATTTTTCTATACATTCTAAGAATCTATGGAAGTATTATTTGGTTTTGTCTTTTGTGCTTTTATATATAGTAAATTGCTGGTAAAGGAACCACTGAAATAATCTGACACATTCCAGGTTTTAACTAAGAACAATTGTGATACTTGCTGTTCTGTTAGCTCACTTCCATTCCTTGCAGAAGGATGTGGTTTCCTTTTCCTTATTTACACTGTCTTTCTTACAAGACAGTGGAAATAAAATTAATCCTTGGTCCATCAGAGTCATGCCTGTAAAACAAATGTATGCACAGCATTTTTTTTGTTAGACATTTACACTTCTCAGAAAGGGAGAAGGTATTCCTTGCTTGGAGATGAAATCACCCTATATGTAATGTTCACTTTTGCAAAACAGAGAAGACTCTTTGATCAACAATGAACGACCCAGGAAACTACAATTCATTCATCTTCAGACAGAAGCTATTGATTTGTGTTTTAACTGCAACTTTCAATTGCTCTGCAACACTTGAAAACTCAACCTTGAAAGTTTTCTGTAATCATCCACTTGATATTTCCAGCATCTCAAAAGATGAATGGCTGCTGATGTCTATGCATATGAAATAAACATTTTATTAAGGACAGCTAAAAATATTTATGTTAATTTCAAGGATTTGTAAAACTAATGGCTACTAGTGCTGTTTTGATGACAACTGAGACCTGATATGCATAAACACAGAATGAAAACAAGATGCTTACAATGCCTGCTTGTGTAAGCCATTCTGGTAGAATACAGTTCCTTTGAAAAGCTTGTAAGCAACAGTGACATTGTAATACTCTTGTGTGATTTTTGCTCAAATGAATGCATTGAAAGAAAATTAAAGATTGACCTTCTCTGAAAAGTAACTGCTAGAAATGGCACCATAGGGTTTTTCTTTTATTCTCTGTCAATGGTACCTCTGTCTGTTTAGTCTCTCTTTCTCTCTCCTCCTCCTTTTCACACATACACAAACACATTCACATACACACTGCACAGCAGCAATACAGCAAACACACCTTTTTCAAGGTGTGCCATTTCCTACTAACGTAAAACAGCAAGAAATGGTGAATAGATTCAGTCTAAGATTTGCTGTTGAACAGAAATCAGCAGTAAACCAGGCAAACAAAAGGACATGCCAGCAGTCAACCACCCACATGTGTATCGCACTTTGGTCACATTCTCCAATTCTTTCACTGACATTTTATAAAATTTGAATAAAATCATGGAAGAACTAAAAATTCAGAGTTGACATTTGAATGAAAACTATATGTTAGAATTTTTTAAATCTCTATATCATTTTTTTTACTTTAAAAGTATGATGGTAGAAATAGAAAAAAAAGGATGTAATGAAGAGAAGTATGTCATATTAGTACTATTACAGTTTAATTACAGCAGGGCTGTGGTGGCTTAGTGGTTAAGATGCTGAGCTTGAAGACTGGAAGGTTGAGGTTTGATACCCGACTGCTGCATGATGGATCTTGGGGACACGAAAGGAGCCTCATTCAGGCATTCCTTGAGTGGAGTTTTTCCAGCAAAAATCCTTTCAACCCAGAGTAATTTCTGACATGAAATTTATTTATTACAGGTTAATTTTATATGGAAATATGGGCTAGATCCATATTTGCTAGTCATGAATAACTATTTTTTAAATCTACCACAGTGTCACATCAAAGTAGACTTTTTGTTTTGCTTATTTTGTTCTGTTCCATTGATATCAAATGCCAGTACAGTGGAACCTTGGTTGACATGTGTTCTCTGGGATACTTCTTACAGCAAAAATTACTTTAACCACATTTCTCATAGGAATGCATTGAATGAAATTTCCCAAAGAAATGCATTGAAAACCAAAATACTTTAACCAAAACATGGTTTTCCATAGGAATGCATTGAAAACCAATCAATATGTTCCAAAAAACTTCCATAAACTGAGCCACTATTTTCTATGGATTTCCTTTTGTTATGCAATTTTTATGTTAACCGAGCTGTTTGTTAACTGAGGTTCCACTGTAGATCTTTCTTCATTCATATCAGAGTGTTGCACAGCTTAAAATTATGGACATATATGAAATATAGGTGAAACTCAAAACATATCAAAATGTTAAAATAATTAGACTATTTATAACCAGAAGTGGGCTTTGTACTTGTGGGGCATAGATTTCATGGACATAAAAGCTGCATTGTGTGAATTTCTCTACATTCACAGAAAATTTGTCCTGTACCCAATCAGCCCATTTTATTTGATTATTCTTTGATTTTCCTACCTCCCTTTGGAGTCTATGAAGTGGTTTCCAGATGGTCCAGTCAGACTCTTGTTTTGGTGGGAGAGATACTCTTAGGCATTCATTCATCCAGCAAAGTGTGGTGTTTTATTTATTTCTCTCCATAGGTTTAGCCTCTTCTGATTTTATATTTAGAGCTTGAGAGGTGTGCAGAATTGTCTTTCTTGAGCTTAGTTGGATGGGCATGGTGCCGTATTACCTTGTTTCCTTTATTATTTACTAGCACCTCTCAACATACTTCTGGAAGGGCAATGACAGTCAAAGAATAAACTTTTCCAGCGGGGGCAGGGTAGGTTTCAAGCAGCTAGTAATGACCATGCATGATTCATTAAGAGCTAATTCCACTTGTTTGACATGTGTTGATTTCTATCATTTTGCTATGGAAAATGGCAAGCTCTATTATAGTACCTACCCAATATATATATTTGTTTCTGCAGGAGATGAAATCAAATTTCTGACAGCTTTTATTGTATGTTCACTAAAAGGATTTTCTTCAAAATAAGAAATATAAGTGTTTCCAGAGTGAGACCTGGAATGTTGTGGTCTGGTGCCCTTGTGGAATGGAGGCATGAGAACATTCCAAAATGGAAGTTACCATTAATCCCAGTTCTTTGGTTGAGGGGCAACTTGAAGCAGAGCTGCATCTAGCATTGTTGTAAAAATTTTCCAGTTGGCATTTTTCAAATTGTACTTCTTATGGAATGACTCAGATTTAGTTTTGATGATTGCCTACATATGACATAGGATGGGATCCTTCTAGGTGTTTGCAATTGTATCACCTATGCTCTTAATGCCTTGTTGAGCTATAGGCTCACTGACAAAATTTAGACCTGGGTTGTAGCCTCTTTGCCAAGTATGGGGGCATAAAACCTATGGGAGACATAGAAGGAGCTGCCTTGGGAAGCATTGCACATATACGCAGGTGTCCTTTGGACAATGGTATAGAACCAGCCAATTCTGAGTCAGACGCATTGTGCTATTAATAGGGGTTTTTTTTTCTAGTTACGGCTAGTACTGTAGAAGCTTATGTTAGTTCAATCGCTTTTGAGATAGAATTTCCCTTGCCTGATTTCTTACACACACACCCCCCCCATAACTTTGAAACTAAAGATACCCTGGATGCATTTATTACATTTAAACCTACAGTTTCCATAAGAATATTTAGACTGCCTTCTTGACTTTTTTCTCTCCACAAGAGTCTTGTGATGTAGGTTAGGCTTGCAGATAATTAGAGTCTTGCAGCCAGTTTGCCTGGTCCCAAACACAATTTGACCAAACTGAACAGATATGAATTGGACTGAATCACTCTAATTTGGGTCCAGATAGCTCCAAGCACCTAACAAGTTATAAAAGAGAACCAGAAAGTGTATCAAAGAAACAATTAGGCTAAAGAAGGAAGTAAATTGGAACTTTGCTCATTGGCAGTTCTAACTTCCAGTGTGAGATGAAAATGTCAAAACCATATTCCTATCATAGAGCTTGTTAAAGGAGGTTGTATGCTTTTTCTGTTTTGCTATGTTCTCTTTTAATAAGAGGAAATATTTTCCCTGCAGTCTAGTGCCATTTCTGTGTTTACTAGAGACATGTTTTGGATTTGGAATTTATTCAGAAGATGAAGCAGAGAAGGGATATTTGTCCATTTCTTAACTATTAAAAGCCAAATGATGAAGCCTGAAGCACTGCTTGGATCAAGCCAAGACTCTCCAAAATACTCAACTTTGGGGGTTAAAAGCCTTAAGCAGCAAGCACTTTAGCGAATCCATGGGTAACTGACAGCTGAGCAACAGGATGAATTCAAAGAAAGATGAGAGCCAAGCAAGGTAAGAATAGATGAAGATGGGAATGATAAAAGGAAAGGAGCTTTGTGTGTACACACTACACATTGTTGAGCAGCAGTTGATGGCTGTAGTGATTTTATATTGCATAAAGGTTTTATGTAGAGGTTTGTATTTATATGACAAGTTTCTGATGATTGATAGTTATAAATGAGATACTGTATATTTAAAAAAACAGAATATTTTTCCTGGGTATACTCTTTTTTTTAAAAAAAATATACACTTACTCTGTTTACATTATAAACATTAAAAATGGACACATCTGCAGCCTCAGGAGTAAAGGATGCGAAACAATGTAAAAAATAAATGTTGGAACTGATAGGAATATAAATAAATATGCTTGGTTGCTTTTCAAGTACATAGTATATCCCAAGTGTGTACAGTGGTACCCCGAGTTACAAATTTAATGTGTTCCAAGGCATTTTGCATGTTATGAAAAATTTGTAACTCGAATTTCCCATAGGAATGCATTTAAAACCAAAATTCACAACTTGAAACATGGTTTCCCATAAGAATGCATTGAAAACCAATAATTTGTAACTCGAGCCATTATTTTCAGTTGATTTTCATTCATATTGTGAAAGTTTTGTAACTCAAACCATTTGTAACTCGAAGTACCACTGTATTTTCATGGCATGGAAATGTAAGGATAGGTGCTTTCACTCTCCCACCCCGATATGTGCCAACATTTGGACAGAGGAGTAGAAGTCTATTCCATTCAAATATGTTACATAGAAAAATCAGAGGCTCAAAACAAATAACATGAAATAAAAATGAGGCATGAGTGTTGTGTGTAACACAACCGCCTGCTCTCTCCTTTATTGCTATTTTGTTATTAACCTGAGAAATGAGATTAATTGGTTTCTGGGGCATTATCAAATTTGATACACAGATTGCTATATGCAGCTAGATATTTTATATATTCTATTAACAACCTTCCTGCCAATTCTCTTTAGCAAAACAGGAAGTAACCAGGTACAGTGTTTTTGCTTGCAGGTCAAAGGTTGATCAGAGACCAGAATGGGCTTTCTCAGACCCTTTGAAATTTCTCAGCAACCTTGAGATTGAAAGGGAGACATTTAGAGCTAATCTGAATAATCTATTGTTGCTGATGGCTGTGGGAAGCTGTATTGTTTTGTTTGCTTCTTGCCTGTCATTTTGCTTGAACACCCCCTCCTCCCTTTGACCCCTGAATTTGGTGTATAAAAACCATGCCTGTAAATTTCATTCCTTGTCTGAAGAAGTGGACTTGATCCATGAAAGCTAACAATAAAAATATAGCAGTTAGTCTTTAAAGTACTACAGTGTTTTTTTGTTTAGTTTAGTTTGTTTGTTTTGTTTTCTGATATGCATGAGAAATGAGGTTACTCCACAGTAGAAAGTAGTGTCAAATTTACAGAGACCAGGAGCCAAAAAGCCCAGCAGGCCTATTCACTTTTTGTTCTGAACAGCTGACTGCTTTACCATATGCCCCATCAGTTTTCAAAGTGGTTTGCCAGATGGCTGAGAGCTGCTGTTAGAGAATAACAGGACTGAGACTTCCCTGAGCTCATAGAAACAGTTTCGCAGAACTTTATTACTTCACCCAACAAGGTTAAACTGTACCCTTTCACAGCAGATAAGGCTCTGTTTGCTCTAAGCAATGCTCCTTGCTCTAAGATATGTTCCTTGCATGCACCAGGGCCATATTTTTCTAGCTCCAAGACAACCTAAGGAGGCCCATCTGCCCCTCTAAATGGATCTGAAAGTCATCTTTTAATTAAAAAAAACATTTTCAGTTTTTTTTAAAAAAACTCAATTTTATGTGAAATAACATAGGGACACATCTTGTTTTATAGAATATTAATAGATGGTGGAAAGAGATTGGAATGAGCAAGACTGAAAAAGAAATCCACTAGGTTTATATTTCCTTGCAAAAAAAAAAATCTGTTTTGCATACAAAGCCCAAAACTACTAGGGTGAAGAAATACACTTCATCTTGAAAATGCACATATTAGCAAGACTCCCAGATGTTTTTCACAACAACAACAAAAAATAACACACAAAACTATGCATACCTTTAAAAAATGTGCCCGACTAAAACTGCATATATTTGAAAAAAATATGTGCAACTACCCTTCAGTGATCAGAAAAATGAGTTTAAACATGTTTAAAAATTTAAAAATGCATACATTATAAAAAATTCACAAAATATGGATTAACACCAGTGCTCTAGAAGAAAAGAAATGTCTCACAACATGATACCAAGGAAAGGGAAAGAAGAGAATGCCAGGGAGAGTCTGAGAAATGAAACAAAAATGAAACAAATGCATTTCCACATCTCATGGAGAGAACAATGACAAATCAATAGACTATTTCTCATGATCAAGGGGATTCCCCTCCCCCACTTTCTTGAGCTGTAATAAGTAAAGTATGCATCAATTTTTTTATTCAAAAACATACTTTTGGCACTTGGTAATACACCACATGTGGGACTGAAGTGGCTTAGTGGTTAATATGCTGAACTTGATGAATGGAAGGTTGGGAGGTCAGCAGTTTGAAACCTGAGTGTTGCATGATGAATGAGCTCCCGTCTTTGCCCCAGCTCATGCCAACCTAGCAGTATCAAAGCAAGAAATTGCAAGTAGATAAATAGGTGCTGCTTCAGTGGGAAGGTAACAGCATTCTGTGTGCTCTGGTGTCTATTCATGCCTGCCACATGACCATGGAAACATCTGCAGATACAGACAGCACTGGGTCCTTGGCTGTAAATGGAGATGAGCACCATACCCTAGAGTCAGATACGATTGTTTTTCAAGCAAGGGCAACCTTAATACACAGCAGCTTCAATTTAAATCAACACAGTAATAATAATTTTGCATCAGAAATTATTCTGGGTTGAAAAGATTTTTGCTGGAGAAACTCTGCTCAGGAGACACCTGAATGAGGCTCCTTTCATGTCACTAAGAGCTGGGACAGAGGCAGGCGCTCAAACTGTCATGCAGTACCTGGTTCTCGAACTGCTGACTTACCAGGTTTCCAGCTAGCAAGGTGAGCTTCTTTAACAACTGAGCCACTGTAGCCCCTCCTAGCAAAGCAATCATTTTTATATACCACCCCATAGCATTTAGTGCATTCTCTGGGCAGTTCACAAGTTAATTAGCATTTTGCCCCCAACATTCTGGGTACTCATTTTACCAACCTTGGAAGGATGGAAGGCTGAGTCAACCTTGAATGCTAGGCAGGATCAAAATCACAACCTTTTGGTTGCAGTACAGCAGCTTTTCATCACTGCACTTTGTGACTTTGATAGCCATCTAAGACCAGTTGCTGGGTATATAAATGTGGTACCACAACTCAGTAAGAAGTTAACAGGAGTGGAAAATAGGTGGGATGACAAATGTCTGGAATGTGCACAATTTCCAAATTAGAATCCGACACTTAAAATGAAATAGTTTGCTTATCCCAAGGATTATGAGATGGCAAGCCATGAGATTGAAAAGGGGAGCCACACAATCCTTTGAGAACAAATATAGGGGGGATGATTCCATACAGCTAGGTAGCACCAGAAATATTGCATATGTTATGGAAAAGAGGGGTAGCTGTAAAAATGCTTATTTCTGCCCAGAAAGCTCTTTTTAAAGAATAGACACTGCAGTTTCCTGTAGTTTGATTATGATGATGACTTTTGCCACAAATCCTCCAACAACATTTAATGAACCTCACCTGATGTTGAGGTGGAGGTATCATATCTTTCTTTAATCTCTGCTTACTTCTAATAAAATAATTTGCAAGGATGCCTATACATTTGGTCTTGCTTGGTTTCAATAACGATATGTCCATATGGACAGATTTCTTCAGGTTTGGGATAGAAAGAACTTGAGCTTTTATCAAACTGAATGTGGAAAGAATCAAAGCTGACAGAATTCTTCCTTCATGTTCCAGACTTTGAACTTGGATGTAAACAGCTGTGTATTCAGCTGTGTTTCTGCTGAATTAGGGTTTCCGTCTTTCCTTTCTTTTTTTCTGACAGACTTCATTAAGGCTGTGTGCTAAATGAATGCGCCTGATCCAGAAAGATTTGTGTGAGGTCCAATTTCTGGAGCAAAGCCAAGAAAAGCAAATTTACAAATTAATTTTGTGTCTGGAGCACAAATTGAATAAGGGACATATTACCAGTTTCTCTCTCTCTTTTTTCCTTCCTTCCTAAAAAACAAACTTTAAGCTTATGCAGTATTCAAGTTCCTAAATCTAATTTTAGCAATTAAGTCTAGGTCTCCATATATTGTTCTGGAATCTGAATTCTCTGTATAATCATGAATGAGTTGTCATCTTTTACTTTTAATAAAAAAATCCTCTTCATGCACAGTGGGATAACATCATTTACAGTGGCAGATTGTGATTGGTAAAAAGCTTCCTTTTGTGACATCAGAATGTACACATTCACACACAATGCACAAAATTTACATGCACCTTTAAACTGTGAAATGAAGCCTTAGACAGTGGCAATTTGCCCCTGCTAGTGACATCATTCTTGTTAGGCAAGTGGACCCCATCCAGCAAGATTTCAAAGAAATAAAGAGTAAAGAAAAAGAAAAAGGCCCAAATAATAAGTGGTTTCAAGAGTTTTTAAAAAAAATATATTTAAATTAAAGTTAACACAATATCTACTATCTGAGTAAAAATGACAAAATAATATTATTGAAGTAGGTCTACCCACAACCCTATGTTTTTAATGGTTATGGGTAGACCCTATGTTTTTAAGGGTTTTTTAATTGTTTTATATTGGTTTTAACTTGTGTACAGCACCCAGAGTCCACTGGATAGGGCAGTATATAAATCTATTAAATTTAAATTAAACAACACCATGGAAGATCACATACATCTACGAGGCAAGTTGCCCCTTGCTAATTCAAATCACCCCATTCTTCAACTCTATTTTGGCTCAGTCCATACCAGAGTACCAAAGGACACCCATTCTTCTACTGATTTTTTTGTGACCCACAAAGCCAGAGTTAGACCACTCTTCAAAATAATAACATGAGATGTTGCAGACTTGATTACTGTAATGCACTCTACATGGGGCTGCCCTTGGTGACCATTCGGAGGCTGCAACTGGTTCAAAATGCGGCTCCCCAGGTCGTGATGGGTGCGGGCTTTATGCTCATGCCTCACCATTGCTTCGTGAGCTGCACTGGCTGCCAGTGTGCCTCCAGGTGCAATTCAAGGTGCTGGTTATTACCTTTAAAGCCCTATATGGTAGTGGGCCAGGATACCTAAGTGTAGGAATTCATTTTAGCCTTAATTGTGACTATACCTTTTAAGTACCTGTGTTAAAGATTTTAGAACTGTGTGATAGATTTGGAAAATACAACTGGGGCCCCTGTTATTGCTGAAGAAGCTGTGTGACATATATAGATAAAGTCAGGATGCATGCATGATTGAGCATTCTAGCTCCAGCAATAAGAGGATATGTTTAGCCCAAGAGGCCTCTCCAAGACCCCAGTAGATGTTACGAGATGATACCAAACAACCATGAAGAAGAGGTTGAAACCACAGTACTGTATATTATAGCTTGCAATATATATTCCCTTAAGGCAGTGATGCTATTATAAGTGTGTTTTCTCATGATTAGATATATAGAGGTGTTTTCCACCATCCACTCCTATCCCACCCTCTTTTACACCCTTTCCACCCTCCTCCCTCTTCCTCCTCCCTCTTTTGGGTAACACCCTGTTGAACATGTAACCCCCCCCCCCCCATGTACCATTTTTACATGTAACCTCCTCCCTTTGTGTGACTCAATAAATATGCCTGGTGTTAGATATTTGAATGTCCAGCGGCGGGAAAACCGCCGCTTCCTATTGGTCAGTGGGCTGGGTCAAGCAGGGTATTTAATCCCCTGCTTACCCAGCCGTTGTTGTTGTTGTCTCAACGTGTTCACAATAAACTATTGTGTTCCTGGTTCACCTATAATGGCGTCCGTGTCCTCACTCCCGCGCCAGGATTTCCGGATCTAACACTGGCGACGAAGGTGGGATTTTGAGGAACGGACCAGAACCAACGAGACTCCCTGAGCCATCTGGAAAAAAAAAAAACGGCACCACGCCATGGCTGCTTACACTCCGCCGGCCCCCTTCTAGCCGAAGGACGAAAAATGGGGAAGCTACTTGGACCGGTTCGAGTTTTCCCTCATAGCCGCGGAGCTGGGAGAAATCTCCACGGAACGGAAGAAGGTGTTCTTCCTTACCCACTGTGGTCCCAAGGTATACGAGGTGGCTCAGTCCCTAGTGGCCCCTACGCCTATAATGGAGGTCTCTTGGGAGACCCTACAAAGGGCTCTCAGAGACCACTTCTCGCCGGAGCCTTCCAAGTTCGTTTTTCGCATTCACTTCAGGGATCGCTACCAGATGGCCGGAGAGCCCATCAGCGAATTCGTGGCCGCCCTGAGGACAGCAGCCATCCCGGCCGCATTCGGGTCTTCCCTCGAGGACGCCCTGATTGAACAAATCATCCAAGGGGTCCGAGACAACAAGCTCCGGAAGCGGCTCCTGGCTAGAAGAGATTTGACCCTGGCCACAGTGATAGACGAGGCGAGAGCATACGAAGTCTCAACATCAGCCGCAATCTCTATCAACCGGGCCCCGTCGGCGCAGCATCAGGCCACCGCACATCACCAAGACATCGGCCCCGATGAGGAGGACGACGAAGAGGCGGAGGTGTGTGCGGCCAACGGGGCGAACCCAGGGAGAAGTGGCCAGCGCTGCGTCAGCTGCGGAGGACCACACCAGAGGGCACATTGCCGCTTCAGAGAAGCAATCTGCCGTTACTGCGACAAGCGGGGACACATCGGAAAGGTATGCCAGGCAAAGCAAGCTGGAAATCAGGCTGACCGGCACGTTCAAAATTTCCCGCCGGGCAAGATGGCCGCCAACCACCGATCAAATCATAAGCGCCAGGGAAACCACGGTGCCAAATTCGAAGAGGCGGAAACCCACACAATCACGATCAGCAACGCCACCACAGAGAGACGAGAGAAGTTTTACACAACGGTCCAGATCGACGGAGCAGAGTGCCCGATGGAGGTCGATTCTGGGGCCGCTGTATCCCTGATTTCCTGGAGGTGGATGAAGCGAGCCTTTCCATCCCTCAGGGAATCGGACCTGAAAGCCCAACGGATCTGGGTCAAGGACTGCCAGGGCAGATTCCTCCCCGTCGCAGGCCAGAAGTGGGTCCGAGTCAAGTACGGAAGGAGAGAAGAGACCCTGCCGCTGACCATCGTCTGCGGCAACATTCCGACACTCCTGGGAACCAATTGGTTCCCAGCCCTGGGGCTGTCCATCGCGGGCATCCACAGTTCCTCCATCGACCAGCACGGAGACACCTCGCTACGGGACGACCTGATGGCAGAGTTCCAGGACGTTTTCGGGGAAGGACTGGGCAGGTACGTGGGGTCGCCCATCTCCTTCTCTTTAAACCCGAATGTTGCCCTGATCCGCCTTAAAGCCCGGAGAGTTCCACTGACCCTTAAGCCCAGGGTTGAGAAGGAACTAGACAAGCTAGTATCCCAAGGAATCCTTGTCCCCGTCGACCACACTCGGTGGGAGACCCCCATAGTCACCCCCATAAAACCGGATGGGTCAGTGTGCATCTGTGCAGATTACAAATGCACAATAAACAAGGCGTTAGAGCCAAGCGCATACCCGGTTCCCGTGATCGACCACCTCCTACACTCATTGGGCCCAGGGAAGATCTTTGCCAAGCTGGACCTGGCCCAGGCCTACCAACAGCTGCTGGTGGACGACGCCACAGCCGAGGCGCAGACTATAGTCATGCACCGTGGCGCGTTCAAGTGTACCCGGTTACAGTTTGGGGTCAGCATTGCGCCGGGACTTTTCCAGAGCACTATGGAGAGACTCCTTCACGGCCTTCCGGGGGTGGTGCCCTATTTCGATGACGTCCTGATCATCGCGGGAGATCCTGGGCAGCTCAAGGACAGGGTCACAGCCGTCCTCGCCAAGTTTAGGGCCGCCGGGCTAAGGGTGAAGCGAGACAAATGCCTGCTTGGGGTCCCCTCTGTGGAGTTTTTGGGGTTCCGGATTGACTCGAAAGGCATCCACCCGACCAGGAGCAAGGTGGAGGCAATTCGGAATGCTCCGGCCCCTAAGAACAAGCAGGAATTGCAGGCATTCCTGGGGCTCTTAAACTTCTATGCGGCATTCTTGAAAGGAAAGGCCACTGCCGCTGAGCCATTGCACAGACTGCTAGCGGCCAAGTCGGGATGAGTGTGGGGCCCAGAGCAAGAGTCGGCTTTTGAAGCAGTAAAAAATCTCCTATCACAGGACAGTTTCCTGATCCAATACAACGCCACCCTGCCACTGGTCCTCGCCTGCGACACGTCTCCCTATGGCGTCGGCGCGGTCCTTGCCCACCGACTCCCCAATGGTCTCGAGGCACCCATCGCCTACTACTCCAGAACGATGTCACCTACGGAGCGGAACTACGGGCAAATCGATAAGGAGGCGCTGGCAGCAGTGGCAGGGGTAAGGAAATTCCATGACTACCTGTATGGCCGGGACTTTGAACTGGTGACTGACCACAAACCCCTCTTGGGGCTCTTGGCCGGCGACCGCCCCACACCTTCGGCATTGTCCCCCCGGATGCAGCGCTGGGCCCTATTTTTGTCCGGGTACTCTTACACTATGGTCTATCGACCCGGGAAACACATGGGGAACGCGGACGCTTTGAGCAGGTGCCCTCTCCCGGATCAGGACGGGGCAGAGAGGGGGGAGGCATCGGTGCTCGCCCTGGACGTTCTGGACTCTGCTCCCACCACCTCGGCTGAGGTTGCTAGGGCCACGGCGAAGGACGCCAAACTCCGGACTGTCTCCAGCTGGGTCCAACAGGGTTGGCCGGACAAGGGGGAAGGGGAGTTCAAAACATTTTTTGATAAGCGAAACGAACTGTGTTATGCGGGGGGTTGTTTGCTGTGGGGAGACCGGGTGGTAATTCCCAGGAAACTTCGCCCAACAGTCCTCGAAACGCTTCACACCAGCCATCCGGGGGTAGTGAAGATGAAGGGGTTGGCCAGGAGTTATGTGTGGTGGCCCAGAATTGACAAGGATATCGAGGCATGGGTAGGCAAATGCACACCTTGCCAATCATCCCGGCCCAATCCTCCAGCAGCCCCAGTCAGGGAGTGGGAACAACCCGCGGGTCCGTGGCAGAGGCTCCACATCGACCTAGCCGGCCCGTTCCACGGCCAAGTATTCCTAATTGTAGTGGACGCTTACTCCAAGTGGCTGGAGGTCCGACTCCTGAGTAGCACCACCGCCAGGGCAATTATTCGGGAGCTCAGGCAACTGTTTGCCACACACGGCATTCTGGACACCCTGGTCTCCGATAACGGCCCACAGTTCACAGCCACAGAGTTCGAGCAGTACCTGGCGTCCTTAGGGACCAGGAACGCTCTCACCTCGCCGTTCAGGGTGCAAGGTAATGGGCAAGCCGAGAGGTTTGTGCGCAGCACGAAAGAAGCCTTGGGAAGGTTGGGGCCTGGAGACTGGCAGGAACGTATTGATACGTTCCTCTTGGCACAACACAACCTCCCCTGTGCTGCCACGGGGAAAGCCCCTGCGGAGTTGCTGATGGGCAGTTGCTGATGGGAGACTCCGCTGCCAACTGGATCGGCTGCACCCACAGTACTCCCCGGACAAGTACCGGGAAGGACAGTCGCGGGGCCGCACACTTCCCATAGACTCCCCCGTTTTTGCACGGAACTATGCACCTGGCCCACAGTGGGAAGAAGGGGTCATCAGCGACATGCTAGGCCCCTACACATACAAGGTTCACCTCACGGATGGTCGAGTATGGAAACGCCATATCGACCAGCTCAGGAGGCGGACGAGTTCCGACACGGAAAGCAACTCAACCTTAGGGGCACAGACCACCCCAGAGCCAGACATATTCCCAATGGCCGAACCGGTCACCGACCCGGTTCAGCCAGACAACTTCCCCACACGAACGGCCCTGTCACCAGAGAACTTACCGTGCGAAGCAGGTTCATCCCCGGCTGCCGCAGAACCCGTCGCTCGTCCCCCGGAGCAGGCCCCGGTCCAGCCAGGGCAGAGCGAGAGCGACAGGTCCGCTCTGCTCGATGCCCCGGCGCCGACTGAACTGCGCAGGTCTGGCAGAGCGCGGACACGCCCCCGTCACCTGGATGACTACGTATGTAAATAGGGAAATAGTGCATTCTGGGGGGAAGTTTTAATTGGTTTTAACTTTGGGTTTTTGAGAACTTTTAGAATTTTAGCCTTTTTATGTGTTTTAGGATGTGTTAAACTGCCCTGGGTCGCCTTCGGTGAGGAGGGCGGTATAGAAATTTAAATAAATAAATAAATAAATAAATAAATAAATAAATAAATAAAGTTTCATTCACATCCCCTCAGTTCTACCTAGCCTTCCCTCAGTGGGGATGCTATCATCTGCTTCCTGGGGATTGCATGCCACTACCATAGGGCACCCCTGAAGTCACTGTCCTTGGATGAAACTGCTGTGCACATACACATCTCTTCAAAATAACTGAGGTTGTTAAAAACAATAGAACACTGGAACAAATACAGTAAAAATACATCTTGCTTCTCCTTCTGGGGTAGATATCAAATATACTCTTCAGCCTGATTGCTTTTAGGGTATCCCATAGCATAAAGATCCCCATACCTCTGTTTCTCTGGAAGGTTAACACTCCCGTGCTTATAACACATCATTTTTTTGGAACAAATATTATCATCTCAGAAAAGGAGCTTCACTAATGTTGCTAGGCCAACGTTTAAGTTAGGCAGGGTGCTCTTTTTAAAAAGTTATGACTATGGCATTTCTCTGGCAGAATGAACACTAATTGAAAAGCATTCCTGCCTGAGATAATAATGTATAATTGATGAACTGAGGGCAGAATATGGCTGATTTTCCTGCCAGTTGGCATTTAAAAATGATCATGGCACAACAATTCTTTGCAGGGACAATACATTTTCTTAATGAGACATCGAGAATCTTAGGTTTCCCATCCACAGGTTTCTAATGAGACATCAAAGATCTTAGGTTTCCTATTCACAGATTTCATCATTATCATCTTAGAATTGCAGAGCTAGAAGGGACCCTGCAGATCATCAAGTCCAACCCTGATCAAGGAGGCAGAGTGGTGAATTGAATATCCAGCCTCTGACTTCACAGCCAGATACTTAAACCACTTAGTTGTAGGTGACCAAATGATCAGTAAGAAACTCAATGTGTGTGTGTGTATTAAATACCGTCAAGTCATACTTGATTTAGACAACCCTTGCAGTATTTTCAAGATATGTGAGATATTTCGGAACTGGTTTTACCGGTATTAACACCACCACTAACAAGAGTTTCCTTGGACCAACCAGGGATTTGACCCTAGATCTCCTGAGTTCTAGATGAAACTCAACCCACTACACCACACTGGGCCAATCACAATCTTGGAGACAGAGCTATCTCACAAGACAGTTGTTGTGTGAACAAAATGGTAGGGAAAAATCTATGTATTTCACAATGAGCTAATTGGAATAAATAAAAGGTACATGAGAATTATAACATATAACATACAGTAGTTGTTAATTGTGGCTGTCAGGCAATATCTAGACACGATTAAAGACCAAGTCTTCTAAACTTTCAGCAACAAAGTCTTTCGCAGCAGGGAAAAGTCATACATTTGGTTTAGAGGTCTCAGAATACTCCACTCACTAGGCTGGTTGGGGGATTTCTGTGAAAAGTAGTAGAAAAAAGAAATTTTTGTAAGCTCTCTTTCTTTATTTGGACCATAATAAGCTATGTGACTTTGGGCAATTCTCTGTTGTTGATGTTTATTTAAATATCTCAGGTTGTTTTCCAGAGGAAAAGGAAAGCTGTAAAGAATTTGCTTAGAAGCAAAAGAATTATGGAGATGCTTATGACCTAATGGCTCAGAGGCCTGTAATTAAATACCATAAAAGCAACCAATTCCATATTTTCCCATGGAAACCTTAAAATTGCCTGAGTCATTACTGTTTTGAGTGTTTCAACATCATCTAGCATACTTGTGCTCTCATTAAAATCTCATTCTGTCTAAAGCAAAACAGCTTAAAATTTCCTTCTTCAGATACACATGTACATTTCCACAATCAGTGAGTGAAGGACAATCAATACAAAACCTAGACGGAAACAGGATGTGAAAATGATTTGTTTCCCTGTACACACTTCAACCTTCAGTTGGTCCTGTTCTAATTATGCGAAAATATACAGCTGTTTCAGTAAATTTGGTGGAGTTTGGTCTTAGTCAAAAAACTCTAATGAATAAGCAAGCAATATTGCATTTCATTTAAGGCTGATCCTGTACTTAGATGAATGCAAGCCCAAAAGATTTTTCTTGTTTGAGGCAGAGTAATAAATATTTCTTTGGACATGTGGCAGGTATGACTAGACAGTGGAGTGCATGGAATGCTGTTTACTTTTCCACCAAAGTGGTACCTATTTATCTACTTTCAGTTTCTTGCTTTTGGCAGGAGTTGGGACAGAGATGTTGTTTTGATTTTCTACTGTACATGCTTATTATATTTTTATTGTATCTTTCTGGGGTACACAGAAAGAGCCTCCTCATAAAATGTGGCATTTTTGTAATGGCAACCTTGTGCTGCCAGCTAATCTTTCTCACTCTAGGACAGGTGAAAGGAACTGCAGAATGAACTCATCAAAAGGTGTCTTCATTTTGGCAGTTTCATGTTTGGCTTAGACATGGTAGGAGAAGAATTGAATCCTTCTTGTAAGCCACCCAGAGCAGTAGTTTCACTAATTGGGGTGGGTTATAAATCCAATAAGGAAACAAATTCAAATCAACTTTTTCCTCAATTAGCCTGATTTATATTAAAAAATGAAATCATAGAATTGTAGAACTCTTAGTTATTGATCCTCTGGAAATGGCAGTGTTTACCGACCTCTCCAAGGTCTTAATGATCCTGAAATCAGCAATCGCATCAACATGTCCCACTGTTTTGGTATAAAATTTTAGAGCAGACAATTTTGATTGGATGGTCTGGGGGGATACCCCCAAGTGATACAAGTGAACCATAAGCTGCAAAATATGCTCCACATGTGTGGGTCAGTCTGGCTGCAGCAGCTGGGTGCAATGGAACCCACAGAATTCTGAAATAGTCATGGCATAGCTGTAACAGGTTCTAGGTGCTATAGCTGCACCTGTAGCACAGTCTACCTCAAGTCGCCAAGGTTCCATATCTCTGGCGGCGTTATGTCCAGGTCTATTGCAGTGACTGTGGGTTGGTGGTGGTACGAAACCATTGCATCTGCCAGTGGGATAAAGCACTGGCAATTTGATTATCAATGCCAGAGACGCACTGGGCTTTGAACAATATATTGTACTTAGGCATTTTAAAACTAATTTGTGGACCAAACACATGACCCTTGGGGATCAGGACATCATAGTGTTGACGATATGAACTACAGTCAAATTATCCACTCAAAATACTGCAGTATTGGCCTAGATCTCACCTCATAAGAACACAGCCCCAACCACTGGGAATAATTAAAAAAAATAAGGTCTCTCACTATGCCTGATTCTTTCCAATGGGCAGGCCACGTGCCATAGCACCAGTGGTTGCAGTGGTATTAGCCAAAACCACAACTGCCCATGGCATTGGTAAACATCACCATTTGCGCCTCTGCCTTAATTTTGGAATGCCAAAAAGAGGCACCGTTCAAATGGAGTAAAAGTTCCAACCATAGCTTGATGCCCTCCTTCAAAGCTCGGATGACCCTGGCTCAGTGAAATGGTGGGGTCAGACCCTTCATGGTGTTGCACAGGCAGTGGGCAAAAGCCCTGCCCGGTGTGTCCACCTTGCAAGCAAAGTTTAAGTGATCATGCAAAACTTGCAGCTCTTTCGTCATCACTTTGCATCTCGACAATATGTTACTCAGTTTGTCTCGTAACTGTGCTAAATTGTCACAGGGGAGATGAGACTGTTGTCTCGAAGTGTCTAACAGGACCCCTAAGAAAGTGAGGGAAGTGGCCAGTCCCTCTGTTTTGTCATCTGCCAAGGGGACTTCTAGTTCGAGGGCCAGCACCTGGAACTCATGCAGGAGGTCAGCACATCTAGAGGATTGGGCAGGGCCACAATAAAGGAAATCATCCAAATAATGGATTACATGGCTAGATTCAGTGCATTGGTGAAAGGCCCAATCCCAAAAAGTGCAAAAATGTTCAAAGGCTGCGCAAGAGACAGTGTAGCCAAAAGGCATAGCCTTGTCTACAAAATATTGGCCCTCAAATGCAAAGCCAATGAACTCAAAGTCCTTTGGATGAACAGGCAATAGGCGGAAAGCAGATTTAATATCAGACTTTGCCATAAGGGCATCCTTGCCACACGATCAGACCATTTGGAGCACCTGATCAAAGGAGGAATACTTGACTGTACATAACTCATTTGGTATTGAATCATTTACTAACCTGCCTGTTGAGTATGATAAATGGTGAATCGAATGAAATTCCCCAGAACACTTCTTGGGAACCAACCCAGAGGGTACACTTTCAAATTCTGGTAGGGTGGTCGGTCAAACAGGCCAGCCACCCATTCTGCAGCCAGCTCCCTACCAATGCTCCACCTTACCACCAGCTCCAATCCAATTACCTAACAGAGATTTGGTGCCATTTGCGGAAAATGGGCCCCCAAAGTGGGGATCTGAAAACCAAAAGTGAAGCCTTACTGCAAATAGTGTGCCTCCTCAGCAGGGTAACCTGCAAGCCAGGAAACAAATGTATCAAGCTTGATTGGACTGGGCACCTTTTGCAGACTGCGGCAGCTCAGGATTAATTTTTTGCAACTCAGGAATCACATCCCTTATGCCTCTGGGGTCAGCTTTTTGTGCAGGCGGTGGCCTGGTGGCTGCCTCTTCACATGGTGCATTCATGTTGGTATTTGCACACCTTCTTAGAACAATGCCCCTGACCAACAAACTCCCAACAAACCAACCGGGGTTGAACCTCCTGTCCCGCCAACTGGCAGGCAGGAAGTGCCAGCAAGTGACGCTGCACCAGGTGTTCACAATCATAATGGTCACCGGACACCAGGCAAGAAGAGATAATAAATTGGAGCCACAATGGGGCATGTGGCTTATCCCAACTCATGGTCGGCAATATGGCCGTGTCCATGCAGAAATTCTCTTCATAAAGAACCCATGCCTCTCCTGGAAAGTCTACATAAGCTTGTTAGATAATATCTAGGTGTTGAATTAACAGTAATGCGAGCTGTTGCCTGGCATGGATTGCCACCCCTGCATAGATCAAATAAGTTCGCAATCAATTAGCCCAGGTCCGGGGAGGCTTCTTTCTCCTGGCAGATTCCTTATCCTTGTCCAAATATCTGTTAAGCAGGGAAAATATATTGACATATTCTCCTCACACAATTTTATCTCTTGTCACCAGAAGAAGATGGTCACCCAACGGTAGGGACTGGTCACCAAAAGGCAATGTAGACACAGACATCATTGCAAGGGTGGACAAGGATGAGGACCCAACCCAGACATCCGCCGCCAAACATTGTAGGGCAGCAGAGGAATAAACCGTGGGGTGGTGGTGGATAAGGAGCCATCCATGGGACTGTAGCAGACAACTGCCTACCTGGGGAGTTTGTGGCCTGCATGGGGCTAGACAAAGGTCAAGGCCATAAAGGTGGCTGTGTAGTAGGAGAAGACACCCAAGTGCACTCCCAGATCCCATATACTCACCTAATGTCAGCCCAGGTGTTCCAGGGGTAGACACCACTGCCACAGTGCTCTCAGGCTCAGTTGGCGTGGAAGCACAGGCCACTGGGCAGTTTCTTGAACTTCCACATCCCATGCAGATGCTGTTGAAGGCACCCCCACAGGCGTGTCTGTTTCTTGAGATGCCGCTGCCACCTCCAGGGCATCCACATGCTTCTGAAGGCAATCTCTTTCCAGGTCAGGGCATCATCTGCGGGGGTCCCCCAATGTCTCGTCACTGGGGTTAATGGAAGTGGTGCCAGACCCAGAGCAGCAGCCCGCTCGAGGGCCGTTATCCTGGCCACTGAATTAGTTGGATCTGGGGTGGCCAAGGCCATGGGCACCAGCGAGTCCTGCATGGGGCACAGAGAAGTTCTCTTCTCCATGCCCATGCCCGGAGCAGAAGAAGCATGACACTTGGGTACCATTGTTCAAGGCTCTCTCTTCATAAAGATTTATTCCACGTGCATCACACGAAGAAGCTCGAATGCACATGCGTCTGCCAGATTATGAAGCAAAAGAGAGAGGGTGAGGTAAGAAGGAGACACGCTCTTATAGAGCATAGGTTCCCCCCTGGAACACCTAGGCCTCTGGATGGTTGCTGCTTTGAGGCGGATGAGCAGCAAAATGTGTGTGTGCATTAATTCACATGACACAGCCATTCTTGACTTGATTTGTTTAAATCTTACTCTCTGGAGCTGCCAACAACAACAACAATAACGTTTACACTCTTATAAATAGTATGGTTGTCGTAGATAGTGAAACCACGGGTTACAATCCAGCAGCCTTTTAGATAACATACGATATTTTTTTACTCTCACTTTTTAAAATAATTTCATGTTCACTCAAAATACTGGAGTATTGGCCCAGGTCTTGCCCCATAAGAACACAGCCCCAACCACTGGGAATAATTCCAAAAATGTCTAACAGATGGATGTATTGTTAGACACCCATCGTAGGGGACTAAATATTAGCGAAGGGTTTCTGGGACATTATCAAATTTGATACAAAGTTGCTATATGATTTTATATATTATTTTACAACTTTCCTGCCAATTCTCTTTAGCAAAACAGAAAGTAACCAGGTACAGTGTTTTTGTTTGTTTTCTAACATGCAGGTCAAAAATTGATCAGAGACCAGAATGGGCTTTCTCCACAACCTTGAGATTGAAAGGGAGTCATTTAGAGCAATCTGAATAATCTATTGTTGCTAATGGCTGTGTGAAGCTGTATTGTTTTATGCTATGCAATGTGCTATGTATCTGTGACTGTTTCTTCTGTAAGCCGCCCAGAGTCGCTGTGCGAGTGGGGCGGCATATAAATTGAAATTAATAATAAATTAATAATAATAAATGCTGTGCTTGCTTGTCTGTCATCTTGCTTGACCACACCCATTCTCTCTTTGACCCCCTGAATTTGGTGTATAAAAACCATGGCTGTAAGTTTCACTCTTTGTCTGAAGAAGTGGACATGATCCATGAAAGCTAACAATAAAAATACAGCAGTTAGTTTTTAAAGTGCTACAGTGTTTTGCATTTTATTTTTATTTCATTTTGTTTATTTTATTTTGTTTTCATGTTATACAGCCTTTCATCTTAAAAGTATTATAAAGGTTTTGACAATGGAGAACATTATTTGGAAGGAGATAGAGATGAAGGAGCTGCAACAACATGGAAATGAATTTTTTTAGATACCCCCCCAATCTGAGAATTAAGAATAATTTTATGAAATGATCACTGAGATTATGGGATGGGGTGAAGCAGAAATTGGTCCCAAATGTTTCTCCAATTATCGAAATGTCTGATGCGACATCTTTCCCGGTTAAAAATAGAAAACTGAGAGAAATATTACAGAAATATGGAATAGGTTTACTTAAAGAATGGTTACATCTTTGTGAGGATAGAGGGGGGGGACATTGAAATTTATAAGGAATTGGGTCTGAACTGGCTTCAAATACTGGAAGTAAATCAGTGAAATTAAATATAATGATCAACATGGTTTAAACAGACAATTGACAGATTTCGAAGATTTGATTTACAAATTAAGAAAGGAAATAGTAGGAATAAAAGGGCTGGTGAATATATATGAATATATATAAAAGAACCACAAGATGCTTTGAGAGAAAATTTGGATTTTGATTTGAACTTAAAAATCACAAAGGGAAATTTGGTGGGGTGGGGGAATGGATAGAGATAATTATAAGAAACCGGTCAATAAAGTTGAAAGCATAATTATAAAATGCTGTGGTGATGGTATTTGATGCAAGTTTGGCTGAATCAATTTGATAGCAATAAATTAAAAAAATGTTGGAGATGTCAGCAAGAATTAGGGACATATAAACATATGTGGTGGGAATGTGAGAAAGTAAAAAAGTATAGTATTGGAAGAAAATATAGGTAGATATTGGGAAAATAATGGGTCATAATTTTGATTTGAGGATAAAATCAGCATTGTTAACAGATTTTGAAGGATTAAATTGGGATAAAAAAGATTTAGTGTTCATTTTCATGACTGTAGCAAGACAACAAATTGCAAAAAATTGGAAAAATGATACGCATATGGAAGAACAAATTTTGGGACACCTGGAAGCTGTTTCTAGAATATACTTTAAGAGATAACAGGGGCCTTCAGAGGCATGAGTTTTTGGAAGAAATAAATATATGAAGTGTACACATGGTGAATTCATTGGACATTGTAGATAGCACTGGGTGAACACTTTTTAAAAAACAAACCTTGTGTTGTCAGCTAATCTTTCTCAAACAAGGTCAGGTGACAGGAACTGCAGAATGAACTCATCAAAAGGTGCCTTCATTTTGGCAGTTTCATGTCTGGCCTAGACACTGAAGAATTTAAAAAAACATGACACCACACTGGCTGTGTATATTAGATTTCATAATCCAGAATTTTGCAGCATCAGGGCACTTAGTATTTAAAAGGCCTGCTGAAGTTTCTGAGTTTCATAGTTCTCTTTCTGTTCATAAACACATGCACATTTCCATGATGAATATCTCCTGTTTCTTTTCAGTGTATGATTCATGGAATGACAGAAATATGAAAAAAAAAAATCCACAAGTCAGTGAATGAAGGATGAAAACTGCCTGCTTTCATTGTAGGTACTGAAAGCACAGTTAGGTGATCTGTTTAGTACAGATCAATGAGTTATTTCAATTTGAATGAAAGGAAATGAAGTGATGGAATCAAATTGGAGTTGGATGTACAATGACAGAACATATTTTGTTGGAATAAAGAACAAAAAAAATCTTGCCTTTTGTTTTGTGCTGTCATTTGGCAAAAGAATAGTCTCAAGTGGGGAAGAATAAAAGGTATGGACATCAGTTAGTGAGGAGGGGCAGGGAGTGTCTTGTGCTCACACACACATTTTGAGATGAAATAGTAGGCTAGATCAGGGGTGCCCAAACTATGGCCCGTGGACCCAATTGGGCCCCTGCATATCATTAATCCGGCCCACGGTGAGCACCTGGGATCACCGCAGACTGCCCCCCACCTGCCCCCACCACTTGATTTCCGCAGCAGTGGCAGCGGAAGCAGCAACCACATTTTGTCCAGGCTGCTCCAGGCAGCCTCTTGCTCAGTCCCATCCCCTCAGCAGCCTTTACTAAAGCTGACCGCTGCTTTGGGGAAAATTTCAGAGCCTCCTGTGTTTCAAAGTTCATGGTGCTAAGAGAGGCCCATGTCACTGCATGCACCAGGTTTACCCTTCTAGTGCCGTGAACTTTGAAACACATCATGATGTCATTGGCACAGCCAATTATGTGGGCGGAGCCAATGTAAAAAACCCCATAAAATAAGTACAGTACACATAAAAATATAAATTAAATAGGCATAAAAATACATAAAAATAGACATAAAAACACATAAAATACACATTAAAATAAATATACATAAAATAGACATAAAAACACATAAAATACACATTAAATACACATAAAACACATAAAAATACACATTAAAAATAAATACATGTTAAATACACATTAAAATACACCCTCCCACCCCACACCCAAAGGTGAATCACTAACCCTGGGGAGCAGGCTATAGGGAGCTTCAGGCTAGCAGCTTCTCTTCCTCCTCCCCATTTGGGAGGATAGCAAGGAGGCCACGCATGCACGCCAAGCGCTGTAGGCGCGCATGCATGCCAAGCACTTTATGTGCATGTGCAGTGGGGAAACTGGCAAAAAAGTAAGCCCCCAAGGTGGTTCCTCCCAAAAGCTGCTATCGGTTCTCCGGGACACCAGGAAAAGTTACTACCGGTTCTGGCGAACTGGTGCAAATTTGTTGCTGCCCATCACTGGATTGGAACCAAGCACAATGAGGAAGGACTGAAAGAACTGGGTATGTTTAGCCTTGAGAAGAGGAGACTGAGAGGACAATAACACTTCAAATACTTGAAAGATAGTCATGAAGAGGAGGGGCAGGATTTGTTCTCAGTCTTTTCAAGGTGCAGGACATGTAAAACAGATTCAAGTTACAGGAAGTTAGATATAGGCTGAATATCAGGGAAAACATCTCAGTTGCTATGCCAGTATGATAATGGAACAAATTACCAGGAGGTGGTAAGTGCACTAACGCTGGAAGAATCCAAGATAAAATTGGACAACCATCTATCAGATTTGCTTTGATTTGGATTCTTGCATTGAGCAGGGGATTGGACTCAGTGGCTTCATTGATCCCTTCCAAATAAGTTATTCTATGATACTATAATTGTAGTCAAGAAGCAATAGTGCCCTGACTATATCCTTGCTATTACTGCAGTAATCGCATGTTTACTCAAATGTTAGTCCCGCTGTCTTCCACTGCAATTTTCACCCTTCTTTTTATATAAAGGATTACAACTTGAGCTGATGATTGTTACAAATACAGTACTCAAATGAGAGCCCTGTGGAGCTAGTTGTCATTACTAGTTGTCTGCTAGCTCCATTATTTCAAAGGGTTCCCAGCAAAGTGCTGTCTGATGGAGTCTTTGATGTCATCATCTTCTCCCCATACATTTGTTTACCAACAATAGCAAGTGATCATAGGAGAATTATTTTTTTGACAGGCAGCTGCCCTAAAAGTCATAGCTATGATGTAACAATGCTTCAAGTAGAGTTACTGTAAGACCTCTTTTTGCGGTGTCCTTTGTTTGAATTATTGTCCATGTCTGACTTAAAGAGAACAAACAATTAGGAGGACAATAAGAGATCCTTACATCACAGCTGTGTCTTTTGAGCACCACTAGGCACTGAAGTTATTTGGCTAGATTCTGTTTAAAGTTTTATTTTCAATTACAACATTGAACATATCACTGTTATAAATTTTCCCCAAATAAACCACTTTTCTTTTTTGCTCCATGCTATATAAATACTGCAAATAAATTAATGAATTGCCACAATTGGCCAAAAGACAAATGTTTGATACCACATAGATGATGAATAGACACAACCATTTTTCCAACCTTGAGTTATAATGAGCCAAGCTGCTGCAGGACAAAAATAGGCAAGGTCTTTATTTATAAGGAATTTATCCTCTTCAAAAAAAAGTCAAATAAGAATAATTTTGGATCTTTAACAATATTTTCAAAATAGTGGAAAACTCTTCTTGTTGTTGTTCTGCCGAATATTGGTGATCAGCTATGAAGGCTATCCTGAGAACATAATACAGTGACCTTTCATCTGCTTTCCGCATCGCAGCACGACACCTGTACCACTGATCCAGTTCTGCGAGGCACTTTCTGGTCCTGATCCCTTTTGGCATGCAAAGTCCTCATCAGCCCCAGGGCAGTATTGCTGCCCTCCATCAAGATGGATTCAGATGGGATTTAATCAACTTGGGGACCATCATTCTTCCCTGTGGACTTCAGCACCCAAGACTGTTAGTCCTCAGGGTTGTCAGGTTAGTTAACAGCCACCTGACACTTGGTGTTGAGTCACTGGCAGTAAGTTCTACTCTATTACCATAGTAGCATAACCTGGACAGACAGTCAGAAAACTCTGATAATTATTAAGTCCCAAAGGTATTGATGACTGGGTAGTCTCATTACATAAACCAATTGGTGCCTATAAATCCATAGTCCACTGAATACAGACTGAAACCTGAGTCTTCCTAGTGGTGTTCAATGTAATTTATGTAATGGTTGTTCTATTATTATGTATATATTTACTTATACTATTTTTTAAATTTCTGGTAAAATTCCCTTTAGCTGTACTGTAGAAGTACAAAGATCCAGAAATGAGAATAGCTGTGAATCTCTCCAAAATTCCACCTCTTTCTCATGAACTTACAATCTCAATAACATATGTGAGTACAGAAGTTGATGCAGCTGCTTGAGGGAGAGAGGATTTGCTTTCTGGTAAAAAATCCCACAGTCTGCATAAATTACATTTCAACCATATCGTTCAATCAGCTGTTTCAACTGTTGTGGTCAAATTCTTAACCTTATGAAATACATTGAGGATAGCTTTGAAAGAAATTTTATTATATGAGTGGCTTTCATTGACCTAACTGCAGCATATGATGCTGTCAATCATAGGAACTGCGCTGTAAAATAAATAATCTGACTAGAGATAACAAGCTTACTAGGGTCATTCGCAGCTTCCTCCAGAATCAAAGATTCTATGTGATGATGAATTGCAAAATCATTAGATCGAGGTTGCAGAAGAATGGACTGCCACAAGGAAGTGTATTCCCTCCAACACTGTATACTACATACACAAGTGAGCAACTAGTTCCTGACAATACAAAATTGTTCATCTATGTGGATGACACAGCAGTGGAGGAAGAATAACATTAAAGGAGAATATGCTGAGGAATTTGACCTTCTCTACATCACTTGGAGGGCCCTGAAAAGGCTGAGGGTTGGAGTGCCTAAATGTAAAACCAACATGCTCAAATGGAAAGTGCTGGTGGACAGCAACACTCTGTGTGAATGTGGAGAGATACATAATCCTGCTCATTTGCTGGTCTGCTTATTACTACTAGAAACATGTACTGATGAGAATTTAAGCTTGGCCAATAACAAAGCACAGAAGGTGGCTTCATTTTGGCAGTTTAAAGGTTGATCTGGCCATGAAAGATGTCGTTGTTTCAAATAACCAAACAATTATGGGTCATATTTTACCAATTCCAAAGTTGCTGGCCAGAATCCTGCTGGTACTCTCTCAAGGATTGCATAATTTGCCACAGCTAATTGACAAAGTATTGGAGCACATCTTGGCCCAGATCCTGTCCTAATGCATGAGATAAATGCATGTTTTTTCAGATAATCATTTGTTAAAGCATAAGAAGAGAAATTGAACTGTGGAAAAAAACCCAATGTTCTAGAAGAGATTTGGACTCAGGATAACCAATAAAGGTCTGTACAAAGAAGAAAGCCTATAAACACAAACGAATGTACACATAGAGGAAGCATTGGTACTTACCACTATACTTCCTCATTGTGGCAAAGCTCTTCTGCATTGATATTAATGATCTAATGCTAGAGTTCAGTTTGGATTTCACTAGTTATGGGACATTCTGGAAGATCTCCCACATCAATTTTATTAACTGAGTCCATAATCCTCTATTATTTTCCAACATAGATGCCACAAAATGTTTCAGTTGGAAAATATCAACAGATATCCATGAATTAGGAATGTCACAAGCATACATAGATAGTATACATTACCCTCATCCTTAGCCTGAGTACTTTTTAAAATATTGCCAACTATTTAGTACCTTAAAAGGAGGTGTTAACGGTGTTACCTAAAAGAGATATAATATTTTCATTAGTGCAGCTATTTTAATTGCTTATTAAAGGCAAATGTAATCTGTTGCACTGAATGTGGATACCTCACTGGATGTTCCTGATTATCAAATTATAATTACAAGGTAAAATATTATTCAGATTTTTGTAAATTTGTATTCCAAATATTTAATATATTCTATTTCCATCTTTATTTGGAAAAAAAAACCCTGATTAATTTATTGCTGGATCAATGGCCTAAACTGAAGGGATTCAACCTTACTGGCATTTATAGTTAGTCCTACTAATATATGAAACACTGTACACCTATTTCCCCCGTAGCTGCGTTTGATGTTCCTTTTCCGCCCATTGGTCATATAGATTTTAAAAGCCAAAAAGAACACATGTAAATTTGCCTCTAATGTTAAGAATGTTCATTGTTTAATTTTACATTGTAAGAGGAGCTGGATCTAAGATTACTCACACATTTGTGTGTTGGTGTGATACAATCCCCTCTGGGGGAATCTACAGCCTCAATGTTCAGCTAGAAAGTCACTAGTCTGAAGAAAAGCACAAAGTTTAAATTGCTTCCCACATCCATTTTTATTACCCCAGAATAAGCTAGTTCTTTCCTCACTGAGGAACTGTCAAATAAGCAATTGTGAAACCATTAACATCTTTCATTCCCATGAGATGTTACACTGCTTTAAACCAGCTGAAAAAGTGTACGGTTGATTGTCTTTTAAAAGGGCTTGCTTATAATATACTTATACTTGGTACATTCTCAGAAACAACACTGTTGCAAAATAATTGAAAATATCCAGGGTCAGCACAAAACATTTTGTTCGTTGAGACAAGAAACAAGATGACACCCCCTCCCATTCAATGTATGAAAGTCCATCAGATCAGCAGATATTTCCTTCTGCTCCCCTGACAAAAGGATAGTTTCCTTTACTGAAAGGAACTATACCTTGTACCAAGCAGGTTACACAGTTCACATAGCTCCGTTACCCAACATCTTGCTGCTACCTGCCCCTCCTACACCCCATATCTGCCACCTGATCCAACTCCCTTGCTTTTCTTAATAGTAAAAGTTGACTCTAGAAGAGACAAAAGATGGTATTATATTTGTAATTAAACTGCTAGCACTGTTGATTCAATGGGAAAGCAGTATAACTAAAGTGATCCAGTTTTTCTGTTTGAAACAGACACACAAGTTAGTAGAAAAAATGGGGGCCATTAACCTTATCTCATATTGGTTAGAAGGGCATATCCTATTATTCCAGCATATGAACCAGGTTTTCCACCATTAGAAGTGCTTTGTGAATATTTATCTCATCTTGTAATAGAAGTGATTAAAGGAGAATTAGAGAAAGCTTATTGCAATGCATTAAAAGAACTTGGGAGTTCTGGAACATGAAAGACGTCATAAGACACAGTGTGGTTTATATTGCTTGGCTAAACTAATTAAACAGACATGATCAAAGTATTTAAAACTGAGCAGGAGCTAAAGACAGCACACGAGGAACTATAGCTTTTAATAAAAGACCAAATGAATTATTAAGCAAAGTTGGGGTAAATTCATCAACACTGATTAAAAGAAGTGAACTGGGCACATAGAAAACAGATGAAGGTTTAAAGCAAAATTTAAAACATCCTAATATAATAATAAAAAACTAAACACACTGTTCACTGACTTTTGTTCCCTGGACCTGATAGTTATTCAGTCAATTTCTCTTGGTCCTCCGGTGAAATGGCTTCATACTGTTCTTCAGTTTGAGCCCTACTTATCTGCCTGGACTTACCTTCTTCTCCGATGAGCAATCTGTGTCTCTGAGCTTTCAATTAATGCCATTCTAGCTACCAGCACATCTGTTATGCTGAAATTTTCTGGAACTATTTCCCCTTCATTTTTGCTCTTGCTCTGTAAGACCTAAAATATGATTATTTGTGACAGAAGTACATTATTGATCCAGTGGTTTCCTTTTGATTATAAAGGTTTCCCTTGCTCAAAAGCTAGTTGTATACGACTCTAGGGTGTGGTGCTCATCTCCATTTACAGTCAAAGAGCCAGCGCTGTCTGCGTCTGCAGATATTTCCATTGTCATATGACAGGCATGACTAAATGCCGGTAACACGGAATGATGTTACCTTTTCTGTCAAAACAGTACCTATTTATCCACTTGCAATTTCTTGCTTTGGGGCTGTTAGGTTGGCAGGAGCTGGGACAAAGATGATCTTTCAGTCATCAAGTTCAGAATCTTAACAAAATGTAGCAAAATCTGTTATCAAAAGGAACTCAAACATATTGATAACTGAATGAGAAAAATAGGGTTTTTGTTGCAATTTCTACCAGACAAAGGGCTCTAGTATTTTTCAGATGTAGTATTGAGGAGAATCATGGCCTATATATGGTAGCTGTTCATTGATTTTCCAAATATATTAATTAACTAAATGTAGGTCTCATCCTAACATATTATCTGCAACTAGAAGGGAAGAGCAGGAAGAGATATACTGTAGTTCCCACACACAGCTTCAAAAGTTGGCTTTATGGCCTAGCTGGTGGTAAAGATAGCTCCAAGCTCTCCTAGGTAGTTAATTACAGTTTTTCAAAGGAACTCTAGTCTTCACATGTCTTGAAGTTATTGAAAATTGATACCCTGCATTGTAAGTCCTGCAGCAATTCAAGCCTGAACTGTCCCCAGGGGCAAAAATTGAAACTGTCTTACTTTTGGCACATCATGAGAAGGCACTAATGTGGGAAAGGTAGAAGGCAGCAGGAAATGAGGAAGGCCAAACATGAGATGAATGTATTATTAAGAGAACTACAGACTATAACTTGCAAGAATTGAGCATGCCTGTTGAGAACATTCTGGAAATCCCTCATTCATAGGGACTCGATATCATTGCACACACAGACTTCTTTCCGCAGTATCTTGTTACCCAGATTCAGTTAGCTCATCCTTAGAGGTTAAATTAAGCTGTCTAGTATGAGGCTTCTGAACACCACAAGCTGCAGATTAGCTTACTTTTGTGTTCAATTGGTCACCAGCAGGTAAGCAGAGGTTTTGTTTTCATGTGTGACTTCTCACTCCTAAAATGCTGTCAGAACCATTTGTTTTTTGAGAAAGAAAAATATTGGATCATCTTCTGATTGCAAAGCTGTTGACTTACTGTACTGTAGTTCTGCTCTTGAAAAGTCACAGCAGGTAAAAGCTTCTTTCTGGTCTATAGACTTTTGGTTAAATGTTCAAAAAGGAATAATCATTGCCATATTATAAATAAAAGGCTACATCATATTCTCCATTAAAATGCAGAAGGCAGGCCTCTGGATGAGTGATTTTGGGGAGACTGGACGCGCGGCCACTGCAGCTGCCATGGCCACGCACTTTGCCCCGGCGCCGGGGAAAGGAGACAACGCCGGCGGCGAGCACCGGGGGCGGAGCCGAGCGCTGCCCTTATAAGCGCAGCACGTCCCCGGAGCTCGCTGCCAGTCTCCTCTCTTTTGGGCAACATGCAGCTGGGGATATCGGGCTCTTGCCTCGTGGCGTTTCTGGGCCTGTTTTTGACTCGGCGGCGATTTTGTTCAGGCCTGCCCGGGCTCCCTCCTTTGCCTCCCCATTCTCCGTCTCCCTGAGGGTCCCTAGTTGTCCAGGGCCCCCGGTTGTTTTCTCTGCTGGTGAGATTGTGGGCCTATCCTGCCCATGTCTCCAGGTTGGCTCTGCCTTCCATCGTTCTCCTGCTGTTCTGCAGCCTTAAGGTTGTGAGTTCAATCTTGATCAGGCCTTAAAGTCGACTCAGCCTTCCATATTTTTTTTTACAAGCCTGTTTGGCTAGCTGAATTTTGTGGTGAGGCAATCCAAGGGAGGCAATTTTTTGGTCAGTAGCATGGCCCCTTAGAAAGCCATGGCCCAACGCCCCCGCAGACTGCCCCGCAGGGTCAATCCTGCTGGAGGACCCAGCCACAGTGCCTAAAAGAGGTGAATATGTTCTTTAAATAGAATATGTTCTTTGCAGTTCCAGTTTTTGCTTGCATCAATGATTAGCTTTGCTAGCTGCCTCTGCATTTGGGCCAGGACACTTTCCACCTGCTCCTGGGACCCATCCTGGCTGGGGCTTTAAGAACTGCTGAGGCACAGGACTTCCTTGCTGCCCCACCTAAGAGGCTTTGCAGCAGGGTAAGGGGCTGCCTCTGCATTTGGGCCAGGACACTTTCCACCTGCTCCTGGGACCCACCCTGGCTGGGGCTTTAAGAACTGCTGAGGCACAGAACTTCCTTGCTGCCCCACCTAAGAGGTTTTGCAGCAGGGTAAGGGGCTGCCTCTGCATTTGGGCCAGGACACTTTCCACCTGCTCCTGGGACCCACCCTGGCTGGGGCTTTAAGAACTGCTGATTATATTGTTATATTTTTTTTATATTGTATATTGGAATGTATTTTGGGATTGTATCTCTGCTTTATATTGTGGATTGTATTGTGGACCATATTGTGGATTGTATTGTGGATTACACTGTGTTTATATTTATTTTGTTGTACTGTATTTTATGATATTATGATATTGTATTGAACTGTTATATTGTATTCGATTGTATGTTGTGAACCGCCCTGAGTTGGTTTCACCAAGTAGGGCGGCATATAAATCGAATAAATCAAATCAATCAAATCAAATCATTTATAAATGGGCAGATCAAGGGAAAAGTCACTTTAACTCTCACACATGCTTAAAACTAATGTGCAACAAAATCTGTTTAGGTAGAGTTTATGGACTATCCTAAGATAAGAAACAGCAAAATTTAAGCAGGTTTCAATGATGTACTGTATACTGCAAATAAGAATTAAACTGAGAGGTAAGAGTAAATTGCTGCAGTGGCTAAGTTGCTGACTAGAAGGCTGGGCGAAGACCCAGAGTGAGTCCGATCGAAAACTGGTTAGAGCTGCTATTAAAGCCTAACTTGTGGCGATGGAGGTGGTGAAATGCCAGTACTTCACCACCCTCACTGCCTCTGCTGATAATTGCCCGGCAAACCTGTTCTGGGTGACCATGTCCCTCCTTGGTAGAGGGGGGTTGGCTGAGGCTTTTGCTGATTATCTGTCAGAGAAAATCACTTGGATTCGCTCGAAGTTTAATCTCAGCATGGAAAATGTAGAGCTGGGGTTGACTGAAGTGCAGTTTGGCTGTGTTATCTGGGATCAGTTTGATCCAGTTATTCCTGAGGAAGTGGACAGGCTCTTGGGAGCTGTCCATGCCACTGCCTGTGTGTTAGGTGCATGCCCCGCCTGGCTAATTAAATCTACCAGGAGGGTGACAGGCGGTTGAGGCAATTATCAAATCTTCACTGTGGGAAGGGTTTTTTCCAGTGCCTTTAAAGCATGACCTGGTGCACCCCCTCCTGAAGAAGCCATTCATCAACCCTACAATAATGGCAAATTCTCGGCCTGTGTCTAACCTGCCCTTTTTGGGTAAGGTTTTGAAGAAGGCAGTGGCATGGCGGTTACAGGAGATCCTGGATGAAACGGATAATCTGGACTCCATCCAGTCAGGATTCAGGCCTAGATATGGTACGGAAACTGCATTGGTCACGCTGGGGGATGATCTCTGGAGAGAGCAGGATGGTGGATGTCCATCCATCCTGGCTTTTCTTGACCTCTCAGTGGCGTTTGATACCATCGACCATGGTATCCTTCTGGGAAGGCTCTGAGGATTGGAGATCCAGGGCACTGTGTGGTCCTGGTTTTCCTCATTTCTGATGGGCTGGACCCAGTCAGTGCCATTGGAAAGTGAGAAATCCAGCCCTAGGCCCATTCAATATGGAATGCCTCATGGCTCGGTGTTTTCACCTCTCCTATTTAACATCAACATGAAACCGCTGGGTGAGATCATCCATTTCCATGGGGTGAGGTAACATCAATATGCATATGATACCCAGTTGTATATCTCAACCCGTGGGGACCCTAGCAATGCAGTGGAAGTCCTTTCCAGGTGGCTGGAAGTTGTTAGGGGCTGGACGGGGGACAACAGGTTACAACTGAATCCTGGCAAGACTGAGTGGCTGTGGGTGAGGGCCCTCACATTATCTTGGGAGCTACCATCTTTGGTTCTGGATGGGGCAGTTTTGCCCCAAACAGACCCGGTACGTAATCTGGGGGTCCTCCTGGACTCATGACTCCTGCTCAAAGAGCAGGTGGCAGTTGTGGCCAGGAGGGCCTTTGCACAACTTTGTGTAATACGCCAGCTACGCCCACTCCTGGACCGGGACTCCTTGCTCATGATCACACACACTTTGGTCACCTCCAGACTTGATTACTGTAATGCGCTCTACATGGGGCTGCCCTTGGCGACCATTCGGAGGCTGCAGCTCATCCAGAATGCGGCTGCTCGGGTTGTGATGGGGTGCGGGCGTTATGCTCATGCCTCACCATTGCTTTGAGAGCTGCACTGGCTTCCAATATGCCTCCGAGTGCAATTCAAGGTGCTGGTTATTACCTTTAAAACCCTACATGGTAGTGAGCCAGATAGTGAGCCAGGATACTTAAGAGACCGCATTGCCCCAAGAACATCTGTCCTTCCCACCAGAGTGGACTGGAGAGGCTCTGGCTGTGCCATCGACTAGAAAGGCTCACCTGTCTAGCACTAGAAGGAGAGCCTTTTCTGTGTCCTCCCCAGCCCTATAGAACCTCCTGCCAAGTGAGCTGAGCCTCCAGACAGAGCTGCTGCCCTTCAGAAAGGGGGCAAAGACCTGGCTGGTGGGGCATGTGTCGGTGCAGGCTCTTTTGAATAATCCCCACCTTTCTGTTTGATATTTTAAACTTTTTAACCCTTTTAACTTTTAAAATTATAAATGTAATCAATGTGTTTTTAACTGTGTTTTTAATTTTGTAAGCCACCCTGAGTCTTTGGATGAGGGTGGGGTATAAATGTGATAAAATTCAATAAATAAATAAGGTGAGAGGTCAGCAGTTCAATTCCCGAGTACTGCAGGATGGAATGAGCTCCTGTCTTTGTCCCAGCTCCTGGCAACCTAACCAGTGGTGGGCAGCAAAGAAATTCGCTGCCACATTATGGGCAGAGCCTATGTTGTGGATGGAGCCTATACCATGGGTGGAGCCTACATCATGGGCGGAGCCTACGTCACGGGCGATCTACTCATGCCTGCCATATGGCCATGTATACATCTGCAAACACAGGCAGCACTGGCTCTTTGGCTGTAAATGGAGATGAGCACTGCACCCTACAGTCAGATATGACTGGCTTTTGAGCAAGGGAGACCTTGAACCACTTGCAGGGATAAAACCTTATGGGGCAGGGCAGGGAGGTGGTCATGGCCACCCAATTTCACTTCCCCCCCCCCCCCGCTCGAAGGCCATCCAATTTCACCACCACCCCTGCCCAGAGGCCACCTGATGTTGCTACCCCCCCCCCCCTTCCTGGGGTGGTGGTGTGAAACTGTTGCTGCCCACCACTGAATCTAACAGTTTGAAAACAAGAAATTGCAAGTAGATAAATAGGGACCATTTCTGTGGGAAGGTAAACAGCGTTCTGTGTGCTCTGGTGTCTAGTCATGCCTGCCACATGGCCACAGAAACGTCTGCAGAAGCAGACAGTGCTGGCTCTTCGGCTTTGAAACAGAGATGAACACTGAACCTTAGAGTCGGATACGACTGGCTTTTGAGCAAGGGAAACCTTTACCTTTATGTAAGAGTAAATTCAACAATAGTATCCTTATAAATCAGATAGTCTTTCCAATTGGGATTATGGTAATTGGAAATGGCTTTGGTATATCACTGCCAGGAGAGCAGGGAAAGTTTGTGATGGATTTCAATATAAGGTTTCTGAATATCAACAGTCTGAATTAGAGAAGCAAAGATTTCCTGTAGCATAAAAACTCAGGCAGCTCTCAAGCTTTTTATCAGGGCCTACTGCTGTAAAACTGTCAAAAGATGAAGGTTGAACCAAAACAACTGCTTCTGTATACAGTAACATAGTTTTCGGGACACCTGCTGGCTGAAACTCTTGTTGACCCATTGAATCAGTGGAGACTTGCTGAGTCCATTCCTTGCTATGTTAAAGTACGGATTTATCTACACTGGCCCTCCTGGGAATTTTATCTATAGAAGTAACATTTGAACTTTTGTTTGAAGGCTGTTATGTTTAAACTTTGGGTGGTTACCCCTAAAGATGTAAGAAAGATGGTGACCAGAGTAAGATTGTTTTCTGCGGTAGACCACAGGATGTGGAACAAATTGCTGGCAGAAATGAGATCTACTGCAAGTCTGCTGGCATTTTGGAAATCTTCAAAAGCATTTCTGAATATATAAATGTTACAAACAAACAAACAATTTAGATTCATTTAGTGTTTAGTTATCTTTTCTCATTTTCTCTCTGCCATCTTGTTTTTCTGCATGTTAATTAAATATTATGTTCTGGAGCTATAGGTATCTTTCATATTTTTCCCAGAAAAATCTAGTGTTAAACTTTGCATAAACCTACAATTATGAGTTAAACAGACCTCTGTAACATCAAGCAAAGGCATATTGTCTTTCAATTTTTTTAAAAGATAAAACTTCACTAAGTTACATTCTCATCAAAATACATTGCAATAGCATTCTTACCCAGTTGCACTCAGTTGTCAAGGTCATAAGACAGAGGAAAGTACTTGTTGTTTCTCTCTCTCTCTCTTGCTCTCGTTTTGAACAGAATAAAGTATTCCTTTTTGACGGGATTCCTTCTAAAATCTTATGAAGTTTCAATTTGACTGGATAAATCTGTTATCCTAGAAATAGACAATTTTTGTTGTTGATGCCACTTTCCATATCCCCTGGCTCACTTTCCCATTTTTAGTGGAATCCATGCATCCATAAACTGAGATCTTGAAATGCATATTATTATCCAGGTTGTGTGACCAAAAACTGTATATTTGCATAAAAATCAAAGTAAGCAGGTGGCATTTTTTTCTTGCTCATTGGAAAAAATGATTTGTAGTGAGATACTTCATCGTTAATGAAGTTCTAACACTAAGTTCTTCTTCTTCTTCTTCTTCTTTTTTTGAAAATGTTTGGTTAAGAATCTTTCCAGCAATATTGGAGCCTGACAGTGGTGTGAAAGAAAGGGGGGAAAGAGCCAGCGGGAAGTTTATGTAAGCAAATGCCACTTCTTTCTTGTTGCCAGCAAACCACTTCACAAGTGCTAACACCAGCTGTGCCATTCAGAGGGATGAAGTGTAATATTTTGTCCAGTAAATCATTGTGATTTTAGTCTACCCGCTTGCTATAATTAACGCTGAGAAAAAATCTGCCACAGACTTAAATCAGGAGTACATTATATTCTACACCGCATTGTGGAACTCCCCAAAGGTCCCAATGATATAGGTGTTTGGAATAAGCTCATTTATGTTCTACGACAGTTCAGGAGCTGGTGTGTTTCCTGGATACTGGATCCACTCTGACTAAAATCAGGCTTTGTTTTTCCAGCAACAGGAACCAGCCGGCTGTCAATTCTTTGCTCAATTAAATTTTGCTAAAAGACCTTTGTCCCAGCATGTGTTCCTGGATGTAATTGAAGAACACTCTTGTTCTACATGAGTTTTGCAAATACAGCAAATTTACCAAGCTTTGATTTCTCCCATCTCAACTAAGAAATCAACAACAATAGTAAAAAAAAAAAAGCACGATGCTCAAACTGGGTGCCACAGACTACACTCTTGAGTTCATTCACCAACACTGTGGCAAAGCAGGACTTGTTTGCAGGGAAAATTTAAGTCATACAAATGTCTCTTCAAAGCAAAATGGGTTAGGAACAAAGTCTCAGCCAAAGTTTCCCAGTAACATAGGAACATGGTTCAGGTTATACACTCTTTAAAGTAGCAGCTTCCCCCAGTGGCTTAGTGGTTAAAATACAGTACTGAGCTGGAGACTAGAAGGTCAGGTTTTGATACCCAAGAACTGCATCTGTTTCAAGCCTTTCCACCTAACTATAGCATCAGTGAGGTACTGTGGTGGCTTAGTGGTTAATTGCCCCACTGTAATGCAGTTGTAGGACTGCTTGTAAGTTTTTACCTAGCACAGTGGTCCTTTGCTATAAGACAGGGGTCCCCAACCACTGGGTTGTGGGCTGGTACTGGGGCACGGGGTCTCCCAAACCGGGCTGCTGGGGTGGGTGGCTCTGGGAGCCCTGACGGCAGGCTTCTGTATGGTCTTCAAACACAGCAGACAGACAGGTGACCAGGCCCCTCCTCCATATTGCTTAACTACAGCGGGGCTCTGCCTCCCACTTGTGTGGAGTGTGATACCTCATTGCCCAAGTCCAACGGTGTGGCTGGCAGGGGGCTGAGCCTCTCCTCTTTGTTTTTGAGCTACAGTGGAGCTCCTCCTGCACCGGTGCACATTTTGTCATATTTTATTATGTGCTTGCACCACCCAATCCCCCCCCCCAACTTACTGGTCCATTGTTTAGCATGAAACCTGTCCATGGTGCAAAAAAGATTGGGGACTCCTGCTATAAGAGATGGCAGGGCCAAATCAAGGTTATAAAAAAACCCTTTCACTTCTTAGCTTATCTCCTTATTAGCTGGGATGCACAAAGTCGAATCCTCCACTTTAATCTTTTCTTAACTACGACAACCTATTAGAATTGATAGATGTTACAGCTCAACAATATCTAGGATGCCAATTGTTCGACACCCCTGTTGTAGCTAGGCTGGACTGGCACATTCATGCTTCAGCCACTAGTATTAAAGGGAATGAATTGCTGGGTTTATTTGATACTTTTTAAATTAAAAAGAGAGAGAATATGCCAAAAGCAATGGCATAGTTTATGCAATAACATGCAAACAAATTAATAAACCAGTGCTTGTTTTTGTCATTGTAGGTATCAGAAGAAACACTGTGCCCTCATAATGAGGAGGAAGGAGCTGTCCAAGGGATGGAGCAATATCGTGTCAGAAGAATGTCCTGTCGTAATCTCCAGCTTCCCCCTCTAGCATTCAGGCAATTGGAACAAGCTGACTTGGACAGAAAAGGTGATTCAGAAACAGTAGCAAGACCCACCAGTCTTCTTCTTATGAAAAATCTCCCACTAATTGCTATCACATCTGCTGAATCTGACAGGTAAACATTGATTTGGAAGTTGTTCTTTCATCTTTGTGACCGTTGAGAGCCTGCATTCTAGCTGCCAATGTCTTGGATATCTGTGACTGACTCTTAAGAACAGAGTAAAATAAGGCACCCTGAGGGCATCATGTCTTGACAGTCAAAAAATGTGGGTTTCCAATTGTTTTGTTTTTTAAATCGAGTTAAGGTCACATGGTGCTTGTATCTGTTTGTGTCCTTTTTGAAATCTTTCCCAAATGGTTTTAAAAAAAAACACCTGCAGCTAACCATGTCAAACAGCTGCTGGTTTCTCCCTTCCCCTTTGGTTCCCTGTAGGGGTTTCTTTCTTTTAAAAATTATTTCCACTGCTCCTGCCAGACAGCTGTTAGGTTGCTGGCCTCCATTCTGAGTGGGGGAATCTGGTGCTGCCGTAATTGCCATCTCTATCACCACCACTCTTAGGCTCCATCACTGCTGCTGCATGCTATTCTGGTGAAACCTAATTTTAAAAATATATACTTAACTGTTATAACACTGCTATGGTTCTTTGGCATGACAGGAAATGAACCATTAAAATTTCGTAGCATTATAACTGTAAGGATCAAGGGTAGGGGAATCATTTTCTGGCTGGGAAGACTCCTGCAAATGTTATGAGATAAACCAAGAGTCACGATATATACTGACACATATGTGTACACAGAAGAATACAGTGAGTCAGGAATCGATGCAAAATAAACGACCCCTATGGGTTGTTGAAAATAACCTCCATTTCAGTAGGTTATTGGACATTGTGTATCTCTTGGTCTTTGAATCAGTTTTGAATCTGGCAAAAGCAACACAAGTCTAATACTTTTTCCTAATCAAAACACAACTTCCTATAGAAGGAATTGTAACAAAATTGTGATTTTACTATGATTGTTGGTGTACTTATAGAAAAAATGAAGCAAAGATGTGTTCATTTTGATTTCAAGCACAACGCACAACTTGCTTTGTCTGGTAAGAGAAGAATATTTCTGACTTTTCTCTGATGAAGGAGCTGGTGGCTCGAACTTTGACTTAATGTAAAGTGGCTTGGAACCAAAGCAAGTGTTCATAGAATGCGCATGACTCCATCTTCCTGAGACTGAATCACTTTAGGATGCAGTGAAGAGACTGCATGTTTAAATGTTCCTGAATTTCCATGCTCTTATATGCCCATAGATTCAGATACACAGGCAATCTGGATCTAGACATTGTAGCTTAATCTCAGTTGCCACATTATGAAGTAACACACAACCACTGATTGTCTGGAACTGTTTAGAGCAGGGGTTCCCAACCTAATGCCCATTGGCCAGATCCTGCCTCTGGTGCCATTTTATGTGGCTCCCTACCCCTCCAAGGGCATTCAAGAAACAAAGTGGCCACCCCTTTGAAGCTGTTGGGACAAAATGGCCATCCCCATCATGCAGGCAGGGCAAAATGGCCATCCGGCCCTCAAAGCTGACTGAGAGAGTGTGACCCAGCCCCTGGCATGAAAAGGTTGGGAAATCCTAGCTTAGAGAATAGCATGCCAAGATCAAGAAATTGTAAGGACAGACTTCAGTGTAATGAGTGATAGAATGTCATGGGAAGCTGAAATGTTCTGATACCAGCTTTTCTTTGTTGCCCATTCTGATGTTCAAGTTTATTCTTTTACATAAGGAACCTTGCTAAACAGGAACCTTGTGTTTCAAAGCAGGAACTGTGTGTTGGATGATGCTTCTGCAGATATAGTGGGCCTTTCTTTTAGGAGCCGAGTGGAAAAATCCAGCCAAATACTACCAGGGGTAAAGTTTGAAAACACATACCCCCAAAGGCTATTTGCAGCTATTTCTGAACTCACCTTAAAAATCATACCTGACAGATTTCTTACATTAATTTTTAACTCACCTCTAAAAAAAATAGAGTTGGCGCACCTACCTGCCATGAATTTTTAGGATTCTCACTTATAATTATTCTCCATTATCCGCAGAATATCAGCTCATGGTCTGAAAAAGTAGACTTGACCCACAAAAGCTTGGTGATTGTTTGATTTTTGAAAAAATAGTCTAATAAAGGTATTGCTTTTCCTTCATTTGTATTGTTGTAAGGGCATCATGGCTTTGTTTGCTTGTTTTTCTTCTTGCATAGAGATTGTTCTGACTGCCCTAGGCAGATTGAAGAGGGGAATGCTGGTAGAGAAAGGCTTATGTGGCATTGGAACAGGGGCAAGAAAATGAACTCCTGTTGTTATGAGTGACATTGTTGAGACCAGTAATACTACAGTACTGTCAGAGTTGATGTGGGGATGCTATTGATACCTAGGTTTGTAGCTTGGTCTTGTTCCTTCTCTTTGTATGTATAAATATAGTGCTCAAAGCCTGGGAGTGGAAAGTGTTGTAGGCTATAGTGATGATACTTTTGAGTGGTCATAGCTAAGAGCTTTGGCCATAACTCCTGGGGAGCTGTAGCCCCTAAAGCAGTGTTCCCCAACCTTTGGGTTTTAGACTTCAATTCCCAGAAACCTAAGTCAATTCCCCAAAGTACTGACATAGGCTTCTGGGAATTGAAGTCCAAAACACAAAGGTTGGGGAACAGTGCCATAAAGTAACAATTTTCTTTTCTAGTTTTCTGCTTATTACTCAGTAACTTATGCCACTGTTGAAAGAACTGGAAAGAGGGGAGTCAACTCAGCAGACTAAATTTACCCATCATACATGAAGATTACTGAACCATGACATGGATGTACTACTCTAAATTTGAAAACACTCATCCAAGACGTTTGGTCTCATGCATTACGTATAAGACTTCTGCACTTGACAACTAATCAAGATAGCACTGAAATGGCAAAGAGAGCACCATAGATTATTGACAAAAAAAATACTGCAGAACCCTCACAATCAATTTAGCACTTCTGTAACATTTATAAGAGTTTTGTGGAAAGACAGATTTAAAATTGAAATGTGTCTTCCAGTAAAGAAATAAGTCATGCTGTGTTGTCAGTAGGCACGCTGATGCCCACACTTGTTGTGCAACATTGTATGCTTGGCTAGCTGACATATGAAACATCCAAGTCTCTGCCAGAAATTACAGAGGATGCTATAATGTTTGTGTTTTGTCTTCATGTACACTTCATGTTCATTTACTGGGAAACTTGTTTAAAACTACATTCAGGGGATAATAATGATAACATTCATCATCATTGTGCATTACAAGGTAACAATGGCAAACAAACCAAAGAACAAATCAGATTACGGCTAATGCATTTTATATACAGTATCTGCAAATACACATCCTTTTAAACCCAAATGTATGTGTACAATTTGGAAATCTCTATAAATAAACCTTTCCCAGCCCTGATGCTGGGACAAGTTGAGGGCAAAAGAAGAAGGGGGTGGCAGAGAATGAGATGGCTAGATGGAATTGTTGATGCAATGGCACAAAGCTGAGTGAGTTGAGGAGGATGGAGGAGGATGGGGTGCCTGGCGTGTGGTGGTCCATGGGGTTGTGAAGGGTTGGAATCAACTGAACAACAAATACTGTAAATACTACCTTCTCAAAAATTCTGAAAAATCCATATATTGGATGGAAGTTTGTATATTTTGGTAAAGCTACAAAGGATTTTGCCTCCTAGATATTGTAAAAGATAACATAATCTGAACTTTAGAGGAATGCATGCTCAGAAAATTAAAATGCTAATGTACTGAGGAGTGTTAAGATTAATGTCATATAACTGGTACATATATATCTGTCCTCACATGATCCCTGCAACCATCATCCACTCATATAATTGTTGTATGAAAAGGGTCTTAGAGCAACTGTCTTAGTTGTATAATTACACATACATGAATGACCCATGTCATCAAGCAGAAAACTTCTCAAATAGTGGTTCTATTACTGAATGGCTTACGGCCATTAGAAATAGCTTTGGTAAGACAGGTGTACTTTCAAGTGGTGAATTCCCTTCAGGTTTCTTCATCTTTCCATTTCTCTCTGGCACGCACATGCAAACCTAAATCTGTAGCTGGGTTGTTCAGATTTCCCATCATAGGAATATAAAAAAACGGTTAGATCACTGGTGCTAGTTAATGCTGACTCTGACAGGAAGTTGATCTCTAGGATTTCCACCAAGATCCTTTCCTAGCCCTTTCTGGGATTCTTGGATATCCCTGATGCTTCATCACTAAGTACATATCAGATCCCCATAGTTTCCAAGTGTTTAGGTCTGAAGGTATACTTTGTCTTTCTTATCTCCTTTTTTAATACAGTGAAGCAAAAATTGTCCATGGAAGTAAAACTTGTTTATGAGGAACCTATCCTAAATTTCCTAAACGCAGTTGCAGACATCAATTTTTCTACACCTTGTGCAGGCAGTTATTTTTATGTTGCTAGACTGCCAGCATCTTTTATGGGGTTATTATTTCTTTAGAGGAAATCTTCCTTCTCTCTATTGTATTCTCACAAAAACAAGATAGGCTAGATTGAATATACTATACAGTAATACCCCGGATAACATTATGACTTGGTTCCACAAGTCATAACGTTATCAGATTTTTAGCGTTGTCCATACATCGAACAACGCTAAAAAAAAAAAGAGTCGGGTCTCTTTTCCTCCCTGCTTTTAAAGCTACACCCCAACCGCAGTGGTCTCAGCGCGCCTTTCCCCCGACCCTACTGCAGTCGCAGAGACTGCTTGTGTCTCTTTCCCTCCCTGTATTTAAACTACAGGGAGGGGGAAAGAGAGAGACGTGATAATCACGTCTCTCTCTTTCCCCCTCCCTGTAGTTTAAATACAGGGAGGGAAAGAGACACAAGCAGTCTCTGCGACTGCAGTAGGGTCGGGGGAAAGGCGCGTGCTTTTCCCCGACCTTACTGCAGTCACAGAGACCGCTGCGGGTGGGGGGTGGTTTGGGTAGAACTACCCAAACCACCCCACACTCACAGACCATTGCCTCGGATAACGCTAAGAATCATTATCCAGAATCGTTATCCGATGCAAGTTTTCCCCAAAAAACTTGCATCATTATCCGATTCTAGCATTATCCGATGCAATCATTATGCGGGGTATTACTGTATACTGTTTAGGACTTTAAAAAATTAAAACCCCTGCCTTGGATTTGTCTCTCAGAAATTGGTGCCCATTTAGTTTTCAGCATTGGTATAATATACAATTTGCAGTTGATCCTCATCAAGGGCTAAATCCAAGATTAGTCATACCAAGAGCAGACCTGCTAACATCAAGTTAGCTGGGCCTAACAAAACCCTTCTTTGGTTCTACTCTAAATGAGATTAATTGGATTTAACCCCAAGAATGCCAGCACAGTCTTTAAGGGCAGCCTCATTACAAAACCCCAGAATCAGTCAATTCATACATGATGAGAGAAATATATCTGAGCTTCTAATTTTTTAAGCATGTGAGAGAGGGTTTTTTTAATTGCAATAAATATAGAAAGACTCTGTTTCTTCAGCTTATTATTTTATACACAAGCAACTATTAAGATGTAAAATAGATGGCAAGCTTTTTCAGCACAATCACTGCTCTTAAGATTCCTCCCGAATGGTATTTTTAAATTCAAGGCAACAACTGAGACTAGGTGCCATAAGGTTGCCTCTACAGCTTGTTCCTTGGCATTGCGCTAAGGCCAGATCTTTCTGTGATCTCTCTTTTCAAGCACAGTGTGATTGATTTAATCTGATGTGAAATGTCTTGATAATGAGATGTCAGTGGAAACAACAGGAGAAGTAGGAAGTGTGCTTGGAGACAAGAGGGATGTAGGGAATATACTTGCATGAACTCTTATATGTGTTGATGAGGTGATACATACTAGCTCAGGGCTGAATTTTATTTTACATCTAGGTGCTGATAGTTTAGGTTTTTTTACTTGATTTCCGCCCATTCATATCTGGCTTTCTAAGAGATTATAAAAGCCACTTGTGGGGTCTCTGTGCATGAATATGTACACATGTGTACACATAGAAGCAGACAGAATATTGCAAGAAACAAAAGGAAAGCCATTTAGCCCTAGTTAGTCATGTTGCAAAGTATGTATGTGTAACATACATACTCTGCCATTTCTTTTATCACAGGAACAAAACTGGCTGAAGAAGGGCAGGTCACCAGGTAACATCTTTATATGAGACAAACCCCGCTTCTCACAAAATCTGGATTCTTGCTCACAAGGGAAGGTTATTTAGATGCAGCTCCTTCCTCCGCTCAAAATATCTGCATTTCCTAGTTGAAACCAATAATGGAGGGCAGGGATAGTGTGTTCCTCTCAATGCTTATGGGCATAAAGCATGAATGAATAGAACTATAGACAACATAACACAGCATCTTGTATGCTAATCACAAATTCATTATCTGAGTAGTGAGCCATGATATAGACCATGGGTAATATGTGGTTTGAAGGATTCCAGGACATGACACAAGAACAGGAAAGATTTTTTTAAAGATTTTGTGTTGTACATGCACATGCAGTCATATGGGTAACATAGAGAGGATACTTCAATGAGGACTAAACTTGCAGAGTAGATAACAAAATGTGACTGATCTGCGCTGTCACCCCAGCACAGAGTTAACCTCGCCCCTCTGCCTTGCAGCCCAATGAGAGTGCTTCCTTCCTCCCCAGCACACAGTTTGCTCCACCCCTCTACCCAGCAGCCCAATGAGAGCACTCCCTCCCTCCCCCCAGCACAGAGTTCACCCAGCCCCTCTACCCAGCAGCCCAATATGAGCACTTCCTCCCTCCCCTGATGCTGTGTTGGCACTTTGCAATAAATAAGTGGATTTGGGGTTGCAGTTTGGGCACCTGGTCTCTAAAAGGTTTGCCATCACAGCCCTAGTGAGAGGGGAGCCTGTAATTTCTTAAGGCAGAGCCAGGATTGTGGTATTGAATACCTCAGGGCTTATCTTGTGTTTAGAAAAATCCAGACCAGACTTCGAGGGTAAAAGCGTCCTGGCTGGTACCTTCCCAGACTCAACATTTTCTTAGGAAAACAGTCTGGTGATTGTTACAACCCCCTCATATCCATGGGTTCAGTATCCATGGTTTCAGTTATCCACAAGTCTAATAAAAAATAAAAATCCTTGAAATACATAATATATATTTTTATGACATATTACCAGAGCTGGCCACTAGAGGCCATTGTCTGCAATGTAATTTTTACAAGGGACAGAGGCAGAAATTTTGGTAACTCTCATGTAGAACAATGGAGTCATTTGAAACCTTTGCTCTGCTTATATGACTCAGATATGTGTGTTAAATAAAAGGTTCTCCGTTGTCCCTGGTTTCATGTACAAGCTTCTGTTCTGTTTCAAGCTGAATTCCAAATCAAAGGGTATACCTTTAATTGTTCATGACCTGGAACCAGCTACTTCCAGAACTGTCATGCCTCTCTTAGCCCAGTTGGTTACTGAATCTGTAGCTGGAATCTCTTCCCTGGTCTCCTCTGCTCTCATGTTTGGTGCGCTGTGACCAGAATCTCTCTCGGTCTTAATTTGTGATCTTTTTAAACTTTGGACTTTACTTCCTATCAGCTTTTGCCAGCATAGCTAAGTTTTCTTTTTTCTTTTTTTTCTTTTTTTTTTTTTGGTGGTGGTGGTGGTGGTGGCAATTAGAATTTGTGTTTTATTTCATAGACTTCTTGAGATATTGTAGCCCTTAAAAGAGCCCTTAAAGCTCTCCTGCTGATCTTTTTTGTGTCTATGTGTGTTCCAGGGTTTAGGTTTTGTTTGCTTACTTGTTTTTGTGGTTATCAGTGATTTTACTACAGTTCTTTTATTGTTTTATTGATTGGTACTTATCAGGTATATTTCTGTATTTTCTGGTATATTGTCTGATAGCTTTTTGTGTTGAGGGCATGGCCATTTTGTTTCTCAAATGCCTTTGGAGAGGGGCACATGAAATGGCATTATGGGCTGGATCCTACCCACGGGCCTTTGGTTGGGAACCCCTGTTCTATACAGTTAGGAAATCCGGACAAAGACGATGATTTTGGTGGGTCTCCTGAAATGTGAGAGGCAAACTGGCCTTGTCTGAATGTAGCTACTCTCCTCCTAAAGGACTAGATTTAGAATCTGGTCATGATCCTAGACTCAGATCTCTCTTTGGAGAAGCAAGTATCTGCCATGACCAAATCAGCCTTGTTTCATCTTAGCAACTCTTCCAGGTGTGCCAGTGGATAGGATGCCCCTGCTTAGAATTGCTCATGCCTTGGTAATCTCAAGAATAGATTGCTGTAATGCCCTCAATGTGTTGTTGCCCTTGAAGATGGTATAGAACAGTGTTTCCCAACCTTTTGGGTTTTTTGCTTCAATTCCCAGAAGCAAAAATCAATTTCCCCAAAGTACTGATTGGCCATTGTACTGACTTAGGCTTCTGGGAATTGAAGTCCAAAACCCAAAGGTTGAGAAACACTGGTATAGAAGCAAGTACAGAATGCAGAATTGGTGTTGAGGAGGTGGAAGTCTGGCCATATCTTCCTTGTTCTAGTCTGCCTTGGTTGCCTGTAGATTTCCTTATTTGATTTAAGGTATTAGTTGTAACACATAGGACCTTTCATGGTTTGAGACCAGTGGTGGGCAGCAAAATGTTTGACTACCACACCATGGATGGAGCCTACATCCTGGGCGGAGCCTATGTCAAGAATGTATGTCCACAAAGCTCTTCCTGGATCTGAGCTGGTGGACTTGAGGCTCAAGCCCGTGAGGGGCTGCTGGCCAGCATAACTACAGCATTCCCTCCTCCTCCACCACCACCAGACTCTTCCCTCGGTCAGCCTCAACCTCAAGAGAATGGGACACAGCTGTGTGGTGTAGCTGCCTGGCAGTAAGAATTGTCATATTATGTTATATTGTGTTGATACTGTACAGTCAAACCTCGCATAAAGAGTGCCTCGCTTAAAGACTAACTTGCTTAAAGAACAGAATTTTCTCTGAATGGTTGCTTCGCTTAACAAATAAAACCAACCAAAAACTCGCTTAACAAATAAATTGGGGTTCGCAATCCCCCCGCCCACCAGAAATCACAATTGGTCACTTACAATGGCGTTTCGCTTATAGAGCAAACTCGCTTTAAGAGCAATCCTGTGGAACGCATTATGCTCTTTAAGCGAGGTACCACTGTATTGTTGTGATATTTTTGTAACTGAAATTTGTAGCTGATATTTTGATACTTTGTTTTTGCTTAAGACCCTCCTGAAAGTGTTTCTGAAATGTCTTTTATGATGTTTTAATTTTGTAATTGTGATGGGGGATTTCTTCAATTGTATGTGATACTTTGATATGTTATTGATATGTGTTACTTTGATATGTTTTAATATGTGATATTTTGTGATCTATGTTGTTAGCGGCTCTGAGTCGCTTCAGCGAATAGAGCGGCATACAAATACAAAAATATCTGTTCAGAGAATGTCAAGAGTCATTCTCTTGTTTAATTCTCTGCTACATATCTCCTTATCTTAGATGGAGTAATACCAAGAAGAGGATATATTTTCTCAACTAGTATAGGTTTGCGGCATCCTGTCACTATGTGCATTGTTCCATTAACAGTAATGTCAACTTGTTTCATTGTGCAGATGTACTCCATACTGGAGCAGCATACTCCGCTGCAAAGATGTTCAGGTCCAAAGCTGATGTATACAGCATGGATGGTTGAGCTCCCCATGTATAGCCTGTCAATGTCCTGATCATATTGTTCCTTGTACTAACTTTAGGTTTGATATTTGATATTCAGGCAGTTCTGCTTAAAAGAGAACATCCTATCAATTGTCACACAAAGGTATTTTGGCGCTGAACAATGCTGTACAGTAAAACCTTAAGTTACAAATGACTAGACTAATGAAAAACACATGATATGAAAGGAAATCCCAAGAAAATGATGTCTCGACTTACGCCCTCCTCCCCACATATGTACAGATTTCTGATCTTCGGGATGCACTTTTTTGGGGGATGCTCGTGCAGCCGGTGCCACTTCCCACATCAGTGGGAGAGTGTTAGGAGTGTATTGGCTCCATTTTGGGGATTTTCCATGGTGTTTTTACAACTTAAAAGCGGGGGTGGGTAGGTGGGTGGGTTTCTGTGCCTAGGAGCTTCCGGTGGTGTATTGGTTTCTGGGAATTGAGGTCCAACAGAACCCAGAAGTCACAAACCTCCGCTTTTAAATTTGGGGGATTAAATTCATATCTCTAGGTACCACTATAATTGATTCCCTTGCCATGTAACATCCAATTAATTCCCTGCCTCTTGGTTTCAAAAGTGGAGAGCTTTCACTTGAGTCTTGCTCAGGTTAGGCTTCAAATGGTTTATGGTGTGATACTGTCCTAATTCTTCAAGTGTTCCAGTAGATTTTCCAAATTGAGTGTTTGGCCCCCTTTATACAGCTTTCCTGCAAGTTGATGAAGGCAGAGTTGTTTAGGGAGGCCTTCAGGGATGTGTTACTTCCCTTTTAAGCTATCTTTCAATGGCCATTGCCATCTTTATTTTTGGACTTGTTCTCTTTCATATGTTGGTTTTTTAATTAGCTGCCCAGAGTGGTTGTTTTAGCCAGATGGACAGGGTATAAATAAAAACAAACAATCTTGTTATGCCTTATTGCTGATTAATTTCCAGACCCAATTTTTGGCTTTTTGTCTGAGAATAACCATGAGCAGGAGAATTTCTGATTCAAAACACAGACAACTAGAAAGTTATATAGGTTAATTAAATTGCTGAGCCATCTATATTTGATTTTCCCAAAAGAGTAAACATATTGTTAGGAGTTCATTTCACAAAGTTCCAACAAGTTCCACAGAAACTGCAAATCATCTCTTCGTTTGAAAAAGTCTACCAGTTGGGTAAATGGTCTTTCTCCCTGGAGTTGGGTTTGTGTTAGCTTTGTCTTACGTAAGTGGCAGCAATGGGGATTGATTAACTGCACAATTCTATCAAAGTGGCATCCCTTCAGTCAGTTTTGATTGCCAGTTAGTTATTTGGAATGCAGCCACTCACTTGCTGGCAGGGAAGAATAAATGAAAACCACAGATTGGTTTTGGACATAGTTGGTAAAAGAGGCTGGAAGAAAGTTCAATTTTCTGGAAAGTCAGATGGCTGCACATTTGGCAGTTTGGCATGTCTGCCTTTCTTTCTGAACTAGTATGATTTCCCCTCCAGCAAGTACATTTGTGAATAAATAGGGTGATTCAAAGGTGGAAGCCTCTAGAGCTGTGGTGGTTCCCAATATGGAGCACACACCCACAGGGGGACTTCAATTCCCAGAAGCCTAAGTCAGTACATTGGCTGACCAGTGCTTTGAGGAACTGACTTAGGGTTCTGGGAATTGAAGTCCAAAATCAAAGGTTGGGAAACACTGTTTTAAATCAAATGGTGTTAGCATGTGTTTTGACTTGGCATCGTGTCCTGCTACAGGGCTACAAGATTTTTTCCAGAGCTTTCTTAAATATCCCAATCTGTAGTGGCTAGAAAGCATTGTTGACACAGTGGGTGCAAAGCTGGATAGGTTGAGGAGGATGGTGGAGGATGGGGTGTGTGGTGGTCCATGGGGTTGTGAAGGGTTGGAATCAACTGTGTGACTGAACAACAACAACAGCAAAAGTTCAAAGGATGGATAAAGAAGAACTCTTTAAGACCATTAAGCAAAGAAAACGCCAATACCTTAGTCATATCATGAGGAACAACATAAAGTATAGAATACTCCAATTTACTCTGCAAGGGAAGAGAGGCCCTGGGAAGAGAAGCCCTGGACATAAACAGACTTCATAGCTGAAGAACCTGAGAGAATGGTGTGGCATTTCCTTGGAAAAACTGTTCCGATGAGTTAATAACAGGAAGAATATTGCCGTAAAGATAGCCAATATCTGGAACAGATATGACACCAGAAGTAGTAATAGTAGTACTTCATGTAGATGGTTCATTCTCACCAGAGATGTGGGCGGTGACAGGTCTGTGATGTATTTTGTGGTTTGTTCCATTGAAAGGGATGATGGAGAACTCTCCCTCCTCTATTTTAATCTAATGTAATGTTTTATTTTTAAAGCCATTTACATTCTTGATGTTTTAGATCAGTGTTTCCCAAATTCTGGTTCTTGGACTTCAATTCCCAGGAGCCTAAGTCAATTCCCCAAAGCACTGATCAGTCAGTGGACTGATTTAGCCTTCTGGGAATTGAAGTCCAAGAACCAGAATTTGGGAAACACTGTTCTAGATAAATGAGATACAGTACGTTGGCAGATGCATTGCTGTTTCACTATGTCACGTACTTGAACAACCAAAATGGAAAGTTACCACAGCCCGCTGAATAAAGCCAGAGAAGAAGGCAGGAAGGGGAGTGTCATTAAATGAAAAGGGGTGGGTGGGAATTGGAGATATCCAAAGATCAATTTCCCCAGCTGGCTGAATGGTTTGACACCCAGTGCCTCCTAGCTACAATGCCTAGCTATAATGCCTAGTTTTTAATGCTAAGTTTTTAAGCTTCTTTTTAAACTTTTAAAACTTTTAATTTCTGAACTGGTTTTAAATTGTTGTCAATATGCTGTTGTGTTGGGAATCGCCCTGGGTCCCTTTGGGGAGAAGGACGATAAACAAATTTAAATATTATTATTATTATTATTATTATTATTATTATTATTATTATTATTATTATTATTATTATTATTATTATTATTATTATTATTATTATTATTATTATTATTATTATTATTATTATTATTATTATTATTATCCATCCTGACCTTTCTCATGGGAGGAAAAATGTAAATCAGTGTAAATGGAAGGATCACTCTAGTGAGAGATAATAACCTTTTAAAACATAGGTTAGACCACTCAAAATTCCAGGCCAAATTATGATGGGGTGTAGGAACTACAGCAACTATAGAATTGAATCAGATACTTCAAGTAAGTTTTGAGGAGGAATTTGAATCAAAAAGGGGTGTATAGATGTCTGTAGCAGTAGGTACATCAACACTGTGCTATAGAGTCTCTTTCAATAGCTCTAAAGGGAAAATAGGAAGTGAACATTACAGAAATAGTCAAGGAAATAACAAAATTAGCAAGGTAAAGAAATATTTTTATCCCTTTGGACCTCCACCCGCCCTCCTCCCAGGTCATCACCACCGTACTCTGCATGTTCTAACTGTAATTTCCTCCTGCTAATTCCAGCATTCTTTGTTGTTCAGACATTACTCATACAACTCAAATCAAGTGTATGACAAATTGAGAATTTGTGAAGTCAAACCCTTATACTAAATAGAAAGCTAAATACGAATTACGTTAAGGAGATGAAGATTGCTAGATGGTAGTGTGATTTTCATGTTTCTTTGGACCAAGTTGAAGTTCTGCATTGGTTTCAGTTGTAGAAATATATAAAGGTAAAGGTGGTTTGGTGGTTTTTTGGGGGGTGGAGGGGGGGCATGAGAAAATGCACTGCAAATGAATTCAGAGAGAAAGCTGGTTTTGTTTCTGAAGCACAGCAGGCTAGTATGTGCCCTGAAAATATATGAGAAGCAAGAGGAATATAGTGTTAAGGGTTAAGAATCAGGAGAACTTGCCATTTGGTTTATCTTCAGGCTCCAAGCACCTTTCCTGCAAGTCTAATTCATCTGTCTATTAACAGCTTCATGTGGATTTGAACTTTTCCCCTCCCACTTCTCTCTCTTTTGCCAGTGATTGTACACAGTGAGTCACCCAGCAGTAAGGGAGAAAGGAAGAAGAGAGCAATATGACAATCACTTGCAATGCTTTGGTCCTGTGCAGCATTTCATTTTAATAGGGACATTTTTGGCAGCAATTCATGAGCTTTGTTTTCCACATTGGAATTCCTATCATCCCCAATGCTAAAATGATACAAGTTGTCTTCCATTTATTTATTCAGTCAGTCACTCAATCTGACTCAATCATTAGCTAGTAGAGGAGGACAATTTTCATCAGCAAGACATGAATTTGGGATGTCTAGTAAGTGGGTAGTGAAGATGGGTGTAACATACAAAGAACCTGCCCCTTTCCAGATTTTTGACTTTTTTTACTATTTACATGAAAGCCTTTGCATTGTAGAGTTTGTTTATAGCATGAGCACCTTTGGCCATGACAACTGAGTAGTATTCTTGATATGGAGCAGTGAAGTGACTAAGCAATATAATGTCCAGGAAAGTCATCAGTTAAAGAAGTTTGATGATGGTTATCTTTATTTAAATATTTATTAAGAAACTGGCACGTTTTGTCTTGCTTTGATCTTAATTGACAATGGGCAATATGTAAGAAATAATAAATTGTATCCTAAAACGACTAGAATTTTAAGTTCTCATATTGATTTTGTTAGGTTTGAAATATTGGGATAAAGCACCAATGGAGAATCAAAACACAGGGCCTTCTCTGTGGCTGCTTCCAGGATGTGGAATGCACCCTCTTTTCTCCTTCTGCCAACAGCTGAATAGCCATCTCTTCCAGCTGGTTTTTAATAACCATAACTGAGTCCCTGATGTTGTTTTTTTAGCTAAGTAGTTTTAAATGTTTTAATTATTTAATGTTTTAAATTACTATTATAATTTAATTGTATTCCATGTGTAATTTATTGCATTTTTAATTTTCTTTTTTAACACCGTGAGTCACTGTGAGCTCTCTCATCTGCTTTTCTATGTCTATATGAAAATTGGTTCACTCAGGATTCCTACTTCTTTTTGCTTCGGAAGTCACTTCCTCTTGCTTATCCACCTTACAGTAGATACAAAGACACTTTCAGAACTAGCTCTAGAGACCTCTGTGATCATGTTTAACAATCCTTCTCCACCCTGCATTATCCTAAATCAGGTGATCTTAAACTACGGCCCATGGTGCCATTCCATCCAGCCTGCACACTCGCTCCCACCACCACCTTTTCCCCCTCCACTTGGCTTGGCATGTCCCTAATGCTGCTCCATAGCAGGTCGGATGTTGTAAGAAAGCTTACAATATCCATCTTGCTACGGATCAGTGTTAGGGACATGCCAAGCCAGGTGGAGGGGAAATGAATTCAGCAGATACACAGGGCCACCTGTGTCCTTCCTGGGTGCCACTCTGGCCAAGCACAGGCAAGGACAGGCAGGACCTCTCCTTCACCCATGGCAGGTCGGTAAGCAGGGAAGTGGCAGTGGGGGGGGGATGTTTGTGGGCTGGACCAGTGGTGGGATGTCAAAAATTTTACTACCCGTCCATGATGTCATCACAGTGTGGGCGGAGCCAACATCATGATGTCATGATGTTGTGGGCAGGGCCAAAAAAATTAAAAATAATAAAAAAATAAAGTAGAGACATCAAATTGTAAACAAAAATTCATATAGTCAAAGCAATGGTATTCCCTGTGGCAATGTATGGTTGTGAGAGCTGGACCATTAGGAAAGCTGAGCGCAGAAGAATAGATGCCTTTGAGATGTGGTGTTGGAGGAGAGTTTTGAGAGTCCCCTGGACAGCAAGGAGAACAAATAGATCAATCTTAGAAGAAAACAACTCTGACTGCTCCTTAGAAGGTCAAATTGTAAAGATGAAGCTAGAGTACTTTGGACATCAAATGAGAAGAGAAGATTCACTTGAGAAAGCCTTGATGCTGGGAAAGGTGGAGGGCAAAAGAAGAAGGGGGCGGCCCAAAATGAGATGGCTAGATGGTATTGTGGACACAATGGGCACAGAACTGAGTGAGTTGAGGAGGATGGTGGAGGACAGGAGTGCCTGGTGGACAGTGGTCTGTGGGGTTGCGTAGGGTCGGAATCAACTGTGCGACTGAACAAACAAACAAAAAACAACAACACACACACACACACCTCAACTCACCCACCCACCCACAACACAAACCCATAAATAAATAAAATAAATAAATAAATAATAATACATTAAAATACACACACCCACCCACCCCAAACACAAATCAACCAGAGCTTTTAAACCAAAGCTTAAAGCTTATTCTGGCTAATCTTTCTCACACTAGGTCAGATGGAAGGAACTACAGAATGAATTCACCATAAGATGGCTTCATTTTGGCACTTTTAAACTTTTCAACAGTTAAAGAAGTTAGGTACTAAGTCTTTGCCTAACCAGTTCTCAAGGATAATATGCCTTAATATAAATGTAAAACAGCTGTACCTCCTTAAGGATTCTCCAATTGGAACAGCAATTGGAACAGCACAGGTGTATCTTATTGATGAGGTAACTCCAAGACTTTGCTTAAAAACCCCAAGCCAGGCCTGCTGGCCGCCAGGCCTTTTTAGGAACTGTGGTAGTACATCAATATCGGTAAAGGTATTAAATACACATTAAAATACACACAGACACACCACATCCAAAGGTGAGTCACTTACCCTGGGGAGCAGGCTATAGGGAGCTTCAGGCTAGCAGCTTCTCTTCCTCCTCCCCACTTGGGAGGATAGCATGGAGGCCATGCATATGCATCATGCACGGTAGGCATGCATGCACACCAAGTGCTTGGCGTGCATGTGCAGTAGGGGAACCAGTGAAAAGGTAAGCCCTGAAGGTGGTTCCCCCCAAAAGCTGCTACAGGTTCTCTGGGACACTGGGAAAAGTTACTACCAGTTCTGGCAAACTGGTGCAAACCTGTTACATCCCATCACTGGGCTGGACTGATTGTGTGGGGGTGGGGGAAGGTTTGCAGCAGCAATGTGGGGGAGTGTTGTTGGCGGCAGCAGCATGAGGGAAATGGTGGGGGCTTGGGGTGGTCCCACCACCACCACGGCAGAGGAGGACATCAATCCTGCCCACCAAATGTCTGAGGGGGTGTGATCCAGACCCTAGCTTAAAAGGGTTGAGAACCCAAGTCCTAACGGAATGAATAAACCACAAGCTTGTGCTTGCCTTGTTAGCAATCTGTGGAGTAAATCAATTGCCACATGTTCTGTACTAGGCCACTGCATTCTGCTAGCAAATATCAGATCATCATAAATAAAACACAAACAGAAACTCCCTGGAACCCAGTACTATTAAATTAAGATTTACTTGGCTTTAACTGCAGAAAAATTAAGAGCAATTTATCAATAGTACCCATTCTCAAGGCCTGACTTTAAAGTAGAAAAGTTTAGCCATCTGAAGATGACCTGCCTCTACATACTTCTGGTTCCAATCGGGATCTGTTTGGCCCTTGGAGGAGCAAAATGCTAGACAAGATAGATATCTGACCTGAGTTTTTAGTAGAGATTTTTTTTCTTTTACAGCCAAAGAGCCAGTGTTGTCTGTGTCTGAGAAGTTTCCGTGGTCATGTGGCAGCCATGACTAGACACCTGAGTGCATGGAACATTGTTACTTTCCCCACTGAAACAGTACTACTATTTTTTTTTTGCTTTTCAATTGCTAGGTTGGCAGGAGCTGGGACAGGTAACTCTCAAACTGCCAACCTTCCAGTCATCAAGTTTTGCATCTTAACCACTAAGCCACTCCAATCACTGTGTATATAAATAATTGTAAATATTTACCCTGTAACTGTTTGTTTTGACAGGAACTACATGTTCACAGATAACCTACAGTAAGCTTTTTTACTACAGACAGTAAGCTTTTTTACTACAGATTATCTACAGATAGGCATGAAACTGCATGAAACTCACATTAAAACTATCCCCCAAACTCCAAGAGTCATTAAAAACATTTAAAATATCCACCCCAACCCAATCTATTAAAATATAGCTAAAAGCAAGGTCAACCCTTAAGGGCATTAGCTCTGTCTGGAGATGAAGCTCCATTGGCAGGAGGTTCAACAGGGCCAGTTTGTTAGTAATGGGTCTTATTCCACCAGTGACTTGTGTCTGACAGAAGGTACACTAAATAGCTGTCCTGATAGACTCATTCAGTGGAGCGAAGCAAGAATCGTACTTTGTTTTTGGTTTCAATCATGTTTTAAAATCAAGATTTGCACATTTCTTCAAATGAGCATACTGTACTGTATTTTCCACTACTTGGTTGGTTGATTTCAGCTTCTTTATTCATTCATCCATTTACTAAATTTATAAATCTTTCACTGTACTTATCAACTGCCTGGTGCCACATGCAATAAAAATACAATTAAAGCCTCTCATAAAACAAGAATAAGAAAACACACACACACACAAACCCCACCCAAGCATGCAATAAAATTAGAGACAAATGTTGAAATTGAAATTAAATGGAGCAGAACAGTTGTTGTTGTTGTTGTTGTTGTTGTTGTTGTTGTTGTTGTTGTTGTTGTTGTTTTTGTTGTTGTTGTTGTTGTTGTTGTTGTTGTTGTTGTTGTTGTTGTTGTTGTTGTTGTTGTTGTTGTTGTTGTTGTTGTTGTTGTTGTTGTTGTTGTTGTTGTTGTTGTTGTTGTTGTTGTTGTTGTTGTTGTTGTTGTTGTTGTTGTTGTTGTTGTTGTTGTTGTTGTTGTTGTTGTTGTTGTTGTTGTTGTTGTTGTTGTTGTTGTTGTTGTTGTTGTTGTTGTTGTTGTTGTTGTTGTTGAGAACATGAGTTTTGAAGAAGGAAAAAGAAGGATTTATCTTGGCAGCTCAGAAACAAGCGTAGCTGGGGCGTGGCTTGGATGGAGTAGGAGAAGCAGCGGCTTTTCCTTCCTCCGCCATTAATGGGACTTCAAATGCGATTTTTTTAAAAAAAAATAAAGGTGAAACTGGAGGAAAGGGACCGCTGACGAGATAGGAAGAGACCCCCGACCAGGGGAGAGAAAAAAAAAAAGCGGCGGATTTGCGAGAGCGGGTGAGCGGGGCCTGGAGAGCTCGGCTCCGGGCGACGAGGGGGCCTAGAGGCTCGGAAGAGCGCCGTGGTTCTCCCTGTCGCCCGTCGAGCCGCTTCCGGAGCCGGAGTGGAGCCTTGAGGGACGCCGCGGAGACGATTGCGACGCAAGAGAAGAGCCACGGAGACAGAGACGGAGACGGAGGCTGAAGTAAAAAGAGGCTGAAGTAAAAAGCAGAATCTTAAGGTGCCGTTTGGAGAGCGCGTCCCCGGAGTTTGCCCCGTGAGTTGGATTGCCGTGAGTTGGAGCTATGATGGTAGTTTCTTACTGAGAGGGGGAGACGGGGGAGACGCGAGGAAGAAAAGAAGACGGCTTATAGAGAAACTGGTCGGGAGAACTGAGGAGGCAAGGGGTTTGGAGGCGAAGAGAAGAAAGAACAAAGGGAAAAGTTCAGAGGGGGAACAGCTTGGAGGTCCGTGCTTCTGGAGAGCAACTGACTATAATTGAAAGCAAAGAGGCTGCCCCTTGGTAGCATTTCACTCCTGATAACATTTTTAATAAAAAAGTTTTGTACTGTGACTTGGTGGGAGTGGAAGAGAACAGTTGTCGGGTGTTGGGACTGGGACAGAGGGGCGAGTGGGAAGGAAGCAACAACAATGGCGGAGATAAGCGAAACCTAACTTGGAGTGCAGAAACGAAACTAAGATCGGCAGCGAAGAGGGCTTTTGTAAAACTTTTTTCCAGCTGGGCTTGGGAGGTCGTGTTATGACTTTATACCCTCTGGTCAGATCCTGATTAATGTGGGGACAATCACCTTGTCTATTTGAAGAAGAAAAAAAAAAAACAGCGGTCTTTGTAGTATTATAGCTTGATTGTCTTTCCATTCCCCCCCACTTACCCCCTTCTGGTTTTTTTTTCTTTTTCTGGTATTCATGTAATAGATATTAAGTGCTTATTTTGATTTTATGTATACAGGACACAATATTGTAATTTTGGTGATTGCAATTCATACAAATATTGATTTAAGCATATAGCTATTATAACAGCAGTGGTGTTAGTAGGGTTATAGCTAGTTTGCTCCTCCCTTTCTTATTCAACTTCTCTTTCTCTGGTTTTTGGGCTTGTCTGTAATAGATAATAAGGGTTACTTTACTGTTGAATTTTGATAACTTTGGAGAGTTAAGCTTGTTGGAGAGGCATTAAGGTGATTTTAAAGTTGAGTTTCAAGCCACATACATCGGTTATGCAGGAAGGGGAGGAGTCAGTTAGACCAAAGGGGAGGAGAGAGAAAAAAGAGAAAGATCAAAAAGAAAAGGAAAGGCACACACCCTCACCAACTATGGAGACCACAACGGCAGCAACGGATTCTCAAGCAGGCGTTGGAGGACGATCAGTGGATTTATCGGAAAGAATGGACAATATGTTTGCTATTTTACAACAATTGGTTAAAAATGGAAATGAAAATCAGGTTGCAATACAAAAATTGAATAAAATGGTGGAGAATAATTGTGAAGAAATGAAAAAAGACAGAGAACTGGCCAGGCTACAGCACGAGAGCCTGGCCAGGACTCTGACTGACATGCAGAAGGAGGTTACTGAGAATACAAAAAAAATTAATATGATTACTGATACAATGCAAAAGGATTTAGAGCAAGCAAAAATTTCTATGAATGAGATGTTGATCCAAGAACATGTGACTGCTTCAAGAGTATCTGTTCAAGAGAAAAGGATGATGATGGTGGAGGAGGGGCAGAGAAAACAGAATATTGTGATACGCAAAATGGCCGAACGAACGCCAGACAAGCTAAGAGATAGAGTAGTGGATTGGCTGAACTCTTTGAAAATGGGAAAAGATTTTGTGGCAGAAGACATTGGAGCTGTGTATAGAGTGGGGGGAAGGCGAGATAGGAGATCATCAAGGAATGTTTTGGTTAAATTTGCAAATTGGGCGGATAAGTTAAAAGTGATGGCTTACATCAAACAAGCGGGGTCTGGCGTTCTAAAGATTGAGGGGGCTGATGTGGAAATCTACAATGACATAGCGCCGGAGGAAAGAAAATGGAAATATATGATGAAACCTGTGACGAAATTTTTGGCTTCAAAAGACATTAAGTATAATTGGAGATTTCCACAACAGTTGAGATTTTTTTATGAAAAAAGATGGCATATTTTGGATGACAGAACAGATGTCTTGGAGTACTTGACTCAACTAGGGTTCATGAAGGTGGCTAGTTCAGAATGGATTGCTATGAGAACTGACTTGTACGCAGTTGGGGTGATGGGCCCGGTTTTGAATAAGGAGGGGGAGGTGGAGGGTGCAGTGGGAGGAGCAGAAGTGTCAGGGACATCGAGTGCGGAGCTTTTTGAACAAGTAACTTGCAGAATAAATTATAATGGTGGAGGGAGGGGGGCCTTAGAAGAACACAATGCTTTTTTCCCCCGGTCCCCCCCTCCCCTCTTTGAAGGATAGAGGCGACATCTTGGAACAAGGTGTGGGGAGGGTAACAGGAAATGGAAGAATAGGTAAGTTTTTCTTTTTTTTCTTTTTTGTAGTTGTATTAAGTAAATTTTTTCAAGTATTTTATTTTTTTGAGTCATTTGTATTTTTTCTTAGATCTTTTTTTAGATTCTTAGTAGGGGATGGGGAGGACACGTCCGGGGAGGAATGTAAAGAAGGGGAGGGATTAGTAAATACGAATGGTTAAGAATTTAAGGTTGTTAACATGGAATGTGAAAGGGACAGGGAATGCCGTGAAGAGGAGGAGGTTGCAGATAGCGCTCAACAAATCTAAATCTGATATCATCTTTCTACAGGAGACCCATCAAAAATCGGCAGACACTAATAAATTATTTGTGAGAGGAATGGACACTTACGAAATGGCTTATGGGACATCAAAAGCGAGAGGTGTTGCAACCCTTATTTCGGGAAAACTGGGTTTTACTGTGATAAAATCTATAGCTGACCCAGAGGGGAGATTTCTAATAATTAAGGGGAGGATAGAAGATGAAGAGATAACTCTTGCAAACATATACGCCCCGAATACCAATCAGGCAGAATTTTTAGAAAAATTAAGAATAATTCTACAGAAAGAAGGAACGAGGAATATGATTATTGGGGGGGATTTCAACTTGTTAAGTTCCGAGATTGACACCACAAGTACTAAGAAGAGAAGTAATAAATATATTCTAAGCGATTGGATAAAATTAATGAATATAAAAGATGTATGGAGGGAACTTAAAGGACAGGAAAGGGATTACACTTATTATTCTCAAGTTTATGATATGTATTCAAGGATTGATTATATATTTGTAACGCAAGGGTTACTGAAAAACATAGAAGATATTAAAATAGGGACATTTAGAGAATCAGATCATGCCAAGATAAGTATAGATATAAAATTGGATGAAGGCGATAGGAAAAGATATGTTTGGAGATATGACTCAAAATTATACAAAGAGGACAGCATGAAAAAACAAATTATGGAGAAATGGGATGAATATTGGATATGGAATGATAATAATGAGGTCAGCTCAGGAGGGGTATGGGACACAATGAAAGCGATTTTTAGAGGAGAATCAATAAAACTAAGTAGTTGGAAAAAGAAACGGAACATCAATAGAACTCAGGAATTGGAAATACAATTAAAACAACTTCACCGGGAATATATAAAGGGTAAAGATCAGAGGGTATTACATCAGATACAGAAGGTAAAGAAAGAATTGGAAGCCCAGGACATGGAAAGGGTAAAAAAAGACTTGATATTTTTAAAAAGAGAATATTTTGAGTATAGTAACAGAAATTCTAAGTTATTAGCAAAAGCAGCGAGGGATAAAAAGAATAAAGGTCAGGTAGAAGTATTGGTAGATGAGAAGGGGAAGAGATGTAATAAAAGGAAAGAGAAAGCAGTAATAATAGAGGCCTTTTATAAAGAACTATACTCAAAGAAGCAGGTAAATTTGAACAAATTGGAGGATTATTTTAAAAATTACAACATATCATTAATAACAGAAGAGTACAGAAATAGGATGGAGGAACAAATATCGGTAAAAGAAATTGAGGAAGTAATTAACAAATTAAAATTGAACAAAGCACCAGGAGAAGATGGGCTTCCTGCTGAATTCTATAAGGATTTTAAGCCCTGGATTGTTCCAAGATTACAGAAATTGTTTAATGGGATTTTAGAGGGAGAATCAACACCGGAATCTTGGAATAGATCTATCATCGTATTGATCCCTAAGCCGGGTAAGGATTTACAGAAAATAGAATCATATAGGCCGATATCCCTAATTAACCAAGATGCTAAAAAATTTTCTACAATAATGGTGACTAGGCTAAATAGTTTCATAGCCAAATACATAAGGGATGATCAAGCAGGGTTTGTAAAGGGCAGGTATATGTCAGATCTCACAAGGAGGGTAGTGGATTTATTGGATATAGCTGAAAAGCAAAAGGATAAAGCGGGATTTTTAGCATTGGACATCTTTAAAGCATTTGATTCTTTGCAATGGGCAACAATACATGAGGTAATCAAACTGTACGGATTTGGAGACAAATTCCAAAAAGTTATTAAGAATTTATATAAACAGGGGATAGTGACAGTGAAATTTAATGATAGTTATACAGGAGAAATAAAATTGGAAGCTGGAACTCGGCAGGGGTGCCCTTTGTCGCCTACTTTGTTTGTATTGGCTATGGAACTATTGGCGAATTTAATACGGCAAGACAAAGAATTATTTGGAATAGAAGGGAATAAAATAAGTTTATATGCCGATGATACACTAATCACAATTAAACAACCAGTACAAGTAATACCAAAGATTAATGAACATTTGAAAACTTTCGAGGAAATGACAGGTTTAAGGGTGAACTGGGATAAATCCGAGATGATTTTAGTTAATGGGAGTAAGAAGGATGAAGAAGAAATAAAGCAAAAATTTAATATTCAAACTCCGAATAAATTAAGATATTTAGGGGTAATACTTGCTAAAAAAACCGGGGAACTTAAGGAACTGAATTATGGAAAACAAATGAAAGAGATAGACAAAAAAATACTACAGTATAACAAGCTGAATTTATCGTGGTTCGGCAGGGTCGCAATGTGTAAAATGATGTTGTTACCTAAATTAAATTTTTTATTTGATGCTCTGCCAATAAAACACACAGATAAGGAATTGGAAAAATATCAAAATATCATAAATAGATTTTGCAATGGGAAACGAAGAGCTAGAATATCTAAGTTTCTGTGGTACGTATCGCAAAAAGAAGGGGGACTGGGTATCCCGAATGTTAGCAAGTATTATAGAGCCTTTCAATTACGAAATGTTATCAAATTACTAATTAGAGAAGAATCAATATGGGGAAAATTAGAATCAAAAGAGTTTTCGGGGAAAGGGAAGGCATTTTTTTTATGTGGGGATAAGGATAAAAAAATGAGAATTCAGGGTAAGATGATAGGAGCAACAATAGAGGAATGGAACAAAGCAAGAAAGGATCTTATTCCAGGGATCTCATTGGTTACAGAATTAGAAGATTTTAATAATTTTCCGATGAAAATAGACGGTAGGATTAGGGATATCTTATTAGAAAATGGGGTCTCTATGTTGAAAGATTGGATCAAAAGTTGTAGGGATTTAGTGAGGAGAAAGGAGCTTTATCGGCAATTGGAGTTAGATTGGTTCAAAATCCTCCAGATGAACAATTGGAACAAGAGATTTTTTTTGGAATTGGGATCAGACAGGGAGCTTACAGAATTTGAAAAATTGCTGGTCAAATTAAGAAAAGGAGACATAGGAATAAAAGGGATAGTTAGTAAAATATATAAAATATTAAATAAAGGGGGGAAAGCTCAACAAATATTGAAAGATAGCTGGGAACAGGAATTGAACACAAAAATCACTGAGAAAACATGGGGGAAAATGTGGAGAAGACGTATTATGAGATCTATGTCGGTAAGAGTGAAGGAACACAATTATAAACTAATCTGGAGATGGTATAGAACCCCAGTAAGACTGCATTTAATGTATGAAACTGTGAGCGAGGAATGTTGGAGATGTAAAAAAGCCAGAGGTACATATGAGCATATGTGGTGGTCGTGCGATGTTCTGAAGAATTTTTGGGGAGACATTGAGGATGAAATTAAGAATATATTGGAATTGCAGGTCAAACTGGGGTCAAACACAGTCTTGTTAACTGAGGTGGATAAATATAAAATGAGTGAGGATAACAACGAACTGATGGCGATAATGTTATCGGCGGCCAGACAATGTATAGCGAGAAATTGGAAAAACAATGAAAATTTACAAAGAAGGGATTGGTATAAGGAAATGTGGGATTTGGCACTCAATGAAAAGCTCACCTGGGAGTTAAATTTTAATAAGGGTAGAGTAACAGGCAATGGGTTCTGGAGGATTTGGAAACCTTTCGTTGATTATGTGATGGATAAAAATAAAGGCATATTCCCTGCATCTGAGCAAGATGATTTTTGGAAAAAATAAGGAAACATTAATCTCCGGACAATGTATATATCACGAGGGTGTTTCTAAAGTAAAGAAATAGTAGAGTTAGAGAATTAAATATATTGGTTTTGAGGTGATGTGGGGAGATATAATTTATAGTTTGAAGTTTTATCATGAGGTAATAATATTTGAATGATGATACAAAGGTAGTTTTGTTAATTATGGGAATTTATTATCTTCTATTTTTTTGATTTTTCTCTATATATACTTTGGATTTATGTATTGTTTTTATTTTTCTCTTTCTTGTTCTATGTATTTTTTCTGATTTGTAATACTTTTTATACCTAATAAAATTATTAAAAATTAAAAAAAAAAAAGAAACAAGCGTAGCTAACAAATTGCATGAAGACAAAAATACAACATGTATCCACCAATAGCAAATACTGGCTTTGTGATGAAAAGGATGAAGCAGTAGATCATCTGATCAGCGGATACAGCAAAATTTCACAGACTGATCATTTGCAATATCATAACAGGGCCAGAAGTTTGGATTTGAAGTTGGACATTTTGGACTTATCAGACTTGAACATCCTAACTCTCCAAAAAACAACTCTACTAGGAGCTGCATATATCCTCAGACATTACCTTAACAGTTCTTACGTCCTTAGTTAGGACTTGAACTGTTAATTTTTTTCTAATCCTCGACTGTGAATCAAATGGTTGATTTGTATCCAACAACAACAACAACAACCATCATCATCATCATCCTGCCTTTCTCTAGATAAATTCATTAACTAAAGATGGAAAGAAGAATAATGGCAAGCCCAGAGATGGGAAAGCTCAACCACATTTGGTTATGCTGCTCCTGTTGTTTTAACCATTTTTGTACCATTTGCACTTGTAATGCCATTGCGATGTTAACGAAAGTTTTATGTAAGTTATGTAAGGCAGGATCTGCCCCTGTGCAGCCACATGGGCTGAAGCGGTTATCCTGCATGTTTCTATTGCCCATATTATGTGGTAATCTGTCTTAAAATTTTGAGGCCCCCTTTTGACAAGTTTCAGTGGACTTCTAGATTCATCCTGTTGCTTCCTTTAAACAATGATACTACTGATTTTATGGATAGAGTGGCTGCTTTTTCAATGTGTGCTATTAGACTCCACCCTAGAGGCAGGAGCAGTTAATCCCAGATTCCTCATGATTTTATTTATTTATTTATTTAGATTTATTATCCTGCCCCAATCAGGCAAATTCAACCCTAGGCGGGTTATTTTGAATTTGAATTTGAATTTGAATTTGAACCTTTCTGGCCTAAAACCAGATGCAGTGGCTGTGCTACTATGGAATAAGGATCATATTGAAACTCATCAGGCCTCTTCCCCCCAGGCTTTTAAGAGAGCTATAAAAGCTGAACTCTTTACGGAGGTCTTTAAAAACATCCTCCCTGAGATTGGGGCTGTCTAATGTGAGTTGTAATTATCACTGGACTATTTGTTTCTGTGTCTATCTAGTTTTTGATGATTATTATTTCTATTATATTTATGGTCACTGGCATCATGGGTTATTGTGGATGGGATTGATTTAAGTGAGTTGGGTGATTATTGAGATTATCCATATTTCACTGCCCATAATTGTGCTAATTACTAAATAGGTTGGTATAAAATAAATAATATTCCAATAATACAAAACCAGAATAGTCACTTGATTTTCTATCTGGGAAAATTCTGAATGTTGAAATCATTTAAAAAAAATAACTTTTGTAATATCCGATTCACTTGTACAAGATCACAGGAAGGCATTGTAACTCTTCATTAGAATTCCACAGTATTTTCCAAGATAAATTGCATGGTAAAGGAGGACTGTCCTATCTTTTCCACTGTTTTACTCTAACCTTTCTTACAGTCATAGTGAATTTGCCCTTTTTTTCTTTCTTGAAGCACATATTAGTAGGTTTCCAAGGTTCACCATAGTAAAGAAACTTTTGGGGGCAGATTTTAATGCATGGATCTAATAGAAAATAGCACTCTTAGAAGTCCTGCCTCAAAGCCATCCCCTTTGCCCAGTTTTGCTTGTAAAAACCTAAGGCATGACCTGTAGTCAATTCAAGATGAAAGAAAACTGATCTCTGTATGTGGTTGGAAACCCTGTCAGTTCTAAATCCACGGGTTCCAGATATATTTCAATTACTGGAAATAAATTCATGATGGTGAGTCATGTCTACATATGTCACCTACTGATAAAAAAAGCTTGAAGAACCTGTTCTTTTGAAAATGATGGTAAGATGGAAATGTCATGAAAAGCGGTGCTCCCTGCTCAAGAGTTGGGCAGGAGCCGTGGTGCCATTGGCAGCAAATGGTAGCTGATGGGTGCTATTTCATTTAATCCACCTGATTTGAGGTGGGAAGAATTATTTTCACTCTCATTTGACTTTATGCTGATGCCACATTCTCACATGGAGTCAAAATGAAGTCAAATAAGAATGAGGGTAACAATTCACTCTAAAGCCTTGATTTTTTTAAAAGTGATGTATGCCAAAGTTCAGAGCACCATTAATCTCATGGTAAATTTGTCTCATGCTTCACACCCATTTGCATCCTTGACTCCAGAGACTTGCTATTCCTTCCAGACTTTCAGCCTACAAACAGGCTGGTATGGTGATGGGTGCATTTTAGCCCCATGCTACTGTAGCTTTGGAGAAACAGCTGGGTGAGTGTCAGGTCAGTAGTTCATAGGTAAATGTAAGGTAAAGGTCACCCTTGCTCAAAAGCCAGTTTTATCTGACTCTAGGGTTGAGGACTCATCTCTGTTTATAGCCAAAGAGCCAGCACTATCTGAGTCTGCAGACATTTCTGTGGACCTGCGGCAGGCATGACTAAAGACCGGAGTGCATAGAACACTGTTTACCTTCCCACTGAAGTGGTACCTATTTATCTATTTGCAATTTCTTGCTTTCAAAATGCTAGTTTGGCAGGAGCTGGGACAGAGACTCCGTTGTTCAGCACTCAGGTCTCGAACTGCCAACTTGCCAACCTTCTGGTCATGACATTCAGCATCTTAATCACTAAGTCACCAAGTCCAACTGTAGTTCATAGCTTCTGCCAATACCCAAGCCATCCAGGAGATTCAAGAGGATACCATGGCCATTTGGTATAAAATGTTGTCCAGAAGAACTAATAGTGTTGCACTCTCTTTATACATAGGCCACTCACCAAGGCAACCAAAGTAGTTTCAGTACCATATCCCAGCTGAAAGCCTGATTGAAATGGGTCCCAAAAATTATGAGTAAAGATCATTCATTGATAACCCTCAAACTAGTAAAATGGAAACAAAAATGAAAAATGGACTGGGACCTCTTGCAGAAATCCACTATGCAAGGGCAATAGTGTCTGGCACATCCCACTGTCAGGGGCCCAGGGGAGAGGTGTCTCATGAGGTATCAGGGGGTCCCCAGCCTTGGGGTTCCCACAGGGGGTGATCCCTCTTGGTTCAGCAGCCCGCCTACCCTGAGAACACCCTCTCTGGTCCTGTGCTAGGTATGGGAACAATGGCACTTCTGCACCTTGGGCAGGAATGCGGTAGCAACAATGGTAGCAAGGCTGAATAACAGTCCCTTATATTATCAACGTCCTATATTGTCTACGTCTGTGTTTCATGACCCAGTCCCTTATCCAAGTGTATACATATAATAATCTGGCAACTGAAGCAAAACACTATGCATCTAATGAAGTGGGCTACACCTTCCCCCCTTCTTTCATTGCAACAAGGAAGGAAAACAATGGCTTATACCAAGTAAAATTGGTTAGTCCTTATACAGTGGAACCAAGGTTAATGTAATTAATGCCTTCTCTGGGATGTTTCTTACAACAAAAATTACTTTAACAAAATTTCCCATAGGAATGCATTGAATGCAATTTGACATAGGAATGCACTGAAAACTAAAATAATTTAACCAGAACATGGATTCCTATTTAAACCCAATTAATCTGTTCTGAAAAAATTTCCATAAACTGAGACACTATTTTCTATGGATTTCCTTTTATTATGCGATTTTTATGTTAACCGAGCTGTTTGTTAACTGAAGTTCCACTGTAGTGCTACAAGTTCTTATGGGTTTTTTCCCCCATTGTGTTTGGTGATATGATTTTCATGATGATGATTTATGATGCCATTTTAGTGCTGTTCCGTTGTTAGGTTTAAAAATCATTTTGTTGTGATTTATAGATAAGCATATTTTATTTATTATCCACCAAGGGTTTGATTTTATCATTGAAAGGCAGGCTATAAATGCCAACCGACCCAATAAATAATAGTATTGTAGGAGGGCTAAATGACTTCTATTTGTCCTGGTTGGAAGGAGCAGAAGCACTTGAATTGCCTCTTGTTTTAAGCAGTGGCTGCCAGCTAACCTCCTCAGACCACTTGAATGTTCACTGCAGTGAGAGTGATTGTGCCTTGAAATTGTGCCTTCATTTGCAGGTTTACGTGTTGTTTTCTATTTTTGTTGTTCTCTGTTGATTCTGGTCAAAAAATGCCCTCATTTCCATTTAAGTAAAACATGTATAGATGGACACATGGGTTAAAATTGTGAACCTGTCATTAAAGTGTTTACCTCTGTCTTAATAACAAATGAATTCCTACTCCCATTCAGAAGAACCTAACTTTCCATCAAAGTTCACAGTACATTGTTTTCTTTCTAAACAATATCCATTTTACCTTAGGCTATACAAATATTGGTTAAGACGCGGAGATTGATAACTGGAAGGTTGGCAGGTCAGCAGCTCAAGACCTGAGTGCTGCACGATGTATTCAGCACCCATTGTTTCTCCCAGCTCCTGCCAACCTAGCAGTTGAAAAGGAAGAAATTATAAGTAGATAAACAGGTACTGCTTTGGTGGGGAAGGTAACAGTGTTGATATGCTGGTAGCAGAGATAGCAGGCTGAAGTCTGACACACACCTGCCAAGGTTTGGCCCCTTTAGAAACAGATAAACAAACAGACAGGCAGGCAGTTTGGTGCAGAAAAAAACTTAAATTTGGTTTACTCAGAAGTAAAGTGCAGGAATATTTGCAGTGCAGCAAACAAGGCTTCCCAGTTACAGTCACTGGTTCAGTCCAAGGCACTATATACAGTTCACACGGTTCATTTCAGTTCAGTAGCTGTGAGTAAGAAACAGTCACAGAGGTTTACAGCTATGGCTTCTCAGTCTGTAGGCTTACTCAAGTCCTTTCAGAAAAGACAGCATGCTGGGTGATGCCAGAAACCCAGTCTCCAAGACAGTAGGTATAGTAGCTTCCCTGCACACCTGGCAGCAATCAGTGCAGGCTTTGAAGCAGGCAAAACAGCACCTGCACACCATAGGCTGGTAGTTGTAGGGCTGAACAACAACGAAGCAGCCCCTCAAACACAGCTCCAGACATCAGCCTTGGAAAGGCTCTTCATATAGTGTCAAAACCACTTCTGAAGACAGCAGCTCATGGAGGCAAACCTCCAAGAAGCTCTCTGTAGCTCCTGGTTAAATACACATCTGGATAGCACACAATAAGGTAGAGTGAGAACACTTGTGTGCTCCCTTAGCCAGGTCTTAAAGAAACATGGCTGTAATACACCTTGCAATATGCCAGTGTTGGGCAGACACTTACACATCCTAATACAGAGCATATATATTCCTCCTCCTTTCAAATTAGTTTAAATAGGAAAACATAGCGATTAAAAGCTTAAAACACATTGTTGTTATTATAACCCACTCAGAAAGGTGGTTAAGACCTGGTTGGTGGGACAGGTATGGGGAACGGGCCAGACAGCTACCCTGACCTGTTGGCTCATTTGACTCCTCCCCTCTCTCTCTGTGAATCATCAATCTCTTTTAATCTCTTTTTAATTCTAATTTCTATCCTGTGTTTTAATTGTTGTTTTTAAAGCTCTGTCAGCCACCCTGGGTCACTTCTGAGGAGGGCGCCATATAAATATGATTAAATTAAATAAATAAAAACTTCCTAAACAGTATATCATAAAACAAAACAAAATATTTGATGGCCATCTTTTAATCAGATGATTACTTGTTAATACCTAGGAGTAATCAGTTGATAGGAAATGAGGATTAGAGATATACTCCTGAATATGAATATATGAAACTATGCCCAAGTATCAATCTATTTAATAGAGGCAACTAAATATGTGGTTACAATTTATGGGGAACCACATGTACAAAAGAAGATCTAGTCAATGGCTATGATAGTGCTATTGAAGCAAACCAGTTCTAGTCAAAAATAGTCTAATTATTTTAGCATTTCACTTTGTTTTGAATTTTTACCTATATTTCCTGTGCATCCATAACTTTAAAACATACAACACCCTGGATCAAAGAAAAAAAAAAAGAAGCCAAAGAGGCATGTTGGCCAACCCTTTACAACCCCATGGACCACCGCACGCCCTACGCTCCTATGTCATCTGCCATCTTCCATGTAACATTTATTTATAAAATGTAAATAGCAGTCACTCAGGGGGCTGATAATTATTGCAATCACAGCCAACAGAGAAGGAGATAGTAACCCTTTTTTCTCATGCCACATTCCTGGTGGACATCACTCCACCAAAACTGCCATGCATGTTGGAAGAAGAGCTCCCATTTAAACCAATGTGTTAATAAGCTACATTCAAAATATGTTGGACAGCCAGCTTTTGATTTGCATGAATATCTAAGAAGGCCTTGCACTGTATGGGAATTCCGAAAGACCAAATTCATCCAGCATCTCTATTCTTCGTAACAGGGCTGTGAACTGAAGAGCAGTTGTGGCAAAGAAGAACTGATTTCCCAGCCTTAATGTCCATAGGACGCAATAATTAAATAGAGTTATTGTAGTAGAGTTACTGCCTTTGTCATAACACTTGGAGGAAGAAAGGTTAGGATGCTTTGAGACTGTATCATGACAGAAAAAGTCCTAAATCAGCACAGATTTAAGTAATGTTTAATGTACTATTAAATTTATCAATAAGTCTAGTGGCATTTTAAAGACTAATGATGCTTATTTGGCTTCACTCTTTATGGACAATAGCCCATGTCAGCAGATGCAAAAGATCATGCCAAATAATAAGTAATACACCGGATAACGATTGCATTGGATAACGCTAGAATTGGATAACGATTCTGGATAACGATCCTTTAGCGTTATCCGATTCAATCGTCTGGGGGGTGGGGGTGCAATCGTGCACCCGTGCAAGGATCGGCTTGCACGGAGGTCATTTTGCATCGGACAACGCTAAGAATCAGATAACGTCATGACTTGTGGAACCAAATCATAACGTTATCTGATGTTCTAGTGTATGCTTGTTTTTAATGAGTCAGAAGATTCTCCTGCTTTTGCTGCAATAGACTAAAACCCCTACACCTCTCAAAATTGATTTCTATCCCCACAGGAGCACCTATTTCTGTGCTATATTGGGCAATGTGGATCTCTGCAGATGTTGTAGATGCAGATCCCAGAGCCCCAACCACAGCATTCAATGATTAAAGGTATATAGGCATTGTCATCCAAAACATTTCCCACCTTTACATTCTACTTACAGGGGAAGGAGATTCTTCCAAATTAAATGCTGCTTTGTCAACATTGGACTGCGGTGGCTCAAGTGGTTAAGGCACTGAACTCAATGACTGGAAGGTTAGAGTTTGATTCCTGAGTAATGCACGATGGAGTGAGCTCCTGTCTCTGTCCCAGCTCCTGCCAGCCTAGCAGTTCAAAGGCAAGCAATTTCAAGTAGATAAATAGAGACCACTTAAGTGAAAAGGTAAACAGCATTCCAGGCACTCCGGTGTCTAGTCATGCCTGCCACATGTCCACAGAAATGTCTGCAGATGCAGATAGTGTTGGCTCTTTGGCTATAAACAGAAATGAGCACTGAACCATAGAATCAGATACAACTGGCTTTCGAACAAGAGCAACCTTTATCTTTACCTTGTCAACATTGCTGAAAAGGATAGATTCTCCTAACCATTCCATTGGTGATTTTGTTCCTCAAAATAATCATGGCTTTTTGGATCTTGTCAGTCTTTGTTAAAAAGACGGGTATAAGATCACTTTCTAGATGTTCTTTGTCAAGGATAATAATAATAATAATAATAATAATAATAATAATAATAATAATAATAATAATAATAATAATAATAATAATAATAATAATAATAATAATTTGTCAAAAAGGATATTTGAGGTGCAACAGAAAGAGGGGGCACAGAATACACAGCTTGGTTTCAAAGGCAGCAGATGCCTCTTTTATCCCAGAATCAAATACCAATTGCTTTGGAGTTCTTTGCTTTGGCCAGACACTCCAGGAGTGTCTTCATTTGGATCGCATCCCATTTGTTAAGCATTTCCTCTCATCTGTATAGTTGAAATATTCAACAGAGCAGATTTCCTCTTCTCTCTGTTCTGTATTGTACTAAACAATTCACTAATGAATGTCCATTCTTTGTTGAGCTATTCCATTCTGCTGAAGAAGAAAAAAGAGACCTCATGACTCATTCCAGCTGATGCTAGAATAGACCAGTTAAGCCTCCCAAGCCATTTTTTGAAACTCATAGACCTCTTCTGGTTAAAAATGGATTGTGGCTCCTCACAAGCTAACAGTAGCATTTCTGACAGTTGTAGTTCTTTTGTAGAACAAGATGTGTTCTGTACTCCCCCATTCCCAGAAGCTTGTTGTGACTCTAATTTTGCAAGGCTGATGAATCTTTGTGTTTTTGTCTAAAAGGCACAGAAGCTCTCTACGGTTAGGGTTACCATATCTCAGGACTTGTCCTGAGATTTCCTGCTCTTTAGAGCAGGAAATCTCAGGACAAATCCTGATATATGGTAACCCTATCTACGGTGCTAACCTCTAACACCAAAAGAGGTTCAGCCAGTAGGATGACTCCTGCAATGTGACGGATAAAACCTAGAGGAGACTGGAAGTTTCCTTCCCTCCCCTCTTTGACTGGAAGGTCACTTCAGATTTTACATGGAAAGGAGGTGAGTCTACTGGAAGTTTATGGGTCTAGAAAAATTACCCTTTAACCCAGAAAGCTTGCCCAGTACTATGCTTGAACCTAGAGTCATTCTATTCAAGTTGAATGGCAGAAGATTCTGAACAAGCAAGACTGGCCCTTTTTCATGCAGTGCAGATGTAAATAGAGTTACAGTATTTGCTACTCCAAGAGGTGATGTTACGGCAACTAACATGGGGCACTACAAAATTAACAGAAAAGATACCGGTAAAAACAAGAATGAGTCGCCATGGTGATTGGTTGGCAATATAAATATGAATAAATAAATAAATACATACATCTTTGCCCCTGAGACCACTATCACTAAATTATGCTATTGGTTAAAATATGCTTTCCCCCATTTATTCACATTCAATCACATTCACTAATTTATTCACATTCACATATTTTAAGGTACAACCTACTCCTGTTTACATAGGGAGAAACATGTTCACTTGCCAAAAGGATTGAACTTAGTTTGCAGCTATCTTAACCAAAACAACTTCCAAGCTGTATTTTTAACTGACACTAACTTTTCTTCTTCTCTCCAAATTTTTTTCAGTGTTTTAACTTTCTACACCTACAAGATATTTTGAACTTCCATATATTTATGAATTACAAAAGTGTTTGTATGTCTAAAGTGAGATAAGTCATATTCAATTGACATATCAAAATAACAATAATTGATAGTAAGGATTGTATTTCAATTTAAAGTGAAACATACAGTTTTAGGCTGACTGTTTCTATATTCTCTGTGTGGTTGTTTCAGCACTCTGTGTATGCTCATATCATACCTTGATAGCTAAAATCTTAAGGAAAACCACATAAACCCACCCCACCATAAAATCATAAAAATCAAAGTAATTTGAAAACTGCTATAATCTCAAAGGATGTAGATTTATGTATTAAATTTTCAGTTATAACTATGAAACAAAAATCAACAAAATATAACTTTTAAGCAGAACTAAATTAGAACCTGTTTAGAAGCACTTCAATTTTAAGAAGAAGAAGAAAATCATAGCATGGATCCCTTCAAAGTCCTCTCCTAACAGCCACTTATGAGGAGTCCTGCTGGCTGGCACAGTGGTTAAACTACTGTACTGCAACCCAAAGGTTGTGAGTTTGAACCTGATCAGGGATCAAGGTTGACTCAGCTTCCCATCCTTTCATAGTAGGTAAAATGAGTACCCAACATGTTGGGGCAAAATGCTAATTAACTTGCAAACCTACCAGAGAGTGGACTAAGCACTAGGGGGTGGTATATAAATGTACTTGTTTTGCTTTGTGATTGCTTCATGATGTGATAATACGAAAGGGGTGTGTGTGTGTGTGTGAGAGAGAGAGAGAGAGAGAGATTGTACCAGAAAGTATCTTTTTGTCATGAGTGATCTTACTTAAAGCCACCTGTCTGTCATTCCAGCATGGCCCCTAAAAGTTGTAGTTGTACTGCCTGGTCCTGGATCAAAAAGGCCCATCTTGGATTCAGATTTGGATTGGGCTGGAGGCTATTCTTCATTTAATGTGTGATTGCTAGGGAATAGCTTGCTTCAGACCATGCCATAAGTAGTCCAAAATGCCCATGTAATCACAGCTGTCGTTTCCAAAAACATTCCCATGAATACATTGGAGGAGCAACCTGGTGGCCAAAAATAATGGAGGCTATTCAATGAATGGTCATCAAGTAGTCCCTATTTTTCAGAGGAGAGAGAAAAAGATAATACTCAGAATATTTCTAAAACCACTCACAGACAAAGATTTATTACAAAGACTTTATCCTCAGCAATGATTTATAACATTATATTAATAATAATTTTTGTGTCAGAAATTACTCTGGGTTGAAAGGATTTTTGCTGGAGAAATTCCACTCAGGGGATGCCCGAATAAGGCTCCTTTGGGTATTGAAACCCAACCTTCCAGTCTCCTAGCTCAGCATCTTAACACCAGGGGAGCTGTTAACATATTAGGATTATATTAGTAATAGCAAGTATAGCTAAGCCTACATTATTATCATTCCTGCTGTTGCTGCTGCTGCTCAGTAATAGACTAATAATTTAGTTATTTTTAAAGTCTATCAGAAAGTAGATAGTAGATATTTTATTCAGATAAAAGACGATGGATTTATTGCTCTTGCCAGGAGATGAAGAGGGCCTTTGGTCATTTCTAAGTCGTCCAAGCAACAAAAGGGGAAATGATCGGAAAGAAATGCTAATCCATTAAATTCGACTGAACAATAAAAGTTAGTCTGAGCTATTGTGATGATGTTATTTTTTGGCAATGATTAGATATGAAGAGCCACACAATTAACCCTGTATACCAGGTAGAGATTTGGACTTCAGTTACCTGAGCACAATAGAGTGTGCCAGAAGACTCTGAAATATGGATGCACTTTTTGTCATAAGGTGGGAATCTGTTGTTCTAAATGGAGAGGAAATGAACAACAGGAACCTAGCTGGTTTAAAGTAACTCTCTGAGTTATCGCCAGGAAGATTCGAGTTTCTTGTCTCTATATAAAGTATTTGTTGTTCTAATGTGTCATCAGCTCATTTCTGAGTTATGATGACTCGATGAATGAATAACTTCCAAAATAACATGCCATTAACAGCCCTGTTCGGCTCTCGCAAACTCAAGGCTGTTGCTTCTCTTATTGGCTGAAATCCTTTTGCTTAGGATAGTAAGTCTCAGATATAGTAACCAGTGGTGGGATGTCAAAAATTTTACTACCCCACCATGATGTCATCACAGTGTGGGCAGAGCTAACATCATGATGCCATGTCATGGGCGGGGCCAAATAAAAATACAAAATAATAAAAATAGGGAGCTTCAGGCTATAGGGAGCTTCAGGCTAGCAGCTTCTCTTCCTCCTCCCCGTTTGGGAGGACAGCAAGGAGGCCATGCATATGAGCCAAACACTAGGCGTGCATGCACACCAAGTGGGTGAACCAATGAAAAGGTAAGCCCAAAAGGTGGTTCCCCCCAAAAGCTGCTACAGGTTCTCTGGGACACTGGGAAAAGTTACTACTGGTTCTGGAGAACTGGTGAGAACCTGTTACATCCCATCACTGATAGTAACCCAATTAAATCAACGGAGATTTGGTGAGTAAATTTCGCTGTAACTTCCACTGATGCAATAGACCTACTATAGATATGACTTAAGGGACTGCAGGGGCTCAAATGACTAAGACACTGACTGGAAGGCAGGATGTCATCAGTTCAATTCCTGAGTAGTGAATGATGGAATAAGCTCCCATCTTTGTCCCATCTCCTGCCAACCTAGCAGTACGAAAGCAAGAAATTGCAAGTAGATAAATAGGAACCACTTCAATGGGAAGGTAAACAGCATTCCGTGCACTCTGGTGCCTAGTCATGCGTGCCACATGACCACAGACACATCTGCAGAAGCAGACAGTGCTGGCTCTTCGGCTTTGAAACAGAAATGAGCACTGAACCCTACAGTTGGATACAACCAGCTTTCGAGCAAGAGAAACCTAGATATGACTTACTACACCGAGTAACAGTATTTCATCTTTTATTTGGTGTTCTACTTTTTGACCTGCCATGAACTTTCCACAAAATTATAATCTTTTCCAATGTGGGGATGCGGTGGCCAAGAAGCTTGCCATGTTAGTAGGAAGGCTTGCAAGTTGGCAGTTTGAGACCCGGGTATTGCATGATGGTTTGAGTACCCATCTCTGTCCCAGCTCCTGCCAACCTAGCAGTTTGAAAGCAAAAAATTGCAAGTTGATAAATAGGGACCACTTTGGTGGGAAAAGATCTTGGGGACATGAAAGGAGCCTCATTTGGGTGTCCCCTGAATTGCGTTTCTCCAGCAAAAACCCTTTCAGCCCAGAACCCAGTTCTTTCTACAGTCTTTCCAGAGTAAAATAGAAAATTTATCCTTGTCCGACCAAACCTTCCTAAGCTAAACTGTATCTGCTCACTTCCGTACCCAAGGTCTGCCTCACTTCTCCAATTTCCAGGCCTCATCTGGCTCCCTAGTTGGCTGGATCGCTCAATCATTTAGGTATCTGACTGCACAGCCAAAGTTGGGAATTCAGTTCCCCCCTGTGCTTCCCAGGAGAAAAGCCAGCCTGTGTTGTCACAGGCAAACTGCACAACCCCAGGGTTCCCCCAGAAGAAGGGAAAGGTAAACTACTTCTGTGTATTTTCTACCTAGGAAACCATGAAAAGGATCTCCATAAGTCAGAACTGACTTGAAGGCACACATTATTGTTATTATCTGACTTTCTTAGTAACACCCAAGTTTTAACTGCCATCCTTATTAACTGAGCTCCACCGGCACCTTTCCTTCCTAAGCCTCGCATGCTTGCTTTGCTTTACCAAGTCATATGTAAATACTAACTGGTAATTAAACCATGAGTCTCTGCAGTCTATATTCCCTTCTGTTACCTGATTGATTGTTGCTTTGTCATGATGCAGCTACCTGTCTGTTACAGACAGCTCCACCAGCACATTTCCCAGCCATTCTCATCAGCTGGTAGACAGAGCTGCATGTGCCATAAATGGGTGATTATCCACCACCACCACCACCACCACCACCACCACCAAATTGTCTGCTGCCTCAGGTGTGATGGAGGATCAGTGGTTGGCTCAAAAAAAATTACTACTACACTGTGGGTGTGGTATGGTGGGCACAGCCAGGGGGAAAGTCCTGTGTTGCACCCGAATTAGGACTACTTTATTACAAAAATTGGATGGGCGGGGCCAGTCAGAATTTCTGCTACCGGTTCTGACAAACTGGTGCAAACCTGCTGATGCCCACCACTGTGGAGGATACAATTTTATAAACTATGAATCCAATTGACTTCTCTGCAAGGAATTGGAATGGTTCCAAACTGTGTTAGATTGGCCCTGACACACTTGAAACTTACTGTTATAATTCTGAAGTCCCTCAAAAATAATTAGTTACTGCTATAGTTATAAATGGTTGCAAGTGACTATTAATGGTTCTCAAAAGCTACTGCCATATTTCTTTTTGGTTGACTAAAAATGCACAAATGTGTCAAGTTGTTGCACAAACCACGCAATCCTTCCATGCACTTTTTGGTGTCATCTTCATGTTCACAACTGGACACCTTCTTTAACCATACAAAAATACATTTCATTTGAGAGGGGTGATTATAAGAGATGGCAGCTCAGTTGTTGTGCAGAAATGTAGTCCCCATGAAGTCTCTCCGTTGGCTATGCTGATCCTGGCTGGTGAGAGTTATAGTCCAAAAATATCTGAAATGCTCCATGTTTCCCATTCCAGCTTTAGTACCCTTTTCCTTGCACCACTTTTCTATTGGTGTTTACTCTTCCAGTGGCTGTGTTGCCTAGGGGAAAAAATACATCTGTGCTGCAGCACCAAATTGCCTCTGGAACCCTATTTTGAGTTCACCTTTGGCAGTTACGACAAACACAGATCCACATGACAAGATCCAATATCTTGTGATGCAAAAAAAATTGTTCTAAGTAATCCAAATTAAATGGATGGAAACTGAAGTATGTGTCACTCTGTGACAGCAACCAAAAGGTGAAAGAGAAGGATTCTACATGCTGGGTTAGGCTGCTACAGAGAGATGATAGACAGGTCTAAATCTAGTACAATGACTCAACTAGAATAGAGAGTCTCTAAATGGCATTTCCCAACACTTCTATGAATTTCATCGATTCAGTTAATCTGGACTAATTTAGAATAACAATGTAGGCCACATACAGACAATTACTTTTCCATTGAAAAATGATCTGTGTGCTTCCTTTTGTTCCATGGGAACTCTCTTTGGAGGTTTTACCACCGAAACTGTGGGTGTTGCCTAGCCAATGAAAGACATTGCAAAGATCACAAGAGCATAAAGAACTCCTGAAGAACCAGAATAAAATCCCCTTTATTGCAACATTCTATTTGCACATTGATCTCTATAGAACAGTGACCTTCAGCAACTCATATGGAAAGACAATCTATCAGTAACACTAGAGGTATAAACTGTTACTACCATATTCCTCAGCACTGATAGGAACATCTGGAAGGCTACAGATTCTGCAGCTCTATGATTAGAAATGCCTCAGATCTGGTAGAGGCCTCTTCTCTTGACCTATTATAGACCTGGACCTTCCCACTCCCTGTTCTTTCAGATGACACTGCAGAGCTAAAAAGAGAAAAAAAGGCAGGCTCAACCAGTTTCAGGAGAGAATGAGCAAGTAGGAAAGCTTTTAGGATTTGTAGCCCTTTTGAGAAAGCCATCCATATACAGTTGTTCCTTTGAAGGTTCTGAATAGCTTGTGCTCCTCAACCACAACAGGATCCCCACAACTAGTTCTACTATTATGTTCCTTAGCAGAACAAAGGTGAAAAGCCCTTGAACATTCCTACACATTGCAGTGTTTTTTGTGCAACTGGGCATCATCTGTCACTGCCATCATGTTTAACTGCACCATATAAGTATTGGAGCACCTAATGTTCACCTGTTGTCTGAGCCTCTTATAAAGTAATACAAAATCTGTTGAGTGTATTGTCAGGGACAATCCAGTCAAAGATGAAGGGAACATAACTATCTGGGAAGGTGCTACAATCAGCATGGCTCACTAGTAAGAACTGAAATACTAACAAAGGATGAAATGCTGCAGCTTAGGATAATAGTTTGCAACTAGAGTAGTCCCGCTAAATTACTGGAACATATAGAGGAGCTGATTCACCAAATCCTCACTGAATCAACGGGCTAATTCTTGTTGTGACATACTACCCTAGGCAATAAGCTTTCAGCCAATAACATGTTCATGATTGCAAAGGTCACCAATGCAATAAAAGAAATTTATTTTAGGACTTGCTGTAGATAATATCCTCTCAATTAATTTATTTTTAAATGCATTTAGTTCTGAATCCATCCTCTACCAATCAGTTCCACCTACTCCTTCAAGAGTGCTAATGCTTGCAGACATGCATACAGTATTAACACACCCTGACCTTCTGTCAGTTGATGTGGATTACTCATCCCATAATACAGGATTGTTAGGATGGGGGGAAAAAACCATGGCAAAGTATGATAACAGAACAGCACTAAGTGCATGAATGGTTCTAAAATGGAAAGATAAGAAATGTCACAGCCCCATTGCCTTTTCTGTTTATTAAACAGTCTGGATGGTTAATCTATGGCTTTGTTAAAGATAAACATAATCACTTAATTTGACCATGTTTAATTTGAATGTTTTAAAATTCAGAAATAGTGATGATGCTTATGAGCAAAGGCTCCTGCTTAATAGGGCTAATCAGTTTTGCATAATGAGGAGACCTTCAGATTGTTCAGGGGTATCTGTAGAAAAGGGACTGCAGTGGCTTAGTGGTTAAGACACTGAACTTGATAACTGGAAGGTCAGAAGGCCAGTGGTTCGATACCTGAGTGCTGTACGATGGAGTGAGCTCCCTTCTCTGTCCCAGCTTCTGCCAACCTATCAGTTTGAAACCAATAAATTGCAAATAGATAAATAGTGCTTCAGTTGGAAGGTAACAGCATTCCTTGTCCTCCAGTGTCTAGTCATGCCTGCCACATGACCATGGAGATGTCTGTAGACACAGACAGCATTGGCTCTTTGGCTGTAAACAGAGATGAGCACCATAACCTAGAGCAGTGGTGGTGAACCTTGGCACGCTAGATGTTATTTATTTTTATTTATTATTTATTTAGATTTATTACCCCGCCCTAATCAGGCAAACCTGACTCTAGGCGGCTTACAGAAATTCATAAATTAAAACCTTAAGGTTCATAAATTACTTAAAAGTCAATTAAAAAAGAATTAAACCATGAATTTACAAAAATCTAAAAGATTTAAAAAGGTTAAAAGGTTTAAAAAGATTTTAAAAGTTTAACAGAGTGAGGGAAGGGTGGCTGTCCCATCATATCAGCCACCCAACATGGGACCCCATGTTCCTGGACCCCCACACCTGCCCTGCCAGCCAGGTTTTTAGGCCCTTCCGAAAGGGCAGGAGCTCTGTCTGGAGACGTAACTCAGTTGGCAGGAGGTTCCAAAGGGCCGGGGCGGCCACGGAGAAGGCCCTCCTCCTGGTGCTAGAGAGATGCGCCTCTCTAGCCGATGGAATGATAAGAGAGCCTCTCCGATCCGCCCTGGTGGGACGGACAGATGTCCTTGGGACGATGCGGTCTCTTAAGTATCCTGGCCCACTACCATGTAGGGCTTTAAAGGTAATAACCAGCACCTTGAATTGCACCCGGAGACATACTGGCAACCAGTGCAGCTCCCGAAGCAGTGGTGAGGCACGAGCATAACGCCCGCACCCCATCACTACCCGAGCAGCCGCATTCTGGACCAGCTGCAGCCTCCGAATGGTCACCAAGGGCAGCCCCATGTAGAGCGCATTACAGTAATCAAGTGTGGAGGTGACCAAAGCATGTGTGATCATGAGCAAGGAATCCCGGTCTAGGAGTGGGCGTAGCTGGCGTATTACACGAAGTTGTGCAAAAGCCCTCCTGGCCACGGCTGCCACCTGCTCCTCGAGCAGTAGTCGTGAGTCCAAGAGGACCCCCAGATTACGCACCAGGTCTGTTTGGGGCAAAACTGCCCCATCCAGAACCAAAGATGGTAACTCCCGAGATAGCACAGGACCCCTTACCCATAGCCACTCAGTCTTGCCGGGATTCAGTTGTAGCCCGTTGTCCCCCATCCAGACCCTGACAGCCTCCAGGCACCTGGATAGGACTTCCACTGCATCAATTGGATCTCCACGGGCTGAGATATACAACTGGGTGTCATCTGCATATTGGTGATACCTCACCCCGTGGGAACGGATGATCTCACCCAGTGGCTTCATGTAGATGTTAAATAGGAGAGGCGAGAGTACCGAGCCCTGAGGCACCCCATATTGCAGGGGCCTAGGGCTGGACCTCTCGCCTTCCAGCCACACCGACTGGGTCCGGCCCCTCAGAAATGAAAAGAACCAGGCCAGCACAGTGCCCTGGATCCCCAATCCTTGGAGCCTTCCCAGAAGGATACCGTGGTCGACAGTATCGAAAGCCGCTGAGAGGTCAAGAAGAGCCAGGACGGATGGATGACCTCCATCCCGTTCTCGCCAGAGATCATCCACCAATGCGACCAATGCAGTTTCAGTACCATATCCGGGCCTGAATCCTGACTGGAAAGGGTCCAGATAATCCGCTTCATCCAGGACTTCCTGTAGCTGCCACGCCACTGCCTTCTCCAAGACCTTACCCAAAAAGGGTAGGTTGGATACAGGTCGGTAGTTGGTAAGTACCGTAGGGTCGAGGGATGGCTTTTTCAGGAGAGGACGCACCAAAGCATGTTTTAAGGGTGCTGGAAAAAGCCCCTCCTGCAGAGATGAATTTATAATTGCCTCGACCCAACCGCCTGCCACAGCCTTAGATGCCTTGACTAGCCAGGCAGGGCATGGATCCAATTCACAGGCAGTGGCGCGAACAGATCCAAGAAGCCTGTCCACTTCCTCAGGGCCAACTGGATCGAACTGATCCCAGATAACATGGCCAGACTGTACTCTGGTCAACCCCAGCTCTGTCTCTTCCACGCCGGGATTAAACTTCAAGTGAATCTGAGCGATTTTCTCCGCCAGATAATCAGCAAAAGCCTCAGCCGATCCCTGCCAACCAGGGCCAGACCCCCCTCTTCCAAGGAGGGACCTGGTCACCCGGAACAAGGTCGCTGGGCGATTATCTGCGGAGGCAATAAGGGCGGTGAAATATTGTCGTTTCACCGCCCCCATCGCCACTAGATAGGCTTTAATGGCAGCTCTAACAAGTGTTCGATCAGAATCACTCCGGGTCTTCACCCAGCGGCGCTCTCGGCGTCTCTTTGCCCGTTTGAGCTCCCTCAGCTCTTCTGTGAACCAAGGGGATGATCGATGCCCGTGGGCAAGGAGAGGCCGTAGTGGAGCGATCACATCCAATTCCCAGAAGCCCAAGCACCCTGTGAATCCACACAAGTGGGTTTACTGCGATTCATCCAGCCAATGCTGCCCTTGTTGCTCCTGAAAGCGGAAGTAAAACACACATGTACAGAGGAAGGGTTAACCCAGAAAAGTCTTAACAGTATGGGTGCATTTTACTTCCGCTTCCGGGAGTGGCAAGGGCAGTGCAGGCCATATGAATCACAGTAAACCCACTTGTGTGGATTCACAGGGTGCTTGGGTTTCTGGGAATTGAAGTCCAAGAACATCTGGAGTGCCAAGGTTCGCCATCACGGCCCTAGAGTGGGATACAACTGGCTTTTGAGCAAAGACGACCTCTCTGTAGGAAACTGGGGTTCCCTCTCTTCATATGGTGAGCATGTTTGCCAGGTTTGAAGACTTTTGAAGATTTTTAATGGGAAGGGGACAGCGAGGAATTCTGAAGTTTAACAATTGTTTGCTGCTGTAATTTTCCTTTGGAGGCTTCTTTGACAGGAGGAATGGAAATATATTCTTGTTCCTGAACCAAGAACACTGCATTGCTCTTTCCTGAGGGATACAATTCAGCATTATAGAGAACTGTGCAATTGCCTAAGTATGAATCCGGCAAAGTCAGGCAAAAGGCTCGTTACTAAGGTATCCCAGTTAAGAGGATTTTATTATATCCCCTGTCTAATTAAAACAAGTCAGTCCTTTCAGTGTTTTGATGGAAAGGGCATGTCAGACAACATTTAATTAAGAGAACGTCCCAATTAGCACATTTTTCATTACTGTGAGATATCATTCCCCTTTCATTCATTGTAACATGAGGAAAGACAGAAGAATGAGTCCCAGGAGATGAGTCTATGGTGGAACAGAATTGACATAAGGGGTATTGCTGGTATCCTGGGAATAGATTTGAGTCTGAAGAGTATTAAAATTGAAAAATGACTTTTGTGTGTGTGTGTGTGTGTGAGAGAGAGAGAGAGAGAGAGAGAGAAATGTTTTTGTTATTTAGAAGGCTTGGGTAAGCAAAGAGTAGCCCCTCTCCCCAGGGCCTGCAGGTAAGTGCTACCTCATCAACTCTCCAAATTTTTGAAGAGGTAGCCATGTTAGTCTATTAGTCAAATGTTGGGTTTCAAGTGGCAGACTTTTGATCATGGGAGCATAGTCAAGTGTATTCAGCAAAACATGCTTACAAGTGTCAGTGTAGAAATCACCCTTTAGTCCACCTTACATTCTCTGTCTGAGAGTTAGAGAACAGAACACAGAATGAAACGCAGTAATAAAAGAATAAAGCTTGATTGCTTTCTAAAGTGAAGAGTCACCAGGACACAGTGTATGTGTGAAACTGGTCTCGTTGAATGGACATTTATTTATTTATTTATTTATTTAGCCTGTATTCCATCCCATTAGTGGACATCCAAGACTCTGGGTGGTTTACAGAACAAAACACTGAAATTCCAGCCCACCCCCCAAACCAACCCTGTAAAATAATACATCACCAATATGGCAATACACGTACTTAAACATAATAATCAAAAATGGAGACCTCAATTTAAAAATTTATGCAACTTTATTAATGGAGATACTCATGTCATATTACCCACCTAAAGCCTCTGGGCTGGATAGAATAAAAAATATCTACAATAATAAAATGCCATAGACTAACCAACCAATACAAATATGACATTTCCTTCGTATTTTATTGCCTGCTTCCTCAATTGTCTAGGAGGATTTCTCTCCCTCTCATATGCATAAAAACAGCAGTGTAAAAAGACAGAAGGTTAAATCAATTTGCTGCTTATAGTGATGAGAGATAAAACAGCTGATTAAAAACTACACTTTTCTAACTGCTGCAGTCTTTTGAGTGATTTTTGTTTGGCTTAGTTCCATCATAAAATCACAGAAATTACAGATGGGAAGAGAGTAACCATTTTGTTTTATTCAATTAGTTTTTCTTAATATTCTTGAAATTTAGACAAAGTACTTAACATCTTTTGTATCTCTGTCTTTCTCAGTCAACATGTTTTTCAACAATTTCATTCAGTAGACATTTCCAGCTTATTAAGCTCACATAGAAACTTCTTGGGAACATTTTCATTTTTCTTCATATTACTTCCTTGATGCTAAACATCAGTATCAATCCTCTTTCTTGGTTTAAGTGTTTTCAACAATTAATATTTGATCTGTGGAGACTTTCAGCTCCCTAAAATGCTGCAACCCATTTGGCATGTTTAACTGTTTTTCTAAACTAATCATAACTAACCAGAAAGACTTTCAAGTTAATAGCCTCTTTCATTTGTGTGTGTGTTTTTTATACTGGTCCTTCTATTTCACACAAAAGAGAAGGATTCTTTCAAGTTTCCATTTCCATTTTGGTTTTCCTATTTGTTTTTGGCACTCCAAATAATGCTTTAAAACTACTTCAAAAAACAAAAACAAAAAAACAGAATCAAGCCAACAAAGAATCAGTCTATTCCAAAAGCAAACAAGAAAGAAACAACAAGAAAGAAATGCCATAAAATTTCCCCAGCTACCAACAGTCACTCACATAGTTCTTAACAGTACAGACAACAAATCTAGTACCCTAGCTCATGTACTCCCACAGAAGTAAACTAGTCTTCAAAAAGCCTCACCAAAATATGTACTTTTAACCAGTGGTGGGCAGCAAAAAAAATTGCTACCACACCATGGGTGGAGCCTACATTGTGGGCGGAGCCTATGTCATGGGCGATCTAGTCATGCCTGCCATATGGCCATGTATACATCTGCAAACAGGCATCACTGGCTCTTTGGAGATGAGTACTGCACCCTAGAGTCAGATATGACTGGCTTTTAAGCAAGGGAGATCTGGAACTACTTGCAGGGACAAAACATGACGTCAAATTTGAATACCAGTCAGGGATTTTCTGTTATTAGGTAAATGTTGCCCTTGCTTGAAAGCCAGTTGTTACCAACTCTAGGGTTCAGTGCTCATCTCTGTTTATAGCCAAAGAGCCAGTTGAGTTGATCCAAAAAAGCTCACATTAAAATACAGCAGTTAGTCTTTAAGGTGCCACAATGTTTTTGTCTTTTTGTTTTATTAACTCTCTGATATGCTTGCACAGAATAAAACTTTTTAAATAGTAGCTGTGTTAGTCTGGGCAGGGCAGGGAAGTGGGAGGGACCATCTAATTTTGCTACCCACCCACCCCCGCCCGAAGGTCACCCAATTTTGCTACCCCCCTTGCAGGGTTTGGGTTTGCAAACCTGTTGCTGCCCACCACTGCTTTTAACAGAATAAACACTAAATTGACCAAATACCATTTTAAAAAAATCAATCAGATTTACATCTAGATTTCAATGCCCTCTAAATGTTGGTGCCACGAGACAAAGGCTATGTTGGTGGTGGTGGTGCTGCTGTTGCTGTTGTTTAGTCGCACAGTTGAGTCTGACCCTTTGTGACCCCATGGACCACTGCCACTAGGCACCCCTATCCTCCACCACCCTCCTCAACCCGCCCAGTTTTGTGCCCATTCTGTCAACAATACCATCTAGCCATCTCGTTCTCTGCCATCCCTTTCTTCTTTTGCCCTTGATCTTTCCCAGCACCAAGGCTTTCTCAAGTGAATCCTCTCTTCTCATTTGATGTCCAAAGTACTTTAGCTTCATCTTCAATATTTGACCTTCCAAGGAGCAGTCAGGGTTGATTTCTTCTAAGATTGACCTGCTTGTTCTCTTTGCTGTCCAGGGGACTCTCAAAACTCTCCTCCAACACTACCTTTCAAAAGCGTCTATTCTTCTGGGCTCAGCTTTCCTTATGGTCCAGCTCTCACAACCATACATTGCCACTGGGAATACCATTGCTTTGACTATACGAATTTTTGTTTGCAATGTGATGTCTCTATTTTTCACTATGTTCCCCAGGTTTCTCATAGCTTGTCTCTCAAGAATTAGTCGCCTTTTTATTTTATGGCTGCAATCACCATCTGCAGTGATCTTAGATCCTACGAATATAAAGTCTGTCACTGCTTCTACTTCTTCCCTGTCTATTTTCCAGTGAGTGATAGAGCCTGTTGCCATTATCTTGGTTTTCTTGATGTTGAGTCTCAAGCCAGCCTTTGCACTTTCTTCTTTCAACCTAAGCAAGAGCTTCTTTAGGTCTTCTTCACTTTCTGTCATTAGGCCATGTTGTTGTGCCCTAGTTACAGCCCTGAGGACAGGATAGATCATTCTATGTGAACATAGCATTGTCCTTCAGCAACTTTCTGGCACTCCCAGCTATCCAGTATCCATCCTTTCTGCCTAATGGAAGACTAGCCTGATATTTCCAGAAGTGTCAGTTCTTGAGATGCTTAGAGGAGACAGTGCTCTGGACATTAAGAGTAAGGTAAAATGTGTAAGGTAATCAGGAATAAATGCTAAATCCCAAGGGTGTAGTGGTGATAAGGAATCAAATTTCCTCAGTGGAATTTTCAATCTGCCAGCCTTGACCCAGCCTAATGAAAGTTAATGAAAAACAGAGGGCAATAGGAATCCTGCATAGAATCATGCAGAAGTGTGAGTTTTGAGACAGCTACAGAAGCAAAACACAAGATGGATTGATACCCTAAGGGCAGCTACAGGCTACAACTCAGAGGAATTGAGCAAGGCTCTTGAGGACAGGAGATCTCTATTTCATAGGGTTGCTGTAAGTTGGATATGACTTGGTGGCACATAACAACAACAATAATAAACAGAGGGCCCAAGAATGCAGATGACAAAGGGAAGATGTTTGTCATACCCCAAGCCATCAATCAGAAAAGGAGATCAGGTAAAGACTATACTATTAGTATACTTCAAATGCTGAAGAATATATATTTAGCTTGGTGTCTGGCCAGGTTACTCCCAGCAACTCAACACTGAGTGTCAGGTGGTGGTTAAGTAACCTGACAACCCTGAGGACTAACAGTTTGGGTGCCGAAGCCCACAGGGAAGCATGATGGTCCCTAAGTGGATTAAATCCCACTTGAACCCATCTTGATGGAGGGCATCAGCTTCATAAATACTGGTCTGGGGCTGAGGAGGAAGGACTTTGTGTGACAAAAGGACTCAGGATCAGAAAGTGACTTGCGGAACAGGATCAGTGGTATGGTTGTCATGCTGTGATGTGGAAGGCAGCTGAAAGGCCACTAGATTATATTCTCAGGACAGTCTTCATGGCTGATCTCCATGAGGATCACTAATATTTGGATTCGGATATGACAGAACAAGAAGAAATATTTAGCTATTGTTTTGCCCAGAAAAGCTTCTGGATTACTATATTATTTTGGTGGGTTTTTCTTTTGTTGTGTTTGGCCATCATCCTAATGCCCAAAAAAAAAAAAAAAATATATCTAAGTAGGTTTCAGTATTTTCCAGATGACCATCGCACAACTGGCTGTATAATTCAGCAAATGCCCATGCATATAATGGGACAGCCTTGAAACAACACACACCATGTTCTTGTTTATACTCTGCATTTGTATCAGGATTCTGGCCTTTGATGTGCATTGATCTGTTTTTCAATTTAGGTTTTGGTGCATTTTAGTCATTTATGGGTTTTATAGTCAATGCTTTATTTTAATGTATTGGTAACTGTTGTAAATGATGTGTTTTGCTTGGCTGGTGAGACATAAACTTTAGAATAAATCTAAGAGACAAAAAGTCCCCTCTTGGTCCATCAAGAGACTTTGATTATGACTTTTCTTGGCATATCATCTCTTCTGTCATCTAGGAAAGTTGACCTTGACTGAGATCTACTTTGCTCAGTGTCAAAGTCATCACCATTCCATCCCACAAGCAATTCAATGGCAAGGCCAGATTAAGACGTGCTGTGGCCCTAAGCTAAATCAGGCCCCCACAAAAATAACTGAAATGTAAAAATAAAATAAGGATGCATGTAGAGTGTTAGGAGGACTCTTGTTACATTAAACTCTAAATATTAGCTAACCAAATTTATGCACGTATCTGTTCAAATGGGGAACTATTTCTCCATGTCAAATTATTGGGGTTACACAAACTACTTAACCTTCATTCAATACTTGAGAAACAAGCCAATGCTGAGACTTCTTTTGAGTCCAAGCATATTTTCCTTCAATTTATATACCAGGCTTTTCATTACCACCTGTACCTAAATGCAATAAGCAGACTAGTTTATCAATTCATGGCATGATGACTGTTTGGAAGCAATTAAGGCAGCAAGTTAGCTGCTGTAGCGTTGGTTTGGTTGACCAGTTTGGTATAAGTGACATCAAACATATTTTTAAAGTTCTTCTATACACATGTTTTCAAAGGGTTTTGTTTGTTTAATTGCAGTTTATTTACTATTTCTGAAAATTGCTCTTCAGATTTAAGACCACGTGGGCCTATTAAAAGCATTTCCAGGAAAACATTGCAAGGTCCTCTCAGCATCTTAAACTTATAAATACAAGGAAGTGACAAGGTTGTCTATGAAAAATATTAGACCATTAGTGTATAATACCATAATATGTTTTAATGAGAGCTTGGATAAACGCATAAGCATTAGCTTATGCTAACAGTCCTATTGCAAGCAAAAGCTATTGTTATGAAGTTTCCATTTCAAATATAAAATTGATGCATTTAGAGATGCCTACAAGTTTTCATTGTGATGTTGTTCAGAGGGAAAAAACAATGACACTACAGATATCTTATTGATGTCAGTATCTGGCTCTCTCTTGGTTTCAATCGCTTCATATTGCAGATTGTTTGTAATAACATATTTTAATTGGATTTGTGCTCATTTCATGTAACTTAACAAATAATTTTACCCAGATGTTTTTACTGATCATTATGTCATTATTTGCAACTTTTTGGAGGTAAATAAGTAACAAAAATGTCAATGAGAGGCTCTTTTCTAAAATGAAAATAAAGGCACAAATATATTCTGATCTCAGAATAAATTGTACAAATGATACTGTTGAGAATTCTATTTGATTTAGTTCAATATGACTTACTGCTGAGTTCACAGAGGAGAGAGGACAGTATATCTATGTGATTGCTATGGTTCATTAATCTGTTATGAACAGCCACTAGTCTATGACCCCAGCAAGGCAAAATGCCTCAGCCCAATGTTCATGAAATACATGCACACAACCATGCATTTTGGCTTAACCCTACTTTCCTGAACCATGAAAACACAGTAAACAAATAGATACTAATACAACAAGACACAAAAGCATTATTCAGTGTCTACAGTTTTTGATCCCTATCCCACAGCTGTGTCTAGTGTTACAAGGGACAAGACAAAATTCATCACCTCACTTATGTTTGAAAGATCATTGCTAGTAAGACTATAGGCAGAAACAGACTTTAGTGGCACAGCATGAGCTTTATTCACAACTAGGAATGTACAGAATATTTTGCTTCCTTTGATGTTAGGTCTTCAGGATTTAAGTATGGAATTCTTTTAAAATCTGGTTTTATAAAAATGGAAACATAATTCACCCCCTCCCACCTAGTGGTAATGATGGACTCTGTCTAATTATGATCTTCTTTCTGCTCTGGTTCTTAGAGTTGTACAGTAAAAATAATCATATATGGAGGTGGGGCACGGAGAAGCAGGGCAATAGCAGACAGTAGCATTAAAATTAGAAACATCAACAGCCTTCTTTTATTCTGCCCATTCCCTCCAAAAAGCAGATCCAAAAGTGTAAATTAATCCAAGACAATTTTACATCCCCACTACAATTAAGAAGGACAGCCATCTGGGGCGCTAATGATTCATCAAGGAAATGTAGACACCCCTTCCTCTCAGCTATTTTCATGACCCTTGAGGCAGTGTGCAATTCAAAGCACTTTTGAAAAAGCAAATCCTTTGTGTGTTTTCTGACAACCGCTATTTTTGCCATCACTGTCTCTTTTTTCCCACTGGCCAATTTTCACTGCTATTTGGTCCTTATTTTTTCATGCCTGACCCATTCAACTCCTCCTTTTATTCTCAAGGAAACAATATGCAATACATACATGTGTGTGTTTTTATCACTTGCTTTATAAGCCAATATACAGCTACCATCTCTTCATCTTTGCTTCAGTGGGCCATACAAATTAGGTGCAAGTAAATGTTACTCTATGGAGTGTACAATGTCAGAGCCTAAGGATGAAGAAATTCTGCATGTGCCCCATTTAATATTGAGTGTAGATTGTGAAAAATATCTGGAGAGTATATGATCCAAAGACACTGTTAATGTATTATTAGGCAACTGCCAGCACAGCACATGACTAGGTTCAAGAAAGGGGAGATGCAGGCATTGATGGATGGACATGAGTGTATTATGTGTGTAAGCCTGCATGTACGCACATACAATTTTTTTTTTTGCAAGCCTTGATGGACTACCAAACAAAAATATTGGTCTGTTGGTTTGAAGTGGCCCAAGGAAGGAGCAGTGGAAAGTTCAGCCCTAAATTTGAGCTGATGGTGGTCTAGTTTTTAACCACCTCTGGCATTCATTCATTCATTCATTTCGATTTATATGCCGCCCTACTTGGTGAAAACCAACTCAGGGCGACTCACAACATACAATAAAATACAATGTAACAGTTCAATAATACAATATCACAGTATCATAAAATATAGTACAATAAAATAAATATAAACATAATATAATCAGAATACCATCCATAAACAATACTCAGTACAGAATAGACAATAAACAATATAATCACAATACAATCACTACCCAATACAAAAATTACACAGTAATCGATTTGACAATATCTGTCTGTTTGGGCCAGCTCCAGGAGTCTCTGTTGGCAGCGGTGGCGAGGGCAATGAAACTGCCTGAGTTTTAAAGCTCCCGCCCTGCCGGGCCGGCTCCAGGAGCCTCTGTTGGCAACGGCCGCCCTTTTTGAACAGACTCCACAATTTTATTCACTTTCTTTCAACTGTTGCCACATGGAGGGTTCACCCTTGACTCTTCCTATGAAAAGTAGCCATCATCATTTTATTTTTCAGGCACCTGGAGAATTTAAAATCAAGTTGCTAGAGTAGCTCCAGGAGGAATCCTCCTTCTGAGCAACACAGTCTTGCAATGGACCAGACCAAGATGGTAGAGAATCTGGGAAATCACTTTTTTTCAGGACTTGGCAATTCATGGTCATGTATTTAATTCACCTTGACAAGCCCCCAGTTTACATAAGAATGTATCAAGACACAGATCGTCAAGTTTTTTTAGTGAACATTTCACCCAGAGGTCCCGATAGATAAGCCCTATCCAGGCGCCATTTTCCTGCAATATCACCTCATTTCCGTAACGGGGCACCTTACGGATGGTGGCTGTGAATGGTAGAGAGGCTTCATGATCCTGGTAGGCATAAAGGTATGCTGTGGCTTTTGTCCTGGGGGGCACCATCAACATGTGTGAAGCAGTCTCATAAACATATCTCTTGACAGACAACGCATGCCGGTTCTCCTCCGAATACTTCACCGTGAGCTTTTCATTCCCAACGGTGAAAGGAGCAGAAACTGAGGGCAAACAGCCCCCATGTGCGGTTCCAGAAACCGCACGTGGGGGCTTGCATACAGCAAGTTGCATAGAATAGTCAAAAGCTGCAACTGGATCAAGAATAAAATGAAGGAAGTTTGAATTTGTTCTTTAATTTATTTCCCCACAACATCTGAAACTTTGTGAACAGCTTTTTAATCTCTATGTTTACGAAAGCAGCTAGCAATTCAGCATGCAGGAAGGGAAGTGCTGTTTGGAAAAACAATAACAACAAACCAATAAAGTAGCAAAAGGCTCTTTTATTTCCCCCCCCCTCCATATCTGAAGCACTGTAAATAGCTCAGTAATCTCCTTTTAAGTTTACCTAAGCAGCTTGCAATTCAGTATGAAGGGAGGAGACTGCTGTGTAGAAAAAAATAAAGACATCAGCCAAGCATATTTTTCATAATTCCTGCAATACGCCTTATCACTCCTTTTTGAAAAACATCACATTTGTAGGAAATGTGTGGTTCTCCAGGCTAGAGTATGATTCCCATCAGCCCTAGGCAGCATAGCTAATGATGGGGGATCATGGGAACCACTATCCAGTAACACCACAGGAAAACATTCCCCATCAGATTTTGAACACAGCATATCTCGTTCATGTTATGAATTGCACAGGTTTATAATGAGATAGTCTGTCCTGAATGTTTTCACTTTCCCTAAGGCATAGAATGTTAGCATCAAACACATAGAACTGTTGATCCAGAGTCAACTCTTCTTGCACCTTGATTCCCTTTTAAGGGACATTGTGACCTAGATTGCACCAAGTGAACTCAAGAGCAAGGGTATTCTTATGATGGGCTGATGAATGGATAGCCTGGTCTTTGAATGTATGGGACTAGACATGCCCTCTCTCCTCCTTTCCAACACCATGATTCTAGAACTCTTCATTAAGTAGGTGTGGGTTGTGCAAGCAGTATCTCTAATGTATATCACAACTAGACTTTAGGAAGCCTCAGTGAATCCACACACCAGAGCTGTAATGAGGTCTTTCAGGCATCAAAGAGAAAAATACTTGCTGTTTTTTCTAACGTACTATTGCATTAACATATACTAGTAGAAAGTAACTGTAGGTGCTTGCAAACAATAAAATGTAGTGCACCCCTTTCCAAGAAAATAATCTTGCTCTTGATATATTCAAGACATCCTGTGGAGTGTAGCATAGACCTACTTACAGCAGGATTTGGAGAATAATTATTTATGGAGTTATGGCAAGGTTCTGCAATTGTCACAATTCCAAAAGAGAGCAGAAAATATTGAGGAGAATATTTATTGCTCCCTTTTGTTAGCAGAGTATGAGGCAGAAAAAGCAACAGCATAGAAACATGTAGAGATCAGTTCAGTTTCATCAGCACCTCCTCTCCATTTTTCCAAAGAAACTAGCATTTTGTGTGATAAAATCACTCTAGGTAAAGGTCGCCCTTGCTCAAAGGCCAGTTGTATCCGACTCTAGGGTTCAGTGCTTATCTCTATTTACAGCCAAAGAGCCAGCACTGTCTGCATCTACATTCATTTCTGTGGACATGTGGCAGGCATGCCTCAACTTGACGTAAAGAGCCTTAGATCCCTGAGAGAGAAGAGGCACTGGAATTTCAGAAGCAAGGGAAGGATAAAGCCTCCAAAGCCTTAAAAGCAAGTGAAGCTTTGAAATAAAGGGAGAGAAGCAGTGTTGAAAGAAGTTTTTGAAAGAAGTTTTTGAAAGAAGAGTGAAAGAAAGAGGAAAGAAGCAGCTGAGCCCTGAAGCAAGGTGAGAAATAGCTGAGTCTTGAAAATAAAGTAAAGAGAGAGAAGGTTTGAGACATAAAGGGGGAAAGAGAAGAATCTCCGAAACTGAGAAATAGCGGTGTCCTAAAAGCAAAGAGAGAGGTCTGAAACACGAAGGGGGAAAGAGGGGGAAAAAAACCAGAAGCCCTGAAGTGAAGAAAACAAACTAATCCTAACATAGAGGATCAGGAATTTTGAAAAGCAAGTGGATGAGTTGACATCACCCCAAGGACTGTAAAGTCACCTGGAAAAGGGAAACAAGTGAGAGCTCATTGGATCGTAGTTACAGAAGATTGATAATTAGAGAAAGAAGAAAAGAATGCAGGAATGGGGAAAAAACACCAGTAGAAAGAAAAGAATAAGAGGAAAAACAACAGTTGGGAATAATGGAGAAAGAAATGGATGTTTGGAGTAAAATTGAGAAAAAGTTGTACAAAATGGATGAAACAAGGAAACAAGAAATGAAGGATACAGTAAAAGGACAAGAATTAAGGGACTTGCTGGCCAATTTTACAAAAGCAGCAAATAGCAACTTCTTGGCAATGGAGGCAACATTAAAACTTGTGGACGGAGAGAGAAAATATATTCAAGGAAAAGAGAAAGAAAGGGTCATGAGAATTGAGAACCAGGAAAAGAAATTGTATATGCTGGAAGATTTAACAAGACAGAAAAATATGATGATAAAGAATACTGCAGACAAATTTCAGACCAGTTTGGGCAGAGAATTGTTAAATGGTTGAATGATCTAGAAACTGGGAGGGATTTTTTGCAGGGGGACTTTCTAACAACCTATAGATTAGGGTCAAAAAGAAATGGGTCATTTAAAAGACATGCATTGGTAAAAATTTCAGGTTTGGAAAGTAAATTAAATTTAATGGCCTATTTAAGAAGAAAGGGTGCACAAATACCAAAAATGGAGGGTGAACAACTGGAAGTCTATCAGGATGTAATGAAGGAAGAAAGATTTTGGTGGAAGAAAATTACACCAATTACTAAATTGTTAAGAGATAAGGGAGTGAATTATAATTGGCAACATTCACAGCAGCTAAGACTCTTTTGGGCAAGGGAAACCTCTGTAATAAGCAAGCAAATTGACTATTTGGACATTTTAGAATCATGCAATATTATCAAAGAAGGTTCAGAAGAACGGAAAGAACTTAAGATGAACTTTTAATTATGGGAGGTTATAGTCCAGAACATAAAAGAAATGTGAAATCTCAGGAAGAAGGGCTCGGGTAAAGGGGAATGTCTATAAAAGTAAGAAATGTTATGAAAATGTAAATAATCTTTGCCAAAGAATGTTAAGGGTGGGAAAACTGTCAAGAAATGGTTACATCCAGGTAATTTAGAGGGAAGGTTTGAAAGTGAAAGGATTAGGATGTAATAAAGATAGGAAGATAGAAGTGGATTGAAAGACTATAAGAATAGTGAATAAATATGAGTACTATTTAGGAAGAAGCTTTAGGATAAAGAGGAAATCTTGCAAACCAATTTTTGTGATTATATTGTTTTGGAAATTGCTCTTTTTTTAAAAAAAAATTTGATTTTGAATGTGGAGTTCAGGATAAATAGGAAAGTTTATAAATAAGATTGGCTGGAAGAAGAAAAGTATTAAAATATGTAATTAATCTTGTCACAATATGTTAAGGTTAATAATGATAGATTGATAGACAATAATTTATGAGGTGGTTTTTTTAAGGGGAAGTCTACATAGTGTACTGGATGTGTAAAGAATTATATATAAGAATAAGAACCTGCAATTAACTTAGTAAGAATACTGAGTAACCATGGTCATTATAGTAACTACAGTAAAAAAAGGGATAAATGTGTGATTGAAATATTGAATAGAAACAATCTTAAAGAAAAATAATAAAATGAGTAATCACAAACAACCATCATTAGGAGGAAAGGAGAAAGAGAATTGTTTTATTCCTACAAGCAATGGAATTCACTCAATGTTCTTAAATATTGTACAATAGCAAGAGTCCGTCCTACTCTGGTCTCCCTCCCCCTCTTCGGTACTCAGAGGTGGTCCTTCATAGGGAAGGATAGGGGGAGTGAAGAAGATAGAAGAAAGTGAAGGGTTGGGTGAGGTGAGGTGATTGGAGAAGTCTTATATGTTGTCAGTATTTTTGTGATTTATGTCTTATATGTTATATGTAGGTTGTGGGGGTGGAAGATTATTTTTGGGTGGGTCTTGTTTAATGTAGGGGTGAGGTTTTTTTCTTAATTTGTTGTTGATGTTTCTATGTTGTATTTTTCTATTGTGTGTTTATTTTTGAAATAAAAAATATTTTAAAAAATAAGCACTCTTTATTAAATACTTAACCACTGATCCACATTCTGATGTCAAAGCCTTTCAAGAACATATTAGAAAACTGGGATGAGTTAAGATATTAAAGTATTATTACATAACTGTGTTTGGTGGAGGTGCAGGAGAGGACCTTCTCTGTCACTACTAAAGCAAAGCAAAGCAAAGCAAAGCAATCACACTTATATACAGCCCAATAGCCCTTAGTGCACTCTCTGGGTGGTTAACAAGTTAATTAGCATTTTGCCCCAACATGCTGGATACTCATTTTACTGACCTCGGAAGGATGGAAGGCTAAGTCAACCTTGATCCTTGATCAGGATCGAACTCCCAACCTTTTGGTTGCAGGAACAGCAGTTTAACCACTGCTCCCGGACTGTAGCACTTTTTCCCACTGGAAGCCGTGTTGCCCCGTCTTTGATATTCTTCCTCAGACAGGTGAAGACCTTTCTCTTCAGGCAGGCTTTCCTTTTGTAACTGGCTGTCAGTGTGGGGTTTTTTAAATCAGGATACAGTAATACCCCGGCTAACGTTATGACTTGGTTCCACAAGTCATGACGTTATCCGATTTTTAGCATTGTCCGATGCATGCATCGAACAACGCTAAAAAAAAAAAAAGCGCTGACTTCAGGGACAAACCGCTTTAAAGGCAGGCAGGGAAAGAACTTTTCCTCCCTGCTTTAAAGCCACCCCGCCCCTGCAGAGGTTAAATTTAAACTACAGGAAGAGAGAGGCTTGTGTTTTTTTCTTCCCCTCCCTGTATTTAAAACACAAGCCTCTCTCTTCCTGTAGTTTAAATACAGGGAAGAAAAAAGATGCGCGTCTTCCAAAAAATTTGCATCATTATCTGATTATAGCATTATCCGATGCAATCGTTATCCGAGGTATTACTGTAATTAGTATTTCATTGTTCTTCATCTATATTTATAATGCTTTTATTTAACATTTTTAAATATAATGTAAAGTATATATGTTAATATTTGTGATATCCATTATTTTTAGCTATCTTTTCAATGATGTAAGCCACCTTGGATCCTTTGATGGTGAAAGGAAGGGTAAAAATGTTTTTAAATTAAAAATCACTGATAGGTATATGCCAGCATGAAATCGACTGAAGGAACAATTTGGTTAAACCAACAAATAATAATGCAAATATTAATACTAGGGATGTTACTGTATTAATGCAGTATCCAAGAAGGAACTGTTTTTGTTACAGCTGATCAATTTTCTAATCCTGCAGGAGTCCAGAATATTAGCCTCTTTCTAACAAAGTGGAGTAGAAATAATATTATGAGGTATTTGGTGGAACTAACTGAGGGGGGCCTATTTTAAGGGATTATTTGTATTATTTTACTTCCCATTTAGTCCCCGTGGAGAGGTTTAAAAATAGTTCAGGTTGATTCATTTGTTTTATTCTACCAGACTGCTATACAGAATTGTTCTCACTTGGGAACTCACTGAATAAACTGTAGTGAGCAAACTCTGGGTGTTTGGTATCAACTTTGTTTTTTTACTAGAAACTCAAGAGCCATATCATTGTCAACCAAGCACTATACTGTGACTCAGAGCAGACATTCCCAGAAGTAATATAATACACAATATAAACTGGTCACCTCAGGAATAAAGTTTTAGGTGTCACGAAAAGGCAGCAACGGGTTAATTACTTCATTTGTGATCATGTTGTTCGGTCAGGCATGGAAAGAGAAGTGTTTGGGGGATTTTCCACCTCAGGCTGAAAAAGGACCAGGCTGGCTTTGAGTATGATGTGCCTTGACTAGGGGTGGTGGCAGACGATTTGCTTCTCTCTCTCAGATGGGAAAATATCTTGGATTAGCCCTAAGGGACAGATGTAGAATTGAGAAGCAGACAATCTCTGAGGACAGAGTTCAGACCCTCAGACCAAGAGTTTATTTTCAGTAACACAACTGAGCTCAGGCTTTTTACATATAGAAATCTCTCCTCTCAACTTACCATAACTTTTGCAACCTCATTTTTCACTGTTGCTACTGCAGCACCGATGGTTACTGTTGCAGTAGTAATTGTATGAAAGAGTTGACAGTTGGAAACCCTTGTAGATGTATTCCAAGCAGCCGAGGGAACTGCAAATGGATGCCAACTTATCATTTACCTAATGTTGGAATAAACTATTGTTAAAGAAAAGAAGGAGTGATATTATACTCCATTTATTAAACTTATATCTTGAGTTTCTACACAAACAAAATCGGAGTTAAAATTAAAACATTAAATCCCATCATACAACAATGCATCCAGCAAAACTGGATCAAATAAAGAATGAAAGAACAGCCATCCACCAGTTCAGTTTAAATGCCAAGATCTTGTCAGAATAAAAATATATTTCTTTGCCACTGAAAGGACAACAGAAATAGGACTACTTTGACTAGTATTTCCAGAGAAGATTCCCACCAAGTACTGTATGTCCATGACAAGACTTCTCCCAAAGATTTTATTGAATCAATCCATCTTTTGTCTTCCTCTTTTCCTGTTACCTTAAATCTTTCCTAGCATTATTGTCTCTTCTGGGGAGCCTTGTCTTCTCATGATCTGGTCAAAGTGTGATGGCCTCAGTTTAGTCTTTTTTTTTTACTTCAACCCACAGTTCAGAGATAATTTGATCTAGCAGCTACTAATTCGTCTTTCTCAAATTACATTGTGTCCATAAGGCAATCTTCCAGAACCATGTTTTGTACAAATCGGAGTTTTTTCTGTCAATATCCCTCACTGTCCAACTAATATATCCATAAATAATAATTGAGAATAATGTGAAACAGATATTGGTTCAAAAAAGGGTTATTTGTAGATAGTTATATATAATAATAATAATACTAGATTATTAATCAGACAGACAGATAGACAGAGAGATGGTGTGAATTTTAGTTTTCCTGGTACAGCATGAGAAAAGCCACCAGTAGCTGTAATCCTATGCATCTTTACTAAGGGATTTGTCTAAGTGAGACTTACTTTCAAATATTGTACACATTCTTAGAATTGGTCAGGGACTGAAAGTCATCTTAGCAGTAATTCCCATTGAATTCAATGAAGAAAATGCTAAACTTGATGCCTAGAAGGTCAGCAGGCCAATAGTTTGAGACCTGAATGCTGCACGACAGAGCGAGCTCCTGTCTCTGTCCCAGCTCCTGCCAACCTAGCAGTTTGAAAGCAAGAAATTGCAAGTAGATAAATAGGTACTACTTTGGTTCAAAGGTAAACAGCTGCACTCTGGTGTCTATTCATGCCAGCCACATGTCCATGGAAATGTCTGCAAACACAAACAGTGCTGGATCTTTGGCTATAAACAGAGGTGAGCACTGAACTCTAGAGTTGGATATGGCTGGCTTTTGAGCAAGGGCTACCTTTACCTTTACCTAAGTGGGAACGTTCTACCAAAGGAAAATATACTTGCATGTGTTGGGTAGGGAACACCCCGCCCCCCCCAAATATATTCAGAATTAGAATTAAATTGACAGCTTGTTGTTTCTGTTTTGCCTAATTTAAAACTGCAAATTGTATGACTTTGATATTAATTATGACTTGCACTGTAATATTGCTTGGCAATGAGAAGGCTGTTTTCTTGTGCTATGATATGTGGTTCCACATGCATCTGCATCTTTTATTTTTAATCAGACTTCCATGATTGAAAGACTTTTCTTTCTTCTATTTACTAATTCATATTTTCAATGGATTTATGTACTGATTATCTTCTGAATCCACTTTCCCCTATCAGCAGCAGGAAGCTCTGCCATTAAATTTGATATGGTGAGAAATTTGAACAATTGCAATACAAAGAGTCACTGAGATTGCAAGCTTGAAATATTCAATAAATATTTAGTAGACTTTAGAAAACTCATTCTAAATGATCTTACTATGATCTTACATAGTATTGGATAAAGTCTAGCTCAGAAGTTCTCGACCTTTTAAAGGGGGGGGCAGTTCAGGCTCTATCAGACAGCTTTGGAGACTGGTTGGCCGTTTTGCCCTTCCTTCACCACATGGCACTTTCTGGTGTGGTGGAGGCAGTGGGGAGCCACACGAAATGCTGCTATGGGCCTCATCCAGTCCAGGTTGAGAATCCCTGGGGCATTGTGGTTGTCACTTTCATAAGATTATTTCTTACTAGAAACATAGTAATGGAGAAACAGCACACAAGGGAAGGATCATTTGAGAAGCATCCAGAAGTTCTGTCTGTCTGTCTCTCTGTCATTCCCAGAAACATGTAACCAGGAAGTTCTGGGACTTGTAGTGAAAGCAACTAAACAAAACCTTTTGCAACCTCTTTTCAGGAGGACATCAGCATCTGAAGCCAAACCCAAAGTGGGTGAAACTCTTTTTACTCCTTAGATATGCTCACTAGTGATGCCAAAGCTAAGAGTGCTTTCAAAAGTCCAGGATTTATCAGGACTTCTTCATTAATTGGAATGATCATCTCTCACATCTGACAGGCTTTCAGTTTCCTCTGAATTTAGCATGAGTCTCTACAATACCTGCAGTTGGGTTACATTTTCTTGGGAACAGAGTTGTTATGAGCTACTCCTGTTTTAAAGCAAGGTACATTTTGAGGAAACTCTGCAAAATTGCCTTTTACTTCTAGGGAAGTAAGAAATAGAAAAATTTCAGAACAGATCTTTGAAAAATGCCTTCTAAGAACTTTTGGCTCAGCAGTGTTTAACATCTAAACATTACACTTTTGAGTGGGTTTTGCAAATAAATTTTATTTTTACAGCAGATGTTTATAAAGCAGGTCCATCCCTGTATGTAAACCCAGCAGCAGACAATGCTGTATCCACCTCAAGGAAATAAGCAGAGTTAGTGCTCTGCCAAAATGTGAACTCCAACTTCCCCAATGTTTTCTTTCCTCATGAAAGAGGTTTACATTGTCCAGTCCCATTCTCTGATCTATCTAATCTTTCTTTTAGCAATACTGTTGAGCTTGCTGCAACACTGCAAAATGCCAGATAATTCTTCATTCCCCTCTCATACTTTCTATTAAACATAGAAATAACTCTGCTGCTTCTCAAAAGTTGTACAGGAAGAGAAACCTTATGACATTTTCTTCTGTACATAAATTGAAGTGTTGGAAACTGGATATGCTTTCACCTGGCATAGAAATGATTGCACAGTGAAAAACAAGGCATTCACACATAGTGGCTGAAATCCTCTTCCTTAACATAAGAAAACTTTCAGTCCATTCCTAGCTGACAAATGAAGATACCGCAAAGCAATTCTTGAGGTGCATGGGCATGCTGGCTTAATGCATGTGAAAGTGCCCCTAAGAATCAGTAAGAATTTTTTATTTGCTTGTTAAAAAGTAAAAGAAAGTTACGCAATTTCTGCACTGAGCATCACAATTTCAGTCTCTGACACCTAATTATAAAGAAAATCCCAAAAATCCTGAACCTCACCCATGAAAATTTCTCCAACATCTTCTCTTCCTTTCCAATTCTTTTTCTAAAGGAATTTCTGTTGTACCAAATTGAATGATGGCAGTTAAAGGAGGAGACAGATTTTGGCATAGTACTAGTTATAGCAGAAAACCAGAGTGGTGTAGTGGGTACAGTGATAGGCTAGCAACCAGGAGACCTGGACTCAAACCTCTGCTTGGCCATGGAAACTCACTGGAGGGTTGTAACAGTAAAACATCTCCTTCGGTATCTGGCATACTCTTAAAATCCAATTAGAATTATCATAAATAGGACGTGACTTGATGGGATGTAATACATTTATTGTATCAATTCTGAGGTTGCTATGATTTCTGCCTGATTGTTCTGAGGTTGTTCTGGGATCATCCCAGAATTTATTTATTTATTTATTTATTCAAATTTATATACCTCCCTCCTCGCTGGGGCAACATCATAAAAACCAAAGCCATTACCCAAAACTTCAAATTTACAGTTATAAAAATTTTTTTTAAAGATACAATAATCAATCAAAAATTAAAAGCTAAATCTTAAAAACAGAAAGATTAAAGACTTAAAGACTAAGGGAGAGATAGAGCTCAAACTAACCAGCAATCTGGGGTCATTGTACTGTCAGGACCCCATACCTACCCTGCCAGCCATGTTTTTAAGATCTTCCTAAAGAACAGGAACTCCATCTGGAGATGTAGCTCAGTTGGCAGGAGGTTCCTTAGGGACAGAGCAAACAAAGAGAAGGCTCTCCTACTACAGCCTGAGAGATGCCCCTCTCTGGTGGATGGAACAACTAGGGAACCTCTCTGCTCCGCTCCGGTGGGATGGACAGATGTTCTTGGGGTGAGGTGGTCTCTTAAGTACCCTGGCCCACTACCATGTACAGCTTTAAAGGTTATTACCAGGTGATTACGTCCAGATGCAGGAGGGCAGTTGTTACTGTGGTACAGCATGTCCTGTCCGCAAACAACTCATTCACTACCCTCAATGCCCTCCCTTTTTTCCTTCTCTGCCTTAATTCTAGCCTCATCCTTCCACCTGTTGCTTAATCTACCCACATCTATAGCATATTTTCATTACTGCACCATACCCAAAACTACCAATTTCTAACTATGTCTGTTTCACTACATCAGAAATACTTTCCCCTTTTCTTTTCTTTTTTTGCATGCTCCCTCTTTTGTGTTATAGCTATTGATTGGTGAAGTTAATATAAATTTTTTTTTCAAGGAGATACTTTGTCACTGTTATTGTTTAACATCTCATTAATTCCCTCATCAATAATTCTAAATAAAACTGCATTGGGCTACCATGATTCAGATCAAGCAGGAAAAATCAATCATTTATTCTGCATGAATAAGCTAACTATATGCAAAAAGTCGCCACTGAGACGAAATCACTGTTAGAAACAGGGCAGATATTTAGCAAAAATATTTAGATTATATTTGTCCTCGACAAATGTGCAAATCTCACTATAAAATGTGCAAAGTTCAAAAAACTGTATGTAATAGAGCTAAGAAACAGCAATATTATAAAATCATTATCAAGTAATGACAACTATAAATACCTTAGAGTACTAGAAGCAGATAACATACTGCATGCAAAAGTTAAAGAAAATACAAAGGGTAATACATAAAAAGACTGAGGAATGTTTAAAATTAGAATTAAGTGGTGGAAATACAATCAAAGCTATAAAACCAGGGCAATTCCAGTAATCAGTTGCTCAACTGTAATAATAGTTGGAATCCAAAGTAATTGGAAAAATTAGATCAAAAAACATAGAAATTATTGAACATGTGTCATGTACTACACCTGAAAAATAATGTGGACAGGTTATACTTAATATTGAAAAACTGGAAGCCATGGATTACTACAAATACAATAGGTAGTAGAGGAAGGAAAAATAAGTCTAAATAAATAGAAATAGAGAAAAATACTTAATTAAGTGAAAACAAAACATTTTGAAAACAATAGAAACAAGGCATAATATAAGAAACAATTTGAAAATAAGTTAAATGACTGGAAAAAGAAACTATTGCATTGACTACACCTGAGAAATATTGATGGAAAACATGATAACTTAACTTGGGCATGGGGATCAGTTTAGGATCCAAATTGACAGATACCTTGAGTAGAATATGACTGAAAAAATGGTTCACAACTGGAAGGATACTTCTAATTCAGAAGGATAAAGAAAAGGAAAATGTGCCTGGAAACTACAGACCAACAACTTCTCTACCAACAATGTGCCAATTACTCACAGGCATAATTGCAAGCCAGATATATGAACATTTGAGAAACAAGGAATTTTTGCCTGTAGACCAGAAAGGGTGCTGCAAAAATTCAAGAAGAACCAAAGATCAGCTATTAACTTACAAACTGGTTTTGAAGAATTCAAAGAAAATGTAAACAAATTTGTTTAAGGCTTGGATCGACTATATGAAGACATTGGATTCTGTTCCACATAGCTGGATTGAGAAATTCCTTAACATTTTTCTAATTAGCAACAATGTTCAAAAATATATGAAGACTTTAATGAAGTTATGGTGGGTAAAGTTAATGGCCTGTGGAGAAGAATCTTTCTATTTGTGTTATTGATGGTGCCACTGGCAACTATTTTGAATAAAACAAACTGTGGATATGAACTGGCTAAGAAAGGATTGAGGGTTTCACATTTATTTTATATGGATGATGTAAAAAAAATTGGAAAAACAAGAGCTGAATTGAATACTTTGCTGGAAAGTACAAAGGAATTTAGTAAAGACATCAGAATGGAATTTGGAATTGACAAGTGTGCAGCAATTACTGTTAAGGCAGGCAAAATTGTCAAAGGTGATGGATTTGAATTAGATAATGAAGAATGTATAAAAGCAATAACATTAGAAGAGGGTTATTAGTACCTGGGAGTTCTGGAAGTTTCTGATATGCTACACAACCAAGTAAAAAAAAGTTATTTCTACAAAATATATAAAGTAAATCCAAAAAATCTTGAGGTCAAAGCTGAATGGAGGCAATATCATAAAGGCAATTAATACCTGGGCAGTGCCTGTTATATGATATTCATCCGGAATAATTGAATGAACCCAAATGGAATTGGACAACCTAGATCAAAAAACAAGGAAGCTAATGATGATGCATCTTGCCCTGCACCCAAAAAGTGACATTGATCATTTGTACTCACCAAGAGGACTCCTATAGGTGAAACAGATGGTAGAGGAAGAAAAGCATAACTTGAATGATTACATTTTTAAAAGTGAAGAGCTTGTGCTTAAGAAAGTTAATAAAGGAGGCCTTTTGAAAACAGTGAAGTAGGAATGCATGGTCAGTACTTGAAAAACATAGAATGCAAGATTGACCCAAAGCTGACATGAGACTGATAAAGAGTGGAAGTGTTGAAGAAGAAAACTGAAGGATTTATCTTGGCAGCTCAAGAACAAGTTTTTCCAACAAATTGCATGAAGGCTAAAATACAGTATGTATCAAACAGTAGCAAATGTCAACTATGCAATGATAAGGATGCAACAGTAGCTCATCTGATCAGTGGATTTATCAAAATTCCTGATTGTTTGCAATGCCATGACAGGGTTGCCAAAATTATTCATTGAAAACTTTGCCAGAAGTTTGGATTTGAATGCAGTAAAATTATTGGGAACAGCAGTTAGAGAAAGTATTAGAAAATGAGAGAGTCAAAATCCTGTGAGACTTTAAAATTCAAAGAGATTGACAGTTGAGTCACAACTTATCCTGTGTGGAAAAGAAGAAGGCCTGGTTTACTGACATCATTATACCAGGGGATGCATCTTTGGTTTTCTATCCTTTGTAGAGCAGTATATTCCCCCATCTCTAACAAACAGAAGCACCATTTTGAAACTACTCTGAAAATGTTATATGGAACAGAATCTGCTATGATAGGGAAATGTTAAGGCAATAGTTCATCTCTAGACTTTAGCTTTTTGTATCATGGTAGATAACTTTCACATAGCATGAACAGTGTGAAAACAGTCTAACATAATCATTTTTTGATCTATGGGATACTTAGTCATTAACCCTTGGATTAAATTACCAAATACATTTCCCGTTCAAGCCATTTGTAATTTATCTATTATTTATAGCCCATATTTTCTGTGTAGAGTAGTTTGCAATATAGATATATATTATTTATCCTAAATATGATCCCCATGTGTAAGGCATTGGCTCTTCTCTGTGTGGGGATTTCCATCACCCCACCCTTTCACTTGGTGAGATGGAGAGCTGGAACTAGGCCAAATTTAAGGCTTGGATTAGTGCTCATAAAATTTGCTTTTTTTGGACTGTTCTTGTTATGTGCCATCAAGGTGGAGCAAATTTTTAGCAACCCAAGTAGGGCTTTCAAGAGAGGTGTCCTGATTGCTACCCTAACCCCCCCCACACACACACACACACACCTCCTGGGGTGCTGGGAGTGACAGAGTCCCCCAAAATAATTCCATGGGCCCAGTTCACTTCTTTGCTTGGAACAACTTTTATTAAAAGCACTATAGCACTCTTCATAGTAGCATAGTTAAAGCAATGGTCTTCCCATTAGTAATGTATGACTGTGAGAGCTGGACCATAAGGAAGGTTGACTGCAGAGTAATAGGTGCCTTTGAACTGTGGTGCTGGAGAAGACTTTTCAGAGTCCCCTCAACTGCAAGGAGATCAAATTGGTCAATCATAAAGAAAATCAACCCTGACTGCTCCTTGGAGGGACAAATATTGAAAATGAATCTCAAGTACTTTGGCCACCAAATGAAAAAGGACTTGCTGGAGAAGGCCCTGGTACCAGGAAAGATCTAAGGCAAAAGGAGAAAGGGTGGCAGAGGATGAGATGGCTGGATGACATTGTTGATGCAGTGGGTGTAGCTCTGGGCAGACTACAGAAGATGGCAGATGACAGAAGAGCCTGGCATACTGTGGTCTGTAGGGTAGCAAAGGGTCAGTCTCAAGTGTGTAACTGAACAACAACAAGCACTCCTCCTGGTCCTTTCTCCCACAATCTGAGTAACAGTCAGTATTTCCTTCAGTTTCTGTACCCAATTAACCTCACTGGCATTCCCAGAGCCCAGCTCCTGGGAGTTCAGGTGGGAGAGGTGAGCTTGTACAGGGAGGGCTTGTACAGATGGGTAGAAGGAAGTAAGTTCTTTGGCCTCTCCTTTCTCTGCATCTCTGCTGGCATGCCTCTCATTACTTGCCTCTCCAGTTTCATGGTTGTGTTGGTGTGAATACTATATTACAGGCAGGTGTGAGGCTAAAGTCCTCAGCTTCTGTTGTCTGCCATAATCTGGCAAACCAGAAGGAAAGAAGCCCAGTGTTTCTTCTTCCCTTATCTCTGTAGTTGTGCTAAAGAGAGGGTCCCAGCCATCTCCTGCAACTTCTAAATTAAATGACAAAGACAACCTATCACTCTGGACTTTTTCCTTTTCCTCTTTTATTTCCATCAGTCCAGGCTTTCCCAGGTGTTTCCCATCAGGCAGCCTTCTTTTCTATCACTTTGCGTTGTCCCAACCTCCCCCTTACCTCACTGAGCCTGTGGTCTGGGGCCAGACAGAAATGAAAAAAAGGAGGAGAAAATCCTTTAAAAAGTCAAAGAAGTGGAAATCTATATTGTTGAAAGCACATGGATTTAAACTACCCCTTTGAGAATTAAGCAGTCAAAGCCATAAACCTGGCTGAGTCAATTGTGGTTGCTACCTTAGCTGAGCTTTTATTTATTTTTTTTTTAAAAACCCAACCTCAGTTGCTATTTGTGAAAATTTTTAAAAAATCCTTTTAAAATGAACTGAATTAAACTGAAATCTGCATTCTTTTCATGTCAAAAAAGAAAAAGAGAAATGTTCAAGAATTAAGTCTTATTCTCCTTGGGCTTAAGTCTTTTTCTCCAGTGGTCTGGCAAAGAAAACCGAATGACCTGAGCTTCAGAGTTCTTCAGGAAGGGGGAAAAACATACCCCCTTTTCTTCAAAAGCACCACAATAAGGAGTACAGTAATACCTACAGCCAGTGATGGGATGTAACAGGTTCTCACCAGTTCTCCAGAACCGGTAGTAACTTTTCCCAGTGTCCTGGAGAACCGGTTGCAGCTTTTGGGGGGAACCACCTTGGGGGCTTACCTTTTCACTGGTTCCCCCACTGCGCATGGGCACCAAGCACTTGGTGTGCATGCATGCCTCCAGTGCTTGGTGCATATGCACGGCCTCTTTGCTGTCCTCCCAAGCGGGAAGGAGGAAGAGAAGCTGCTTGCCTGAAGTTCCGTATAGCCTGATCCCCTAGATATCCTAGAGAACTGGTTAGGCAAAGACTTAGTACCTAACTTCTTTAACTGTTGAAAAGTTGAAAAGTGCCAAAATGAAGCCATCTTGTGGTGAGTTCATTCTGTAGTTCCTTCCATCTGACCTAGTGTGAGAAAGATTAGCCAGAATAAGCATTAAGATCTGGTTTACAACCTCTGGTTGATTTGTGTTGTGGGTGGGTGTATTTTAATGTATTTTTAAATTTATTTACGGGTTTGTGTTGTGGGTGGGTGGGTTGAGGTGTGTGTGTGTGTGCTTATTTTTATTTTATTATTTTTTAATTTTTCTTTGGCCCCGCCTACATCATGATGTCATGACATTGGCTCCACTCATGATGTTGTGATGTTAACTCCGCCCACACTGTGATGATGTCATGGTGGGGTAGTAAAATTTTTGACATCCCACCACTGCCTACAGCTCAGTTAACATAAAAATCTTATAATGAAAGGAACTCCATAGAAAATAGTGGTTCAATTTACAGATTTTTTTCAGAACAGATTAATTGGTTTTCAATGCATTCCAATGGGAAACTGCATTTTGGTTAATATCGTTTTGTTTTCATTGTGTTCCTATCAGTGATGGGATGTAACAGGTTCTCACCAGTTCGCCAGAACCGGTAGTAACTTTTCCCAGTGTCCCGGAGAACTGGTAGCAGCTTTTGGGGGGAACCACCTTGGGGGCTTACCTTTTCACTGGTTCCCCCACTGTGCATGCATGCCAAGCACTAGGTGTGCATGCACACCTGCAGGTGTGTGTATGTGTGGGGTGTGTGTGAGGAGTGTGTGTGTGAGCTTACTTTTATTTTATTTTATTGTTTTATTATTTGGCCCCACCCATGATGTCATGACATTAGCTCCGCCCACACTGTAATGATGTCATGGTGGGGTAGTAAAATTTTTGACATCCCACCACTGGTTCCTATGGGAAATTGCATTCAATGAATTCCAATGGGAAATTCAGTTAAAATAATTTTTGCTGTAAGAAACGTCCCGGAGAACAAATTAATTACGTTAACCAAGGTACCACTGTATTCTTGCTGGATATAACGTCTCTTATAGCCTTATCTAAAGTACATACAGTAATACCTCAGAGAACGCTAAGTCTTGGTTTCACAAGTCTTGGTGTTATCCAATTTTTAGTGTTATCCGGTCCATGTTAAAATCCTATGGGATGGATCGGATAACGTTAAAGCTCCATAGAGATACATTGCAACCACACAGGCTTTAGCGGTTGTTATCTGATCCATCCCATAGGACCTTAACATTATTCGATCCAATTCTCCTCCCCAGATTACTTAACGTTATGCAATTTTAGCATTATCTGAGGTAAATGTTATCCAAGGTATTACTGTATTTGGTAGGAAAATAGGTCTAGTGCAGGGGAGCCCAAACTTTTCAGACCACGGGCCAGTCACATGGTTCAGGGAGCCTCGGGGCTGGAAGTGGCCCCCAATGCCAGTTCATCCAGTCTGTGAAGCCCTCATTGCTCCTAGAAGCGGACGTCAAACGTGCCCATACAGGCGTTTTTTACTTCCACTTCCAGGAGCAACAAGGGCTTCACAAGCTGGATGAACTGGCATTGGGGGGCCACATCCTGCCCCTGAGCTGTAGTTTGGGCACCCCCGTCTAGTGACTGAGCCATCTCCTCAGTAGTGCAGATGCATACTCTTTTAAAATTTAAATACATAAAATATATTATTTAAGAGGCATATATAATCAAAGTTAAAAGAAATAAAATAAAATAAAATAAATGTTTAAAATTAGTATTTATTATGAGTGTTTAAAATGAGTGCCACAGCAACTACTGTTGTGATATAGCATTAGTGGTTTGTACCACCAAAGGGCCTGCTAGAATAGTTCTTTCAATCCTGTTTGCTATAGCACAAAACTAAGCAGTGTTGTGGGTACCAACAGGACTTTTGTCAGATAGCAGCCAATAAGTGTAAATGCTGTTTGGTTGACCAGGATATTTTTAGAACAATTGAGATATGAGTTTACTGTATTTTGGAGGTCTTCATAGAAAGGACAAATGCATAAAACATGTTCTATAGCTTCAGTTTTTCCTCTATCAAAGAAGCACAGTCTCTCTGACATTGGTATCCATCGAAACTTTCCCTCCAAAACCACAGAAGGAAGGGCGTGGCAAAAGGCCAACATGAATGCCCTTCGGTGGCATTATATATAACAAGCAAACTAATTGATTTTATGATTGACATTATGGTAACACAACCTTCCTAGTATCCACAGAGGCTGTAAGCAGGATATGACACTGCTTCTTTCCTTTGTCACCCAAAGTGACATCTATCCTGCCCCTGGTGAATATGGATATGATGAGTATGCATCATAGATAGACACCATTTACGAGTAAACCAGTGCTCTGCAAATTTCTCTAATCCCATTTTAAATCCATCTAAGGAGTGCCCATCACGGGCCAGTGAATTCCATGAATTAATTATCTGTGGTGCAAAACAACTTTCACTGGATGACTGAGTTCTAGTATGATTTAAGAGGAAGGGAACACTATTCAATTTCTCCACAGCCATCCATGCCTGAGGCACAGCAGCAAATGGTCCCCCATGCTCACATGAGTCAAGGTGCATAGCCCTCAAAAACAGCCAAATTATTTTGGCACATAAAGAAGAAATATCCCACAAGGATCCTTTCTTGGCAGGAAACGTACAACAAACAACATAGTCAGCAGCTAGCAATTTTCTGTCCTTTCATGACACAAAATTTGACTTTCCCTGCTTCATAACAGGACTGGTCCTAGTGTCCGCAGTTATCTTTTCTCTAAACAATGCCCTTCCTCCTCTCCTTCCCCCCTTTTCACTTTTCCTCATAGCCCCTCCTGATTTTGACTAGCTGTATTAGATGTTCTGATTCTGGGATATTTATTTTGAGATGAAATCAGAACTTATGTACTAGAATACAAGCAAAGGTGGTTGATACCTTTACAGGTAAAGGTAAAGGTTGCCTTCACTCAAAAGCTAATCGTATCCAACTCTAGGGTGTGGTCCTTATCTCTGTATACAGCCAAAGAAGCATCTGCAGACATTTCTGTGGTCGTGTGGCAGGCATGACTAGACACCAGAGCACATATAATGCTGTTACCTTTCCTGCTGAAGCACTACCTATTCATCTACTTGCATTTTCTTGCTTTCAAACTGCTAGACTGGCAGGAACAGAAACAGGAGCTCACTCATTTGTGCAGCACTTGGGTCTTGAACTCCTGACCTGCCAATGTTCCAGTCATGAAGTTCAGCATCTTAACAACTAAGTCACCACATTCACATTATTAGGTTACTTTTAAAAATGTACAGAATGACCTAGCTCTTGAACTAACACTGATCTTCATCAACTGGGCCCTGGAGAGTTGTTGTTGTTCAGTCACACAGTCGATTCCAACCCTTTGCGACCCCATGGACCATTGCCCACCAGGCACCTCTGTCCTCCACCATCCTCCTCAACTCGCTCAGCTCTGTGCCCATTGTGTCTACAATACCATTTAGCCATCTAATCTTCATCTTTACTATTTGACCTTCTAAGGAGCAGTCAGGGTTGATTTCTTCTAAGATTGACCTATTTGTTCTCCTTGCTGTCCAGGAGACTCTCAAAAGTCTCCTCCAACACCACATCTCAAAGGCATCTTTTCTTCTGTGCTCAGCTTTCCTTATGGTCCAGCTCTCACAACCCTACATTGCCACCGGGAATACCATTGCTTTGACTAGAAGAATTTTTCTTTCAATGTGATGTCGCTTCTTTTCACTATGTTCCCCACGTCTCTCATAGTTTGCCTCCCAAGAATCAGTTGCCTTTTTATTTTATGGCTGCAATCAACATCTGCAGTGATCTTTGATCCTAAGAAGTAAAATCTGTCACTGCTTCTACTTCCCCATCTATTTTCCAAGGACTGATAGGGCCTGTTGCCATTACAGTAATACTCAGATAACGTTTACCTCGGATAATGCTAAAATCGCATAACGTTAAGCAATCTGGGGAGGAGAATTGGATCAAATAACGTTAAAGTCCTATGGGATGGATCGGATAACAACCGCTAAAGCCTGTGCAGTTACAATGTATTTCTATGGAGCTTTAACGTTATCCGATCCATCCCATAGGATGTTAACATGTATCAGATAACACTAAAAATCGGATAACACCAACACTTGTGGAACCAAGTCTTAGCGTTATCTGAGGTATTACTGTATTTTGGTTTTCTTAATGTTGAGTCTCAAGCCAGCTTTTGCACTCTCTTCTTTCAACCTAAACAGGAACTTCTTTAGGTCTTCCTCACTTTCTGCCATTAGGGTGGTATCATCTGCATATCTCGAATTGTTTTACTCCTTTTCCTATTTCAAACCACTCCATCATTCCATATTCTGTCCTAACTGTTGCTTCTTGATTCATGTACAGATTTCTCGAGGCATATAATGTGCTCTGGTATTCCCATCTCTTTAATTACTTTCCACATTTTGTTGTGCTCCACACAGTGAAAGGCCTTGGTGTAGTCAATGAAACAGAAGTAGACTTGTTTCTGATATTCCTTTGTTTTCTCCATGATTCAACATATGTTGGCAATGTGGTCTCTAGTTCCCCAGCCTCTTTGTAACCCCGCCTGCACTTCTGGTAATTCGCTCTCCATGTGCTACTGTAGTCTATCCTGTATTATCTTGAGCATCACCTTGCTAGCATGTGGGATGAGCACAATTGTTCGATAAAATTTGAACATTCTTTGGTATTACACTTTTGGGGCATTGGAACGTATACTGATCTTTTCCAATCCTGTGGCCATTGTTGTGTTTTCCAAATCTGCTGGCATATAGAATGTAATACAGTTGTATCTCGCTTAAAGAGCATAATGCATTCCACAAGATTGCTCTTTAAGTGAGTTTGCTCTTTAAGCAAAACACCATTGTAAGTGACCAATTGTGGGGGGGATTGCAAACCCCGATTTATTTGTTGAGGGAGTTTTTGGTTGGTTTTATTTGTTAAGCGAAGTGAACATTCAGAGAAAATTATGCTCTTTAAGCGAGTTACTCTTTAAGCGAGGCGCTCTTTATGTGAGGTTTGACTGTAATTTGATTCCATCATCTTTTAGGGCTTTAAAAACATAACAGTACCCTAAATTTGATTATTCCTTGTCATCTAAGCTTCCACATACAGGGTTTAAGTTAACCCTAGGTAGATACTAGCTCTAATGTTAGCATGTGCAAGGGCTCCCACCAACCCCACATGTGCTAAAAGGAAAACTGATGATGGGTACCCTAGTTCTGTCCCTTTAATGCACTACTCTGTTGATTCTTTTACTTCTCAAGTTATGAAGAATCCATATGCAATTCTTAGAACTCTGGAGGATCTAACTAGGAAGGGGATTTTGAGGTTGTGATGGAGGTTTTTAAAATTATGTAATCAATGCAAGCATGATGTGGGACAGACTTAACAAGTTCAACCGTGCTTTATATCAGCAGTTGTAATTGGTGTCTATGAGTGTCCCATTTGAGCTCCTTTCACTGAATTTATCACAAACTCAAAATCTGCCATCTCAGATCCTATAAAAGTATTTTTGAATTTACAATGTGCTACTCTTAGTCTGATGTGTATTACTCTACCCTTACATGCATGGCCTTGGATCTTATACAGAAACCTATGGATGTTTACTAGTCATTCATTCAAATTGTTGTCCATATACAGTACTTCTAATCTTTGCTTCCTATTTAACTACTTGTGCATTATAAGACAGAAAACTGCATGCAGATGAACTTACCATAATTTCTTAGGTCTGTTTACATGTGCGGAATGTTGTTGCAGAGATATCTACCAATGTGTAGACTCTTCGCTGAAATAATGACTCCAAAGTATCCAAGGCATTATAAGACCTGGAATATTATTTTAAGCAGTGTTTACTTGTGGACACTTTGTGGAAAAGGTTTGGAAATCCCAAGATATATTCATTAACAAGTCATCACTTCCATCATCTGTTTGGTGGAAAAGGGTAGAAAACCTGATGCGCAGAGGCACACATCACTAATTAATGCATTTTTTCACCAATGCAAGCATTGGTGCAAAATAGACAACCTCTGGCAGGTTGCTAAAAAAAAAAGGTTAACCCCTGCACTGTGTGAGCATTTTAAAGATAAACTAATTTCCACAGGTGTCATGTGAACTTTGATGATTAAATTGATCTCACCAGTGCTAACTGCAATCCAAATGTAGGATGTATTAAACATCTGACTGCAACCAATGTGAGCTTAATCATAGCTGAGAATGTACCATTACTGTTTACTGTCCATTGAAATACTGTGTGTATTTTTGCTTTCCCTCCTCTTCATCCTTTTCCTGTACCTGGCTTGAATACCATTTCCTTATCAGGATGGATGGAGATCTGACCAAGAATATTGTTAAGAATTTAAGAGAGACCAAAAACATGATTTCATCACAGTTCCTGTTTGTTACATTCTTGCAAACCGAGTCCTTGTTTGTCTGAACTTCTCCCTTCATGATATCATGTTTAAACAGATGGAGAGTGAAAAAGAAAAAACAGCACTTAGGTTCAAGACCTACCCTTTTATATATACTGTATATTCAAGGAAGGAGTGTGGCATTTTATAGAAGCATGGGTTGATGCAATATATTTGGCAGTATGTAGGACAAGATGGCCCCCTCTTCCCAGCCACAGTCAGAAAATGGCTGTACCAAAGGTTGTGTCTTGCCTTAAAACGTATTAGCGATAGAAGAGACAAAAATCCTCCACCACATCAGAGGCAAAAAGTTAGTTTTAGGATCCTCCAGGACAGATGATGTGCCTACTCATCTGTCCTCCAACAGAGGGGAAACGAGAGGCTTTTGAGTGTTTTTGCCACCCACTGCATCTGCTGCCTGAGGCTGCCTTATATTGCCTAATGGCAGGGCCACCCTGATCATGTGAAACACAGAAGAGAAATGGCTGTTTTAACTCCCTTTCACCAGCAGTCATCTTGTTAAGTTTCCAAAGTCGTCTCTTTCAAAATAGCAGGTTATTGTATTGAATACACGAAATTTTTATTGGGTGGAGTTTATTTTAGAGGCAACATTTTATGAACAGGGAGGAAAGGAACCTTTTCTGCCTGCACTCAGCCAGCACCCCCATCCGATCCCACCTGGAGGAACAAACTCTTGAATCGAGCCTTCAGTTCTTAAGAGCGGGCGCAGAAAATGGCTATAATTAAAACCTTCACGATATTGATTCACAGTCGGGATTGCCTGGAGAAGGGGGCCGAGAAGGGAAGGGATGAAGCCGGGAGAAGAGCATCCTCATTCGAGGAAGCTGAAATGGGGGGAGCCAGAATGCGATTGTCTGGAGGACTCTCTCTCTCTCTCGTGTGAAAAGGAAGGAAAATAAATCGACTCTTCTCTCCGTTCGTATTGGGTGGTGGGGGTGGTGGGTGGAATACACAATTTCCCCAGGAGAAATCGATGGGCAGAGGTGGAGCTGAAGAGCACAGAGCTTGTGTCACCCGTCGACCCGCTCAGCCCAGGCTCCATTTCGCAGTGAGATCGACTCTGGGCAACTTTGCGAAGCGAAGCCACTTCCCCGACGGTCTCCGTCTGGTGGAGGGGGGGGGAGAGGGGGGATCCCTTTTAAAAGGGAAGCGGAGCGAGCGCCACAAGGTCAGTCTCATGAAGGCGAGCGGTGAGAGCCAACGAGCAGCCCAGCACCGGGGAGCTCCGTCAGAGGCGGCGGGGAAAGCGAGCTGAGGCAGCGACCGAGCCGGAGAAGTCCCCTAAGGGGGCAGACGGGCGCGCCCCCCCATACTCACTCACGCGCGCGCGCGCGCACGGATACACAAACCCACAAAGCGGGCGGCACGGAAGCACACCCACCCACACCCACCCCACACACACGCACACATACACTGAGTCGCCTCCTCCTCCTCGAAGGGCTGCGCTCGGTGGAGGCTGCGCGCCGCTCCCGCCTCCCTAACTTGGCGGCTCCTTCCTTTGGCCCCTGGGCTCTGGGCGCTGTACCTGAGGCGCGCCTTTCCTTCTTTTTTGGCGGGCCCCCTGCCCCTCCCCCGCCACGGCCCTCCGCGGCCATGAGGCCGGGCCACGCGCGCTCCTAGTAGTGCAGCCGGGTCGGCGGTGAGGAGAAAAGACGAGAAGAGAAGCGCGGCTGCCTTTTCCCGCCGCCTGGGCGCCCCCGGCGCGGGGGAGCTGTCCAACTTTTCAGCCGCGCGCCTTGCCACCGAGCCGGCGGGAAGGGCAAGCGCGCCAGGGATACTGTGGGCTTCCTTTGCCGAAGACGGAGATCCAGGAGCGGGCGGGCGCCTCCCCCACCCACTTCTCCCCCAGAGGTGCCAGGAAAAGGGGCGCCTCCCTCGCGCCTTTGGCCGCCCAAGCATGGAGGCTGAGGAGAGCTGCCCCAGCCTGGCGCAAGCGGGGACGGCGGCGGGCAGCCACCCCGGCGGCGGGAGCGGGAACCTGGCGGCGCCCAAGCATCTGTGGCGCCACGAGCACCACTGCCGCTACCAGCTCCGGCAGCAGCAGCACTTCCTCGTGCACCAGCCGCAGGCGCCCGAGTGCCCTCCGCCGCCGCCGCCGCCGCCGCCCTCGCCGCCGCCTTCCTCCCCTCTCCCTTCGCCGGCCTCCCGGGGTCGCGTGGTCGGCGGCGGCGGCGGCGGCCTGGGCCGGGTGAGGCACCGCGGCTACTCGGACACGGAGCGCTACCTCGCGTGCCGCGCCATGGACCGCGCGTCGTTCGCCTTGGAGACCGGCCACCGGCCCGGCTTGAAGAAATCCCGGATGTCCTGGCCCTCGTCCTTCCAGGGCTTGAGACGGTACGAGGGAGGGGCGAGGGCGAGGGAAAGGGGCTCCGCGCGGCGCTGAGGGTCATTTCAGCCCCCCTCCTGGGCCATCCCATCCCTTCCGACAGGTGAGGGCAGAGAGGCGTGCAGGTGGAGGGAGGAAGGGGAGGCCAGGACGAGGAGGAGGAGGAGGAAGGGGTCGAGAGAGAGAGAGAGAGCGCGTGCCTGCGTAAGGGAGAGGGGCCAAGGTCAAGGTCTCCCTTGCTCAAAAGCCAGCCGTAGCCGACTCTAGGGAGCAGTGCTTATCTCGGTTCACAGCCAAAAAGCCAGCCCTCTCTGCATCTGCAGACATTTCTGTGGTCATGTTGTGGGCATGACTAGATGCCAGAACACATGGATCAATGTAACCTTTCCCACCAAAGTGGTACCTAAGTATCTACCTGCAATTTCTTCCTTTTGAACTGCTAGTTTGGCAGGAGCTGGAACAGAGACTGGAGCTCATTTTGTCATGGTGCACTCAGGTCTAGAACTATTGGCCTGCCAATCATCAAGTTTAGGGTCTTAGCCACTAAGCCACTGCGGCCCCATCTATGGTGGGTGGGTGAGGGCTATTGGGGAGAGAGGGCTTTATGATGGTGGGTGAGTGTCTATAAACATTACATAGAGACTTTTCTCCACTGAGAAGAGGCAGAGGACAAACAGGGTTGATCTGGCCTGGCCATAGAACCTGAGAGTCAGGAGGGATGAAGGGAGTAATATTCAGACATCCACAGCTAAAAAAAAATCCTGGATAGAAGATTACAGTACTGTACCTGAATTCATTGACTAAGCAGTTGTAGGAATGTACTTTGGCATTGGAGCCTGAAGGCTAGGAAATGCTGTGAGAAAGTTTTTTTTTAATAGGCCAAGGAGATCAGGGAGTAGGTGCCAGAAAAGGAAAGGGTGAAAGGGATGAGCAAAGTAAGTGACATGGCTTTGAGTAGTGCCAACTGATTCAAGTCAGACAGGGCAAGGGGATTTCAGGTATTCATCTGGGATAAGACTTCCAGCAGCCTGTTGGTGACTAACCTTTGTCAGCCATACTAGGCCCAGGCTCAAAGAGGGAGTTGAAGTGATTGAGGAAGCAAGAAAGGAGGGAGAAGTAGAAGTGTCTGAGCAAATTTGTTTCTGCTTGCCTCAGAAGTAAGAAAAGTATATTTTAAAAGAGAGAGAGAAGGAGAGCATGATGGAAACAAATACCCAGCATGTGGGTGATTGATTCTGGTGGCGGAACAGGGCAGTGATCTTCTCCTTGACATCTTGTGCTCTGTGTGCATCTTGAGGGGGTTTAGCCATGTCCTAGTGACTGCACAACAAGCTTACATTTGATTTGATTGATTGATTCAATTTGTATGCCACCCACTCAGCATACACCGACTCAGGGCGGCTCACAAAAATCACAACATATCAAACATTACAGTACAATAAAATATAGCAATACAATAAAATGTAACAATGTAAAAAAATAACAATGCAATAAAAATAATATTGCACCAGATCTTTATCTTTTTCTCAATCTTCCTTCCTCTCTCCTTTTATCTCATATGTGCACATGTTACCTGCTGAAACTATTTCATTGATCATCTATAATTATTTTTATCGAATGTTCTGGGTTTTATGGCTGGGGGTAAGTCTGAAGCAGAGCTCTGCACCGCCCAGTAACAGTGTCAATGGAATACTGTTGAGTCTGGAGGGTGAGCAGTCCCCTGCTTAGATGCAGTTGGTTTTTTGGAGCAGAGAATAAAGATATTCGTCTGTCCTGTCACTGCATACAGAGTGAAACATTGTGTTGCATTGTTGCTGTTGCATAGTAGGTCACAAAGTGACATCATTCTTGATAGAAAACTTCCTCTTGCAGTTCAGCTGGAAGCTGCTAGTGAGAGAGGGTGATTGCTCCACATAGGATTCTAGTTTTGCTTTGCAGTACATAAGGCCATGCCATGTATTTTTAGATTGGGTACATTGTGAAGAAAATGGATCATAGTATGAGTTCTTCACTTAGGTAGTTGCCTTTATTTATTTATAATCTGGGTTAATATGTTCCTTCACCATCTTATACATTATATACCAATACCTGGCTTGACATTTCAGTCAGCATTTCGTGCCACAAGTTTCTATGACACACGACCTTGTTTGTCTTGGTGTCATTCTGCCCCTGTGGTGAAGCAATCTTTTGAGCTCTGACTGGTTCCATATTACTCATAAATGTCTGGAAGATGAAACATCCAGTAACAGAAAGAATACAACCTTTAAAGTTATTACTAATGATATAGCTACTAATCAACAATTGATAGTATTATACCTATCAATTGCTAATACAGTGGAATCTCATGCAACAATTGCCCTGTATAGCGATAAAATTGCATAACAATTAGGTTTTGGGGAAAATTGTGTCCCACATAACAATTTTCCCTATGGAAAAAAATCATACAACAATTTTTCAGTGGGAAAAACCACTTAGCAAAAAAAAAAATCATTGTATGATGCATCCCATAGGAAAAATCGCTATACGATGCATGCATCATATAGCAATTGTTTCATACAACAACAAGCCCCTTGGAACAGATTAAAATCATTGTATGAGGTACCACTGTATAATTATTACCAATAATTATTATGATTTCACATTGCTGTAAATTGCTTCTCTCCCTCCATGAAATATTTTTATGGCTTCATGTTATACCACATCATGATCTTATCCTTAGCTAAAACCGTAATATGTCATGGTGGGAAATGTAGTTAGAGACTTAAGAATCATAGATACTGAGCTATGTACATACACTGTCCAGTGTATGCTTACTCTGGGGTGAGTCTGATACAAACATCTGAAATTATGTGTATAGAATCAGTTTGCATAAAACACTTTTATTAGTATAGAAACTGGATTTCAGATCTTCTGTGGACAAATAAATTATTTTGGAAAACTTACAATACAATGGCCAAAATGTAACTGTGTAGTTCTGCTGGTGGTAGGTCAGTGGCATAAGTCATAGCACCAAATTGGCACTAATTAATGAGTCCCTGCTTGAATTTCTGCCCATATGCAAAGCTACCTGATTGATACACAAGCTGGGATTCATTAATTAGCAGACATTTTGTGCTTTCAATTACACCATTGGCCTTCTGGCAATGGTATAACACATAACATTTTTGCCAGTGCTTTTAACAAGAAAACTTTTTTATAACCTGCATTTTTTATGGATATGAAATATGTTAGTCAGTAAAGGGTGAAAATATTTTTTAAAACCCACCACATTTCTATTTGCTTTGTTATGTTTGTGATTTACCAGGCTTGTATCAAGATTTCTTGAAATAATTGAGCCAAGTTAGAATGCTTAATTGGACCCCTCCCCTCAGTTTCAGGGGGTCTGCTCTAAACATAGCTAAGTGAATCTGCCATTAGTTGATTTCCAGAAGGGCCAGGAAGTAAACTGAAACTTCCTGTGAGCCAGTGTAGTTCCTTTGCAACTCCATCTTCTGTACCATTAATATAAGATTTCATTTGTATAAGAATTTACAATCTTCCAGGGAAAGATCTACTTAAAGTATCATTTATTATTTTAAAATGTAAAAACTCACACATAACATTCAAGACATGAAAATAATACATATTTTATTCAAGGTGAAGCATTTTTAAAATTGATAGAAAATGTAAAGTAGCTTGTGTTCTTTGTATTTAAAGCGGAGAAGTTAAATTGTTCTGTATCAATTAGCTCTGTTTTTTGAGACTTCTACTAGAATGATATATTTTTAAGTGAGTACGATTATACTTTTTAGTATAAAAATCAGGACATTATTCTTTAAAAAGGAAATACATTTTTCAATAGATGCAAATAAACTAGCTATTACTAACTAGCTAAATAAATAAATAAATAAGGTGTTTAAGAGAGATACAGGAAGAGCACCAATGTAAGTACTGTATAGTAACCTGAAGAATCCAATTACAAAAAATTCCATGATTTTATTACTTTGTCATTTTATTCTTAGTTTTGAAGCAGTCATTTAGAACAAATACAGTTAAAAATAAAATGAATGAAAATGTTAAAAGAAACTTCCAAAAAGCTTCAGAATGTTCCAGTTAAAGAAAATATGGTATCAACCCATTCCAAAGCCACTTCCATATTAAGGGAAGTCTTTTGTTATCTGACTAAAATATTGACAGGAGGAAGCAAGCCAGACCTTCTGTGGTAGAGAATTCCATAGCTAGGGATTCCTCTATTATGCTCCCCACTAAAAGTTTCTTGGAAAGTGGTGGGACCTTCAGTAAATTATATCCTGAAGACAAGCTTGCATGAAAGAACAAAGTCCTTCCTAAATCTAAGGACTTTATAATCATAACAGGTAGTTTGAACTTGTCATAGAAACACATTAACAGCCTTTGAAGCTTTAAGGACAAAACTGATGTAAGCAATAAGTGTGAATGGTATTAGGAAACCCAGCTGCAGAGAACAAATAGGACCTCATTTACACATTTTTAAAGTTTGCATCTAAAAATTCAAATGTGAACCTTTAGGAACAAGATTTCAGAAACAAGCATATTATACAAGTACTACAGTATACACAAACTGTAGTAGTGAAGTAATGTTTGTTTCTCTATAACCTATGAAACACCTCTTACAGGATGGGGGTGGGGAATCTAAATCGATCTCCCAATCTCTTAAAAATTCAATCTGCCACCTTGTCTAAAATGAAAATGTTTTCTAAATATTTTGATCTACACATGGTTTACTTTTGTCCAAAACTGTTTTACTGTGAAAACTATAAGACAAAACTATTGAAATCCAAAACAAATTAAAGAACATGACTTAACCCATTTGATTTATATAGGTGATAACAGGAAAAATGTTAAAACAAGAGATGAAAATATAGTCAGTATTCAAATTTGTTTTGTAATGGGATGAGCCTAAATTACATCTTTGTGATTAAGTAGCATTCTTGTAACTACAGAAATATTTGTGTGAACTGAACCTGAGTGAGACCACTTTACAGTCAAGCATGTGGCAGATCAAATCAAATCAAATCTTTATTATGGTCCAAAACCAGCACAGTGCAGCAAAAGATAGAAGTTAGAATGAGGGTACATAAAATATATTTTAAGAGAAGTGCATCTCCTCCGATTTAAGGAGTGGTAAAATTAGTATTTACGATTAATGTTGCTACAACTACTACTAAATCTATGATGTAGCTCTGCTAGTTTATTTAACTGAAAGTGCTGCCAGGATTGTTCTTCTGTTCCTATACACTGCGGCACAGAACTTGGCAGTATTGCTGGCGAAGGCAGGACTTTTAATCAGATAACAACAAGTGTGTGTGTGTGCTGTTTGACCGGCCAGGATACTTGCAGAACAGCAGAGATATGAATTTGTTCCAAATGTCTCTGTAGAAAGGGCAGATGCAGAGAACGTGTTCTGTGGTTTTGATTTCCCTGACATCACGGGAGCATGTAGCAATGTTCAATGGTGAAGTCTATAGTATTGGTTAGGAGTTACTAAGGAAGGAATAAAATGACAACAGATCTTCTTTTGCACTACTGGCATACTATCTTGAACAGTAGATTAATTTACGATTCTCTCACATACGAAATTTCATTTTAAAAAATGTCCTTAATTGTGAATTACAAAATATCTAAAAGCAACTTAGTATTAAAGAGAAGTGGCAAGAAACAGTATGCATCCTATTGGGGGGGGGGGTGAGTGTAATATCAATACTTAAGTTATGGAAGAGGCAGAGACAGACTTCGCTTGAAAATCCCAGGACCTACAGTACTGTGGAAAAATCTTAGGCCACCACCAGTAGTTTGGGGAAAATTCAGTGAGTGATTTGTGAGGCCATAACTCAGACATCCTAACTCTAAAGTTCATGAAGCATGGAGAGGGTCAACAGGAAAGTCAACAGAAGAATTTCTCCAAATACAGTATAGTATGTTTAGGTGGCTCAGAGACTGAGCTACACCCTGCCAAATCAATCATTGGATTTGGTCCAAACCAGCTGGTGGTAGCCTTTTGCACAGTATTGTAAATCTTGACCCTACTCCCAATTTTAGCCAAGTTATGTTCTGTTGTCTTCTATGAAGAATAGCCCATCTGGAACTGTGTGTCAACAGAAGTAATAACGGTTCTGGCTTGAAATAGTGCACATGGACTTTGTGTTAAAGAACAACTTCATCTCCAGGAGAATTCAACTGGTGTAATTCTCTTTTAAAATATGGTGTCTGCTCCTTGAGTACTTTTTATAAATTGGAACAGGCAGGAATATTTCTGCTGTTGCTCTTTGATTAATTTAAATGTTTTAAATTCACAGTTTGCTTGAACAAGATTACTTTAATTTTAAGATAGTTTAGTCCTACCAAATCCAAATGTTGGTCATAGCCAAAGAAGCAGTGGTGGCTGGTGATTCCAGTTTTGGAATGTTGTAAATTGAATCTGGGTTTTAGTCTGCACTTTGCAAGATTTATTCAAGGTGGAGAATATATTTGGTGAATAGGTTTCAGCACCTTGAAGTACTCCTGTAAAGTACAGGGGTTAATACCCAGAGTGAATTCACACCAACTCCAAAAACTGGAGTCACCTCACTGAAAAAGAGTTGAAGAAGAAAGCTGGGTTTATTTCTTTAATGTGATCAAGCCTTCATTTGATACAGATCTAAGAATCCAGTCTACATGATTAGTAGTGTGCTGCATGAAGACAAAGTACTTTTGTGTTCACCATTATAAAGAATAACATCACTCCTTTTGCAGTGTAACTTGGTTTAATTATGTTCATAGTTCTGGGACATTAGATATCACACATTTCAAAGGTTGTCCCCTGTCATGTTCTGTTTGTTCAGGTGATGACAAGGTAGACAGAAGAATATATTCATTCCACAGTCCTATGGAATTCAGACTTTTTAAATAAAACAATTAAAAATGACTAATTATTATTATTATTTTATTTGGTAACTATAACAATGACTTGTTATAGTAGGAGATTTAGAGCAATAGCATAATTATCAATGTCTAAAAGTAACATAAGCTCTGTGTTATACCAGTGGTTAGTTTAAAGAAACTAGTCGAACTCCTGTTCATTTTAATCACATGAGCAATGGAATGTTGCATATGTGGTTCTTTTCTTTCTGGCTTCTGTGCACTTGTATAAGGAGAATCAAAAGGATGCTCTCCAGGTTGTATACCTGTAATCTACAGATCATGCTGGAATAAAAAAAAATGAAATTGTTAAGGAAGTGACACATGGCAGTAAACCTACACAGAACATCAGATTACCACAAGAAGAAAGAATGTGTATGATCTGCTGTATTTCATTTTATTGTATTGTAGTTCTAGGTTTCCTGATAAACTTTGTTCTGTAGGTAGTGCACTATACAGTATATTAAAAATAAAAATGTAGAAACAATTATGCAATTATGAAGAACAAAATATCATAGAACCTAGAAAAAAAGACAATAGCAATATATAAAACCAAACTAAAACTACATTGCATGAGTGGGGTTTTACATCTCGAGAAACAATAGCAGGTGATATGCCCTCCACCGCACAATTCAAAATGTACAGTGTCCAAATGAAATAATTTTGATGCAAGAAGTAGTGAATGTCGTAAGTGTCTCCCTCCATCCATAGCAATACTAATAAAACAATGAGCAGTTTATCTTCTTCTTTTATGCCCAGATCAAACTTTGATTGGTTTGATCTGGTGTGAGAAAGATTAGCCAGCAAACCAAGGTTGTCATTGCCTGGGGCATGCCAGATTGTGGTTCAAAAATTTAAAAAGTATCCACAGTCTTTGAGGAGGCACTTTCTCTGTACCCCAGTTTAATAACTAAAGCTGTGATCTTTCCATGATGTCTTCAATCTACTACTTCATGTTGCCTTATAGTACATTTTAGGTGCACATTATTTCAGTCCTAGCCAATCACTGTGGGTCCCCTCCCCCATTTTACATGACTCATTTCTCCCTCTTTAAAGAATCTGAAATCTTGCTTATTTATGAAAATATCCAAGATAAAGGAATACATTTCTGTAGTCCAAATATTGGAATGAAGTGGAAATACAGTACAAAATAACTTGGATTTGCACTGGGTGCTAAAATTCCCAATGAATATAAATGTTATATCCAGATCAGATCAGTATAAAATTTTCCTGCTGTGAGGAAGGCAACATGCAGCTTTGTGTTTATTTCAGAAGTAAATCCTAGATTCTACCTTAAAGTCAGAGCATGTTGAGTAAATCATAGGTGACATGTGGATATAATTCATTTCCTGGTGTGCTAACAGTGATTATGATAGTTCTTATAGCCAAACACCTAAGGAGAATCCAAAAACACAAGACATTGTGTCAATGCACACCCACAAACCATTTCTAGTAGTTTCTGTCTACACCAGGATCCATTCTTTTATTCAACAAATGGGTTTTATTTACTTATTCCAGACCAAGCTTTCTCTGAATAACTTTACATTATAGCAATATGTTGTTGCCACAGCATGGCAAAATTACTTTTCTGAACTAGAGTTTTTCCAGGATGTTTCTGGGAAAATTCATCCTCTCTCACATAAATGTGACTGTGAAGATTGCAGATTGTGCAAAGCCTGGGAGAACAGCCAATGATAATAAAAGCCACTGCACATAATCACTGCTGGTCCTGACTCCACTATACCATTAATGCAGTGGTAGGCAGCAACAGGTTCACACACACCCCGGGAAGGGGGGTATTAAAATTGGGTGGCCTCTGGGCAGGGGTGTGGCGAAATTGGGTGGCCTTCGGGCAGGGGGTGTAGTGAAAATGGGTGGCCACAACCACCTCCCTGCCCTGCCCCATCAGATTTTGTCCCTGAAAGTGGTTCAAGGTCTCCCTTGCTCCAAAGCCAGTCATATCTGACTCTAGGGTGCAGTGCTCATCTCCATTTACACCCAAAGAACCAGTGCTGCCTGTGTTTGCAGATGTATACATGGCCATATGGCAGGCATGAATAGATCACCCACAATGTAGGCTCTGCCCATGACACAGACTCCGCCCATGTTGTGGTAGCAATTTTTTTTGCTGCCCACCACTGCATTAATACCTCTAAAGATTCACTGACAAGATTCACTGAAGTTTCTACTGGCTTTTAAATGTCAATATTCCTAGGTTGGATACTGACTATAAAGAATAAATGTCCCAGTAAATGGACACAAAGCTCGACAGGCTGAGGAGGATGGTGGAGGATATGGGTGCCTGGCTTGCTGTGGTCCATGGGGTCACAAAAGGTCAAAATCGACTGTGCGACTGAACAACAACATGCAACTCCCCCCCCCCCCATCCCTTCATATGATTACAAAAATCATGGTGGCTGGTTCTTAACTGTAATGATGTTTAATCAAAGATGTCTAAAATAGCTTTCAGTGCATAGTGGGCTTCACCAAGATGGGGTTATTTGTAAGATAAAACATGGCACAGACCAAAAATCTTCTGCACTTTATAAAATAGATTGTGTCAATCAGAATTTCTTAATCTTTTGAAGCTGGGTGCCAGGTCACGCTCCCTCAGACAGCTTTAGGGGCCAGATGGCCATTTTGGCCTTCCTCCACCACATAGCACTTCCAGGTGTGGTGGAGGTGGGGGGGGCACATGAAATGGCACCATGGGCTGCATCCAGCCCGTGGGCCACAGGTTGAGAATCCCTGTTATAAATTCTTCTTTTTCCATGTCTAGGCCAGACATGAAATTGCCAAAATGAAGCCACCTTTTAGCAAATTCATTTCTGCAATTCCTTTTGCCTGACCTAATGTGAGAAATATTAGCCAGCACAAGGTTGCCATTGCCCAGGGTACAGCAGGCTGTAGTTCAAAAATACCACAATCTTTGAGGAGGCTATTCCGGAGTTCCCCATTTCGTAAATTAATCCAATACAAATTGAAATAAAATGACTTTATTTTTAGAGGTAGTTTCATAAGCATGGGATCACCAGTAAAAATGTGAAGTATCTGGCCAGCTGTTTGTCTGATTACTATTCTATTGTTTAAATAGTATAACTGGATAGAAAAATAATTGGTTTTCTAACCAGAAGTAGTTTACCAGTCCCTTCTTCTGGGGGTACCCTGAAGCTGTGCAGCCTTACCCATGACTACACAGCTTTGCTCTTCTCCTTTGAGGCACATTGGGGAATCGAACTCCCAACTTCTGGATACACAGATACCTAAACTATCCAGCTAGTAAGTAGTATGGAAGTAATATATTGTTTACATTCATTTGTTGTTGTTGTTGTTCAGTCGCACAGTCGATTCCGACCCTTTGCGACCCTATGGACCATTGTCCTCCAGGCACCTCTGTCCTCTACCATCCTCCTCAGCCCACCCAGCTCTGTGCCCACTGCATCCACAATACCATCTAGCCATTTCATTCTTGGCCACCCCCTTCTTCTTTTGCCCTCCCCCTTTCCCAGCATCAAGGCCTTCTCAAGTGAATCCTCTCTTCTCATTTGATGTCCAAAGTACTTTAGCTTCATCTTTACTATTTGACCTTCTAGGGAGCAGTCAGGTTTGATTTCTTCTAAGACTGACCTATTTGTTTTCCTTGCTGTCCAGGGGACTCTCAAAACTCTCCTCCAACACCAATTCTCAAAGGCATCTATTCTTCTGCGCTCAGCTTTCCTAATGGTCCAGCTCTCACAACCATACATTGCCACCGGAAATACATACCATTGCTTTGACTATACTGTACGAATCTTTGTTTGCAATGTGATGTCTCTACATTTCACTATGTTCCCCAGGTTTCTCATAGCTTGCCTCCCAATAATCAGTCACCTTTTTATTTCATGGCTGCAATCACCATCTGCAGTGATCTTGGATCCTAGGAAAGTAAAATCTGTCACTGCTTCTACTTCTTCCCCATCCATTCTCAGGGACTGATAGGGCCTGTTGCCATTATCTTGGTATTCTTGATATTGAGTCTCGATATCAACATTCATATAATGGATTATAAAACTTCTCTCAAATGATAGGCTGCCAAAAAACAATTTTCTTGTTGAGATATTTTAATGCTTTGTTGGGTAGGGATGGCTGATAACTTTAATTATTAAGTAATATGTTTTTTTGTTACTGTTAACAAAACTGAATGCTATAGTTTAGGATATATAATATTTGTAGAGGATACCAACACTGGGAACAAACATTCAACTAAAACGACTAATGTTCAGAAAAAACAGTGGTGGTTGCTTAACAGTTTATGGATGTTTGAGTCCATTACAAAACAATGATGTCGTCAAAACTCTCATTTTCTGGCTAGAAAATACAATCCTATGGAAGGTGAGCATTACAGCCCTATAATTCACTTCTGGATCAGAGATGGACAAGAATTCAAGTCCTTCTTCTTTTTTTCTTTTTGTTCTTTTTAGCTTGCAACCATATTGGCTTCATACCTGGAGTCAGCCCAAAATGATTTGCTACTTAAAGCAAAGGACAAGATGGCCATTCACTCCAGCCTGATCACATACAAAAAAAAAAGTGTGGAACTTACATCATTTAACAGTGGTGAGAGGACAGAATCCTCTAGTGAAGCTGATGGCATCAGGATAGATTGAAGTCATCGGGCAGGGGTTCTCAACCTATGGCCTGTGGGATGGATCCGGGCCACAGCACCAACTTATCTGTCCTACAACCTCATCCAGCCACCTAAATCCTTGTGTCCTCTGCTTGGCCTGACATGTCCTTCACATCACTCCATAGCAGGGTGGATGTTGTAAGGGCTTACAACATCTGCCCGGCTATGGAGTTCTGTTAGGGACACAACAAGCCAAACAGAGAAGACAAGGATTGAGGTAGTGGCGGTGGAAGGAGTGGCTGGAGTGAGGTCACAGGCCGGATGATCTGGTGCCATGCAGCTCTTGCAGGCTGGTAAGCAGGGAAGCGGCCTGTGGAGGAGTGGTGAGTGGCTCAGGGTTGTGCTGCTGCCGCCAGCATTAGTGTGGGTGGATTGGTGGGGGCTTGTGGGCTTTGGCAGTGGCAGCAGAACCACCCCGAACCTTTTCCACTCCCCCCCCCGCCATTCGTGGCAGCGGCACCTATCCACCCTGCCAACAGTCTGAGGGAGCGTGATTCATCCCCCAGCTTTAAAAGGTTAAGGACTCTTGTCATAGGACATATAGATAAGACTGAAAGAATTTCATTGGATTCAACTGTTCCAAAGAAAATAGCCTTTTTGCACCCCTTTGAACTTGATATAAAAAGATATATAACTTACTTCATGTCTTTGCCAGGCTTAGCAGGTTGTTTTGGAAAAATAATGTACACATGAAGTATTTATGCAATGGTACATAACTTAAAAATATGCATGTTTTAGTCAGTGGGGTGGGGGGAGAACATAAAATAGATTTTTAAAAGCCCACATTAGAAAAAAATGTTTAAAATGTGCATGGAACAAAATATGGATTATTACGATTGATGTGACAAAAGGATCCTATGTGCAAAATGCACATGGGACTGAGATAAACAGAAAAAAAAATAAGAAACTGAAAAATCCCTACACATAAAAGTTTATCCTTTCCATGCTGCTTATCATTTTTGTTGTTGTTCAGTCGCACAGTTGATTCCAACCCTCTGCGACCCCATGGACCACTGTCCGCCAGGCACTCCTGTCCTCCACCATCCACCTCAACTCACTCAGCTCTGTGCCCATTGTGTCCACTGTACCATCTAGCCATCTCATCTTGGGCCGTCCCCTTCTTCTTTTACCCTCGACCCTTCCAAGCATCAAAGCTTTCTCAAGTGAATCCTCTCTTCTCATTTGATGTCCAAAGTACTTTAGCCTCATCTTTATTATTTGACCTTCTAAGGAACAGTCAGGGAGGATTTCTTCTAAGATTGACCTATTTGTTCTCCTCGCTGTCCATGGGACTCTCAAAACTCTCCTCCAACACCACATCTCAAAGGCGTCTATTCTTCTGCGTTCAGCTTTCCTAATGGTCCAACTCTCACAACCATACATTGCCACAGGGAATACCATTGCCTTGACTATGCGAATTTTTGTTTTCAATGTGATGTCTCTACTTTTCACTATGCTCCCCAGGTTTCTCATCGCTTGCCTCCCAAGAATCAGTCGCCTTTTTATTTCATGGCTGCAATCACCATCTGCAGTGAGCTTAGATCCTAAGAAAGTAAAATCTGACACTGCTTCTACTTCTTCCCCATCTATTTTCCATGGACTGATAGGGCCTGTTGCCATTATCTTGGTTTTCTTGATATTGAGTCTCGTGAATTTTTAATGTTTTATGGTGTTGTGTGTTTATAGATTACTCATTGCGGTAATACATTTTGTAAGCCGCCCAGAGTTGGGTCTTCCCGAGTGGGGCGGGGTATCAAATTCGAACAAATAAATAAATAAATAAAAGCCAGTTTTTTCACTTTCTTCTTTCAACCTAATTAGGAGCTTTTTTAGGTGCTCCTCACTTTCTGCCATTAGGGTGGTATTATCTGCATATCTCAAATTGTTGATGTTTCTTCCAGCAATTTTGATCCCAAATTGTGATTCCTCCATTCCTATATTGCGCATTATGTGCTCTGTGTATAAATTGAATAAGCATGGTGACAAAATGCAGCCTTGTCTTACTCCTTTTCCTATTCCAAACCACTCCGTCATTCCATTTTCTGTCCTAACTGTTGCTTCTTGATTCATGTACAGATTTGTCATGAGGCCTATAAGGTGTTCCGGAATTTCCATCTCCTTAATTATTTGCCACATTTTGTTGTGGTCGACACAATCAAAAGCCTTCGTGTAATCAATGAAACAGAAGTAGACTTGTTTCTGATATTCCTTTGTTTTTTCCATGATCCATCTTATGTTGGCGATGTGATCTCTAGTCCCCCTGCCTCTTCTGAAACCCGCCTGCACTTCTGGTAATTCTCTCTCCACATACTGTTGCAGTCTATCCTGTATTATCTTGAGCATCACCTTGCTAGCGTGAGGGATGAGCGCAATTGTTCGATAATTTGAACATTCTTTGGCATTACCCTTTTTGGGGAGTGGAACGTATACAGATCTTTTCCAATCCTGTGGCCATTGTTTTGTTTTCCAAATCTGCTGGCATATAGAATGCAACAATTTGATTCCATCATCTTGTAGGGCTTTGAACAGTTCAACTTGGATACCATCAACTCCACTGGCTTTGTTGTTTGCAGTGTTTTTTAGGGCCTTTCTGACTTCACTCTCTAGAATGTCTGGCTCATGTTCAATGTTCTCATCATTGTGATTATCAGGGGTGTTGAGGTCCTTTTTGAATAGTTCCTCTGTGTACTCTTTCCATCTTTTCTTAATCTCTTCTGCATCTGCTAACTCCTTGCCATCTTTGTCTTTTATCATGGTCATTTTCGCTTTAAATGTTCCCTTGAGTTCCCCAATTTTTTTGAAAAGATCTCTAGTCTTATTGTTTTCCTCTATTTCTGTGCACTGTTCGTTCAGGTACATTTCCTTATCTCTCCTTGCTTTTCTTTGAAATTCTGTATTCAAGTGATCATTAGCTGTGTAAAATAAGAACTTCCCTGTAACTTAATGGTAGTCTTGGCTTTGTTTTATTCTAATGATAGGGCTGGCTTTGTTTCACTCTACTTTAATGGTAGGGCTAGCCTTGAGTCCATGCACAATCCTTCTGTCCCTTCCTTCCCTATTACTTGTAAAGTACACACGACTATTATAACCCCTGTCTGTATATGCAAAAATATATTGGCCTGTCATACTGTCACATGTATTGTATTGTATTGTATTGTATTGTTCGACTTTTATGCCGCCCCACTCGCCTATAGCGACTCTGGGCGGCTCACAGCAAAACAATGTTTCATAACTACAAATATTACATCACAAAAGTCACATATCAAAAATAGATCAAAAACATTACAAGAAGTCCCCCATCCCGATTACAAAATTAAGAATTCATAAACATTTCATTTCATTTCAAAAACACATCAAAACACATTGAACAGTCCACAAAAATCTCAAACTCTACCCCGCTTACTAAGCCCACTACGACCATTTCCCTGCGACTTCTTTCCCCTCAGCCAAACTTGGCTGAGAGAGCGGCCAAATTTGGGGTGGAGGGGGAAAGACCCACATAGCTCTCCCCTGTCCGAGGCCGGGGGAAAGCGGCGTCAATGTCCGGCGAGGAGGAGGCGGTTCTTCTTAAAGCCGCCAGCCCCAGATGCAGCTGTCCTCGCTCTCCCTGGTCCAAGGCCGGGGGAAAGCGTCTTGTAAATTGTTCCACTATAACTAATAATTTTACTCAATTTTTTAGTCAATAGGGAGAAAACTGATAAACTGGTTTCTGCTGCTTGCTTTGGTACCCAGAGTTTCAGTATCATTCATCACTTCTACTCAGTGATGTCTGAGACATAAATGGACTAAGAGAATAACAAGTGTAATCCATAAATGTAGACCTCATTTCTTTAATGAGGTTTCTTTCACACATTGATATATTGCAAAATTCAGATAGATGTAGGAAGAAACATACTGTTATGATCCCACAGGTCCCTCAGCACTAGATGGGGTAAAAGAGGAAGGAAAGAAGAAGTAAAATTTAACTTCTGGGGAAAAAACATTTTTTTATTTATTTGTATCAGAGCACTGCACAATTTAAAATTATGGAAATATATGCAAATTCAAAATAGATTGAAATGTTAAAACAACCAGACTATTTTTGACCAAAAGCAAGCTACAACAATAGTATTATATTATCTATTTACTAGATCTTTTGTACATGTGGTAGGGTATAAATTGCATGCACAAAAATGTTGCATTGATTGAATTTCTCCACATTCATTAAAAAAATTGTCCTGTAGCCAAGTAGTCCCATTTTGATCTTCTTGCTTTACTTTTGAGTCTATTAAGTGACTGCCTGATAGTCCACCCAAAATACACTCTTCAGCATTCATCCATTCAGTAAGGTTTTTGTTTTGCTTTTTTGCTTTCTATAGCTTTAAGTCAGTGGTGGTGAACCTATGGCACGCTTGCCAGTGGTGGCGAAACTATGGCACGCATGCCAGAGGTGGCACTTGGAACCCTCCTGTAGACACCCATGCAGTCACCCCAGCACAGAATCTGCCCCATCCCTCTGCCCAGCAGTCCAATGGTAACACTTCCTCCCTCCCCCAGCACAGAATTTGCCCCATCCCTCTGCCCAGGAGCCTAATGGGAGCACTTCCTCCCTTCCCCTAGCACAGAGTTTGCTCCACCTCTCTGCCCAGCAGCCCAATGAGAGTGTTTCCTTCCTCCCCGGTTGCTGTGTTGGCACTTTGCGATAAATAAGTGTGTTTTGGGTTGTAGTTTGGGCACTCAGTCTCAAAAAGGTTTGCCATCACTGGGTTTAAGTCTAGTCTCTTCTGGTTTCATCTTCAGAGCTTGAGAGTTATACAGAAAACTTTTCGTCAATTTTAGCTATCACCTATTTATCCTGGCTTTCCCAAGATGCTAAATATTATATACAGACTGTGAACTATGTAAAGTAAAATGGCAGCCATTTTTGTTAGTTCATGATTTTTAGTAAAGAGGTAGACCTTTTTTTTTTTTTGGACTGCAGTGGCATAGTGGGTAAGATGCTGTACTTGACAACTAGAAAGTCAGCAGGTCAACAGTTCGAGACCCGAGTACTACATCATGGAGTGAATTCCTGTCTCTGTCCCAGCTCCTGTCAACCTAGCAGTTCAAAAGCAAGAAATTGAAAGTAGTTTACCTTCAGTGGGAAGGTAAACAGCATTCTGTGCATTCTGGTGTCTGCCACATGTCCACGGAAATGTATGCAAAATGCAGACAGCGCTGGCTCTTTGGCTATAAATAGAGCTGAGCCTAGAGTTGGATACTGTATGTCTGGCTTTAGAGCAAGAGCAACCTTTAGAGCTTTTTTGAGTAACAATTTATGGTGGATAATGTCATAAGCCACAAATGCTGCTCCAATTATGTTGTGTGTTTCAAAAACTGTATGTGCTATAGGAAGTTAGAGATCTGATGTGGAATAGGGGTCAGTCAAGCTGTCAATGTTGTGAACTTCGGTTTTATATTCAGTAGTAATTACCATCTTGCCAATTCAAGAAAACTTAAAGGCATGGAACTCTCAAAACATGTCACTGCTTAGAAATGAGTTGCACAGGCATAACACTGGAAGAAGATGTGAGGGGTTTGTTTTGTTATTATTTACCAAAAACAACAACAAAATCCTTTTGATTACGCAAGTGGTCTTTCTTTGAGAACTGTAAACAATTTAAAGGTTTTGGTTTCAGCTGGTTGTTTTACATTTGAATCTCATCCCCATTTAAGGGTTCTGGCCAAAGAAAATGTATTCATTTTTATGAGGATGCATGGTGATGAGATTGATTATCTTTTGTTTCTACGTCTAAGTCTCAATGATCATAGATAGCATATGAAGCTGTGATTATGTTCAAGGATCTCGTTTTCATTTTTATCATCATACTGCAAGTTAGCCTTTTCACTGAAATAGCAGAGAATCTTCTACTGCAGTGGTTCCCAATTAGTGGTACGCGTACCCCCAGGGGTACGCGAGATTGCATCAAGGGGTATGCGCAGCAATCTCTTAACTAAAATATTAAATCCTAAAAAAACAATAATGCAATAACAATTGCCAAAAAAAATATTCAATTTAATTAAACAATCAGTAGGTAAGTCATTCGTATGCATCAAGCGCTTTCTCCCGTGGCGGTGGTTTTCCCGTGCCTCCCGCGTCTCACGTCACCCGATTGCGGCTGCCCCCGTTCCCACCTATTTGCTCGTCATTGTCAATGTGCACATTTGTCAGATTAATGAAACATGTGTTCTCTGTCATTAGAATGTCTTTTGATGATAATAAATATAAAATACACCTGATTTCATTTTTTATTTAACATTCCTGCAATAAGGGGTATGCGATATTTAACGTTCCTGCAATAAAGGGTATGCAAGTTTGAGGTCTTTCTTGAAGTGGTACGTAGAAAAAACTAATTGGGAACCACTGCTCTACTGTTGTTTTCAAGGGAACAGCCCCTTGAACTGTAATCTATTCTCTATTAAGATGCTGAATTGTCCCTTTCATTTCAAAACATCTTGAACAAGATAAAATGTAGAAACTACCATCTTTTTATTACATCTTCAGCATCACCACCACCACTCATCTTGTTTAAATAAATAAATAAATAAATAAATAAATAAATAAATATTATTATTATTATTATTATTATTATTATTATTATTATTATTATTATTATTATTATTATTATTATTATTATTAAAACAAAATGAGTGATGGTGGTTATTATTTATTTATTTATTTTGGCACTTAGATAAATAGGTAGGGTTTGAGTTGCAGTCTCTAAATGGTTTGCCATCACTGTCTTAATTCATTCATCACTAGACACCTGTCTCTCCTGTTGTCCAGACAATGTTAAACTACAACACTGCTCAAACTGATGAAGCAAAAGCTACATCAGCCTAGTCTTTTCCCCTTCTCTTTAACCTACCTCCCAGTACATGTCATATTAGTAATGATCTAACAGGAATGGCTTACATCTTTAAAATAAAAATTAAATACAGTAGGAAAGAAATAGAAGTAATTTATCAGTGTGAGTTTGAGAAATTCCCATGTCTTTCTTTCTTTCTTTCTTTCTTTCTTTCTTTCTTTCTTTATTCATTTAAATTTATATTGCGGCCCATCCCACCCCACCCAATAGCATCTCAGGGCGGCTTACAAACAAAACATTACATTACAATACAATACGTTCATGGGGACTCTGGGGGAAGGGCAGCAAAGTCCTCAACCTTCCCTGGCTTCTTCTTCCACGGCTGCTGGTGCGGGCTCAGGGGGAGGGTGGTGAAGTATAGAAATTTATCCTACTCAGATTGCCATGGTTCCTGGGGATTATGGGAATTGCAGTCAATCTCAGGAGCACTGGGAATGACTGTCCTGTAAAGTTCAGAAGATATAGATAAACAAAAGCTAGATTCGTTTGCAGGTTGCAGGATTTAGGGTTTAATCCTGAACATACCTACTTTATAAAACATATAATTTGTGGAAAGCTGAAAAACCTTGGTTACAAGATTTAAAGTACAAATTGCAGCAAATCAAATCAAAGAAAGTAATACTGATGAGGAAAATACTGGATATAGTTAAGAGGTTTTCCATTAATATTATTCTGATGTTAAAATAACTAGATGAGTTTCTTTTGTTAATTGTGCATTCTTTTTTCTCTTGCAAGGCTACTAGAACAGCTCTAAATTTATGAGGAATATGTAGGAACCACTTTAGACAAGAGCCTGCATTTCAACATACAAGTGATTACCCTTTTCATTATTGAGCTATTGTGAGATAGGTCAGGACAGAAAGACTGTGTTTTCTCCCACTTAATTAGAAAAGAGTTCTGGGCTTAAAATTCCTTATGTAAAACAGGTCTGTGTGGTTACAATGAAAAAGAAATTCTGTTCAATGTGATGATCTCTTCATCACTTTTATCATCATACAGAAAGTTAGCCCTTTCGTTGAAATAACAGAGAGTCCTCCAATGCTGTTTTCTTTAGGGGCAGGCAGGCAAATATATTATTAAGTAAAGGTTGTATTTGTCAAAGTGGTAGCTGTATTACTCAAAATCAAATCAAAAAACAAAAACAGCTAGTCTTTAAGGGACCACAGTGTTTTGGTCTTTATTTTTATTTTGTTTTGGTTCTAATAAGTAAAGCTGGTTATCATGCTCTGGATATTTTCACAGTACATAATAAAGGGAGGGGAAGACTGAGGAAAATGTGAGGAATTCAATTCATGGGGTGGCTGTTGGAAAACCACCAGATTGACCTAGTGATGGGTAGCCAAAATTTCTACTACCACACTGTGGGCGGAGCCAACATCTTGGGCAGAGCCAAAGTCATGACATCATGGGTGTAGCCGACATCATGACGTGATGGGCGGAGCCAACAATGTGGGTGGAGCTAAAGTAAATAAAAATAAAAATAAAATAAAAATACAGTACACACAAAAATACAAATAAAAACACATTAAAATACAAATTAAATACACATAAAAACACATAAAAACAAGCATAAAAATAGACATAAAGATATACATAAAAACACACATTCCACCCACCCCAAACCCAAGTCACTTGTCTGGCTGGGGAGGAGGTGGCAACAGCGACGGTGCACAGCGGCACAGCCTAGCCCGGCACAGCCCGGCACAGCAGTGCAGCCTGGGTCATAGCGGTTCGGCCTGGCAGCACTGCCTGGCCCAGCCCGGCCCAGCCCGGCAGTGCAGTCTGGGTCATGGCGGTGCGGGCTGGCCCGGCCCGGCAGAATGGCCTGGGTCGGTTGTGGCACGGCCTGCTGTGGCCCAGCAGTGCGCCGCAGCCTGGCCTGGCATCAGCAGCAACCATCAGCAGCGATGAGTGGCGGCAGCACCCTTTGCTTGAGTCATGCCACCATGCTGCCATGCACTGCTGATGCCAGGCCTGACATCGGTGGTGACCGTTGGCAACGGTGAGTGGCACTGCTGCTGCATGGCTCAGGGCGACTCGAGCGAGTGCCAGCACTGCCACCACTCACCACTGCCACCAGTCACTGCCGATGCCAGGCCTGGCATCGGCAGAAACTGGCAGCAGCAGTGAGTGGCGGTGGCAGTGCTTGCTCGAGTCACCCCAAGCCGCGCTGCTGCCACCACTCACCCCTGCTGCCGGTCACTGCAAATGCCAGGCCTGTGAGTGAGTGGCGGTGGCGGCGCATGGCCTCACGGCTTAGCACCTCCCTGGGAGACCATCTAGGATCTGGCCTACCGGTTCGACAGAACCAGGGTGAACCGGCCTATGCCCACCACTGATTGATCTCCTCAAATTAATGTCAGTACTTTCATGGGTTATAGAGAGATTCTCTATGATATCATCTGTGGGAGGCAAATAAGATGGAACTCCCCTACAATCAAATATAAAGCGTACAGCGATCAAAAAATATATAACACACACACACACACAAGATTTTGAAACCGTGTCTGTTGTTGTGGATGATGAGATGAAATCATTTCCCTCATGATATCAGATCTGGCAGGGGGCGGGCAGACATTTGCTTCCTTAAGAACTAAAAACCTTTCTTTTATTAATGGTCTTATTCTCCAAAGAGAAGGGAAGGCTTAGAACAGGGATGGCTAAACTACAGCCCATGGGCCAGATGTGGCCCATGGTGCCAATTAATCTGGCCTGTGCTGCCAGCACTGATCCCAGAAGCAGAAGTGAAACATGCACACACAGGCACATTTTACTTCCACTTCTGGTGGGAGGAACCACATGACCGGCACACTCAACCACGTGACCAGCCTACAACCCAAAAAGTTTGAGCACCCCTGGCTGTGACTCTAGGGAAATTATGTTGAGAATAGATGCAGCTGCATTGCCTGCTGCTTTTTTTAGAGCCTTGAATTGAATGATCTCACCTGTGCCCTTCTTATTGCAGCACTGAAAAACATGCACTGTTCAAAGGTTTATTACCCCTGTACCTATAGATACAATCGTTATGACTAGCAGCTATTCATAGGCTTATTTTCTATAAGTGTTTATAATTTCTTTTTAAAGCTTTCCAAGTGGTCTTCCAAAGGCAGCTTTTGTTTCATTTTTTTCTTTTAATGGTGAGAAATGACTCTTAAATGTCAAATATTAAGGTCCTTCAATATTGTACATGTGTTTGGCAATAGTAAACTTCTCTTGTTATTGAATACAGCCAATACATGTTTCCATACACTTTTTTGACTGTTGCTTGCTATTTCTCATGGCACATAAGTGTTAAAATGCATGGGAAACATAATAGTGTGGAACCCTGTCTAGTTGAAAAATAAACTTTGTTAGAAAGAAAAAGGTATCAGAACTGGAGCTGGGATGGAGCACTGACATCAAGTGAGACAGGGGAATGTTGTTTGGATACGAGTTTAATCTATGATAGGTTAACAAATGCATCTGGAAGAGTGCTAAGATAATAGCTGTCACAACAGCTTGTTACAGCAAACTCCATGTGTACAGAAGAATTTCTTCTCCTGTGAACATTTATTTAAAATATTTATATTCCATCTATCTCCTCAAGAGGACTGAAGGCAGCTTGCAATGTTAAAAGAAATGGTAAGGTCTCCTGCTCAAAATCCAGTTATGTCCGATTTTAGGGGATGGTGCTTGTCTCTGTTTACAGCCAAAAACCCAACGCTGTCTGCATCTGCAGACATTACTGTGGTCGTGTGGCAGATATGACTAGATGCCAGAGAGCACAAAACACTGTTACCTTTCCTACTGAAGAAGTATTTATTTATCTACAGTAAAACCTCACATAAAGAGCACCTCGCTTAGAGACTAACTAAAGAGCAGAATTTTCTCTTAATGGTCGCCTTGCTTAACAACTAAAACCAACCAAAAACCCGCTTAACAACTAGATTGGGGTTCGGTATCTCCCCCACCAGAAGTCACAATTGGTCACTTATAGTGGCATTTTGCTTAAAGAGCAAACTCACTTAAAGAGCAATCCCGTGGAACACATTATGCTCTTTAAACGAGGTACCACTGTACTTGCAATTTCTTGCTTTCAAACCATTTAGTTGGTGGGAATTAGAACAGCTTACTCTGTCATGCAGCTCTAGGGTCTTGAACTTATAATGTATTTCCTTGATTCCTTGATTGACCAGACTATCAAGGGATAAGTTTCTGCTGATCACAACTTGTTTTCCATCTGGTTTGTTGCCATGCTCTTCTTCTCTAGGTTTGACCAAAACTTTTCACAATTGGGTTTTCCCATCATAGCCAAAGAGCCAGCACCATCTGCTTCTGCAGACATTTCTGTGGTCATGTGGCAGGCATGACTAGACACTGGAGCACACGGAACGCTGTTACCTTCCCACCAAAGTGGACCAGATTTATCTACTTGCAATTTCTTGTTTTCGAACTGCTAGGTTGGCAGAAGCTGGGACAATGACAGGAGCTCATTCCGTCCTGCAGTATTGAAAGTAATAAATAGAAACAGTTTAAAACAATTCTAAAAAGAATTAAAAATAAAAAAACTAAACATCCCTTTTAAGAATCCCCTCTCAAGCAGACAGTAAGAAAAAAACTGCCTGCATAGAAAGATATTTTTGCCTGCTTATGGAAGAATTGCAAAGACAACCAGCTTTGTCTCCTGTGGGAGGGAGTTTCTATAGTTCAAGAACAACAGCAGAGAAAGCCTTCTCTCATGTTATGAGACTCACCTGTGAGAGTGGCAGGCTCTCAAGGGAAAAAGTAGAGGTGGGTTGCATTTGTACTCTTGTATGACAAATATGACTGTTAACTCCAAAGTTGGCAACTGTACTATTAAACCATGTTTTATGTGCTTTCTGTGACATGCAGAAAGCTGAATCAAATTTGTGGTGGTACATTCAAATTACTGATTCTGCACAGCCTGAAGCATCTGAAACTCAACATGAAACCAGTTTCTTTTGGCTCACATGCACTGAATAGAGCTCTGTTGTGGTAAATATCACAGTGATTTCTTTCCCTGATTATCAGGAATAATGATGTCATCTGCCACATCTTCCAGCTCTCCCCGTTTCCCTCTGACACTCAAACTCTGCATGTATTAAAGCTGCCTAATCCTGCAAGCATCAAAGCTACCTCTGGAGAACTCATCCCGCAAATACCAGAGCTGCCTCAGATGCTGACACACTGTTGAAGAGGTTATATATGTAGAAATAGTTGCACCATCTTAGACCTCTTAGCCTACGTCCACAGAATTAAGTTACAGAACTTCTTGCTCTTCTTAACAGCTTTCCCAAATGATTCAGAGTGTCCTGCGTAAACCATGGTTTGATTACCTTTTCCAACAATGTATTTTTACATCACAGATAGGAAGTGAAGATAACGAAAGATCAGTATTTGTGGCCCATTTAGATTATTCCAATGTTGCATTCCAAGGGGAATTGTTAGAGGTTTGTTCTTACCTCACATCTTCAGGGTTCAATTCAGGTTATGCAAGCATTCCCAAAAGGCATCTGTTTGGTCGATGTTATCAACTCATTTTACTATCATTTGAATCTTTATTGAAAGAACATGGAAACAACAAGGTAATAGTACACTGTGGCACTATGTTTTGCAGGTGTCATGGGTGCTCAAAAGTGTGGTGCTTTTGATTGGTTATTTGACAGCACCATCTTTATCTCTCAGCATTGCTTTATTTCCAGTTGATATAATGTAATTTCTAGCCATGAAATTACTTCATTTTTTGGAAACTTAAGGCCTGCTCTTTTTAAAAAAATTACCCAGATTCCAGATTCAGGTAATAAAGTTCCCTTATCAGTGAAATATTAAGCTGTAACCATGTAAGGTACAAAATTATAGTATTGCTTTGGAAGCAATTTCAAGTTTTCTAGCTGGCATGGAAAACCCACATATAGTTTGAACACTAAGTCAAAATTTGTAATATACAGACAGCCTGGTTATCTCCTGCTTATCAAACTCAATCAATTTATTTTGTAATACCTTTGGTTGGAGAAATATGATGCAAGTATGAATGTGAGTAAAATGCAATAGTAAAAATCACTTCCACCATCAGATTTGTAGAGTTTGGGACAAAATACGTGGGGGGCCCCAGTAACTTCAAGATTCTTCCAAATCACATGGCCAGTGGTTTTTAGGAGTTATAATGTTTCAAATCTCTCCATCATTGGAAAAAACATTTTGCTGCCTGAAACACGTTGACAGCTTATCCTCAATCAATTTAATTTATAGACTTTTCTGGCTGTTTAATCTTACAGAATACTGTACTTGTAATGTGACAATTATACTGCACATGATGGGAGGATAGCAGGCTAACTTAGGAGACTCAAGGGAAATGAAGAGCTGCCCCTCTAAGCATTTATCACTTGAGGATGTCTTGGTTCACTTCAACTAGTGGCAGAACCAGCTCTGCTGAATATACAGAGTAAAAACTGATTCCCAATAATGTTAATAACATAGTAATAGAGGGCTAAGTTTGTTTCTACTAAAAGGTTCTGCCACATTTCTACATTTCATGAACAGAATGTTATATTTTCAGAACACTTGGGAATGTGTTCATTGTTTTTGCAAATTGGATTTAATGGCTACCTAGTAATTTTTTTAAATATAAAGGGTCATAAAATATTTTACAGACAGTCTCCATATTCTCATGAAAAGAACTCAACACAGCTAATACTCTGAGGGGTAACACGTTGTAATTTTTGATTGTTGTCTGAGTTGCATAATGGTATGAAATAAACACACACACAAACAATGGAATAATGCATATTTATTTTATTTATTTATTTATTTAATTACACCTTTATTACTAACAGCTGCCAGTAGTCCTGACACTAGCATGAAGGATGGATCCATATCAATTAACCCACCTGCCAGCGGTGAACATAGACAGTGTTGGGCATCAGCAGGTTCACCCCCGTTTGCCAGAACCAGTAGCAGAAATTCTGGCTGGCCCTGCCCATCCAAGTTTTGAAATAAAGTAGTCCTAATTTGGGTGCCGTACAGGGCTTCCCCCTGGCCACGCCCATCATACCACACCCTCAGTGTGGTAGTAATTTTTTTTTTGGAGCCCACCACTGAACATAGGTGATCAGAACTGGGGTTAACCACATCAGCATGTAACACTGTGTAGCCCCCTCCAGTTGCCATGAAGCAGAGACTGCATGCCACCATCAGTTGGGATTCTGCACCACCCCATAAAAGGAATCATGCACCTGTTGGACTCTACTCCAGCTTTGCTCACATCCACCGTAATACTTCCAAACCACCTTCAATGAAATGTGAAAAGAAATCCAACATTGCAACTCAACATTGCCTGGCAACCACAAACAAAACTGAGAGAGGGTGAAGATAAAAAGAATGGTTGCTCTGAGCTTGTTGTACTAGATTTATAACCCACAAGTGGACTGGATTGAAAACCTTTCTGCTCAGGTCTGCCTGCAAAGGTGCCTTCTCCCTTGGCTGCCCTGATTGGATGGTTGCTTCTGACCCTTTGAAAGTTACAGAGGCCTCTGGGAAAAATACTCCCAACCACCATAAATGGCAGCCACCATACTGCCTGCCCCAGCCATCACCATCCAGCAATTGCTTTATTAGTATTACTCTCTGTCTTTTTTCTTTTTTTTTGCCTTTTGTATCCACATATTTTTATAACTTGGCAAAATGAGTGGAGGAGGAACTCTGATTTCCAAAGGCCATGGAGGCGGAAGAGGCCATGCCAGAGGGACTGGCTGTGAAGGCACACCTCAAAGCTGCGGCAGTCCATTGCAGGTTAAATCCTGCATGTCTCATTTTATGTGTGCCACAGAAGATGGCTCCATGATCATAGTGTGTGGGTCACTTCATGGCAAGCTGGGATCCACCTTAAACAAATTCACACCAATGACATTTTTCCTGATTCAGGAAAAAATGCATTCTCGGATACAAGTTGCAGATGACAACGATTATTTTTATAACATTACTTTTTATTTGTAGAAAAGAATGGTGCAAATTAAATAAACATATGCAGTACTTAATTTATTAGTTTTTAAACTTATAAAAAAGAACCAATGTGCAGGGAACTGATATAAAAATGCTGTAGCCTGCTGGTTCAGCAAAATGTAACAAATTACTACAAAAAGGGAACAAGCCTACTTATCAATTAACTATATGTCTTGTAATCAATGAGAAATAGTTCCAAATTGACAGTGATAAATGTAGATACCCAGACTGGAGTAATGGAATGGAGTGATAGATTAGGATTCAGGAGAGCAATTCTCAGTCGTCTCTGTAGTAGGGTGTGGAACTGACAAAACTACTCCTTAAATGTCTCACTTACCTTGAAAGCCCTATTAGATTTTTCCATAAGTTGGTTGCAATTTGACATCACATAACAACCACAGGGAAACCCACGGTGGAGACAAGCCCTGTGACTGGCAATGTTGGTCCAGGATTCTTTCCTAGTCCTACCTGAAGATTATTGGTATTTACTGGTGGTCTCCCATCTGAGTACTAAACAGGGATAATTACACTATAAAATCAGGTGAGATTGGCTTTGTTCAGTGTTGTAAATTGATTACAAATGTCAAATGACATGACTAAATAACTACTGTATGTCTAAAATATTCACTCTGTCAGAGAAGTTCTGAAAATCATCACACTTGAGAAAGAGAATTGGGAATGGAAAGGGGATTCATTTTTGTTCTGTTCTGTTGTATTTGCTCCTGTTTCCAGGTCTCCGTTTCCCTTCCTTGTTATCTCAGTGCCTTGTCCCGAGCTAATAGATTTAGGGCTGTTCAGGCAGGAAAGGACCTTCAATTAACTCCAAACAGCTCTGTTTTTCCCTTCTAGGTTTGTTTAGCATGAAGAATAATCATTAACTTTCACAGCTGGAGAACCACATGTGACAGAACAGGCTTTGGAACATCAGACCCATTTTAGTGCACTGCATACACATACATATGTCTGTCTGTCTTGTATGTACATTGTATATGGGAACTTCAGAAAGCTGCATTGCCGCTTTCACTATTTTTCATTCTTTACCTTTTTTTTTTAATGTTTTGCTCATGTCTGCTCACAGTTTTGACCAGAGATTCAATGAGATTTTATTTTTTATCCTCATGGAAATGAAGGCTGAGTATACATTTATCCAAAATCATTCCCTTACGACAAGAAAGGTCCCTGATTACACAGATACGAATAGTTACCCTAATAGTAATGGAATAAAATACATACAAAACAATTGCATTAAATCCGTACCTTTTTTAATCATGGAAAAAGCGAACAGCATATTGCTTTGATGATTTATTGTTTTCTCTATGAGAGAAATACAGAGAGAGAGAGAATATTTTCTCCACTGAGAGCTGTATTTCTTTCTAGGAAAGGGTTGTAGTTCTGTGGCAGACTTGTGTATGGAAGTTTCTATCTTTGATCCTTGAAATCTTTAGTTAAGTCTGAAAAAGACCATTGGCTGATAAGCTAGAAGTTTGCTGCCAGTTTGTATACACCAACTTTCTCTATGGTGACACTCCTGTAATAGACTGAACTTCTGATGTAGTTCACATGCAGGATAGGGTGCATGGGAGTTGTACTCCAGTAATGTCTGTGACTACCATATAAAAAGACTGGTCTTTCTTTATTCGTGTCAGGTGCACCACCAGCACATAATAACATGCAAAGCTATAACACATCTAAAAACAAAATAGAATTAAAGGGAGCTAGATGACATCTGCCCAATATCGGGCCAGATCAACAGCATTTCCTCTTGCCAACATAAAGTCCTCCTGAGTGTACTTTCAGGGGCTTTGTGTGCATTGTATCATATGGGAGATACAGTAGTTTGTACTTCTCCACACTCACACAGGCTATCATCTACAGGGAAACCTCACTTTCTCAGATTAGCCCTTAATCTTCCTACCCCTGCATGCTGTCTATTTTAAGTTTTCCACACAGGCCATGGTTGTTCTTGGCCAGGCGGTAAAGAGTCATTTGGTTCTGCCCAGTTATCTGGTGGCTCCTTGCTTGCCTTCCATAGTTCTAAGGCGATATGTGGGGCTGGTTGTTCAGAGGGGCAGATGTTGTGAGAAAACTCCCAGAACTCCCCACTGGTGATGTTGGCCGGTGGGATCTGGAAGATATAGTCCAAAAGAATAACTATTCCAAATTCTAAAGCTATCTTATTTTACAGTTACTCTTTTGGACTATAACATCCAGATCCCCCAGGCGGCATCACCAGTGGGAGTTCTGGGAGTGAGGGGGTTTATATTAACTCATCAGAATAAATTTTTGTAGCCATTTAAGGAGTCATAATTATGTACCATCAAGTTGATTTCAATTTATGGCAACCTATCTCAAGATTTTTCTATATGTGCAGTATTCAGGCATGATTTCCTAGTGCCTTCCTCTGCAGACACTCTAGGACGATATGTCTTGTGTAAAGTCACAAAGATTTGTTTTACAAGACATACGGGGATTTTGAGCTCCCAAACACTGGGTCAAGGTACTTCAATTTATGGGCTTTACAGCTGGCTGGCTCATGGCTATTTACATTTCCTTAACCTCTCTTAACTGGTGACAAAATATTCATTATAAGAATATTCCAATAAATTCATAGTTTCAGGGATAAGAGAGGCAACAGTTGTTTGAAAAATAGCTTCTCTTTTTCTGTCTGTGAGCAAGTAAGCAAAACATTCAAAAAGCTTACTGGTAGTAATGTTTCTGGATTCCATTGTGGAGATAAAGTGATTATCTCCTAAGGAAGTGGCAGATAAGTTAGAAGTGCCAACAAAAGACTGCCTGGTTGATGGAAATTAGCATATAAATTCCAGCCTCAGCTTGCCCACCCAACATTCTAAAACAAAGCTTGGAAATATTATCTAGAAATTACAGCTCCCAAAATCAAGCAAGTGTGGCCAATAAACATGCTGGTGGGAAAGATGATATTCGGAGCTGAAGTCCAAAAAATGACTTTTCCAAGCTCAACTGAAGACTGTGAATTGGCTGAAAAGTATGGTTTTGAATAAACAACCATGGCATCAGTGGTAAAAAAAATACATACACAGTAGTCAGATAATAATATTAATTGTTGCCATCAAGTCAATTCTGACTTATGACAACCCTTTCCAGGATTTTCTAAGTATAGTAGATAGAAGAAGTTTACCATTTGTTCTTCTTCTGGGGATGTCCTGGGACTGCAGCTTACCCATGATTGCACAAGATTGCTGTTCCCCAGGGAAGTACAGTGGAGAATTGAGCTCCCAAACTCTAGATCTGCACCCAGATACTGAAACCACTGCACTATAGTCAAACTAGCACACTGGGCATAGAGCTGGGCAGACTACGGAGGATGGCAGATGATCGAGGAGCCTGGCGTGTGGTGGTCCACGGGGTCACATCGGATTAGACTTGACCATGTGACTGAACAAAATGAACCACTCTAACAATTTGTGGGTATGTAAGGATGGGCACAGGCACTGCTGAATAACCTTCTTCAAATTCTTATGTGAATGACTGAAATTATCACACACCTTCAGTGAGTCAGGAGCTGGGGAAGCTGCAGAGTCCCAGGGTGCCCCAGGAATGAGTTGCCATAACCCTGGAATGAGTTGCCATAGGCCAGAAGTGACTTGATAATATCTAGTTATTTCTATAATGTTCATTCCAGCAAACTATTGCCATCTTCAGAGGTGGTAGCTATCTAGCCTTTTAGATGTTGCTGAGTGTCATTTCCCTCCATTGTTCACCAATCACCATTCTGGCTAAGCCAGAAGCAGGTTAGAGTCCAACAACATACAGAGAGCAAAATGTTCTCCACTTCTGACCTGAGACAAGAGAAAAAAGTAATATCTCTGTAAACTGATGGCTTCAAAGAAAAAAGAGAATATGAGCAAGTAAGCAAAACAGTTGAAAAGCTTGGCAATGTTTCTGGATTTCATTGTGAAAATAAAAGTCATCAGTGGCTGTTAGATTTGCTGGCAGCTAAGGGCCAAAGTAGATAGAAGGACTATTGTGCAAATAGTTTTTTGGGGAAAAAAACTACTTGCTGAGCAATAGAGAGGCTTTGACCTATAGGCTTGCAGGAATCCTGTGTTTTGAGCTGAGGAGAGAGGATTTTTAACTATTGCTACAAGAAACACTCTCTCATGTTTATATAATGGGCTGCTACTGCATAAGCCTCTGATGTGGCTCTCACCTGGACAGGTACCTAGTGCAAACAGCAGGCACAGAGGTCCTGTTTGGATTAGCTTTACAGTGAGAGTCAAACAATAACATCATCTCTCCCTCCCTCCCCCCTAACCTCGACCTACGAAGTGGCCCGTAAGCCCCTACCTGGCTTGTAAGTCCCTACCCGTCCTCTCTGTGGGCACATGCCCCACCCCTCTGCCCAACAGTTCAATGGGAGCACTTTCTCCCTCCTCTCAGAATAGAGTTCACCCCACCCCTCTGCCTGCCAGCCCAATGGGGGCACTCCCTCCCCCCCCCCAGCAGAGCCCTACTCTCTTTGTGGCCAGGTAGGGACTTACAGGCCACCCTGTAGATTGATTAATTAACCAATCAAACAGTCTCAGTATTAATTACATGACTCCTGTTACTTCGTTAATGCTAAGTGCACAAAGTGCATGAAATGCTAAACACAAATGATAATGATATGAATCCATTTGGACCCAGGCAAATCTCCTAAGCTAGTTTACTGCCCTCAAGTATGGGAGAAGTCACTGGTGCTGATGTAAGAATCATCTAGACTAGTCTGATTCTATATATGGGAGAAGAAGACATTTTGTTGTTCAGTTCAAGCAGCAGAACATTGTGGGCTTATCCTGAGAGTCACATTCAGGAAATGTGAATATGGCTCCCTTTTGGCTGCAGAAGTCTTTGTGGCTGATGTTCAGCTCATTCTTTTAGCAGAACAAAACTTACAGAACAAACAAAACTTGGAAATAATTGTAATTTTCAACAACTGCCTACCACACTTCCCAGGAAATCAGAAAAGAAAGAGATCTGCTTGTTTTTGTTCTGCAATATTTCAGTTTATAATCATTTTACCCCAAAGCTCAAAAATAAAGGATGGACTTGTTTATGTGCTGAAGCATCTTCCCTGGGAACTTAATTAAAATTGCAAGAAGAACAGATTCGTTCCTTGACTTTACACTCAAACATACATTGTTGTGATTTGTGATTATTCTTATCAACAGTATCTCCATGCAGTTTACAGACATTGGAATATGATGAGGAAGAAGGATGGAAGGAAACAAAATAATCACAAAAATGCTTCTAAAAAACTCTAGGACTCAAAGGACTCATCACATAAAGGGAATTTCAGATTAGTTCTTATAAAACAGTAGCCCCTGTACATTCAAGTTGCTTGAAAAACTGCTTTTTAAAATCAAAGGACTTACAAAAACAGTATATAATACAAGTGTGTTGTTGAAAAAGTAAAAGTTAAAAAAAATCCAACTGGCCTTGGTCAAACCAATGGGCATCTTCCTTTTGATTCAAAATAATTGCTTTTACTGCCTTCTTAATGGAACCATAATTATGGTAAAACCAACCTTTAAGGGAAACAAGTATTTCCTGTTATTTTAATGTTTTTTTCCCAGGCACACACAATTTTCAAAGTTTCTTGTTGAAATACTAATTTGTATATGACCTTTGCATCAGCACAGAACTGTTACAAATTGAAATAACATATTTCTTGGTCTCCAGAGTTTACATTCTGTACCAACTGAAGTTTCTCAGTTGTCTTCAAAGGCAGCCCTACATTAAGCGTGTTATGATAGTTGACTGAATGCAATCACAGCTTGGAAAATTAAGACTAGGCACATTTTCTTAAGTTAGCTTTGCACTAACCAAAAGTGATTAACTTGCCACCCCTCCCGCTGTGCCTATACCAACTCCCAGGGGAAGAAGAAGCCAGGGCAGGATGAGGACCTTGTCGCCCCTCTCCCTGTGCCTATACCAACTGCCAGGGGAAGAAGAAGCTAGGGCAGGATGAAGACCTTGCTGCCCCTACCCCTGTGCCCACCTCAACATATTGTATTGTAATGTAATGTAATGTATTGTCCGTAAGCCGCCCTGAGTCGCCACAGTGAGTGGGCGGCAATATAAATTTGAACTAATAAATAATAAAATAAATAAATTAAATGCATTCCTGGCCCCCACCCCCAACTGCTTTTGCACAGTCAACAGAAGGTTCAGGAAGATCCTCAACTACAGTTAGTTCTTAAGGAGAGTACAAAACCATCTAATACTAGCTAAATTCCTCTATCCATATCAGCAGAATTCTCCACCCAAAGATACTTTCATCTTGAAACTTCCTTTTGCTTCTTCTTACCTATCCTTCAAACTTCCAATCACATATTGAGGGGTGGGAGGAATGTGTATTTTCTTAATTTCTGCATTTTTTGTATGGGACAGTCTGTAAAATGTGCATTTTTATCTCATCTGAGAACTATATCATGAAATTTGGGGTAATGTGGAGCCTGAGAATAATTCTGCTTTGAGTACATATGAATCCAGATGTTGCAAGTTAGTTCACTTGAATTAAAATGTGGCCTAAACAAAATTCTCTCTCATTCACATACAAGTGGAACCTCATACAACAATTGCCCCATATAACAACGAAATCGTATAACAGTTAGGTTTTGGGGAGAAATGGCGCCCCGCATAACAATTTTCCCTATGGAAAAGATAGTACAACAATTATTCAATGAGAAAAAACACTTAGCGGAAAAAATCGTTGTACGATGCATCCCATAGGGAAAATTGCTATACGATGCATGCATCGTATAGCAATTGTTTCATACAACAACAAGCCCCATGGAACGGATTAAAATCGTTGTATGAGGTACTACTGTACCATATTTGCCAGTTTATAAGACATATTTTTTTTTCAGTTTAAAATATGCAGGAAAACAGAGTGCATTTTATAATCCGGTAACAGCCTCTCTCTCCCCTCCCCCAATGCTGATGCGGTTTGGCGCGACAGACACTGGGCTGGGATTGGGGCTTCTCTCAAAGTCCAAGTCATCCGTGTGGGATTGGGGCCTCCCCTCTGAACCCCTGATGGCCATCAGGAGGTGGGGAGGGAAAGTGGGTGAGTTTCCTCCCAGAAGAGCTTGCCTTTGCGAGCAAACCTGCCCAAGCAAGACCTTCCCCCTTCACCTCCTGACAGGTGTTTCCTCACCCCCACACCACCCCCACTGGCTGCCATAAGCTGAAGGGGGTAGGGTGGGTGGCAAAGAAGGGCCCTTTAAGGTCCATTTCCACCCATCCAAACCCCGCTGGCTGCCATAAGCTGAAGGAGGTGGGATGGAATGAGTAAAATTGTTCCAAAAGGAGCAATTCACCTGCCCCGCCCCCGCCCCCCAGCTGCCAGGGGGCAATGGGGGAAGGATTTCCCTTCCCCATGGATCCTGGTAGGGAGGTTGGGATCTGCATGGAAGCCCCCTGACATGATCCACAGTTGTCTTCCTTTGTGCTGAAACCATTCATCTCATCTCCACCAGCCCCTGAGAGGAAGGCCAGCAGGGAAGGGAGGCCTCACCCGAACAAGTTCACTGGCCAAGACCGAACTTGCTCACTTTTCATCCCCACCTCCTGACAGCCAGTGACAGTGGGATCAGCTGGGCAAGAGGCTTCCAAAGGAGCTTTCTTACTCGGTCAATCCCTCCCTTCCCGCCTCCTGTAGTTAAAATGTAGAAACAAAAATTTTCTTTAAAATGTGTCTAAAAATGGGGTACGTCTTATAACCCAATGCTTCTTATAAACTGGCAAATATGGTAGATAGACAGATAGATGCATATACTGTATCTGATGATGCCAAAATAAATTATTTTTAAGGAGCACAATATTATTTTTTGTTTTCATTGCAGCACAGGCCACCATAGGACAGCATACACCAGAAACGGAAGGAGGAATAATGTCTCAGGCATATAAAGGGAAAATGTAGTATATTTGAAAACACTACTTTGGTATAACTATACCAATGCAAAAGGAATGAGACAGAAAAGGAACAGATTTGTATAATTCTGGTTTCTGTAGTTTTCAGAACAAGAAAAAATAGTGTGGGTATTTTTAGGAAGGGTACTATATAAAACTTGGCCATCTGTCAGTCAGCTCATCTCAGCGATAGCCATGACGATGCCAGCTGTGTAGTTATGGGCTGAAACATCTTCCCTGGGAGACGTGAAAAAAATAAGTTTTATTTGTCAATCTTCTTTTCATATTTAGTGCACTTGGTCATAGACTACTGTAGCTGTATTTTGCATGAATCTAGTATATCTGAATCTGGAATTGAAAGCTGAGGAACCGATGGAATAGACATCTAGCCTATAGTCCATACCAAAGCCAGACAGAGCTGAAACACAAGGTCCTGACAGCCTGGAGCCAGTGAGGTTGAATGTCTCAGAGCTGGGTAGATTCAACACTGTAAAGCTGAGGCCTTCATGCCTGTACCACGCATGGGCCTGGTGCCACCATCGGAATGGTCTCCCCTTCTTCAGAACCACCATGATCTCAAGATATGGCATACTACTGCAGGAGTGGGAAAAAAAATGGTCTTCATCCCGATCTTCATTTGTGAGCTGCTATCCGAAAACATCAGAGACCAGAAATATAAGAGCCTTAAGTTAGCTAGGTTCAGGCTCAAGTCATCCATCGCTCACAGCTAGCCTTAATGCTACATCTTGCATCAGTTTTACAGCTGCTCTGCCATGTTCAGGCTCTGGATCAGGTGGAACATGAAAGTGGCCCCCTTCAGGCGTTATTACACTCTATAGCCATGATGGCAAACCTTGGCACTACAGGTATTCCTGAACTTCAATTCCCAGCAGGAGTGCTGACTTGGGTTTCTGGTAATTTCATTGTCGCTATAGACCAGTGATGGCAAACCTTGGCACTCCAGGTGTTCTTGGGCTTCAATTACCAGAAACCCAAGTCAGCACTCCTGCTGGGAATTGAAGTTCAGGAACACCTGGAGTGCTAAGGTTTGCCATCACTGGTCTATAGCGACAATGAAGCTGGAAGAAAGTTAGGAATGCATTTGCCAGTTCTGCCTCCATTGTCACTGTGTTCATTCCATCATCCGTGAGCAGATACTGACCTCTTTAAAAAAAAAAAAAAGGAATGTACAAAAACTGCTGAAGTATGTAGGTAGGATGACAGGCATGTTTCAAAAAACTAAAAAACAGCACATATCCAAAGCTTAGTTTTATACCAAAACAGTTATGTTTAGGAATCCCAACAGAACCTCCCATTTGTTCTTATGAATCATCTTCAATAGTAATCTCTGCACATTTTATATAAAAGAGCGAGTAAGTCAAACACAAATGATGGTTGAATTTTATACTCCGGCATTAGTGAAATGTAGTGGAAGAGCTTTACTAAAACATAGAGAAAGCCTATCACTATTCTGCTTTGTGTGTAATGTTAACAGACTGTATACCCTAGTGACCTACTTTCATTTGTCTGATCTATCGTAATGCTTCTTTCTTCCCAAGAATAAAAAGGAAAGGAAAAGGGAGGGAAAAGATAATGGAAGCAGCTCACCTCATCCTAATGTTCTTTTAAAATGATCTTTCATTATTTTCTCCCAGCTATCTATACAATATATGACATTGTTCTCACATTTCCAGTTGTGTCAATCCTCTCACTGCAGGCCAATTGTAATATTGCTGTTGTATTTAGATACTGCTTTTGTATTTGGTATGGTAGTGGACTATGGTTATACAGTGGAACCCCATATAACAATGCTTCGTATAATGAAAAATCTGTACGACAAAGTGTTTTTGTGCTATTGCCAATGCACCATATAACGGGATGGGGTGGGGAATGTTTCTTATACGAATCACTATTGACAATATCCTGTACAACAACAACAACAATAAATTCATTGTATGGGGTATCACTAATAGTGATTCGTATAACAAATATTTTCTTTTCATTATATGGTGCATCACCCATAGGGAGCTGGATAACCGGGGGGGGGGGGTTAGCGAGGAGTTCTGCAGAACAGAGTTTTTTTTTCCGTTGTACAGGGTTCTACTGTATCTTTATAAAGTTCTTTGAATAAGTAGTTTAAGTAGTACTATGTTAGTGACTGCAGTGGCTCAAGTCACTAAGACGCTGACTGGGAGGCGGAAGGTCAGCAGTTCGATTCCCGAGTACTGCAGAACTGAATGAGTTTCCGTCTCTGTCCCAGCTCCTGCCAACCTAGCAGTTCGAAAGCAAGAAATTGTGAGTAGATAAATAGGGACCACTTCGGTGGGAAGGTAACAGTGTTTCTTGTGCTCCGGTGTCTAGTCATGTCTGCCACATGACCATGGAAACGTCTGCAGAAGCAGACAGCGCTGGCTCTTCAGCTTAGAAACAGAGATGAGCACTGACCCCTGGCTTTCGAGCAAGGGAAACCTTTACCTTTACTTTATGTTAGCCTTTGTCCCCTGAAATGATACATACTTAGCCTGTGCTGGTTCTAGTGTGTGTGTGTTTGTGAGGGGGAGTTGTCAGACCTAATTGGAAGCCTGTAGTCTTGAAAATGACTACAGGCTGTGTATGATCTTCTTGAAAGCTCCAAATGGTAGAACTAGCAGAAGCCAAAACCTTGAAGTATCTCTGAGGCTCAACCCTAGAAAAAGGACAGGTTAAGAGAATTTTTTTTTGTTAAAGTATGATGACTATTTAGGACTTTTAAATGTTAGGTTATTTCCATATTGATCAATTGTTCTCCCATTAGTCTAAATGAGATGGATGCCTTTTAGGTGATGTACTTGGAACAGCTCTTTTGCACTCCCTCCTGCCATCTCTCCTGTCTGTACTTCTGATGTTCTGGAGCAGGGGTTCTCATCCTTTTCAAGCCGAGGGCCGGGGCACGCTCCCTCAGGCAGCTTTGGGGGTCAGACGGCCATTTTGCCCTGCCTGCCACACAAGGCACTTCCGAGTGTGGCGGAGGTGGTGGTGGGCCACATGAAATGGGGTCATGGACTGTATCCGTCCTCCAGGCTGTAGGTTGAGAACCCCTGTTCTGGAGAGTGGTTGCACTCCACTTGACTCTTCAGATGCAGTCTCTGCTGCTTCTACTATATCTTTCTCCTTTTGGGCAGGAGGGAGTTCCCCCCTTCTCCTCCAGACAGCCACTCTTTCCTTCAGGGAGAGCTACCTTTGTATCTTCTCCCCTTTCAGGCAACTGGACATTAGCATCATAACTGCTGTCACCTTCAGCACCATGAGCTTATGTGAGATGTGCAGGTTGTGATATGGCTGCCATATTCACTTCCTTTTCAAAAGCAGGCAGTTTGAGTGGGTGAATCCCTCTCAAGCAATTAGAAGAGCATGGATGAGGCTGTTGATTCCTTGGTTGTTTGCCTTATTTTGAAATGGGCAGCTGTTGTCACAGTGTAACATGGTGGGGTGGGTCATTTTCTTCACATTTGACATAGGTTGAAAGGCTCTGGTTAGTTTATCTTCAAAATGTGTAATTTGCTAATTTTGGTGAAAAATTTCAGAGCTCAACTTTTAATGTTGGAACTTTGTGGGAAGTCATTCATTTAGCAGGGTCACCATTAGTCAGATGTGACTTAGTGGCATGTATTAAAAAACTTTTATGTACAATATATTTTGGGGTGGTTTGATTTTGAATTGGCATTTAAAATTATTTAACCTTCACAAATGACAACCTGTAGTGGAAATGAAAACTGTCCAACTTGTTTTGCTCATACATACAAATGAAGTTGTACGTACTTTTGGACTTTCTTTGAGGTATGGGGCTGTGGAGTGTCACTGTAAATGCTGCACTTCAGAATGTTTAATGGAACTAATCATTTACAGCACTCAAACATAATGCCTAGTCAGAGGTTATCTCTTTTCATGAAAGATCAGTTCAGATTTGCTATGCTTCTCTGACTATATATAAAAAAAATAACACCTGCTAGAGGTCTAGCTCCATTTACTTGGTAGGGACACAAGTGGCCAGCTACTTTTATCCAAATACTGTATATTAATCAAGAAGGGATATGAAGAAATGTCATAAGTGTCTCATTTTTGGTAAAGAAAAGGCCACATTTGAACCAGCAAGTCAGCCTCTCAAGAATCCCTCAATGTCTGTGAAAGTTTTCACCTCTGGAGAGTGGTAACCAGTGGTGAGCATCAGCAGGTTCGCACCAGGTTGCCAGAACCAGTAGCAGAAATTCTGGCTGGCCCCGCCCATCCATGTTTTGAAATAAAGTAGTCCTAATTCAGGTGCAACACAGGGTTTTTCCCCTGGCCATGTCTACCATACCATGGCCACAGTGTGGTAGTAAATTTTTTTGGAGCCCACCACTGGTGGCAACAACAGGCACTTTGTTCTTCTGTGCAAAAGTTAGCAAACAAAACAGCATCTGTTCCCTGAGCATGTGTGTGTGCGTGTGCGCATATGCACGCACACACATTCACATATAAGAAGCATTAAAAATAAGATGAATAAGAAAAGATACAGCAGACTTTTATTTTATACATTCAGTAGATACACCGTCCATATCAGTACAGTTTTTCCTGGTTTCAGGTAGGGAAAAAATCATGTAGGAAAGTAGTATTTTATATTCAAGCTACGCAGGCTGAAATACCCATGTCAGGACTTCTTCAGGACCACTATCCTACTAGATCCATTCTGCTTATGCCAAGCTGCATGATTGATTGGGCTTTTAGTGAGTATGAACAAGTAAGATATACTGCATTTCTCTGTGCATGCATAAAGCCACACTGCATTCAGTAATGGCAAACTGGAGATTGTGTGGAGTGTTATATCCATGAGGCTTTATTCTCTGCGATACCAAAGATGATATAGACATGAATATATCTTTATTCAGCTTTGCTTTGCTTTGCTATGGTTAAGAAATGAGAGTTCAGTAAAACCCTGGTTTATGACTGCCCTGGGTTACGTTTGCCGTGGTTTATGATGGCAAATTCTAAGAAAATTACATCCCAGTTTACAATTATATTTTGTTTTACGACTGGGAATTTGACCACCACCACCATTTTAGAGTCTAAAATTTAGACTCTAAAATTGTGCCTCCACCCACTGGAAGTTGTGATTCATCACTTACCCCTGTGAAGGAGAAGGTGGTGGCATTTTTGTGCCATTTCCACAGTGTCCACCACTTCTACCAGCAATGGCAAACTGTGTGGACCATATCCACTCTGTTCTGGCCTTTGTCTGAGGTCACCCTGCGGTGCTACAGCCAGGAACAGGCACCTCTCTGGAACTTCCTGGTTATGTGCCAGGTGCCCAGGTGCTCATTCCTAGATGTAGCACCATGGGGTGACCTCAGATGAAGATCACAAAAGAGCGGATGTGGTCTGCACAGTCTGCTGCTACCGGTAGAAGGGGCAGACACTGTGGAAACTGCAACAAAAATGCCTCCACCACCACCACCGCTGCCACTGTATGGGCTCCCCTGGTGCCTGGACAAACCGATCAGGAAGAAGAAGCATCATGCAAAAGATAGGGAGATTGCTTCTTCCTTTACTGTGTCATTTTTATCGCTCTCCAGCATTGGGGGTCATCTGGGGGGAAAGGAGCTGTAGAACATACCCTTTTCTCCAGCCCCTCACCAGCTGGTGGGATCGATTGAGGGATGGGGGATGATCATGTCTGGTTTGGGGGGGGTAGTTTTATTTTATTATTATTATTATTGGTCTGGTTGGAACCGTTTTTTATTTTCAGTGGATTCCTATGGGAAAACATGCTTTGGTTTACAATTCTTTTTGTTTACGATGATGGCTGTCAGAACGGACCAAGATTGTAAACCAGGGTTTTACTGTATTTTCAATTTGTACCTATACAGAAGGAATAGAGTTAACTTTTTCTTCTTACATCACATCTCACGAGTATTATATGTGAAGCCCAAGAATATCAGGGTTGTTCTCTCTCTCTCTCTCTCTCTCTCTCTCTCTCTCTCACACACACACACACACACACAGGAGCTACCATATTTGCCGGTGTACAAGACAACTGGGAGTATAAGACGACCCCTCAACATTTCCACTCAAAATATAGAGTTTGTTATAAACTCACTGTATAAGACTACCCCCTCTTCCGCACACCTTCCACACACCAAATAAAACGTAAAAGAACATCAGATTTGATTTCAACATGTTAATTTATATTCAAATGCTTATGACATGCAGAAAGACTGTCACAAGGCTGTATGTTATCAAACATGTACAGTAAACATAAAACAGTGCATGTTTATTAAACGCAATTAACCAAAGACAATTCACTAAAGCTGAATGGAACAATAAACCTATGCGAGCTGCCATGCTGTTTGTTTTTTAATTTGTTAACCAAACTGGAACTGTCAATGATAGAAGGAAGATAACAAATAGAGGGAGAGAGCAAGTGCCAGGCAAGTCCCTAGCAAGTTTGCTGGCATGACAGTTTCCCTTTAAAAGCCTTCAAACTCCTGTTCGTCATCTGATATTAAAAGTTGTTATCCGATCCATCTCATAGGACCTTAACGTTATTCGATGCAATTCTCCTCCCCAGATTGCTTAACGTTACGCGAGGTAAATGTTATCTGAGGTAAACGTTATCCGAGGTACTACTGTATTTTATTCAACTGAAGTGCACCTGGCATACAAGACGGCCCCTCCACTTGGAGGCATGTTTTTCAGGGGTAAAAAGTCGTCTTATACCCCAGCAAATACGGTAGCTTATGCCAACTTGGGAAAGGAGAAACTGAGGACTGAAAATATTAAACCCATCCACTGCTGCTATGCCTCCAATCCACACTGCTTCTATCTCACTGGTCCTAAAAAAGAAAAAAAGAAAGCTTCTAGAGACTGATGATCTCCATGTCCCATTTACATTTGGCCCTCAAAGAGAGGGTGAAGTGATCTCCCATTTTCTATTCACATGAGAGAATATTTAAACAAACACCACCCCATATGTAGGATTCAAAGGAAGATTGTCATATTTGATTCTTTATATTAATATTTTCAAAGACTGAACACACTCCCTATTTCCCTGCATTTTCTGCTTTTCACCCTAAATGAGATTATGAAATACAGACATAATTATGGTGTTGTATCATTGGTTTTCTATACATTTTATGGTTTGAATTGTTATTTGCAATTTATTCCCATGGGGGAGAGGAAAGGGGGGGAGAATAGTTCATTATCTGGACTATATCAAGCAGTCTGACTATGAAGTCTGACTGTGAAATATGTTTTGATTGCCAAGGATTAGTTCTCTTTAATTAACAAGGGCCAACGATCCTTTTTCACATGCTAAACCACACTCCTTTAAAAATTATGAGTCTTAATATGCACTAAATGTGTGCTATATTTTTAGCAGAGATTTTTAAAATAATGATCAACTTGATTACACATTTAATAATATTGTTTACAAGTACTGTATAGGTAAAATCAAAACAAGTTTAAATTATAGTAACAGATAGAACATATGTAACTACTGAAAAGCCTAAGAAAAAGCCTTAGAATATGTTTTTATCCACATGCCATCTTGAAATACATGGTGCTATGATTATACTCAGTGTGTTAATTGCTTAGTCATAGATACAGTCATAAGAAAAATATCAGGATATCTCTTTTGCCATGAATCCATGTATAACTGAGATTGCTTGAACCTGTATACTAAAGAATATTGTGATAACTGGGTGTAAAATATTCTGTATAAAGAATCTTTCAAAGGAAACTTTAAAGGGTTCATCACAATAATAAAAAAACTATCTCATTCTGACTTTTTCATCAAGGATTTAAAAGCCCATATTGTGCATTTACAGTCATATCTTAATAAAATTGAGAATGATCTTCTGAAAATAGAAATGTTGGTTATGTTGATTTTTAAAGCATATTAGTCATGGATTATTTATTCTATAGCCAAGCATGCAATTTTTTAAAAATAAAGAAACATCATAAGCATTGGGTAATTTTTTCATCTGGAATTTCTTTATAGAGCTGTAGTTATTCTGCAGTTTTCCCTTAGGTTTTTGTTTTGTTTGGCTTCATTACTAGAGGAAGAATGAATTTCTAAAGAATCTAGGGAATTTACATTTCTGGCTATTTTTGCAGCTGTATTTGTGTAACCCACTACAGTTCACTTGACTCATAAATGTGATAATTTGAATATCGTGGAAATTTATACTGTTCCTAAGGATCAGATTATATTTTTTTCTCTCAGACTAGACAAATCTGTTTTTATATGTTAGGAAGAATTCTAGAATCTCAGTTTGATTCTGCTGGCTAACGACTAAAATACTATTCATAATCGGAAGATTATTTGAGGATCTATAGTGGTTTGCAGAAATTAAGTTCCTAATACCTCCCAGAAATGGCTTCAATTTCCTTCTTCTTCTAGGCAGCTTTTCATCTTATTAAAGGGATTGTGGTGGCTAAGAATCTTGCCTTGTTAGCTGGAAGGTTGGCAAGTCGGCAGTTTAAGACCAGAGTACTGCATGATGGAATGAGCACCTGCCTCTGTCCCAGCTCCTGCTAATCTAGCGCAATGGTGGCAAAACTATAGCAGAATGGGCACTCAGAGCCCTCTCTATGGGCATGCATGTCATCGCCCCAGAAGGACCGTAGCCAGGGTTCTAGATTTGGGAGGGCAAAAAAAATTTTCAGGAGGGACAACAATGTCACATGCACATGTATAACATTGGCATCCCGGGGTAGGTTGGGGGGGTGAGCTGTTCGCTCAGGAGGGTTTTTGAGCATGCGCGCACGTGCACGCACGCACGCACACACACACACACACACACACAGAGGCTACAGCCCTACACCCCAGCACAGAGTTTGCTCTAGCCCTGTGTCCAACACCCCAATGGGAACACCTTCTCTCTTCCCCTAGCACCCTTCTGTGGCATGGACGGCAGCCTGTTGAGTTTGGGCACTCGGTCTATAAAAGGTTCACCATCACTTACCCAGCAGTTTGAAAGAAAGAAATTGCCAATAGATAAATAGTGACCACTTCAGTGGGAAAAGAAATTGGGGACATGAAAGTAGCCTCATTCAGGCATCTCCTGAGTGGAGTTCCTCCAGTAAAAATCATTTCAACTCAGAAAGCACCTTTAAGTGCCTCTGACATGATTTTTTTTTTACAAATCTGATTAAAACTTTCTTAGTCAAACACTGACTCTGTCTTTCTAAAATTACCATTATCATATGTTTCCCTGTATAATATTTCAACAAAGTAACAATGGGTTAGCTATCAGTGGAATGATGACAAATCTGTTCTAGAAAATTAAGACACTTGTTTAATGACATTATTTCATTTGACAAGAATTAAGGGAAGAATTTTTAATCACGTCTGAGATCTAGTAGCAAGAGGAGTCTAAAAGTTGTCTGCCTTCAAGATGAGAGAGTAGGAGATTTTCTCAGACAAAAAAGACTGCCACATTATTGAACAATTATGATTTGAGTTCTAATGGCCAATTACTCGTCTGCAACTTACAATTTGATCCATGGATGGAAGGCAGGGTCTTGCTGGAACTCTAGAGTCTTCAATAACCAAGCTGATGACTTGCACCAAACAAGTCTGGGAGCTCAACTCATAGTCAAAGTGAAAGCTGCTCAATTCCTCCTTATACAAACAGAGCTTGAATTTTTTTATTGTTTTATGTCTTTGACTTCCAGAACTACTTGATCCTGAGGATCCTCTTGAAAATGACTTTTGTTCAGCTGGCTCTATGGCATGTCAGTGCCAACATTTTGGATCCTCTGCTGTCACCTATTGTTTTTTCTTGAGTGGGTGCACCCTGCCAGGGATGTTCAGAAGAGGAGAAAGGAAGGGCACAGTAGGATGAGAGCACTGAGGTCACCCTTGCTCGAAAGCCAGTTGTATCCAACTCTAGGGTTCAGTGCCAGTGGTGGGCTCTAAAAAAATTTACTATCTCAACTTGGGCATGGTATGGTGGGCATGGCCAGGGGGGAGCACTGTGTTGCACCTGAATTAGGACTACTTTATTTCAAAACTTGGAGGGGGGGAGCCAGAATTTCTGCTACCGGTTCTGGTGAACTGGTGCAAACCTGCTGATGCCCACACTGTTCAGTGGTCATCTCTGTTTATACCCAAAGAGCCAGCGCTGTCTGCATCTGCAGACATTTCCATGGACTTGTGGCAGGCATGCCTCAACACCAGAGTGCATGGAACATTGTTTACCTTCCCACCGAAGTGATCCCTATTTATCTACTTGCAGTTTCTTGTTTTCAAATTGCTAGGTTGGCAGGAGCTGGGACAGAGACAGGAGTTCACTTTGTCATGCAGTAACCGGGAATTGAACTCTGACCTTCCAGTCAGCAAGTTCAGCATCTTAGCCACTTGAGCCACCACAGTCCCCCGAGAGCCATGAACCTGGGGGGGGGGGGCTATAGAGACACCAGGGGAGCAGCTCATTCTTTATCCCCAGGACTCAACCATCTGAGGCAATCACTTTTATGAGACAAATAATAAGGCTAGTCTCACTTTTGTCATAATATCCTGCAGCCATGCCTGAATTTCTTAAGAATGCCTTTTCTCTTAAAAGAGAGGTTGGCTATCCTTTTGCCTTATTTGGTAGATAGACAGACACACTCCACACACACACCCCATCAACTCATTAAGCAAATACAGTAGTATTAAACTGATCCAATCTGAATTACCTCCATTTCAGGGGGAAATGAGAAAAAGTAAAACAAGGATTGCTATAGGGTTAAGTTTCCTGTTCAGCCACTTTACTAACTACAGAGCACTTGAAGAGGGAAAGGAAGACATTCTGAAAATTGATGTGACCTTTCCATAGAAAGATTTTGCTTAATTGTCTTGTGGTGCTTAATAGGACAGTCCTGATGTTGATTTGGTACACATCTTCCATCTTTTTTTTTGTTACAAAGATGCATATGCAAATCATTAAAAATTTATTGTGGAGTTTGTTAATAAGAAGGTTAACACAATATGAAGACATCTGCATTTATTATCATGGAAATACATATCTTTATTATTGTGGAATGAGTGTCTTTTTTTAAAAGGCATTATTCTTTTAGACTGTGAATCAGCAAGATTATTGTCTTCTGTATGTGTGAGGATCCATGCCTGCTGTATCCTGCACTCCTCTGGGTTTTAACTATTAATTACAGTCAAGACTAAGAAGCTGCTAGACTCAGCTGAGATGGATTGACCAGATAACCCATTTACCTGGGTTTAGGAATGTTCATCATCAATATACTGTATTGTGTCTGACCCCTTAAGTTACTGACCCATAAGCTTGCTTAGTCTGAGCTGCAGAGCAATGAAGCAAAATAGGAAATGTCTGTTTCCCCACAATTTTTGGTGAGTTCCCCTGTGAAAACATGCATAAATGGCTCCATGGACCACATCTGGTGTGTGGGCTGTAGATTGTGAATGCCTGACTTAGGCCCTTGTTACCTGGTAGAACATCGCTCACTGATGAACTCGGCCAAGACAACTAAATATTTCCAAGCTTGATTATTGTGGCTGCCCACCCTGAGATAGACAACCACTCTCTGTGGTGATACAAGCATTGTGAAACTCCCTTCCACTGCAAGTCTGGCTCCCTCCCTCTCGATATTTCTCAGGTGGCCAAGCTGAAGTTTCCCAAGGAGGTGTTCATAAATATTTTGCCCCCGAGGTAATTCTGTTTTCACATTTGTTTACCTGCCGCCATTGCTATTGGGTTGCAAATAATATTTTAGAGTTGAGTTTAATGTGTTGATGCACTACAGGCTGATCAAAGATATATATATGTTATAATTGGGAGGTGGGGGGGACAAGTGCATAGACATCAAACATAATTTAATCTGTTATGATAGCTACATGTAAATCCATTACATGTCAAAGGAATTAGTGGAGGGCAAAATGCAGAAGTAGAACTGGGTCCTATTGGTGCCGCATCATCATAACAGGATAAGTTTATTTCACATAATTTTGCACAGTAACTTGTATAAGTTACTTATTTTGGTCTATAAGTCCCTGAATTCTCCAGGTAGCATGAGACAACATGGAAGCTGTGGTTTGAAAATATTTTGTTGGGGTTTTTTGGCTTTGCTTCACATTGCTTTTTTGTTGTTGTAATATTTAAATTATTGATCTTGTTGTAAGCAGCCTTGAACTCCATGGGATCAGGGAGGCTATAAATGTTTTAAAACAAATGAGGAACAGAATGTGTGGAGGTAATTGAAATTACTTCTGAGGGAGGTCACACTGAGCATCACATTAACACTGCTCAATAGCTCCACTTTCAAGAAGTAAAAGTGCTGTTTAACTTGTTACAGTCAATTCCTAATGTATCTGCTCACCCACAAAAAGTCCCATTGCCTGACTTACACTTCACAAAACACATGACTTTTGGAGCCATAATCAAATTTGAGTTGGTTTTTAATTCTTTTTATAGCAGTTCGAAAGCAAGAAATTGCAATCTTTACCTTTATGTAGTGAGATATTTTCTGATGACTGAATAATATACAAACGCAGATAATTTAATTTAATTTAATTTAATTTTTGCACTTGTATGCCACCCACTCAGGAAACCCGACTCAGGGCAGCTCAAATCACAGTTAGACAATCACAGCAATTACAAGTAATGCAATATATAAATTTTCAACATTATAATAATAATTCTAAAAACCCTATAAAAAACTGACATTAAAAATTTAAAAGATTACAATCAAAGGTGAAAAATATACCATTGGTGCCCCTCACCTACCCTACCAGCCATGTCTTTTACCCTTTCCTTAAGGGCAGCAACTCTGTCTGGAGACGCAATTCAATTGGCAGGAAGTTCCATAAGGCCGGAGCAGACACTGAGAAGCCCCTCTTTCTGGTGCTAGAGAGATGCGCCCCTCTGGCAGATGGAACAATGAGAGAGCCTCTCAGGTCTGCTCTGGTGGGATGGAGAGATGTTCTTGGGGCGACGCAGGCTCTTAAGTATCCTGGCCCACTACCATGTAGGGCTTTGAAGGTAATAACCAGCACCTTGAATTGCACCCGGAGGCATACTGGGAGCCAGTGCAGCTCCCGGAGCAGTGGCGAGGCTCGGGCATAACGCACCCCAGCACCACCAGAGCAGCTGCATTCTGGACCAGTTGCTGCCTCCGAATGGTCATCAGGGGCACCTCCCATGTAAAGATAAAGATGCCACCCTTATTAAACAAACAAGGACAGCCATGTGATCCATACACAAAACAAATTGGGCCCCACCCTCCTGGGACCGGGTGAAAAGCCGCAGACTGCACTGGGCGGCCGGACACCGCTGCCCAGCTGGCCTTGGGTCTCACCCTCCCGGGACTGGGTAAAAAGCCTCAGGCTGTGCCACCCAGATTGCCTCGGCCCCCACCTTCCCAGGGCCAACATGAAAAGCTGTGGACTTTGCCAGGCAGCTGGATACCGCCACCCAGCTGGTCTTGGGTGCCACCCTTCTGGGGCCGGGGAAGGGTCCCCTCACCTAGTGCCCGCTCGGAGGGAAGTGACTATAACTTTCCACTCAGAGGGAAGTGATTGTAACTCTTCACTTGGAGGCAAGTGACTGTTTTGTAATTGTAATTGTTTTATGATATGCACTGATGATATTGATGTATTTGTTGTTATTTTGCTGCATTGCATTATATTGTATTTTCTGTTGTAGTTAATTTTAAATGTATTGTGATATATTGTGATTGCTATTAGCCGCCCTGAGTTGCGTAGTCGAGTGGGCTGCATACAAGTTCAATCAATCAATCAATCAATCAATCAATCAAATCTGAGGGAATATGCAAAACTTGGGTTTCCTGTGTTTACTAAATGGGGATAATACCAGATGCAGCCTGCTGTTTTTCACATTACACCTCTAAGCAGCAAAGCCTGGCAGAACATATAATAATAATAATAATTTCATGTGAGAAATTATTCTAGGTTGAAAGGATTGTTGTAGAAGAAACTCTGCTAAGGGAACACTCAAATGACGCTACCTTCATGTCCCCAAGATCTGAGACAGAGCTGGGACAGAGACGGGCACTCAATCCATCATGCAGTACCTGGGTCTTGAACTGCCTACTTGACAGCCTTCCAGCTAACAAAGCAAGCTTCTTAACCACTGAGCCAATGTATAATTTTACTACCTTATCCACAAGAAATTGATGCGTGTCTGAAGAAGTTATCTTGAATCATGAAAGCTCCTGCAATGTTTGATTTTTTTAAGTGATCCAATAAAGGCATTGCCTTTCTCCTGCATTTGTTTTGCCCTTATTAAAGAACAGCTTTCTCTATCAATTCCTACATATGTGATTTTTAAGTACTGAGCCCCCTCTGCTGTTTGTTGGGAGTAATTGCTAGAGTAGTTTTCTCTTCAGGAAAAAGTAAAAACAGATATGGTCTTAACACTACAACATCTGCTCAAGATCTTTTTTGGAATTCTTCAGTTTCTCCCTCTACTCTGCCTTCTCAAGTTGCCAAAACATAAGAAGGGTTCTGTTGGATTCAAAAGCTTAATCTTTAAAAAAAAATAGTGGTCCAGTAAAGCTTTTTTCAGTCTTGTTTTTGAATTTCCCACTCTGCACTTTGACACATAAATTGGGACGTCATACATAATCTATTTAAACTTTTCTGGCCAATACACGAAATCCATTGATCCGACATCCCTGATATGTAGCCATGCAGCCTGTTTTGTCATCTGGGCAATCTGTTCCTCTGTTGAGAATTTTGTGCTATCAAATAGTTCTCCTTAACATTTAACCATAATCCTTTTTCATAATACAGACAAATCTCACATAAAGAGCACCTTGTTTATAGAGTAACTCGCTTAAAGAGCAGGATTTTCTCTGAATGTTTGCTTTGCTTAACAAATAAAATAAAGCAAAAACTCGCTTAACAAATAAATCGGGGTTTGCAATCCTCCCACCAGAAGTCACAATTGGTCACTTACAATGGTGTTTCTCTTAAAGAGCAAACTCACTTAAAGAACAATCCTGTGGAACGCATTATGCTCGTTAAGCGAGGTACAAGTGTACATGAAATATTTGGTTCAAGCCCTGTCCTCGAGAGTGAAAGAAACAAACTGGCTACTTTGAAGGAGTAGCAATGATCAATTTTGATCAATTTCCTTTATTTGCATCAAAACATTATTTGCGTTATAACAAACACAAATGAATGTTTGGTCGCTTTGGAAACAGAATAATGGGTTGAACCTTAAGAGGAACATCAGTACTTTTCTGTTACTGCCTGTGGATTTGATTCAGGGCGATGCGGTCTCTTAAGTAACCTGGCCCACTACCATATAGGACTTTAGAGGTAATAACCAGCACCTTGAATTGCATCGGGAGGCAATTCTCATTTTCTAGCACCAGTGACAATAATAAAACAAACACCAAAGTATTACATCTACCCGGCCCACCAGAGTGGACCAGAGAGGCTCTCTGGTTGTGCCATCAGCCAGAGAGGCACGTCTCTCTGGCACTAGAAGGAGTGTTTTTAAAATTGTTGAAAATCGCCCTGGGTCCCTTCTGGGAGGAGGGCGATAAACAAATATAAATAAATAAATAAATAAATAAATAAATTACAGCAGCTTTGGGGCTAACAAACCTATTTCAGTGTGAGCTTTGATAGTTTGAAATCTACTTCTTTAGACACATATTTTAGCACTCACAAGTCTGAGACTTTTAAGTTCATCAGTATTGCTAGATTGTGGCCTTCAGTTATATCTGCCAGAATGACAGAATTTAGATTCCTGTTCAGACTCTTTAGGCTAATAGCATCTTTCTCACCAAACTGACATCTGACACTGCAGATACCATGCATAGTGGTAATACTGTATGTGACATTTGTTTATCACTATAGTGATCGTTACTACTTTTCAGTTCCTTCTGGAAAGAAGCATATAGAAAAGAAGGCAGGGATAGGCCTACACATCTAATCTTTCCTGTTGCTGGTCAAAGTTATGATTGATATCTACCTACAAGCTTCAGATGAATAATGTTATTTCTTTTCACAAGTTCCACCTCTTCTTCTTTCGTGTCCCAATCAAACCCTGGACTGCCAAAATGAAGCCACTTTCTTGGCTTTCTTGTTGGCCAAACTGAAGTTCTCAGTGGTGCATGTTTCTAGCATCATGTCACTATATGCATGGCTGCATTAACAGCAATGTCAACTTTTTTTGCATGTGTGGATGCGCTCCATACTGGAGCAGCATACTCTGCTGCAAAGACGCTCAGGGCTAAAGCTCATGTACACAGCATGGATAATTGAGTTCCACATTTGTAGTTTGTGAGTTTCCTGATGATGTTGTTCCTTGTACTAACTTTGGCTTTGGTATTTGGGTAGTGCTGCTTAAAACAGAGTGTCCAGTCAAGCTTCAGACCAAGGTATTTTGGTGCTGGGCAATGGTGTAATCAGTTCCCTTGTCATGTAACGTCCAACTCAACCTTTGCCTCTCAGTTTCGAAGGTGAAAAGCACACACTTGAGTTCCACTCCATCATCAAGCTCTACTGTATTTCTTAATGGCATCTGCCCCAGGAGATGAGTGGAGGATGAGTGTTTTCCCCTAACTGAACAATGAATCTGCACTCCTGTGCTGTAGCTTACTGCCAGTGTGGGAATTTTAGAGTACTTCTTCCCTATGTAGTACATGTTTGCTGGATGAGGTTGACCTCTATGCAACACTATCATAATAGAGTACAACCAAATGTTAGGCCTTTATATCTGGTATATTTATATCCACAGGCAATATAGTGTGATACACTCAACATGTCTTCATTTAGGTTCTTTATTCTTACTCCTGCTTCTGCAACTACACTTGTCCTTTCTTCAGGGCTCTACACGTCTGCAATGCATATGGCAAAGTTTGGTATTGACTTTGATATAACAGTATCAAACCCGTTTCATTATGCTTAGAATTCTCTCACACTCCTGGCTATTTGGTGAGCTGATGCCATATGGAAGAAGACATTATGCTATTTAGAGCAAGGCAGAGAGCAGAGCACTGATATCACAGTGTGAGCTTTCTTGCTGCACAATGCCTGGCAGCAGCAGTTCCCCCTTCCAGCCATTGTCTACCCTTCACCCTGGACATTGCAAGACTCTTAGACTTTGCTCTGAAATCTTAGGATGCTAGAGATAACACTAGATATATCAGATGCATGATGCTTCTGGTTAGGTCATGAGATTGTGAAAGTACAGTGCTACTGCATTCCAGCTGAACTGCCTCATTTCCTCACTCCCAGCATTGAGCAAGATCAACCCTTTTGATTGCTGGCTGGCTTGAAAGGATGCCAGCTAACACATTACTGTGTTTCACTGCAGCTTTGTTTAATTAGCCTAAAACATATATACTGTGATAGCTGATACCCAGCAACTGCTGAGGGAAATCCTATTTCAAATGCCAGTCACAGCATGTCTTAACATTTCTTGTTGCATGGGTAAATCCTCAATTGTTGAAAAACAAAAGTATAGGAGAAGGTTGCATAATACTGCATACAATAAATATGCTAACTCTCCAGTGTTCATTTCCCTGTGCATTGGTTGACCTGCAGTACTGCAACTAAAAGGTTGTGAGTTTGATCCTGGCCATGGATCAAGGTTGACTCAGCCTTCCATCCTTCTGAGGTCAGTAAAATGAGTAGGCAGCATTTTGCAAAATGCTAATTAACTTGTTAACCACCCAGTGAGTGCACTAAGCACAATGGGGTGGTATATAAGTGTGATTGCTTTGCTTCATTTAAGAGGTTAATAAAACAAATCTAAGGTGAGGAGGACATAACAGACGATCTCCCACACTTAAGCCCTGTTGTCTTATGATCAGAGCCAGGAAAAAATGTTATTTCTGACTGACAGTTCCCAAAATCTCCCCTGCCAGCATAGCCTGGTTGTCTTAACAAGATTCACCTTACCATATTCTGGACACCTTCAGTGGCCAACACTAATGGTTATCTTGGCTGAGGAATTCTGTCCAATAGTCCCCAATACGTAATATTTCAAAACTCTAAAGAAGCCAGATTGTTAGATTGTTGAAAGAATCCCCATGGTGGAATTGAGGATTCTGGCCATGTATTGGGCAGAATAAGCCCAAACTGTCCCAACTTCCCATTACTTTTGTTTTGTTTTTATCTAAAAGTTTCACACTTGCTATCTGAACAGGATTTAAAGGTTATACGTAAAACATTTGATAGATTATATAGATGGGGAGGAGGAATTCCCCCAAAAGCAAATCTGCCACGTTAATGTGTTTGGTAGTATTTTAAAGACAGGCACTTTTGATTTGGAATGATTTGGTGATCCAAGCGATACAGTTGGAAGTCCTATCCAGGTGTCTGGAGGCAGTAAGGGTCTGGATTGGGGACAACGGGCTACAACTAAATCCTGGCAAGACTGAGTGGCTGTGGGTTGGGGGCCCCATGTAATCAAATGAGCTACCATCTTTGGAGCTGGATGGGGCTTTTTTGCCTCAGACAGACCTGGTGCGTAATTTGGGGGTCCACCTGGACTCACGACTCCTGCTTGAGGAGCAGGTGGTAGTCATAGCTAGGAGGGATTTTGCACAACTTTGTGTCATTCACCAAAGATGCCCACTCCTCGACTGGGACTCCTTGCTTACAGTCACACATGCTCTGGTCACCTCCAGACTGGATTACAGTAATACCTCGGATAACGCTAAGATTTGGTTCCATAAGTCTTGGTGTTATCCGATTTTTAGTGTTATCCGATGCATGTTAAAATTCTATGGGATGGATCGGATAACGTTAAAGCTCCATAGAGATACATTGTAACCGCACAGGCTTTAGCAGTTGTTATCCGATCCATCCCATAGGACCTTAACGTTATTCAATCCAATTCTCCTCCCAGATTACTTAACTTTATGCGATTTGAGCATTATCCGAGGCAAACGTTATCCGAGGTATTACTGTATTGTAATGTGCTCTACATGGGGCTGCTCTTGATGACCATTCAGAGGCTGCAGCTGTTTCAGAATGAGGCTGGCCATGTAGTGGTGGGGTGCGGGCATTATGCCCGTGCCTTGTCCATGCTTAGAGAGCTGCATTGGCTCCCAGTTTGCCTCTGGGTGCAATTCAAGGTGCTGATTATCACCTTTAAAGCCCTACATGGTAGTGAACCAGGATACTTAAGAGACCGCATCACCCCAAGGAGATCTGTCCGTCCCACCAGAGCAGACCAGAGAGGCTCTCTTGCTGTGCCATCAGCCAGAGAGGCGTATCTCTCCAGCACTAGAAGGAGGGCCTTCTCTGCGACTGCTCCACCCCTATGGAACCTCCTACCACTTGAATTACGTATGCAGATAGAGTTGCTGTCCTTTAGGAAAGGAGTGAAAACCTGGCTGGTGGGATGGGTTTGGGGGACAGGTGGTATAATGACCCCAGCCCGTTGGCTTATCTGAGATCCCTTGTCCTTAGCTGTAATTTAGTATAAACTTTTAATCTTTAATCTTTTAATTTGTTTTAGCTAGTTTTAAACTCTCGATTAATAACTTTTTAGATTGGTTTTAACTGTTATTGATGTAAATTGCCCTGGGTCACTTTGTGAGAAGGGCGATGAATAAATTTGATAAATAAATAAATAAATAAATAAATAAATAAATAAATACATACATACATACATACATACATACATACATACATACATACATACATACATACATACATACATACATGGTAGTGGGGCAGGATACTTAAGATACCGAATCACCCCAAGGATATCTGCCCATCCCACTAGAGCAGACCCGAGGGGCTCTTTAAAAATATCAAGTGCTAGAGAGGCTCACCTCTCTAGCACTAGAAGAAGAGCCTTTTTGGTGTCTGCTCTGGCCTTATGGAACTTCCTGCCAGTTGAACTGCGTCTCCAGACAGAGTTGCTGCCCTTCGGGAAAGAGCTAAAAAACTGGCTGGTGGGAAAGTTGTGGGGAGGTAGCGAGGGAGCAACCACCACCACTTCACTGGCTCATTTAGTGGAGGATTACACATGCTTGTAAAAGTTTTTAACTAGATTTTTAAATTGGTGCAGGAGGGAGGTAATTTTTTCACTGTTTTTAGGAATTCTAGGGGTCTCTATAATTTTAAATTTTGGGGGGTTTTATGTATGCAGCCCAGAGTCGCATGTCGATTGGAATGGCTATACAAATTAAACAAATAAGCAAACAAACAAACAAACAAACACGTTTTTGCAGCCCACAAAAAGCTTTTGAGAAAAAAACAACATATTAGCATTTAAGCAGCCAGAATACTTTGTTGTTTTCACTATAATAGATGACACAAATACTGCTGCCACTGCAAACATTTCTACCATGTTAGAGGAAGATAAATTTACAACATTAACATTTCTATTCTTAATTTTTAACCACTAGAGAGAGAGCTGTAGCTTGCCTCTCCCTCATAACTAGTTGGCATTTTCTTTGTCAAAGTATTGTTTATCAGATCTTTCTGTTTGCCACAAATGAACTGATGCAGATATGTTTTTATTCTGTAAACATTTGAACAGCTTTTTATACAGATAAAGAACTCTTAATGGGATCCACAACCCATCAGTATATCCTTACAGTTGCCTCTCTTCTAGTCTCAGCAATGTTCCTACCTGTTTTTCAGAAACTAGCATTACATCTACAACAGTTTCATTTAACAGCAAACGATTCTATTTAGCATGTTATGTCATGAGCTTATTGTGGTAATTCAAGCTCCACAATGCCAAGGTATTGTGTGCTCTCAGCAAGTGTGTCATTTAGGCATTATGGATGTGGGATGTGCTACAGTTTGCCAGTTTTAGCTAGACAGCTCTCAGTCAGAGTGGTGGGGTTTATTCATTCATTCATTCATTTATAAATAAGACAAACTGACATTGTTCTCTGGAAGACATAAGTGATATCACAGGCCACCACTACCAGTTTTTTAAACTGTGTGTATTGTCTAGTGCCAGAAATTTTAAAATAAAATAAACAAAAATTAGGCTCCGTTGGCATCCCTTCAGAAAACAATGTCTTCCTATGGTCACAAAGGACACAAACTTTATGGACCCATTCCAAAAATGTTGAGAAATATGTAGTGTAGCAGTTTTTGCTGGATGGTGGCATATTAATTTGATGAATGGATTAATAAATAGGGGTACTGGTATACTACCAAGGGGACTAGAGATCACATTGTTCTCCCCAGCCATAGTGGAACTGGACCTACTGGACCTGCTTGCAACTGATATTATAACTTCAGAATTATAAAGATGGAAGGGACAGCTGTGGTCACTTTATATTTCAGCCACATGTACAGACTTCCAAAAGAGTCAGTCAGACTGACAGATCAAACAGATCACCTGATACTTCTGTTTACTAACAAACAGTTCTAAGAATGTGGCCCATAGAGTTAGATAAGTGTTTATCAGTCATTCATCTTTTGAATGCTTCTTTCATCTTCTCTTCTATGTTCTTTTTGTCCTTTTTTGTGAGATGTACTTGGGAGCATCTAGTTATTTCATACTGTTTTTTAAAATTGGATGCTGCTGTGTAAAACTTATTTATTTGGACTTCTCAGGTAGCCCTGCAATATGTTCCTTCTGCATATTACTTTTACTAATTCATTTATATGTAACCACTCTAATCTTTGAAACAAGGTAGCTGTTATTATTAGTATTTTGGGCTCTATGAACTATGTGATATCTCATAAATATTTGACTGGACATTTAATATGTTCTCACTGTAATTTCCAAACAGGCTTGTCATCTAAGAATTACACATCTGAAGCACACCTTTTGAATATCCACACATAGATTTGCCTTGAAAGAAACAAGGTAAATGTAAGCTGTTTCTCTCTCCCCCCCCCCCCAGACTTGTCATCATACCCTTCCTCACCTGCTTGCTATAGCAAGTAGGTCATTGTGTGCAATAAGTATACTGTATATTGCACTGATAATTTTCAATCCCATTGTACAAGTTGCAATGAACAAAATGTAACTCAAAAGGGAAGTAATAATATCTACGATTTTCTGTCTATATTCTCAAGTTCCAAGAGATTACAAGTTAACACAAGGCATACCGTACTATGAAAACAAATCTTGGAGGCTTAATTGATTGTAATCAGCATGTGAAAAACTCAACATGTGTTTCCCTGCTTAAAACAGCCAGTTTTGGTAATTGAGGATCAAACTAAGTGGTGGCTGGTTAAAAGCTGATAGTATATTAATTTTCCATTGACACAGGTTCTTCTGATTTCTTCACAAAAGCAATCAGACTTGGAGACCATGTTCCTATTTAACTCTAAACCTCCAATCACAAAAACAGAGTAAGCTAATTTGCAAACTAAATGAGATACAAAAAGCTCATGAAACAACTAGCAAACATCTTACAGAAAGTAGGGAATCTGCTTTTTGAAAACTTACTTTCTGTAATATCTGCTTTCACCATGAGGGGCATCTCTAAGCTAACAGGGTTTGACAAATTTTTCACTAAGATGTTGCATGATGGTGGCTCCTGCCCCCATCTCCTTCACAACCTCATGACTTCACAAGCAGGAGACATGAAGGCTATTATTCCCTACCATGTAATCGCAAGCAACAGCAAAAAGGATAAGCAACAAAATGGATAAGCAACATGGTCAGGGGACTATGGGCAGTATAGCCCTGCTTTGTTCTTGGGTGGAGGCTTATCCATTTATCTAAGAGTATGTACCATCACAACGTAGTGGTTAGAGCACTAAAGATATAAATATCTTTTCTTATGTTTGTAAGTGAGGTATAAAAATTAAATCTCCTAATCCCACAAGAGGCCAATATATTTTATGGTGCTCTCAATAAGAAAAGAGAACAAGGACAGTTTTCACCCAAATTAAACAAAATTCTGAAGATAGCACTTTTCATGAAATTAACATAAGTGACTATTTCTTTGTTGCAAGTCTTTAGAGGCTTAGAAGCATCAGAGTGGTTGCGTGCATCTTTTTATGTAACCAGACAATGTCACACAGTATTACATACACAGGAATACATTAGCATTTCTATTTTCCTCTTTAGTCAACAAAGCTCCCAGAGCAGGTTCTATAAATTCAGTAACATCAATAAAAATGACAGCATCAATAAAACAATAAAAAACAGTGGAGATACTAATCTAGTTATAGAAACACATTAAAAGTAAAGCCTGTACACATAATTTTTTCTCACCTGACATTAAAACAAACTCAGCCCTATGTGAATTTCCTTTGGCATTAGGAGAGAAGCACACTAAAGTTTGGGCAGAGAACCTATAATATCATATTTCTGACATGAGCTGTTGACCTGAGAGTAAATGAACTAGAGATAGGAGAGGTTACTTTTAAAGACTGCAGTTGCACAAACGTACAGTATACCTTTTTTAATGAGGAAAATAGCTTTTCTGAAAGGAGCCTGGGGGGATGGACTAGTTAGGTTGGACTTTGCACTTCCAGAGACAAAGGAATAAATTGTGACCCCCTCCTTTTCAATGTTCAAACTCTGGCATCTGGTTCTGACCAGAGATAGTGTTCTTCTGACTTCCATAGCTTTAGAAGGGCCACATCCTCCAGCTGAGAAGGTACAACCTCATTCAGGATGGGGGATTGAAAGATATGGATCACACACAGCTCTGCTTCCAGAAATTTCCAAGAAGCAATTGTTTTTTTAAAAAAAGGGGGGGCATTCATATCTTTCTAATTCTCCCTCTATCACTCATTTACCATACCAAACTAGCAAGGTTGAAGCCATTGGACTTTCTAAGTAGCCAAGGCTATTACATCATCTCGCACCTCCATACGCACATCTCAGTTTTCATTGTCAGCTGCAAATATGTGCACAGTAGCTAGGAGCGAAATTAATTCTTTTAGTTGCAAGTCTTCCCTGTTGTAGAGCAAAGTGGTTTATCTTGAATGAGAAATTAATTTTACATAAAGTCTGATCTCCTTTTATTAATATAGATTGATTCAGCTGCCTAGCTGGGGTGCTAGCTAGGGTGACTATTAAATTTAGCACCTGTGCTTCCATATTTACCACTACTTACAAATGCGAGAGTCTTGTCTGACCTCACTTGGCTCAGCTTCTGATCAGTTCACAAAATGACAATTCGAGGAAGGAAGCAGGTGAGGCAAGGCTCATACATTCTCAGTTGTACAAAAAGGGGCTGGAGGTAGACACATTGGAAATGGTAAATTTAGGCTTTTATAAGAGCATCAGTCCTCTAGCTGTGAAGGAAGAGGTAGAGAAAGAAAGGAGTAGCAGGGAGATTGAAAAATCAGGGGCTCATCTTTTTTTATCCCCATTCATTTCATAGTGCTGGCATGTGATCCATATCACATTAGCTTTCAAGGCACATAATCTTGATTTTACAAATGTTTGGCCTACTCAGGTAGGTCTTAAACAGATCTCCTTCTGTCCATGACAGCAACAACTTTCCTTTGACCGCTGTATTCTTCTATAAGTCATGACTTTCTCTGTAGTTGCAAAAACTTGCTTTGTAGAAGCCTGTGCATGGACATCCTCGCTTGAATGGTATGAAAAGGAAAACCTTTGAAAAAAGCAGGCAAATTTTGACTTGTCTTCCACTGTATAGGAAAATTCTTTATTTCTATGGCTGTGTGTGTTCAAAGTTTAGTAATGACTCATACTGTGCTTGGAAATGAAGAGAGTGTTCTTTTGTTTTATTGGTTTGTGAAAGTTGCCTTTCAGTCACATTCTTAATGCCACCTGCATCACCTCCATTGTTGCCATGAAATAGTGTCATCCATAGCATGAATGGGGTTACTTGCTTTAATCTAGCCTTGACTATCTGGGTGCTGAAGTTCCATAGCTGCTTTTTCATTATTTTTCATTCCTAGTTATGCATTCTATCAACAAGCTCAGTTAACTGAAGTTACCAGATAGCTTTTATGTTTTTAAAATCTGTATCATACTTATTTGCAGCTCTGCACCTTGTTCTCAAGTGAAATGATAAGGCAGAAGCTTTTTGAATCTTTTCTTATTAAGGAAGCAGAATGCAAGGGTTAGACATAAATTATCTTCAGTACAATTTCTTATTGGACAATTGGTTCCAAGAATGAACTTAGAGCTAATACAATGTGATGACATAATGATATTCCATGTTAATGTAAAATGTTTTATTTAATACCATTGTTATTTTTTTGATAACCTAATGCCCTGAATGCAAACCTTGTCAATCCAGGTGTTTAGGAACTTCAATTCCCAGAAGCCCTGATCAGCAGGAGTGCTGACTTGGGCTTCTGGTAGTTGTAGTCCAGGAACACCTGGAATGCCAAGGTTCACCATCACAGGCCTAGTGGGATTTTCTTTTGTTATTTATGTATTTGAATTTATATTGCCGCCCCCTTGCCAAGGCGACTCCGGGCGGCTCACAAATATAAAAAAAAATCGGAGAACACTAAAAACAAGGCGTTAAACTTTAAAAACCATTAAAACCATTAAAATGCCCTCCTAACAACCACAAATTGAATTGAAGCCCCCCCTCACTGGCTCATTTGAGGGCTAACTAAAAGCCTTGATAGCCCTCAAATGAGCCAGTGAGGGGGGGGCTACCATGCTGGCAGCATCCCTCACCTGCTGCACAAGCCAGGTTTCCAGATCTTTCGTGAAGGTCAGCAGCTCTGCCTGGAGACTCAGATCAGTTGGCAGGAGGTTCCATAGGGCCCGAGCAGATACTGAAAAGGCCCTCCTTCTAGTGCTAGAGAGGCGAGCCTCTCCAGCCAATGGAACCATTAGGGAGCCCCTCTGGTCTCCTCTGGTGGGACAGGCAGATGTCTTTGGGGTAACATAGTCTCTTAAGTAACCTGGTCCACTGCCATGTAGGGCTTTAAAGGTAATCACCAGCACTTTGAATTGCACCCATAGGCACACCAGCAGCCAATGCAGCTCCCGCAACAGGGGTGAGGCATGGGCATAATGCCCACACCCCATCACCATGCAGGCAGCCGCATTTTGAACCAGTTGCAGCCTCTGAACGGTCATTGAGGGCAGCACCATGTAGAGCGCATTATAGTAGTCTAGTCTGGCTGTGACCAGAGCATGGGTGACCATAAGCAAGGAGTCCCAGTCCAGGAGTTGGTGTAATTGGTGAATGACACAAAGTTGTGCAAAAGCACTCCTGGCCACAACTGCCACCTGCTCCTCAAGCAGGAGTCGTGAGTCCAGAAGGACCCCCAAGTTACGCACCAGGTCTATCTGAGGCAAAAAGGCCCCATCCAGTACCAAAGATAGTAACTCCTGAGATAACGCAGGGCCTCTGACCCACAGCCACTCAGTCTTGCCAGAAATCAGTTGTAGCCCGTTGTCCCCATCCAGACCTAGCCTCCAGACACCTGGACCGCATCGCTTGGATCACCATGGGCTGAGATGTACAATTGAGTATCATCTGCATATTGATGATACTTCACCCCGTGGAAACGGATTGTCTCCCCCAGAGGTTTCATGTAAATATTGAATAAGAGAGGTGAGAGCACAGAGCCCTGCAGCACCTCATATTGGAGAAGCCTAGGGCTGGACCACTCACCCTCCAAAACACTGACTGGGGCTGGCCCCTCAAAAATGAGGAAAACCAGGACCACAGAGGGGTCTGGATCCCCAGTCCTTGGAGCCATTGCAGAAGGATACTGTAGTCGATGGTATTGAAAGCCGCTGAGAGGTCAAGAAGAGCAAGGATGGACGGATTACCTCCATCCCGCTCATGCCAGAGATCATCCAACAACGCAACCAATGCAGTCTCAGTACCATATCCAAGTCTGAATCTTGACTTATGTATACATAAGACACACTAGGGTTTTTTGATCTAAAAAGAAAAAAGAAACCAGAACAGTACATATGAGCTTGAGAAAAATGGGACCTTCATACTAATATCTTTGTCAAAGAGCAGTTTGGAAATCTTAAGTCTAAAACTAGAATTGCCAATGAAAGTGAGCAATAAACATCTAATTTAAGACTCCACCTAGGATTTGAAGTAATGAAAATATTTTGGTAAATTGTAAGATTATTAATCAGAAAAGTGCTGATTCAAAAGTTGCCACTGAAGTTCTTTCATCACTGAGAGAAAACACTTCAGATCATTGTTTTGTGATAAGGGAAGAAATGAGAACACAACATATTTTATCTCCATACCTGTTGGACCAGACAACAGATTTGGGATTTTATTCATCTGAGAGATTAAGGCTTTAATCACATATACACTTGCCTGGCAGTAATTCCCACTATACTGTGTCTGCCTTTTATGTAGACATTATTGTACTATTGAGTTCCAAATTAAACATTGTCATTGAATAACAGAATTATGGTGCTGGAAGAGATACAAGGATCATTTACTTCAATCTCTTGGCAAAACAGGAAATTTGCAGCCAAATAGAACTACAGTATAATTCTTCTAAAGGCAGTTTTATCCATGCCAAATTATATTGCACAGTAATAGTCAGACATCCAGACAAAAGGCAATGAGAACATATACATCTTGCACCTTAGTTTTTATTTTCAAATGTTTGTTTCTAGGAATAGTAACACACACGCTGGTTTCTGTGTGTGAATGTGTATACAGAAACAGTTTATGGTGCAAATTAAATAGAGCAGATAGTGTGGCTCTGGAGGTGTGATGGATGTGATTGTTCTTTTTAGTAGTTTAGCACAGCTGCTCAAGAAGGGTCCATTATGTTTGCATTTGCAGTTTGACACAGCAGTCATTCACATTCTTCTTTCTCACTTTATCCCAGTTATGATCCAATAGTTCCCTACACAGTTCTAAAGACATAGCTTGGGGTGGACAAAGTCCAAGTCCTCTTGATGTTGTTGAGACTACAACTGAGATCAGCTCTACCAAACACAGCTAAGAGGAATTCATGGAAGAAAGTTAAATTGCAGTTGGGAAGCATAATCTTCCAATTTGGGGAGAATTGTGCTTAGTTTACCCTGCATCTGTGCCTTCAGAAGTGGGATGGGAGACCTTCTAGAGGACAGCTTTCTGTATCTCTGACTTTAGGCCAGTGATGGTGAACCTTGGCACTCCAGGTGTTCTTGAACTTCAATTCCCAGAAGCCCAAAGGCTGGAGATGACTAGGCTTGAAGCTGGGGGGTGGGTTGGGGGGTGGAGCTTGGATCAAAAACACCTCTTAGTCTTCTAAGTTTAGTTGCCAGCTAATCTTCCTCACACTAGGTCAGGCGAAAGGAACTACAGAATGAACTCACCAAAATGTGCCTTCATTTTGGCAGTTTCACATCTGGCCTAGACATGTAGTAGTAGTCTTATTTTACTTCACTTTGTTAAGAAGCATCTTGAGTTTTTGATTTACTTCCAACTATAGGTCACACGACCTAGGGCTGTGATGGCTAACCTTAGCACCCCAGGTGTTCTCGAACTCACTTCCCAGAAGCCCTGGTCAGCAGGAGTGTTGACTTGGGCTTCTGGTAATTGAAGTTCAAGAATATCTGGAGTGCCAAGGTCCACCATTACTGGCCTAGGGCTTGTGTGAAATGATGTTCAACATTTGGTAAGCCACATGTTCCTCACCCGTGCTTCAACATAAGGAGAGATGTGAAAAGCTAAATGAAGCCTGAGGTACAACGAATGAATAATATTTTAGTTGCTTTGCATGTCTGGCTTGCAGAAGGCAGATAGGAAAAAGTTGCCTACGTAAATCACACTGAAAGAATGCTATTTTTTTTTTAGCCTAAGGTAAACATTCTATGTTTAAACTGCTGTGTGCTCATTGTGCAATGCTAGAACTACCTGAAAATCAAGTTAAACTTTCACTTCCTCTTATGGTCTATGCACAACTTAAATGGGTAGCTCAGAAGCCTGTTTGACTCAATGCTCTTGAAGTGAACATAACCTAGGAGTTTAGTGGCATGTTATAACATTTTCAGCACTGATATAAATAACTTAAGATAAGGCTTCTATGTTCCACAGATTTTTACAGGCATTTGTGGTGATAGACCAGCTATGATTAATGATGTTAAAAGAGGTTGCTGACATATCCGAGTGCATAACATAGCCTCCCTTTCCCAAATCTAAAAATAAAATAAAGTATCTAGCACTTCAGATGATTATTATGTTGAAATATTTTCAGGCTTCTGAAGACATTCAGGCTATATTTTAATAAATAATGAGCAGCTGGTTTTAATGAAGACTTAAATGCCTTTGATTTTCTTCCATTATTCCTTGACTTTGCTTTCTTTATAGTGAATGAGGACACATCTACCCAAAACTACTCAAAATCATATTTCCTTGTTTTAGAAATGTATTCTTTTAGACAAGACGTTTATTTCATTGTCAGGAATCTCCTACTTAACTTGCTAAACTTGCAACAATTTATTCAGAACCTATTTTTATCTCAGTATCCCTTTAAAAATGCTACAGTACAGAAGCTGCTGGTTAAATACTTAGCAAACTTGCAGACTGCTTACAGCTCTAATTTGTAGTTTCATTTATTCATTGATTTTATTTCTATTCCACCTTTCTCCCAATAAATGGACTCAAGGCAGCTTACAAAACACAGTAAAACCTCACATAAAGAGCACCTTGCTTAGAAACTAACTCACTTAAAGAGCAGAATGTTCTCTGAATGGTCATCTCACTTAACAACTGAAACCAACCAAAAACTAGCTTAGCAACTAAATCAGGGTTCGCAAACACCACCACCACCACCAGAAGTCATAATTGGTCACTTACAATGGTGTTTTCCTTAAAGAGCAAACTTGCTTAAAGAGCAATCCTGTGGAACACATTATGCTCTTTAAGCAACATACCACTGTATTTAAAAGACAAATGCAGGCTTTTTCTTTAATAGACAGTATGAAAAGCAATTAAACTGTTTGAATGGAATCTTATTGGAACTTCATGTCAGAGTAAATCTTCTTTCATGTCTAGGCCAGACATGAAACTGCAAATAAGTTCTACCTGAAACCTCTCATGTGACAGGCACCTCATTAATTAACTGCAATTACTCAGCATGTTTCACTAAATTATATCAGCACCCTATTTAACCCTGTCTAGGAAGGCCAGTTCACATGCAGCCAACAAGTTGCTGTCATAGAGCTGACAACAAGACCTGGCTGTAACTGTGCTTGATCTCCAGCAACCAATATCTGATAACAGAGGGACTATATGTTTATTCTAATCAGTGGCCATTGAGCTAATGGTCAACTTTAATGGAACAGGGGCCCTGTCCCCCCCCCCCCCCGTGATCCTTGTGGGCTTGTAATAACTGGGTATTTTTTTATTTAAAAAAAATACAAAAATGTGATAATGTGGCCTTACATGCACCCAGTACAAATGTAGACCTGGCACGCACGCCCTCACCCCAACCAAACCGGCGCTTGTCTCAACCTGCCTGCCTCTTTGGAAAGGGCAGTGGGGATCCCATGCATGGAATCCCCGCTACTCTTTCCAAAGAGGCAGGCAGATTGCCCCCCCTGTTCCCTTTCTTCTTCGGAAACCAAACTGACTAAGACTGATGGGTGTTGTAGGCACTGGGTTGTGAAAGGCAGGTATACATAATACCTTTAGTTACCTGTATTAGCTGTACAATAGTGTCAAGTATAGTATCTGTTCGGCAAACTAGGATGCTTTCCCTGACAAATCCTGGCTGTGGAGCTGCTGTAAAATACACTAGTACCCCGGATAACGTTCTGACTTGGTTCCACAAGTCATGTCGTTATCCGGTTTTTAGCGTTGTCCGGGGTATACACCGAACAATGCTAAAAACCATTGGGCGCGCTGGTGCACGCGTGTCAAACGTGGTTTGGGGAGGATACGGAGATTTTCTCCGTATCCTCCCCAAGCCGCGTTTGACAGGTGCGTGCCTGCACGGTGTTTGGAAAGGGTATGGGGGCCTGTACCCTTTCCAAACATTGGGCGGGCTGGAGTGCGCATGTCAAACATGGTTTGGGGAGGGTATGGGGAAGATCTCCGTACCCTCCCCAAACCCCATTTGACACACACGCGCCTGCACGGTGTTTGGAAAGGGTATGGGGACCCGTACCCTTTCCAAACATCGGGCGGGCGGGCCTGGGGGGGTTTGGATTGGGTATATGTTCTACCCAATCCAACCCTTCCCCCCCACACGATTGTACTGGATAATGCTAAAAATCGCGTTAGCCAATACAAGATTTTTCCAAAAATCTTGCATCGTTATGCGGTTTTAGCACTATTCGGTACAATTGTTATCCAGGGTATTACTGTACAGGAAAAACCAAGGTATACTTTATGTGGGACACAAAGAAAAGCTCATTTCCTGCTTGCATCTGCCTGAGGCAGCTTTGAGATCCGACAATGGGATTGTGCCTGTACACCATTACTTGATGCAATGGGAGCTGCTAAACTCAGTTCACAGAGTACAGTTGTGAGCCTCTCATGCTGTCTTAGCAACAACATGTGCTTGCTACTATGTCATAAAACTAGATGCAAGGCTTCTGTGATGACTCATTAATGTGTTGCATACAAGCCAACTACTTCAGGAATTATGAGCTCGGAAGAGAAAATGAGACAGACTTGGGTTTTTTTAATGAAAAAGAACAGAGGCATGTATTGATAACTGGATTTTATTCATCATTTAATGAGATTTTGATGTTCAAGACAACAGCAAGAATACTCCTCTTTTTGTACTCTGAGATTTTGGGTAAAACTAACATTTTGTATATACTTTGTCCTGGTACTTCTGTTTTACATATTGGCCAGAATTTTCTTGCTTTTGCATGGTACAATGAGACAGTCATACATGTGTGCTTACCTATATAGCTGGCTGGGTGTTCCCCTCCCTTGATTTCTTGGGTCATAGAAACCATGTATGACTGAGAAAGGGGGGGGGGGGAATGCGCTGCATGGTTGCCCTTAGGTGACCAATTTATCTTGACCATGATTTTGCCTACTATTTTCTTACAGTTTCAGCTGTCAGAATAATGCATTAAAAGGGATAAGATAGCAATCTGGACCCAGTTGCCATTACTTAATAGTGCATATACTTCTCCTTTCATGTCTAGGCCAGATGTGAAACTACCAAAATGAAGGCACTTTTTTTGGTGAGTTCATTCTGCAGTTCCTAGTGTGAGAAAGATTAGCTGGGAACACAAGGTTGCCATTGCCAGGGTATGCCTAATTGTGGGTCAAAAATACCACAGTCTTCAAGGAGGTTCTTTCTGGGTACCCTGTGTGTAAACTTAAGTTATGGATCTGGAGTAAAACATGACTAAAGCTGCATTGATTAATTTATTGAACTTTTATACCACCCGAGAAATTTTATTCCCACTCTGGAAAATTAATAATAAAACACTAAAATAAGTATAAATTCAACCTGTCTGTGTCAAGTCAGTGACTTAAAATGCATTATAATATATTTTTTTTTGAATAGTAGGCCTGTTAGTCTGAAGTGGACTTGATCCACGAAAGCTAACAATAAAAATATAGCAGTTAGTCTTTAAAGTTCTACAGAAATTTAATTTTATTACTTTTTTGTTTTTGTTTTCTATTATAATGTAAACTTTCAGCCTGAAAGGACTAACTATCAGGGACTACATAAAATTGAAACAATATTAAACTAAACTCAACTAACTGGCTGGCTACTGGTACAAGATATTTAAATGCCTTCCTGAACAGGGTTGTTTTAAATGTTTTTAAATACATCCGGGGATGGTGGTTGGCATAGCTCCACGGATAAAGAATGCCACAAAGCAGGTGCTACCACCAAGAAGGTGCATTTCCTTGTTGAGGTCTCCTTTGCCATTCTTGGTGTTAGCACCAGGAGCTGTGCCGTTTGTGTCTATTGGATTGTATACACAGACTCTCTTATACACATTAACCTGGGAGTAAGTCTTACTGAACTATGATACATTGGACTATTTGTCAAACAAGAACAGCCTCAGAGAGAGAGAAAGACACAGAGAGAGAAAGATATGAGATCTTATGGTTTATTGTGAAGTGCATAAGACTGAAGTCAAAACAGGATAACCGAGAAACAAGAAGTAGATGTCAATATACTTGGGAAACCTCAAGGCTGGCAGAACTATGGCGTAGGAGTCAAGGTTGGGACTCTTAAGAGGACAGAGGTGCCTGGTGGGCAATGGTCCATGGAGTCGCAATGGGTCGGAATTGACTGTGTGACTGAACATAAACAAAAACTCTGTTAATGCAGCCTTGAAGAATACTCATGTTCAGTAAACATGAATGCAGAGTCTTTATTAGAAAAGGAAAACAGAAACCATGGGTGGGGAAAAGGAATGGAATGCAGTGTTTCCAAGCATTGCATCTTTTATTATGTTAGTTGGCAGGAATCCAGGAAAGAATAAAAGCACTTATGTTAGCAGGTACATGTCATAGGTTCCTCCATTGTTGTCACTGTCATCACAGTGATGTGTTAACACTGCCCAATCCAGTGTGTATCCAAGTATTTGTCCTATAAATTTGGACTGACGTGACTCAAGCTAATTAAGATGTGGCACCTGAGATGCCTGATGGGCATCTTAGTTTTTCCTCAGGTTTTAGAAAGTATCTGTATGCCTCTGAGTTTGAAGAATTAAAAAAATATATCCTCAGAACATGAAAAATTGCTGGTTAAAGTACTTTTAATTGGGTCAGGTGCCTTGAACAGTAGTTTGCTCTAAAAGCCCTTCTGCCACTCAGGGAACAGAGCTTCCAGTACTAGTTTAATACTAGGCATAGTTCCTGTCACTGAGGCCAGTGGAGTCCTGATGATGAACAAGCCTAGTTAGGAAGTGGACTTTGAGCTTTTTAACAAGGGTTACTAGAGGTGAATGGCAGTGAGTGTTGGCTACTCTCTTCTTCCTCAAGGAGCTGCCTTCCTCATCTCTTACTGGAGTTTGCACCAGCAGTGCCTCAGTTGCATGGAGGTGAATGCCACAGGACCCATCAAGCATCTGGGTGCCACAGAGCTGCTGGGACAGGAGCTAGGTTGGTCATAGTTCCTCTTCCTTGATCCCATCCTCTAGCCACTAAGAGACTGCTTAGATGAGATTCTTGCCAGGATTCTTGCCACTCATCCTCTCATTCCTAGGTTAGCTCAGCTGCTGTGCAAAAGAGGAGCCCCAGTTCCTCCATCACGGAACCCCAGGTATCCTCCTCCTCCTCTGTGGACCCCTGATATTCCAGGACCAGAAGATACCAAGCTTTCCTCTCTGTCATCCTTTTGTCCCAGTGTCAGACTCTTCTTGTGCCCTTCCAGGAGCACTGCATCATCCAATTCCCTGGAAACACCTGTGCTTCCATCCTCCCAGCCTTCTCAGGATCCCCCAGTGGCTGCTTCACTAAAGATCTTAGGGAAGGGTATGGAGGTGAGAGAATTTTCCCAGCCTGGGGCTCTGGTGGCAACCCCCTAACACCGGCTTACATCCATCAACTCTGAAAACTAGAGAGGCACTCTCATCAAGAAAAACAATGGTTCTGCAAATAAAGGTCAGTGGCAGGCACTTTAAAAAAAGAAATTAGAAAAGAGGGGATAGATTTTCTTTCGTGTACTCAGCCGAAGCCTATTCAAGAGACTCATTTATGCTTCCCACATTTCCACATACATTCAGTCCTAAAGTTAAGCAAGACTCGGTGTTGTTAAAAGAAAGGTCCAGAACATGGGCAGTCTAAGAAGTACTGTGCCACTTTCCCCCTGCCATTTTTGGATGCATAATGGTTGCTGTCATAGTGGTTTCTGTCAGGTAACTGGGGAATAAATATACTCTAGTAAGGTTTATCTGAGCCCTGGTAATTCCCAGAATTCACAGAAGAGGTTTTGTCTTTCATTGGAGTTTCAGCTGTCAATTTCTTCCACCTTTGGTGCTTCCTTATTTTGCTGAAGAATTGAACCAGGTAATTTTGCTGAAATGTCAGCAATTTTAAGTCCCAAAACACCATAGAAAACTTTAGTGGGAAGGGAGAACTCCTGCCTTGTCTCTCTCACTCTTTTCAGAAGACTGAGATATCAATTCATTTTCTGCTTCCAGAAAATCTATTTCCTGGAAAATCTGGGTTTAGACACAAGTAGAGAGGAAAGCTCTTCAGCCTCATTGTTCTCCATGTATCCTAGGGTGACAAAAGCAGAAATAGATAGAGGTGGAACTGCAATGCTCTCTGCTATGGAAGGTAAATATACATAGGCTGAAATCTTGTTACATAGCTACATGAGCATAACTTGACACTGCACCCATTGTAGCTACAACAGTGCCAAGGCAGAAGTGCTATCCATGATAAGAACTGCACGACCAATTGTGTGATTGAATTATGCAAAATGTGTTGCCTGGGAGTAATGCATGACAATGTTACACCTGCATAACTTTACATTAAGAGGCAATGAACAGATTCTGGCCATTCATGGATAATGATTAAATAAACCTCTAGTTAATCAACTAATATAGCAATCCAGAATTGCCCAAAAATGCAATGGAGAGGATAGTCATTACAGTGGAACCTCAATTAATAAACAGCTCAGTTAACATAAAAATCTTATAATGAAAGGAAATCCATAGAAAATAGTGGTTCAGTTTACAGATTTTTTTTCAGAACAGATTAATTGGTTTTCAATGCATTCCTATGGGAAACTGCATTTTGGTTAATATCGTTTGGTTTTCATTGTGTTCCTATAGGAAATTGCATTCAATGAATTCCTATGGAAAATTCAGTTAAAATAATTTTTGCTGTAAGAAACGTGCCGGATAACACATTAATTACGTTAACCAAGGTACCACTGTATTCTTGCCAGATATCACATCTCTTATAGCCTTATCTAAAATACATATAACAAAGATGGGTTTTTCTAGGTCCTATGTTGCTGCTGGAGCTTGTGGAAATCTCACCCTCTGGCCATAGGGAGTAGTTTTCCTAAGGCTCTGTAATTGTCAGAAACCTCATGAATTGCAGCGCCGACACTCCTCACCTGAACTTCTTACTCATGTATTTTTCATGCATTACATAAAGACAACATACATGCTGTAACTTTGTGCTGAGCCAGAGAGCTGTGGTTGCTAGCTAGGAATAGTTGAAGACAGTGACCAGACTTTAAAGTAATTTCAGAAAACTTTTACTTCCCCAGCATGAGAGAATATTTATTTCTCTGTCCAGAGATCTAGGAAAACATAGCAATCCCCTAAAACAGTGATGGCAAACTTTAGCACTCCAGCTGTTCTCAAACTTCAGTTTCCAGAAGCACTGATCAGGAGGAGTGCTGACTTGGGCTTCTGGTAATTGAAGTCCAAAAACACCTGGAGTGTCAAGGTCCACCATCACAGCCCTAAGACATCAGGTGACAATCCTCACAACAGCAATATTAACAACAGGCCCAATCCAGTTTGAGCAATATATAAGTACTATTATCTCAACTGGAGACTCTTCTACATTGTCTCAGTTAGGTAGCCAAACTTCTTCTAGATGAAATAAAGAGGTAGGCTGATGTCTTTCACGGAGCCATCTGAGTCCTCCACAGGGTTTCCTAGCATCCCAGAGCTGGGGGTTTTCATGCACAGGCAGCAGGATGTAAGGGAGATGGCCCTCACCTGCTTCTTATCACAGAAGTAAGTACCTCAATGAAATCGTTCCATTGAATCTTGGCCTCTCTATGTAGGTAGCACATTAGGCAAGGAAGATGAACATGGTGGTGGTGGTGGTAACAATACAATTAATTTTCCTACATTTTTTCTGACAAGTAAAACTGTTGGAAAGACAGTTCGCACAGTGAGAGCCAAACTAGACGTGATGTTAAGAAGATCTTCTGCACCTTTTGGAAAGACAGTCTTTTCATGAATCAAAAGCATAATCTTACATTGTTGCTGTTACAGTTATTACTTTTTTCATCAATTAATCAATTCATTATCTTCAATTAATATAAAGCAGTTTTTTCATTAATGAAATTTAAAAAATGTTGTACTTGCAGACATTTAAATCAATAAGAGTAGTGAGCATTCTCTTTTCTTTGTCTACACGGCCAACCCAGGAAAATAAATGATGTTTATTCATGGTATTTCCTTTCCTGTATGGTGGGTGTGGTTTTAAAAAGAAATAAAAACAAGAAATGTTATCGAGAATGCTTGACAGATAACATATTTGTCCAAAAGCAGTGGAAAGTTGCCCTTTATACAATTGCTTTGAGTAAGGATGGATTTCTAGTCCTGAATTAGATCCAATAACAATACTGTATTGGAGAACAAAAGATATACCGGTAGTCATTACATTAACTTAATTACTCTGAGTCATTTTAAAACAATAATTGTACCATTTAGAAAATAATTAATAGGAATAGGAAGCTAATGGCTTGGGAACTAAATATCTAATTGGGTGTTTTGTACCTAGCATCCCAGTTTTTATGTTACTTTGTGAACTGCAGCGAGATTTCTTGCTTTGTTTTTCCATTTTCAGGAGCCTCAACCAAGATATTTTGATAATCAAATTGGAAGAATTGACTATCCTTTTACAGAACACCTTTTCTTGTGTTAGAAAACTTCCCAGGGTATTTTCCTTCAGTTCTTGCTGAATCAAAGACAGAGTTTGGAAAAGTCAGCTTTTTAGACCATGCTGACTGGAAGATTTGGGAGCTGTAGTTCAAAAAAAAAAAAGAAGCTTTTCCAAGACTGGATTAGATGAAAGAGGTGGCTAAACCTCCATCCTGTTCCCTTACCTTATCAAGCAGATGCCTCCAAGAAGTCACCAATTGAATTTGAAAACAATAAGCCTCTTCTGAGGTTGCTCTTTAGCAATTAGTATTCAGTGGCTGAAATTGTGTTTTTCAGTGTGGCAAGTCACAATGAGAGTAGACCCTGTGAATCATTAGAACTTAGAAAGCAGTTTACTCATCAAATACTGTACTCACTGGTTTAATAAGACCTACTCTAGTTACAACATACTATGCTAAGCAACAGGATTTCAGGCAATGATATGCTTCTGTTGCACTTACAGCTTCTAGTCTGCTAGCATTGTTAATTGTTATTGTAAGCTTATTAGGCAGTAACATTTCATGAATATCATACCTTTTCTGTACTGACCTCAAGGTGGCATACAGGGCTCTCTTTCTCCCCATATTATTCTGTAGCATAGATTATTAGACTAAACCAAAGTATGCAACTGACTAAAGGTCACCCAATGAGTTTCATCCGCTTCCACTTCTGGGTGTGTGGTCTGGCCTACTCAGCTGTCCAGGAGGCATGGTCAGGCTCACGGTGTAAAAAGGTTGGGAACCCCTGCTCTACTCCTTATACCACTGTCACCCTGAATTCCATCACTCCAATTTAAGGCCATATGTGGGCATCTGTATGCATAAATTCTGTATATTTTTAGCATTCTATGAAGTGTGTTCTTTTCTTTGACCTGATTCTCTTACCTACCCCTTTCTTTGGGTAACTTTTTCATTTCATTGTATTGTGAGATTCAGAAGGGGAAAATACTGTTTCTGGCATTTTTTTTCTCCTTGTTATATCTAATTCTGTAAACCCATTGAACATTTTATTTTAATTTACAACCTACTGGCATATTCATAATAATTTTAACAGCGGTTCAGAGGGGGTAGGATAAGAGGCTATAGTTTGAACATTACTTGAAGTGTATTAAGGGGTTGGCAGATTCAAGTTGGTTGGTAACTCCCAGAAGTCCCAGCTGCATACATAACAGTATGGACCATAGAAACTTATAATTCAACCAGAATCAGAGGGCCCTGCTGTACTCACCATGCCAGAAACATTTTACAATTCACATTTCAGCAGTGAGCATGGAGAGAATTAAAAATGCGTGGAACCAGAATCACAATAGACAGGGTTTGGAAGTACAGTATGTCAAAAAGCCCACATGAAACTAAACTAGGTCTCCATGGAGCTCTTGGTACTCAGGACCCGCATGTTCCTGTCCAAAACTTAAATATAAATTATGTTTTATTTTTTTGGGGGGGAACAGTGGTGGGATGTCAAAAATTTTACTACCCCACCATGATGTCATCACAGTGTGGGCGGAGCTAACATGATGTCATGTCATGGGCGGGGCCAAAGAAAAAAAATACAAAATAATAAAAATAGGGAGCTTCAGCCTATAGGGAGCTTCAGGCTAGCAGCTTCTCTTCCTCCTCCCCGTTTGGGAGGACAGCAAGGAGGCCGTGCATATGGGCCAAGCACTAGGCATGCATGCACACCAAGTGCTTGGCATGCATGCGCAGTGGGGGAACCAGTGAAAAGGTAAGCCCCGAAGGTGGTTCCCCCCCAAAAGCTGCTACAGGTTCTCTGGGACATGTTACTACCGGTTCTGGAGAACTGGTGAGAACCTGTTACATCCCATCACTGGGGGGGAAGCAATTATTCTACTGAGGGAGGAGAGTGGAGTAAAATACCTGCATGCATGTCTGAGGTTTATTTATATAATGCCATACTACATATTAGTATTATGCTAAAGTGCAACATGTATGCTGTTTTACCTGACTTCTTTTTAAACTAAAAGACACTGGATGCTTTAGTCCATGGGTTCTCATACTTTCTAAACAACGACCTACTTGAAAAGTCTGATGTCTACTAGTCACAAATTGGGATCTGGAGTTTTGCATAACCACCTGTCAGTTATGAACATGGATATCTACTGATACCAAATTTCCTTTCAAAAATCACTATAGTTGTTGCCACAGCTATTTCCCTGTGGCAAGGAGTTCCATAATTTAACCATAGTGCAGATTTTGTCAAGCTAAGTTAAATTCATCACAAGTGGAGGCACTGCTGCTCAGCTCATCCAATTCAGACAGAATTTTCATATACAGAGCCTGGAGACAGTGAAAGCTTTTCTGTTTACTTTTCCCACCACATCTCAAAATACTCATCTCCTATTATATCCACTCCCCTTCTCTTTTTACACCCGATTCCAGTGGTAGGCATCAGCAGGTTTGCACCAGTTTGCCAGAATCAGTAGCAGAAATTCCAGCTGGCTCCGCCCATCCAAGTTTTGAAATAAAGTAGTCCTAATTTGGGTGCAATGCAGGGCTTTTCCTCTGGCCACACCCACCATACCACACCCACAGTGCGGCAGAAAAAAAACTGAGCCCACCACTGCCTCATTCTCCCAAAAAATAGAAAATGACATCTTTGAGACCTACCTGAATGCGGGCAGGGCCCATTGGTAATGCTGTCCACCATGTCAGAAATAGAGTTTTAACCTTGTGGAGAGGTTGCTCTATGTCAGGGGTTCTCAACATTTTCCCACCATGGACTGGACCGTGCCCCCGCCATGGACCGTGCCCCTGCCATCAGCTGAGTGGGCTGGACATATGACCCCCCCCAGCGTAAACACTGCCACAAACTGCAACACATGCGTTTGCACAGGCACGTTTGCGCAAGCGTGTTTATGGCTATCATAAATGCATCCCTTCCACTTCTGGGGGTCATTGCCACAGGCCAGATGGTTTATCGCCATGGGCCGGGTCTGGCCTGCAGGCCATAGGTTGCAAATCCCTGCTCTATGTCTCTAACAATTTAAGTTACTTTCTTCTTTTCCAGCTTTGTGATACTCTTGTTTGAACTGTTCCAGTTCTGTTTCTCATCCTGTTATTCTTTGTAGGACTCTTCCATCTCTAAACCAAGAAACCAAAAAACAAGGGGAAAATATTTCCACCTTTTGATGTGTCTTCGTTTGACTTTCTGATAGCAAAAACACATCTGAGTTATGATTACATTTCAGGAGACAGCATTTTTTTAAACTCTTTAAAAGCATGGCATATGATTCTTGGCATATGTAGCAAGCAAGGAAAAAATAAACAGATAAATAAATCAGCCCACTTTTAAAAAAAAACTTGTTAAAACTACATAAAGAGGCTTACATGCTTGGGCAGGGGTTGGGGTTGGGGTTAATTGGTGCAGGAAAGTAATGAAGAAGGAAGGTAATGCCTGACATCTGCATACACACATACAGCCATAACCACATTTGGAAAGAACAATAAACGGACTGGAAAGGATGGTCAAACAAATCGGACACGCCGTGTTTAAGCCCTCCTCCTGGCATTCCCCCCCCCCCCTGTACATAATCAGGAGTTGCTCTGGCAGCTGCAATGTATTAGTTCCAGCAGTCTGACAGGAAGCCTTGTTGCTGCTTTTTTCACAGGACCTCTGCAGCCTGGGACTCAGCGCACGCGTCTCTTTCCTTCTGTGCTAGCTTACTAGTTTAGCCAACAGGGGAGAATGGTGTTTCGCAAAGTGGTCTGCCAGAGGAGCAGCAATGTCTAATAGGTTCAGTGGAGGAGTTAAGTGGCTCACCACCACCTCTATTGCAGTCTGTTATCTGCATACAGAGAGGCTGTAAGGGCAGGAAGCAACAACATGCAGCAAGCTGACTAGGCTGACTCTGAGCTGAAGCTCTGCCTGGTTCTTCCGAACTGAAAGCGGGAAGGAAATTTTCATTTTCACCACCACCACCGCCCACCCCCTCAAAGCAAGCAAACATATATCAGGTTGCATTTCTAGAGAACTGGCTGATATAAGTTGCTTTGGAAACATGGCTCAACAAACAAGCCCAGACACCTTGACTGTACCTGAAGTGGAAAATTCACATTGTCAGAATCCATTGCTGAACGAGGACCTGGTGAAGACTTTGAGAGAAAACCTGTTGCAACATGAACAACTCAAGACAGCCAGGAAGTCTTCGTCTATTTCTCCTAAGTTATCACCCGTCATTTCTCCTAGAAATTCTCCGAGGCTTTTGCGCAGGATGCTTTTGAACAGCAACATTCCAAAACAACGGCGATTCACCGTGGCACATACCTGGTAAGAATGAAATTGTAAACTGTGTTCAGTTTTGGAATGTTGTTGCAATATTCCACGTAGAATTCCACAGATGAGCAATTGAAGTTCCAGGATGCGAGGGCAAGTTTCTGTAGCTCTAAGACCAGTGACAGCTACTAGATGTGAGAGCTACATCCGCCTTGCTATTTATCTGAAATTAATGGAAATGAATGTTATTCCAGATAACAAAAAGGAGAAGCCAGTACTGCTACCAAAATAGCATGGACTTCCCCCATTTCTTTTAAATGGCATTTTCTCCCTTTCCTCGTCTTTCTGATCAGATTCAATTTAAATGAGGATTATGGAAAGAAAATATTTATCTTATTTTTTAAACCTGGAATGATGAATTAGAGATTCCCTCCTTCCTTTTAGGTATTGAACTGGATTTGTACAGAAAGAGCTGTCTCAAATATATCACCTTCTGTGATTTATATTGCTAGATATCGTCTCTGCATCAGAACCAGGTAGAAGATGAAATGGCAAGCAAACAGGAAATCTCTAGGTCCTTGTACTCAAATGATTGCTGTGAGAAAGGAAGATGGATTACTTATCTTGTCAATGGAAATTTTGTGTTATAACTTGCATTATAATTTCAAATTTGTCATTCATTTGTGACAGCAAGTAAATGAAATTAGTATTTGTTATTAATACTTTGTTATGTTTTTAAGTGTTGTGCATTGCCAGGTTATTATGTTTCTTCCTTTTCCAGTAAAACTGATTGTTTTGATGCATTACTGAACATAATCCACTGACTTTTGCACTCATGGATATGCTAAGGTTTTTTTTGTTTTGTTTTTGAGACATTCTTTTTTTGTTGGTTGAATTTTATACCGAATTTTCCTTTGGAGGAAAAAAAAACTATTAAATGGACACAATTCTATAATTTGTATTGATGCAGCCACAAGGTGGGAAATGATTTATGCCAGTCATTTAGTAGAACTATTTATATAAATAATGCCTTTATTTTAATTGAAAGGTAATGTATGTTTTAGCCTACAAAATGTATGTTTTAGCCTACAAAATATATGTTCCTATGTGTATGATTATTATTTGAGACTGTTTGCCCAGTAAGAAAATTTAATATGGGAAAGGGTGGTAATTATAGAGGCTAAGAATAAACAGATAATTAAATGTAAGAGAGGTACCTCTACATCGTAGTCAAAGAATAGATTTTTTTTTGTTTATATAGCTGTCAGGAAATTGTGTGTCACCTGGAAAGAAATAATCTGCTGCTGTGGTGATCTTTCCCCCCCCCCCCTCCTTCCCACTACTGTCACTGTCAGGAACTGTCACTGTCAGGAACACTGGTACCACCAGCAGGAAATATTTGTGATGCAACAAGGGAGAGACTAGGAATCGAAATTAAGGAGCCCATGGGCTGGAACTGAGAATCCACTGCTCTGGCGAAACCATGAAAGATTTTGCAGATACAATACAATCCTGCACTACACCAGTTCAAAATAGTGGTTAAAGTATTGGACTGTAATTTGAGAGACTCAAGTTCAGATACACATTAAAATAATCAAATTTACAGTGGCACTGTCAGATAGGTCTATCTCATGGTTGTGAAAATAAAGAGGAGGAGGAAAATAATATGCTGTGGTAAACTCATTGGGAGGAAGAGGCAATACAAATTGGTAAAATAGGGGTGTCAATCTACTGTTGTTCAGTCGCACAGTCAATTCCGACCCTTTGCGACCCTATGGACCATTGCCTGCCAGGCACCTCTGTCTTCCACCATCCTCCTCAGCCTGCCCAGCTCTGTGCCCATTGCATCTACATCTAGCAATCTCATTTTTAGATGCCCCCTTCTTCTTTTGCCCTCTACCTTTGCCAGCATCAAGGCTTTCTCAAGTGAATTCTCTCTTCTCATTTGATGCCCAAATTACTTTAGCTTCATCTTTACTATTTGACCTTCAATCAGGGCTGATTTCTTTTAGGATTGACTTATTTGTTCTCCTCACTGTCCAGGGTACTCTCAAAACTCTCCTCCAACACCACATTTCAAAGGCATGTTAGGTCTCATGGCATCTTATAGACTACCAAATTTTACTTGGAATAAATGTGCATGTAATGTAGCCCATTTCTTCAGATGCATGTGTGAAAAGGTAGCAGTCCATGAAAGCTCATGCTCAGTAAAGTGAAATAGGGGGTGTCCATGCTTCCCTTTATTCCACACCTTTGAATTCTTGAGAAAGGGTGGGTCCACTCTTTCTATCCAGCATCTACATCCTTTGATCACTGGAGTGGAGAAATTTACTACAAAGTGATCCTTTTGGAACCTCCATCAGGGACGCTGGGAATGGGATAAAAGAGAGGGATCAGCTCTCAGTGGTTCAGCTTGCACATGCCTCTGTTGCCACCAATCTGCTGCTGTGGTGATAGTTCCTTTTCTTCCTCACTGTCAGGAACACTATTACCACCAACAGCAAAATGCTCCTGGGACAATGCTGTACCATTCAATGGGAGGAGCAAAATGTCATTGGGATGTAGTGATCATGCCAGATGCCATTTTGCTCCTTCACACACATACTGCACTGTCCTATAAATAGGCAGTGTAGACAGGCCTGTAGTCTTTAAGGTACCATAAGATTTGGCTGGAGTGTGAAGGAAGGAAGGAAGGAAGGAAGAAAGAAAGAAAGAAAGAAAGAAAGAAAGAAAGAAGGTCATTTCATTTGTCTCTCCTTAGCCCATAGAAACTAGTAATTCAATAATGATTGTCTGTTCCTTCTTCTCAGTCTTGACTTCTTTTCTACTTCAAATTAGCTCCTATTCAGCAGCTGCCTAAGGTTTTAGGCCTTAGTACCTCCGTTCATTTGACTGCTGAGTGCACAATACCCAGGGTATCTGTATTTGATTGGTTCTCCTGGTTGGAAGCATGTAGCCACTACTAAGTACAATTGCTTTGTTTTACTTTGTGTACAGTGGTAACTGCCTACAGAAAGCAGGTTAAAGAACTGACATGTTCAAAAATTTCCTGGCATGTACCTTATATACAGTGGTAACATGCACTCCCTTTGATAAGGACACATTGGCCAAAATACTGGTAGTTAATACTTATTGGTGTAAGACAAACACAGTTCATATGAATGTCAGTGGCAAATTTCTACAAGTTAAGTTAGTGTCACATGTGCAACAGTAAATGTCTGTGGTAACATAACATCTTAACATGTGGCAGTTTATTGTCAATATTTATGCAAGTTGAGTTTTCCCAGCATAAATGCTCAATAGGATTTTGGCAAGGGGGATTCTGTTCAAAGGAAGAATCAAGATACTGTACATGACATTCATAGCATTCCCCTTTCTATCAAGCTTGTGATTGTCAATAAAAGAGACTTATTTTTGAACAAACCTGCTTTTTTAAATTCCCTATTAGAGATATTACCTACTCTTGCATTAAAATAGCTAGATGCTCTCTTGTGCCACTTCTGTTTTAGTGTGCAGCCTCCTCGCTGCATTGCTGTTTCTCTTTTTATCTGGTTGAATTCTATTTTCTTTTCCAAGAAGCAGGTACTGAGTGGCTTCAATTTCTCTCTATTACCTCTTAGCATTTGTACTGCTTCTCCATGCGGTGGACCTATTGCTTCCACTTTTCCCTTTTGTTCTGAACATAGCTAAAAAGCCATTTTCATTGTTTTAAACACCATCTGTTGCCAACATATTTTGAGTTTTATCCTCCCTGTCTTCCCCGCTAAAAATATTGACTACTTGTTTGTATAATTCGTGACAAATCTGCATATTTTATACACATGGTTAAAATCTCACCTCAACAAAATGTGTGTGTGTGTGTGTGTGTGTGTGTGTGTGTGTGTGTGTGTGTGTGTGTGTGTGTGTGTGTGTGTGTGTGTGTGTGTGTGTGTGTGTGTGTGTGTGTGTGTGTGTGTTTAGCATTTACAGTAGCTTCTTTGGAAGTCTTCCACAGTTCTTTCTCCCTGAATTGTTTGTGACTGTTCCTTAAGTAATTCACTTTTTTAAATGGAACCTTGAGATAACAAAAGATGTACAGTACAAGTAGAATCAAAGGAATCTGAAGTGCACATGAGAAATGAATTACACTCCCAGTTTTACAATGCATAAATCCACTTCTTGTTATCACATTTTCTTTCCTAGGAATGAACTTTTTAATTTCAGTAGCATAATTTAGTAGGGAGGGATTTATTTTTTTGCTGCTATTGTTAAGTAATTAAAACAGGGGTGGCCAAACTATGGCCCACGGTGCCAGATCATCTGGCCCACACTACCCACAACACTACCAGAAGTGGAAGTGGATGCACCGCCCATGCATGTGCAAAACACTGCTGTAAATGCTCTCGCAGCTGTCGTAAACACGTTGACAATAGCTATGGACACATTTTACAGTGGGAGGAACCACTTGACCAATCTGCTCAACCATGCAACTGGCCCATGGCATGAAAAGTTTGGGAACAACTGAATTAAAAGTTAAACATCTTTTCAGATTTGTTGTGAATGCTCCTGGGATCTACATGCAGATACAGTTTTACCTTCTTCCCACTCTGCCACATTCTAAGATCTTGAAGGTTGATAGTCCTGGTATCGTCGTTCTCCCTTTTCAAATGAGTAGCATAGGCAGAAAGCTTTTTGCTTCTGAAGCAAGTAGCCAGAATCAAGAAGAATAAAAATGTTTTGAAACAAATGTTCACAAATGTTATAGGCATAACAAAAGGAAGTTATGGTGCTCATCGTTAATGAAATGACAAGCACTATCCAGTGAATAGAACTGTTAGGACTGATATGTAACAAGCCCATCATGCAGTCATTCATGTTTCGTTCTGAGATCCTTACAGTAGTTTAAATAATTGCAAGAGTGGCTCTCTGCATTGTCTAGTTATGGTTGATGAGAGGTTTCCACATTATCTCTCTCCTTGAAACAAAGAGTGGGCAATATGCCTTTTTCCTTTTGACAACCATTTTATTATTGCTGTTATTTATTGATTCTTCATTTTCACCTCTCAATCCTTCCACTTTCTATTTGTGTCTTTTCCTCAAGACGGCAATTTAGCATAATGAAGGGATATAAATTTTGGTTGTTTGGCTTCTATTAGCTTGTGGTGCAACATTTCAATCCTGGAATATGTTTCTTTTGTGGGGGGAACTTTGAACAGCATACTACCTGCTTATGAGAGAGCAACATGCATGGTGTGTCTCCCTAAAACAGAGCCTTAAACAGAATGTGTTTCTTTTCTGAGTGGGTGTGAGTTCCTTGAAGAATGAAATGTTTTAGAGAAAGAGAAAGAAAAAATTGTTTGGTTTGCTTATTTATATTGGGGTACAGACAAAAAAAATGTTATTCTGATTGGATGGCACACAAAAACAAGAGGCCTAAGCCTCAACACATTCCAGTTAAAGTCTTTCTTCCAGGTTGAACATATTTAGGCGTTTGTAAGGTAGGCATAACACCCAGATTGGAAAATTATAGTACAGTAATACATCGGATAACGCTAAGACTTGGTTCCACAAGTCTTGGTGTTATCCGATGCATGTTAAAATCCTATGGGATGGATCGGATAACGTTAAAGCTCCATAGAGATACATTGTAACTGCATAGGCTTTAGCGGTTGTTATCCGATCCATCCCATAGGACCTTAACGTTATTCGATCCAATTCTCCTCCCCAGATAGCTTAACGTTATGCGATTTTAGCGTTATCCGAGGTAAACATTATCTGAGGTATTACTGTATATGTAGTCCAGAGAATCTCTATTGATATCTGTATTTTACTATATTTTTAAAAAGCAGAGAAGATTTAAAAGAAGATAAAATGTTTGGTTTAAAGGAAGAGGTTATGGATTAAACTGCCTGCCAAATATAAGATACCAATTTAACTGTCATGATACCATTTTGTGGGATTTGGGGATTTCTAGTTTAGTGATATACTTCAAATTTTCTGCCAGAAATTGCTGTCGTTGCACATGCTGCTTTTATAGTGTTGAGTTTCTTTGTGTTACTTCTCAATGGGATAAGAGGGTTGAGATTTTTTTAAAATAAATAATTCCATTAAGTGGCATGAAGTCTTTTTGGAACTGCTTATTGTTTGTCAAGTTACTTAGAGAAAGTATTTCAAGTACACTAAGTGAATAGATCTTCTCTTAATAACTGCCAACTTTTAATTGGCTTTACCATGTAAATGCCTGTAGGCACAACTGTCTACCTTTGACAAAGAGTGAAAATTGGTTATAATTGACAACAATCTAAGTGTAGATCAGAGCTACTTTGCACCTGTATTTCAAGGATGGTTTCTCAGGGAAAATTGTTCCAGAATTTGGTACCATGTTTGAAATGAATTGGCAATGCAATGGCAGTTTTTGTACTGCTCTTTCATAATAGGAAAAAAAATCTTCAAATGAAGTACTGTAATTTAATTGAACAAACAAAAATACTTCAAAGATTTCTTATTAAAATGAAGGGCAAATATTTCATGGTGTTTTCATTGCTGAATGCAAAATGGCACTAGCTATAACTTCTAAAAAAATATGTTGTAAGTTTTGGTCATGAGTCACAGATTATGCATGAGTTTTCATTTTTATATTGATTACTTGGGAGCTGTTTGCCTCAATGCTGGAGCAAGCACCACAGGAACAATTAAGAACTTTATTATCAAACTGCTCAGATCTAGTTGCACAGTTTAAAGATCCCACTGTATTTTTTCCACCTAAAGAGCTGTTCTATTTTTGCAAACTAGGCCTGCTGTGTGAATTATGCATCTTTGAGCCACATTAGAAAAGAAATTTGCAGTTAGTAGACAGGGCAGCCTATCTTGGGCAGTTTATTCACAAAACCATTTTGATTGCATGCATAACTATGGGAAAGGCAAAGAACCAGCTCTCAGTCTAGTGGTTCCCAAACTACAGCTCGGGGGCCAGATCCAGCCCCTGATGCCAATTCATCCAGCCTGCGAAGCCCTTGTCCCTCCCGGAAGCAGAAGTAAAACACACCCGTACGTTGGCATCGGGGGCGCATTTGGCCCCCAGGCCATAGTGACCGCCTGAAAAATTTGGGCACCCCTGGTTTAGACCAGTGGTTTCCAACATGGGGCACATGCCCTATAAGGGGAATTCAATTCCCAGAAGCCCAAGTCAGTATATTGGCTGAACAGTGCTTTGGGGGATTGACTTAGGCTTCTGGGAATTGAAGTCCAAAAACCAAAGGTTGGGAAACACTGCTCTAGACCCAGCCACTGTCTTCACTGGCTCTAGCCATACAAGATCCTGTTTTTAACATCAGTTGGTAGGCAACTTTTTGTGGTACTACCCAATATGGGAAAACCTGGCCCATAGCAAGTGACTTTGGACTATTTCTCCCAGATTCACCCAGCTTGTGCAGTGTTCGTAATGTTTGGAGGATTCTGGGGCAAAGCACTATTATAAGTTTTGGTTATAACTTACCTTGACATGTAGCTCCAAAGAATTTCTGGCTATCTGCTCATGGGTACACAGAAAGAGCCTCCTTGAAGAGGCTTACCCTGGTAGCAGTAACCTTGTGTTACCAGCTAATCCTTATCACATTAGGTCAGGGCAAAGGAACTACAGAATGGACTCACCAAAAAGGTGGCTTCATTTTGGCAGTTTCACTTGTGGCCTAAACACGGAAGGAAAAGAACCTCTTGTTATGCATCTTGAAATTTCTCTGCAGGCCTCACTTTCTCTAAGGATGTCCTTTCTTCAAATCTGTTCTTCTCCCTCTGATTTTAATTTCACAAACCTTCTGCTGCCCACTCAATGTTAGAAGGGTTGTAGTTTAAGACACTCGCCCATTCAAACTCACATTGTGGACCATCATAAACAAGTTCACCCATAGCAGAACTCATGATCATCTGGGTAGGGTATGAGTCTTGAGTATTAGCATTAAAGGGAAGTACACTCTGTATCAGAACACTTGGAGAGGTGACGTGCACTGTTTACATGGAATGAAATGCCTTATTAAATCAGGGAAACAGACAATCCTGTGTGAAAATTAGTTCACTACTATGTCTTGGCAGAAATTCTTGATGGACCTTACTAAAACAAAGGCAACCAATAGTGTACAACTGTTGGTTGCCTTTGTTTTACTCTTATATCATTTCTAGCCTCTTGCAGTATCAGATCTGTGGACATTATGGTTTTTAATAGATTGGTACTAATGCTGCTATTTACCCTGAATTTATACAGATGTGTTTTTTTAGTTCATTTGTAAATTTGTCTATCATGGCTAGACAAAATAAAGTTCATATTGGTCATTACTACCTAAATATTTATTTTTGCTGTGTATTCTGTATACATTATGTATGGCCATTACAGTATCCTCTCTATTGAGTTTGCTCTTTGTTATGACCATTCTTTCTGAGAGCTATCAACAATACATTCACATAGCAATTCTGTAGCAATCATAATTATCACATTGACATTAATTTTGCATCTCTTGAAAGTGAACTCCATTTGGCTTTGCACTTTTGCCAACGAGAAATGTTGTACTCTGACACTTCAGCTACCATTGTTGAAATGAAGTGGACAGAGCCTGTATACGTGGCATGAGAAACTTACATTTTGAGACTACCTCAGCAAAAACAACCACTTACCATGCTGTCTAGGAGTCTGTGAATAAAATAATTTTTTCAGTTTCTGATCCTGAGAATACTACTGTATGTCTTAATTTCAGATAAATGGAAACACACATACACACACACTTTTTTTTAAACTGTAGCTCCCAGAAATTTTAAGCCCCTCTTTCAGGGGGGAACAGCAGGGGGTCAGGGGGTCTTAGAAATCATTCTAGTTCAAGAAAGTAACTTTTCAAGCTTAGCCTAATATAAGAGTTTGTTGACATGTGGCTTTCAAGCAAGGGAAACCTTTACCTTTTACCTTTGACATGTTCAGGAATACAACTTTTCAAGGTTGGGCAAAGATACTTCACTGCCTGAAGAGCATGAAAAGATGACACCCTTCCCCATTTCCAGTACAGAAGTGGAGTGATATGGCTCCATGGGGAGGGATGTCTACTGCAACAGTGCTAAAACGTGGGTGTTGACTCACACAACTTTTTTGCCATGCTCAGCTCTGTCATCCTTGTAGAGAAATAACTCTCCCATTATCTATTTCCAGGTTAGTTGCCTCACTTGGCCTAATGACAAGGCCATTGCCATTAATTGATAATTAGTAAGGAAAAGAGTCGTGAATGGAGCATCTCTTGTTCTTTGAGGAGCTTCACAGAGAGCCAGTGCACACAAACATTGCTGTGGTCTTCAACTGTGGATATTGGTGAGGTCACAGAAGAGACATGCAACTGGAGCTCTGGCCATGACACAGTTGTCTCATCTTGAAGTCAGAGAAACAAATTTATTTATTTATTTATTTATTTATTCAGATTTATATTGCCACCCACTCGCCAAGGTGACTCAGGGCAGCTTACAGTCAAAACAGCAACAGTACAATAAAAGTCATAGAATACAACCTCACAGAACAACCAAAGCAGAACACAGTCTAATTCCCCTCTGGCCATTGTTGTGGGCCCAGAGGAGGGGGCAAGGTCCTCAGCCACCTGCCAGGCCATGAAATCTTCTCCCTCAGAGTGTTGTTGTGGGCCCAGAGGAAGGGGCAAGATCCTCAGCCGCCTGCCAGGGCATGGAATCTTCTCCCTCAGGCCATTGTTGTGGGCCCAGAGGAGAGAGCAAGGTCCTCAGTTGCCTGCCAGGCCATGGAGTCTTCTCCCTCAAGCCATTGTTGTGGGGCCAGAGGATTGGACGATGTCCTCAGCTGCCTGCCAGGCCATGCAGTCTTCTCCCTCAAGTATTTTGGTGACCATATAGCAGTGATGGCCAACCTTGGCACTCCAGATGTTCTTGAACTTCAATTCCCAGAAGTCCTGATCAGCGTGTTGACTTGGGCTTCTGGGAATTGAAGTCCATGAACACCTGGAGTGCCAAGGTTGGCCATCACTGCCATATAGAAGAGCTCAGCTGAGCATATTTAAGAAATCCTAATATTTTCGATGTAACGGTATGTAACTAATGGAATGGATGAAATAGAAGAAGTGGCCAATAGTCCATCGAAAACTTAAATTGAAGTGAAATGATTGTTAGTAAAAACTGGAGGTGACCTTCTTGACATTAGTGGTCAAATTGATTTTACAAGATTACCTCTAATTAGAAATCGCATTAGGTATAGCTATTTAATATGCTACTAATTAGTCTTTAATGTAACACAAAATAGTTTGCCACTTCTGCTGCAATAATTGACTGCTTTGGAAATTATTTTAATGGTCATACAGTATAAGAATGACCATCTATAGAACTTCATTCTTCACTCCCAGTTTATTGGACTATGAAACCAGGGAACTTCTGGCCGTATTTGGTAGAATAGTGATTTGTAAAATGAAGGTTATAACAATAATAAACATCTTATTCGGAATGTTACCAATAAAGATCATGAATTCAGAATTTTAAAACATTGATAAGTACCAAAAAAAATGTAATTATGGTAACAATATGAGATTACTAACAGCAAAGAATTGGAAAGTGTATATGCATATTGGTTTGGAAGAATGGTACAAGGAATTATGGAACCTCACATTAAATAACAAGCTGATGTGCAAACTAAAAAAAGGAATGATAAAGGGAAATGATTTTTTTAAAAATGGGAATGCTTATAGACCAGTGGTGGCATACCTATAGCATGCATGCCAGAGGGGACACTCAGAGCCCTCTCTGTGGGCATGCACCCCCATCACCCCATCACACCCACTTCTCGGCCCAACGGCCCAATGGGAGTGCTTCCTCCCTCCAGCACAGGGTCCACCCCACCACTCTGCCCAGCAGCCCAATGAGAGCTCTTCCCCCCTCCCCCCAGCACAGAGTTCACCACACCCCTCTGTTCAGCAGCCCAATGGGAGTGCTTCCTCCCTCCCCTGTTGCCATGTTGGCACTTCGGGATAAATAAGTGGGTTTTGGGTTAAATTTTGGGCACTCAGTCTCTAAAAGGTTTGCCAGCACTGTTATAGACTATGTATTCCAAGAATCTAAGGGAGTCAAGCCAGGTCACTCATCTATTGCTTTTTGGAAATAGGGGATAAATTACTAATAGACAATATGGTGTTGATAATGATGAATAAAGAAATGTTGTCCCATGGGTGGAGGATGCACCTTGTTATGTGTTATGTAGTTAAGAAGATATGCACTAAAATGTAAAATGAGCATTTTGTAGTGTGACTTGAGTTACGTTGCTATGTGATTTTGTTTAATTATAAAATTAAAATTTAAAAAAGAACAGCTGGCTCTCCAGATGTTGATTAAATGCTACTCCCATTAAAGCTCACTATAATGCAAACTAACTAGGGCTAATGAAATGGGAAGGCTGGTAAGATGGCTATTTAAAATAATGCTGTTTGAAACAGTTTATTACTGAACTATGGATGTAATTTTTCAAAAATAATGTATTTTAAAATCATTGTATTTACATGTCTCACTCTTAGGTGTAATTTTTTTAAGTCACAACTTTAAAAGATCAGGAGTAGTTGATGAGTTGTCTAAATGACTAATTAACATAAGAATTAACATAAGGGAAGCATATGCAAGCTTTCCTGTTTTTTGGGAACACTTTTGAGTCTGGGAGATTATCAGTGCTGGGGAAAACCAAATCAACACATAACAACAGCAAATATAAATATGCAGAAACGCTTTGCTGTGTTTAGTGTCTTCTGAAAATCTTTTGAAAGTTCAGCTACACACAGTGGTGAGATGTCAAAAATTTTACTACCCCACCGTGATGTCATCACAGTGTGGGCGGAGCTAACATCATGACATTGTGGGCGGGCCAAAGAAATAAAATAATAAAATAAAATAAAAATAAGCACACAAACACACACCCCTCAACCCACCCACCCACAACACAAACCCATAAATAAATAAATAAAATAAAAATTACATTAAAATACTCCCACCCAAACACCCACCCACCCACCCCAAACATAAATCAACCCGCCCACCCCAAACACAAACCTGTCACTTACCTGTTAGTATAAGTGCCTGGGCAGTACCACGTTGCAAGATGGATATGGTCATTGTACTGGTTCTCTAGGATAATATGCCTTAATGTAAACGTAAAACAGCTGTACCTCCTTAAGGGTTCTCCAATTGGAACAGCAATTGGAACAGCACAGGTTTAGCTTATTGATTAGGTAACTCCAAGACTTTGCTTAAAAACCCCAAGCCTGGCCTGTCAGCTGCCAGGCCTTTTTAGGAACAGTGGTAGTACATCAATATAGGTAAAGGTATTAAATACACATTAAAATACACACAGACACACCACATCCAAAGGTGAGTCACTTACCCTGGGGAGCAGGCTATAGGGAGCTTCAGGCAAACAGATTCTTTTCCTCCTCCCCGCTTGGGAGGACAGCAAGGAGGCTGTGCATACATGCCAAGCACTGTAGGCATGGGGAAAAAGCTGCTGGTGGTTCTCCGGGACACTGGGAAAAGTTACTACCAGTTCTGGCGAACTGGTGGCGAACCTGTTACATCCCATCACTGGCTACACAATTTGGACTCTTTTACCAATATCCTGCAAAAGTTTGTTTTTTTGTTTTGTTTCGGCTGTGCTAGAAATAATTCAGTATTTAAATCTGGGGAAGAGGTTAATCTCTTGCAGTAGAAAATGCACTTGTGGTACCTTAAAGACTGTTTTTTGTTGTCATTGGCTGAAATCCAATAGTAAATTACAACTAGATTAAGCCTTTTGAATCAATGAAACATACATGGGTGTTTTACTCAAATGTGCCAACTCTAACTTACTATTAGTAACCAGCCAATATCCTTTAAGGGTGAATGGAGGGCAGAGAATGACTATTGGCAAATATGTTTTGTTGCTAAATATGTCATATTCAGATAGGCCAGGATATACACCTGATGGATTCCACTGTTCCCACCCAAACCTGTGGTCTGCTCCCTTCTTTAAGCGCTTCATCCTGCATTTTCCATGTATACTCGAGTATAAGCTGAGCACCCAAAAGGGGACATGGATTATTTTCAGGTCAATGACCACAAGGGTTCCAAGACCATTCCAGATTGAGACGTGCCAACAATTTAATTAATTTTACCATCTTTTCATGTATTTTGATTATTGAAACTCATTAGCAGCTGCTGCATTTCCCACCCTCAGCTTATACTTGGATCAATCTATTTTCCTGGGTTTTCAGGTCAAAATTAGGTACCTCGGCATATATTCAGGTCGGCTTATACTTGAGTATATATGGGTAAAACCAGTGGTGTAGAATGGCTTTCAGCAACCTGGGGCATAGGCCAAATTTGCCTCCCCCTGGGTGAGGCCCAGGACATCAGCCATGGTGGAAGGTTCCAGCACCCATCCCCACAGCGGCCTCTTCACCCAGCCACTAGGAGGTCCAGGGACAGCAGCAAAGTCCTGCCGCCAAGATGGTGGTGGTGGTGGTGGAAGGTCCCATCCCCCATCCCCACAGCAGCCTCTTCACCTCGGCTGCTAGGAAGTCCGGGGACAGTGGTGAAGTCCTATTTATTGTGAAATTTTGCCACCCCCAAAAAGTGCTACCTGAGGTGCCCCCCATGCTATGCCACTGGGTAAAACAAACCCTACAGAAATGCTCTCTAGTAGTTTTAGACATTGTGAAGGGCTTCAGCAGAAGTGGAGAGAGGAAGAAAGTTTCAGATCCACTGGAATTGGATACTGAAGCACACTGTAGGACCTTGACTGCAGTTTTATTTATATGTTTACTAATTTAGCTTACTTATATGCTGCCTTTCAAAACAATACCTTTGTCAAGGTGACTACTTTGTGTTGGTATCATAAAAGCATTATCTTCCTTGTTATACAACACAATGTTTGTACAGAAAATGTGGGGAGGAAAGAACCAAGCAACCTACATCTTTTACTATAGAGCCTATCTCAGTGATGGGGAACCTTGGCACTCCAACTATTCTTGGACTTCATTTCCCAGAAGCCCAAGTCCCTGCGCAGTAAAGCCATTTGTGTAGATTCGCAGAGACTTGGGTTCACCATCACGGGCCTCTCTCATGGATACAAGTCTATACACCTAATGTTTATAGACCTACACTTAGGGGATACCTACACTTATGACTCTGCCTCAGTTCTTTCTATGGTTCTCCTTTGCCTGAACTTGGAGTGCAATAAACCTGGAGTGCAAACAGTCTTTTGAGGAGGGGTGGGGGAAACAATTTAAGTTTTATAACTGTAATAGTATAATGTCAGAGATGTTGATATTAAGGAAATAATATATTGGCTAAATTTAAAACACTTGTTAAATGTAATGTTAATTTAATATAGTATAGTAGTGTTTGTTGCATGGACCTGGTCCATTTTTCAAAGCCAGAAAATGACTCTCAAGCAGTCTATTCATCATTTGTGTTTATGGATCAGTATTTGGATTAAGTAACAGAAGACTTGGTTTAACACTTCTTGTATTTAGTGATAATTTATTTTACCTATGAATGCCTTGTTTGTGCAGGGGTAGCCTCTGGGAGAAGGTTGCAAGATATAGTCTGCCATTCTTGATGGGAGTTTTTACATCTACAAGGCTGATTTTTTTTATGTCAACTGTATATATTGCTTAAATTGCATGGGTATTCTAATAGTGTAGCAAAATTATACCAGCCATTGCCTTGTTTCACAGACTTTTAAACAGGTGGTTCATCTGCATCTTTCCCTTTTTGTGCTTGTTTTATCTGTATTTCATAAAACAAGGGACATTTTGTGCAAGTTGGAGAAACTTTGAAAAAATTCTAATTTTATGCTTGAGATAACCTGTCTGAACCAGTTGACACCTTTTTTGTCATTGAGATAAAATAACTTTATATGCATACCCTCATCCATATTGTCTTTCCCCCATCTCAATGCAAGTATGCACAATATGCGCACAGATACATGTACCCACACATGTCCCAAATAAACACTTGAATGCTCTTCCATTCCCAAGCAATCTCTATTGGAAATTGCTGTTTACCTCTATTTGTTTTATCTTTATGTGGTTTAATGGTCATTTGTTTATGTATTTATTTGTTTTTTTAAGATATCTTTTTTGTATTTTATATCACCCAGAGTAACTATATAGTTAAAGGAGCAATGAATGAATGAGCAAGTGAGCAAGCAAGGAAACAGTTAATAACCAATAGCCTCCAAAACTGGGGAACAAGGGAAAATAAGATGAGACTACTGGCTTTGGGGGCTGAAGCAGGGAGCAGATGCTATGATTCAGGTAGGATGTGTCAGACTCATTTGGCCCACCTGGAGTGTATGACTGCTGAATTCTGTGCAGTGGTGGGCAGCAACAGGTTCTCACCCCCCGGGAGGGGGGTTAGCAAATTTGGGTGGCCTCTGGGCAGGGAGGTGGTGAAATTGGGTGGTCTTCAGGCAGGAGGGGTAGTGAAATTGGCTGGGCATGCCCACCTCCCTGCCCTGCCCCATCAGGTTTTGTCCCTGCAAGTGGTTCAAGGTCTCCCTTGCTCAAAAGCCAGTCATACCTGACTCTAGGGTGCAGTGCTAATCTCCAATTACAGCCAAAGAGCCAGTGCTGCCTGTGTTTGCATATGTATACATGGCCATATGGCAGGCATGACTAGATCGCCCATGACGCAGGCTCCTTCCATGACAAAGGCTCCACCCACTACATAGGCTCCACCCACATTGTGGTAGCAAACATTTTTGCTGCCCACCACTGATTCTGTGAGTATGGTGGGTGCTGAGGTTGGTCCTAGTACACCCGCCCAGATGTGCTAAATATTGGCTAAAGCTATTTTTTGTAGCAGCAGTGCTGAGAGATTTATTTGTAGAAAATGGATGAACATTTATTTTGTAAAGGAAAGATTGTTTCAGCAATCACTGTTTTAAACTCTCTCTCTCTCTCTTGATCTTTTAGTTGAAAAAAGTGCTTAGCTGAAAATGTAGATTTAAGTGGAAAGGGTGGGAATGCATGAATAACACATTTCCTTGAGACCAGCAGTACTGAATTTCAGAAGCACTTGGATGTTCTAAGTGGGCACAGAGAGAGAGTGCCTCCTTCATATTTCTGTTGTTTCAGTGATTTCTATTTTCAGCCCAGAGTAATTACTTCCAGCTGCAACTGTGGAATTGGTACCCAAGTGTCATCATAGTGAATGTTTTCATGAGAAAGATGAGCTTTTGCCACAAGTCTCCCAAAAATATATCTCTGCTGTCAGTTATGGCAGGGGGAGGGGGGAGCAAGATGGCTTTTTCAGTGCAACATAAAATAGAAGAGCCCTATACAAGCAGTTAATCCTGCTTATCCTTAATGAATAAGAACAAATAATGTCTTTTAAAAATTCAAGCTCAAATGAATCCCTGTAGAACACACAATACAAATATCAATCTTGTCATTAAAATTATCTTCATATTATCTGCTTGAGGATCTGAATATTTAAATTGTATTTATTCTCCATATTTTTATATCTTACCCCTACCTCCTTTGTTTGAATTTAAAACAAGAGCAATTGGAGCAAAAGCTGACCATATTTTTAGGCAGAATAAGGCCCTTTTAAAAATTTGCTTCAGGTTGAGGGGAGGAACAAAATGCAGTTGGGCACAATCCCCATGTCCTGGCAGCATTTTGCTCCTCCAAAGAAACAAAGGCCACGCCCCGACCTCTAGGCCCCCATTCATGGCCAGAGGGGAGTTAGTCTGTGTTCTGCTTTGGTTGTTTTGTGAGGTTGTATTTTATGATTGTTACTGTACTGTTGCTGTTTTGAATGTAAGCCGCTCTGAGTTGCCTCGGCAAGTGGGTGGCAATATAAAGCTGAACAAATAAATAAATAAGTCTGTAGCAGCTCCATTATTGTCAGTGGCCACAGCAGTCACTTCCAAGCTGATTGGGTGGAGGAGACACTCAGTCAGCTGGGAAGCAGTTCCTTCACCTGTGCTCTATTTTATTCCTTCCCCAGTGTGAAAATAGTTCAGGTATGGGATGAATTGTAGTAGATAAATGGGGACCACTTCAGTGGGAAGGTAAACAGCATTCCGTGCGCTCCGGTGTCTAGTTATGCCTGCCACATGATCATTCTCCAATGGAATGTAGTTCCGTAAAATAGCTTTTCAAAGCTCTGTTTCTGATTTTCTTCTGTGTTTGAGGACAGAGCTGTGCATATGCTGCACAGGTTGTCTTCGGGGTGTTTGAGATGGTGCATTAGCCCTTCTTAATGTACCAGTTTCTACACTGGTATTGTCAGTATTTTTCCTGCCATCCACATCCAGGAGATTTACCCTGTTTCCCCGAATATAGGACCTCCTCGTATAGTAAGGCACCCCCCCCCCTATTTTTCCCCCACTTCAGAAATATAAGGGCCTCCCAGAAAATAAGGCACTCAGCTAAATCTTGCCCTGGCGATCCACTGTATCAGCAATAAATGTGTACTGTATTCTTCTTCGTCATGGAAAAGTAAGACATCCCCTGAAAATAAGACCTTGTGCATATTTTGGAGTTTTTAAAAATATAAGACAGTGTCTTATATTCGGGGAAACACAGTAGCACTATGATGATTCCTGGTATATACCATACCATTATTTAGTTATACTGGAGCAAAATCTCTTGGGCTAGCCCTGCATTCTAGTTCCCTAGACCTAATACACTTGATGATGGTGCAGAAGTACTCAAAGTACAGGGAAAGAAGGAGGCTCTTTCTTCATCCTTGCAGATTGGAGGTTTTTTTTTTAACAATTTAAGGAATCAATAAAGCTAAAAATCTATATGAAATAAATCCTGAACTTCTCTCTAAAAGGTAAAATGGCCAAATAGAGGCTATCCTACTCTTCAAAAGTCTCACTCTTATGTCTGATGAAATGGACCTGAGCCACGAAAGCTAACATTAAAATATAGCAGTTAGTCTTTAAAGTACCACAACATTTTTGTCTTATTGTTTAGTTTTCTCTCTGTTATGAGAACCACACTGGAAATATAATTACTGCTAGGAAAAGTAGAAAGCAGTCAGAAAAGAGGAAGACCTAAGTTGAGCTAGATTGGCTCAATGAAGGAACTCACAAGCTTGAGTGTGAAAAGCCAAGTAGGGCTAGCTGAGTCCTTTTGAAGGTCAGTAATTCATAGGGTTGTCAAAAGTCAGAAAGGTCTTGATTGTACATAACAAAAAAATAAAAAGAGAGAGAGAGTCCACTTAAACAGTAAGTGTCCATTTGAACTAGACAGAACAGTTCAGGCTATAACTATCCCTAGCTATAATGAAGGGAGGAGGATGTCAGGGTAGTAGTTTTACTTCAGTCTTATTTTATAGCTACACTTGGGTAGTAGTCAAAGATTAATCTCTTTGGAGATCCTCTGTCATTAGGCAGGGGATGACAACCAGTTCAGATGTCAAATACTGGGAGGATACAATAACTCTCCCGTGACTAGTCCTTGTGAGCTGGCCTAGACCAGTAGCATAGCATGGGGGGGAGGGGGCGCAATAAATGGGACTTTGCCACCACCCCTGGACTTCCTGGAGGCCGGGACAGGGAGGCCGCTGCGGAGATGGGTGTCAAGGGCGGTGAACCTAGATGGGGGGAAGCCTAGATGGGGGCCGCATATTTCTGTTGTAGGATTCAATGATGTAAGAAATAATAATTTCATGTCAGATATTACTCTGGGTTGAAATGATTTTTGTGGGAGAAACTCCACTCAGGGAACACCAACGTGAGGCTCCTTTCATGTCCCCAAGAGCTGGGTCAGAGGCAGGCACTCAATCCATCATGCAGTACCCATGTTTCAAACTGCTGACTTGCTGGCCTTCCAGCCAACAAGGTGAGTTTCTTAACCACTGAGCCACAGCAGCCACTAATGATGTAAGTCATACACCCAATCTTACACACCTAAACTGGCATGCTGCTTTTAAATGCATTGGATGAATCCTAATGCTGTCCATTATCTACAGGCAACTAGTTAGCTTTTTTAATTGGAATATAGAATAATTGAACTGAAAGGGATTATGAAACCACCAAGTCAAGTCAAACCCTGTGCTCTATGCAGGAATCCAAATCGTAGAAGATCTGGCAGATGATTGTCCAAAAGGGATGGTAATGAAGAGGGTATTGTGTAATCCCAAGTTGGTTCTGTCCTTCAATTTATTATAATAATACCGATGATGATGATGATGATGATGACGCTGGAGGAGGAGGAGGAGCATGGAGAGTGATGGGATGCAACAGGTTCGCACCAGTTCGTCAGAACCGGTAGTAACTTTTCCCAGTGTCCCGGAGAACCGGTAGCAGCTTTTGGGGGGATCCACCTTCGGGGCTTATCTTTTCACTTGTTCCCCCACTACACATGCACGCCAAGCACTTGGTGTGCCTGCACGCCTACAGTGCTTGGCGCATATGCATGGCCTCCTTGCTGTCCTCCCAAGCGGGGAAGAGGAAGAGAAGTTGTTTGCCTGAAGCTCCCTGTAGCCTGCTCCCCAGGGTAAGTGACTCACCTTTGGATGTGGTGTGTCTGTGTGTATTTTAATGTGTATTTAATATCTTTACCTAAATTGATGTACTACCACAGTTCCTAAAAAGGCCTCGTGGCCTAGCTTGGGGGTTTTTAAGCAAAGTCTTGGAGTTATTATTAATTCATTATTAATTAATTCAATTTACATGCCGCCCTACTCGGTGCAACCGACTCAGGGCAGCTCACAAAACTCACAAATATAACATTCAACATTATAATCAACAATATATTACATAATCACAATAAAGTTGAAATTAAATATAATAGAAAATACAATATGATACAATACAACAAAACAGAAAAATAACAACAAATAGATCAATATTATCAGTGTATATCATAGAAACAATTACAAACAATCACTTCCCTCATCAATAAGCTACACCTGTGCTGTTCCAATTGCTGTTCCAATTGGAGAACCCTTAAGGAGGTACAGCTGTTTTACATTTACATTAAGGCATATTATCCTAGAGAACTGGTTAGGCAAAGACTTAGTACCTAACTTCTTGAACTGTTGAAAAGTTGAAAAGTGCCAAAATGAAGCCGTCTTGTGGTGAGTTCATTCTGTAGTTCCTTCCATCTGACCTAGTGTGAGAAAGATTACCCAGATTAAGCTTTACGCTCTGGTTTAAAAGCTCTGGTTGATTTGTGTTTGGGGTGGATGGGTGGGTGTATTTTAATGTATTTTTTATATTTAATTTATTTAATTTATTTACGGGTTTGTGTTGTGGGTGGGTGGGTGGGTGGGTTGAGGGGTGTGTGTGTGTGTGCGCGCGCGTGCGTGCGTGTGCTTATTTTTATTTTATTTTATTTTAAAAAAAATATTTGGCCCCGCCCACAACATCATGACATTGGCTCCGCCCATGACATCATGGGATTAGCTCCACCCACATTGTGATGATATCACAGTGGGGTAGTAAAAATGCTGACATCCCACCACTAGACATGGACCTAATAGTGTTTACATGTACAGTATATCTATAATTGCCATAGATCTAAAACTGTGAAACCTAGACCCAGAAGTTTGCCATTGATGTGAGCAGCATGTAAAGAATTTTAACTACAGGGTTATTTTGGTTATAAAATTGATCAATTAATTCTGAATATGCAAAATGTGTATGTAGCCCACAATATTATATTCAGTTATTGACATGAGTTTCCATAATCAGGCGAGATGAAGTTGTATTCAGGCCTTGAAAATTCATCTTTCCATGAGCCCTTTCTGCAGCTTCATGTTGTTTTCCTTCCTAGTTTTTCAAACAGTTTCAGAGGATAAAATGAATGTACTGTATATTAAGAGTTGATAGGAAGAAGGAGAACAGGGGAAAGCTGAGATAAGCACCAGGGTGGAAAAGAAGAAAAACAACAAAGCAACATGGATATGTGAGAGACAGAAAAGAGCAGAAGGGAAAACTAAATAATTTCTCTCCTTTGTGACCTCCTTATTTCCATTAGATTACTTTTTGCTGAAAGAATTTCTTTGCCTCAACAGTTTGTTCCTGGATCTGCACTTAAAGTTTCTGGTTTCCATGCTCAGCATTTGACTAATCCTTGTACTGGTAAATGAGGAAATGTTTCTCCATTCTTTGCATTGTTGCACCCTCTTTATTTGTCTCATATTGAGCTGCAAGTTTAATCTTCCATATGATGTGGAGAATATATTTACATTTGACTAACAGTGCTAATCTGTTGTTTGCTTTAGGATTGTACACTCTTGTTTACTTTTTCTGTCCAACACATATACTGTTTAAAATGCTATGGGGAGAAAGTAATTGTTCCAGAAAACAAGAATTTGGTTTTACAGAGCCCTGAGATCATCTCCATAAGAGAATAATAATGCGAATAAATAATATAACATCACTAGCACTTTTTGTCATTGTGGTGGGGATGGTGTTTAGGATATTTCAGGTTTGTCATGGAATACAATGTTCCTCTGGGTTGCCTGTCCACAGAAATATATTGTTTGGCAGTGTCCCCTTATTGCTGAGATCAAACCACTAACACAGGATGATTTCAAGGCGATTGAGAATATTTTAATCAACTCTGGAGTGATTCCAACTGAATTGTTGTTCCTATTTTATCATCCTTCCTTTGTCTGGAATCTCTCCCCTGCCTATAGAAGGTTGATGTGGCCACACTGATTCAAGTCTCTCTACCCTCATGATTAGACTGCTGTAATTTGCTCTGTGCTGAACTACCCTTGGAAACAACTTGAAAGCTTTAACTGGTAGAACAAGCAGTGACCACACTATTGCCAGTTGCCTTGTACCACATTGTACCAATTCAGTGGCAAGTTTACTGACTTCACTTCACCTTCCTATTTTGCTCCAGCTTCATGTATTGACAGTGGTCAATAAATGGCTCCAGTTCAAGACATAGATTATTACCTAACTTACATGCACAGCTTAGAGGAGGGGTTCTCAACCTACGGCCCACAGGCTGGCCCCAGCCCACAGCACTGTTTCATGTGGCCCATGTTGCCACCGCTGCCACCGGAAGCAGAAGCAGACAGGTGTGTGTTTATGACAGCTGTAAATGCGCCTGCAGCTGTCATAAATGCATTGACATCAGCAACAGATGCATTTTATGGCAGCGTTTACAGTGAGGGAAGCACCAGTCTGGCCTGCTCAGCTATCTGAGGGAGCATGGTCCGGCCCACCAATTAAAAAGGTTGAGAACCCCTACCTTAGAGCCCATGTTTCATCTCTACTTTGCAAGTATCTGGATCAGTTCTACCTTTATGAGTTGCTGCACTAACTGAGATTGTCTGGGACTGCCCTTTTAAAGGTGCGAGTTGTCAAACCTGTCTGATCTTGATATGTCAGGTAGAGATATTTTCAAGTTACTACCTATGTTCTAGATCTCTTTTCATGAGACGTGTGAAACATGATACTCTGCAGAGATTCAAGAGGGGATGAAAGGTGGAATTTTTCAGTTGGGTTTAGCATGTTGTTAAGATTATCTGTGCTTCTACTTTTTCCATGACAATGGGTTTTGTTTGTTTTTTAGAATGCTATGTTTATTCTATATTTTAATATATTTTCTACTTTAATCCTGTTATATGCTATTCTGGATGTCCAGAATGGCAAGTGAACAAACAAATCTGTTTCAAGTGTAGATTGGACCCCTACTTTTTTAAAAAAGATAGGGTTTAAAAAAACCAAGTTTTAAAAAAACAGGAAGCAAACAAAGGAAAAGTGAAAATAAAAATAACATATGAGATACACATTGTTTTAGCAGCAAATGCAGTTAGTGGAGGAGGAGACAGACAGGTTCATACATACATAACCAGTGAAGATAAACAATCTTGCCTACACTCTAGTTCTACAGAGTGTAGGTTGGATCCCTCAGTGAAATAGTTTGCAATTTATAGTCATTGTTTGCAAAATGGCATTTGGTCAGTCAATGCTAACAGGACCTCTGGATACAATCCTCTTTCCAATCCTTCAGAATAAAATTTCACCAGTGGCACAGTGGTTTCACTGTCCCTGGACAGTAGCTCTAAAACATTCCCAAAATATTTGGGGATGAGAAAATATTTGTAAAACAGACCGCAAACTGATTGATGTTATTTATTTATCCTGTTTATTTATACATGCTGCTGATCTGGGAGATCTTTGTCCCAGCTCCTCACTAGGTATCTCTCCCCACTCTCCCATCATGACATCCCTTAGGGCCACTTTTATCTCCTCCAGTCTAAATATAACCCTGCCAAAATTGTGCATTTCTTCTTAAACATCAATAACTGGAGATTTTTTAATATTCAGTAGCAGAAATGCAAAACAGAAGATTTGTACATTATAGACTTTAGATATATTAGGTAGAAATGATTCATTACTTACAATAAATTCAGTTTTTAAATACCTAGGTCACCCTTGCTCGAAAGCCAGTCATATCCGACTATAAGGTTGGCGCTCATCTCCATTTACAGCCAAAGAGCCAGCACTATCTGCTAAGCCTTGACTTAAAAATTAATCCCTCTACAATACATTCTCATTTTATTTTCAGTCTCATTTTACTTATTGAACTTAAAGCCAATGATCTGTGTAGCAGATCATAATCAAATTAAACAACCCTAAGTATTCCATGCAGTCTAGTGTCTAGTAATGCCTGCCACATGACCACGGAAATGACTGCAGACACAGACATAAGTGACTTTGTGGCTGTAAATGGAGATGAGCAGCGACCTCTAGAGTCAGACATGATGGCTTTCGAGCAAGGAAGAAGAAAGATGGTGAACTTTTCCAATGTATAAATAGTTCACATTTGTATAGACAAATGTGATTAAGGAAATACAGAGGTTGAACTTCTTTCAAAGAAATCCCTGCTCAAAATCCCTAATAAGAATGTAAATACAGTAATACCCCGGATAACGATTGCGTCGGATAACGCTAGAATCGGATAACAATGCAAGTTTTTGGAAAAAACTTGCATTGGATAACGATTCTTTAATGTTATCTGAGGGAATGGTCTGCGGGTGTGGGGTGGTTTGGGTACTTCTACCCAATCCACCCCCCAACCCACAGCGGTCTCTGCGACTGCAGTAGGGTCGCAGAGACTGTGTGAATGAAGTAAAGGCAGGGAGGGAAAGAGAGAGATGCGATCAGGTCTCTTTCTTTCCCTCCCTGCATTTAAAGTAAAGGCGGGGGTCTCTTTCTTTCCCTCCCTGCCTTTACTTTAAATGCAGGGAGGTAAAGAAAGAGACCCGATCGCGTCTCTCTCTTTCCTTCCCTGCCTTTAAAGCGGTTTGTCCCTGAAGTCAGGGCTTTTTTTAGCATTGTTCAATGCATGCATCGGACAATGCTAAAAATCAGATAACGTCATGACTTGTGGAACCAAGTCATAACGTTATCCGGGGTTTTACTGTAATGATAATAATGTGCCGTCAAGTCAATTCTGACTTATGGTGACCTTTTCCAGTGCTTTCTAGGTAGAGAATGCACAGCTGTGGTTTACCATTCCATTCTTTCCAGGGTGCCCTTGGACTGAGCAGCTTGCCCAAGGTCGCATAGGGTGACTCTTTTCCCAGGAGGCACAGTGGGGAATCAAACTCCTGAACCCCAGATTCTTAAACTGTTGAGCTATCCAGCTACTTATAGAAAGTTATGTTAAACCAAATATCTGATTTGGAATAGAAGCATGACAAAATATGAAGTGACAAATATATATTGCTACCTACACACTCACAGTAGTGTTGCTGTATGTTGGCATTCATACCTGTCTGGATATTTTAGTTCCTACGTTTGGTACTGTTGGATTATAAATAATGCATTCACTGTTGAGTGCTAAGGAAAAGGCCATTCAGCCAAGTGTGTTATTTTACTTTGAATTTAGTATCAGCCCACATACCCTCCCGTTGCAAGTGTTCTTTCATTTACTCAAGGTGAGAAGTGCCTCCTAATGACAGGGTGTGCCATTTAATACTTAGGAATACAGTTGACTTAATAGCATTGACAAAGTAAACTGTAGCCCACAGACCCTGCTTATTATACAATGCACTCTTGGGGACATGCTTTTCTTTCATTTTCTGAGAAGAATGGGGAAATTGATATTAATAATAAAATAGGATTCAGTAGAACTAACTTCCCACTAAACCTGTTTTTTGTTCCATAAATATCTCAGTGTTAATTTCCTGGATCCAATATTGTCTAGCATCTAACAAAGAAAGAAATGTATTGTAACTACAGCTGTGTTGAAAAATGTGTTTTAAAATGTGCTTGTTAAGAATCATAAGGCACAGTTAGTAGCCCATGGAGGAACCAGTAACACTTTAGTGGAACCCTAGTACAGCAGGCGTATGGTATTCTTGGAGATCCGCTAATATCCCAAATAGTCTTGGGGTCACCATTAATATTCCATTTCAAAACTCTTGTAGCTCAAGGAGTTGTCAGTTAAACTTCTCAAAAGGGATGTTACTTCATCCTGGGCATTATGGGAATGTAAACAGTTGCTATAATCCTGTGGTTAAACATAGTAAGGTCGCCCTTGCTCAAAAGCCAGTCAAATCTGACTCTAGTGTTCGGTGCTCATCTCTGTTTATAGCCAAAGATCCAGTGCTGTCTGCATTCGCAGATGTTTCCATGGTCATGTGGTAGGCATGACTAGACACAGGAGTGCACAGAATGCTGCTACCTTTCCTGCTGAAGCGGTACGTATTTATTTACTTGTAACATAGTAAGTCCCAACTAAAGTACTGTAGTCCCATTGAATTAATTGAGATTTGGTGCCTTCCTTTCTAAGAAGTACTCAAAGCAGCATAAATAAAGCTTTAAAAATGCAACAAATTAGAGTTTTAGGAAACAAACATTTTAGTATATTAAAACTGCTTCTGGGAGCTATGAGGGCAGTGTGGGACGGATGAATTGGCATCAGGGCCAGATCCAGCCCATGGGCCATAGTTTGGGCACCCCTGGTTTAAGCAGAGAAAGTGGTATCTTAAAATCTATCTCATCCTGTTGCAAAACAGATTGCAAGGCATGTTTTACTTCCACTTCCAGTGGGAGGAACCATATGACCGGTCTACAGCCTGAAAAGTTTGGGTGCCCCTGTTTTAGACCTTAACTCCCTGGCAGACTCATGTATTTGTTGATCTACTGCTGATACATTTATTCGTAAAAATGCAAAGATGTGTTACTAATTATTTGAAGATCAGAATAAGAAGTTCTAAATCTATGTTTATCTTTGCTGCTTGAGAATTTCCTAGATGGATTATATATCATGAATAACAAATGTTACAATTTATGAATTTCAAAATGGAAGAAGTAATATCATTCCTTTTTGTTATTTTTAATAATATCCTAAGCCACAAAAGGAAAAGAATAGAAAAAGAGATAAACTAATCTAGTATTTTCTCCTTTCCTCATCAAGCACAGTGAATGTATTATTCTTTTTAGATTCTTCACATCTCTGAATTGTTTTTATAAATGCAAGATAAATGTTTTCATGTGCTTTCAATATCTTTAAAATGGGTTTTCTATTACCTATGTCATTGAGAATGTGTATTACAATAAAGGAAGCATCCTATATTAAGTTTAAAGGATTTTCCAATAAAAAAGAAGTGCGTTCAGAGTTGGCAGACATTGGGAACCTCTGGCCCATAGCCTTATATAGCTTATGTGGCTTCCAGCCGGCTCACTAGGTTCTTGTAAATTCTCCATACAAGGACAAACATGTGTTATTGATCAGCAGGACCAGTAAGTGTCCTATTATTCCTAAGCAGACGGGTAGGTTTATTCCTAAATAGGCATACATACATGGGCTTGGTATTTCAGATGAAAGATGTTGAATTATCCAGTTCTACTTGAGTAGACACGCAGAAGCTTAATCCGCTTACTTCTTGAAAGGCTTAAAATAAGCAAGAATCACATTTAGCCTTCCCCATTTTGCTTTTTGTCCTGTCCATAGATGTTTCACTTAGACCTTATCACTCCTCCCAACCATTTCACAATCTGGAATTTGGACTGAACCCCATGCCAGGAATCCAATGTTCTTGCAAGTCCTATATGCATATTTAAACAAGTCCTATATGCATATTTAAGCAAGTCCTATATGCATATAGTATTTATGCTTCCTTAATCTCTCTGTGGTGGACTGCGGTGGCTTAGTGGTTAAGACACTGAACTTGATGACTGGAAGGTCAGCAGATCAGCAGTTTGAGAACCGAGTACTGCATGACGGAATGAGCTCCCATCTCTGTCCCAGCTCCTGCCAACTTAGCAGTTCAAAAGCAAGAAATTACAAGTAGATAAATAGGTACCACTTTGGTGGAAAGGTAAACAGCATTCCATGCATTCAGGTGTCAAGATGCCACATGTCCATGGAAATGTCTGCAAATGCAGACATTTCTGGCTCTTTGGTTATAAACAGAGATGAGCACTGAACCCTAGAGTTGGATACAACTGGCATTCGAGCAAGAACGACCTTTACCTACCCACAGGATTGCTCTTTAAGCGAGTTTGCTCTTTAAGCGAAACACCATTGTAAGTGACCAATTGTGACTTCTGGTGGGAGGGATTACGAACCCCGATTTATTTGTTAAGTGAGTTTTTGGTTGGTTTTATTTGTTAAGTAAAGCGAACATTCAGAGAAAATTCTGCTCTTTAAGCGAGTTACTCTTTAAGTGAGTCGCTCTTTATGCAAGGTTTGACTGTATATGAATTGTTCTGGGTACACAGCATGATTTGTGTTATGATGTTGAAATATACCTTACACTTAACAAAAAATGATATATTTTCATTTTTAATTCCAGAGTTATGAGATGTATGACATGTGTGAGGGTTTGTGAAAGGGAAAGGACTCTTGAGTGTAAAACAGTAATTCCCAACATGGGCCCCACGCCGCACGGGGGGGGGGGGACTTCAATTCCCAGAAGCCTAAGTCAGTACATTGGCTGATCAGTGTTTTGGGGAATTGAATTAGGCTTCTGGGAATTGACGTCCAAAAAACAAGTTTGGTGTAAAGGAAGCAAACTGAAAAGCTTGGATAGGTGAGGGAACTAAACATGGCTGAGGTTCGGCTGCAATTGTAATTTTGTTTTCTCCTCCAGATGCTCTCTCCAAAACAATGCTATAGTATCATATAGCATTGCTCTGATCCGAGGAGAAGGAGATGAATTGTGGCTACTTGCAATGGTGAATTTTCTTCTTCAAAAAGAAAGAATTTGCCAACATTTTCTCACTCACCATTTTGCCACTTTGAAAATGAGAAATTTTTGGTTTGGCACTCATAAACACTACATTTCCTGACATATGCTTTGTGTTTCAAGAGTGACTTCCAGGAGCCCTTCTGGGACATAGGATTTTTTTTTCTCTTTTCACATTTTGTAATCCAGAGTAAATAGCCAAGAATAACAGATGCATGGTTTGCATTGGCAGCTCCTGTATTTGGACAGAGGGTGAGCTACTACCATTCCATGATGTCAGAGCTATCTCCACCATGCACATTCAGCAGTTAATGTTTGTGTGCTAAAGAAATGCCAGACCAACTGTTTCTTTTCCCCTTACTATGGGGCTCTTGCATTATAGTTCTTGAGAGCAAAGAAAATGAAGCAAAATTGTGGTTAGTTCAAAGCTCACTTGTGTGCCGAACAAGTTGTCTTCGAGGCCCTTTCTCTTGGAACCACTCTGAAACAAAAATCTTGATTCTCCCCTGTGAAAAAATTATTTAAAATGTAGCATGGAAAAATAGTCCCAAATGTGATGAGTTTTCCACCATTCTTCATCTTTGATTTTCAGTAGATCAGAGATCCCTTGATGTGCAAGATTTCATCTGTGAAAACTGTCATAATACTTTCCTTCTGTTATGTCTCTCATTATGAAAATTAAGTTTAAAATTAGAACAGAGCCCGTTTGGGGGCTCAGTTCTGAAGCGTCAAGTGATGTATTGATAGTTTTACTTTAGAGAGAAAATACTTAATCTGTTATTCTTTTCCCTATCTGTTGTCTGTGGCTTTCTGTCTATTTATTCTTTCTCTTTACATTTTAACATCTTGATAACATCTTGTTTTCATATTCTGTAGATGAGTATACAGTATATAAATTATACTTCTGTTCTGGGTAAGGTACTTGCACATAACCAAAGGTTAAGAAATAGGACGCTCACTATTTCACACCTTAACATTAGGACATTGGCTTTTTTTAAAATTTATTTTGTAAATTGCACCTCACCATTACTGCATGTACATCCACTCACTCAGTCTGCTGACTAAGTGCAAATAGCTAATGACTCATTCCCTTCTAATAGTGCAGCAATGAGGAATCTTGGGTCTGTAGGTCTGATCCAGCACATGTGGTTTCCCAATACACACTGCAAGGCTTGTCTTCTTTCACACTATGCACCATTATTTTAAATCCAAACTTGGTTGTTCTTTTATTTTCAGGCTGTTAGTAGGGATCAGAGAAATTCCTTTTTCATATATATAACAACCATTAGAAACTTGTAGTAAAAGTGACTCAGTGGTTAAGAATCTTATCCTGTTAGCTGGAAGGCAAGCAAATTGGCAGTTGGAGACCCAGGTACTGCATGCCAGAATGAGCTTCTGTCTCTGTCCCCGCTCCTGCCAACCTAGCAATTCAAAAGCAAGAAATTGCAAGTTGATAAGTAAGTACATGAAAGGAGCCTCATCTGGGCATCCCCAGAACGGAGTTTTTTCAGCAAAAATCCTTTCAACCCAGAATAATTTCTCACACAAAATTATTATTTGTAGTTTTTTAAAAAAAGATAGTTTCTCAAGATTTTATTGATTGATTGATTCAAATTTATATCTTGCCCTACTCAGGCAAACCTTACTCTAGGCAGCTTACAAATAAAAAAAATCATACTTAATGAATACAGTATAAACAGGATAACCCAACTATACCCGTACAAATTCAGAGGTTAAAAACCCAAGAGTTCAAAATTGATTAAACAAATCTAAAACTATAAATTTATGAGGCTCAAAAATTTAAAAGATTTTTTAAAATGCAAAAGGTTTAAAAGAGAGAAAGAGAGAGGTGGCTGTCCAATCAAATCAACCACCCAATGTGGGACCCCATATTACTGGAGTCCCACACCTGCCCTGCCAGCCAAGTTTTTAAACCCTTCCAAAAGGGCAGTAGCTCTGTATGTAAGCAAACGGGTGGGGCGGACACAGAGATGGCCCTCCTTCTGGTGCTAGAGAGATGCGCCTCGCTAGCTGATGGAATGATAAGAGAGCCTCTCCCTGGTGGGATGGACAAATGTTCTTGGGGTGAGGTGGTCTCTTAAGTATCCTGGTCCACTACCATGTAGGGCTTTAAAGGTAAGGACCAGCACCTTGAATTACACCCGGAGACATGCTGGCAACCAGTGCAGCTCCTGAAGCAGTGGTGAGGCATGAGCATAACGCCTGCAACCGATCACCACCCGAGCAGATCTAGGAAATGTTTTTCCCCTGAATGGTGTCCCCAAGTGGTTGGGCAGACTCTGGCTTTTTTCTACCCCTATCTTCTGCACCACTCATTAAAATCTGGGAATCTTTGGAATGCTTTGGTACTTTTTTTCTTGTTCTGTATTTGAAATTGCAATCTCCAGTGGCAATCTTAAATGGTCCTTCGGATGTTTGGAATGGCTCGAATTTCAGTGCTGTCTTGATGATTTCTTACAGCCTACCCTCAGCTCTTAATAAGCCCTATCTTATTTCTGAGTAGACACCCACTAAGTTCAGACAGTTTTGCTTTGATGTGAGTCTTATTTTTTGAACAGATACACAAAACTGAGGTTAGGCCATGTTTGATTAAACTACAGAAGAATTATTTATTTATTTATTTATTTATTCCAATTTTTATACCGCCCTACTCGGATTGGGCCGACTCAGAATATGTTTTAAGAGTTAATCTTTGTTCCTGTGTTGTAGAATTGTTGTATCAAAAGATGAGACGGGAGAGCAATTCCAGGTCGCATAACGAGTAACTGCGTAGAATGCATTTTGCTTGTTATGCGAGGTATCACTGTATATCCAATTAACTTGCTGTTCAGTTATATTTTGTTACCACCCGTTGCAGGAAGGTGTCTTTTTTCCACATCTACATAATTTGAAAATGGCTCTTTTTAGCAAGTGAATGGTTCCTCATGTTTGAAAAAGAGACAGTACCATTGAGTAGAAGACCGATGTTCAGAACACAAAAGGCTAAATTCAATTTCTATATCCAATTAAAGTAAAGGTTGTAAATCTTTTGGCTGGATGGTATATCAAAACTGATGTAAATTATATTGATTCAATGAGTCTCTTCTAATTGGGACTACCAATAGGAATCAAACTATTCAGATAACCTAATTTCGGTTTATAGGATTTCTAACTGGAATGGGGTGTTATAACTCCAGACAGAGCCATGGCCAGTAGATTTGGTACCCAGAATTTTGCTGTACTGTTGCTTGAGCTAGAATCTTGTGACATTAGCATGTGTGAGAAGAGGATGGAAGAATAGGGAGGAACATTGGTCTGGGTACACAAAGGCTGTATTAATTTCACAGTGGACCTGATTGCTTTATATTTTCTTCTGCCTAGTGAGGTCAAATATGTACTTGGGGAAGGTGGGTTTGCATCCTTCCCAAAAAATATGATGCACCCTCTAAATGTTGATGCCCTGGGTCCATGCCTTGATTTCTATGCTCTAGTTACAGATCAGCTTTCAGGTTAGTTTAGGTTAACAGCCCTGCTATTGCCTTTATTTATTTATGCTTTGCAGATTCCCGTTTCCACAGCTGAATGTTTCACCATCATCCCTGTTTCAAAAACTTAACTTTGTTATGGTCAACAAATTCCTTTGTCAAGCTGAAGTTAAATGTTACAGAGAAGTATCTTGTTACTGGAGCTAAATATACATAAGGTATTATTAACTCTATTATACAACACAGATATGTTGTAGATCAGGAGTTCTCAACCTTTTTAAGTTGGGGGCTGGGTCATTTCCCCTCAGACAGCTTTGGGGGCCAGACAGCCATTTTGCCCTTCCTCCACCACATGGCACTTCTGGGTGTGGTGGAGATGGTGGGGCCCCACATGAAATGGCACCATGGGCCGCATCTGGTTGAGAATTCATGTTGTAGATGGTTAGCTTACCTTAGGGGTTGCCAACCTTTTAAAGTCAGGGGCAAGGTCACGCTCTCTCAGACAGTTGAGAGGGATGGACTGGTGGTCCCCCACACACACCTTTTACAGCTGCTGTAAACACGTCTACAGCTGTCATGTGGCTAATTCTGGAGGCTATGGCAGTCGCTGGAATGAAGGTGGGGGCTGTATTATTTGGTGTTGCAGGCCAGATACGGCCCATGGGCCATAGGTTGCCTACCCCTGGCTTAGCTGCTGGATGAAAATGGAGAGCTTTAAATAAGACTGTGTTCAGGGCAGCATGTGTTAAAAGAATCTCAGCATATTTGTTGCTGCGTGCTTACATTAGTGTTCATTTTTTTTTACAATGAACACCAATTGTCCTTTGCTAGCTAGCTGGATATTTCAGTGGTACCATGGCTAGATATCACTTTGGAATGCACCACTTTGCAAATGACAGTTCTCAATAAAAAGAGATCAGGAAAAAGGTCCCAGGAGAAGAGATGAGGGCAGCCTTTTCCAAGCTTGTGCCATCCAGGTTTTTATGACTTCCCATATAATTGTTTACCAAGAGAGTTGCTCTACTCAAACAGAATCTCTTATCTCCATTGCTACTGCAGTTTCCTTACATGGTGGGCGGAGGCAAAAATGAAGTATGAATGCTGAAGAACACGGCTGAGAGCCTCAGCATATCTTAGTGTGGCTCTGCCTCTAATATTTTTATTAAAGGCCAAATGGGGCTGTGGTGGCTCAATGGTAAAGAAGCTCACCTTGTTAGCTGGAAGGCTGGCAAGTTGACAGTTTGAGATCCGGGTACTGCATGATGGATTGAGCGCCCGACTCTGTACCAGCTCTTGGGGACATGAAAAGAGCCTCATTTGGGTGTTCCCTGAGTGGAGTTTCTTTTGCAAAAATCCTTTCAATCCAGAATAATTTCTGACACTAAATTATTATTAAAGGCCAAAATGTTGCATAGTTACACCAATGGGAGGGCAAAGGGAATAACTCATAGCAACATGTTGCTTCTGATTAATGTGTCCAATACTTGGCAATTTGCCACTGCAGATTACACCATTCCCCTTTCTTTTGCATAATGGTGCAACAGAATTTTGACCAATATGTTTGCTGGGGTTTTTTGCATTGTTGTTTAGCTGGCATGTTTTTGCTTCAATCTTCTTCTCTCCAGAGGAACAGAACAATGCACAGTCTCCCCTCCCCTCACTTATCATTATGACAACTCTGGAAAGGCAACAAAGACTCGTCCTATGTCAGCCAGACAACATCAAATCTTAAAATAGCCAAGCAATAAACCAGGAGTTCTCAACCTTTTTAAGCCAGGGGCAGGGTCATATTCCCTTAGACAGCTTTAGGGGCTGGATGGGCATTTTGCCCTTCCTCCACCACATGGCACTTCCTAGTGTGGTCGAGATGGTGGGATGCCACATGAAATGGCGCTGTGGGCTGCATGTGGCCCATGGGCTGCAGGTTGAGAATCCCTGCAAAAAACCATACACACATATATCTTATTTACTACATACACCCCACAAATAATTTTAAATTATATTCCAGAGTGTGGAGTGAAAGCTTATATTTTGTTTGTCCACATTTTAAATATTCAAGCACAAGATCTTCAGAAATTCTATTGCATAGGAACTCATTAATGGTGCAACACATTGTTCTTTAAATTTTAATGAGTGTTCTTCATTTTAAACAGACACTTTTTTCTTCTGCTGCTGTCAAGAAGTAATTGTCTTCCAGTGAATAGATTTTTTGATGAGTAAAAATACCAAATTATTTATTTAACATGTGGGAATAAATGACTCATAAAGCCTATGCAAAAGTTTGCAGAAAGAAAAGCTTTTATTTGGAGCGGGACGTTTCAGCACATATAATAGAAAGAATGTACATTCCCTTTAATGTCTAGTTTGATTCTCATACAAATACCATAGAGTTAGACCTTAATGTCTTTTTAAAATGTTTTTGTAATCAAACTTTACTGTATTACTTCCTGGCTATGTTATCTGTTGGCACTTTCTTAAACTTGCATGGAACTTAGAAACGTTAGCAGAATCTTCAAGCCAGTATGTCAAGTGATGTTGCTGGCTGGCAGATTCTGGGAGCACAAAAACAATTATTTTTTTTCCTAAGCTCTGAATCTATTAAGGAACCTGAAACAAAACAAAATGAAATGATTAAAATTTGAAATTCACCTATAAATAAGAATGTTTATATTTTTTGTACATGATGGATGATATCTTGACTTCTGAATCTTACTTAGTAAAATTCAGAACAGCAATTATGGTGGCCAGGCGTTTGTGATGTGCAGGTATCACTACCCACCATTTGATGCCTATCAGTTCTTACTTGTTGAACACAAAATATTGTTTATCCTGTTTTTTGGTATAGTGGATCCTGCCAAATGGGTGGAGATGATCTTTGTGCCATTTTCAGATTTATAATCTATCCAGCACCCTTGAAACATGGCTTGGTGCACCCCCTCCTGAAAAAGCCATCCCTTGACCCTACGGTACTTACCAACTACCAGCTGGTATCCAATCTACCCTTTTTGGGTAAGGTCTTGGAGAAGGCAGTGGCACGCAGCTACAGGAGGTCCTGGATGAAGCAGATTATCTAGACCCTTTTCAGTCAGGAGTCAGGCCCGGATATGGTACGGAAACTGCATTGGTCGCATTGGTGGATGATCTCTGGCGAGAATGGGACAGAGGTCATCCAAAAATGTTGAAGGCACTGTCTTAAAAAACTTGGGACAGTATTACATTGCTTCACATTAGAACATAATGGGAGGGACTGCAGCTCATCTGTAGAACACAATCTAACCAATTCTCTTAGAATCAACAGCCTGTGCCCCATAAAAATGTCTTCAGATGTCTGTGAACCCTCTGTAGCAGATTTGGGACTTCGTGGAGAGCCATAGAAAGAAAGAAAAAGGAGGGTGTTTGTGGAAGTTCCTAGTAATGTCTGTGAAGGACACTGTTGGATCTTGGCCAAGAAATTTATAGTAACTTTTCTAAGATGTTAGTCTTTATATATAAATATAAATATAAGCATTGGTCATATTCTTACATCATGAAAAGTGGTGGGCAGGTTACGGTCCATACAGATGTGGGTTTGGATATCTGAAAAAAGATGAATTCATACATCACAATAAACCCGATATCAACAAACCACGCTATCACTTGTCTAGATGTTTCAGTGCAATCATTTTCCATATGGCAAATTCTGGTGAAACTTAGGTTGTAACTTGTTTTCCATTTATTGGCTGGAGAAATGCAATTAGTTATATTTTTAAATCACAGTGGTACATGAACTAATTTATATTTTTTTTCCTCCCTCCATGCTTAGCATTTTCATTTCAGGCACCTTCTGGCCACATTTAATCTTTTAAATGATTTTTTTATAGAATAAAAAAGCAGAATGTGGTAATTTTGCTCCAGCAGGCATAAGATATGCATGCAACAAAATGTTATAGTATGTATGAAGTACTTGCACTTCTCCAAAGCTACCATATCTTGTGTAATTTAAAACTTCATCAGCATACGGCAGACTTTTCATTAGAGTTACCTATTCATGTGTTAAATAGTTTTTTTGAGAGGAAAAGTGTTAATTGGAAATTTTAGTAGGATCTGCACTGTGAAAGAAAATCAGAAAGCAAAGGGGATGGCTTACGTAAGCACATGCTGGGCTAGGAGATGGCATAAAACGCATAATTAAATGTGTAAATCATAGATGGACGTGGGAAATGTCATATTTTTGTTTTATCAGTAGTTGGGAAGGAAATGGCAGTAAAATGCAAGATCAAGCTGCGCTCAATGAACCAAGCCAAAATAATTGCTGTTTCTTTGACAAAAATAGAGAGGGACATAAAAAATTAAATACATTTTTATTCTTGTATTCTATTGACTTTGATTCTATTAAAATGTGTGCTTGGTCAAAGAGAATCAATATGACGCACTGCGGTTGCTAAGTACTCCAGGGCTAGTGGTGTCAACTGGATTGTTAATTAGATATTTTTATGAGTTCGCCTCAAGCCTGGAACCTGTTGTATATTTCTTTTTGATATTATATATCTATTTATGGTAATTGCGTGAAATGCATGTCTCACAGACAGCTTCCTTTTCTGTCACACTTGTAAGAAACACCTCCCTTGAGCTCTTGAAGTTTGCAGAAATGTGCCTGTGCTAACAGTAGAACATTGGTTATTCATCAGAAGTCTATAGATATAATTTTATTGCAGGTATATGGGGATATATTTCTTCATGCTGTTACATGCTGTCAAGTCATCTCGGACTTATGGTGGCTTTATGAATGGAAAGCCTCCCAACTGTCCTGCCATGCTCAACTCGTGCAAGTCATAGTTTGTTGTGACTTTCCTTCAGGAATCAATCAATCCATCTTATGCTTGACCTTCCTCTTTTCCTACTGCATTCCATCTTTCCCAGAATTATTTTCTTTTCCAGATAATCTTGCCTTCTTATAACGTAACCAAAGTTATACAGCCTCAATTTCATCTCTTTTGCCTCTAGAGACAATTCAGGCTTTATTTATTCTAGAAGACACTTGTTTGTCTTTTTGACAGTCCAGGGAACCCACAAAGCTCTTTTCCAGTACCACATTTCAAATGAATCAATTTTACCCCATCAGGTTTCTTTACTCTCCAGCTGTCATATTGGTACATGGTGATCAGAAATACAAGAGTGTGGATGATTTTAGTCTGGGCTCCAGTGATACAATCTTAACTATACTGTACATTAATAAAACATTCTAACTTATTGGTCTTGAATAACCAAAAATGTAGTTATTGGGAGGAAGAAAAATAATTGAAAGCTTCACTGCATAATTCCATTTTAAATGTTTTTAAATATATCAAGGGAGGGGGACAAGTGCACCTCCAAAAGGAAAGGGCTGACACCCAGAGATTGTATTCCTGGTTTGATACTTTGCCATTCTCAGAATAGGTACCTGAAGCTGCATGGCTTAGGAGGACCATGTGATATGAGTAGTGGATCTTTGGGAGAGAAACTCTGATAGGTAAGAGGATCTCAAACCATTTAGGGATTTGTTTGTTAAAACTAATACCTTGTACTTGTTATCGTAAGCAACAGGGAGCCAGTGTAACTGGATGAAGATCAGGATGACATACCATATATATTCAAGTATAAGACGGCCCAAATATAAGATGAGGTACCTAATTTTGACCTGAAAACCCAGGAAAATAGGCACAGTCTTGGGACCCTCATGATCATTGACCCGAGAATAAGCCGTCCCCTTTTTGGGGCTCATTTTGGGGTCTAAAAAACTCAGCTTATACTCGAATATATACGGTAATCAAATATACTCATTCTGGTTATTGTCACTAAGATGCAGAATTCTGAACCCATGGCAGTGCCCATATCAGGGCAGGTCCATGTAGTGGACTGATTCTTGATATTGCCAATGAATGGGCGAGTGTTATTAAGGATCTTCTGTCCAAGTAGGGATGCAACTGGGCAATCTGACTAAGAGGGAAGATAACAGATCTTGGCACTGTAGCAATCTTTGTTTCTTGGACTGTTGCTTCATACATGCTTCTTATGTGGTTCTAGCTGTCTTGACTTTTTAGATCCTAAATTCTATTTGCTTTTTATTTAAACTGGCATTTCAGTATGGCTACTATCCTTACTCTGGACCACCTGAGACTTCCTATGACATTTGTAGTCAATTACTAGGGTAGCTGTAATCTGGGGTGTGTGCAGGGGAGTGTAGAGTAAGATGCTGTAGAGTGGAGAGTAGGATACCCTGCTGAACAGCTGACCAAGAAGTACATAGGTCACCTAATCACAGTTTTCCTAACTATGTTGATATGTGTAGAATTCTTGTTAAAATTATAACACATTATTACTAAATACACAGCGATACAAATGAAAATTACTGCATTCTTTTTCATGGTGCATTTCCTTGGCTTTGTTGATGCATAAATGTACATCTTGAGCTGGGCTGTAAAATATATACGTAGACAGTGATATATTTTATTTAGGAAAATTTTGCTCATTTGAACAAATCATACTTCATGTATAGTGGGGGGGGAGCAAAATGCCCCAACCCTTCTCTAGTAAGAGAGGAACGATGGATGCAGTTCTTTAAGCGGAGAGAGGCATAGCAAGGAATGTGTATGGATAATTGAAATAGTGGGAAAGCATTATTCCATTGAAAAGCAGAAAAAATGGATGTGCTGGAGTTAGCTTGGTTTAAACACTGAGTGCAAAATACTTTATTGCACATAACAAAGGGAGTTTGACATCTTTACACAGCAGCAATCCATTTTGGCAGTACAAAGCCTGTCATCAGTTAGGCTTAATGTCAGCAATTCACTGAGCACAATTTGAAATTATTTGATATAGATGCACGTAGAATAAAAGACTTTTGTGTGTGTGTATTCAAACCCGTCCACCTGTGTCTACAAGGTAAGAGAGTGTAGTGAGAAGGGATGCTTAGCCAGGGTTCCTGATAGTGGAGAGCATGTGGGTGGTGAAGGTAGACTGTGAAGGATGGGTTTTCATCACAGCCTAAGGTAAAGGTACCCCTTGCTCAAAAGCCAGTCGTATCCGACTCTAGGGTTCAGTGCTCATCTCTGTTTCAAAGCCAAAGAGCCAGTGCTGACTGCTTCTGCAGACGTTTCCGTGGTCATGTGGCAGGCATGACTAGACACGGAACGCTGTTACCTTCCCACCAAAGTGGTCCCTATTTATCTACTTGCAATTTCTTGCTTTCAAACTGCTAGGTTGGCAGGAGCTGGGATAAAGACGGGAACTCATCAGCCTATATTAGATGTTTCCCCTCCTGGCTTGTAGAGCGGCGTCTAATCAAGATTACATTAATTGCAGAAAGAGCCTTCTCAAAGATTGTGGCATTCTTGAACCACAAACGGGCATACCCTGGATAATCTTTCTCACACTTGGTCAGGCAAAAAGAACTGCAGAATGAACTCACCAAAGGGTGCCTTCGTTTTAACAGTTTTACGTCTGCCCTAGACACGGAAGAAGAATGATAACCTTCTGAAATATACAAGACCATGATATTTTATGAACCCCAGAAATTACTTTCTGCTAGTACCATATTTCCCCAATGTTGACCAGAGTGACCAACAACAAGTGTATAGTTTCTCAGGCAGGAGTCATTCCTATCTGTATCTTGAGATGGCTTCAGATTGAACCTGGGTCTCCTCCCTGCAAAGCATGTGTTCTTCCAATGAGCAATGACCTGTCTCCATTCTGATTCCTGCTGTAAGAGAAATGTTATGATGCTGTGATTTTTTTTTTTTTTGCCCTTGACAAGGACCTCAGAACCTGTTACTTCCTTGTACTGCTTAATGGCAGGGCTAGTACTAGCCTTCCTCTAAAACAGTGTTTCACAACCTTTGGTTTTTGGATTTCAATTCTCTGAAGCCTAAAAGTCAATTCCCCAAAGCATCCCCATTAAATTCTTTACTCCTAATGATTGGGTTTGCCTCATCTCAAGAAAACATCCTGGCCAAATAATTTTCAAGCCCTTTGAAAGTTCTCACCTGTAGGCAAGACTATGATGAGAAGTACAGTACACTAGTACGTCGGATAATGCTAAGACTTGTTTCCACATCTTGTGTGATGCATTGATTGCACAATGTTTTTTTTAAAAGCCCTGTTCCCTTTCCAAAGAGGAAAGGGACAGGGGGTTGCAGGCGCCGATCTCTCCCCAAACACCCCTGCAGTCCCAGCCTTAATCCCACTGGGCTGTTCTTTGCCTGTTGAGGCTGGGATCTCCGCCGGTAATGTACCTTTGCTTTTGCGAGGCTTGTCGCAGTGGGATTGAGGCTTAGATCTATGCAAGCTGGTCTCTAGCCCTGCGTGCTTTGGGGCAGAGATCAACGTCAGGGAATTTGAGGCAAACATTTGCATCGCACAACATTATCTTAACGTTGTGCGATGCAAATGTTTGCCTCAAATTCCCTGACGTTATCCGATTTTAGCGTCATCCGAGGCAAACATTTTCTGAGGTACCACTTGTATAAGGTTTTCTCTCTCTCAAGAGCGCCATGATTTATGCAGCATTCTCTGTACAAATGAGCGCCCCTCCCCTTTGAGAAGCAAAACAACTCCCTGTTGATTTTTAAAATGGCATAACCTCCTCCCATGTGAAAAGTCAGGGCAAAGCAGCAGTAATTGTTGTTTTGCACAATTTATATTGTTTGCATTAAAATGTCAATTGCATTATTTACTCCATTTTGCTTAATTTGCTCCTGCTCTTGCCATTACTCCTCCCTTGTTAGGAATGTCACAAAATATCATTCCTTCTTGCTGGGTGAGGGCAATATTGTGTAGATAAAAAGCAAGTACTGTATTCACATTTCTAAACTGAGATGTCTTTTAAGCCTTTTCTTAAACTTTCAACAAGGAATAGGATATACTGTAATCCCTGGTTTGTTTCACAAACTGAACAGAAGTATCAGTTCGCAGCATTCTTCAGTGTCACCACAACACAAAAATACTCCATCCAGATGTTTTGTAACATGTGTCCCATTAGTCCCAGGCAGCTCACTAGAGATGATAAAAAGCTGTTGTGCAGCCTGGAGGACAGCAAAATGTAACCATGGATAATGTTATTTTGTTGAAATTTTGGTCTCTAGAAGGAGCAGTCTGTTAAAAAGAAAGAGAAAGTACCGAGCAGTTAAGTACCTTATATACTCGAATATAAACAATTTTTAGCTCCAAAAATGAACCCCAAAAAGGGGACTCGGCTTATACTTGGGTCAATGACCACAAGAGTCCAAGAACTGTGCTGGATTGATATGTGCCAAGAACTTAATTAATTTTACCATATTTTCATATATTTTGATTATAGAAACTCACTATAAGCTACTGTATTTCCCACCCTCGGTTTATACTTGTGCCAATGTATTTTCCTGGGTTTTCAGGTCAAAATTAGGTACCTTGGCTTATATTCGGGCCAGCTTATACTCGAGTATACAGTATATGGTATTAAAATTGCTGCTTTTCCAAAGCAGGTTTTTAAAGACTCAGGAGAGATGACCACATACTGAAAAGCAAATTCTGGGGGACATTCAAATATCATCACTATTACAGCAAGGATTTATTGGCCTATGTCTATCTGGACATCCTGCTTCAGTAGTGGCATAGACTGTACAGCCAGCGACTCAATGCTGAATGTCAGGCGGCGGTTAACTAAACTGACTCCCTAAAGGGGCCGATGGTTAAGGGCAGATAAGCCCCTTTAGGTGGGGTGATGATCCCCCACAGTGGAGGAAATGCCACTGGAAACCATCATTTTGGGCCCAATGGCAAAATGAGCAGAGGAGGAACTCAGATTTCCAATGGTCATAGAGGTGGAAGAGGCCATACCAGATGGACTGGCTGTTAAGGCACACCTTGTCCATATCCTCAAGGCTGTGGCAGTCCTTTGCAGTCCCAGTGTTAAATCCTGCATGTCATGTTCTATTATGTGCCTCAGGAGATGGCTCTGAGATCGTCGTGTGTGGGGCACTTCATTGCAAGCTGAGATCCACCTTAAACAAATTCATGCCAGTGACATTTTTCCAGCATTCTTGGATACAAGTTGCAGTCGACGACAACAATTATTATTTGGCACTCTATTATTACCTGGAAAATGTTGTACATGGCCCAGGGAAAGTACAGCTTCCACGTTGCCAGGGGGTGGGGACAATTTGAAAATACTTAAAATAAATATATGAATAGTAAAAGTAAAGGTCTAGATAATTATAGGAATGCACTGTTGAATTATGTGTGCTGTCTTTCCACAAGCAGGTGAAGACCTTTCTCATCAGGCAGGCTTTCCTTTAGTGACTGGCTATCTAAGGGAGGGTGGGTGGGTTAAAAATTAGGTATTTTGTTCTTATCTGTTTATATAATGCTTTTATTTAACATTTTAACATCATGTATATTTAATTATTATTTTTTTAACATTTGGTCAATCTATTATTTTCGCTATCTTTTCAATGATGTAAGCCATCTTGCATCCTTTTATGGAAAAAGAAGTTGAAATGCTTTAAAGCATGGATTCTCAACCTGTGGCCCATGGGCCAGATGCAGCCTGTGGCACCACATCATGTGCTCCCCACCCACCGCCTCTACCACACCAGGAAGTGCCATGTGGTGGAGGAAGGACAAAATGGTTATCTCGACCCCAAAGCTGTCTGAGGAAGCGTGACCTGGCCCCCAGCTTTAAAAGGTTGAGAACTTGTGCTTTAAAGCAAACAAACAAGCCTGTGCGGTTACAATGTATCTCTATGGAGCTTTAACATTATCCGATCCATCCCATAGGATTTTAACATGCATCGGATAACACTGAAAATCGGATAACACCAAGACTTGTGGAACCAAGTCTTAGCGTTATCCGAGGTATTACTGTACTAAGGAATGAATACTAAAGGGTTACAGTTTCTCTAGTAGAATATGGGGGGAGAGGAATTCCCTCCTCACATGCTATTATGAGATTTCATGGCTGGATGCACTTAAGCAGTACTGAATTGTAACTTCTGAAGGAAAGTTCTCCTTCCTTCCCCTCCTCCCTCTCCCCACTTTTCCAGGCCTTAGTCCTAGATAAGTTTACTTGTGCATTATTTCATTAAATGGGACTGGTGTTTTGCCAGAATAGCATACAGTGTAGATCAGGGATTCTCAACCTGTGGCCTGTGGGCCAAATGCGGCCCATGGTGCCATTTCATGTGCCCCCCACCTCCACCATCACCAAGGAGTGCCATGTGGTAGAGGAAAGGCAAACTGGGCATCTGACCCCCGAAGCTGTCTGAGGGAGCGTGACCCAGCCCCCAGGTTTACAAAGTTGAGAACTCCTGGTATAGATCAATTACTTTGAACAACAGCTTGTCTTTACAGTATAACTCACATCCATATTGCCTTATTTGTAAAAAGTTCTCCTTTTCTTAAATGAAGATTTTACAACTATAGCACTCTGGTCAACAGATCTTATCAATAAAACAAACTCTGCATGCATTGGCAAGTGTTTTTAATTCTGTTTCTGTACGTTTTATCCTCCCCAATCTAGAAAGGCTTTGTACATATATGTTTAACAAGTAGATCCCCATGTCTAACTTTCTATAATGGATGCTGGTGACAGCCGCATGAGAGATTATGCCATTTGAATATGTCTATTATCTATACCTCAGACCACCACTTTACTCACTGTCACAATTTACACTGAAATGTTTAATTATCCTGTTTAAACTAGTGAAATGGGAACACTTGGCTATTTGCTACATTTTTAAAAAATGGATAATTCATGAGAGAGTCCTATTTTACGAGACAGATAGCAATCCCAAAATTTTTGACTGTGAGCATAAACAGTTGGCATGTGACTGAAAGAAAAATGTTCTTAACATAAGAACAGTTCCTGGCCGGCTTTTCAGCAGGGATAAAATTGACCGCTCTTGATAGCATTGGGCCAAGCTTGGCTCCTGAGGGCCCCACAGAGCTGCTTGCAGGTGATAATGTGCTTGCTGTTCCCCAGGTGCTCCTCCAGCACTTACTTGGAGTAAATCGTTCATATAAATCTCCAAGACAGGCCAGAGGCCTGGGTGAACTTGCAACCAGCGATGCAGAGATATGTCTTGGGCATAGTAATAATAGCAACTGTAAGAGCCATAGGGGTTTTTAATCAATGAAATATTGTCCTTAACATTGGAGACTTGTCCTAAAATAGCATTATTAATGGATTTTGGAAATGTACTGTATTATTCAATAATGGAAAGTAGATTGGGAATTTGAATTGGATGATTGGTATAAAGAGATATGGAATATAGCTGCTGCTGCTGCTGCTGCTTTTGCTGCTGCTTTTGCCGCTGCTTTTGCCGCCGCCGCCGCCGCCGCCGCCTCTTCTTCTTCTTCTTCTTCTTCTTCTTCTTCTTCTTCTTCTTCTTCTTCTTCTTCTTCTTCTTCTTCTTCTTCTTCTTCTTCTTCTTCTTCTTCTTCTTCTTCTTCTTCTTCTTCTTCTTCTTCTTCTTCTTCTTCTTCTTCTTCTTCTTCTTCTTCTTCTTCTTCTTCTTCTTCTTCTTCTTCTTCTTCTTCTTCTTCTTCTTCTTCTTCTTCTTCTTCTTCTTCTTCTTCTTCTTCTTCTTCTTCTTCTTCTTCTTCTTCTTCTTCTTCTTCTTCTTCTTCTTCTTCTTCTTCTTCTTCTTCTTCTTCTTCTTCTTCTTCTTCTTCTTCCATTTCTAAGCCAGATATGAAACTGCTAAAATGAAGCCACCTTTTGGTGAGTTCATTCTGCAGTTCCCCTCTCCTGACCTAGTCTGAAAAAGATTAGCTGGCACAAGGTGGCCTTTGCCTGGTGTAAGTTCAATTATGATTTAAAAATACCACAGTCTTCGAGGAGGCTCTTTCTGTGTACCTCATGGAATATAGCAGTGATGGCAAACCTTTTAGAGACTGAGTGTTCAAATTCAACAGGCGGGATCCCATCTGCACCGCAGAACTCTGTGCTGGGAGGAGGGAAGAAGCACTCCCATTGGGCTGCTGGGCAGAGGAGCGGGGCAAACTCTGTGTTGGGGCAACAGCAAACATGCCAACAGAGAGGGCTCTGAATGCCCCCTTTGGCACACGTGCAATCGGTTCACCACCACTAGTCTATAGCTATTAATGATAAATTAACATGATATAACAGTAAAAGGGGATTAGAAAATGTTATTAGAGGGATATGTACTTTAATTAATAAAAAAGAGCAGTAGTAATGGTAGTAGTAAAAAAAAGTGGCAGGTATAGTCTAAGGACACTACCATCAGGCATTTAGGGCGTGAATTTGATGTGGTGAATTATGCTCATTAGTCAACCAAATGCTGTCAGTGTAATTGTCACTTTTGAAAAGCAGCTTCCGAGTGCAGTGACGTAATCGCTTTACATTTTCTGCCTTTAGGTCTTTCAGTTAGCATTCTTAGTGTTTTTGTGCAGTTGTTTTTTTGTAAAAAGCTTCATAGAAAATTTCCCCAAAGTATGATCCAAATTCTAAGGTTTGCTGAGTTAAGGTAAAGGTTACCCTTGATCAAAAGCCAGTCATCTCCGACTCTAGGATTCAGTGATCATCTCTGTTTATAGCCAAAGAGCCAGTGCAGTCTGTGTCTGCAGACAATTTCCGTGGACATGTGGCAGGCATGAAACGCTGTTTACCTTCCCACCAAAGTGGTCAATATTTATCTACTTGCAATTTCTTGCTTTTGAACTGCTACGTTGTGTTAACCCAAAACCGGAAATCCCAATTTCATATGTGTTTATTATTTTTTTATATTTTATTTTTCAATAAAGATGCGTTTAACCTTTATTTTCCATTTCCACCAACTCTATCTACTAGGCACATGTGTCCATAAGTAGTCCTCTGTACACACAACAATTCACCACATTTGCAGGTAAATAACTGCAAAGGATCTATTTTTAATAAATATTTCAAAAGCCCTTCCCTGAAAGCAGTTCCTCAAAGTTTTCCCCACTGTAAGCTGGGTTTCAAGCTGCCCGCTCCGTTGACTTGTATGGATGGGGGGGTTTGAAACTGCATTAAGAGGGAAAGCCAAAAGGGAAAGTGGTTAGGACTTCAAAGGAGAAACTTGCTGCAGTGTATCCATTCTTGCAACAATGTATCTATTCAGGTCCCATATATAGACATACAAAGGCTGCTTCCAGGAATCAAGTGAAAGCCCATGATGCACATGCCTGTATAAGGTTTAAAATAATAATAAAATAAAAATAAAAATTGGTCTCTCTCTCTAGAGAGCAGTGGCAAGCTGGGGGATGAAAACTTAACCTTTTAACTGCCGAATAAAAGTTTAAAAGACTGGAAGGTCAGGGTTCGATATCCAAGTGCTGCACAATGGAGTGAACTCTTGTCTCTGTCCCAGCTCCTGCCAACTGATACCTTTTTAATCACGATTGACACAACTGGCAATGAAAGGGTTTAGTTGGCGGCAGCTGCTATCAAGTGGCTGCTTGTCTTCAAAGGAAAATAGGGTTCACTTTTAAACTGGCCGCAGCCTTTGCTAGCCAGGCGAGAGCAGTTCTTCTAACAGGTTTACTCACGAGGAGACCCATGCTTGCCCATGTCCAGCCAAAGTCCTTTGACCAGATGGAGCAACCACAATGCTCAGCAACACTGTAGTGTAGGGGAGGAGAAATGTGTTGAATTATGCTCATTAGTCAACTGTACGCTGTCAGTGCAATGGTCACTTTTGAGCGGCAGCTTCTGAGTGCAGTGACATAATCGCTTTCCATTTTCCACCTTTGGATCTTTCAGTCAGCGTTTTTAGCGTTTTTGTGCTCTTGTTCAGGTTTTTTTTTGTTTTTTTGTGGGTTTTTTGGTAAAAAGCTTCATAGAAAATGTTCTCGAAGTCTGATCTAAATTGTAATAGTATCAGCGAAAAGGTTATTTTATCTTGTATCCATTGCACTTTGGATCACTTTGATAGTTTGAGTGGTTTGGTTGCTTGCTCACTGAAAACCACCACCACCCCTCAAAAATGTCATTTTTCTGATGCAACTTTCGGAAGCTATGACATCAATATCTTTGTGGTTGATAATGGTGCCAGCTTCTTTCTTCTTCACATGATGCTGGCACACTCTATCTACCTCAGAAAGTGGTTCTGGTTGGTATCAAACAGATTTCTCCCTTTTGTTTTTGAGTTTTTGTGCTCTTGGTTGTGGCTTTTTTTTTTTTTTTTTGGTAAAAAGCTTTATAGAAAATTTCCCCTAAGTCCGATCCAAATTCTAATAGTACAGTATCACCAAAAAGGTTATTTTGTCCCTCTATCCATCACACTTTGGATCATTTCAATCAGTTGAGTGGTTTGGTGGCTGGCTCACTGACAATCAACCCACTCACCCCTGCAATGGTGTCACTTTTCTGATGCAACTTTCAGAAGCTATGACATCAGTATCTTTGTGGTTGTTAATGGCTCCAGGTTCTTTCTTTTTCACATGATGCAGGCGAACTCTATTGACCTTAGAAAGTGGTCCTGGTTGGTTTCAAACAGATTTCCCCCTTTTGTTTTAGCATTTTTGTGCTCTTGTTTGCAACATTTTTTGTAAAAAGCTTCATAGATAATTTCCCCAAAGTCTGTCCCAAATTCTATAGTATAACTGAAAAGGTTATTTTTCCCTCTATCCATTGCACTTTGGATTGTTTCGATCATCTGATTGGTTTGGTTGCTGGCTCACTGAGAACCGACCCCCCCCCCTCGCAAAAATGTCACTTTTCCGAGGCTACTTTCAGAATCTGTGATGTCATAACTTTACATTTTTGGCCTTTGGGTCTTAACATTCCTTAAAGTTGCCGAGACAATCTTTCAAACAACATAAGCATTAGTTTCGTTAGTGCTTTAGTTTTGGTCTGGCAACTCGTCAGAAGTACATGATTTTCGTTACATGGCAAACACTGTCAGACCATCCTACCGAAATGAAAGATATTCATCGAATTCATGTCAAAAGCTTAACTAGAGGGTAAAGGACGGAAGTGCTAATTAAACCAAGCTAAAAACAAGTTAAAAACATGTTTAAAACAATAAGAATTGATAAGGGGACCTAGCTGAAATGCCGTTCCTCCTGCTCCCACCACCACCTTCCAGTCTGAGTTGCTTCAGACCACTTCTTTGTTGGCATTTAGAAAATTGCTTAAATCACTTATGTTTGGGGAGGGTTTCAAGAAGGGGTCATCATCTGTTCAGTATTAGGTTTCTTGTTGGGCCTCCCCCTCCATTAATTAGGTCTGGTTATTTGTATTTTTATTGTGTGATATTAAGATGTTTTTAATATTTTGTTGTGTGTTGCCCAGAGTAGGGAAGACCCCAGATGGGTGGGGTACAAGTGGAATAAATAAAGTAGCAATAAAGTATTGAACAAGGACTGCTGAAGTGGCTGCCTCTTAGTCTATTGAGGGCATTGCTAATTGAAGAGTCCATGCTGAATTCCATGTTTTACTGCTAGTGGTGCAATCTTTTAACTACTACTTAAATAAGTTACATTAGAGGATTTTGGTTGTAGATGCTGTTATTTCTTCCATGATCCATATTTTCCTGTGAACCAAATTTCATAATGCTACTGTTTGTTCTGTGGGTTTAATAATGCCTACAGAAGAATAACAGAGGATTGACCCACCCTCATGTAGAGAGGCAGTTCCAATCCAAATCAATATTATGTTGGTGAAGCTCCCCTACATTTCCCCCCCCCCCCACGACTGTTTACTCCCTAACTGTCCTGTAGTTTGATTTTATCAGTGCAGTAGTAAGGACTGAATGTTTTACTTGCATCATTGTTTAAAACAGCAAGAAGTTATGATATTCTCCAGAGAATTGCCATTTATGTCCATTGTGAAACTTAGATCTCCCATATAAATTTCCCATGCTGTGATGTTTTCCTTTCTCTAATGATGCAGACCATATTTGAGCTGAAAAATAGAAATCTGCTATGTACACCATGATGCAGAATGTTAAAAAAACTTTAATTTGCCCCAAATCATAAATATTAATGCCCATTTATGCACTTAATGTTTTGTGCTGATCTTTATAAACATTAGCTCTTTATGATGTTTGCAGAATGCTTCTAGAGACACACACACCTGTTTTTGAAAATGTTCTGTGTTTTCCAACTTTATGCTTTTAGTTGGTAGATTCAATAAAATCCCAAGGAATCTAAGATGATGCCTCTGCAAAAACGTCAAAAATTGGGACAATTTAAAATAATTAATCTGCTGAGTTCCAGTATCTTTGTCCTGCTTTTCAGACTATGCAAGAGTTTTGGAAAGATGCATGCAGGAGAATTACTGCCCGCCCACCCCCTTAAAAAAAAAAATAGAGTAGCAACCATATTCATGGCAAGTGTCAACAACAGGCAATCTGGTGTTTTTGAAGCAATTATGTACAAGAAATAGAGAGTACTCCAGGATCCACAGTTCTAATCAGTTCTGACCAATGGGATTATGCAGTTCATAATTCAAAACCTATGAAGGGCACCAAATTGTCCTCCATAAGGAGTGTGAATCTCCTATATACTATAATAACATTTGTTTTAATTTCAGTTTTTAGGTTCAGACATATTTTGAGGCATGACATTAGAAAAAGGAAACACTAATTTGTACACTTGGAACTTCAGTGTACACTAGTTTATATGCTTCTTGGCACGTATACAATTTTTATTTACTTGTTTGTTTGTTTGTTTATATACCACCCACCTGGGATATTTTCCCACTCTGGGCAGTGTACAACAATTAAAAACAAGATAATAACCCAGGGGTGCCCAAACCACAGCCTATGGGCCAGATCTGGACCCTGGCACCAATTCATCTGCCCCCCAATGCCCTCATTGCTCCTGGAAGCAGAAGTAAAACACACCTGGGTATATTTTACTTCCGCTTCTGGGAGTGACAAGGGTGGTGCAGGCTGGCATCAGGGACCAGATCTGCCCAATGGGCAGTACTTTTGGCACACCTGTAATAACCACTAATGTCCAATAACAACAACTTATCAGTAACCATTTACAACATCCAAGATGGGCAATATTAAATTTAAACAAACAACTAATTGGCACTAGGGAGGATGTCCCTTCTCGAAGATTGTGGTATTTTTGAACCACAATCAAGCATACACTGGTAACGGCAACCTTGTGATGCCAGCTAATCTTTCTCAAACTGGGTCAGGTGAAAGGAACTGCAGAATGAACTCACCAAAAAGTGCCTTCATCTTAGCAGTTTCACATCTGGCCTAGACATGGAAGAAGAAAAAGAATCCCATTGTTCTGCATTGTAAATCACACCAGATTTGATGAATAATTCCTCTGTAAATTCCATTGATTTAAATAGACCTAATTGTGACTTGGTTTATATAGTTAATAACAACCAATGAAAGTTGTACAGTCAAACTTCGCATAAAGAGTGCCTCGCTTAAAGAGTAACTCGCTTAAAGAGCAGAATTTTCTCTGAATGTTCGCTTCGCTTAACAAATAAAACCAATCAAAAACTCGCTTAATAAATACATCGGGGCTCGCAATCCACCACCACCACCACCCCACACACACACACAATTGGTCATTTCCAATGGTGTTTTGCTTAAAGAGCAAACTTGCTTAAAGAGCAATCCTGTGGAACGCATTACAACTGTAATGGCAATTTGAGTGAATATGCATGAAAATGGGCATTTCATTTAAATGACTGAATGCTGTACATAACTGTAAATAGTACCCTTTTATGCAATGTAGTTAGCATTTATATTTTACCTGAGCATGTGCTATATTTCTTTTTGTTAATTTTCCTTATTACTTACACATTTCATTTTTGTTTCTTTTATAGGTAAGTACCATTCTGAACAATATATTTTGGGGTAAGTGTTTTCAATTGAACAAATGTGTCTGCTGGACAACCATTTTTGACATCTTGACATTTGAATTGATGGCATTGTATTCCTCCATAAAAACTACAGGGTAAGGATGATGAAAAAGTGCATAAGTGTAAAAAAAAGTGCAGAATTCTGCATAAACAGAATTTCATGAGTTTAGCCAATTGGAAGGATATAGTTGTGGCTAGAGCTACATTTGATGTTTTATTTCAGTGATGAGCATTTAATATTGTTCATTTTGAGATGGTCTTCAGTCTTTCAGGTGGCTGCACAGTTGAGCTTTCCCCATCTTTGCCTCTTTGTGTGCTATTATTAAAATAGCATGAAACCCTTTTGTGTAATCAGTACTTCTAGCAACCATGTGCATGATTGCTGTTTTTCTGAATGATGTAACGTTATGCTGTTGTGAATAGATGGAGATGAGGAAGGGCTGAAATTTGCAGCACTTGAATAAGCTGATCTCTAATTATATGTATCTGATAAGGCTATAGTTAGCAACTTCATTCTTGTTGAAGATCTCTTGCTTTTAATATTCACAGACCCTTTTGTAATTCACAGTCTTCACAGTGAAAGCTGTCACATTGCTTACTTGCTTTGAGCATCGGCAGGGCCTTTGCTGTTTTGATAGTCTTTCAAATTGTGCTGATCTTTAAAGGAAGTTGAAACTTCCAAGACTCCCAATATGTTGTTTGTGTTCTGCCTTGTTTACATTTTTATGAAGGTTTCATAATGTACATAGTTTTTCCTTTTCATAATTTTGCTCAGTGGAAACGAGGCACATGTTGGGGACCATAATACACTAGGTAAGGATAGCAGCATCTTAGCATGCCAGTCTCTTGATGTGGGGAATTAGATTTCCAGGGACTTGGGCAGAGACATAGCTCTCAGGGCTAAAAGTGCTGGGAAAGGTGGATGGGTGTACATAAGCCTCTTGGGCCAAAAAGAGCAAGACCAGTATATGACGCAGCACATGAACCACTTCTGACACTAACCCTGGCAGCAGCTGCATAGAAGCGGGGGGGGGGGGATCGACTTATCAGGGGTGCCCAAACTATGGCCCATGGGCTAGATCCGGACCCCGATGCCAATTCATTGGGACCACTCCACCTTCGTCGCTCCCAGAAGTGGAAGTAAAACACACCTGCATTTTTTTTCTGCTTCTGTGTGCAACGAGGGTGGTGTGGGCCCAGTGAATTGGTGTCAGGGACCATATCCGGCCCATGGACCATAGTTTGGGCACCTCTTTTTATATATATATCATACAGTTTCATTCCTGTGACATTACAGTGGCCCATTCCCAGTCTCAGATCAGAGAACAGAATGCTGCTTAGCTCACAATGGGTGGATCACTGTTTGAATGACAATGTTCAAATTGTGCATAGGTGGTGACATTTCAAAGATACATAGATAGTTGATTTGTCACAAGTATTTCTAAGTCTGGTTACTTATCTTCAGATTCTCTTTCAAAATACAACAAGCTAACTCTTCTTCCTCAAAGGCATTCTTTCAAAATCCCTGCAAAGAAGTCTTGGAATGCTTTGGGTTCACACTGAAACTCTTTGGTCTCAGTGTTATTTCACTTGTTTGGAAAAAAAATCCTTCTTTAAATCACAAAGTTTGAGGCACGAAAAATCTTGTTTGTTAGTTTTGTCTCAGTTGTAGGCCACCTTTCTCTCAAAGAGGGAACTCGAGATGATTCACTGTATTAAAACAAGGAAAATTAAAAACATAATAAATTAATTTATAATAAACAAAAATGCATTTACATGATTTAAAACATAAAAATTTAAGGAAAAAAAAACACTTAGCAAAGGGATGATGTTATGATCATTAAAAACCCTCCTGAAGAGGTGGGTTTTCAGTTGTAGGCAGAAGGATAAAATGGGCGGCCTCACCTAAGGGGAAATTTTCACAACCTTGGATCAATCATAGAATACTCCCCCTTTTATGTCCCCATCAAATGTGCCTGTGATGACAAGGGGGGCTCCTTTGAAGACATTAAGGTCTGGGAAGGCTCATTTGGAGAGATGTCATTCTTCAGATAACCTGGACCCAAACCGAATAGGATGTTATAGGTAATAGCCAACACTTTGAATTGGACCAAAAAACGAACTGGTAGCCATTGCAGTTGTTATAACAGGGGCATTATATCTTCCCTATAACTGGCCCATTAGCACTCTGGCAACTTCATTTTGAAAAAGCTGAATTTTCTGAACTGTCTTACCAACGGCCAGGGGAGGAAGAAGCCAGGGCAGGATGAGGACCTTGCCGCCCCTCCCTCTGTGCCCACCCCAACATATTGTAATGTAATGTAATGTATTGTCTGTAAGCCGCCCTGAGTCGCCATGGCGAGTGGGCGGCAATATAAATTTGAACTAATAAATAAATAAATAAATAAATTTGCCATTGTAGCCATATCAGATATCTCAAAGAATGAGTGTAATTGGCACAACAGTATTAACTGTGCAGATGCAATCCTGGCCATTGGCAACAACTTGGCATCTAACTGTTCCCTCCTCTGTTTCTCAATTGGTTAGAAGAACCTCTGTCTTATCTAGATTGAGTTTCAGTTTATTTGTCCTCATCCAGCCTATTGTTCACATCAGGCATGGATTCAAAACCAAGACAACTTCCTTTGAATGTGATGGAGAGATAGACCTTGCCATTTTAACAGCATAACAGCAGTTATAGTGGACCAACCCAGAGGTCCACCTAGTCAGAGGCATAGCGTGGGAGGGCAAGGGGGGTGGCCCGCCCCAGGTGGCACTTTGCAGGGGGCGGCAATCCCCCCAGACTTCCTGGTGGCCGGGGCGGGAAGTCTGCCATGGGGACAGGTGCTGGGACCCTCCACCACCGCCAGTGCCCTGCCCCCCCAGGCTGGAGAGCGCAGGCCTGATAGCATGGTGGGAATCAGGAGGTACCCTCTCCACCACCCCCATTCCCTCCTCCCCAGGCACCCCCTCCTCATAGCTAGCCGGTGGCACCAGGTGGTTCTGTGCCAGGGGTGGCCCCGGGTTGAGACCAAGGGGCTGGGGGGTGCGGCATGGCCCCAGTGGGGAGCCCACAGTCAGGGTCCAAGGTGCACAGCCACCCTGCCTCTGAGCCTGGCAGCGGCAGCTAATTCACCTTCAGTGTCAGTGGCGCCCAGGAAGGCAGGAAATGAGGCTGGTGGTCGCCACGACCCAGCACCCATAACCAGAGCAGCACTGGCCAGGCCTTGGGGGAGGGGTTGTCCTCAGCCTGGCACTGCTCCAGGCGTGAGTGCTAGGCCGTGGCAACCACTGGCCTCACTTCCCGCCTTCCGGGGAGCTGCTGCCGCCAATGGTGAACAAGCTGCTGCCACCAGGCTCGGAGGCGGGGCGGCCATGTGCCTGGGATGCTGATGGTGAGCTCCCCACTGGTCTCGTGCCACCTCGCCCCACCCCAACCATGAGCTGGCCGTGAGGAAGAGGATGAAGGCAGCAGAGGAGGAAAAAGCGCCCCCTGGTAGGATTTTTGTGCCTAAGTGGGGGGTGGCGAGTTCAGCCTGTGGCCCCGGGCACCTGAAACCCACCCTACGCTACTGCACTTAGTTCAGCATTCTGTTCAGATAGTGGCTAAACAGATGTCAATGGGAAGCCCACAAGCAGGGGATGAGTGCAGTAAAAGCCCTCCTGGGTTTGTTCTCTAGAAACAATGTAACCATTGTAACCATTGATAGTTTTACCATCCATACATTTGTCTAACCTTTAAACCAGGGGTTCCCAAACTTAGGCCCGTGGGCCAGATCTGGCCTGTGGTGCCATTTCATGTGGTCCCCCCCTCCAAGGGCTTTCAAGAAATAAAATGGCTGCCCCTTTGAAGTTGTTGGGACAAAATGGCAGGTAGGCAGGGCATAATGGCTGTCTGGCTAACAACACTGACTGAGAGAGTATCACCCGGCCCCCAGCTTGAAAAGGTTGGGAACCCCTACTTTAAAGATACCCATTTTGGCAGCTATCATTGCATTTCCTAGTAACTAATTCAATAGTTTAACAATGTGATATGATGTATTTCTTTGAATCACTGAGTTTTCAACATTGTGGATGAATCTGGATTCTAATACTGTGGTAAACGTAAAGGTAGTCCTCGCTCGAAAGCCAGTCATATCCACGTCTACATTTCAGTGCTCATCTTTGTTTCATAGCCAAAGAGCCAGCGCTGTCTGCTTCTGCAGACATTTCTGTGGTCATGTAGCAGGCATGACTAGACACCGGAGTGCACAGAATGGTGTTTACCTTCCCACCAAAGTGGTCCCTATTTATCTACTTGCAATTTCTTGCTTTTGAATGCTAGGTTGGCAGGAGTTGGGACAAAGATGGGAGCTCATTCCGTCCTGCAGTATTCAGGTATTGAACTGCTGACCTGCCACCTTCCAGTCAGCATTTTAGCCAGTTGAGATACTGCAGTCCCCTAATACCATGAGACAGAGAGAAAGGCAAAAATCTCTGTGCCCATTGTCTTCAAACCATTTATAGTTTTATATACCTCTGTCATGAACCAGCTTGTCTTTATTCAAGGGAATCTTTTCTTTTTTGAATAATTTTATAATCTTAGAAGGGAATAGGGCATGATATGGATTTTGGATTTCATTAACCTCCTATTTCCCTAATTTGAGCATTGATGAGGAAGAACATTGAGAAATGCCTGATTTCTCCTCCTTATAAGGCCTTACAGAAATACACAAATGTGATTTCCTGTCTGATCACTAGATGTCATCTTTCTACTCTACAATGGAACTTCTCAACCATCTGGAAAGTACATATGTTTAGACAATTACAGTACTACAAAAATTATAATTGAACTATTTGTATGAGGTTTCCAAGGTGCAGTTTCAGGTGTCCCCTCAGCTGTGAAGCTCATAAGTTCAAGATGGTCTCAGAAGCCACAATTGCTCACAGAGCCATTGTGACAATAAAATGTACTCTGAATTCTTTGCGGAAAGGATGGGATTTGAAAGAAAGAAACAGATCATTTAAGTCATTTTCTTCATTTTGTTTTATTAACTGGACCTTAAGAAGACTTTTGTTTCAGTATATTTAATGTTCCACATGCTTTATTTCTTATCCTGAAGCTGTTATGGCTTCAGCTAAGTAGTAACAAAGGAAGAGGAAAAATAACAGGAAAGTGAGCCATAAATATTTAAAACATTGAGCTGCAAGAGAGAAAGGCTGGCTTTTTAAAAAATAAAAATAAAGCAGATCTCCACTTTAAAGACAAAATTGCACTGGGTTGATCTGTTTGACATTTTTAGGTTTATGTAACCATGAGGATTAGAGGGTGTATCTGTGGAACCAACCTGAAACTTAGCACTGTGGGACGTCAGAAAGGAAAAGGAATATGCATTTAACCACTTAATTGTCTATCTACATCTCAATATTCTGGAAGAATATAAGGAAGAGTCTCTTCTGACTTTGAAAAGGGAACTTAATTAATTAATTAATTAATTTTGTTGTTCAGTCACACAGTCGATTCCGACTGTCCTATATAAGAAGCTCTCAGAATGGGAGGCAGTTGGTTATATAACATAAACAATTGGAAATAATTCAGTGAAATCAAAACCATCATCAGGCTTTTTCACAGCTGAAATGAGACAACAATGCCCCTTGGGAAGAAATGGACCAAAAAGGGTTCAAATATAAAATGACATAAAATAACAAGACAGATATAAGATTGAGCATAAACTGGCCAATAATAATAATAATAATAATAATAATAATAATAATAATAATAATAATAATAATAATAATAATAATAATAATAATAATAATAATAATAATAATAATTAATAATAATAATAATACAATTGAAAATTAAAAGCATTCTATATAATTCGAGTAATCTGAAAAATAAGACAAGGAAATCTAAAAGATAGGAAGACCAAAAGTAGCCTGACAACAAAGTATGACTTGAGCAACAAGGAAATTGCAGTTATAATTGGAGAATTGAAACAAAGAGTTGTGGCCATTGCAGAAAAGATCAAGTGATATGACAACCAAGTAATGCAGTTTCAGCAAAATTCACAGTTTAGTGTTAACCAACATTATTTCTACAAGATCCTTGAAAATGGGTGTGAAGCCAGCACAAGTGAAAAGCCTAAAAGAGAAAGCACTCTGGAATTTTGGAGAAGCTTGTGGGAAAACAATAAGGAACATAATGAAATTCAGTATGTATCAAGCAGGTTGAAAATCTACCAAAAGCATAAAAAATGGAAGATTTTAAGATAATGAAAGAAGCTGTACAAGAACAGGCAAAGAAGATCAAAAACAGGAGTGCTCCTGGTTTAGATGAACTCTATCCAAGATTGGCAAACCAAATGAATCAGGCTTTGGAAACACTAGGAGGTGAAAAATGATTAACAACTGGAAGGATACTGCTAATTCAGAAAGATAAAGGAAATGAGCCTGGAAACTGTGGACCAATAACTTGTCTACCAGCAACTTAAAAATTACTCACAGGTATAATTGCAAATCAGATATATGGACATTTGAAAAAACATAAATTTGTTGCCTGTAGAGCAGAAAGGGTGCTTCAAAAACTCCAGAGGAACAAAAGATCAACTATTAATTGACAAATTAGTTTTGAAGAATTCAAAGAAAAGATGAACAAATTTGTTTATGGCTTGGGACTGCAGTGGCTCAAGTGGCTAAGATGCTGACTAGAAGGCGGGAGGTCAGCAGTTCGATTCCTGAGTACTGCAGGACAGAATGAGAGCCTGTCTTTGTCCCAGCTCCTGCCTACCTAGCAGTTCGAAAGCAAGAAATTACAAGTAGATAAATAGTGACCACTTTTGTGGGAAGGTAAACAGCAATCCATGCTAGCTCTTTGGCTATGAAACAGAGATGAGCACTGAACCCTAGTGTCAGATACAACTGGCTTTTGAGCAAGGGAAACTTTTACCTTTACTGGATTGACTATAAAAAGGCATTTGATTCAGTTCCACACAGCTGGATTGAGAAATGCTTTGACATTTTTGGAATTAGCAACAATATTCAATGCTTCATGAAGACTTCAATGAAGCTATGGTGAGTAAAGTTAATGGCATGTGGAGAACAATTTGGTGAAGTTGAAATTAAGCATGGAATTTTTAAAGTGACTCACTATCACCGTTGCTATTTGTCTTATCAATGGCACTTCTGACAACTATTCTAAATAGAAAAAAACTGTGGGTATGAATTGGCTAAGAAAGGACTGAAGGCTTCACATTTGCTATATATGGATGACCTGAAATTGTTTGGAAAGACAGGAGCTAAATTAAATACACTACTGGAAAGTACAAAGAAATTTAGTAATGACATTGGAATGCAATTTGGAATTGACAAGTGCACAACAATTACTGTTAAGACAGGCAAAAGGGTCAAAGGTGATGGATTTGAGTTAGAGAATGAAGAAGGTATCAAAGCATTAACATCAGAAGAGGGATACAAGTTCTGGAAACTTCTGACCTGCTACACAACCAAGTCAAAAGAACTACTTCTACAAAATACATAAAGCGGGTCCAGAAAATCTTGAGGTCAAAACTGAATGGAGGCAATACCATCAAGGCAATTAATACCTGGACAGTGCCTGTTATATGCTATTCAGCTGGAATAATAGATTGGACCCAAATGGACTTAGACAACCTTGACTGAAAAACAAGGAAGCTAATGACCATGCATCATGCTCTGTACCCAAAAAGTGATGTTGATCGGTTGTACTTACCAAGAGCTGAGGGTGGCAGAGGACTCCTACAGGAGAAATAGACAGTAGAGGAATAAAAACATAGCTTGAATGACTACATTAAGAAAAGTGAAGAGCCTATGCTTCAGGAAGTGAACAAAGGAGGACTTTTGAAAACAGTGAAGAAGAAAGCTGAATATAGAAAGGAAAGGATAGAAAGTCAAACTGCAAATTGGAAAAACAAGCCTATGTATGGTCAATATTTGAAAAACAGAAGGGAAGGCTGACCCAAAGCTTACATGGGGATGGTTAACAGCAGGAGAAGGATTTATCTTGGCAGCTCAGGAACAAGTTTTGCCAACAAATTGCATGAAGACAAAAATGCAGCATGTATCCAACAACAGCAAATGTCAGCTTTGTAATGAAAAGGATGAAATAGTAGATCATCTGATCAGTGAGTGCAGCAAAATTTCATAGACTGGTTATTTGCAACGCCATAACAGGGTTGCAAAAATTATCCATTGGAAACTTTGTCAGAAGTTTGGATTTGAATGCAATAAAAAAAATCATTGGTAACATCAAGTAAAGAAAGTTTTAGAAAATTAGACAGTCAAGATCCTGTGGGACTTTAAAATTCAAACAGATAGACATTCCCCCTCACAACACACCTGATATAACCAGTGGTGGGATTCAGCAGGTTCTCCTCAGTTCGCTAGAACCAGTAGCAGAAATTCCGGCTCGCCCCACCCATCCAAGTTTTGAAATAAAGTAGTCCTAATTCAAGTGTAACTCAGGGCTTTACCCCTGGCCATGCCAACCATACCATAGAGGTGGTAGTAAAAAAATTTTGAATCACACCACTGGATATAACTGTTGTGCAAAAGAAGAAGGTCTGGTTTATTGACATTGCTATACCAGGAGATGCATGATTTGAAGACAAACAACTGGAGAAAATCACAAAATATCATGATTTGCAAATTGAAGTTGAGCATCTATGGAGAAAGAAATCTGCTGTTGTACCCATAGTGATCAGAGCCTTTGGAGCAATACCTAAAGGACTGTCTAGATATTTGGAAATTTTGGACTTACTGGACTTGAACATCCTATCTCTCTCTCAAAAAAAAAAACCTCTACTAGGAACTACATATATACTCAGACATTACCTTAACCGTTCTTAGGTTCTTGGTTAGGGTTTGAACTGTTAATTTTATTCTAGTACTTGACTCTGAATCAAATGGTTGATTTCTATCCAATAATAATAAACTAATTTATAAATATCCAAGATACATGAATTTATTATACTGTATTCTAATGACTGCTTGTAAAATTCTATTTGTATTATATTATATAAATTAGGAATTCTCAACCTTTTTAAGCCATGGACTGGGTCATGCTCCCTCAGACAGTTGAGCAAGCCAGACTGGTGGTTCCCCTGCCATAAATGCTGCCATAAAAAGCATCTGTGGCTGTTGTAAGCATGTTTATGACAGCCACAGGTGCATTTACAGCTGTTTCCACAGCTTCTGGTGATGGCAGGAGTAAATGCAGTGGGCCACATGAAATGGCACCACAGGCTGGATCCGGCCCACAAGCCATATGTTGAGAACCCCTGATGCAAATTAATCACTGGAGCAAGGTGTCAGGATCTCTGTTTTTGGGAGGGACAGAGATTTTCAAGAAAAAAATGGGTAGGCAATATCTATATGATGCAGTGTGTTTAACTTGCCTTTCCTTGAGGCACTGGACTAACCTATGTTGTCCTGAAGGTAGTCCTTTCCAGCAGTGAATTTTTGTAAGAAATGTTATATATTGTACAAAAGATTTTTTTTTTCATTTGTGAAATCTTAGTGCAGTGGTGGCGAACCTTTTAGAGACCGAGTGCCCAAACTGCAACCCCAAACCCACTTATTTATCACAAAGTGCCAACACAGCAACATGGGAGGAAGGAAACATTCCCATTGAGCTGCTAGGCAGAGGGGTGGGATGAACTCTGTGTTGGGGGGAGGAAACACTCCCATTGGGCTGCTGGGCAGGAGGCGGGATGAACTGTGTGCTGGGGGGGGGGAAGGAAGTGCTCCCATTATATTACCAATATAATAGAAAGGCCATTGGTCAGTCATAGATCCCTGCCACTCCTTCAGACAATTTACTGGTACATGTGCCTTATGTTGCTAGGTAGCTTGACCTTGATGTAAGAATCCATGTCAAGATGTCACCCACCTCGCAAGCTGCACGATCTGTTTTGTCAATTGACTTAAAAGCTGATCTTTATTTTTATGTTTAATGCTTGTGGTTCACTTTAACCCTGGAGTGAGTGGAAGATAAATATCTGCTGGAGAGAGAAAAAACCATTTTTCACTTTTGCAGAGGACATGTGCAGGCAGAAATATTCCCAAGGAGTCCTTCCCCCTCCCTTCCAATCAATGTTGGCATGATATGGAATCTAGCACCACCGTGAGTTCAAAAAGCAAAAGACAGATTGGGTGTTTGATTTTAATCTTTGAGTCTGTTTTGTGGTTTTTTCTAAACACTTATTTGCACATGTTATTCATATAACAATCAAGTTGCAATTTGTCATTTTAAAAACAAAGAGCTTTAAATTAAAAATGTAAAAGTTTAGGTACCTAGTTATGGAGCCAGAAGTTGGGAGTCTTATTCTCCACTGTTCCTCCTGGAAGAAGCCCCAGCCTGGGCAAACTGCACAATCCCAGGATGCCCCTAGAAGGAGGGACTGATAAAGCACTTCTGAGTATTCTCTACCTAGAAAACCCTGAAAAGGGCCATCACAATTTGGAATTAATTTGATGGCACACAGTTGTTATTATTAGGGAACCTTGTATGTCTGTACTCTAATAAGCACAGTAATGGCACTCCAGGGTGTATGCTGAGAGCTGCAATATCAGATTTTAGTGACCTCGTTACCTAATATCCTCAGCTAACATTTATTAAATTACTATAAACATTCACATGCTTCTTTATAGCTTTAATTAGATTTCATGCATGATAGCATCTCAGCATTCAGAGCAATCTGTCTTTGTCTCAATGCCGTTGAAAGTTGGGAGTGCATGAAGATTGTGAGTGTTTCGTTATGATTATATGTAAAGGTAAAGGTCACCATTGCTTGAAAGCCAGTTGTATCCGATTCTAGGGTTCAATACTAATCGCCATTTTTAGCCAAAGAACCATCACTGTCTGTGTCTTAACTCATTTTCATGGACATATGACAGGCATGACTAGACACCTGAATGCATTGAATGTTGTTTACCTTCCCACTGAAATGGTAATTATTAATCTAATTACAATTACTTGTTTTTGAACTGATAGGTTGGCAGGAGCTGGGACAGAGATAGGAACTCACTCTATTGTGCAGCACTCAAGTCTCAAACTGCTGAATTGCCAACCTTCCAGTCATCAAATGCAGCCTCTTAACCACTAAGTCACGACAGTCCCCATGATTATATGCAGAAATCTTTATGTATAAAGCATTTTCCATTACAGTATTACTTACCTGGCATTGATATTGTGGTGCAAAGAAAACATCCCCCCCCCTCCCAAATTCTGGACATGTCTCTGCTGGCTCTCCTGAGCCAGTGTAGAGTGACTTTTTAAAAGCAGCTCAAAAACGGGGAAGAGCAAAATTTTGTTTGGCATAATTCCCACATCCATACAACATTTTGAACAGATGCTTTAGCTATGTGATCTTGCATCAGCAAGAGTGGAATAGATGTCTCACTGTCCCTTCTATGATTATCGACTTATTCTAAACTTGTGAAGTACTGTATATCAGACTAGGAGAGAGTAGCTGCCTCAAGTTATCTCAGTAGTTTTCATGGCTTAAAGATAAAAGTCTCCCTTCCTTGAAAGCCACTTGTGTCTGACTCTAGGAGGTGGTGCTCATCTCTGTTTCCAGCTAATGAGCCAGTACTGTTTGCATCTACAGATGTTTCCTTGGTTATGTGGCAGGCATGACTAGACACTGGAGTGCACATAACCTATTTATCTACTTGCAATTTCTTGTTTTCGAACTGCTGAGTTAGCAGGAGCTGGGACAGAGATGGGAGCTCACTCTATTGTGCAGCACAGGTCTCAAACTGTTGAACTGCTGACCTTACAGTCATCAAGCTCAGTGTTTTTACCACTAAGTGGCCCATTTTTGTGGCTTAGTGAGGTCTAAAATGCAGATCTCCAAAGTCACTAAACACTCCATCACTCTGGTCCTTGTACTCTTAAATTAAAGACAATCTGCTCTTGGTAATGATAAAAAAAACATACACATGTAAGAGAAAGTTTGTGCTATATATAGTTTCCTGCCAGTTAAGATCAGCCTGGGTCTGAAGAGGATCCATTGTAAGGTCCATCCTCACATTCTTTTTGAAAAATGAAAATGGAAACTTGAGTTCTATTCTTTGTGAGGGTTGTTGTTTTTTTAAAACCCAAACCCAAAAGTATTTTATTTCATCAAAGGAATGTGGAGGGTAAATCCATTCCCTAAAGTATAAATAAATCTGACTAAAATAAAATTAGAAAGGTGATTATAGTCATTCTAGCTCTATGCGGTAGCCTAAGGTAGGAGCTGTCAAAACTGTTCTGCCACTGGAAGCATCACAGCCTGATGCTTGAGTATGCTTGAATTCATGCCAGCATTTACTGTAGATGGAACCTGTTATCTATTAATAAATTAATGTGAAAATCTTCAGGACCTTCCTTTGCTTCAAAGCAAAATGCCTCTGTGGCTGTGAATTAACATTTCAGACACAAAGGATCAGTTGGAGCTGCCTGTGCGTCATTCTTACTGATTTGAAATTCAAGGACTCCGCTATTGGGGCTTGTTATATGTTGCTTCTACTTTTGTTCTATTTTCCTAGTCACGTATTGCCTTTTGGTTTATATAAGTTCCTTTAAATGCAGGCAATAATCTTGTTACTGCTAGGTTAGGTGCTTAGCTGTTTGCTTCAACACCTCATCTTACTCTAGAGTAGGCCAGGCACTACCATTAGGCAAAATGAAGAGGCTTCCTCAGACAATAGATAGTACTGTATTGGGAAAACCATAGCATAGATCATACCATGGTGGCTTCGTGGTTAAGATGCTGAGCTTGACGACTGGAACATCGGCAAGTCAGCAGTTTAAGACTCGAGTGCTGCCTGATAGAGAGCACCCATTGTTTGACCCAGCTCCTGCCAACCTAGCAGTTCAAAAGCAAGAAATTGCAAGTAGATAAATAGGTACCACTTTGGCGGGAAAAGTAACAGTTTTCTCTGCACTCTGGCATCTAGTCATGCCTGCCACATGGCCATGGAAACATTTGTAGATGCAAATACTGCTGACTCTTTGGCTGTAAATTGAGATGCGGGTTAAGCGACTGCAGTGGCGCAGGAGTTAAGAAGCTTACCTTGTTAGCTGGAAGGCCAGCAAGTTGGCACTTCAAGCCCCAGGTACTGCATGGAGGATTGAGTGCCCGTTTCTATCCTGGCTTTTGGGGACGTGAAAGGGCCTCATTTGGGTGTCCCCTGAGCAGAGTTTCTCCAGCAAAAAATCCTTTCAACCAGTGGTGGAATGTCAAAAATTTTACTACCCACTGTGATGTCATCACAGTGTGGACGGAGCTAACATCATGATGTCATGATGTCATGGGTGGGGCCAAAGAAAAAAATAAAATAAAATAATAAAATAAAATAAAAATAAGCACGCACACACACACACACCCCTCAACCCACCCACCCACAACACAAAACTGTAAATAAATCAAACAATTAAATAAATAAAATAAAAATTACATTAAAATACACCCACCTATCCAAACATCCACCCACCCCAAACACAAACCCATCACTTACCTGTTAGCATAAGTGCCTAGGCAGCACCATGTTGCAAGAGGGATATGGTCATCATATCGGTTCTCTAGGATAATATGTTTTAATGTAAATGTAAAACACCTGTACCTCCTTAAGGGTTCTCCAATTGGAACAGCAATTGGAACAGCACAGGTGTAGCTTATTGATGAGATAACTCCAAGACTTTGCTTAAAAACCCCAAGCCAGGACGCCAGGCCTTTTAGGATCTGTGGTAGTACGTCAATATAGGTAAAGGTATTAAATACACATTAAAATACACACAGACACACCACATTCATAGGTGAGTCACTTGCCCTGGGGAGCTTCAGGCTAGCAGCTTCTCTTCCTCCTCTCTGCTTGGGATGACAGCAAGGAGGCCGTGCATACGCGCCAAGCACTGTAGGCGTGCATTTATTTTATTTATTTATTATTTATTTATTGAATTTATTACCCCGTCCCACTCGGGAGAACCCGACTCTGGGCGGCTTACATCATGATAAAATAAAGGTAAAAGATAAAAACATATAAAATCGTAAAAGTTTAAAAGTTATCTAAAGTTAAAAACAGTACAAAACTGCACGCCAGTATTCCCATAGTTCAGACCCAGAATGACACTCCTTTAAATAAAGTGCTTGGTGCACATGCGCAATGGGGGAACCAGTGAAAAGGTAAGCCCCAGAGGTTGTTCCCCCCAAAAGCTGCTACTGGTTCTCCGGGACACTGGGAAAAGTTACTGCCGGTTCTGGCGAACTGGTGAGAACCTGTTACATCCCATCACTGCTTTCAGCCCAGAATAATTTCTGACATGAAATTATTATTATTATCATCAATGGAGATGAGCAGCATCCCATAGAGCAGGAGTGCCCAAACTACAGCCCGGGGCCCAGATGCGGCCTGCAATGCCCTTGTCCCTTCTGGAAGTGGAAGTAAAATGCGCCCATTGTCCCTCCTGGAAGTGGAAGTAAAATGCTCTGTTTCCAGGAGCAACAAGGGCTTTGGGCTGGATGAATTGGCATTGCAGGCCGCATCTGGCCCTTGGGCCATAGTGACCAGCTCCCTGAACCACATGACCGGCCTACAGCCTGAAATGTTTGGGCACCCCTGCCCTAGAGTCAGACATGACTGGGTTTACCCTTGCCTAGAATACCAAGATGTATGGGCCATGTGTTTGGCTTTTCTCCCCCCCCCCCAACCAAAAACACTATCCCTCTACAATACATGGAGAGAAAAATTAGATATAAGTTCATATTTTTATGCATGAGTTGGAAGGGAAATCACCCATTCTTTGTCTCAAGTAGACTTCAGACTTTGGTTGTTTTAAAATTAAATATTTCCTTAACCTATGCTGCTTCTTTTTTTAGTTTATACATAAACAGTATCATGGATGGTTAAAAGGGTTTGCATTTCTTCCCAGTGACAGTTGGTAGAAATGCCATTTCAGCACTACTTTGTTCAGATGAAACTTTGCTAATATCACATATATAAATGCCATAGGCTTGGGGAAATATCAGCCTTTACTATATAAACTGCTCAGTATAAATTATTAGAAAACCAAAATTATGGATTAAGGTAATATTATCCCCTCATAAATGGATAATGAATGGGAGGATATTAGAACAGGTATCTTACTTAAAGTATTTAGGGGTGATATTCTGCTAACTGGGCTCTTGGACATCTCATATTGAGTTTGCTATGCAGAAATGTGAAAAAGCCGTGATTGGCATACTCAGATTCTTTTGAATTAGAGGAAGCTGTTTGGTTCCTCATGTGTGTGAAATTTTCTGAACAAAATTACTCCTTCAGATACTAAATGGAGCTGAAATTTGAGGGCTTGGGAATGTGCAACCATTAGAATTCATTCAGAATAATTTTCCCCAACTACGGTTAGCAGAATTCTTCTCATCCTCTACAGCTATAGTCAGGGTGTAACTATACAGCAAGAGAAATACAAATTAACTCTCATTCTCTCACTCTGAAGTTGCAACTCAGAAAAACAGCCTTAAGAAGGCTTTCTTGCTTCAGTCATTAATTTCTGTATCTTATCTTGCCAGCCAGCTGGTAGAGTTTGTGAAGCTGTTAAGAATAAAGAAATAAATCAATAGGACTGCCTGTGAGTGAGCAGGGGGCACTAAAAAGAGTACAAAAAGTGTTTTGGAGAGGAGAAGCTTTGTGGAGGAGGTGAACGTATCCACTGTTTGTGTGTGTTTGTACACACACATCAACATGAGCTCCTTGTCCTCCTTAAGGAGGACTTCTTAATATGATCATGCTTGCTTCATGGAAAACCTTTGTAGTGAATCTTGCTGCTAAATTTGGTTTTTCAGAAAGTATGCGAGGCAATTGATTTTTGTGTAGCAAAACTTGCATTAAAGCAAACAATTTTAGATTTCTCTGTTTTGACAGATGCAAGTTTATTAAACACTTCAATAATTACATATTTTTTGATGTGAATTCTATGAATGTCTTTCGTGTTGGTTGGATGGTCTGGCAGCTTTTGCGATGTAATGAAAATCATGTACTTTTGACGAGCTGCTGCCACAAAACTAAAGCACTCACAAAGATAATGGTTATATCGCCTGAAAGCTCATCTCGGCGACTTTCAGAAATGTAAAGAGCCATTGGCCAAAAACATAGTGATGACATGACTGCTTCCAAAGATTGACTTGAAAAAATGGAATCTTCGCTGGGGGGGGTCGGTTTCCGGCAGCCCAGCAACCAGAACACACAACCGATTCAGGTGACCTGAAGTGTGTTTGAAAGAGAAAAGAATAACCTTTGTGGTGGTACTATTACATTTGAAATTGGACTGGGGGGGACTATGAAGCATTTTACAAAAAACCACTCAAACAAGATCACAAAAAATGCAAAAATAAAAGGGAAAACCATGTTAGAAACTGAATATGACAACTTCCCGAGGTAAATACTGTTTGAATACATGTCGAGAAGAATGATGCCAAAGCAGGAATCAACAACAAAGATATCAAGGAAAAACGTGACTTGTAAAAATGACATTTTGGTGGGTCTGTTGGCAGTGAGCCTGTGACCAAACTGATCAACTGATTGAAGTGATCCAAAGTGCAACTGATAGAGGACATAATAACCTTTCTTGTGACACTTATACAATTTGGATCGGACTTTAGAAATATTTTCTATGAAGGGTTAAAACAAAAAAAAATACACTTTCTTTCTAACCTCCTTTCCTTAAAAAAAAAGTATTTCTCCAACTCTCCCCAGTTAAAGGGTTAAGTTTTCATCCCTGGCTTGCCACTTCTCTCTAGACAGAAAGACCAATTTTTATTTTTATTTTTATTATTTTAATCCTTATACGGGCATGTGCATCATGGGCTTTCATTTGATTCCTGGATGCAGCCTTTGTATGTCTATATATGGGACCAGAAAAGATACCTTGTTGTGAGAATGAATACACTGCAGCAAGTTTCTCCTTTGAAGTTATAACCACTTTCCCTTTTGGCTTTCCCTCTTATTGAAGAACTGCTTTCAAGGAATCGTGAAGGGAAAACTCTTTTACTTTGCGGTTTGACTTGAAATATTTATTAAAAATAGATCCTTTGCAGTTATTTACTTGCAAATGTGGTGAATTGTTGTGTGTACAATGGGTAGTGGGTAGCTATGTGTGCATAGTGGGTAGAGTCGGGGAAATGGAAAATAAAGTTTAAAGCATCTTTATTGGAAAATAACATATTAAAAAATAAACACAAATGAAATTGGGATTTCTGGTTTTGGGTTAAAACAATGTAGCAGTTCAAAAGCAAGAAATTGGATGGCGATAAATAGGGACCACTTTGGTGGGAAGGTAAACAGCGTTCCATGCCTGCCACATGTCCACAGAAATGTCTGCAGATGCAGACAGTGCTGGCTCTTTGGTTGTAAACAGAGATGAGCAATGAACCCTAGAGTCAGATATGACTGGCTTTCAAGCAAGGGTGGCTTTTACCTTAGCTCAGAAAACTATAGATTTTATGAACATTTTATGAAAACCTTAATTTTATGAACACAATGTCTTTATTTTTCCCCATTTGAAACATTACCCTTAACCAATGAATGAAATAAAAGAAATAAATGAACTAATGAGGATAATTCAACACACCGTATTCACACACTAAATCCCCGACGGTCGTGTCCTTAGACACAAAAAAAGTCTCACTCCACCTTTAACCCTATCACCTTATTTTATTGACATAATGAGCTTTGATTACATAAAAGCCTTCACTAATATATGCGATCACATGAAGTTTTCAAAGGCTTTTATACAAACAATTTTACATAACAAAGGAGTCATCTCCTGTGATCAAAAATCAGTTTAGAATTTGGTACATTTCACACTTCAGTGTCCCTTGTTTACAGCAGAGCATGCAAGATTACTCTCATTGGAGCAATTTGCCAGAAGATCTCACCAGGACACACTTAGGGTACTACTTTAAGATAAGGACAAGTTTATTTGTATATCCTGCTAACTGAGTAGCTAATTATTGTTACTCAAGGTTCTTTGTCCCTGAATTACTATTTTATAGTTAAGTCTACTCACAATATTAATGTTTATTATAATATGATGCCTTTTTATCTTAAATTTTTAAATCTGAACAGATTTAATTCAACTTTTGTCATATTGCATTGTTTTGTCTTATGTTGTTTCTATTATGCCATTCCGCATGGCATGTGTGCTAAAGCAATACATTGAATACACGTTGTATTTGCATTTAGCTTAACAGGCATGTGTGGAAATAAGTTTAAACAAAGGAAATCTTATGTTAACATAATTACAGTGGTTCCATGAGAAGTTAAATATAGTGGCTGGGAAAAGATTTGCTGCATAATAAAGGTAGCAGATTTCTTTCTCAATAAAGCCTGGTGATTAACAAGTCAGTTCATTAGGGATTCCTGCAGATTTCCATTGAATTCTGTACTATGGTGGAAGAAAAGAGCTGTAGCTGGAGAGGATGTTTTCATTTATGAGAGAGACTATTAATAAGCTGTGTGACCTTGGGCAAATTACACAGTCACAAAGTGCCCACAGAAGAAAGACTAGTAAACCTTCTAAATACCTACAACACCATAAGTAGACTGCCATGTCTCAATCAACTTGATGGTATGCAGTTATTGTTTATTAGCAGGATCTTGAATTGCCATACTTAGTGGTTGAAATCCATTAGTGAGTAGCATTGGCTACCAGTTGAATACCATGCCAGGTTTGAGGTTTTAGTATTAGCATACAAATTCCTGCATGGTTTAGGACCATGTTACCTGATGAAATTGAGGGTGGCCATGCCAAAAGAGGTCAATAAAGTTTCAACTGGAAATCATGCATTTGTAGCTGTGCCCACTCCCACCCCCCAGCTCTGGAATGAGTTATCAACTTAAATCGGAGCTCCCCCCCCCCTTTATTGGCTTTCCATAAATCCTTGAAGACATTCCCAATCCAACAAGCTTTTTCAGGGTAAAGGAATATGAGAGTTAGCACCTTTATGGTGGATCTGTCTAGAGGGACACCATAGGTTATACTCTGACTTTACTGTTTAGCTATTGTTACTTGTTCCTCTGAAGTGTGTGTTATTTTCATTTTTATTGTGTTTGTTATATTTTGATTTTAATCATGTTGTAAATCATCCAGAGTAATGGCTTCACTAATTTGGTGGGATATAGATACAGCTGTCATTTTATGTGTCATATTTTACTGTGTCCATGTAAACTGCCTAGAGTGGTGAAGCATTACTAGTAGGGTTGTATATAAATGTGACAGATAGATGATGGGTAGGTGGGTGGATTAGATTGATGGATTAGATCAGGCTTCCTCAACCTTGGCCCTCCAGCTGTTCTTGGATTTCAATTCCCAGAAGCCCTAGTCAGCACTCCTGATCAGGGCTTCTGGAAATTGAAATTCAAGAATAGCTGGAGAGCCAAGGTTGAGGAAGCCTGGATTAGATCGATCGACAGACAGAGAGAGAGAGAGATGGGGCCCTTGAATTATTGGGGATTGTTGAGTTGACACTGAATGAATTCCATTGATTTGACAGACCTTTTTAAAATGTGACTTACTACTGGTTTACAGCTAGTATCTCACTACTGTATCTAGGACTGTAGTTGCTATTGTCAAAACAAAGTATCAGGTATTTCTATATCAAAATTTTGCTTGCTACAATCTTGACATACCTATTTAGTTTACAGCAGCAGCAGCAGCAGTTCCTTCTAATCTGCATGGTGCCCTTCTCCACCACTACAGCATATCTGGCAATAAGGCTCTCCATTGCATCTTAATCAATAAAGTATTACAGGGACAGGGTGCTAACCCGACGCCCAACCCTCCTCCTTTCTCATCTGGGCTTGGGACCAGCAATGGCAGAATTCATTTAGTTTGTAGAGCTATGTTTTATTTTCCCTATTCAAAGTAATGTATATTTTAATTGCAGATTAAAATTATTTTATTGTAAATTCTATGGATGCAAATTCAACTGCTTCTCCCTAAGTAGGAGATAGGAAAAAATCTAACCATCCCTAAAATTTATTCCTTGCAAAATCATTCTGAATTTTCTTGAAAAATCTTAAAGACTGTTGGGAAATTTGATCCAAAAACAGTGTGGTGAAGTTACTGGATTCTTGTCATGAGCTAAAGCCTCATCCTGTATAGCACGGTGCCAAATCCTGCATAGAATGAGAGTGTATAATTATGTTTTGCATTGAAGCTCATTCAGGATGGTATATACCTATGTAATACTGATGTATTTTCATTCTCAAAGACTGCATTCTAATTTTATGGTCCAATGCTAACCCTCACAATGGTTGCTAAAGATCTTGCAGCCATGCCCTCTGGGCCTTACTTTCTGAAGTGGAAGAAGCCACTTTTGTCAGAAGAGAGAACCTCTTGAATTTATAAAAAGGATCCTCTGAACTGCAGGGTTGGAAATTTGTCTAGTACTGTAATCTGTATCATTTGTTCTTTCAGACTAAAGATTCAAAGTTAGGTCAATGGAGAGGGGATTAACAGTCCCTAAAAAGGTTAACAAAAAGGGTTAGCAGCCTCCCACAGATAGCTGTCAAAAATTAATTGTTGAAACAATTAGCCATTTAGTATCAGCAATGCTTCTTTGGAGAAACCAAGACAGGATGGAGTGGACCAGTGTGAATAAACAGAGTCATATGCAGACCATTGCAATTTAGACAGGAAGGCAGGGATTGTCACACTTGGAGTGTTTGAAATTTATCTCACATTGGCCAAGTAATGGCCCATAACAATCCAGGTTCAGACAAAATGTTTTATTTTCACAATCTGAATAAACCACAGCACTAAATGGGTGAAAAATCAAATTTTTTGTGAAGGATAATATATATATATGAAACCAGAAGCTTGTCATGCTCATCAAGCAATAAGGCAAATATGAATAGAAACACAAAGAAACTTAAGTATTCATCTCTTCACTAGTAAAACGATGCAATGATAATTGGCCATGCAAGTTTGGGGGTTCTGCAAATAACTTTTCTGGTGGCAGGAATGGGCCCGTAGAACCAGCTTGAAGCATATCTGGGATATTTTGAACTTGTTTGTGATTCTGAAATAATAATTGAGAAGGTTTCAGTTGGAGGCTTGGTTTCATCTTCAAAATACTGTCATATCAGGGCACTGGAAGAATAATTAAACTATAGATGGGACTTCAAGCTCAGAGAGGATGGAGGATAAAGAGCAGCATCAAAATTGGAGTCAGGTTATCTAGAATTTACTTTTTTAGCAATTACACTTATATAGCGCTTATGGCACTCTCTGGACAGTTCACAGGGTAATTAGCATTTTGCCCCCAACATGCTGGGTACTCATTTTACCAAGCTTGGAAGGATAGAAGGCTGAGCCAACTATGATCCCATCAGGATCGAATTTACAATGTTTTGGCTGCCATACAGCAGTTTAACCACTGTACCACCAGGGCCCTTCCTTCCTTCCTTCCTTCCTTTTTGTAAAAAGGGAGAACAAAAAGTGATGTACAGCTTTTGATGTGAAAGGATCATCTGTCATCCACAAGACACATGCTGGGGGGGGGGGGGGGAAATCTGTCTTAATTGTGCCATCTGGCCCTTTAGTAACAGTCCCTGAGAGAGTGTAAAAGTGATAAGTAACAAAAACTCAGATTTCAGAGTTATTTAATAGAATTTTGCCTAGCATCATATAACTACTCAACTCATGAATAACTATAATACATGGAACCACTGTAAGGCATTGTCTTTTAATGTGGATTTATGCTTTAGATTTTTCTTCAATGCTGCAGAATGGTGAATCCTGAGAATAAGGGCTGTCCTTACCAATAAGCAGCATAAGGCAGCAAATGGTGGGAAGGGGGAGAGAAAGTACTGATGATTGCTACATGGGTTTACCTTTTCTTTTCTTTTGACCCCCATTGACCCTTTTTTCAAGGTAGTTTACTGCTACAAGGGACTGTGGTGGCTCAAGTGGTTAAGACACTGAACTCAATGACTGGAAGGTTGGCATGTCAGCAGTTTGAGACCTGAATACTGCATGGCAGAGTGAGCTCTTGTCTCTGTCCCAGCTTCGGTCAACCTAAGCAGTTCGAAAACAAGAAATTACAAGTAGATAAATAGGTACTACTTGGGCGGGAAGGTAAACAGCATTCTGTGCACTCTGGTGTTGAGGCGTGCCTCAAAATGTCCACAGTACCATCTGCAGACACAGACAGTGCTGGCTCTTTGGTTGTAAACAGAGATGAGCACTGAATCCTAGAGTTAGATATGACTGGCTTTCAAGCATGGGTGGCCTTTGCCTTTACCTTACTGCTACAAAGCAGAGGATGGATTCCATTGTTAGTTAATAGACTTCTCTATGGGGAATATAAAGAATAGTGTGGAAGATGCCATTTTGTCCTTTGATTCTGGCAGCAAAAAGACTTAAGCTGATATTACTATTAATGCCAGCCACAAATGTTCTAAAATCATGAGCCATTAATTAAATTACAATGATGACTTGTAGCCAATGAGATTGTGCAACTGGATAACGTGAGTTCGGATGTGCTTCCACTGTTTTGGTTTCAGCTGAAAGAGAATTAGTACATTCACATCAAAAGCTTATCTTTAAAAAGGGGAGAATTAGAAAAGAATTTGAAAAACACAGCCAAAACCCTTATTTTCCCTCCCTCAATATGAATTAAAATGGCCTGCAGTATTGAATATCATACAAATTGTAGGCACTGTTTGATTTCAAGGCATTCTACAGCCTAAATAAGAATGCTGTACTTAAATCTTTCCATATCTCCTAGGGCCTTATATGTAAAAATATGAAAATGATTCAAATAGTACCCAGTTTATTAAGATGGATGGAACAATAATGGTGGGGAATGGTTCAAGAAATTCCCTGGCCATTGTCAGATGGCAGGGCAAACAACTATTTCCAGTGTTCGTTAACTTTATATTTTAAAACATAGGTGTTATTTTTTGTTTTTGAAATGAAAGATAGTTCTGTTCATTTATATGTACTGTATAAGCTTTTATGAGGTAGTCTAATAGGATGGCCATGTATCATGCACAGAGGGTGACCATGTGTCCTGTCCTACCAATCCCATAGAAACATAGGACTGCAAAGCTCGAACAAACCCAAGGCTATAGAAGGCTAATGCACCTTGAGTGTCACTGACACATGGCTATCCACTTTATGTTTTAAAATAGGGATTCTCAACCTGTGGGCCAGATGTGGCTCATGGTCCTGTTCATGTGTCCCCCTGCCTCCATCACACTAGGAAGTGCCATGTGGTGGAGGAAGGGCAAAATGGCCATCCATTCCCTGAAGCTGTCTGAGGGAGCATAACCCAGGCCCCAGCTTTAAAGGGTTGAGTACTCCTGTTTCAAAACCTCTATCAAAGGAGATCCCACCAGCCTCCAAGACAGTCTTTTCCACCATTGGACACCTCTTACCACCAGGAAGGTTTTCCTAATATTTATTTGAAATTTCTTCCTTGTAATTCGGATGCATTGGTTCCAGTCCTCCCCTCTAGACCCACAGAAAAAAAGCTTTGCTCTGTTCATCACACAACAGACCTTTAGATACTTAAACGTGGCACTCATATCACTTTTCCATCCTATATTCTCCAGGAGAGACATGCATGCTGAAATCAATTTCCTAAACTGTTCTTCCTTTGATGTCTTGATTTCATGGCTTTTGCCATCTTGGTTGTTCTATTCTAGACATGTCTCAGATTCTCAATATCCTTTGTCAGCAGTTGTGCCCTGAAAAAGACTCTGTAGTCCAGGTGAGGTCTGACCAAAGTCCTGCATTAAAAGGACTGGCAGAGAATCATCCTTTATTTAAGGCATCCATGACTTAACGTTCTGATTCAAGTCTAACTTAAACAGGGCAAGGAATGTGACACATACCACATCGATCCCCAGCAAAGGAGGTAATGCCACTGTACTCAGAAGGACAGATAGAGGGGTTGCTGCCTAGTGATAGAGTTCAATGTGACTTTAAAATGTAAGAACTGTAAAAAGGGGGAGAAGCAAGGAGCATGAAATGCTCGTTGATGTCCTTAGGACCACAGGCAGAGTAGGTATTTGGGTTACCTGATACTTTGTTTTTACTATAGCATTTAAAATACAGTAATACTGTACCTCGGATAACGTTTACCTTGGATAACGCTAAAATCGCATAACGTTAAGTAATCTGAGGAGGAGAATTGGATCGAATAACTTTACGGTCCTATGGGATGTATCGGATAACAACCGCTAAAGCCTGTGTGGTTACAATGTATCTCTATGGAGCTTTAACGTTATCCGATACATCCCATAGGATTTTAACATGCATCGGATAACACTAAAAATCGGATAACACCAAGACTTGTGGAACCAAGTCTTAGCGTTATCCGAGGTATTACTGTATATTACTGGTAATCATTTTACCAACTGTGCATGTAGTAAAGGTAAAGTTTGCCCTCTCTACAAAGCCAGTTGTATCCAACTCAAGGGTTCAGTGCTCATCTCTGTTTGCTGAAGAGCCAGTGCTGTCTGCTTCTGCAGACGTTTCTGCGGTCATGTGGCAGGCATGACTAGACACCTGAGCACACGGAACACTGTTTACCTTCCCAGCAAAGTGGTCCCTATGTATCTACTTGTAATTTCTTGCTTTCAAACTGCTAGGTTGGCAGGAGCTGGGACAAAGGCGGGAGCTCATGCCGTCTTGCAGTATTCTGATATTGAACTGCTGACCTGCCACCTGCCAGTCGGTGTCTTAGCCACTTGAGTAAATTTTATGCAAACCTATTTCCCATTTTGTCCTTTTTTTTGTGATGCATTTGCTGCCACCCTGGGGATTTTTCATGTATCTACACCATTTATAATATCCAATGCCTTCAGCGTGTTGGAAAGCAAGGAATCTTCCCACCATTCCACTGATCACAGGAGATGTAACTGTATGTGTGTGTCAGAAAATCCCATTGTTTCTCCACAAACCTTTTTAAGATTGTAGCTTTTAATTAGTAATTATAGAAGTGTGTATGGCTGACTCTCAATTTAGTACTACTGCATGGCACTTTAATATTTTGATTTTCTAATAGTTTGAACTCTGAGTAACCCCAGTATTAATGCACATTTGACTTAAAGAAATGTGTAATCCTTAACATTTCCCCTTTATTTTTGCCGTGGCAATGCAAATCTCTGCACAGGTTTTTTGCTAAAAAAAAATATAGTATTAACAAAATCTCCTTGTGAAAGTTGAATTGATTATGCAATGAATATTATGTGGAAGTGCCATTTTGTATTTGTTAAATTAAGGATTAGTAGGAGTTTGATTTCTTGATGTACTTCTCGTGTTGTTCAACAAGCCCTTTTTATTTTTGTGAAATGAAAACTAAAAACAAGTCACTGATCCAGAGATCTTTGCTTGCAAATATGGCCGCAGAAATCTCTTCCCTGTCTGTTCCCTGTTGCTCCCATATAACTTCTTCCTGTTGTGTGGCAGCACAATGTTTTCGTTTTAGTGATATGAACACTTTACTAATTTCAAACCCTCCCTTAGGTAAAGGTTGCCCTTGCTCAAAAGCCAGTTGTATCCCGCTCTAGGGTTCAGTGCTCATCTCTGTTTACAGCCAAAGAGCCAGCGTTGTCTGTGCCTGCAGACATTTCCATGGACATGTGGCAGGTATGCCTAGACACCAGAATGCATGGAATGCTGTTTACCTTCCCACCAAAGTGTTACCTATTTATCTACTTGCAATTTCTTGCTTTTGAACTGCTAGGTTGGCAGGAGCTAGGACGGAGATGGGAGCTCATTCCATCATGCAGTACCTGGGAATCGAACTCCAACCATCCAGTCAGCGAGTTCAGCATCTTAACCGCTTGTGTCACTGCAGTCCTCCCTTACCAGCTTGTAAACCCTCCCTTACCAGCTTGTAAAACAGGATCACAGAAAGGCTAACAATAAATATGATAAACACAGCAGTTTAACTTGTAAAGACATAATACCAAATGAGATATTAAAATAATGTTAAATGCAGTCTATACACCAGGATTAAACACCTTTTAAAACAATATGCTTTGGGTGCAGAAGGTCCTATAGCCCTCCCTTGGCTCTTCCAAGTGGCCAGAGAATTGTTACCAGTTCATCTCAATGACAATAATCTGCAAATACAGTGGTGACTGACTAGATATGAGGCAATTTCCCAAGAAGTAATCCTTTACCTTTACCTAATCCTTATGAAGCCACCAATTCCGAGTCAGTTGTTTCTTAAAATGACAAGTTCTTGTAAACACTATGACACTAACATTCCACCTGGGGATATTTCATAGTGTGGAGTCATAGTCTGTGAACAGCTTTCTTAAACCCTAGTTTACAAGCCAGAGAATATAAAGAGGTGCATCTGGATTCTCAGCATTTTGGATTTGTTGCTAAATGGAATTCAAAACTAGACTTGTTTCCAGTCCGTTTCTAAACCCAATTTGAAATGCTACCAAGGTACTTGCACTTAACAATGCTAAATGACCTGAGAGGATCAGGACTGGCATCCTACACGATCAGGAAAATGTCAGGGCTATGAGTCCACCAGGCCAGTCACCGAAATCCCTCTCAGTCTCTTTTCTTATTTGGTTACAAAAACCAGGAAGATGAAGAAATGTGCTAGCTCAGAACTGACAGCTTCATATCTTTCCTCTCTTTTCCTATATAGGGAATGAGGTGGCAAACCAAAGCCAGAAAGGGAACTTTTGCTATTCCCAACTCAGAATGGGGCTTAGAGGAAGGCCAGGGTTGGCCTTTAGACTACAGCAAGATGGGAAACTTCTACAGGCCAGCGGGCCAGGGATGCTCTACTTCTGCTGCATCATGTGCTTCCAGACATGGTAGTGGTGGTGGGAATAGTGGTTGTTTTGGACCACAGCAATAATGATTTATAGGATTCTGAGAGCTCTTGTGGTCCAAGAAACATGTGTTTCCTCTCTCTCCCTCTGACTATGCCCTGTTAAAATTGTTCAGAATGCTTTTGGGTCACACACAAAAACCCTTTAGAACAGAGGTGCCCAAACTATGGCCTGGGGGCCAGATACAGCTCCTGACACCAATTCATCTGGCCCATGAAGCCCTCATCACTCCTGGAAGCGGAAGTAAAACACGCCCATATGGTCATGTGGCTCCCTGAACCATATGACTGGCCTGGAGTCCGAAAAGTTTGGGCACCCCTGCTTTAGAATCTTTGAGTGTTATCTGTGATCATTTGCAGGAGTTTTATAAAAGTAATTCATTGACTTTCTTTGTGCAACTGCACATAGAATACAAACCATACTTGAAGCAAATGATTAAGAGAACTCAGTGTCCTTTTTAAAATACTGGAACTAGAACAAAAATCCTGGTTAGGTCCTCCAGTTCTTCAAGATACTTGAAGAGGCTATTATTGAGAGGACTGTAAATTCCTCAAGAAGTCTAGAGGGAGAGGAATGAGGAAAAGTGAATGGTGACACTTTTAAGTTCCAGCATAGAATAACCTTAACCATTTTCTGAGGATAAGCAGCTTAAGGTCAAGCCTGAGAATATAAAGACAGATGTTTCCTGGAATTCTGCCAAACATCTTTTGTTTGAAAATATCATTGACTCTGAGCATGGCTTATTCTTTAAGGGGAGCATCAAGTGCCATGAGTGGCTTTCAAAACAAAATCTTGCCTGACTCTTCCAAATTAATGTAATATTGGTTCCCCTCACCCCACCTCTTCTTACTATAATTATGAAAGCTGGATCAAGTAAGAAGAACAATGACATGGAGGGCCAGTGCTGGTTAGATGGACCTGTGGTTTGCTTCCATGTCATTGTTCTTCTTACTTGATCCAGCTTTCATAATTATAGTAAGAAGAGGTGGGGTGAGGGGAACCAATATTACATTGACATAATGGAGAGTTACAGATAAGGTATCATGAAATGTGGCTAGATTCGCTTGTGACCCAAATTCCAATAATCAGACATCTTGGTGAAAGAAAGGGTTTCTTTATTTGAATAACACAGCATTCAGTTTCAGACCATAAAAACGGGTCCCAGGTCTTATAAAAAGAAGTTCCAAGGAGAATCAAGCAAACTGCCCCTTTCCACCCTGAAATCAAAATAAACCTGTCTATCTAAAGATCTTCTTCTGTTTCATTTTGTATTCCTCATCTTTTAAGCCCCAATTGGGCTTCAATCAGATTAACTCATGTTTGCTCTTTCCACTCCAAACTCCAACCACAACTAACTCCCAGTCCCATGTGTCTATAACATAGAACATGGTTCCTGGTCATACAACCAATAGAATTACATTAAAAAGAATAAGAATGTATTTCTCATGGTCGGTTCCCAGCCAGGAGGCTGTTTACCCACCTGACATTCTTGTGAGCAGAGGCTGCATATATTCTCTGACCACAAGGCCAGGAATTTTCCAGCAACCAAAACATATTGCTGTCTGTTTGTATCCTATGTGAGTAAGCTTAACAGAAAGAAATACACACACAGGAGTCCGCTAACTGCATGGACTCCATCTTGAATCTACTACAATACCCAGGGGTCAGTTAATACCCCAGACACTCAGAACGTTAGAGTAAAAAAAATACTTGTTGCTTTATTCATTACATCAGATTGTAATGAATAAGGGAGATTCACTTATCTGACTATGGATATGATTCTATTAAGTGTACTAAGACACCTTCTCCAGTTTACATTCTTTAAAAGTAGTTCAGGTATGTACATATTGTATTTATCGTATCTTTACTGTATTTTTATTGTATTTTATTGCACTTCATTGCATTGTACAGATTTTAAACTCTTATGTTATGTTATTGATAAGGTCGTAAGACTAATCAATTAATAATAAACAATAAACATTACATCAGATTGCCAAAGAATTTAGTTGAATTGAATGTTATTAATATGCTGTATTATCATTACTACCAGGTCTGAAAAATACTGATATCACATTTTGAAAAATTTATGGAGATACAAAAACAAAAAACCCAAAGAACACTTCCCTTACCATCTAAACTTTATAAGAGAATCACATGAAATCCGGGGGGGGGGGGGGATCATGTTTGCAAATGTTTGTAAATACCCTTAAAACATAACTTTTCAAAACAATAAGGGGTTACCCATTACCTATATAACTTGAATGTTACATGTTATACTCTGGAAGCAGTTGTTGGCGACCTTACATGATACCGAGAAGTAACTACTGTAGTAGGAAACAACATTGTCACTTGTTACTTCCAAGCTCTGCTCAATATGGTTTACACATTTCTACGATAATAAAATTGATAAAATAATGCAACCACAATACAGTACTGGGAAGAACAATACATTATTTAAACATCTAGTAATCATCAAATTTCAGCATTTAAAAAACTCAAAATATTAATTTTTACAAATCACTAAATTAAATATTAAAGTGGAGAATCTTTGGCTGTCTGGAAATTTTATGGCACACCTACCACAGTGCCTTACCATTAGGGTGTTCAGGAAGTCACAATCCAAAACATTTGGAGGGACCAAGTCTCTCCATTCCTCCCATATGCCATTACACCAAAATGGAGGATACCCTTCACTTGGGAGCAAAGAAGAACAACGACTTGCGTAAAGTTGCATTTGCTAACTTACATGTGAAAATACAAAAACAAAAAATTATAATGCATGTCACCTGAATAGGGAAGACAGTGGCCAGGTGTCTTTGTATGTTTGCTAAGTCTCTTGTCTGGATGCTCACTACAGATGATGGTCTCCTATCTTCCTCCTTATGGTTCTTTATATTAAATCAGACTTGGACAGACCTTAAAATGGAGGTCATCTTCAAAAGGAGAATTGTCTTCTGGCAGCTCTTCCATGGAGGACTCTCCTGCCTAAAAGGGGAATACAGCCAGCTATCACAAGGTTCATGTGGTCAAGCAGGCTTCATAGTGCTTCTTAAAAGGCCATTAACACAATGCTGTTACGCAACATGCGCAGGGGGGGGGAGTGTTGTAAACATCACAAAACACCACAGGTTGCCATCATTCAATCTTGGCCAGCATAATGATGGCTTGGGAGCAGAGTGGCCTCCTCCACAATATAATAAATGTTTTGTTTAGTGCCAAAACATCCAGCTTACCTGCCCTGTCTCATATGCAGTCAACAACAACAAGAAAAGGTGTATTTGTGTAGTGGTAGCCATGGTAAAGGGAATGAATACCCAGTGTGATATAGAGGATAGTTTCAGGAGGCCTGGATTCAAAGCTCTACTCAGCCATGGAAACTCACTAGTTAGGTGTGGAGCAGGTAGAACCACTCCTGAAATATCCCACTTGCTTTGGAAGCCCTATTAGCATCTATACAATTTGATTCCAACTTGCCAGCAAATGATAACAAGAAAGGCATAGCAAGCATACAATCTTTAATAGTACAATCTTGTACCTTTCAACTCAAGAAGTCTAGTGCAAAGTAGCTTCTTTCTGTGTAAATTATCACTCTCTCTCTCTCTCTCTCTCACACACACACACACACACACACACAGAGTCAAACCTCTCATAAAGAGTAACTCGCTTAAAGAGCAGAATTTTCTCTGAATGTTCGCTTCGCTTAACAAATAAAACCAACCAAAAACTCGCTTAACAAATAAATTGGGGTTCACAATCCCTCCCACAATTGGCCATTTACAATGGTGTTTTGCTTAAAAATATTTGAACAACATCCATGTCCCAGACCATGGGGGGGGGGGGGATGTTTGCAAAACTCCCATTGCTTTCAAGATCAGTTTGCCATGCAACACAGGATGTAGATGGGGCTGCAGTAAATTATAGGTCTGTAGCTTTCTCAACCCAGGTTCCCATTGATTTACATTCACATATTTATCTATTCAGTCTAGTGATATGGCTATGGTGTCAAGGCAGATGTGGCAACTAGTGGTCTTCCAGAGGTTTACTGAACTGCAAATACCACCACATTTTACCTTTTTGTTATACTAGCTAGCTAGAGTTAATGGGAATTGTAGTACAGTAATACCTCATATAACATTAGTATCGAATAACACTAAAATCGCATAACATCAAGGAATCTGGGGGGAAGAATTGCATCAGATAACATTAAGATCCTATGGGATGCTTCAGATAACAACCGCGAAAGCCTGTGTGGTTACAATGTATCTCTATGGATCCCATAGAGGATCAGATAACACTAAAAATCATATAACACGAAGACTTGTGGAACCAGGTTTTAGTGTTATATGAGGTTTTACTGTATAACAATATTGATAGACTACAAATTACTCATTCTAGTCAGATCTAAGGAGCTGCCTCCTTTCCACACCGTTCATCAACATTTTCATGCTATCACACTAAATGAAGTAGTACTTTGTCCCTGATCTTAAAAAAAGATGCCCTTTATAAAAGCCCATCATGTTAACTTGGACTTTAATTGGAAAACAACAGAGGTTTATGATTTAGATTGTCACATGTTCACTCCTGGTCAGGCTGCTTTAGATTAAAAGGAAAGCAATAAAGGCATTGTAGGTTGGGAATATTTGACTCACATTCATTTAATAAATCTCATTAAGCATTTAACAATCAACTCATTATTCAATTGCTGTTGTGAGTGTCTAGAAAGGATATTAGTCAGCCTCTCCACATGACCTATTGCACTCTTCCCCCTATTTCATTCTGCAGGAATCAGAAAGTCTTTAGGCAGAGGATCCTTTCTTTTTTGGCAGGATCTGTGTTGCTGCCACTTGACACTTGCATACATTATGTCCCACACAAATACCTCCCCTTTCAGTTGTGACTACTATCTACACGGTGCTATGTGTTGACTGGAGCACAGCATGGACAAAGTCCTTTATAAAGGGCTTAAAATCAGAAGTTATAACTAACTTTATGCATCCTTCAAATGTCTTCAGAGTTTGGGGGGGGGGGGGAATTTGGGACTATACTACCCAGACTCCTCTGTCCAGCATGGCTATTGAGAACTGTAGTCCAAAAAGGAGATAAGCTTTCCACATTTTGCCTGCACCTCTTTTTTGGCCACTTTCATGGGGAAACAACCACACACATGCATGCTAGTGTATCTCAATAAGCAATGGTGGGATTCAATTGTTTTTTCTACCTACGCTGTGGGTGTGGTATGGTGGGCGTGTCCAGGGGGATAGCCCTGCATTATTTCAAAACTTGGATTGGCGGGGCCAGGCAGAATTTCTGCTACTGGTTCTGGCAAACTGGGGCGAACCTGCTGAATCCCACCATTGTCAATAAGTAAAGGTTGCCCTTTCTCGGAACCCAGTCATATCTGACTCTAGGGTGCAGTGCTCATCTCCAATTACAGCCAAAGAGTCAGCGCTGTTTGCATCTGCAGGTGTTTCCATATGCATGACTAGACACTGAACATACAGAACACTACTACCTTCCCACCACAGTGGTACCTATTTATCTACTTGCAATCTCTTGCTTTCGAACTGCTACATTGGCAGGAGCTGGGACAGAGATGGGAGCTCACTTTGTCATGTGGCACTTGGGTCTTGAACTGCTGACCTGCCAACCTTCCAGTCATCAAGGTCACATCTTAACCCTTAAGCCACTGCAGTCCTAGTATATCTCAATAGACCTACTTTTTGATGCACTTACCATCTGACAGAGTGAACTGTGGATCTGGAATCAGATCTAAGGTAGCATAAAGGTAGCAATAACTCATGCCCATTCCCTGCTGCTGGGGGAAAAAACTAATGTGTCAAAAGAAGTTCCTGTTAGACTTTCACTAGTTCTCATTCAATTGCAATGACAAAACAAAAATATTTTGACAACAAGCGGGGGGACAAACTTATACTTGTAGCTGATGGTGATGTTGGACAAATTCTTTCATTTTCCTCCCAGATCCGGCCCCCAATGCCAATTCATCCAGCCCGTGCCACCCTCGTCCCTCCTAAAAGCAGAAGTAACATGCGCCTGTACGGGCACATTTTACTTCCGTTTCTGGGAGCAACGAAGGTGGTGCCGGCTGGATGAATTGGCATCAGGGGCCAGATCTGGGCCCCAGGCCATAGTTTGGGCACCCCTGAACCACGTGACTGGCCAATGGCCTGAAAAGCTTGGGCACCCCTGCTCTAAGCTAACCTGCCTCTGTCTGGTGCCACCAGAGAAGCTGTCCCATCATATGAGTTCAGTATGATTTCAGTTGATAATCTGTTAAATGGAATGGATGGAATATCCTTCTTGTCCTTTTCCTGAAGCAGCAAAACACCACCAGAAAAACATTGGAGTCTAATGTACAAACAATTTCGACATGAATATCAGAGATGGGATATGATTGTGATCTTGACTGTGGCACCCAGACCTCCCGCCCCCAGATCATGCATTCTAAGAGGAAAACAAAAAATATCCCATCTCTGATCAATATCATATTAGGTAAAGTTTGCCTATGCTCGAAAGCCAGTCATATCCAACTCTTTGGTCATGTGGGAGGCATGATTAGACACTGAAGCACACAGAACACTATTACCTTCCCACCAAAGTGGTACCTATTCATCTACTTGCATCTACTTGCAATTTCTTCTTTCAAACATCTAGGTTAGCAGGAGCTGGAACAGAGATGGGAGCTCACTCTGTCATGCAGCATTCTGGTCTTGAACTGCTGATCTGCTGACCCTTCCAGTAATCAAGTTCAGCGTCTTAACCACTAAGCCACCACAGTCCATAATATCATATTAGTGGCATATAATTGTTCACTAATGCCCTATATCTATGGGCTTTCTTACAGAAATTTTCTTTAGTGAAAAGTGCTTCTCTTCCATATTCAGCCAAGAAGATTGGCTTGTGACGTGAGAGTGTTGGAATGATACCTTTCATGTTGGTTTCTCTATATAAATAATTAAAATCTTAATGCAACTGGTGAATGAGGGAGCTAGCTTCAATTAAACATTAACGTCGGTACAGTTTATAGCCCATCTTTTTCAACATCATCTCTTATCAGCATTCCATAACTGCAGACCATAGATCATGAGCAGAAATGATAAGAGACTTGAAATGTCAACATGAGTACAGTCAGTTACTGCAGGTCAGAACACTTAGAGATTGGCTCTTCTTCCAATCAAGAAAATAATCTACTGCAATCTAAATTAAATGTTGTAAAAGTCCATTGAGAGCTATTACTTATCTTCATAAACTTCTTTAACCTGGAAACTTCTATTTCTGCTACATCAAAAGTAAGCCCATTCGTTTGGATTCACAGGGACTTGGGCTTCTGAGAATTGAAGTTCAACAACAGTGCCAAGGTTCGCCATCACTGTGATATGCTATTGTTGTACTTGGGGCTTTGTTTTACCTATTAAAATAGCAGAGGGGCAACTTACCCCCAAATTTCAGGGGCTCCCCACTTTGACCATGAGCACTTAAGTAACCAGAGTAACATAAAACAAGTCCACTTTTGTCAAAAATAAAAGAAAAAACATTTTAAAACATATGTTATGCACAGAATGCAGATGCTGCTTATTCTTTTTGCACCTCTTCTCCTTTTTAATTTGGCCATAAACATGAGTGGCCATGTAAAGCAAGTATTATACTCTTCCATTCATAGCAGACATTTTTAGCTACTAACTATTCTTTCTCTGTGGAAACCACATTAGATTATTCAGGTTAACCAAAATGCTAAGTTTTTTCCCCTTCTTTTTCACATTGTCAGCTGATGCTAAAGATTGTTTATACCTATTGTTCAATTGTTTCTTGTACTTTCTCTGTTTGTAAAGTTAATTTAGACTGACCTATATAACATATTCCAGATCTTTGACTTGTACCAATGATATCTTATACCAGGAGTTCTCAACCTTTTTAAGCTGGTGGCCAGTTCACGCTCCCTCAGACAGCTTCAGGAGCAAGATGGCTATTTTGCCCTTCCTCCACTGCATGGCACTTTCTGGTGTGATGGAGGTGGTGAGGGGCCACAAGAAATGGTGCCGTAGGCCACATCTGGCCCACAGGCCACAGGTTGATAATCCCTGCCTTATACCAAGCTAAACTCTTTGATTACTCTCTGAAGTTATGAAATTTGGGCCTGAATCCAGATAGTTGTCCTAGTTAGAACAGACTGTCTGAATCAGTAGAGTTATTTAAGTCAATACTTAAATAAACCACACTGTTTGATTCATCATTCAGTGACTGGTTCAAACAGTCTACTGTAACCATTGGATTGTGGTCTTCCATTTTAACTACAAATAATTTGTCTTTTTCTTTTTAACTCAAATACTTACCTAACAATTCTCACTCTTCTGTTTGCTAGCCTCTAATAGAGCACAGCAAAGGAATAAAGGTGAGACAGACCCTGGGCAGTGAGTGACCAGAAAGAGCCAAAGGAAATCAAATGGGGAGTTTAGTGGGGGAAGGCCAATGAAGAGATCACTAACAGAAGTTTTGGTTTCTTTATATAATTATATATTGACGGACTTTTCCACCATTTTTTAAGGCAGACAAGGCAAAGGAAACAACACTCACAGGCAAACTGAAGAAAATAATTTTAAAAAATGAACAGGGAACATGGAGAAAAGAGACACTTCTCTGTTGGTGACCAGAAAAGTGTGTTCAGTGTTTTTCTTCATAGTTGAGAACAACTTGGCATATGTATGTGGCTAGTGCAAACTGGTAGCGTTGTTGGAAGAAAAAGTGAAAGAAATGGAGCAGCAAATGACCACACTTAGGGCTATAAGAAAAAATTAAAATTACAACTTTTGTTGTTCAGTTGCCCAGTCGATTGTGACCCTTTGCGACCCTATGGGCCATTGTCCTCCAGGCACCTCTGTCCTCCACCATCCTCCTCAGCCCGCCCAGCTCTGGGCCCACTGCATCCACAATACCATCTAGCCATCTCATTTTTGGCTGCCCCCTTCTTCTTTTGCCCTCCACCTTTCTGAGCATCAAGGCCTTCTCAAGTGAATCATCTCTTCTCATTTGATGTCCAAAATATTTCATCTTTACTATTTGACCTTCTAGGGAGCAGTCAAGGTTGATTTCTTCTAAGACCGATTTATTTGTTCTCCTCACTATCCAGGGGACTCTCAAAACTCTCCTCCAACACCACATCTCAAAGGCATCTATTCTTCTGCGCTCAGCTTTCCTAATGGTCCAGCTCTCATAACCATACATTGTCACCAGAAATACCATTGCTTTGACTATACAAATTTTTGTTTTCAATGTGATGTCTCTACTTTTCACTATGTTTCCCAGGTTTCTCATAGCTTGCCTCCCAAGAATCAATCGACTTTTTATTTCATGGCTTGGATGCTAGGAAAGTAAAATCTGTCACTGTTTCTACTTCTTCTTCATCTGTTCTCCGGGGACTGATAGGGCCTTTTGCCATTATCTTGGTTTTCTTGATATTGAGTCTCAAGCCAGCTTTTGCACTCTCTTCTTTCAACCTAAGCAGCAGCTTCTTTAGGTCTTCCTCACTTTCTGCCATTAAGGTAGTGTCATCTGCATATCTCAAGTTGTTGACGTTTCTCCCAGCAATTTTGACCCCTAATTCTGATTCTTCCATCCCTGCATTGCTCTGCGTATAAGCTGAATAAGCAGGGTGATAAAATGCAGCCTTGTCTTACTTCTTTTCCTATTTCAAACCACTCCATCACTCTGTATTCTGTCCTAACTGTTGCTTCTTGACTCTTGTACAGATTTCTCATAAGGCATATAAGGTGTTCTGGTATTCCCATCTCTTTAATTACTTGCCACATTTTGTTGTGGTCCACACAGTCAAAGGCCTTAGTGTAATCAATGAAACAGAAATAGACCTGTTTCTGATATTCCTTTGTTTTCTCCATGATCCATGACCCTAATCCATGACCCTGGAAGAATAGCTAGACAAAGCAGAAAAGGATAATGTTGAGGAGAGAACAAACACAGAGGAAGAAACACCACCGAGTAGCATCACAGTTGGGAGCAAAAAAAGAAGACTGAAAAATGACTTTCAGATTCTTGAAAAAGAGCTAGAAGAAGATGTACAGACATCCCTAGGATTAGGAGACTCCCTACAGCATGGGACTAAAACTGAAATATGCCAAGAAGATCCATGGACTCTCCAGCTATACTGTATCCTTGGAGGACAGTTTAGGGTGTGATGGAAGGATTGCAATTGCTTCTAAAACCCCTGGAAAGTTTCTTTTTTTCTTCTCATCCATGTGGGAACAAATGACACAGCTAATAGGAACTATGAAGAAATCACATCAGACTTTGAAAGTTTAGGAAGGAAACTCAAGGATTTTGTCTAAGGTAGTCTTCTTGTTGGTCATATAAATATAAAAAATAGAAATAGAAAGGGAAAGGGAAATATTCTGGGTGAATGACTGACTATCTATGAAGGTGCTGTTGATGTGAAGGATTTGAATTTTGAGACCACAAGCTACACTTTCTGGAAGCTGAACTGCTGGCAAAGGATAGGTTACAGTTCAGAAAGCCTGGGAATAATGTGTTTAGACTTAGCATGAAGTTCATTAGGACAGCTTTAAACTGAATTGGAAGGCGGAGGAAGGTGGAAACTCAGATGTAAAGAACTAGAGAGAAGCCAAAAGAGATAAAAGAAGAAAAGAACCTCATCAAAATGAATCACAATAAGTATATTAAGGCTTTTTTATTGCCATCTATTAGAGCATAGATTAACAAAAGATATAAAAACTGGAGATTAATTACCCAAGGGAGAATTTTTAGCTAATTTAGAACTATAAATTATAAGTAAATGTACTAAAAGATATATTTTTCACAGGCAGCAAGCAGACCTTTTATTCCCCCAAATTCTTTCAAACTAAAATCACAGCCCCTCAGTGTCTGGCATTGTAAGACTGCATTGTGAAGGCATAGAGCAGGGATTCTCAACCTGTGGCCCATGGGCCGGATTGGCCCTTGGCGCCATTTCATGTGGCCCCGCCACCTCCACCACACCAGGAAGTGCCACTTTACTTATAGGAAATGAATCACGATTACACTTTATGCCAGGAGTTCTCAACCTTTTTAAGCTGGGAGCTGGGTCATGCTCCCTCAGACAGCTTCAGGGGCCAGATGGGCATTTTGCCCTTTCTCCACCACCACACCAGGAATTGCCATGTGGTAGAGGAAGGGCAAAATGGCCATCTGGCCCCCGAAGCTGTCTGAGGGAGCATGTCCCAGCCCACGGCTTTAAAAGGTTGAGAACTCCTGGCATAAAGTGTAACCATGATTCATTTCCTACAAGTAAAGTAAAGAGAGCCAAGATGTCAAACCAATACAGTAATACCTTGGATAACGATTACATCAGATAACGCTAAAACTGGATAACAATGCAAAATTTTGTAAAAAGTTTTGCATCGGATAACGATCTGTTAGCGTTATTCGAGGTAATTGTTCATAGTGGCGGTGTAGCTGGGAAGCCGAACGGGGTACTCCCCCATTGGTTTCCCAGTCACCTCGCAGCTGTGGGTGCAGGGGTTCCCTTCACAAACAAAGGGCTATCCCAGCGTCGGATAGCTCTTTGCTTGCAAGGGAATGCGGTTTCCGACATCCCCCGACTTACCTGGGGGGTGCTGCAAGGCAAAATGCCAGGGTTCTTTCCCCGACATTTTGCCTTGAAGCACCACCTGGGTAGGTCTGGGGATGTCAGGAACAGCGCGGATTGGGTCCCCCAACCTCCCCAGAGGCAGCAGGGGTGGTGGAGAGCCCAAAATATGCGAAAGAAACTCCATTTCTTTTGCCCATTTTATTTATTTATTTATTTATTTATTTACTCCAATTTCTATACCGCCCTACTCGGCTGGGCCGACTCAGGGCGGTTCACAAGCAAAGAGTAAACAGTAAATTCATAGACACATCACATAAATATACAATATATAACTCAACATCGTTCCATCACAAAAGTTCAGTAAGCATCAATCTCAACAACAATAAAACTACAAAATTCATCAAATATGCACAAAAAATTTAACAATTGTCGAAAGTCCTGGCACCGCCGCAGCCCTTGAACATAGCCTCCGGAAGAGGTGGGCTCTCCACTGCCCCTGCCACCACTGGGGAGGTCAGGGGACCCGATCCGTGCTGCCTCTGACGTCCCCTGACCTACCAGGACACTGCGATCACAGCACGTGATCAGCGCTTGGGTTGGGGAGTTGAATGGGTGCCTCCCTCTAGTTCAATCTCCAACCCAAGCACCAAATGCACACTGCAATCCACCTGCCTCTTTGGAAAGGGCAGTGGGGATTCCATGCGTGGAATCCCCACTGCCCTTTCCGAAGAGGCAGGCAGATCACCCCCTGTGGGTTTCTTTTTAACATCATGCGATCAATGCATCGCACGACGTTAAAAACCGGATAACGATGAGACTTGTGGAACCAATTCTCATCGTTATCTGAAGTACTAGTGTATCTGAAATGATTTGATTTTCTGAATAATTGTGTGAGGTAACTCCTCTACTCATGTGGCTCCTATGCTAACTATGGCTATGATTGACCCTAAATAAACAATATGTAAGGCTGAGACAGTTTCCTGCCCCCTTCAGGTTGCCTGTTTCTGTGATAGAGGGGACTGGGGATAGTGGTTATAACAGGGGACAGAAACCTTTTAAGGTTGGGAGTCAGGTCACACTCCCTCAGAGGGTGTGGGCCAGATGATTTGGCACTACAGGCCAGATCCGGCCTGTGGGCCATAGATTGGGTTAGAGTATTAATTAGGACCTGTGTGGTCTGGTTTACATCCCAATGAACCATTTCATGCACTACCTGTTTCTCCCTCACTACTTCACAGAGTTGAATACAGGCAATGGTAAATAACCTCGGCAGAAAGAGAACCAAGCACACTTTGATCTCATCAGAGAAAATGAGAGATATTAATGTAACTAAGAAAAAATGACAAGCAGGTCTTCTGGGTATCTCTTTTTGCATAAAAGCTCCAGGGTGAGGGTTTAATTTGGCAAGTGAAGCCGGGTTGCAGTGTACGTTTGGGATTGTATCCAGAATTATGACAGCAAATCATGATTAGTGCTAACGAGGACTGCAAACAACATTTAATCAATTGAAAAAATCCTAGTGGAATAATTTTTAAAAGTGTTGATGAATCCCACATGTGCAAGCACATCTGAAGGAGTTATTTTGGAATCCTAGCCCACTGGAAAAAGATAGCTGCTCTTCAATAGTTTCCATCAGTCTGTTTAATAAATAGTTTTGAGGGGAGGGGTCTCAGTGTGTGGATACTGTTTCAGTTCACAGTTTGGGAAAAGTTGATGTGTGTGTGTGTGTTGGAGTGTTGCTCCCAAAATTTACACTAGTTGGGCTTGATGGGAGATTCTGGGATTGTAATCCAGAAAAGTAATTTTTCTGGGCTCTGGAATCTGTATGTACTGAGCATCAAGAAACTCCATGTTCTAAAACAGGGTTCCTCAAACTTGGCTCTCCAGATGTTTTTGAACTTCAGTTCCCAGAAGGTGTGCTGACTTGGGCTTCTAGTAAATGAAGTCCAAGAACACCTGGAGAGCCAAGTTTGAGGATCCTTATTCTAAGCAATGACTTTGGAAGTACATAATAACTCTCAAATTCATCTGAACATCATATTTTTTTTCATCTGCCAAAAGGATAATCTCATGTTGTGCTTAAGAATGTTTAAAATTCATTTGAAATATGTTTCTTGTAAATAACGTGAAATGTAGTGGAAGAAAATATTAACGTTGATTGAAATTCAAAATGGAAAAAAAATCCAGCAGCAGTATATTTTCAGTTCTTGACTATTCTACCTGAGCCCCCTAGCCATTCCACTCATCATCTAGTCCAGGGGTGCCCAAACTATGGCCCGTGGGTTGGATCCAGCCCCCAATGCCAATTCATCCAGCCCACGAAGCCCTTGTCACTCCCAGAAGCAGATGTAAAACGTGCCTGTACATATTTTACTTCCACTTCAGGGAGTGATGAGGGCTTCATGGGCCAGATGAATTGGCATTAGGGGCCGGATCCGGCCTATGGGCCATAGTGACTGGCCCCTGAACCACATGACAGGCTCTTGGCCCAAAAAGTTTGGGCATCCCTGATCTAGTCTGTTCTTCTAAACTGGGCTGCTGTCCTTAGCTGCACTGGAAGGTTGTCTTCCATTGCCAGTATTCACCTGGCAGTCCAGTCAACTTTGGAATGAGTTCTTTCTTGTCCTTTACCTCATGCAGTAGAATGCTTTGGGCCAGTCCCCTGAAGTAGTTTCCATCACAGCCAGCCTTACTATTATGCAAAGCAAAGACCATTAATTTTCATTCAAAAAGGTTTGGGCCTCTGGATGATCTTGAATTTAACTTCCCAAAAGCTTTGAGCATTGACTGTCCTCATTAGGGCTTCTGAGACATTTAGTCCAAAAACATTTGGGGCTCAAAGTCTGGAAACCACTGATTCATAAGAATGGATCTTTACCACTTGCAGTAGATTAGAATCATACAGTTGAACATGAATATTGGTGGTCATTTAATCCTGTTCATGTTTATTGCAGGTTCTGCCAGTGCAGGATGCAACCAAAGCATCCATTCCCTGCTTAAATGAAGGAAGACCATCAGCTTCCAAAGCTGACAGTTCCTCTACTGCAGAGCTCTGCCTCTTTGAAAGTTTCCCCTAATTTGCTTCCTTTTACTTTACTATGTATTGTAATTCTAATGAGGTCAGGGAGAAATAAACCAATCAGAACTGTTCCTTCATCCTTCTAGGTCTGTGATGGTGAACCTTGGCACTCCATATGTTCTTGGACTTCAATTCCCAGAAGCCCAAGCCCCCATTAATCTGCATGAATGGGTTTACTGTGATTCATCTGGCCCGTGCCGTCCTTGTCGCTCCTGAAGGCGGAAGTAAAATGCACCTGTACGGGAGCATTTTACTTCCACTTCCAGGAGTGATGAGGGTGGTGCAGGCCAGATGAATCTCAGTAAACCCATTCATGCGGATTCATGGGGGGCTTGGGCTTCTTAGAATTGAAGTCCAAGAACATATGGAGTGCCAAGGTTCGCCATCACGGTTCTAGGTTCTCCATCATGTGGTGTGTTGGTCACGGACGCATTTTATGGCAGCATTTACTGTGAGGGGAACGAAGTGTCTAGCCCACTCAGCTGTCTGAGGGGGCGTGGTCCATCCTGCGGCTGGAAAAGGTTGAGTACCCTTGGGTTAGACAATCGTTTGGTTTGTGTGTTTACAGTTCTTAGTCTCCTCTAATCACTGACCATGCTTCCACATGCTTCCTCCAGGTCTGGACACTGACTAAGCTAATATTAGCCATGCTGGATAAAAGTTGTATTGCAAGAAAGTAACTTCTCCCAGCTTTGCAAAAGGACGAACGTTTTGTCAGCACTAATATGTCCTGTTAAGTTTCATTTGATGTACTGTTATGCTGTCCTTTGTAATAACATAGGCTGTTGAGCTTTGTTTTCATCCCCCCCCCCTTAACAAACAGACAAGCAATATCTTTTGTTCCTCTTCCACTGGAATCTGACATGGTTTCCATATTCAGATTGTCAAAGGATGCATATATTTTATTGCTTTTCAACTGTACCTTGGTAAAATAAAATGCAAATTTCTGCTGTTCAGCAACCATCTCTTATTACTGGTTTAATGTAAAGGCATTATTGTAAGTATAGCCCGTTTCTAAAAATAACAAGAAAATAGGACACAAGAGGCCATTAATCTTCCTTCAAATGACTTGTTAAATTCAATCTCTAATAGTATAGAAAGGATGAGCCACCAAACCACTACTAAGGGTAGGCTGAGGCATGTATTTTGAAGCACTTTATCTAATGGGGAAAAAATTCAGTTAATAACATGGTAAAGATTAGACATCTGCACTGTCCTTTGACAAATGTGCACAAGCAGGCTTAATCAGGGTTATTTGTGTGGTTCTGGGGTGATTCAAAGGTGAAGCAACAAGCCATTGTTTATCCCAGGAGTGATTCAACATCACACCTTTTTTTATCCCATCTGCCATTTGTTAGATTTAAAAAATGGTCAGCAATATCAATTGAGGAAAATTGAAAGTAATATACTATAATGAAATTTTTGAAGTAGTAGCCATGTTACTCTATGCAATATCTGTTATGGCTACCTGATGTGTATAAATTAATGCTGTAAAGTCTGTTATGTGTGATGAAGTGGACTTAATTAAAAAAAGTTCACATTAAAATACAGCAGTTAGTCTTTAAGGTGCTACAGCAATTTTGTCTTTTTGTTGTGTTTACTCTCTGGTATACTATGATGACCTGCTGACACCAAAGGAGAAGATGACTGATAGCTAACTCTCCCACCCCACCCCAATTAAGCCCCAAATCTCCCCAGGGCACACTCAGACTACTGTGCTGATCTACCCCAGCTGTCACAGTCACCATGTACTTCAAGTGAGCATCTAGTCCAAAGGATGTCCAGGAGCATTGTCAGGGTTGGCAGATAAGTCAGGGTCTAGGCAGGCAGATCAGGTTCTAGGAAGGCAATCTCAAGTGCTACCAGAAGTCAAGCAAGTATCAGTCTTTACACAGACTAATTGTATTGATGCTTGAATGCTGGAACAAGCTTGCTTAAGAGTCTCCCAGCTAATGGGTATCAGCTGGGAGCCTTCTCTGGTAATGAGTCCTAGCTTGCTTATGTCTCAGCTGCAGCTCCTTTCTGCATCTTTCCCTGGCTGAGGGCTGATCACTGTCAGAGTCAGACTTCTGGTCTGAAAGGTCATCTGCCTGGAGAAACAAACAGAGTTGGGCCAGAAGCAGGCTGAGATTCCTGGTTCAGGACATTCTCAGGTTCAGGTTCAGGCAGAATTGGGCTGGGCATAGGAAGTGCCTCCTGATCCAGGTCATCTTCAGAGTCTGATGAGGACTGGATTACAACAAATACAGAGTCATTGAGAAAGCTAAATCTCTGCATGATCTGTGTATTCTCTTGCAACCAATCTACAGAAGGGAAGGTGAAGAAAAAGAATTGTATCATTCTGTTGATTACCTTTTGCTTTTTTGAATATTACAACAGCAATTACACTTATATGCCACCCCATAGCGTTTAGGTGCTTTCTGGGCAGTTCACATGTTAATTAGCATTTTGCCCCCAACATGCTGGTTACTAACTTTACCGACATCAGAAGGAAGACTGGTTGAAGTACAGCAGTTTAACCACTGTGCCACCACGGTTATTTTTCTTTGTTCTTGTTCTCCTCTTAGTTTATTAAGCATTACAAAAATATTATTGTATATATGTGATTGTAGAAGTATGGTTGTTGAATGAGCTTTAAGTAGATAGATCATGTAATTGCATAGCCTTTTCCTAGTAATAATAGTTTGCACTTCATTACTATTTGTGTGTGTGTGTTGGGGGCGTTAAACTGGAGAGTTGGAAATGTACAGATAGTAACCAAAATTCTATTGAGTTTTTATACTTTTAATTTCTAAATTGGTTTTAAATTGTTATCGTGTTGGGAATCACCCCGGGTCCCTTCACAGAGGAGGGCGATAAACAAATTTAAATAAATAAATAAATATACAGTACTAGTATACTGTAGCTGATGTAAATCTTGGTGGTGAATTGCTCCATTAAGAATTCAGTGTAGACATTTGCTGTTGTGCACTGAGTCACACAACAAGGAGCATAAACTGATGGGATAGCCACCCTTCTCTCATTCTTTTAAACTTTTTTTAACATTTTAAACCTTTTAAACTTTTAAATCTTTGTGGGTTTTTTTGTAAATTTAGTTTTTTTATTATTATTATTGAAGTTGATTTGGTTTCTGTGTTTGTGGGGGTGTGGTGGGATTGTTTGTTTGCACTCATTTGTGTAACTTTTTCTTTTTTGTGAGCTGCCTAGGGTTGGGTTCATCTGATTGGGGCAGGATAATAAATCTAAATAAATAAATAAGGACAAATGCCTACACTAATATCTTAGTCTGTAGCAGTCCACTACCAAGATTCATTCCAATCATGTAATGTCATCAGGGATTATTGATATGATTTCGACCAAAATGGCAGTCCCGGGGAAGGAGCAGGTTGGAATGTCTCCTAAAGAGTATAAATTAGGTTCCTGTGCTCTATAGGCTCTTTGTTTGAAGGCAGACTGCCATTGGGATGTTCCTAGTAAAGATATGGACACAGAAAAGTCCATGCAATTTTAGGAATGTTTATTCAGCAGCGTGAATCTTACTAGCAGGCAGACCTGAGGCAACTGCCTTAGGTGAAAGACACTCTTCTTCCTGAAACACCTGGTTGTTCCACACACCATCTGTTCTCTTCCTGTAAATGGGTCTGCTGCCTTTAGCTATGATGGAAGCTTCTCTTCCACTGCCAGTATTCAATAGCTTTGGAATGGAGAATGGGTGCAATCTTGTTGTTTACCCCAGGCAATAGAATGCCTTGAGCCAATCCTCTGAAATAGGTTCCATCACAGCCAGCCTTACTATTATTTAGATTGAGATGGATTTAGACAAGAAAAAAAAAACATGTTAAATTCATTATCACTCTCTTTTTACTACTAGAGAGGGAGTGAAATGCCTGTGGGTTTTTTTTTTTACATCAGGTACCAGACAAATTGGGCCAGAGCTTGAGGAGACCACATTGACTGCTCTGCTGCAGGCAGCAAAAATGTCTTAGATCAGCCCTGGTTCCAATCCATTGGCCGAAATCCAGTAGAAAGTCACAGTTACAGTAGGCATAGCATAATGAATCCGTGGCATTTATAAAGTGTATCAGAGAGTAAACAAAACAAAAGAAAACAAAGATGTTGTAGCACTTTAAAGCAGGAGGGCCCAAAATAAATAAATAAACTATGGCCTATGGGCCAGATAAGGCCCCCAAAGCCATTCTATCAGGCTCACAGCACCCTCACTAAAACAGGAGGAGAATACGGATGCTTCTGCATGTGTGGACATGTCCGTGTCCGTATTTGCTTCCTGGTTCGGCATGGATGTCCTCGCACATGCGCAGAAGTGTCCATATTTACTTCCTGTTTTGGCATGTGTGTGTTCACGCATCACACATGCACAGAAGTGTCTGTGCTGAACCAAGAAGTAAATATGGCTGCTTTCACACATGCACAGAAGCATCCGTGCTGAACCAGGAAGTAAATATGTCCACTTTTGCACATGCGCAAAAGCATCCGTTTCAAACCAGGAAGTAAATATGCCACTTTTGCACATGCACAGAAGCATCCATGCTGAACCAAGAAGTAAATATGGACTTGCATGTGCAAACACGCCTTGTTCTGGGGGTGTGGTCTGCTTTGCATCGCTCAGCTGTTCCAAGGGCATGGTCAAGCCGCCGGCACAAAAATTTTGGGCACCCCTGCTTTAAAGACTAATTGCTGTTTTTTTTAAAATGTTAGCTTTCACGGATCAAGTCCACTTCATCAGACAGTGAGACTTCATAGCATCTGACGCCTATGTCTGACAAAGTGGACTTGACCCATGAAGTTCCTCATATAGCAACCTCCTCCAGCCTGTCACACTTAAAGACATTGACCTATCCATTCCAACACTTCCAGCCAGTGGCCTTGCTGAGATTTACAATACAGCTTGTCTGGTAGTGTTAACTTAGAATGGCTAGTGTGTAGAAAGATACAGTGGTGGGGAGGAAAAAAATTTATTACCACACCATGGGCAGAGCCTACATTGTGGGTGGAGCCTACATCATGTGCAGAGCCTATGTTATGGGCAGAACCTACATCATGGGCGGAGCCTACACCATGGGCTTTCTAGTCATGCCTGCCATGTGACCATGTATACATCTGCAAACATAGGCAGTACTGGCTCTTTGGCTGTAAATGGATATGAGCACTGCACCCTAGTGTCAGGTATGACAGGCTTTTGAGCAAGGGAGACCTTGAACCACTTGCAGCGACAAAACCTGATGTCAAATTTGAATACCAATCAGGGATTTTCTGTTATTAGGTAAAGGTTGCCCTTGCTCGAAAGCCAGTCGTTACCAACTCTAGGGTTCAGTGCTCATCTCTGTTTATAGCTAAAGAGCCAGTGGACTTGATCCACAAAAGCGCACATTAAAATACAGCAGTTAGTCTTTAAGATGCCACAACGTTTTTGTCTTTTTGTTTTGTTTACTCTCTGATATGCTTGCACAGAATAAAACTTTGTAAATGGTAGCTGTGTTGGTCTGGGCAGGGTAGGGATCTGGGCGTGGTGACCCAATTTTGTCAACCCCCTGCCCAAAGGCTACCCAATTATTTTGCTACCCTCCTGGAGGGTGTGAATCTGTTGCTGCCCACCACTGGGAAGATATGTCTGATAGAGCAGAATGAAATGATTGTCCTACTGAAGAAAAAGCAAAGCAATCCTGCTTATATACCGCCCCATAGCACTTGGTGCACTATCAGGGCAGTTCACAAGTTAATTAGCATTTTGCCCCCAAACATGCTGGGTACTCATTTTACCAACCTCAGAAGGATGAGTCAACATTGGTCTTTGGTCAGGATTGAAATCACAACCTTTTGGTTGCAGGACAGCAGTTTAACTACTGCACCACCAGGACTACTTTCTGCTTGCCATCATTATCTAATCCCTTGTGTTTGAACAGCTCATGGTCTGCTCTATAAAACAAAAATTAAAATGAATAAAAATCCCTCTCCTTCGAAGGCATCCTCTTTTTGAACAGCCATTTAGGGATGATAGTGATGGAATATAGTAGAGACAGCCAAATGCATTCTCTATTTGGAAGCTCCCAAGGAATTAAAGAAGCTGAATCCTGAGGAAGAAAGATGTCACTTCCTACAACTGTAATTGTGTATAGATTTGTGGGGGGTTTTTTTTGGGGGGGGGATTACCATGTTGTTCTTAGTTTGGTATGAGTGACTTAGTGTCTGCCTGCATTATTTAAAAGTCCTACATTTGCATTCATTTAGTCATGGTTTGAAATCAATTCAATGTTTGAAGAACACACAACACATAGTTGAAGCATGCATTATTTTGTTGAAATGTGGGTTATTCTAAACCACTCAACAAGATTTGTTTATTTTGTTCCAGTTCCTGAACCACTGTTTAATTTCTCAGATAAGATTGCTTGCATGCTGTGCAGGATTCTCTACAGCACAAAAAATGTTTTTTTTCTTTCCCCTCCCAATTTATTACTGTTACAGCAGTACAACAACACAGATTTCTTCATCTTCAATTTGCAAATCATGATATTTTGTTATTTTCTCCAGTTGTTTGTCTTCAATCTGTGCATCTTCTGGTATAGCAATGCCAATAAACCAGACCTTCTTCTTTTCAACAAAAGTTATATCAGGTGTGTTGTGAGTCAGATATCTATTTGTTTGAAATTTAAAGTTCCACAGGATTCTGACTCTCTCATTTTCTAAAACTTTCTCTGTCTGATGTTCCTAATGATTTTTGCTGCATCCAGATCCAAACTTCGGGTGAAATTTCCAATTAATAATTTTTTCAACTCTGTCATGGTGTTGCAAATAATCAGTCCATTTGATTTTGCTGCATCCATTGATCAGATGATCTATTGTTTCATCATGTTCATTACAAAGCTGAAATTTGCTATTGTTGTTGTTGCCGCTGCTGTTGTTATTCCAAATATATAGGGAGTCCTTTAGGTATTGCTCCAAGGACTCTAATCACTATGGGAGCAACAACTGGCAGCCTAGTTAATGTGATCCATGGCTTCATTAAGGAAGATGAGTGAAGAATGGCCAGCAAAATTTTTCCCATTAGCCCTTTCACAAAATTCTAATCTTGTGTCATGCGGAAGGGAGAAATGAACTCCTTTTTAGGGTGGCAGCTGGTATACAATCAAAACAGCAAACCAGTACCCTATGGATGTTTGTGTACTGTACTTATTTATATCGGTCACAATACAGTATCAGATTCAGAGGATCTTTTTTTTTCCTTTCTAGATATTGTAAGTGTGAAAGTTGCTGTTTTTGCAGCTCTGGAATCTGTTAGGGATACCAGTACTGTTTCTCAGGGTGATTTATATTATGCATATGTAGGGGAGTCGAAGACTGACAGACAGATCATTATGATTACTTGCAGGTGTGTTCATATATTTTTTTATTTAATGGGCTAAGTAAACAATCTGCTATATTTTATTTCATATTGCTAAAATAGTTAAGTGAATCATACATACAGTTGTATAAAATGACAAATCTAAGAATTACTAGTCAATCAAAACAGAACAATTATGGAAGGAATAAGTAAGTTATCTGAGAGTCCTTATAAATATCTGCAGTAACACATATCTAGAATCAACCATGTTTCCATAATTTTCAGTACAAAATAGAAACATGGAAAATATTGGAAAATGTAGCTTCTGGAAAACTTTTCCTAGTATAAGAGAGAACAGGGGAAAATTACTTTCTAACTTTTCATGACCAACTTGAAGTTTATCAAAATCTAATTAAAACTAGGGGTACTCAAAAAATGAAACAAATCTACCCCTTTACTTGGTATATATATCATTCAAATGTTTTGTACAATGTCATTGGTTTTTTCTTATCAGAATTTTTTATCCCAATTGAACTTTTGTTTTGTGTTGTATTGCAAGACTGATTCTAGAACATATGCAAAGTACAAACTAAAACCACACAAAGAAAAAGATGTACTTTATGGCTCTTACTCAAGGATTACTCTGAGTTCCTGATGTTTAAGACATTTGCTCTTCAATGGTGCTCCAATATTTTTCCTTTATTTTCTGTTCTGTCATCTCTCAGATGAACTGAAAGTGAGAAAGTTAAGATTGCCTTATGTTCAGGAACATTCCCTGGATCTCCCAAAGTTGGTATTAGATGCAAAGGGGGTGGGGGGAGGCATGGCACCGGTATCTGTATTTATTTATACTGTAAAACTCTTACTAAGACAGTCATGGACAAAAAAGTGCTGAAGGAAATAAACAAAAAATCCTAAAACAAATAAAACACAGAAAGCTAGGACATTTCAGTCACATATTGAGAAATGTGCTATATAGATTGTCGCAGCTGTTCATTCAAGGTAAAATGGGAAACTAAGTACTGTGTAGAGAAATATTTACTGGCTAGAGAGCTTGGCTTTGGCTGTAAGACAACATCATGGTCAGAATGACTTTGATAATCTTTTAAAAGATGAAGGATAAGTTTAATATCAGCTGAGGGTGAGGGAGATTAATTAGGAGAAGGAGGCAATGAAACAAGGTAGTAAATACAGTACTGTACCTCATTTCACTTTGAGGCTGGTAGAACTGGGGACTACCTGCTTCACTATAAAATTTAATGTTTAAAAGAATGGGGTGCATGCATTTATTGAAAGAACGAGGTAGAGATGTGGCCCATCTATGTTGTGTTCAGACTCCATTCACTTCTGACATGTGTCCCTGTGCATTTTGTCCTAGAGGTGTTGTTCTGTTAGGCCATAAAAATTGCCCCATCCTTCTTGTGCATGGGGGAAAATATTTTAGGAGATCCAGTCAAAGGTCTTTTCAGGACACTTGTATCATGTTGCATCTATTATTATTTTTAAAAGAGGGTATGGTGGGGCTTTTTTTTTTTTTTTTTTTGCAAATCATACACATTTGATATCATGGTGTCCTCAAAATACCAAATTAAATTAATTAGAACACCTCTGCGGTATAGATTTGGGTAATGAATCAATTGGAGTGGCTTCAAAGACAGAGAAAAAGGAAGTTTCATTGGCAGAAGAAGCATATTTATTATCTTCTCAGTTAATTACATATCCTATTGAATTTTGATATTATTTATTAATTACATTTATATCAACTCTTTGCTTCAAGATTTTGTGAATATTTCCCCTGCTCCAAATATACATATGTACACACACAAGTTATCCTCACAACAATCCTATGAAGTAGATTGGGCTGAGAGAGGATGACTGGCCAAATATAACCACTGAATTTTACGGACAAGTAGGAATTTAATTTACACCTCACCAGTTGTAATCTGACATTCTAATTATTTCAACACATTTTCTCTTTTCTTTCATTCCTTTTTTTTTTTTTAAAGAAATGAATGGCCCTACTATCAGTCAAAATGGACCAATGACCTCAGAGGACAAATGCCAAAGAATGAGGAGTGGGGGCTGACATCTTTGCCCCTTAACCTGCCCGTTTTGTTTTTATTCCACTTTTCTCTCCAGTGGGGACACTGTGCCCCTAAACTTGCTTGCTTCCTTCAGATCCATTGTCCTATCAACAGTTTATATGATATTTTGGAGACACTGTTGTTCCTCAACTACTGGCTCTTGTACCAGCCCAAGGTACAACTACACTCAAGAGCTGTATTGTTTGAATTGGATTTAAGTAAGGTTGATTTGAAGTCTTCTTTGATTTTGAATTGTTGTTGCCAGCTCAAATCACTGCAATTCTTGCAGGGACCACAAGTTGTCTCCCTCCTCTATTTTTGATACTGTACTGCCTTCTGCCCTGCCTTCTCTGCCCTTCCTTGTATCATCCTATGTCAGCTCTGCTGGTGCAGAATTACTTCCCATTTTTATAAGGTGTTAGTAGATTTTGTGTGTTCATACACATATGCACAATAGGAGTACCAAATTCATTGTGTCTAGTCTAATTTTAGTGTCTTTAACAACAATCCTTGCACCTGCTCTACTACTGAGTTGATGCAAGGACCTGTCAGCAATTCACAATCAAAACAGCTTTCCCGAACTCCCTCTGCCACCAGTCTGTAGTGAATATCTAATGTTTATTTCCCTTTTGAAAAAACAAATGCTATTGAATTAATTAATTAATTAACTGATGTGATCAGAGGGATGAATGGAAAGAAAGCTAAGAAAGGAGAAAACAATTGTACACCAGATTTGCTGCAAGCCTGTGGTATTGTGCTATAGTAGGCAACCATAAAAACACATTTTTCAGAGGAGCGACCAGCGAGTTCACTCAGGGGGAGATTGTCACAATGAATTACTACAACACACTCCACTGAAGATGTTGCTTTCAACAGCATCCCAGGATATGCCTGCCTTTGCAATTTTAACCTTTCCTCTTCAGCAGCTGGCCTCCAAATCTTGGGGTGCTGCCACTATTTCCTAACAACACAAATGATCACACATGCCAAAAGCTGATATGAACTGAATTGCTGCTAAACATCCCCCAAACCCTCCCCTGCAAAAATTTAAACCTCTGCTTGTGCAGTAAAACAATAATAAATATTTAGGGAGAAAGGGCCAGCCTTATTCATGATTAGCTGTACATCACGAGTGGTTAAGACGCTGAACTCGGTGACTGGAAGGTCAGAGTTTGATTCCTGGGTATTGCATGATGGAGTGAGCTCCCATCTTTGTCCCAGCTCCTGCCAACCTAGCAGTTCGAAAGCAAGAAATTGCAAGTAGATAAATAGGGACCACTTCGGTGGGAAGGTAAACTCTGGTGTTGAAGCATACCTGCCACGTCTCCACAGAAACGTCTGCAGATGCAGACACCAATGGCTCTTTGGCTATAAACAGATGAGCACTGAAGAGTTGGATATGACTGGCTTTTGAGCAGGGGCAACCTTTACCTACAAAGTCAGTGGAAAATACTTTGAATTTAACTGTGCCAAATCCAGTTCAGTGTATATGGTATTTTGCCATGTGGTTGCTCTCTCAGTTTAAGTGCTACTACAGTATTTCATTTCCAGCAGTGACCTCCAGGTCTCCCATCATTCCTGTCCACTTAGTGTGCTGCCATTGCTGCTGCTGCCTAGTGCAGAAGTTGGAGTTCCACCCCCAAAAAAATGTGGAGGGATATAGGGTTTTTGTCCCTGCTTTGCAGAGGAAATGTAACACATCTTATCTATTTGGAGACATCTCACAGCAATACAAGAAACAGTGGGAATGGAGAATGACTGATTTGACCTTAAGGACAGGCAGGGAATTGGCGGGAAAGGGGACTTATAATGGCCATGAAAAACTTTGTATTTATATCTGTGAAATCATCCTGAGTGTTTTCTACCATTTCAGAAAGCTACTTTTTGGAATTAAATTCCAAGAATTTCCCAGCCAGAAACCTGGAAGATTTAAGGAGCTATAGTATAAGAAGCTAACTTTCTGAAATTATCTTTATTAGTTAGTATGACAGATCATATTCATATTCATTTGAAAGTAGGATAACAGACTGAAATCTTATTGCACAGTTATATAGTAGACTTGCGTAGCAATAGATAATGCCTATGGAGATTTCTTAACTTACCGCAATTTCCCTCTAGAAGTCATGCCTTCTGTATAACAAAGTAGCAGGAATTTGGTGGTAATATAGAAGATATATGGTCTCTCCTTGAACTGGACAATGGAGAACTATATTCTACTTTACTGAACTGCTTCATAGACAAATACATACATATCTTTCTATCTGACATTTGATCTTCTTTCCAGAGGCATTTTTGTAAGGAGTATTATTCAATTTTCAAGTTATGCATCATGGTTGTAAGTTTAGTATTTCACTGAGCTTTATGCCTGAACGTGTGAAAACATATCTTCCTGAAGGAAGTTACTGGAAATGTTTAGCTTCAGAAGTATTATATTTGTTTAAAGGGGGATAGTATGAGAAGGACTTTGTGATTCATCCACACAGATATTCTGCATGGTTCCTGTTTCATGGGTACCAGGGCATTACTTCATACATAGCCTTGCTATAATAAATTTTAAATATTATACTGTATATATAATCAACTGGTAAGCTGCGTGTATTTGATTTAAATCAAATTGATTTAAAGACTAGATTAAATCATGGCTTTCTGCTTAAAGGTTCATAAAGGCTCAAAAGGCTTCACTTTCATTTTACTGCTTGTTCTTCCCTCCTTACACTTAGCGTCTTGTGCAGATCTATTCCATTCTAAACCATCTTCATTTATTCATCTCTCCCCCCCCCCCACACACACACACACTTAAGAGGTAAGTAGTTGATTCCATGTATGTAGATTTTTAAGAAATGGGATTTTTTTGAACTCTGTTTTTTTTAATTGCTGTCAAGAAGATGCATGTGATCTCTGCAGAAACAAATTCAAAGTTCTGAGATCTGTAAAACCACACATCTGTGATAATATCTTAAAGATAGAAAAATTGACCAATAATCTTACAGAAGCTTCTGGAAGAGCTTGACATTGTTAATGGATTAGTGGAATTCATTTACTTAATTTTTTTACACATTGCATTAATATAGAGCAGGTGTGTCTGAACTACAACCCATGAGCCAGATCCAGCCCCCCGATACCAATTCATCTGGCCAACACTGCCCTTGTTGCTCCTGAGTGGATTTTACTTCCACTTCTGGGAGCAACAAGGGTGGCATGGGCCAGAAGAATTGGCATTGAGGGCTGGATCTGGATCTGGCCCATGAGCCGTAGTTTGGGCAACCCTGGTTTAAGCAGAGAAAATGGCAGCCTAAAATCTATCTCATCCTGTTGCAAAACACAGATTGCAAGGCACGTTTTACTTCCGCTTCCAGTAAGAAGAACCACGTGACCGGCACACTGAATCACTTGACAGGTATGCTGAACCACATGACCCACACACTGAACCATGTAACCTGCCCACAGCCCGAAAAGTTTGGGCAGCCATGCTATGGAGCCTCAGGCTACAAAATTAAAAATCCCTTTTTCACGATTAATAACTTTTACACTGTATTGTAGCTTAAGTAGAAAGCTATCTTTAGATAGGTTTTTCCTCAAAAAGCTTTTTGGGAAAAAAAAAGATTTAGTTTTTTAATCTGATTTTTTTTAAAAAAAAATCACTGATTTTTATCAGCCTGTAATAAAACTTACATAAGGGATTGCAGCTGACTAAAAATGTAAAGTGCTCAGTCAAACACTGAAAAATATTCAATGCATAAATCACTGATATCAGGTATAGGATGTAGCATTTAAAATAGCAGCAGACAAAATCTTAATTAGAAGCATAGTACTGTACGTTAAAATCAATCCAATGTACAGTAGTGTGTAATAAACATTGACTAATATAAGGGCTTCATAATTTGCCTGGATGAACATTGTGGCCACAGCTACACAATAAAACTCAGATAGCCTGGAACACCATCCTTAGTATAGATAATAATGTAATGTGCAATCCAAATTTAAAATTGGCTCTGAATATGTGTATTGCAAAGGGCTGCGGTGGTTTAGTGGTTAAGGTCAACAGGCTGAGACCAGATTGCTGTGTAACATAGTGAGCTCCCATCATCTTCTGCATGGTTCCTGTTTCATGGGTACCAGGGTAACGTAGTGAGCTCCTAGCTCCTGCCAACCTAGCAGTTAAAAGGCAAGAAATTGTAAGTAAATAAATTGGTACTGCTTTTTCAGGAACGGCAACATCATTCTCTATACAGTACTCCAGCATCTAGTCATGCCTGCCACATGACCACAGAAATGTCTGCAATTGTAAACAGGGCTGGGTGTAAACAGCGGTGAGCCGCCTCGTAGTTTGGACACAACTGGTTTTCAGGAAAGGGATGCCTTTATCTATGCATGGTGCTGTGTATTCTCAGTTCCATTGTATGGCCTATATTTGTGGGAGTCTGGCACAAGCTGCTGTATAAAAAACATTACAGTATATTAAAGTCCAATATTGAGTGGAATAAATTAATATTTTAAAGTTTCCTAAAAGTCAATAAAGTGAGGGTTGTAGGCACTTACAGTATGGTAGGGCATTCTAAAGATGTGACCAACATAGAAAATGCCCTGTTTCAGGTATTCACCAGTATCACAGTTCTACCTGTGGACCAAAGACAAAGCTTCAAATGCTGATCTTAAAGTTTAGGAGGGCTCATTCAGATGGAGTTAATCCTTCAAATAATGAAAGGCAGAATGTCCCACAAGTGGTTCCCCTGAGCTTCATTTTTAAAAATAGAAATTAATTCATGAATCATGTGCTGCCTTTCACGAGACCCAAAATGTTCCATCCAAGGCCACTACCTCATTCTGCCATTGCCCCTGGTTTTTCACAGCTACTTCAGGGCTTCTACTTGATTTTCAAAGTTTTGATGCAATTTCATAATACCCCACTTCCTTGTTGCTAACATCTCCACTCCTGGTCATGTAACACTGCTTTTTAGATACACAACCTGCTGGATGGAAAAGTAGAGATGGAAGTTGTTGTGGCCATAAGTGTTCTACTTTGCTTTTACAGCATGGCTACCTAAAATGGGAAAGTCATGCATTTTAGCTCTGAACTGCTTGACCCTGGCTCTCTGACCACTGAAATGCAGCCCCTAATCCCTTACCCTAGTTGGAAAGGTTAAGTAGCCCTCACTGGGGCTACAAAGTTGGCTCTTTCCCTGTTATCTTTGACATCCCTTGGTGCATAAGTTATTTCTCTATACAGCAGAGATAGCCCTGCCTTCAGTCAGAATGAGAAAACTGCCCCAGGTGACTGGTTTTAAGGTCAAGAAAGTGATCTATTTAATGTACTTTTATTGTGTTTGCAATCTCATGAAGAGGCACTTAAGGGATCTTTTAACTTCCAGTGCCAAAATAACTTGACTGCACTTGGGTACCCTGTACCTTGATGAGGCAGTCAATTTGCTTGTCTGCCCCAGGCAGCCAAAGGTCTCTGGGCTTGCCCTGCTGTGCAATGCATTGCACACAGATTTTGTTTTTGGAGGTGAGCTCAGCATTTCATCAAGAAAGCCAAAGAAGAAAAGAATGATTTGTGTCGCATCCCTGGCATGCAAGACATCCTACAGCAAGATGAGTCATAGTTTTTATCAACAGCCTGGCGAGGTAACGCAGGCAGTGAAAAGCAGAAAAAAAGGCTACTGAGGGTTGAAATGTGACCTGTTCTCCGTTTTGTAGCCCTTTTATTTGCGTTGTCTTTCACTGGACTTTGGAGCCTGCCCTGAGGGCTTTGCCAATCTCTTTAAAACCACTCCAGATTAGAAATGCTGCAGAATCACTTTGCATTTAATAAATAGATGGGTACAATGTTATCATATCATTGACAAACTAAAAAAAAATCACATGTACACATATGTACAGTATTTACATGTGTGTCTATAATAGGGGTGCCCAAACTTTTCGGCCATGGGCTGGTCAAGTGGTTCAGGGGTGCCCAAACTATGGCCTGGGGCCAGATCCAGGCCCCAATGCCAATTCATCCAGCCCACACCACCCTCGTTGCTCCCAGAAGAGGAAGTAAAATACCTGTACATTCAGGCGTGTTTTACTTCTGCTTCTGGGAGTGACAAGGATGGTGAGGGCTGGATGAATTGTCAGAGGCTGGATCTGGGCACTGCCGTAGTTTGGGCACCCCTGCCAGTAAATTCTGACTTTTCAGAATCCCAATACTGGCAGACATACACCCTGTTCCCCCGCACCGCATGTCTTGCGGTGTGTGTCAGAGAGAGAGAAAAAACGTCGATCGCCATGACTAGCCTGTCACAATCACTCCTCCTCACACCCCCTTTTTACCTTCAGGGCGCATCAGTGTGAATTGTGGCAAGAGGGGGAGTTGTGTGGGGTGGAAAGGAAGGAACCCTCTCGCAAAAGCAGGCGAAGGCGCGTGGAAACCGGGAGCAGCTGGGCTTAGCTCCTGAGCAGCTCGTCCTAACAAAAGGAGATTTCATTCCCCTCCCCCAACTCCCCCTCCCCAATATCCTATTAGTCTCAACTACTGTAGTTCACTCTGTGCTTCTTGCGCCAGAATGACAGCACAGCGGGTGGGTGGGTGGGGTGTGTGTTTCCCACAGGAGGCTTTGTAGAGTGCGCGGCAGCGGAGAAAGAGCCAGAGCAATAGGAAACAAGTGCCGGGGAAAGGCGCCAAGCCCTTCTTCCCTTGGGAATGCCGCCGCCGCCTCCTTAGTCAAGGCTCTGGATCGGGAAGCAAGGGCCAGTTTTCGGCCTGCTTTCGGTTCGTGCCGGCGACACTCTCCGTGCAAGATTTCCTGCCCAGATCGGAGTCCCACCCCCACCCCACCCCCTAGGGTTTCGTTTCCAGCTTGACCCCCAAGCAAGCTTCTGCCAGGACAAAACCCTGGCCCTCTCGGAAGGATGCTCCCCTCCCTCCCTCCCTCGTCCCCCACCCCCGTCCTTGCAGTGTATTCAGAGCTCTGGGGAAATAAAAGCAAAGTGAATGTTGAATGGGAGGCAATTTGGTTTTTAAACGCCTTGGGATTTTCTTTTTCCGACTGGAGCGTCATCCCCTACGGATGTGTGCAGCGTCCCATGTTCATCTTGATGTTGTGTGTGTGTGTGCTTTTAAAGGGAATTACCCTTAGCGCTCCCTTCTTCTTCTTCCTCCTCCTCTTCTTTTTTCTCCTCCTCTTTCTCTTTCTTCTTCTCCTCCTCCTCCCTCTCTGGAAGCGGAGACCCTTCTCTTTCCTGCCCTCCTCCTGCCTGGCGCCTGGCAGAGTCTCGGCGGTGGCGGCGCCCCCTGCGCGGAGGTCGAGGCGAAGGGAACCCCCCTGGCGGGGCCCCTTGACGCCACCACATCCTCTCTGTCTCGGAGCGCCTTCACTGCAGCCCGGAGCGAATTCTGCTGCACAGTCGGCGTGCCACGGACTCGCCCGCGAGTGTCCTGAGCCTGCCGCGCGGGAGGGGAGGGGGAGGGAGGCAGCCCCGAGGAGAGGCGGAGGGTCCCTCCTTGGCCCTTCTGCCCCGGAGCCGGCCTTGGGGTTGCGGAGGTGAAGGCGCGGGGCGCGGAGGACCGGATCCGCCTCTCCGAGGATGTTGGCTCAGGAGTCAGAAGAAGAAGCCAGGCTGGGAAGAGCCGGAGCCTCCTGAAGACAAAAGAAGCGCAAGGAGGAGGGGGGGGGGAAAGAAGGGGGAGATTCTCAGCGGAAGGAAGGAATTCTTCGATTACGTGGGATCGCCAACTCTGCTGCCTTCGGAGCGGACGGACCTGAACGCATGGCTTTCCCATTATCAAGCGTAACGCCTCGTTTTGGGGAAAACCCCACAGTTAGGCTCTGTCTGCCGCAAAGGAAGCTCGTTTACTCGGGAGTAAGCCCTAGTGGTTGGCGCGGGATTTAGTTCCCACTGAAGTGAGCCCAAGTGTTGCAGTGGCATGCGATTCTCTCTCTCTCACACACACCTTAAAAGTAAAAGAAGGATAGCCTTATGGTGCGGTTATGACAAAGTAGTTGTGGATTGGAGCATAACAACATCTTTCAATTCCCTGATGGTGTATCGTTAACATCTCGTTTTGTGGAGCAGGGGAACAGCAGACTTCCCAGAGCTAAGAAGCAATAGGCAGAGAGGAACTTCACTTCCAGATGAAAAGTTTGCTTTATGTTGCTTTATCGTCCATTATTTGTCCAGTCTTTCTTGGGAAGCAAAGAGAGGTACTTCAAGAAGCCACTGCTGAATATGTGTCTAAGAAAGAAGAAAAAGCAATATTTGTATCTAACGTCCAGCATGGCAAAACAAGGTGAAGTTTTGCATTTCCTCTTAACTGATCTAACACAGATGAGAAGAAACTCACTTTTGACTGTTTCTTACTGTCAAAAATGCTGCACATGAAGATGCTTTAATTTATTTTTTGGATCAATTAATGAGAAATCATTGCCTTCATTTTAAGATGTTGTTCAACATATTAGGATTACTTTTGTGATTTTGTGATGCAATTGCATTTTATTAATGGATGGACCCATAGCTAGAAAACCTTCTGGAAATTCTGCCTTCAAATTCTGGAGATTGTCATGTATGTGGAATACTTCTGGTGTTTTTTTTTTTAAAAAATTGTTTTGCAATAGCCCATGACACAAACTGATGGTGCAGTTGTTGTGGAATGTATCTATGAATACCATAACAGATCAAGATTTCAGACAAGGGTAGAACTGATGCAGACAGCTATGAACATGATGCATGTGAACAATTTTCCATTCAGGAGGCATTCATGGATATGGTGAGTATCTGCTGCACACATAAGTGCAGACTGTCCCAATGCTATTGTCTGGTGTACTTGTTGTGACAACAGATTCTTTAGCACCTAAACAAGTGATGATGCAAATGGGAACTCTAATCAAGGTGTGTAGAAAAACACATAAACAAAAGGAAAAACCCTCATTGGGATGTAAGGGAAATTTTGCAACAGGCCAGCAAAATCAGACAGGTAGAATATATTTTGTGATGTGATAAAACTATCACTACAACCTGGATTTTATATTTTATGATGTCATTCTTACTTCTGATCATTTTCAAAAGAAGAAAACCACAAGCTTCACTGTGGAAATGCATTTTCCTTCTTTGTTCTTATTGCATTGTTGAATTTGGCCCTTGCTAACAAAAAGAAAAAGTAACTTTATTTTCATCTGGCTCAAGATCATTCTTAGGTTTCAACTGAGTTGTTCTTCATTCCATCTAAGGGCTATTTGGTCAAAAGGGGCTGATTTTCTTCCTTTTCCCCATAAAGAGTTGGCTGTCTTTCCTCCTTTGCTCCCTTCTCCTCTGCCCCACCCCCTTTTGCTTGAATATGCACAGAATACCATTGATATTATTTCTAAGAAAAGCTCCCTCTCTTTTCTATTGTATATCCTGTCACTAAAACAGTAGGAATGAGTGATCTGGATTAGTTGCATCTTTTAATTTTTTCTTGTAAAACTGCTATGTTGTCCTGGTAATGACATGTAATATAGCCTCTTGCTTTGTTATATAATAAAATGGCTTGCTTGCATGGCGATCAAAGAGTGTCCTCTAGAAACTGGACACACTTGCTTATTCGTACTATGCTAGATAATAGGATTTTTCAGAAGGTAGTTATCTCCCCCACCCCCACCCTCAGTCATTCTTCATTTGCAACTGCAAGTAAACCTTGCTATACCTATGTATTGTCAGACATTCCAAGATTCTGTTAAATATCATATATTTTAAATTGGTTCCCTGAGAGGCATCTGGATTGCTTTAATCCACCCCTTCCTAAGATTTTAATGGAGTTACAGAAAGCTAAGGGTTTTTTTTTCATCGAATCGACTGTGTGACTGAACAACAACAAACAACTGACTCAGTGAATGTGGTGTTTGGTTAAAAGCTTTATTAATGGATGCTTCCCATTTTGACAAGTGCCTCACCTCAGGCCTCAAGTGATATGTTAACGGCATTTGATGTCAGCCTTGAAATCTAAACCATAATTTAGAAATCCGCATTTGTTTCTTGTTCAGTCAACATAATCCACCCTCCTTTTAATGCTATTTTCATTATTTACAAATTCCATTTCATCTGTGCCAAGATATAGTGAGCATAAGTGGTCAGTGAGCAAACCTTACAAATAATCATTCTTCAGTCATTCCCCCCTTGTGAGTTTTATCCTTTTGTCCCAGTTGTCTAAAACTTCCCATTCATTACAATAAAGATGCATATTTGAGAGCCATGTGGGAAGAGCAGAAACTGAAGGAAGTTTTTAATCATAGAAGGTCCAATGTGAGGATTGTGCAGGATCAACACTTATTGCTACATGTGTCATTTTACTACACATTAATCCATCAAGAAAATGGGCCAGTTGCAAGATTCAGGCTTAGTCTGGGAAGAACCCCAGACGTTTTCAGATGGATGTGTTGATATCTGGCTGCACAATAATAAAAGTCACCCATTGGCACAGAATGGCTATGGTTGGCCTTATCACAAAACAGTATGAAACAGCTGCTTCAGGCAACAATGTCCAGAAGAAACATTGTTTCCTGGCACCAGGTTTTATCTGTGGGTATTGTTAGCAAAAGCAAAGAAGAGGAGCTGTGAGGAACAAGGGAAAGTGGCATATTGACCATTTAGCACAGGGGTTTGCAACCTATGGCCCATGGGCTGGATCTGGCCCATGGCGCCAAATACTCTAGCCCCCGACCTCGTGCTAGCTGCTGCTGCTGCTATCACAATTGCTGTGGACTCATTTACAGCCACGTAAATGAATTTACGACAGCTGTAAATGAGTCTGCAGCCATTGTAAATGTGTTTATGATGACCATAGACGTGTTTTACAGCAGTGTTTACAGTGGGGGGAACCACCAGTCCATCCCACTCAGCTGTCTGAGGGGGCGTGGCCCGGCCTGCGGCTCAAAAATGTTGAGAACCCCTAATTTAGTACATGTGCAAGGATCCCCAAAGCAAAGGTTATGTAAGGACACCACTAAATTATTAAGTCTTTGAGGTTTTGTGCAGACAAAGACTGAATCTGTATGAGATGTTCAGGCATTAAGAGTGAGAGTTAGACCCAAGAACATACACCTGTGGTTCATATGCAGTGGTACACAAACAGATGAGATGAACAAGTAGTCTAGGTGGGTCTTTTGTAACAATTTCTAAGAAATTGCTACATTTCTCTTTGTAGGTAAAAGGCCGCTCTTGCTCAAAAGCCAGTCATATCCGACTCTAGGGTTTAGTGCTCATCTCTGTTTACAGCCAAAGAGCCAGTGCTGTCTGCGTCCTCAGACATTTCCATGGACATGTGGCAGGCATGATGACGCAGGAGTGCATGGAATGCTGTTTACCTTCCCATTGAAGTGGTCCCTATTTATCTACTTACAATTTCTTGCTTTTGAACTGGTAGGTTGGCAGGAGCTGGGACAGAGATGGGAGCTCACTCCATCATGCAGTTCTCGGATCTTGAATTGCTGACCTTCCAGCTGTCAAATTCAGTGTCTTAACCACTTGAGCCTCTGCAGTCCCTGTTCTTTTAAGATACTGCAGTAAAATCTAGATTTCAGCTATCAATGACACTATTGTACTTGTTCATGTTTCCTTTCAACAAAAAAGTGGGCCTTTTCTGTTGTGGTGAGAAATGTATAAGAGGAGAAAGACTGACTAACTGACTTGAGCTAACCAGGATTGTAGAGGCAAAAGTCCGGAATTCCTCTTCAGGCACAAGTAGAACCGTAGGGAGCAATAGGCAACATCAACCTTTGTGATTTGGCAGACTGAACATGGCCTCTGAATAGACCAGGCAAAATATACATAATAGATATCTGGTCTTTGACCCTTGCATGACTAGCAGAACATAATCTACCACTTGCCTTATTTTGATACCATCGACCACAGTATCCTTCTGGAAAGGCACTGAGGATTGGGGATCCAGGGCACTGTGTGGTCCCGGTTTTCCTCATTTCTGAGGTGCCAGACCCAGTCAGTGTGGCTGGAGAGTGAGAAATACAGCCCTAGGCTGCGCCAGTATGGGGTGCTTCAGGGCTTGGTGCTCTCACCTCTCCTATTTAACATCTACATGAAACCACTGGGTGAGATCATCCATTCCCACGGGGTGAGGTATCATCAATATGCAGTTGATACCCAGTTGTATATCACAGCCCATGGGGACCCTAGCAATGCATTGGAAGTCCTTTCCAGGTGGCTGGAGGCTGTTAGGGTCTGGATGGGGACAACAGGCTACAACTGAATCCTGGGAAGACTGAGTGGTTGTGGGTCAGGGGTCCTGTGTTATCTCGGGAGCTACCATATTTGGTTCTGGATGGGGTGGTTTTGCCCCAGACAGATCCCATGCATAATCTGGGGGTCTTTCTGGTCTCATGACTCCTGCTCAAAGAGCAGGTGGCAGTCATGGCTAGGAGGGCTTTTGCACAACTCCATGTTGTGTGCCAGTTACGCCCGCTCCTAGAGTGGGATTCCTTGCTCATGATCACACACGCTTTGGTCACCTCCAGACTTGATTATTGTAATGCACTCTACATGGGGCTGCCCTTGGTGACCATTCAGAGGCTTCAACTGGTTCAGAATGCGGCTGCTCGGGTTGTGATGGGGTGCGGGTGTTATGCTTGTGCCTCACCACTTCTCTGAGAGCTGCACTGGCTCCCAGTATGCCTCCGGGTGCAATTCAAGGTGCTGGTTATTACCTTTAAAGCCCTACATGGTAGTGGGCAAGGATACTTAAGAGACCATGTCACCCCGAGAACAGCTGTCCCTCCCACCAGAGTGAACTGGAGATGCTCTCTGGTCGTACCTCTCTAGCACTAGAAGGAGAGCCTTTTCTGTGTCCGCTCCGGCCCTATAGAACCTCCTGTCAAGTGAGTTGCATCTCCAGACAGAGTTGCTGCCCTTCAGGAAGGGGGTGAAGACCTGGTTGGCGGGGCATGTGTGGGGTGTGGGCCAGACAGTCAGCTTGACCGGCTGGCTCCTTTGAATACCCCACCTCTCTCCCTGTTGTTGTTTTTTTAAAACTTTTAAAACTTTTGGTCTTTTAACTTTTAATTTTAGTTTTTATCATAGGTAATGTGTTTTTTATTGTTTTAAATTGTAAGCTGCCCTGAGTCCTTGGATAAGGGTGGGGTATAAATTTAATAAAATAAACAAAATAAATAAATAAATAAATAAATTCCAGCTGTGGAAAAGGCAAAAGCAGGACCACCCCAACTGTTTGAGTGAGGCAAGCACCCTAGGCAAGAATCTTTGCATATTATGAATGGGCAGCAAATGGTTAACATTATTTAATTTATTTCAATCTGTTGCTGTCATTTTACTAGTGGAGTTGAGAAGATATTACAGTGTGTTTGAACTTTTTTTTTGAAGTCCTCTGGTTGTATAGAGTAGGGATATAGTTTCAGCCGATAGCGAGCAAGACCATAAGCACTGGTGTTTAGTTTCCTTTACATCAGGGATTTGCAATCTATGGCCTACAGGCTGGCCTGGCCCATGGCCTCATTTCATGTGGCCTGCTTCAACGCTGCCACTGGAAGTGGACGCATTTACGACAGTCATAAATGTCCCCGTAAACAGATTTATAACAGCTGTAAATGCACCCGTGGCTGTTCTAAACACATTTATGACAAAAGCGGATGTGTTTTATGGCTGCATTTACGGCAGGGGAACCACCAGTCTGGCCCACTCACCTGTCTGAGGGGGCGTGGACCAGTTCACCGCTTGGAAACATTGAGAACCCCTGCTTTAGATCAGTACTACAATAATTACCAGGTATTGTTATCAAACCACTGGATAAAATTTCATTTTGTAATCATGCTGAATGACATACTGTATTTGTAAAACACCTTGTCCAAAAGGATTGCCTGGAAACAATTTCAAGATTTTCAATGATGTATGAGGAGAAACAAACTCCTTAATGGAAAATGTGGTCCTTGGGGCCCTTATCTTAGATACAGTATAGTTTAGTTCTGTGTAATTCTTCAGGATAACATATTCATCAGACTTGCAGATATCATGATGCTGAGAGTGCTTGCATTCTGATGCCTGAAATACTTGTGATAAATGTGGGTATCTATCTTTCAGGCAAGCTAAAGCCCAAGAACAGTAAATGCTAATCTTGACACATCGTGGGAGAAAACAAATGAGTGGAAGTCCAGAATGGGAAATTAATATTTAGACTAATGAGGAGGGACAGGAGAGTAATTTACAGTGGACAGTAAATTGAATGGAACATGAGTCAGCAGTGAGTCAGTTTGGAGGAGAAACGGTGTAATGAGCAAAAATGCAGTTTTCAGGACATGAGGATTAGTAAACCTCTATTTTGCACTGCTTTGGCTGAGCATGTATATTTTAAAAGAAGAAGGTGAGTTGCTACAGACAGTAGGGCAAAATTGCTGTCTTACAGTGAATCTGACCCTTGGTCCACCTAGCTAACATTTTAGCATCCACATGGACTGGAAGTGGCACTCCAGGGTTTTCCCCTCTTGCAGATGCCAAACCTTGGCCTGGAGCCTTAAAACTGTAAAGCCTATGATCTGGGGTTTAGAGATGTCCTTTCCAAAAGGAGGTGAGTTCAACAAACAGGAAATAAGAAAGTTTGAAGTTAAAGGAGAGACCCAATTAATGGTAGCATGCTATTTCTCTTTTAACTCTACTGTATGTCCAATATTGGAATGAGCCAACAAATGCTTTAAGAACAATTTGCACTTAGCCGAAAATCTTTATGGACTTTATTGATATCTTTCAGAAAGCTTCACTGCCACTTGTGCCAAGGATGTACTGTTAATTTTGGTTTAGAGCAAGTCAGGGGAGGCCCTTTTTAGTCCAAGGACAAAAAATTTTTTCCTAGTAGCAGGTGGTTTGAAAGGCAAAAGGGTGGGACCCCAAAGACCAGCATATTTCTCCTTTATGCTCTTATTGCCAGCACTTCAGCATTTTGAAATGGGGAAAAAACCTGTACAGAACTGGGAAACAACAAACATTACATCATGAAGGAGGGATCTGGAGAAACCCAGAGGACCAGTCTGGGCTGCCTGAAGAGTAAGGTTTAGCATTAGTGCCCTGAAGCTACTCAGTGCTGACGTAGTAGGAAGAATTTCTCATTTCTAAACTGCACGCAAAAGGACGCCTTCTTATGTAATTCATAACTATGGACTAGTCCTGTACCTGGCTGTCTTGTCTTTGTTAACTGTGTGACTTATTTAAAAGTGCTGGATAGCTCAGGAGCCAGAAGTTGGGACTTTATTGGGGCTGTGGTGGCTCAGTGGTTAAGAAGTTCGCCTTGTTAGCTGGAAGGTCAGCAAATCAGCAGTTCAAGACTCGGGTACTGCATGACGGATTGAGCACTTGTCTGTATCACAGCTCCTGCCATCCTAGCAGATCCAAAGCAAGATATTACAAGTAGATAAATAGGGACCACTTTGATGGAAAAAAGAGCTTGGGGATATGAAAGGAGCCTCATTCAGGGATCCCCTGAGTGGAACTTCTCCAGCAAAAATCCTTTCAATCCAGAATAATTTCTGACACATTGTCGTCGTTGTCGTCATTGTTGTTATTTCCCACTGGACCTCCTTGTAAGGGGCTGGTCTTGATGAGGTTGCTTCTAACTCTGCAGTTTTAAGATTAATATTACAAGTAAAACACCGGATAACGCTAAAACTTGGTTCCACAAGTCTTGGTGTTATCCGATTTTTAGTGCTATCCGATGCATGTTAAAATCCTATGGGATGGATCGGATAACATTAAAGCTCCATAGAGATACATTGTAACCGCACAGGCTTTAGCAGTTGTCATCCGATCTATCCCATAGGACCTTAACGTTATTCGATCCAATTCTCCTCCCCAGATTACTTAACGTTATGCGGTTTTAGCGTTCTGCGATCCAGTCGTTATCCGGTGTTTTACTGTATCATGACTAAATGCATTAAAATACTTATTAATTGCTTCTCAAATCCCCCTCCCCGCAGGAGGTTATGTTATGTTCAAGGAAAAGAGGACTTGATTTCCTATAACAGAGATGTCCTCGGTTTAGCCTGTTTCTACCAAGAATAAATATTTTTTTTCCTTTGGAAGCCCATGTATCCATCATAGAAACTATACTGGTAGGATAATTATAAAAATCTAGTAAATAAATATAAATCAGTGACTATAGTGAATTACATGGGAATTCTGGGAGTTGTAATCCAAAAATATAATTGATCCAAACTCTACCTGTGAAATTTATATGGAAGAAAATGGTGTTTGCTATAGGATAAGTTCTTTCTGAACATCAGCAAACTGGCTGGAAAAAACCCTGAACAAGGATTTTCTCTTTTGGGTTGAAGGGCTTACTATTCTCCCTTATTGTTGTTCTTGTGATGCAACAAGCAAGGTGATGTAATTTTTGAATATTAGCTCCCACTATTGCCTAGCCAGGGTGACCAGTGCCTGTACAGTCAGAGTGACTCTGAGAAGCAACATTTCTAAATGTTAGTGGCTATTGAGAACTTGTTGTGTCCTAGAAAAAGATACATAGCTGTTGACTACTATTGAGCAATGTTGGATGCAACCTAGTTTAGACTAGGCACTGACATGCCCTCCTTTCAAAGAGGTGAACAGGAAAGGTAATTCTAAAGCTTGACTAGCCATCTTCATATGCTTCAGGTGTTTTAAAAGGTCAGTGCTCAAATGCAGTAAAGACATATTTTCTGTATGCAGTGAAGCACAAAATAACAATAAGCATTCTGAGATAATATTCTTTTGTTGTTATTCACTTTCTCCAAAATGTCCTATCTTTTTAAGAGTAGCTAGTTAAATAGTTTGCCAGAGGCTGGGAGTTTGATTCCCTACTGTGCCTATTGAGAGAAGAGCAATCCAATGTATCCTTGGGCAAGCTGCACAGTCCCTCTGTGCTCTGCAGAAGAAGGTAATAGTAAACCATCTAAACCTAGAAAACCCTGGAAAGGCAGAAAAAATGACTTAACAGCATGTAATTATTACTATCATTGAAGAACAAACAGTTTACTATTCAATAGGTCGTCCTGGCTTGGAAGCCAGTCATATCCAACTATAGGGTTCAGTGCTTACACCCGAAGAGCCAGTGCTGTCAGCATCTGTAGACATTTCCATTGACATGTGGCAGGCATGACTAGACACTGGAGTGCTGTTTACCTTCCCACCAAAGTGGTATCGTACCTATTTATCTACTTGCAATTTCTTGCTTTTGAACTGCTAGGTTGTCTGGAGCTGGGACAAATGACAGGAGCTCACTCTGTCACACAGCACTCCGGGCTCAAACTGCTGACCTGCCAACCTTCCAGTCATCAACTTCAGTGTCTTAAGTACAAAGCCACCACAGTTATTATTGTTGTCTGTTCAATAACTGCAAAAAATGACAATAAAGCAAAGCATTTTGTTTCACATTACTTTTAAATACAGTAGTTTTAAAAAATCTTTTGGATGATGACTCTTTTCCCAGGACACTAAATGTAATAAATAAATAAATAAATAAATGTAAAATAAATTTAACCATCCAAGAAAGTGGCCTGAAGGATTGGCTCAAGCTGTAGCCATAGAGATAGGTGTTTTAACAAAATTGGGTCCCACTGAAGTGGAGTAGAGCCAATCTCAGTTTGGAGTTTGCCTGTGTATGTGTTAAAGGACTCAGTCGGTGTTGTTGGAGAGCGAGAAGTCCAGCCCTAGGTCCCTTCAATATGGGGTGCCTCAGGGCTCGGTCCTCTCACCTCTCCTATTTAACATCTATATGAAGCCCCTGGGTGAGATCATCCATTCCCATGGGGTGAAGTACCATCAGTATGCAGATGATACACAGTTGTACATCTCAGCTCGTGGGAACCCTGGTGATGCAGTCAAAATCCTATCCAGGTGTCTGGAGGCTGTGAGGGTCTGGATGGGGGACAATGGGTTATAGCTGAATCCTGGCAAGACTGAGTGGCTGTGGGTTGGGTGTCCTGTGTCAACAAATGAGTTACAATATTTGATTCTGGATAGGGCTAGTTTGCCCCAAACAGACCCGGTGCACAACTTGGGGGTCCTCCTGGACTCATGAATCCTGCTCAATGAGCAGGTGGCAGTCGTGGCTAGGAGGGCTTTTGCACAGTCCCCTTGATTGGGACTCCTTGCTCATGATTACCCACGCTCTGATCTCCAGATTAGATTATTGCAATGCACTCTACATGGGGCTGCCCTTGATGACCATCCGGAGGCTGCAGCTGGTCCAGAATGCAGCAGCCCGGGTGTTGTTGTGATGTGGGCGTTACTCTCGTGCATCCCCACTGCTCCGGGAACTGCTCTGGTTACCATTTTGCCTCCGGGTGCAATTCAAGGTGCTGGTCATTACCTTTAAAGCCCTACATGGTAGTGGGCCAGGATACTTGAGAGACCCCATCTCCCCAAGGGTATCTGTCCGTCCCACTGGAGCAGACAGGAGAGGTGCCTTAGTTGTGCCATCTGCCAGAGAGGCTCGACTCTCTGGCACTAGAAAGAGGGCCTTCTCCGTGTTCGCTCCGGCTTTGTGGAACCACCTGCCTTTGGAGTTGCACCTCCAGATGGAGCTGTTGGCTTTTAGGAAAGGTGTGAAAACTTGGCTGGCGAGAATGGTGTGGGGTAATGATGGCTTATTGACCCCTCCCTGCTGGCTTATTTAACATCTTATTTAACATCTTATATTTACCCTCCCTCTCCTTTACTCCTTTACATAAAGGAACGAGATGTTGTTTTAAATTGTTTTTAGAGTTTTAACTGTGTGTTGTATGTTTGTTGATTGGTTGTAATCTGCCCTGGGTTGCCTGTACGAGTAGGGCGAAATATAAATTCAATTTAATAAAATAAATAAATAAAGGGCGAAGGAGGGTTGCTTTTTTAAAAAAAATTGAAGCCAACAGCGTAGTCAGCATTTTCAGATCATCCAGGCTTCACATAAAAGGGAACAAATGTTCAATCCTCCTAGAACCCACCATCATGTCACATGTCTAGGGATTAGGAAAGTGGGGAGACCTGACTTCAGGGTGAAACCATAATGTTTCAACATTAAGGCAACCTGAAGAATGCAGAAAGCAGAGCTTGGCAATGTTGACTATGACATAATGGCAATATGGACCCATCAAAACTCTTCTCAAGTGCTGGTAGGAGATAATAACATAAATGGTAAAAGGCAAAGGTTTCCCTTGCTCGAAAGCAAGTTGCATCCGACTCTAGGGTTCAGCGCTCATCTCTGTTTCAAAGCTGAAGAGCCAGCGCTGTCTGCTTCTGTAGATGTTTCTGTGGTCATATGGCAGGCATGACTAGACACGGAATGCTGTTTACCTTCCCACCGAAGGGGTCCCTATTTATCTGCTTGCAATTTCTTGTTTTCAAACTGCTAGGTTGGCAGGAGCTGGACAAAGACGGGAGTTCATTCTGTCCTGCAGTACTCGGGAATCGAACTGCTGACTTCCCGCCTTCTAGTTAGCGTCTTAGCCACTTGAGCCACTGCAGCCCCAGGTATATATGACTGTAAAGGCATGGATGTTTAGCACTGTCACTGTCATTCCCTGAGTGTTTCACAATAGGGGACAAGAAGGGAGCCTCATTCAGGTGTTCTGTGCAAAAATCCTTTCAACCCAGAGTAATCTCTGACACGAAAACACACACTGTTATTTTGAAAGAAAAGTAACTGGGTAACTGAGGAGAAGATTGAATCCATCCATAATGCTTCTCAGAAGGGGGTTTGAGGTATCTAGCACTGCTATTCGTTTCCCCTTTCCCTTTGCAACAGAGGATTGATTGCTGATCTGTTCACTTACTAGCTTCCCTCTTTCTTCCTAGTGGTAGAACTTGGTCCAGCCAGCCAAGTACTCTCCATTGCTTGTTAAGAGAGGGTGAATGAGACGGTGGAAGCATGGCCCAAGGCTGCAGTCTTATATTCAACTGAGAATTAGCCCCATTGAACTCAGTAAAGCTTACATCTGATTAGCCATTTTTGGATTTAAACTGTTAATTGCTCCAGGCTCAGCTTCAGTTCCTTCAAGTTTCGGGTTGTACTTACAGAAGCTGGGACAGATACAAGGAGTGTCTGATCCCCTATTTTTCAATATATACAATCAAAAGGTTACTCATGTTCTTTGTGCCAAAGTATTATAAAACAAGCTGGCTAGACAGCTCAGTGGTTTAGGTATCTGGCTGCAGAACCAGAGGTTGGGAGTTCAATTCCCTGCTGTGCCTCCTGGAAAAAGAACCAGCCTGCATGACCTTGGGCAAGCTGAACACTCCCAGGGTGGAATTAATTTTATACTGTGTTCGTTCTTTGGTCTGTTTGAAGCAGTATTGTCTATCAGGGGTGCCCAAACTATGGCCCATGGGCTGGATCCAGCCCATGCCACCAATTAATCTGGCCCACCCTGCTCATACCACTCCTGGAAGCAGAAGTAAAACATGCGGGCACAGAATGCACCTGTGCAGAATGTGCCCGCACGTGCACAGAACGCTTCTGTAAATGACCCACAGCTGTCATAAACACGTTTACAACAGCCATGGGTCATTTACGGAAGCATTCTCTGCGTGCACGTGTGCATTCTCAACCACGTGACTGGCCTGTGGCCCAAAAAAGTGGACACCTCTGGTCTATATGGACTAGCAGTAGCCTTCCTGGTTATTTTCAGACAAGCATGTTGGCAAGTTTTTCCATGGGCTGCTAGTGATTGAACATGAGACCTTGTGTATATGCCAATCACATGCTCTGAAAGTGGTGCTGTGGTTCTATTCATGAAAGACATGGTGTTTCTTTTAAAAAATTCTTGCAATAACTTGGAGTCCTGTGAGTTTATCTTGGCATAAGGCCCTGAACACTGTGGGACTTATTTTTCAGCAAAGATATATAGGATTTGCACCAAGCAGTCATACAGAGAATTGCACCAACCTGCTGTCATCCCAAGATTTTGCTGAACTGAACCAAAATTGTGTTGGGTGGGCTGTGTCTCAGTAATCTTGCTGTCCTTGAGTCTTAGACAGGGACTCGGATGCTCTGATTCTTTTCCCCTTAAACTGAAAATATGTGCCTTTAGGAAGGAAATACGTACTGTAAAGATCACTTTGGGTTATCTAAGACTTTACATTTTAGGGACCTCCTTATAAAACTGTGGCTTTTTTGTATGGCCTTTGAATTGAGAAAACATTATAGGAAATTTCTTTACTGCCTCTAGGGAGGTTTGTTCTGCCCTCATTGTTTCCATAGGAGTTTCCTTTGGTGGGTTACAAAGCTCTAGTGCGAACACCAGAGAAATGTTCCTCCAATGAACTTGCTGAAAACCAAATCTAAATTTAAGATACATTTTTAACAACAGCTTTTTTCCTGGAAACAATTTAACCTGCAGTTTTATTACAGTTCTGTACAGTTTTAAAAATAAATGCCACATTATTAACTGCATCGGGCAACAGTTTTGGATCTTTGTTCAAAATCTCCTTCAGGTTAATAGTATGTTTGATACAGGGGAAATTGTTTTTATGTTTTTTTTAAAAGATGTACCCTCTGTTTGAACACAATAGTGTATTGTGGAATAGGGCTTTGAATAATCACATTACACATGTCAACGCAGAACCCCACAGGCAATGTAGTCGTGAAGCTGTTGGGAGATTCTGGGATTTGTAGCCCAAATGGCAAACTGGTTGGATTGCTGAATGAGGCATCTGGCTGTGGAGCCTGCAGCTGGGAGTTCAATCCCTCATTGTGCCTTCCAGGAGAAGGGCCAGCCTCTGTGGCTTTGGCAAGCTGAACAGTTCTGGGGTACCTCTAGCAGAAGGGTTTCTTCTCTTAGGCTCCCACCTTCAAAAACTATTTACACTTCGGTTCCTTTCATTCCTGCTGATGCCTTCTTCTTGTGTTCAGATGGGGCTGTTTGGCCATGAAATGGTCCTTAGTTGGCAGATAGTTCCCCTAGAATAGCAGACTCACTTTCTGATAGGAAGTAATGCTGCAGCATGCAGATTGGCATGTTTTAATTCATGCCCCTTTAAGTATGCACTTGAAGTGCGCAAGTGGATGACCTTGTTGGGGGGATCTTGGTCAAATCCTCTCTACTAACAGGTGCTTGTTTTATAATCTTCATAAAGTGTATTTGCCTGCTTTGAGCTTCTCTCCTGTAAGATTAGGTTTACATCCATTCATTAACACAGAAGATATAACATTTTGAATGTTCTGAATGACAGATCTATTAAACTTGATTTATAAGTTGGTATGTTTTGACTAGTTTCACTTTTATGTCAGAAGCTTGTGCATAATTGAGTGTCATTAAATGTCTTTCCCCAAGTAGAATAAAGGTAACCCTTCCTCAAAAGCCAGTTGTATTCGACTCTAGGGTTCAGTGCTCATCCCTGTTTATAGCCAAAGATAGCTGCCTTTGAAAAACAGAACAACACATTTCAATGAGACTTGTTATCCTTACAGAATGTATAAATCAAGAGTAATTTACTGCAACCTAGAGAAAATCCCAGACCTTTTTTCAAATATGGGACCATTTGCATCAACTGATGCTTTTACCACTGGAGATATTGTTACTGTGACAGCTTTTATCCATGTTGGATTGCTGTTTTAGACATACAGTGGAACTTCATGCAACAATCGCCCCACATAGCAATGAAATCGCATAACAATTACCGTAGGTTTTGGGGGAAATGGCATCCTGCATAACAATTTTCCCTATGGGAAAAAAAATCATACACCATTTTTTCAGTGGGGAAAACCACTTAGCAAAAAAAATTGTTGTACAATGCAACCCATAGGGAAAATTGCTATATGATACATGCATCGTATAGCAATTGTTTCGTACAACAACGAGCCCCGTGGAATGGATTAAAATTGTTGTGTGATGTACCACTGTACTTTATTTGGAACCTGGTCTTTCCAACTATTTTTGCATTTCCTTCTCAATCATCTTTAGGGGCTTTTTCTCACTTTTAAAAGTAAACATATAATACTATAATTGTGTTTATGTTAGTTTGTTTTCAGGCTTTGCCTTGTTCTCGCATCCTTTGTTCCAATCCACCTCATGCCCTTAATTATATAGCATTATTGGGAAGTTCAAAAATCATAGAAATAACAAAACTAGTCTCTTGCTCTTTTGTTGTAAACTTGAATAGCTCTGCAAAGTACCAGGTCTGCATATATGTGTAGTAAATGCTTTCAGAATAAATAATGCTGTAGCTTCAATTTTAGTAGATATTTGTCTAAGAGTTAATATTGTTGGGGGACTGTAGTGGCTTAGTGGTTAAGATGGTGAATTTAATGACTGAAAGGTTGGCAGGTCAGTAGTTCGAGACCCGAGTGCTGCACAACAGAGTGAGCACCCATCTTCTATCCCAGAACCCAACAGTTCGAAAGCAAGAAATTGCAGGAAGATAAACAGGTACTGCTTCACCAGGAAAGAGAATAGCTCAGAAGTAAAATAAATTAATCCCCAAAAGTTTCCCTAGTAGTTTCCGGAAAGAAATTATTTGGACAGGAATTATGTAAGGAGTAAAATCCAAAGGAGTTTAAAAAATAAGCAGGAAGATCCGTGAGGAAGATTTAATCTAAGAGTGAATGAAGTCATTAAATGATGGTTCAAGTGCCCAAATGATGGAGTGGGGGACTCTGTGCTAGGGGGAGGGAGGAAGCACTCCCATTGGACGGAGTGAACTCTGTGCTGGGGGAGGGATGAAGTGCTCTCATTGTGCTGCTGGGGAGAGGGGTGGGTCGAAGTCTGTGCTGGGGGAGGCTGGGGGTAGGGAGGAAATGTTCCCATTGGGTTGCTGGGGAGAGGGGCAGGGCGAACTCTGTGCTGGGCTAACAGCGCACATGCTAACAAAGAGAGCTAGGAGTGTCTCATCTGGCACATGTATCATAGGTTCCCCACCTCTATTCTAAACCTTTGATTTTTTCAGACATTCAAAATGTCTGTTTCCAGCTGCCCTGGCTAGCAATGGCCACTGTGAGGGGTTTAGTAAGTTGACATCCCAAACTTGTGGAAGACCAAAGGTTCAGAGTCCCTGTTCTAAAATCAAACTAGAAAAGTGAAGAGTTGTTTGGGGTGAGTTGGGGCTTTGAAGTGCCAAGATCTTCACTGCCATTTTTCATGGCCATATAATCTGAGAAGGATGGAACAAGTAAGTACATGAAAACACTGCTCGTGAGTTGAGATCAGAATGCTCTTGTCATTATAATCTCCATTAGTGACACTGATATTTATTGTTGAAGAGCCATTCTTGATGCCGAAAGAGGCTTAGATTGTGTTGATATGCTTAATTCCATGATAGGTCTGAGTCATCTTCTCACTGAAGATGGCCATGGGGTGGGGGTGGGGGTGGGGTTTCAGCTTCAGAGAGGAGAAGTATTTGCATTGTGCTGTTTTTATTTCAGAATATCTCATCAGATAGAAAAATTCATACTGTAACCTTTGTAATGCATTTCTGTATAATAATTTTGCCTGAATTACTATAGCCTTAGTGATATAATAATTCAGGTAAAATTATTATTAGGAATCTTTTTTTACATTTGTGCCTAACCAAATAAAGGTAGCTGATTGTCTGCATTTTAAAATTGATTGATTGATTTACATTTATTTCTATTTTTGCAAAGTGTATAGAGAATATTAAGACATCATGACTCACTTGGTATACCTTAGAAGCAGTAGAAAGCCTTATCACATTTCTTCAGGAGGATGCATAAAAAGCAGGAATTTATGTCTGAAAAGTATGGTGAGGTTTTTTTATGTGTTGCCAAGCCATTAGAGGGGGGCTCCATTTTAGACAGCAAAGTGTGTTGGGCTGGAACAATTTAGGATAAACAGACAGGCTATTAATCATGATGGCTCCATATAGATTCCTGCTTCCAGTGGCTAGAGAACAAAATGAAGGGGTACTTCCCAGTATTCGGTTAACGCTTCCCATATTTTTTCTTATGGTAAACAGATTTTTGGAATCTGGAACCATCTTTGACAAACGTGATCTAGTGTTCTAACCATTGTTGTTGTAGGCGGCTGCTACTCGTGTCCAAGTATACCTTTTTTCCTGAAGATCATTTTCAAACAGGAAAAATTCCATTGTGTGAATATGTTTAAGGTGGATCCCAGTTTGCCGTGAAGTGACCCACACACTATGATCACAGAACAATCTCCTGTGGCACATATGAAATGAGACATGCAAGATTTAACACCGGGACTGCAATGGACTGCCACCGCCTTGAGGATATTGACAAGGTGCACCTTCACAGCCAGTCCATCTGGCATGGCCTCTTCCGTCTCCATGACCGTTGGGAATCAGAATAGTGAAATGGTTCCTTCTCTGCTCATTTTGCCGTTAGGCCCAATATAATGGCTTCCAATGGCATTTCCTCCATTGAGAGGGACCATCAACCCACCTAAATCTGCCCATAGCCGTTGGCCCCTTTACAGGGTCAGATTATTTACCACCACCCAACATTGAGTTGAGTTGCTGGCTATACGGTCTACCCAGTGGTGGGATGTCAAAAAATTTACTACCCCACCGTGATGTCATCACAGTGTGAGCAGAGCTAACGTCATGATGCCATGATTTCATGGGCAGGGCCAAATAAAAAATAATAAAATAATAAAATAAAATAAAAACAAGCACACACACACACACCCCTCAACCCACCCACCCACAACACAAACCCGTAAATAAATAAATAAAATAAATAAAATAAAAATTACATTAAAATACACCCACCCACCCACCCCAAACACAAACCCATCACTTACCTGTTAGTATAAGTGCCTGGGCAGCACCATGTTGCAAGATGGGTATGGTCATCCTACCGGTTCTCTAGGATAATATGCCTTAATGTAAATGTAAAACAGCTGTACCTCCTTAAGGGTTCTCCAATTGGAACAGCAATTGGAACAGCGCAGGTGTAGCTTATTGATGAGGTAACTCCAAGACTTTGCTTAAAACCCCCAAGTCAGGCTGCCAGGCCTGCTGGCCTCCAGGCCTTTTTGGGAACTGTGGTAGTACGTCAATATAGGTAAAGGTATTAAATACACATTAAAATACACACAGACACCACATCCAAAGGTGAGTCACTTACCCTGGAGAGCAGGCTATAGGGAGCTTCAGGCTAGCAGCTTCTCTTCCTCCTCCCCGCTTGGGAGGACAGCAAGGAGGCTATGCATACGCACCAAGCACTGTAGGCGTGCATCCACACCAAGTGCTTGGCATGCGTGCGCAGTGGGGGAACCAGTGAAAAGGTAAACCCCGAAGGTGGTTCCCTCCCAAAAGCTGCTACTGGTTCTCCCGGACACTGGGAAAAGTTACTACTGGTTCTGGTGAGAACTGGTGAGAACCTGTTACATCCCATCACTGGGTCTACCCCATTATTGTAGTGGGATGTCCAGCCAGACTGTAAGGTAAAGGCAAAGACCACCCTTGCTCAAAGGCTTGTACTGTACCTAGATATGTAATGAAGCAGCTGATTTGTGCTCTGGTACCTTGTGCCTGAAAATTGTCTAAATGTGATGCTATATTTTTACCCCTATGGCCACTATAGCTAATTACTATCATTACTCACTTTCTTTTCTTTTTTCTTTTTTTGCTTTTACTGTCTCTTTGTGACTGAAAAGTCATGGTGGCAACCACTCTTTCAGGTTAAACTATTGCTGCAACTATTGCTGTAAAACAATTTGCTTGAAGTCCTTGAGGTATCAGGTGATAAATCTCTATGTTTGTGTGTTTTAAAATTTAGTTCAATGTGTAATCTGTTGCATAAAGCTGATATGCATAAATAACCTCAATGTATATAAATTGGCTGTTATCTACCAAATCTCTTACTTTCTCTGCCCCAGGCATGCACTTGCTTGTGAAGTATCTTCACATTTTTTCCTTCACTGTTACTAATAGCATGAACTAAACAACGTGAGAGGCACCTGTCTTCCAATGAGGGAAACACTGTATTGCGCAGGCCATCACTTTCACTGACCTTGACATTTATATAATTGTTGGAGGTGTGTCATAATGCTCCTCTGACCCATATTTGGCATACCAGGATTTGACATTAGTCAAATGGAGCACAGGCGATGCTTATAAGGCCTGTAATGTGGTGTTGTCAGAGTGGCTTAGTTTGCAACACATTGCAAATACACGCTTGTGAACAATCCAGAGGGCTCATGTAGTGTTAGTCTTTATGAATTTGAAACTGGGAAAAGAGGCAGTTTTTGTTTTTGCCAAGATATTTTGGATCAAGCAAGCAGCCTCTAAATTCAGCTTTGCTCTTTCTGATCAAGGGCATTAATGGCTCCTTAGTTGGGACTGAACTCCATTTCCCATAAGCCCACTAATACATTTGGTTGCCTGTTGCAGCTTTCCTAACTTTTCTGGTCTTCTTAAAGATTCATGTGGTGCATGAAGCCATTACTGAATGTAAACATCGGCTTTTCACATATCTGCTGTAATAATAAAATTGATTGCTAAGGATGGTTGTAGTGAGTGTTGCTGGTGGGCAGAGCAGCGGTTGCTAAAAATATCAAACTGTCGTTTCTCTTGAGGCCTTGTTAATGAATACAAATGAGAAAGCACAGGTGGTGATGGCTAGAGCTGAACTGTGACGCTCTTGGAAGCCATTGCTATTAGATGTCCTATTCAGATAGCACAACTGCATCCCTATACTGGCTGAAACTCAATTTAAAAATTGTGCCGTTGCAATTCTATCAGAAGGAGACTGTGGTGGCTTTGTGGTAATGATGCTGAACTTGATGACTGGAATGTCAGCAGGTCAGCAGTTTGAGACTGGAGTGAGCTCCTGTCTCTGTCCCAACTCCTGCAGTTTGAAGCATCTAGCAGTTTGAAAGCAAGAATTGCAAGTAGATAAATAGGTACCACTTCGGTGGGAAGGTAAACAGCATTCCATGCACTCCGGTGTTTAATCATGCCTACCACATGTCCACGGAAACGTCTGTGGATGCAGACAGCACTGGCTTTTCAGCTATAAACAGAGATGAGCACCGCACCCTAGAGTCGGATACGACTGGCTTTTGAGCAAGGGTGACCTTTACCTAATTCTATTAGTGTAAATTTCATCTGCAAATTGCCACAGGTTAAAAAGTCAGTGTAAGCACTTTCCGTCGCACATTGTGTCACACTAATATGTGCAAAAACAAACATGTGGTTGCCAAGCTCTTAACTTGTGGCCGCTTGCAGCTGAAATTTATGCTGATGGAATATACCAGCAGGGATAATTAGTAGGACTCTGGCCACTTAATTGGAACCAGGAGTCCATCCAACTAAGTGTCTCCTTGTCTGAGGGGCTGTGACTCTCCAAGGTCCCTGACAGGTGTGTTTTCCAGGCTGAGGACTTTAATTGGATGTGTTAGACTGAATTGAAAGCTTTATATATGGGGAGCTTGTGCTCTACCACAGAGCTTTGACTTTTCTCTTTGCAGTTTGTGCGTCATTACCTCAGAAGGTGGTGCCAGCACTTAGCCTTGTAACAGCTAAGTATATACTTATAGCTCTTCTATCACTGTTGCTGGCAAAGCAATAATTTTTTTAGACAGGGAAGAACTAGACTTTACAGTGTGCTTGGTTGTGGAGAGAGAGAGAGAGAAAGATCATTGGATTAAGCAGTGCAAATATACGGGGAAAAAACACACAGATAATATTAGCTGCAGCATGCCTTAGAAAAGAAGTGGAAGAACAAGAATAATGCTTCTTCATTTGGTGGAAGATATATATTTAGCCCCAAAAAGTGTGTGTGTGTGTGTGTGTGAGAGAGAGAGAGAGAGAGAGATTTAGACCTTCAAAGTAACTTTTCATTAGACTAGAGCTTTAAAAAATTACTTTTGGGGGCTAAAACTCCTGGAATCTCTCATCCAGCACAGCTGTTGGGCAAGATAGCTAGAGAATCCCAACGTCAGTAGAAAAAAAATGTTTCCAATCTTGGAGGCGGAGAGACATTTATATTTATAGATAAGGATGCATATGTATGCTTATGTACGATTATGTGGGCTAAGGGTAGGTATGTTTGCTTGTGCATTGTTGTGTACAACTTATTACAACTGTAAAACAAAAATGTAATAAAAACATTAAACAATTTATTACTCAGTTCATACTGTAGGAACCCATGTTCATGATACATTGCCTAACCCAGTGATGGCAAACCTTGGCACTCCAGCTGTCCTTGGACTTCAATTGCCAGAAGCCCAAGTCAGCACTTCTGCTCATCAGGGCTTCTGGAAATTGAAGTTCAAGAACAGTTGAAGTGCCAAGGTTCACCATCACTGACCTACTGTAATCCTAAAAGCATCTTGTAGGAATTTTCAGATGCTACAATTTCAGCCAGATGGGTGTTTGTGTAGAAGTGTTACATAGGGCCTGATGATCAAAATGTATTTAGCACCTCTGTTTTGGCCAGCAAGTACAAGCCTAAATTTGACAGTAGGTATCATACCACATAGGGAACTGTGGTGGCTTAGTGGTAAAGATGCTAAACATGATGACTGGAAGTTTGGCAGGTCAGCAGTTCAAGACCCGAGCACTGCATGACAGAGTGAGCTTCTGTCTCTGTTCCAGCTCCTGACAACCTAGCAGTTTGAAAGCAAGAAATTGCAAATAGATAAATAGGTACCACTTTGGTGGGAAGGTATACAGCATTCCATGCACTCTGGCATTTGGTCATGCCTGCTACATGTCCACGGAAATGTCTGCAGAAACACAGACAGCACTGGCTCTTTGGCTATAAATGGAGATGAGTAATGAACCCTAGAGTCGGATACGACTGGCTTTCCAGCAAGGGCAACCTTTACATTTATCTATAGTAGCACATAGTTTGCTGTGAAACTGGAATGTGCATGGGGACATAAAAGGAAGGAGAAGAGGGACTGTGAAAATGTATGCTTCTCGGGTAATTAAAAATCATTGCTGAGCATTGAACTGGTATTGCAGCTATATATGGGGAAAAAAAGTGCTGGATATGTTTATCCAGGGAAAAGAAGACTAGGGAAAGATAGGCCTGCTGAATTAATGGAAAGATAGTCATTCAGAAGATGGAGCAGACTTACTCTCAGTAGTTCCAGGGAACCGAATTGAAACTAATGGGTGGAGTTGCAAATAAGCACAATGGTTCAAGAGGCTTAGGCAGTGGCACTTTGCTGCTTCAGACTGTGGTGGGCTTCCTTTCCTGGAAGCATTTTTTAAACAGAGGTTGCAGATCCTTTGTCAAGAAGAAACATACCACTGTACAAACCTGAACCCACCAAGTTTGTCTGATTTCAGAAGCTAAGTAGGGTTGAGCTTCATAAGTACGTGTTTCCCTGAAAATAAGACACTGTCTTATATTTATTTTTCATCAAGAAGACACACTATGGCTTATTTTCTGGGGATGTCTTATTTTTATTACGCCACTGGCTGCCCGTCGTCTTTACCACTCCGCACCGGGATGCTGCATAGCCACGCCTATCACTATGTCTTATTTTTGGGGTATGGCTTATATTGCACAACTGCTGAGAAATCTTGCTACGGCTTATTTTATGGGTATGTCTTATTTTCGGGGAAACAGGATACTTGAACTGGAGACCAACTAGTAATACAAGGGATCTCTGTATTAATAATTTCGTGTCAGAGATTACTCTGGGTTGAAAGGATTTTTGCTGGAGAAACTCTGCTCAGGGAATGCCCAGATGAGGCTCCTTTCATGTCCTCAAGTGCAGCCATCAGGTATTAAAACCCAGTCGTCCAGTCTCCAAGCTCAGTGTCTTAACGGCTAAGCCACCAGGTGAGCTGCAGCGATCTCTGTAGGTCTAGGAAATAATTTGGTCTGAACTTCTGCAAAACAGCTGCCTGTCAGATAGAACTGGGCTAGATGAACCCCATGTAAGGCACAGCCCTATGTCTCTATGTTTAAAAGAATGCTGCAGTGAGCAGGCAGCCTCTAAAGTTCCTTCCACTTCCAAAATTGTATACTTATATGTGTACTGAGCAAATGTATAAATTGATAAGCTGGAGAAAATTAGTGACTACCAATACTTTTTTGAAGTTCTGTAACGAGAATTCTAGTGTGATTTCTTTTCTTTTTCTTTTTAACCCAGCAGATGTGAGAACAATCTAACTGTGACATCTGTCATCCCACTGAACACCAGGGCTGAACTGGGTGTCTAAGTGGGTGTCCCCCTCTTACTGCTCCAAGTGAAGCCCTCCAAAAATTGTGCACTCAATGGTAGATGATCACTCCAGATAGAAGGAATGCACAATTCTTCAATCAAATGTAAATGATGGTTGTTCTCCCCTGCTTAGAACCTCAAAACAGGCTTTAAAAAACAACCAACAATGGGAACCTAATTTGAATCATAGCTATAGTACGTTTTCCTTCCATACTACAGTTTTAATCTGGAACTCTCCCTGCCTCTTGCTGAAATTGCCAGTAGCTACAGCCAGGGAAGCTCATAAACAAATGAAATGTCCCTCCATGGCTAGTATCAACATTGCCATGTATGTGGGTAGTTTATATTGGGAATGTGGTTCAATACTTTGGAATCATATGCCAGTCCCAACAGTGGGAATCCTAGTGCTGTTTGGAAGAAGCAAAGGGGATTGGCATAGGAAGTTATATTGGCACATCCACTTAAACAACTCCAATATGACACATAGTTTGCCTCACAGCTAAAATGGAAAATAGTAAATTTGTCTCATCTTTAAAACACTGGGAACAGACATTTCATAATAACAACTTTCAGTGACTTAGCTACTTTGATTTCTCATAAAATTTTTGACTAAAAAGCTGTTTAAATGAGTGTAAGATGGTCAGATTGCTTCAGTTTGAGATAAGTGGCCCTGGCATGTTAGTGAAGTCTTAAATAGAGTATCAACGTTGTAACATGCTGAGGAATTTTGTGGTGACTATGCAAGTGTTTGGAAACCATTGGCAGAGGTCTTATTCTGTGATGATGGAAAGTTTTCCAGCATTGCAGTAGTAAAATGTCTTAGGTAAATTAGCTTCTTTGAGGAAAGTAAAAGGAGAGCTTGTAGAGGAAGACCCACACAGAGATAGGAAGCCAAAAAACAGGAGAGACAGGGAAATGGTGGGAGATATTCAAAGGGCAGAAAAACACCCCTCAGTAATATGGGGGGAAAGGAGATGAAAGTTGAAGGGCAGAAAAGACGTGTAGTTGGGACAAATGACAGTTTAAGGTGGGGGTTCCCAACTTTTTCAAACTCGGGGCTGGGTCATGCTCTCTCAGTCAGCTTTGAGGGCCAGACAGCCATTTTGCTGTGCCTGCACAATTGGGTGGTCATTTTGTCCCAACAGCTTCAAAGGGCAGCCATTATGTTTTTGAATGCCTTTGGAAGGGGTGGGGGCAGTGTTGGGCATCAGCAGGTTTGCACCAGTTTGGCAGAACCGGTAGCAGAAATTCTGGCTGGCGCTGCCCACCCAAGTTTTGAAATAAAGTAGTCCTAATTCAGGTGCAACGCAGGGCTTCCCCCTGGCCACGCCCACCATACCACACCCACAGTGTGGTAGTAAAAATGTTTTAGCCCACCACTGGGTGGGAGCCACATAAATGGTACCGTAGGCCAGATCTGGCCTGCAGGCTTTAAGTTGGGAATCTCTGGTTTAAGAAGAAAGGAGTCTGTTGTGCTGAGGGCACTAAGAGGATCTGTAATGAGGAAAAGGAGTGTTGAGAAAGACATTTGGCTTGTTCTCTCTCTCCTCCTTCTGCTTTTCTCTATATTATTTGTGTGTCTGTGTAGGGGGGGAATGGAAGAGAGCAGTGGGGAAAATGGGAAGGTTATGAAGTGGAAAGTATTGTTCGGAATATTTGTAAATGCCATGAAAGAGGCAAGATGAGTTTGCTACAAAATCCTCATCTGCACTTGTCTCTGGTTTCCCTGGGTCCCCGTTTTCTATGCTTTGCTTCATTCTGCTCACCACTCTTCTTTTGATATACAGCAGGAGCCTTGGTTGTAGAAACTCCTGATGAGCTGAGGAAATCCGAGACAAAAGGAAAGGAGGGGGTGTTGGTGGCAGGGACAGGACTTTATTTCTGCTGAATGAGAAGACATTGGTATGGTCTTTTGTTTTGGCTCCGGTTCTGGTTTTGGCTGTGGCTCCTAGACTCTGTTGATGTACTATATCTGCAAACAGAAATGGATATGTCTTCCTTTCAGCAGATGAGTCATACCTTTGTGCTTACCTCTAATAATGTCCATGCCAGTTTCCTTAAGATCTCATAGTAGGTGAGCTGCTGTTTGCTTTTATAAACCAAGTGCTGAATAAAAAATGCTGTGGCAAAGCAAAAGGCCTCTGTTTCCTAAGGTCAGAGAAAACGAGAACTGTATCTGTAATAGATACGATTCCTGGGAGCAGAAAACTAGAGCACATATTGCTTGGAAACAAGTGAACCGACGTCAGCAGCGTATCTGAATTGGTTCATTAGCTAGGCCAAGCGAAGTAATCTCACAACTTGCTTCTTCTTGTGCAAGGGTCACGCAATGAGAGGGCAGTTTTATTCAATGCTATTAAACAAAGCTTACATTCCCTGAGCATAGATTACACAATTTGGATTGGGGCCAGTCATGTTGGCAGGGTGGAGATTGACTTCTGGCACTCTGCTGATTCCACAGCTGCTATCAGCTCTGGAGGAGGAGGGGATTTATCAGAATGTCCCCTCCCCACTTACATCACAAAAATTAAGACAAGAAGAATAGATAATGGGATAATTACTGAGCCTGTACATCAGGGGTGCCCAAACATTTTGGGCTGTGAGTCAGTCACGTGGTTCAGGGGATTGGTCACTATGGCCTGGGGCCCGGATGTGGCCCCCAACATCAATTCATCTGGCCCATAAAGCCCTTGTCACTCCCGGAAGTGGAAGTAAAATGCACCTGTATGGGCCGGATGTATTAGCATCAGGGGCCAGACCCTGCCAGTGGTAGGATTCAATTTTTTTACTACCTACTCTGTGGGCATGGTATGATGGGCATGGTCAGGGGGAAAGCCCTGTGTTGCATCTGAATTAGGACTACAGTTGTACCTCGCTTAAAGAGCATAATGCGTTCTACAGGATTGCTCTTTAAGCAAATTTGCTCTTTAAGCGAAACACCATTGTAAGTGACCAATTGTGACTTCTGGTGGGAGAGATTGTGAACCCTGATTTATTTGTTAAGCGAGTTTTTGGTTGGTTTTATTTGTTAAGCGAAACGAACATTCATAGAAAATTTTGCTCTTTAAGCGAGTTACTCTTTAAACGAAACGCTCTTTATATGAGGTTTGACTATACTTTATTTCAAAACTTGGATGGGCAGAGCCAGCCAGAATTTCTGCTACCTGTTCTGGCAAACTGGTGCGAACCTGCTGAATCCCACCAGTGGACCTGGCCACCGGGCCGTAGTTTGGGCACCCCTGCTGTACATTGTAAGTAACATTGCTCTCCAGTGATTGTTTAATAGTTTTAATTACAATTTACTCTAAACCATGACTGCTGCACAAGGAGTGGGCAAACGGAGGGGCAAATGTGAGCAGGTTATAAACTTCTATCCTTGGTAATTATGCTGTACTCTGTAAATTTGCAAGGAGAAAAATAAATTAGAGTTTCCGATTTAAAAGAGTTCACAATGTAGCACTGGCAACTATGACAATTATGGAACACATTAGCTCACAGGAAGGGATGTTGAAGCTATAATTTCCCCTTGTGCTCCAGTAGGTCTATTTGAGCTTTTAAAACATGCACACATGCGCATGTGCACACATACATATTATACACACCAGATTAGGTATGTTGTGTATAGGTCACCCTTGCTCGAAAGCCAGTCATATCCAAATCTAGGGTTCAGTGCTCATCTCTGTTTACAGCCAAAGAGCAAGTGCTGACTGTGTCTGCAGACATTTCCATAGACATGTGGCAGACATGCCTCAACACTGGAGTGCACGGAACGCTGTTTACCTCCCCACCAAAGTGGTCCCTATTTATGTACAGTACTTGTAATTTCTTGCTTTTGAAGTGCTAGGTTGGCAGGAGCTGGGACAGAGACAGGAGCTCATTCCGTCGTGCAGTACACAAGTCTCGAACTGCTGACTTGCCGAACTTCCAAGTTCAGCATCTTAACCACTTGAGCCACCACAGTCCCTCATCTTGTGTGTAACATTAGATTAATTATTATGGGTTCTAACTTTTCAATTCAGCTTGTTTGACAGCATGAGCATGTTTTCATAGACCTTCAGCTCCTAGCCTGACTAATGGTCCTATTGTACAGTGCAACTCTGCTTCTGTTGTAGCTCCAAAAAGATGATATGGAAATATTTAAGAGTTAAAAATTTCAAGTGTGCAGCCAGTGAAAATTATCATGATGAAGATTAATTTGACTATATCTTGCCTTTCCTTGTGGCAGCTCAGGGTCACTAACAGATAGCTGAGTTTTGATCACACATGTATACTTAACAATTTCCATTTTGGATGCAGGGAGAATTAGCCCAGAGCCAACCTACCTGTAACCTTTATACAGTACCATGTTTAAAAGAAAGGCCAGGGGTCAGTGGCACATATCTGATGAAGTAGGAGAAAAATACATCCAGGACACCTAAGGTGTTAAACTAATTCAGGGTGCACAGGACGAATTGTGTGGTGGAGAAGAAATTCAGAATCTAGGAGGAATGGGCAGATATCTATTATTCAGTATCTGATGCTTGAGGGAGTGTTGTTACTGTACCTCGTGACAGGGACAGCCGTATTCAAATGACAGTAGTCATTTGAATAGGAGATCAGAAACAGCATAACTCAGAGTAACTGCTATTGTTAGATGACTGGATATAAATAGGAAATAATAAATAAATAAATTTGCAGCTGTAAAATGCTCTGTTGAACTAAATCAGGGGTTCTCAACCTAAGGCCCATGGGCTGAATCCAGCATGCAGTGCCATTTCATGTGCCCCCCACCCCTCCAAGGGCATTTGAGAAACAAAATGGACACTCCTTTGAAGCTGCTGGGACAAAATGGCCACCCTCATCATGTAGGCAAGGCAAAATGGCCATCCAGCCCTCGAAGTTGACTGAGAGAGGCTGACCCGGGCCCCTGCTTGAAAAGGTTGGGAACCCCTGAATTAAATGATACACTTTCGTATGGCTTCGATAATCTTAGAAAAGTATATACAGTACTGTAGTAATATTTGTTTTTATTCTTATGTGCCGTTGTCGAATGTTCTGGAACTCAAGCCTGTGGGTTCCCTTAGGGCAGGGGTGTCCAGCCTTGGTGCTTCTGGCAATTGAAGTTCAAGAACAGCTGGAGCACCCGAGGTTGGCCACCCCTGCCTTAGGGAGTCAATTAATCTCATATTCTGTTTTGGCCTTTTTCTGCTGCCTTCCACCTTTCCCAGTATTATTACCTTTGTCAGAGTATCTTGCCTTTATTTCATCTTTTTTTTTTTTTTTGCTCCAGAGACCATTCTGGCTTGATTTGCTCTAGGATCCACTTGTTTGTCATATTCTTTGTAAAGATAATGTGTAATTTATACATGGCCTTAGACCAGTGCTTTGCTTATTTTTAAATGTTAACTTCAGTTTTAAGATCGTGGGTGTTTTAAAACTGATGCTCAGAGCACCTTGGGGATCATATAAAGGTCAAGGAGTCTCATTCTAATAGATTCCCCTCTTGCTTCCCTCAAAATGCCTTTGAGAGTGTCATAACAAAACAACATGTGTTTGGCTGTCACTTGTGTTTTAGATGTTGATGAAGGGTGTGAAATTTGCTTGCCAGCATAAATATTACCTTAATTGGGAAGTACATAAGGCAGTAGTATATGTTGGATGGACGGCAGACATTGATTTGTGGCTTGTGTTGCCTGTGACAGAGGCTGTTGCATCAACAATAGATGGAACGGTATGATTTTAGGTACCAATTTATTTCACCTAATTTATTAACTTGATAATATGACAAGTGTCTGGTATATTATATGACTGAGAATGCTTCATCTGTCACAGATTTTAAAGATGTGACATTGAATATTAATTACTGAAAAGTCTGCTCATATTGAGAGATTCATTTAAGAAACAAGGTCTGATTTATTTTTAAGTTACCATTAACAAAGTAGAAAAGGTGTTAATGACGTCTATACTGTCTGTTTACTGTGGATTATGCAAGTCAAACAATGATATTCAAGTGGTTTGAGGGACAAGATTGAGGTTGCCTAGCTTTATACTGTTCGATTCTGATGTTCTTTTTCTGTTTTCACAAAAAGAGACTACTATTTCGAGTGGCCATTCTGAGTTCTTGATGATATGGACTCAGAACTGCCAAGTTTTGCTGCCACATGTCTCTCCTGCCAGCCAGGAAAAGCCATGCTTTGGGAAAATGCAGAATAAGTATAGCATGGTCACATCCACATCATGTGTGGATGACATCCTACATCTCTAAAAGGGAGAACAGAAAGGGGCAAGAATTTGCATAAAATAATATATGGGTAATTTATATGTACAGCTGCAAAAATAATAATTTAAACAAAATTATAGAATCACCTCAGCTGGGGAGACCATGGCTATCTGCCATCTGAGGCCTGAAACTGATCTTGGAGACAGCCCATACTCATAATATGTTCAAATGATACCATACTTACATCTTAAATACCAGTCAACAAATCAAATTCCTGTAAGTTGCAAGAAGTTGCTGCTGTGACATCCAGATGTTTTAATAAGAATTTTCATCTTCTAAGAACAGAGTATCTCTGTTGTCTATTTTTTGCTTGCATTTGCTGTCCATGTGATCATGGACGGATGGGCAACTTCAAAGTCCCCTGATTTCCCATCTTACAGTTCTTCATCATTATATCATACTTTGAATAAATAGACTTTCGAATCAGGTTACTCTGGAAAAGAGGTTTATTGTCTAGCAACACTCCAAATGGAGGGCTGTGAAAGAGGGCATATGGCTACCTTGAGTTGGAAACTTGTAGCAGAAGGCTTTTTATCATGGGAACAGCATGTCTCCTCAGTAGCAACTAACAATTGGAGTACTCTCATATCATTTGCCATATTGGGAGGCTCCATTCTGTCCCTCCTTTGTTGAGGCTGTTCCTTGCTTCCTGTCATCTATTTTCAAACCTTGTGATGGTGGCGCAAGAGAAGGGAACAGAAGAATTAGGGTACAGTATGAAAGTTCTCCTATGATTTAGGGGAATACTGTGTTTAGTCCAGGCGTTCTCAACCTACAGCCCATTAATCCGGCCCACGATGGCCACCTGGGCACCTCTAGAACCACCCCCACCACTTGAAGAAGTCAGAATACATCACTTACCATGGTAGTGGTGGTGGAAATTGCGCCATTTTAGCGGCTTCTTGCACAGCTTCCGCTGCTTCTCAGGGCAGTGGGAGGCTTTTTGGAGCATGTTTGCTCCATTTTGGGATTCCCCCTGCTCCTCCTCTGCACTTCGGCAGCCAAACTGTTGCGGTTGGTGACTTATGGTGCCAGGCGGAGCTTATGTCAGGGCCTGGGTTCCCAGTGCAGAACTAGGAAGTTGCCAACCCCTGCAGTTTGGCTGCCAAAGCGTAGCAGAGAAGCAGCGGAAAAAATCCCAAAATGGAGCAAAGATGCTCCAAAAAGCCTCCTGGTGCTCTGGGAAGTGGTGGAAGCTGTGCAAGAAGCCACTAAAAAGGCACAATTGCTGCCACCACCGATGATGACAAATCCTAAGCAGTGAGCACAGCCATGCCTCCGGCCCACACAGCTGAGCTCGGTGGTGGAAACTGGCTCCTGGCAGGAAAACATTGGGAACCCCTGATTTAGTCTATAGCAGTGATGGCCAGCCTTGGCACTCCAGCTCTTCTTGGGCTTCAATTACCAGGAGCCCAAGTCAGTACACCTGCTGATCAGGGCTTCTGGGGATTGAAGTTCAACAAAATCTGGAGTGCCAAGGTTGGCCATCACTGGTCTATAGGTTTATATTCCTGGATGATGCAAATGTAATGCTAACAAGATGTCCAGCTTATGTATACTCCTAATATAAATACTAAAAATAGTGAAGTGAAATATAGTATTTTATCTTGTTTGTTTCATTGATTGTGCATTTATTGTTCCCAGGACTGTAACTGTGAAGAACAGTTATTCAAATATCTCTTTCATGTTTCTTTCCTCAAGTAAAATTAACTTCTAGAACAGGCATCCTAAGCCTATGGGCCATGGAATGGATCCGGCCCATGGTGCCAAATTATCTGGCCCACACCCTCGCTCCAGCTGCCGCCACCGCTGCCACAAGCAGCCATGGACACATTTACGGCAGCGTTTACGGCAAGGGGACCACCAGTCCAAAACCCTCAACTGTCTGAGGAATCATGACCCAATCCCTGACTTTAAAAGGTTGAGGACCGCTGTTCTAGAGAGTAGTCAAAATGGATGTCAAGGAGAAGATGGATACACATATTGTCTCGGGGTTTTTAATATTGATAGAGTTAATTTCAGATTTTTCAGTCTAAATTAACTTCAGTATGCCCACTGTAAACTGGTTCACATCATCAGAACTTGTGATCAGTTTACTACTTGTTCCTTCATTAAAGCCTTTATATACGTGAAATTTAGAGAAAATATTTGTGTTTACCAGAAATTTCTGGCATCAAGAGTGCTTGTGGTTATAGGAGTAGAGGAACTACAAATTAAATGTGTCCATGCAATTTTGTATAAGAGGAAAGAACCATCTCTATTCATATTTTGGCCTTAAGTAACACTAAAATGTTTGATTTAACAAGGTCATTTTCCCTGTGTCTCTCAACTCTTAATATAAACTGACAAATTGTAGTATGGTAATTAAAATTTCACTTTTTTTGCTTCAGTTATCCAGAGTCTAGAAATTTACTTAAAACATTTATTGCTGTTACTAGCATTTGGAAGTAATACATTCAAATTACATTTTACTCTATTTTGATAGGCTATACATGTTACTACCTTATTGCTTCTCTGTTTGATTTTTTGGGAAAGAAAAATTGCTTAGGATTCATAAAAAATCCTAAAACCTAAAAATAGATAATTGACTTTAAAATATCATTTAAAAATAGATGGGAAGTGATGATCATTATATCCACAAAGTTTTTTCATCTTCAGTTATGTTACTTATTAAATATAACTTGTGTAATTCTTACCTAAAAGTGCCAAATAAAAATAAAATATTGGCCAAAATCCTGTTGCTTAGCATAGTAAACTACAGTACAGTATGTCCATTAAATCAATGGAAATTTACTCTGTAAGTTCCACAGGTTCAATTGGGCCTACTTTAACTGTGACTTACTTTAACATATTAAGTCACAGCATGAGCCCAATTAGATAATTTGAATTTATCGACATAAGGAAATCCCTGATAATTCAATAGGCCAACCTTTGGTTTTTGGACTTCTATTCCCAGAAGCTTAAGTCAGTACACTGACTGGTCAGTGCTTTTGGGAATTGATTTAGGCTTCTGGGAATTGAAGTCCAAAAACCAAAGGTTGGAAACAATGGCCTACAATTTATTTATTTATTTATATTTATTTAATTTATTGTACTGTATTTCTATACCGGCCATTTGGGTGGTATCCCACTCTGGACGGTGAACAAACAGATAACAAATAACAATACACACAGCAGATCAAACAAACAAGCAACTGACAAATACGTCACATAGTAAAATAAAATAATTGGCATCTGAGGGCATCAGGACTGACCCATTCAGTAATGCGGTAGGATTTTGACTTGTCTTTAAGGTTGTTACTAAAGATAAGTAGAAATGGCTGCTTCTTCCTTCTGACATTTGGGCTGTATTCCAGCAGGCACTAGGCGGGCTCCCAATCTACCTTTGGCCTGAGAAGAAAACATAGCTCCTGTGTGACTTGGTTTCAAGCATATCAGAGAGGAAGAGGGGGTGAAAAAGTAAAGAACAAAGGAAGAACCAGGTGTTTAGCCTGGGCCACTCACACAATAGATGCTAGGCCTGAAGGGTCATCTCAATAGCAAATGAGTCAGGGTTGTCTTGCATACATTTGCAATTCAGCAGGGCGAAGCTTCACCACTAATCTGATTAAAAGGTATTTTGTTGAGCAAATCCTCCTCCCTTTAACATCTAGACCCCTGCATTTGGTGTATATAAACCATGCCTGGAAGTTTTACTCCTTGTCTGAAGAAGTGGACTTGATCCACGAAAGCTAATAGTAAAAATATAGCAGTTAGTCTTTAAAGTGCTACAGTGTTTTTGTTTTCTGATATGCCTGAACCACAGACTAACACGGCTACTATTAAATATATATATATCAGTATTTTGTTGTTGTTGTTCAGTCGCACAGTTGATTCCGACCCTTTGCAACCCCATGGACCATTGCCCGCCAGTTACCTCTGTCTCCTCCATCCTCCTTAACCTGCCCAGCTCTGTGCCCACTGTGTCTACAATAGCATCTAGCCATCTCGTTTTTTGCCTCCCCCTTCTTCTTTTGCCCTCCAACTTTCCCAGCATCAAGGCTTTCTCAAGTGAATCCTCTCTTCTTATTTGATGTCCAAAGTACTTTAGCTTCATCTTTAATGTTTTACCTTCTAAGGAGCAGTCAGGGTTGATTTCTTCTAAGATTGATCTACTGTATTTGTTCTCCTCGCTGTCCCGGGTACTCTCAAAACTCTCCTCCAACACCACATTTCAAAGGCATCTATTATTCTGTGTTCAGCTTTCCTTATGGTCCAGCTCTCACAATCTTACATTGCCACCGAGAAAACCATTGTTTTTTCAGTTTGCTAGGTAAAAAAGAATCACATACAGTATACCTATCTGTTATGCTAACCATTCTGAATCTCTGTAGTACCTGATGTGTATAAATTTATGCTATGAAGTCTCACTCCCATGTCTGATGAAGTGGGCCTGATGCTCAAAGGCTAACCTTAAAATAAAGCATTTAGTCTTTAAAGTGCCACAACGCTTTTGATTTTTTTGTTTTGTTTACTCTCTGATATGTTACATTTGAAAGACTCTCCATCTAGGAAGGCCCTTTGCAGGGTGGAGAAGTAGTCCTTCCTAAACTGTAATTATGAGAATATAAATAGTTTGAAAAGCAGAATCCTCCCTTTTGACCTTTATGCTTGACTTTCATCATCTCTCTTTTAGTCATTAGTACAATCTGCAGAACAAAGACAAAATTTGACCTGTGGTTATCAGTCATTTGCTGATTGCCTTAAGCAGAACTTGAAAGTCACTGCTTTTAGAAGAAAAGGGGGATTTTAAATTGATTACTGTACTGTAATTTAATGTTTTTAGGAGAAAGGTGGGTGTGTGTGCTTGTGTGAACCCACTTGTGTGTTGTCTGTCTGAAACACACAAGAGAGAGAGAGGTCGTCCCCCCACACTTTCAGGCTTAATTTCTGTCAGTCACTTGTGTCAGGAAGGGGGGACAGCAGAGAGAAGTTCAATAAATGGTTTGAAGGACATTGGCAGGAAAAATCAGTGGGCCGGAAAGTATTAAGCCTAAGCATCCCGACCCTAGCCCTGCTATGCCTTATCACAATGAGGGTGAACCTTTTAGAGACCAAGTGCCCAAGGAGGTGGGGAGAGATGGGTGGAAGGCATCATGCATGCCGGTGATGTCATGTGGGTGTGTATGCACCCACGTGATGTCATTGGTGCACTTCAACTGCGCATGTGCACTACCCACCACCACCAAGCTTCGCACCCCCCAGCAAGCCCCCCCTGGACAAACCCGTGTTGCCATGCCAGACCTCACCGCTGCCATGCTAGGCACCAGAAAGGCCTCCTGGGCTCTGGAGAAGCCCTGCACAGCCTTCCCTCCCCCCTGATGGGCCTTCCCACCCACCCTCGATGGGCCTTCTCAACTCACCCCCGATGGGCCTTCCAACCCCCTGATGGGCCTCCCCACCCCCGATGGGCTTTCCTACCCCCTCAATGGATCTTCCTACACCCCTAACGGACCTTCCTCCCCCCCCCCCGGCCAGCCCCCCTCCCCCGAGTGCTCTCCTTACCTCCCACAGCCAAAGCCACCTGGGATTTCAGCCTTCCCTCTCACCTCTCCTTTGGCAGAGAGAGCGGGGGTGGGGTGGGTGGGTCGGGAAGTAGTGTAGGCCAAGCTGCACAGGGTGGGGCTTCCCTTCAATGGATGGCATGTGTGCCAGGAGAAAGGCTTCTGAGTGCCACTTCTGGCACGAGTGCCATAGTTTTGCCACCACTGTCTTATCATGTTATGAGAAATAGAACTGAGAAACCAGAGGTTATTTTGAACTACAACTCCCAAACTCTACAACTAACATGGCCATGGTGCTTACTGCAAATTGTAATCTCAGAACTTCAGTAATGGGGGATTCAAAGTTTCTGTACTGTTGTTTAGATTTTGTAACATGTTTAACTCCAGAAGTAGCAAGACATCTGTTCTGTATCCCTTTTGTCTCAAACAAAGAACCACATGTCACAAGGCAACATGTGGAAACAATCTTATGCCTTCTGTCTTTGTTGAGTGGTTCATATAAAATAGGGTTATTTATGGTTATGGTTAAATTGTGCCTATACCATAATTATGTTGCTTTATTGGTGGAGAGAACACAGGAATTAAACCCCTCCTTGACTTTTCCTTACAGTCTTCTCCCTGCTAGTCCCCTGATGAAAATAATAAAGTTGTTAGAACCTACAAAAACACCAGTTTTGTTTAATCTATTCCAACAACTCAAGGGAGGGGTGTGTGTGAATTAAATGCCAGCCTGTCGTGAAAGCTGGTAACTAAGCTAAGTAAGCCAGTGAGATATGAGCTGAGAGGCATTTAAGGAGGATTTCATTGTGGTCCCTTCCATCTGAGAATTAATAATTGTAGAGAATCATGTGACATGAAAGGGCTAACAGAACAGTGACAAGGCAGGAAGGTATCATAGAGATGGAGCTCAGAAAAGTTCCTTTTCTGGACTACAGTTCCTAAAACGATCTTCGCATTAGCAACCCAAATTGCTTGATTTGACTTGTTCTTGGATTATTTTGTATCTACATGGAGAATGGAATGCCTTTGTTAAAAATAATAATGTCTGTCCTTTATTTGGGTCATAATAGCTCTCCCAGCTCCTGTTGACATTAGCAGTAGCTTCCAAAACACATTGGAGGCAGAATGGAGAACTCTGACATTGAAAATTAGTAAAGAGTTGACGGGCCCTGATAAGCAAATGACAGACAGTAAACAAATGATGTGTTGGTTTATTGTTATAAATATTGGCTACCATCCTGAACATATTTGCATGGCAGTAGGTCTTATTGATCCCAGAAAGACTTACTCCCCAGTTAAGTGTCCTTAGGATAACAGCCACTGTTTCCTTATTAAACATTTATTTTGTAATAGGGCCAGATGTGTTACATGGAAAGCTTCTCATCAAGTAGGAAAAGAATGATTCCTTTTTTCCCTTTTCTTTTCCACAAAGGAAGTCTGAAAGTGCCAACACTGAAAAAATAAGGAGTAACATTACTATTCCCTTCAGCATTTTCAAATACTTCTTTATAGCTCCATTAGATTTATGTAATGCCTTAGCCCCTGCAGAGGCCCTAGCATAGCGATGGCGAACCTTGGCTCTCCATGTGTAATTGAAGTCCAAGAAAACCTGACGTGCCAAGGTTCGCCATCGTGGCCCTAGCACTTAGGAAGTAGGTCAGCCATCTTGGACAGTGGGTGAGGTGTAAGATGACCAGAGATTAACTACTTTGTCTTTTTATTTAAACTCCCACAGTCCCCCAGCCAAGATGGCAAATGGTCACCCTGCCTGTTGGACGTGGTTAGTTCTAGTCTAGAAAATCCCCAAATACATTAAAACCCTACTTATGTAAAAAAAAGTCCATTTTGTAGGCTTTTGCTTCAATTGGTTTTTTATGTAACTTGAAGCAAACCCATAGGAAAAAATCATTTTTACATAACTTGAAGCAAACCCATAGGAAAAATGAAATTTTTATGTAAATCGAAGCAAACCCATAAGGAAATGAATTTTTATGTAACTCGAAGCAAACCCATAGGAAAAATAATCTTTATGTAACTTGAAGCAAACCATAGGAAATCATGTAAATCAGGACATGGTTTTAGCACAAAATCATTATGTAAGTCAAGGCGTATGTAAGTCAGGGTTTTACTGTATTTCCCATTTCTGAAGAAACAGAACTACTGTATATCTGAAATATTTGAAGTGGTAGCTGTGTTAGTCTGTGTAAACATATCTGAGAGTAAACAAAACAGAACAGCAAAAAAAAAAATGCTGTGGCACCTTAAAGACTAACTCCTGTATTTAAATGTGAGCTTTCGTGGACCAAGTCCACTTCATCAGATATAAGAGCTATATCTGTTTCTCAGAGACTGGACTGAATTCCCTAAGCTAGCCTGCTGTTCTCACATAAAGTGAAGATAGCTAGTACAGTACAGTATTAGTTCTAGTTGAAAAATGTGAAACTTTCCTAAAGTCTGCTCAAAGCACATCCCCCGGAAGGCAAAGCAAGTGAACATAGTGTCTGTGCATCAGAAAGTCAACAGTTGCAGTATGCATGAGTGGCTAGTGTTCAGCTGCCTTCAGCCTCAGCTTCTCATATGACCAATGTTTGCTAATCACTTGCATCACAAGGGGTGTTGTATGGCAGAATGAAGCCACCCTTGTAAAGGACTTTGAAATGTAGGACAGTTTAAGTATTACATAAATTGCTCTGTTTATATTGCTCCACAAACAAATAATTGAGAATAATAAAACTCTTAATAACATACCACTATTCCATTGCTTGGTTTTCTTCAGGCTGCACTTATTTCATAATAATTTGCATATCAAAAGGACCTTAGGCCCTCATTTATTGCGGCATGTTTCCTTTAAGGGATGTGTTTCTTCTCATTTAAAATTCTGCCTTTAAACAGCTAGGTTGCTTTCTCTTTCTGAAGCAGTGACACCATGGATGGAGAGCTGGGTTTGTCAGACAGCCTTGGATGGGCCTTGGATGCACCAAATATTCCTTGAGCTACTCTCTTTTTAAGTCCCAGCCTTACTTTTTTTTCTTAGGCTTCTAATTATTTTGTGGTTCATTCTCTACACTGGGGTAGACAATTCTAGATTGTCCCAGAAAATGACCTTTTCCTTATACTAAGTCAAATGCTAGGCCCATTTGATCCAGTATTATCACCTCTGAGTGTCAGCCTTGACTGTCCAGGGTTACAGTCAGGAGTTTTTCCAGCGAGGAATCAAACCTGTGGCCTTTTGCACGTGTAACATGCGCTATACCTCTGAGTTACAGTCCCCGGAGTATTGATTGCAGGCAGATATCCTGTCAGCAGATGCCAAGATTCATTTGCCAGGCTAAACACAAATGGTTTGCTTTGAAGCCGTCTTTCTCGGGTTGATGAAACTGCTTCAGAAATAAATGAATTGACGAATGCAGTGTCAGTACAATTAGCAGTGCTGTTCTAGCTGATTTCCTTACATCTTCTCTTCAAACCGGGGGCATGTTTCTTTGGAATGTATTTCTTTATTTCCATTGAGGCTGCTTGGCTAGAAATTTCTTAAATTTTTAAAAAAGGTTGATTGCTCTTGGGAATGTTTGCTATCTCATTCTTAGCTGGAGAAAATAGACACCCAACTGCAGCTGTCACTATTCATGATTTTCAAATGGTCTTAGATCTCTTCAAACAGTTGGAGCATTAATTGTGCACTGAAGCGAACTGGGAGTATGCAGGCTCTTAAATAGTTAATATCTGCCTGCCTCCTTTCTTCTTCTTCCCCTCCTCCTCTCTCCTGAAATGAGATTGCACTTCATCGTTTACTGAATGACGTCAAAGAGAAAAGCCCTGGTTGAGATGAATGATAGCTTCAGATTGATTTCCAAACAGAAGGCACGAGTCGGATAAGCAGGTGTTTTTGTTCCTGAATATTTTGCTGTGTCCTCAGCATCCTTAGCTGATTCTCCAGTAAAATCTAATTTTATGGTAGTATTCCCTTGTGGCATTCCTGTTTGGGAAAGGTGACTTTTCTCTCTGTACAGGCTGAATGAATCCTGGCATCTAATTATTTTCTCAGGGCAGTTACTAAAAATAAACACTAAATGGATTGGCTTGTGTTTCAAAGGCCTCTTTGCCACCATCTTTGGCTATTTGGAAAATATTTATTCATTTCCTTCCCTGTTAACAGCCCAAGATAACTTGTAGCCTGATGCAAAGAACACGATGGCTACCCTCATAGTTTATAGAAGATTGATTATGTTGGCATCAATGCTTCAGATGGAAGAGAAGTCCCTACTATACCTGAGGACAACTAGTGCTAGCCAAAGGGAACAGAGGCTACCATAGAAGACCCAGTAGGAGCAGAAGGAAGGGAATGTTGACATTGATCTGGTATCTACTGCCTAAGATAGTGTCATTGTTCTGCCTAATGGTAGGATTTGACTTGTTCTGTGTCGAGGGTTAGTTCTTCAGGCTTCTACCCCAAACTGGCTAGATTAGCCTGAGACTTGTAGTCCTAAAGAATTATATTCCAAAATTATTTGTGTCTTCCATATTTTCCCCGGGTGTAGAGACATAGCTCCTCTTCTTCTAATTTGTTCATAAAGCTTCTTCATCCTGTATCAGATTATTGGTTAGAACTGGTCTTGAAAACTTGTTTTTTAACTGAGAAAATGTAATAAAATCTGTCTGTGGCAACGGTTCAAAATGCTGTACTTCCTAGTTTAGATTAAATTTTAATGGGTTCTTGCTTTTTCTGGCTTTAAATTAGATTTTATTAGCTTGACTGTTGTCTATGTCACACAGTGTGTCAGAATTTCCACTCTTACTTTGCTTCTACTTTAAGCTTGTTTATAAACGTCTTTATTGTTTCCAATACACTTCCATATTGTTTCCAGTTTTCCTGTGCTCCTTGCCCTTTCTTCTCTGCCAGCTCTCTTACTGAAGGTCAGTCTGGTCTCATGTTCCTCATTTTACATAGGTCAGCTTGTCTTAGAGCTCCCCCTACAGTTAGATATCTAATAATATCAGAGAAGAGGCTGACTGCTTTAGGTTAATCTAACTTCAAGCTGTACTGTGACTGAAATTAGTCTATTGTAGATGCTGCAGAACTGGGATAAGGGGACCTCTGCTCTGTGGGACAGATATGGCCTATTGTGCTTCCCCATTTGGATCACAAGTTGTCTTTGTTATTTCTCAAGGCTCTTTGAATTTGAGAGATTATTGCACAGAATTGAGCAATTGTTTCTTGAGTGAGAACAGATTTTATGGAAAAATGCACTTTGCATTCAGGGAATCTGATACATGGGGCTGACTTTTACTTACAATATGTAAAGTTGTCAAAGCCATACTACCTCCTTTGTCTTCTCCTACCAAAAACTCCCCATCTATTTTTTATAGCTCTATTAAATCTTAGTAATTGATACGCCTTATCAGCAGACAGCAAGCCCTTCCAAATGTATTATTTGTTGACCAAGCAATTTCTATTTTAATACGTGTTCATATGATTTTTACCATATGAAGTAGCTAGGGAACAACTTTTCATGGAAAGAGCATCCACAGCTCTGTGACAGGAAGGGGAAGAAAGCCACTTCAGATGACCTTCAGTCTGAAATTGACATTGAACCAGGAGACTGGACAGTGACCGTGAAAGAAATGCTTGTGTGATCAGTAGAAGTGATGTTCTACTGCCAAGTGAGGTTACCTCCCTAAGAAGAACTTTTGCATGTCTAGAAGTGTGTGAGGAGGACCAAAGATGACTTCCAAGGGCATCTGTCATAGAGCTTAAACATTTGACAGTGTTTCCAAGGATGTTAGAGTGCTGAGGAGAAGGTTACCCTTTCTCAGTCTGTTTTCCCTGAATTGGGGAATAGTTCCCTCCTCTTTTTGACTATAACTTCCAGAATCATTCAGCTTTGGTCAAGCTGTCTAGGGTTTCTGGAAGATGTAATCCAAACATTTTTAATGTTTCCAAACCATGGGAATATTAGCAGTGGGATTTGTAAACCAATCTGCTGTACAAATGGGGCAGGGAATATGGTGTGGATAGGAGCTATTATTTTTCTTTTGTTTTTGTTTTATATAATTCTGAAGAATTTGGGGTTAGAGAAAAAAGCTGTAGGCAAGAAAGTGTCAGTAGCAGACAGGAACACAAATGAGTTCTCATAGAGAAAAGGCAGAAAGTAGAAGACAGAGGACTATGTCACATAAAGAGAGATGGGTGAGATTAACAGGACAGATGATTGAAGGAAACAGAAATGAGCAATCAGACAGATGCAAGGAGAAATAGAAGAGAACGGCCAAGGAATGTGTGGAAAGAGGAGGCACAACTGACAAACTTGATAGATGCCGGTCAGGAAAAATATTGTAAGGTGACCTCTAGATTCAACTAGAAGAAGGCTGTTGGAAATGCTTCAAGCAGCTCTGTTAGCAGTAAAAACCAAAATGGTAAAAATTAGAATAATTAAGCCATGCTATGGCATCCTTTTTTGACTCATCTCATGTTCAATCTTTCTCATTTCTTATTGCCTACCACTTTCTCCAAACAATTTTTTAAATAAATAAAATAAAATTTGAATAAGAAATTATTCTCAGCTTGAGAAGTTACTATGAGCAGAATAAATTGAGGTTTCTTAGGAAAACTTTCCACATTAACAGTAGGGAAAAAAGTGATGACAAGTTTTCCTGATAGTCTTGGGAAAGGATGTCAAGAAAGTCTTGGAAGTGAATCAGCAACAATGTTTCCTTAGAAGCTCTTATATGTTAAGATAGTGTCTGTAAAATATTACGATTATATGTAACACAGGTGTGGCCAAACCTTTCAGGCCGAGGTGGAAGAATGTTCAACAGCTAAAAGCTTTCTACAGCTGGACTAACAAAGATGACAGGACAACAAAGGGGAAGTGCCATGATGGCAAATCTTGGCACTCCAGCTGTTCTTGGACTTCAGTTCCTGTATGCGCAGTAAACTTATTTGTATGTATTCGCAGAGACTTGGGTTTCTGGGAAATGAAGTTCAAGAACAACTAGAGTGCCAAGTTTCGCCTTCACTGATCTAGGGGGTTTGACAGTTTGGAGTTGTTCCTTTACAGTGTTCAATTATATAACATGATGTTTAAGATGGATTTCTTATCAAAGTGCAGTCTTCTGGATGATGCTGTACTGCAATACTCACACCAACCCTTACCTGCTTCAACAGTGCCAATGAATGCTGGGATTTACACTCCAGTATCATCTGGAGAGCTTTACTTTGCTCACCTCAGTCTGACTGTCTTTTTACAACAACAGATGGCAATTAGAAAAGACTGTCAGTGAGCTTGAAATGCCAAAGAATACCCCTCTCTCTCTCTTTATTTTCAGAAGCATCCTGGTACTGTTATGAAGTATTGGGATTTTAAAACGTAATCTCATAATGGGTTTTGCTCCAAATATTATTGGTATCAAGTTCACGCCTACATAAAGCATACTGTAAATGGCTAGCCAGGCAGAGGTAGATGCGGGGAAAGCAATTTCCTGTGCCTCACTCAGCGTGTAGCATTAATAATGCTGCTGGAGCACATGCCACTGAAAATATTGTCACCAAAGCAAATTTGGGCTTCAGCAGGTGGATGTTTTCTGTCACCTTTCATATGTTAGCTCTTTTGAGCTTTGCTTCTAATTTTGCAGAGCTTGTTTTCCTGGGCATTCTAGTCATGTAACCCTTCTTCAAGCCTTTGTGAAACTATGAAAGTACTGGAAGGAGGCCAAGAACAAGACAGCTATGCCAAAACTAAGCAGAGTGGGCTAACAGTAGCTATGATAATTCTTCATTGCAAGGCAAGATAAGTAGGATGGCTTTCAGGTTCTGTGTTGCATGTCTACTGTGCTGAATGTCAAGGAATGCACTGATATTCAGCCATTCAGTCATATGACACTATTCATTGTGGCTAGAAAAAGCAGTGCTAGGAAGGGGGAGGGGAAGCAGCAAAGACTTGAAGAAGTAAAAGGTGTTGGGAACAGTTTTGAGTTGAAAAACAGAAGCTCTAAGAGTTTGGCAGCCCTAAAGAGAAATTAAAATTGAGAATACCATTTCTTGATTTCAGAGTAATGGCTGAAGACTCAGAAAACTGCAATGCGTCTCCAAATCTCTATCTTGCTATGGTAATAGAGTAGACCATACTGTCAGTGACTCTATGCTGAGAGTCAGGCAGTGGTTAAATAACCACTGAGGACTAATGGCCTTGGGTGCCAAAGTCCATAGAGAAGGGTGATGGTCCCCAAGTAGATTAAATCCCACTTGAATCCATCTTGATGGAGGGCAGCAGCTTCATCAATCCTGGCCTGGGGCTGAGGAGGACTTTGCATGCCAAAAATGGCTCAGGAACAGAAAGTGACTCATGGAACTGGATAAGTGGTACGGGGGTCATGCTGTGATGTGGAAGGCAGATGAAAACCACTGCATTATATTCTCAGGACAGTCACCATGAGTGATGGTGATCACCATGAGGATCACCAATATTCAGATTCACATACAACAGAAGAAGAAGAAATCTCTAGATGAGGAGACAAATCTCTAGATGAGGGCAAGCATCTTGGGAGGAGAAGCAGAGCACCTGATTTTCTCCCATATGAGGTAGCTTCAAAATCTTGATATTTCTCTCTACTTTTATCTGGTGTAAGGTCTCATTGGCTCAACACAAATATATTTGTGTGGTTTGCCCTTGTACAACATGGACATTCCAGAAAGCAGGGAATTAAAGGAGTTGAAGTGGAGAAACAGATGGTGGGTTAGCTGTGCCAGTTGGAGAGGGCATATAGTTGAGCACTGCCATTGTGACTTGTGAGACTTCTTGTTGCATGAGCATATTCACACATTGTTTTGCAACTGTTGCAATTGTGTCACAAAGGACTACTCTTTTTAACATCACAAAGGCAAAATCCTGCTCTCATATTTTTGTAGTGAAATCTCAAAACTACAGTGTTGCAATATGTGTTGTGCAGCAGCTGTTCAGTGAGGTTAAAAAGAAAAGAATTGGGCAAAGTTTGTGGAAATTGAAGTACTGGAAACAAAACAAACAAAAAGCCAATAGAGCATATAGCTGTCAGGTCAACCCAAAGCTTGGAAAAGTAACTTTTGGACTGTAGTCATCTCTTGACCATACTGTCTAGAGCAATTTGGTATTTATAGCCCAAGGTTAAATTCAGTTGTTAGTCCAACTGGAATACACACGAATGAATGAATGAATGAATGAATGAGATGTGTTAAGTCAACGCTTATATCTCATTTATTCAGTATGGTTACTCTAGTTAAAATCTCAATACAGTAATACCTCGGATAACATTTACCTCAGATAACGCTAAAATCGCATAACATTAAGTAATCTGGGGAGGAGAATTGGATCGAATAACGTTAAGGTCCTATTGGATGGATCGGATAACAACCGCTAAAGCCTGTGCGGTTACAATGTATCTCTATGGACCTTTAACGTTATCCGATCCATCCCATAGGATTTTAACATGCATCGGATAACATTAAAAATCAGATAACACCAAGACTTGTGGAACCAAGTCTTAGCATTATCCGAGGTATTACTGTACTTCCAAACAGTACCAGGATGTTTTTGAAAATAAAGAGAGAGAGAGAGGTATTCTTTGGCATTACAAGCTCACTAACAGTGTTTTCTAATTGCCATCTGTTGTCGTAAAAAGACAGTCCTTAGACTGAGGTGAGCAAAGTAAAGCTCTCCAGATGATATAGATGATACATCAAAGCAGGTAAGGGTTGGTGGGAATAATGCAGTACAGCATCATCCGGAAGACTGCACTTTGCTTAGAAATCCATTTTACACATCATGTTATGTTATTGAACACTGTAAAGGAACAACTCCAAACTGTTAGACCCCTTAGATTAGTGATCGCAAACCTTGGCACTCCAAGTGTTCTTGAACTTCAATAACTTTTTCATCTTCATTTCTCAAAATAACAAATGGCAAACAACATACGGTACAGTATTCCGCTTAGAAAGCGGACATGGAGAGAAATCACACAACCCCATCTATGCAGAGAGCCATTTCTGCAGAGGTTCCAAGACAAATAGGTAGCATTTATTGTTAGTTTATTTTCAGATATTTATACTAATCATTTCCACTCACTGGAAGAAACTAAAGGGGCTGTTAACTCATTACTTCATGACTAAAAAGAAAAATAGGACACACAGTTTTGCATTAAAGGCATAACTGAAGATTTAGAAATATAGTAACTATTTTTACTGAAACAGAGATACATTTTAACAGGTGAGCTTTAATATCCTGTCCAGATTTTACCTATTAAGGAACAATTTTAAACCTCTGCTGTGCTTATATTTAAACAGAACTTAGGTCAGGTAGCCTTCAAACGGTGAATGCCTTCAAACAGAGGACTGTCTTAATTAAAAGAGGACACATATCCATCCTAAAGGGGAAGGTGACAGTGCTTTATTTTTTTTTGACATGTGGTTTAGTGTTGTGTCCTCAGGGATTGGGTAAATCAGAGCATGTTCCTCAATAGTGAAACTGTTCTTTAACACAAGTTAAGAAAGAATTTTGCATAAAAGATAAGCATGCTATCTTGGATGGGAGTATGATACAATGAACACGATAGGATTTGCTTCTCAACAGACACACACAGATTGTGCTGTAAACAACATAACTGCAGGAAATGTCCCAAAATTCTGTTTTTGTATTTTGGACTAAAAATGCAAAATGAAACAGATGATGAATTTGAATGAAAGAGATGAATAGAGGGAGATAAATGGTTGCCAAATAATTGTCTAAGAAAACACATTTTTGAGTGAGGACAATTGACTGGAAAATGGAGGGAAGGAAGCTGTTCCGGGCATGGAAAAGCACAGGAAAAAGACACAAACACAATTAAAAATAGAATATATTTTTCAGAGTGAGTTAACAGTAGGGTGAAAGACAAATGGAGGGATTTTTTCTTGAAAAGAAGAAGTTTGAAAAGAACCTGTTTCCTGCCTGCCATTCTCCATCTTGAATACAAAGCCTCAGATATACTGCTGCAGTGCAACATCAACCTCATTAATTATTAAGATGTGAAGAAACAACTTTTAAATAGCCAGTGACTCCTGAGACTGGAGTGCCCAAACTTTTCAAGCCACAGGTCGGTCATGCAGTTCCTCCCACCAGAAATGGAAGCAAAACGTGCCTTGCAATCTGTTTTGCAACAGGATGAGTTAGATTTTAAGCTGCCATTTTCTTGGCTTAAACCAGGAGTGCCCAAACTACTTTAAATTAACATGTCATTGGCAATGAAACCCCTGAATAAGCCCCAGAAGGCTGGACAAGCAGACCCCTGAGGCAAGTCCACTATGGTAGTTCTTCTTTCAGAGCATTCCAGGTTCCTTCTGACAATTCTTGGTTGGCATTCCTGCATTTCCCACTCTCCCCAGTATCAGGGCTGCCACCTTTTCTTTAGCCTACTTTCAGAGAGACCTTCATTTGCACCCACTCTCTAGACCAGGGGGTCCTGCTTAATCACAAAAGTCCATCCAGGTGGTAAGGTTTCTTCCTCTCCTCCTTAGGGCACCATGTCTCTTCACTGTCTTGCAGTGGATTCCCCCACACCTCTATCCCTTTTTCTACCTCCTGGTCTTTTGTCTCTACCAGTCCTATGTCTTCTGCCCTTTTCTGTTTGTGAATTTTCTCGCTTATCCCCAGTATTTCCTTACCCACCAAGTCAACTTGTGATCTGGAGGTCTGGAACTCTGGGCCAGTGTTTAAAAGGGGGAGGGATGGATTTCAACCCTCCTGGGATTTCAGCTCACAGTATGTTACTTCTTTCTTTTTAATGCATGATGTGTGCCTGCAAGCACACAAACAACAAAACATTAAATGGCCAATATAAAGTGAGGTGCTATACAGAGCTTCTTTTTCATGTGCCATATCTGTTCTGAATATTGGCTATCATCATGGCAATAGTCTTCCTGTTCTTAACTCCATGGAACAGTTCTTCTGAGGACATGCCACACCAGTCTCTCAGGTTCTTCAGCCATGAAGTCCATCTGTGTCCAGGGCCTTTCTTCCCAGGGATCTTCCCTTGCATAACGAGTTGGAGGATTCTCTACTTCATGCTGTTCCTCATGACATGCCCAAGGTATTGGAGCTTTCTTTGTCTAAGGGTCTTAAATGGTTTTTGTTCTTTATCCATCCAGCACAAGACAGTTGCATGGTCAGCCGATGATATCTTTAGGTACCATCTGTAGATCCACATTTCAGAAGCTTTGGTTTTCTTTTCAGATGCTTTAGTCAATGTCCAAGCTTTAGAAAGTATTTATTTACTGGTGGTCAGAGCACTTCTACTTACAACAAGACAACAACACATTCATGATTCTCCTCCCTCCTAGAGTCCTGCAAAATCCAAATGTTAGCAAGGAAAGAGGAAATCAGAGCAAGGTTGAACAAAGCAGAAAAAGGGACTCAGATATGTCATGAAAATGCCAGGAAAGGAATAACTGATTTGAAATAACTGGGTATTTCCGTCCCCTCCCTCCTTTGACTCATGGAGACTAGACTTTTCATAGCTCTCCTCTGAATTTAAAATAATTTGCAGTAAGCCACTGTTAGCCCTGGTTCTGCATCAGTGAAATAGAAATAATTGTGACTTGCCTAGTAGGCATGTTGTGTTAGCAAACTCACATGAATTACACACTTGATGTCTGTAAAATATTACTACTATTGTTGTGACCCTAATTAGGTTGTGGCCCTAACATATGTATGTTGTGGCCCTAATTAGTTTTGAAGACATCCCCCCCCCTCCTGATAGGCAAAAGTGTATGTACAGATTTGTTTTTCATCGGCACCCACTCTATACATGCATCTCCTTGCGAACATGTTTAATTCATTATATAACAGGATATTCCAGTATCCTCTTCTTCACCCCGGTGGACTGCCTTTCATCAATCTTACTCGGATATTTTGGCGCCTGTGTGTATAAACACAAGACTGAAAAATGCTTGCTGCCTAATCAGTGAGCTTTGCGATGAAGCAAGAAAATGACGTCTATTCATTGTGATAAATTTTTTTCTTACTTACTATTTTAGTAGGATACTTTGCTGCCAGTACAGTTCACAAAGGCTGGTGTATGATGGAAACTGTACCTGCCTAACTTTTCAAAACAAGTCCTTCCTGATAAATGTTATTTTGCTCTGTGGTTTTTCACCCTCCCTTTCAGTTCAAGACCTATACTATAGTGACTTTGTAGCATTACACTGTAGCCAATTGTGAATGATGTATGTAATCGTGTGGTGTGCCTGTTTTTAAAGAGATAAATTCTGCCACAAGCACAACAAGAAGGGGAGGCTAGTTCTTCCTTTGCTGAGCAAATAATCTGCATATTGTAGCAGAAGCAAATAATTTAGTGTCTAGATAAACTTTTGGAAAAGCCATTTCCCCTCCCTCCCCCCCCCCCCAAAAAAAAAGTTAATGGGATGTTTTGTACTTCAATGGATACCATTTAATAAGTTTGCTTTTGTAAACATTGGATCACTCTTCTGTCATGATAGATGGGATTTCTAGTCCATTATTTTTGTGGAGAACAATTCTTCCCCACTCACTGACCCAATACTGCCTAATTAAAAAAAGAGTCAATTTCTGACCTCTTTTAAAACATGTTTCTCAGGGGGGAGGTAAAATGGGAATCAATGCTCCAGACTTTTTTACTCTTTGGAGTGTAGGAGCAGAATACTCTCAAATTACACAGGAGTGTGTGTTTGACACAAGAGAGAAGATGGGAGGAAGCAATAAGTAGGAAGAAGTGTAGAACGCCTTATATTAAATCACAGTTTTTATATTCCCGCCCCAAAAAGAGACATCCTTTTAATCTACATAGTTCAATATTTAATACTGCAAAAACAATTTCGGGTAGGCAATGACCTCTTGCTTATCTGTAGGTAACAACTAGCATAATAACTACAAAGTGAAAGCAATAGAAAAAGGATTTTGTTTGCAGGTGTTTCTTATTAGTACCGTGCAGTAGCATTATGTATGTAGCTGCATACAGATCAACAAATGTTATTTAGTGTAATATTTTGTGGACTGTATTCCACTTCATCCAGAACAGTTAATATCAAATGAAATTTTTAAGCCTTCAAAGTTTCAGAGGACTCTTTCTTATTCTTCCTGCAGGAAACTTAAACTGCTACTCCTCCCTGTCCATTGTGTTAGAGAAGAGGTATTGAGATATGCATGTGTACTAACCTAAGCTTCCTTGAAACACTGAGAGGGAGGTGGTATGATCAGGCTATATATAATAATTATGTGCCACCCAGTCAATTGCAGCTGATGGCAATCCTTGCCAGGGTTTCCTAGTGTTCAGAAGTGGTTTACCATTCACTTCTTTGGAGGGGGTGGGATTGTGAGTCTGTATAGCTTGCTCGAGGTTGTGCAAGCTGTTTCCTTCACCACAACAGGAGGCACACTGGGAATCAAACTCCCAGTCTTTGGCTATGCAGCAAAATATCCAACAACATCAACAACTCGGGTTGTAATTACTCAGGTTGTGACTTCACTGTAGTCAAGAGCACCCCTGATATTTGGGCGAACAAGGGAAATTATTTTAGAAACATTTCCATCCCAAGAGTATAATAATTTCGTTTCAGAAATTATTCTGGGTTGAAAGGATTTTTGAGGGAGAAACTCCGCTCAGGGAATGCCCAAATGAGTCTCCTTTCATGTCCCCAAGAGCTGGGACAGAGAAGGGTGCTCAAGCCATCATGCAGTATCCGGGACTCGAGCTTCCAACTTGCCAGCCTTCCAGCTAACAAGACGAGCTTCTTAACCACTGAGCCACCGCAGACCATCCCAACAGCAAAATTATAGCAAATTGCTAACTATTTGTTCTCTTTCATGATATATTAAACATGTGGCCTGAGGTGTCTGCCTTGTTGTGCCTTCTTAGCAGGGCCAATCCTGAATTCCTGTGACCAGTGGCTTATACCAAGCCACTTTGAGAAATGTCTGCAGTTGTTAAAATCACTGCTGAATGTGTCTATGCACAGCAGGTTCCACATAATTCCCTGGATAAGAGAAAAGCAGAAATAAATGGCAACAGAAAATTTTCCTTGATAGCTCAGCATTGCTTCAAAGGCTGGAAGTGTTACTCTTTGTGCACTGAAAGGCCCCTGTCTGTTAGACAATGTGACAAACATTGGTCCAAAAAAAGAAGGAAGATTTCAAAGCTTTATAAGCTTAGAAGCTTTCTGAAAATGAAAGAAAGACCTTGGAAGAAGAGATTTGAAACAGAATTGGAGGAAAAGAAGCTTGTCATTTAAAACATGATTTTCAGCACTGGCTGTGAAGCCATTCATAGGCATTTCCATTTCCCTCTCCTTTGCCCTCACTGTCCCCAGCCTTAGTTGCCCTTCGTATTAGCTAAGCCTATTGGGTGTGGTGACGCATGAGATTTTTGTCATAATGATGCTATGCCTGATAACATCAATAACATTGGATTAGGTAGTAATGGAGGTAAATAAGGTGAAGGGCAATGAGGGTGTAGAGGAATTGAGTAGCTTCTTTACTTCAAGAACATAAGCAGGATCAAAAGAATGTCAATGTTTGGCAACCCAAATGTAGATTATGGTCAGTAATTTGATCCAAAATGCTCATTTTTATACAGTTTATGACCCGAAAGGGATTGTTAAAGTAGCATGGAAAAGTTAATCATCATGGTGATTATTTATGGATAAATATGTGTGCAGAAATCTTAAGAGCTCCTGCCTGCAAGCTCTCAGACACAGAAAAAAAAGAGAAATTGAAAAATGGTAAAAAATAAATAAATTGGAGCTATTGGGGAGGTACAGATTTTAAAAAGCCTTTGGGGACATTTCTCCCATTCCTTATGATTTCCTTATGATTTTTCCATTTTGCCATCTTCCTCTCTCAGCTTGTTTCTGTATTGCTGCATATTTATATGTTGTATCATGTTTTGTGATGTTTTAATGTGTTGTATTTATTTATAAGGGATTTGGTTGTTCACTGCCCTGTGTGGCTTTTTTTGACCAGAATGAGGGTATAAAAATTAAAGGAAATGTTCTATCAGAAGAGAAACCGTATACCCCATTGAAGCATTAAGGCTGAAAACAGTTTTTAATTTTAACTTGTGGATAAGTTATGTACAGTAATTGCATTGATGACATGGGATGCAAGAGGCCTGGCTCTCCAAGTCCTCACTTCACAAGGACTTCTGTGGGCATGTTTAAGGTCTGCTTTACTATTGATGGAGTTGGAAGGTAGGACTAGAGCTTACATACATGTCTCCTTCCTCTGCCCCCCCCCCCAAGCCGTATATGCTTTCAGGTTTCACATTTGAATAACGTTAAGGAAGGTGTATGCATTTCTATGTGAATCTAATGCCCAGGATCCAAAGTGGCTTGGAAGTGTGAGGGATCTTTCAGGCTTGAGGGGCCAAAATGTGGGAAAAGCTACAACTTTCAAAGTTATACAGGGACTGTGAGTTGTGGTTCAGTGGTTAAGATGCGGAAGTTGATGACTGGAAGATCAGCAGGTCAGCAGTTTGAGACCCGAGTACACAACAGAGGTAGCTCTAGTCTGTGTCCCAGCTTCTGCCAACCTAGCAGTTTGAAAGCAAGAAATTGTAAGTAGATAAATAGGTACTGCTTTGGGGGGAAGGTAACAGCATTCTGTGCACTCTGGCATCTAGTCATGCCTGTCACATGACCATGGAACTGTCTGCACATGCAGACAGCACTGGCTCTTTGGCTGTAAATTGAGATGAGCACCCCACCCTAGAGTCGGATACGACTGGCTTTCGAGCAAGGGAGACCTTTACGTTTACCTTCAAAGTTATACTCCAAACCTGACCATGCTAGCTGGGGGAATCTTGGAGATACAGTCCAAAACTGAGCTTTCTGGTCTCTGCAGAAACACTTCAGTACCACACACTGATTCTCTTTGAAGCTGAGAAGAGTTTGAAAAGCAGTTTGTTATGCTTAAAGATCTTCAGCAGGGAATAGGGGAAAAGTTGGACATGCTTGACATTGAAAGTCTCACATCGTTCTTTTAAATTAACAGTTCAGCAATTCAAAAGTAGCTTTTAAAAAACACACTGTATGCTGCATATCAAGAAATACTGACATATACTAAAGAAAGAAAAAAATGGTCCTGCCAGACTGGGCTATTGACTTAGTATACCAAATTTTAATGGACCTTTTTAAAAAAGTCACAAGACTGGTAAGAAATCCTCTGAGATGGTGCCAGCATTCCTGAAGTATAGTTTACTCAGCAAAAAATGGAAATAATAGGAAGAAAAGCATTGGAATGTCCTTGAGCTGTTTGGTCGTGGTCATACCACTATGATTAATGCTAAGCATTAGCAAGCTGAGCTTTGCAAATGCCTGTACCATAATAGCCAATCCATCATCACCAGAAGAACATGAGACCTGTTCTGGACTTATTATTATTAGAAGACATATTCCTACTTGAGAGTAAGCTCTCGATATGTTAAAAAATGCCTTACAGAATTCTTGCTTTCCATTGGAGAAAGTGACAATAGAGGAGGAAGTAGATGTTTCCCTCTAAGTATTGTGACTCTACCCATGCGAGGAACAATTGAACAATGCTGTGTACACACGGGCATTTCCTCTGTCATGTACACAAACACACACACACACACACACACAGAGTAGTGGGCAGCAAAAATTTTTGCTACCACACCATGGGACAGAGCCTAGTTATCGTGGGCGATCTAGTCATGCCTGCCATAACCATGTATACATTTGCAAACACAGGCAGCACTGACTCTTTGGTTGTAAATGGAGATGAGCATTGCACTCTAGAGTTGGATATGACTGGCTTTAGAGCAGTGGAGACCTTGAACCACTTGCAGTGACAAAACCTGACGTCAAATTTAAATACCAATCAGGGATCTTCTGTTATTAGGTTAAGGTTGCCCTTCCTTGAAAGCCAGTTGTTACCAAAAGCCAGTCGTTACCAACTCTAGGGTTCAGTGCTCATCTCTGTTTATAGTCAAAGAGCCAGTGGACTTGATCCACAAAAGTTCACATTAGAAACACAGCAGTTAGTCTTTAAGGTGCCACAACGTTTTTGTCTTTTTGTTTTGTTTACTCTCTGATATGCTTGCACAGAATAAAACTTTTTAAATGGTAGCTGTGTTAGTCTGGGCATGGCAGGGAGTTGGGCGTGGTCACCCAATTTCGCTCCCCCTGCCCGAAGGCCACCAAATTTAACTGCCACCCTGCCCAGAGGCCACCCAATTTTGCTACCCCACCACCAAAGGCCAACCAATTTTGCCAACCCCCTGCCCGAAGGCCACCCAATTTTCCTACCCTGCCCCCCCCGGGGGTTGCAAACCTGTGTGTGCGCACACACACACACAGGTAGCCAATCAACTATTCTCCTTCCATCTGTCTGTCTGACAGACACCTAAGCTCACACATCTTGTGTCTTTGCTAAGAAACTAGGTGGGACTGTGTTTTTATTTTAACATGTGAATAAGTTATGAAAATGGTACAAGATCTAGTGCATATTTATAATTTTTAGTGGTGCTCAAGAAAAAAGCAATTTCTAGCCAAATTATGCAGATTGTCAAATACAGTGGAACCTCATATAACAAATGCCCCCTATAGCGAAAAATTTGCATAATGAATAGGTTTTTTTAAAAAAAAAATGGCACCCCGTATAACTATTTTTCCTATGGGAAAAATCATACAACAAATAGTCAGTGGGAAAAACTGCTTTGTGAAAAAATTCATTGTACTATTTTTTTTCCATAGGAAAAAATCATACAACGGAAAAAATTGCATAGCAAACAGACCCATTTTTTTGTTGTTCAGTCGCACTGTCAATTCCGACCCTTTGCATCCCCATGGACCACGGTTTGCCAGGCACTTCTGTCCTCCACCATCCTCCTCAACTCGCTCAGCTCTGTGCCCATTGTATCTACAATACCATCTAGCCATCTCATTTTTGGCCGCCCCTTTTTCTTTTGCCATCCACCTTTCCCAAGATCAAGAATCTTCTCTTCTCATTTGATGTCCAAAGTACTTTAGCTTCATCTTTATGATTTGACCTTCTAAGGAGCAGTCAGGGTTGATTTCTTCTACAATTGACCTATTTGTTCTCACTGTCCAGGGGACTCTCAAAACTCTCCTCCAGCACCACATCTCAAAGGCATATATTCTTCTGCGCTCAGTTTTCCTAATGGTCCAGCTCTCACAACCATACATTGCCACCGGGAATACCATTGCTTTGACTATACGAATTTTTGTTTACAATTAGATGTCTCTACTTTTCACTATGCTCCCCAGGTTTATCATCGCTTGCCTCCCAAGAATCAGTCGCCTTTTGATTTCATGGCTGCACTCACCATCTGCAGTGAGCTTTGATCCTAAGAAAGTAAAGTCTGTCACTGCTTCTACTTCTCCCCATCTATTTTCCATGGACTGATAGAGCCTGTGGCCATTATCTTGGTTTTCTTTATATTGCGTCTCAAGCCAACTTTTTCGCTTTCTTCTTTCAGTCTAATCAGGAGCTTCTTTAGGTCTTCCTCACTTTCTGCCATTAGGGTGGTATCATCTGCATATCTCAAATTGTTGATGTTTCTCCCAGCAGTTTTGATCCAAATTGTGATTCCTCCATTCCTGCATTGCACATTATGTGCTCTGTGTATAAGTTGAATAAGCAGGGTGACAAAATGCAGCCTTATAGGTATGCACAATAAATATTCATTTGGTATATTTGCCTTGAAGTCAACATTGGACAATTTGTTGAATACATCAGAAATTTTAATGAGCAGTGAGGGTTTGACCATGAACAGGTAAAGGTCTTTCCTGACCAGGTGTGTGTGTGTGTGTGTGTGTGTGTGTGTGTGTGTGTGTGTGTGTGTGTGTGTGTGTGTGTGTGTGTGTGTGTGTGTGTGTGTGTGTGTTATTATTTGCAGTTTGCTACTCAATATCAACATGATTCCTTACATTCTTATTCCTGCCTCACCTGTTCAAAGAATGCTTCAGTAGGGTGTGTGTGTGTGTGTGTGTGTGTGTGTGTGATATTATTTGCAGTTTGCTACTCAATATCAACATGATTCCTTACATTCTTATTCCTGCCTCACCTGTTCAAAGAATGCTTCAGTAGGACCATGTTCTGTTCACTGTACTGTCTTTGAAATTCTACATATTATCCTGTATCTATATAACTGTTTTCAACTCCCAGTAATACTGGAGCAGCTGCTCAGACTGCTCTGCAGTCTGTTTGCCTACAATGCCTAATCTGACCTCTGAGTCTAGAAATAAATAGTTCATACAGATGGGGTTAGTCCCTGTTCCTCCAGGCATTGAGTTATCATGCAGTCTTTGGGGTGTTTTCTTCTTTGTGGTGTTAAGGTACAGGGTGATGTTAGTTGTAATAATTCTGGATGCAATCTCATGTTGCTTTTAATGAGGTTTTTAAAGAGGTGGTAGGTGGTTTATCATACAGCTTGACATAATCAACTGGCAAGAGTTACAAAGCCCTAGTTCAATAGAAATCAATTAAGAATATAATTCTAAATGTCCTTATGAGGGCTTCATTGAGTTAGGTGGGACTTACAATGGAGTTAGAAGCACTGAAGACTGTGCTGCAAGCAGTTCCGGAATTTTTAGACTTGAGTCTAGTAATAGAAGGTGTATTTAATATAAATGTTCAAACTGCTTTTATTGATTGGGGATGGTATACTTTAAATCACCACGTGACTGCACTTGGGCCCATTGTGCCATCGGGAGCAAGGCAGGGAGTGGAGCATCAGCTCCATGGTTTGTGAGCCTAGAGGGGAGGAATTCCACCTGACGTTTAAAATTGTGAGCTTTTTTACAAGCTGAAGCATCAACCATTGAGTCTGAAAAATCTTTATGTATGCCCTATATGCTTTAATGGAGGTTATTTAAAAAGAGATTGAACCTTTGTGGGAATGGCTGGTTAAGATATCTCTGAGAAGTGTTAAGTCTAAAAAAAGGGGGGGAGGGGGAATCTCCAAATCTGATAAGAAGCAAGTATAGTATACAAACAAATCAGTGTGCCTGTTACTGTTTTAACATCCAGTTCAGTTAAATGGAGGGACCCAATGTTTATGCCAGATTTTTTTGGGGGAGGGAAGTATTCTGAGAGATTTCAACCAGTGACTGGGCAGAGAGAATTCCAAAACAAAACTGCCAGCTGAGCTGTGCCATATTTACCACAAATGCCCCACTAAATATTACATATCAATGGAACAATGGCAAAAATATATAATTGTTGACTGCAACTCGTATTCGAGAATGTGTTTTTTTCCTGAAGCAGGAAAAATGTCATTGCCATGAATTTGTTTAAGGTGGATCCCAGCTTGCCATGAAGTGACCTCCGTATGATCACTGAGCCATCCCCTGTGGCACACACAAAATGAGACATGCAGGATTCAACACCTGGACTGCAGTGGACTGCTGCAGCCTTGAAGATATTATCGAGGCGTGCCTTCACAGCCAGTCCATCTGGCATGGCCTCTTTCGCCTCCATGGCCATTGGGAATAAAAGTTCCTCCTCCACTTATTTTGCTTTTGGGCCCAATATGATGGTTTCCAGTGGCATTCCCTCCACTGACCAGGGCCCATCACCCCACCTAAAGGGGCTCATAGCCATTGGCCCCTTTAGGGAGTCAAGTTAGTTAACCGCCATCTGACATTCGGCATTGAGTCACTGACCGTACGGTCTACTCCATTACCATAGCAGGATGTCCAGCCAGACAAAATATAATATACAGTAATACCTCATATAACATTAGTATCGAATAACACTAAAATCGCATAACATTAAGGAATCTGGGGGGAAGAATTGCATCAGATAACATTAAGATCCTATGGGATGCTTCAGATAACAACCGCTAAAGCCTGTGTGGTTACAATTTATCTCTATGGATCCCATAGGATTTTAACATGCATCAGATAACACTAAAAATCATATAACACCAAGACTTGTGGAACCAGGTTTTAGTGTTATATGAGGTTTTACTGTAATAGATATAAAAGTGAATATCTGACTTTTAAAATATCAGCCATCCCATTTCATTTCAGTGAAACTATACTTTTTAAATCTGAAGTTACCATCTCATTGGATTATTGTTAGTTTCAGTCTTCAGGTCTATTCAGCCTTACTACATCTAAAAATTTCTCTGAATAGAAATTAAGGGCTTGTGCCATGTACTGACGCTCTTAATGACAACTTAGTCCATTATCTCTTATTACTGAGATTTTAGTGCATTTTATTCATCACACAATGTCGCTTGAACAGAAAGGGACAAATTGTTTCATTCGGGCTTCCTAGTGACAAGAAGTCTTTACAATTTATTATTGGAATATTGACATTATCTCATACATGCTTTTGGAGACAGTGTATTTTTGCTATCTGTCAGCAACCATGGAAACTTGTCTCCCACCCTTCACCATTTCCTCCAGCCTGGGAAGGATGCTCAGATAGTGAAAAGAAAACCAGGAGGACCGGAGAGTGTGGTTTCCTTGGCAACAGTTGCAGCAAGGCAGTCAGAGGTGGCCTTCATCTTATCATTTGTTAAACTAAATGTATCTATACAACAAGAAACAAATCTCACTCTAGTATAGGCCTGCAGGTTGCATCATCCCTCCCTCCTAGCAACGAATAAAGTTTGATGATGTTTTCATAACTGATTTTCCATATTTCCTCTCCAAGTTATTTTTATTAAATTAAATTAAATCATACCACAGTCTTAAATACTCTTACCAGGGTGTAAGCCAGAATGCAGTGGGACTTTCATCTGAGTAAGGGTTGTCCTGTAAAAGTGTAACACAGCAGGTGACAGAGAAAAATGGAAAAATATGTTACTTCTACAGCAAGAGGTAATAACCTATTGAGATATTAATTATATTTCAACTCAGGTTAATTATTAGTGCCATAAATACTGCTGAATATAGGGTAAATACATATTGGGGGAAGATTATTGCTCACAGTGCTATTGCCTGTGCTCATACTATAAGGCAAACAACATAAATCTCAGCAGTGAATAATATAAGGGGGTGTGGTGGCTCAGTGGTTAAGAAGCTTGCCTTATTAGCAGGAAGGCTGGCAAGTCAGCAGTTCAAGACTCGGGTACTACATGACGGAGTAAGAACCTGTCTCTGTCCCAGCTCTTGGGGACATGAAATGAGCCTCATTTGGGTGTTCCCTGAGTGGAGGGTTTTCCGCAAAAACCCTTTCAACCCAGAATAATATAATTTTTATTATATTACTATACTGAATAATTTGTTGCTACTGAAGAAGTCATTGGGTACTGATTAATAAAAAATGCAGACAGATAGACTGGTCTAAATCAGAGCAAATCTTTTGTAAAGTTAATGGTTTTTAATTGCTCACTCCATACATGTTCAAATACCTTGCTCTGTTACAGGGATTCTTGCAACAATTAACTGGTTCTGCTTTGGTTTTTTAACTGCAACTGGATCAGTTAATTGTTGTCAGCTAATTTGTTGCCAAAGCTTTTCAAATGGCACTGAATTTTGGGTAAAAAAGCACTAAAATGTGAAAATTATAAGTGCAGATAAAACTTCAGTATTTTTCATTTTTATCTGAAACAACAAAATAAGCAAAGTCATACTCCCTGCAAGAAACCCTGACATTGTAATAAAATTATTAGTGAAAAACATGAGCATTTTTTAAAAATTCTACTTTCATACTAGATTTTCTAAGTTTCAAGAAGAAGCAATTGCATATTTTCTAGGCACAATTTTAAGGACACCTATTCTCTCAGTCTTTTGGCAGTAAAAGTTATTAATGCTTCTTTCTAGTGGTTAATGAATTAAGGAAAAGCAGAATAAATTTCCCCTATAAATCATCGTTGTTGTTGGCTGCAACTCCTACCTGAGAATGCATTATTTCCTGAAGCAGGAAAAATGCCATTGGTGTGAATTGGTTTAAGGTGGATCTCAGCTTGCCATGAAGTGACCCACACACTATGATCATCTCCTGCATCACATATGAAATGAGACATGCAGGATTTAACACCGGGACTGCAATGGACTGCTGCAGCCTTGAGGATATGGACAAGGTGCGCCTTCACAGCCAGTCCATTTGGCATGACCTCTTCCATGACTGTTGGGAAGACAGCCATTGATATTTCATGCACAGGTTTCAGGTGCATCTGTGCATTAAATCTGTTTTACTTTTCTGCTACAGTAATTGAGTAGACTGTACAGCCAACGACTCAACACTGAGTGTTGGGCGATGGTAAATAACCTGACTCCCTAAAGAGGCCAATGGCTAGAGGTAGATGAGTCCCTTTAGGTGGGACTCATCCACAGTTTTACACAGTCACAAAATTTGAGATAGAACTTTTACAAAATGTACTTTAGGTGGTATTTGGATCCAGTGAAATTATCAAGGATGTACAGAGTGGTTACAAATATATGCTGGAAATGTAAAAAGAAATTAGGGTCATTCTATCACATGTGGTGAACATGTGGAAAGCAGGATTTTGACTCCAATTTTAAAAAACCCACAAAAACTAAACCTGAAATACCGAAGGATCCCAAAACTTTCTTTTGGGGATCTTGATTAAATCACTAAGGAAAAAATATGGGGAAATAATATTATACATGATAACAACAGCAAGACTTTTATGTCCTCAGAGATGGAAAAAAGAAGAAATACTTGGTATGAATGAATGGTTAGTTAAAGTAATAGAAGTGGCAAAAATGGCAAAATTATCAACAACTTTGAAAGATCAAACTGTAGAGAAATTCAAAGAGGAATGATCACCTGTCATAAACTATATATAAAGAAAAGAATCAAGAGTGTATTAAGGGTTTTGAGGTATAGGGCAATCATTGAGAAGACGGATCTAAGAACTATATACACTAATAGTGGATCAAATAATTACATGAAGAAATATACAGGTACAAAGAAAGGAAAATATTAATGAAATAGTAATAATAATTGTATTAATTATATTAATAGAAATAGTCCAAGTAACTGAGTAAAGACAAAAAAACCTATTAGTAATGGTTAAGAGTAATAACAAAAGATAAAGAGTAATGAGTAATGACAGTTATTAGAAATTATTGATAGAATGTAGGGAAAGAATGAAGATGCGAGTATATATTTAAAGAAAGATAAGCTATTACCAGAGGGATTGGAAACCATCAATATATATGTTTTGTGTTTGAGGGTGTATTTTGGGGTGGTTTTTTTTTAAAACTCTAATTATTTTCTTGGTGTGTGTGTGTGTGTGTGTGTGTGTGTGTGTGTGTGTGTGTGTGTGTGTGTGTGTGTGTGTGTGTGTGTGTGTGTGTGTGTGTGTGTGAAAAGAGAGTAGAACAGGAGTGTTTCTGTTGTAGTAGTCATTTTCATTGTCTGCTGCTTTTAAAGGTATAAATGTGGATACTGTATTGGTAAAAAGTTACTCCAGGTCAGTATGAAAATAGTATAGTTATTTATGTGCCATCATGTCAAAACTAACTCATAGAGACCATAATACAGCTTTTAAGGTAATGCAATATATTACCCATTCCACTCCCCCAGAGACTTTTCTTGGCCAAGTGGGCATTCAAAGCCTGGTCTCCAGAGTCCCAGTCCATCACTCTATTTACTACACCACAGTGGCTACATACATGTGGGTAGAAAATTTTAAAATTAAAAATTAAAGTCTGTGGCTGATGACATTATCAGCTTTTACATGCGTTGAGTTGTATTACAGGATCCTGATCAGTGTGTTAGAGCAGGAGACTCCAGTTTCAATCTCCATCAGGCATGGAAACTCACTGGGAGGGGTTAGCAACCAGATAGGCAAGGTGACAATCCTTGAACATGTATATCTTGAAAAGCTCGTTAAGTCACTGTAAACAGCTCACTTAAGCAACTAAAAGAGAAAAACAGAGAATACTGTACAACAGTACAGGAGTTGTTCCAAGCATGTTATGTATATGCTTCCATGCCATGGTATTATAAGATAGCCAAGCTACTAATATACGTATTTCTATTTAAACATGGTACTTCTGTGGGGTAAAAATGGCCATAATATTTTCTTCTCATAAAAGCACATTCTCTTAAAGGAAGTAAGTGAATTCAATAATCTGGCCAATGTGCCTTGAGAAGGAACAAACTACAGTCAGATTTTCATTTGACTCCGAGTCTGAACTCACCCTGACATTAAACAATTATAAGCATAGGCACATTCACTGTCAGAATAATCCACGAGGAAGCTGACTTCGGAGTTGCCTTTGGCATTCTCAGAGTGATGACTCCAATTTATATCAAATGTTGATAATAGGTGCTGTCAGCTGTTTGATTCTCCTGAGCTCTGCAAGGAGTGCTTCTTTAAAAACTATCCCAACAATAAGAGTACAGTACATTTAAAACACTGACAAGAATGGATGTCAAATGTAATTCTTATGTTAGAAACCTCTATCTTCCACTCTATATTGCTGCATAAAATATTAGACCATTTAAATATTGTTAAAGGGTGATGTTTTGAGTCTTAGGAGATTCGTTAAGCTGGCTGGGCACTGCAAGGCTTAATTAAGGTGATGGGGAAAAGTCCTATACAGTACAGTATCCTGAAATTTATGCTGGTTACTTGCTGAAACTACAGTTCAATGTAGATTAAGAAAAGAAGATCTTTTCAAATGATGTTTTTAGATCCTATTTTATTTAATTTTTTAACTATACCTATCCCCCCTATTTTTTTAATTTTTAGTAGAAATATTTTCCTCCTCCCATCTTATCTTTCTCTCCTCTTAGTTTAGCATTAAAGAAGAAATAAAACAAAATAAGAATGAATTAATATTAAGTACTTATTTTTTTTTAGTTATACCGATGTTTAAGATGAACACCTCATAATTACACCTGATTGATGTATAAACATACATTAATCTACCGTATATGCTGGGGTATAAGATGACTTTTTACCCCTGAAAAACAATCCTCCAAGTGAGGGGAACGTCTTGTACACCGGGTGCACTTCAGTTGAATAAAATACAGTAATACCTCAGTTAACGTTTACCTCGGATAACGTTAACCTTGGATAATGTTTACCTCACATACCGTTAAGCAATCTGGGGAGGATAATTGCATCAACTAACGTTAATGTTCTATGGGATGGATTGGATAACAACTTTTAATATCAGATGACGAACAGGAGTTTGAAGGCTTTTAAAGGGAAACTGTCACGCCAGCAAACTTGCTAGGGACTTGCCTAGCACTTGCTCTCTCCCTCTATTTGTTATCTTCCTTCTATCATTGACAGTTCCAGTTTGGTTAACAGATTAGAAAACAAACAGCATGGCAGCTCCCATAGATTTATTGTTCCATTCAGCTTTAGTGAATTGTCTTTGGTGAATTACGTTTAATAAACTTGCGCTGTTTCATGTTTACTGTACTTGTTTGATAACATACAGCCTTGTGACAGTTTTCCTGCATGTCATAAGCATTTGAATATAAATTAACATGTTGAAATCAAATCTGATGTTCTTTTACGTTTGATTTGATGTGTGGAAGGTGTGCGGAAGAGGGGGTAGTCTTATACAGCGAGTATATAACAAACTCTATATTTTGAGTGGAAATGTTGGGGGATCGTCTTATACACCCAGTCGTCTTGTACGCCGGCAAATACGGTATTTAATTTTTGGGAGAGTACCTGAGCTATGTGACAAATGAAAAGAAGAAGTGTTTTCTTGTTTTTGATAAGTAAAGTGTCATCTTCAAAGGTTTAAAGACGTGTGATATCCTTCCTATTTTATTTATCAAGTTGCCTTTTCTGTTTGCTGAACTGCTCTGTGTGCATGATACCATATGGCATGCTAAAGATTGCTTAACAAGGCAGTGAAACAGAAACTTAGTGCAGAAACGACAACAGAGGGACAGTCAAAATTAAATGTATATTATTTTGGAAAGGCAAAGCAGAAATACCTGAGGATTTTTGTATCTTCAGCTTCAACTTATTCTTGCATGCTGATAATTATGATGACAATGATAGTACAGCAGTGGGAATGTTGGGTTAAATTGGCTACCAGTATTTGTATAAGGAGAAACTCCCACCACTGTATAGGTTTATGATGGCTTATGGCCAAATAATAACAATTATTTACTTCCTTATACTCTCTGTCACTATGGCAACAATATTTGAGTTGACTAAACATGTTTTTGCTGCCTGAGCTAGAGAAACAAATGTCCCCTCACCTCAAACAAGGCACAATGCCTAGGACCAGTGAAATTATTTTGATACGTAAGGCACAGAACCCAGCAACTGGTTCTTATCTATCCATCTTCCACTGTGTGGAGTAGAAATGCCAGAAGAATCAATTAAAGGAGCAACAGTGTGATGTGGCCTGCCTGTATTTTGCACTCTTTACCAGCCAGCAAAGTTAAGCATGTCTTGAAGAGGTAAGAGGTTCTGTAAGCTCTGATCCACAGTCAAGTAGCAGCTTTATCAGTACCAAGCAAAATATCTTGGTCATGGACAAATTTTTGGGTTGTCTGTGACTTCTGGTGGTACAGAGGTTAAACTGTTGTACTGCAGCCAGAACATTGTGAGTTTGATTCTGACAGGACTCATGGTTGACTCATCCTTCCATCCTTCCGAGAATGCTCAAATGAATACCCAGCATGTTGGGGGCAAAATGATAATTACTCTGTGACCTGCCCAGAGAGTGCACTTTGTGCTATATAAGTATACAGTAATTGCTACTGCTATTCTGATTTGGCTAAGGCAGGGGTGCCCAAACTATGGCCTGTGGGCTGGATCCAGCCCCTAATGCCAGTCCATTTGGCCCACGAATCCCTCATCACTCCTGGAAGCGTCTGTATGGGCGTGTTTTATTTCTGCTTCTGGGAGTGACGAGAGCTTCATGGGCCAGATGAATTAGCATCAGGGTACAGATCCGGCCTACGGGGCATAGTGACCAGCCCCCTGAATCATGTGACCGGCCTGTGTGCCAAAAAGTTTGGGCCTAGGCAGTGTAATACAAGTGAGAAATGGTGAATCAGAAAGATATGAACCATCCGTTGGACCATGAGTTTTAACCCAAAATGGAGCTTGTAGATTGAATAAATCACTGACGGGTGTAGTTTACACAGCCCTTTATGTGTGGGTGTAGGATTAGTGGCTGCTGTCTATTCCTGTAAATGTAAGACTTGCTGAAAACCTCAAAATTATCCATTGATTTAGGAGGTCACACTGGTTTTTAGCAGCTTCTATTACATTTAAATTTGGGGAAGCACCATTTGTTCTACATCTGGTTCAATAAAACTGGAGTGAGCAACTAGTTTCATATGAAATCTCCCGTCGGCCATTCATAATGTCCTTCTCTCAGCAGGTCAAGCAGATAAGCAAAATGAGGTTAGCACTACTCACATATAATCCTTGACATGCTATTTCACTGGACAACAAACCAAAACTAAATTTCATAGATCCATCTAGGTCCTGTTATGATCTATAATTTTGTGATTATCCAGAATCTGTATAAATGAAACTATATCTTAGACTTATGTTCCAATCTTGTACCCAGAAATGTCATGATGACTGGTACTATGTAGACAGGAAAGTGTTCAGGAACATCCAGAACATACCAAGAAGCATCATGTGTTTCACATACCGTAATTTAATTATATTTCTCTCTGAAAGTTCAAAAGGGGGGAAGAAGGATGCAGTCTTTTGATTATAAACCAAATAGAGAAGTATATACATTTTAGTTTTGGGCTATGAAGAAAATCTGGTCATTCTATGACACAAAATAGACTTTACTGTTTCACCTGTGGAGAGAGAGAGAGTAAAAGACCTCTTTGTAAAACAGGCTAACTGTTTTCCATGTTGGTTCAACCTTCCAGCGCTGTGGAGGACAGATAAAGAAGCATATTGTATCTCATGCTTATAAAGGCAATATTTCAAGTGCTTTCCAAGATTACAAGCAATTTCCAAGGCCACAATTAGTCTCCTTCACAAGAGATATTTTCTGTAGAAAAGTCTTCTATGTTCTTTGCACTATCGAGGAAATAGATGGGAGTTTTATTAGTAGCTAACGTTGATTCCAGAGTCTTCCCAATAGACTCATTTGTGTAGAAACAGCAAAGTATCCCTTGCACTTCTGTGGCATTTTCATTTATAAAGTAATTTTACAATTGTAATACCCAATGGGAGGATTCCTTGGCATTTTGTGTTAACGGTGCTTGTTTCATAGTCCTTTTGTGTTTCATTGAGCAGTCTTACTTGGTTTTGCATTCTCTATTGTCTTGCAAAAGCTGCTATAGATAGAGGGTATATGCCTCCATTTCTCCTGGCATTTGCTGTATGTGATTATATCAAAGTATTCTTCTTGTTCTTTATGAACTAATTACCCGTGCTGGGATATCTGTCCTGTCATCAATGGCTGTTTGGTGAATGTTCATAAAGGTGGTTGCGGATACAGTAGTTCATTGCTGCAAATTAGCAGCGAGTCATGTACAGAGATGTATTGTGGACTGAATAAAGGAGGTGCCTAACCCCATTATTTCAAGGTTATCCTCTGCCCTGGTCATGAACCATCTGTGGGCTTATAGAAGCTTTGTAGCTAACAGAATTATAAGCTTGTGTAGACATACAGTCTGGCCAGGTTACCCTGATAAAATAGACCATACTGCCAGTGACTCAACACTGAGTGTCAGGCAGCAGTTAACTAACCTGACAACTCTGAGGATGAACAGCCTTGGGTGCTGAAGTCCACTGCCAAGGGCGGTAGTCTTGAAGTGGGTTAAATCCCACTTGAATCCATCTTGATGGAGAGCAGCAACTTCATCAATACTGGCCTGGGGCTGAGGAGAGCTTTGCAAGCCGGAAGGGCTCATGACCAAAAAGTGACTCGCGGAACTGGATCAGTGGTGTGGGTGTCATGCTGTGATGCGGAAGGCAGATGAAAGGCCACTGGACTGTATTCTCAGGACAGTCTTCATGGCCAATCACCATGATGATTTCCTAGATTCGGATTCAGATATGGCAGAAGTAGGAGAAGGCATACAGTACCTGAAGATGTCTAGGTGTTTTCTGAACGGCCACCACTAGTAATAATGTAATTCTTACTGAGTATGTCTAAATTGCAGAGTTATAGGACTTTGATTCCACCTTAACTGCCATTGTTCCAGCCTGTGGAATCTTAAGGACTGTAGTTTGGTGAGTCAATTAGAATTCTTCATTTCAAATGAAAGGAGTGTACTTAGAGATCTCTAGCAAAGAATTCTGAGTACCAAACTGTAAATTCCAGATTCTTTAAGGATTAAGCTAGATTGCTAGAACAATGGAAGTGATATCAAAATTCTTTAATATGCAGTGTAGATAATATCACTCTCTGTACCTGTATGCATTTTACTTCTGATTTTACTGTTTATTATATAATTGCAACTATTTCCCAACTATACACTTGTGTGTGTAGAATGAACAAGAAGGCCAGTTTGCAGCTCCATGCCATGCATTTCTGTGTGCCTTCATGTGTCTAAACCAGTTCTTAGGAATCTTATGTTATAGTATATGTTAGTCTTTAGGATTCTTCTTTTGTGTCCTGATCAACCCCTGGACTGCCAACAGGAATCCACCTTCTTGACTTTGTCATTGGCCAAATTTAAGTTCTCATTGGTGCTTGTTTCTGGTAGGAATCGGCAGACTAGCAAATGAGCTGGATTCTGTATCTCTCCACATTCATATAGTATGTTGTTGTCCACCAGCAGTCCCCACTTGTGCATGTTGGTCTTACATTTAGGTGCTCCAACCCTCAGCCTATTCAGGGTCCTCCAAATGATGTAGAATTCCTCAGCCATAGCCCCCTTTAATGTTATTCTTTGTTCAGTGAGCTCCTTCCTCATCTTCTATTTTGATTTTGCTCTTGCGTACCCTCAAGCATGTTTGTTCTTGCCATAAAGCTTTTCCTGGATCTGAGCCAGCGGACTTAAGCACATATCCATTTAGAGGATGTCAACAGTCATTCTGTTGCTTACAGTAGTTCTCTTGGTCCACTTCTACTTCTCTCTTTATCTTGGGTGGAATGATACCAACAAGTGGATATGTTTTCTCAACTAGTCTAGGTTTGAGGCATCCTGTCACTATGCACTCTTTCATTAACATCAATGTTCACCTTTTTATGCATGGAGATGTACTCCATACTGGAACAGCGTACTCTGCCGCAGCTGCTGAGGGAGGCTTTAGTGCAGGGGTGCCCAAACTTTTTGGACTTTGGGCCAGTCATGTGGTTCAGCGGGCCAATCACATGGTTCTTCCCACTGGAAGCAAAAGTAAAACACACCCACACACACATGCACAAAACGCTGCTGTAAACGCACCCTTGGTTCTCATAAATGAGTTTATGACAGCTGTGGGTGCATTTATGGCAGTGTTCTGTGCATGCACGGGTGCATTCTACTTCTTCGAGTAGCAGTGCAGGCCAGATGAATTGGTGTTAGGGGCCAGATCTGGCCCACAGGCAATAGTTTGGGCACCCCGCTTTAGGGTTACAAGCCTCTTGGTTGTTGTCAGTAGCCTAATCCAGCTCCCCTTCTGGAAACTGAATCTTTTAGTTTTCAATTATATCAGGGAATCGTTCTTTGTTTCTGAGAATGTGTTGCAGCTTTCTTGCTCTCCTTTTCTTCACACTTCACCTTAGTGGATGAGTCTTTGTGAACCTATACAGTGAATCACTTACCCTAAAACAAAGAATCCTTTTGCAAACAAAAGAGATGAAAGGATGGCCAGGAGAAGGGAAATTGAGCTTGAAGAATCTGGTTTCCCTTGAGCCCAGTTCCCCCCCCCCCCATTTCTCCAATGAATTTTTCACACATCTCTATATGCTATAGCTCAAGCAGTAAACATAGTCTGTGGGTTCCACAGCAAATAACGTTTCTGTCTTCTATAAACATACTGAAATGTAGCTTTTTCCAGCTGGCATTCTTCAGCTGCATGATCATTCAGACAGCCCTGCCTTGCCTCTTGCAGCTGCTATGATTTTCTGTATAATTTTTTTATTATACCATGTTTCTGCCCTTACCAGTTGGATTCCTTTCATTCTGCTGTGCCATCCAATAAAGTGCAAGAATTTCAGCACAAAACCAGGAGAAACAGAGGAGAGGAACCCTGTACATGATCGCCATGACAAACATGACATAGACTGATGTGAAAAGTCAATTAATATAGACTGAGTATTTAAGGAAACAATACTCCCTTTGGATCCCCAAACTATTTTAGTCTAGCCAATATGGCCAAGATCCACTAAAGTTATGCTGTTGATAGAAGTGATTTTGCCAGAAAAACTGGGAGCAGGTGTTCTTCTGTTCTCGTGCACCAACCATGTGCACTTGAAAACCACTGTAGAGAACTAGGTCCCCACTGTTGAATTTTTGGCCATTGGTGAGAGCTAAAACCAGGAGGAAAGATGAAGAAAGTGCTCATGCTAATGGTTGGTTTGTAGTACAATGTTGAGTTTAGACTTGGATAAGTATATTTCTATACACACATAAATTTAAAGCCTCAAACAGCACTTCAGACAAGTTTGTTTCAGTTCCCAGAAATACAGAGTTAACTGCTCCAAAATATTGTGGCTAATGTAAAACCGAGTAATTGAAATTTTGTAGTAAAAAGTTTTGGCTTCTACCAAAGGCAAAAAAGTGCTTTGAATGGGAGCAGCTAAAGGAAAAATAACATGGCATATTAATATTTGCATTTTGACTGGCAGCCACGTTCACATTTACATTCTCTTCTCAATACACATTTGTTTATTTTTGCCTGGAAGAGGGAAAAATGATGTTAGTATGCCCTAGTAAATAAGAATTAGATCTCTTCTGGTGAGTAGCTAGCCACTATCTATAATTCAGCTCCCACTGTCATATATAGGGATGTTACAAAAAACCCTGGTCTAGAGGCATCTCCTTAGAATTCTTCCATCTGATTCCTGAATACTGTATTCTGAAAACTGTCATTTTGGCTGTCAGTATTCATTTGAAATCCCAGCTGAATTGCTGAGCATGGCAGAAACCAAGACATTAAGCTAAACTGTGTCAGGCCTGTCTCTGTTTGCAAGGCCAGTTCTTGATCTGAAGGAGCTATGACTACAAAGCCATTTTCAAGGATTTCCTCTCTGTTGACTGGTTCTGAGCAGCTGATTGAGCGCACTCAAAATAGTGCTTCACTCCAAGGAGATAAATCAGGGCATTATTTATTTATTCTACGGGAAATTTAAAGGGTAGTTAAAATTGTATTAGCACTGGCAGAACATTGGAGGTCCTAGGAGATGTGCCCAGTTCAAAATAACTTTCCAGCTTTGATTATGTAGTGCTTTTGATATGATGGCACCCCGAATAATGCCAAGATTTGGTACCTGCCTTTGTTTTATTCATTCACTTATTTATGAATAAACATTTCTTCCTCAAAGGTTGCAGAGAAGTCAGAGTGCTGCTCATCTTATTCCAAGGTACTTTTCTCAAGCACCAAATGGCGCAAAAGAGGAGGAGGTGACATTTTCCAAGTCATGTTAATAGAAGTCCAGAATGAGTACCATGACATAGCCATCTGTGGCCTTTTGCTAGTAAAGGTAAAACTGAGTTAGCTTGTTATAGCAAGTGTCTGGGCCTCAAGAGATTTTATTTTGCTTTATTTGTAAATGTCATGGTGTCTTTCTTGAGGCTTCCCAGTATATCAATCTTTTGAATGTTTCTGTTCAGTAGTAAGTCTATTCCAATCAGCCATCTTCTCAGAGTGCTGTACTACAATACCCATCATCCCCAGCAAGAATTCTGGCGCTGGAGATGTTAGACTGTGTAATATAATACAAAGCATGAGATAATTGTTATGAATTAGGTAATGCTTACATTGGCATCCAACTTCCCTCTTATTCCCTTCTAGTCCTTTTGAGCCAACCCAGGTAGTTTTTAATGTTTTGGACTGCTGTGCTGTCTTTAATGTTGTGAGCTGCCCAGAGTCATTTTGAGTTGGGCAGCTATACAAATTGGAAAAATAAAATAAAACAAATAGTAGATATAAAAAAGCGATCAGAAAGGGAGGAGAGGCAGAAAGCATCTTTGAGCTCTCTGCTTGATTTCATCCAAGCGGGCATTTTTATCTCACAGCAGGTGGCAGTAAACCATTTGATTATTTCTCAGATGCCCAGCACGCCTAGTTTATCAGGAAGGTGGCTGGAAGCGACCATGATACAATGATAAACTCTCCAGACTGTGATGGGGTGGCCTGTGAAAGAAGATTTTGTTGATGTATACAAATCTTTAAACATTGATGTAGCAGCAACACAGAAGACATCTCCCCACCCCTGAGGAAAGAAAAAACACTGCAAGGCAAATGAACCACTGACCTTAAGTATTTAGCAGGCCATGAACGATGTGTTTGAGTTGATTATAGCTTCTTGCATGCCCAGGGTATAAATATATGTTATTCGGGATGACATTATAATGCAGGCAGGGTAGCCAGATCAGATAGCATATATTTTTTTTAAAAAAGGAAGATATTGTTGCCTTTTGATCTGCTCAGATGAACTGGTGAATCTGTGGAATGAGATATTCCCAAGGATTAGCCATACAGCAGAAACTGAGCCTTTTGTCTTGTTGACATCTCTACAAGTGACTCTCAGGACGCATCCTGGAGCCAATAAGAGAATAAGGCCTCTTGCAATCAGCCAGCATCCAACGCCACTGCTTCTGGTTGGGCGTCGGGGAAGGCTTCAGCTGTAGCAGAATGGCACAAGCTGCATGTGGGCAGGTTTATTGGAGATCAGGGGATATTACAGAGCTCTGGTGATTCAGTGGTTAAACTGCTGTGCTGCAGCCAAAATGTTGTGAGTTCAATCCTGATTGGATCAAGGTTGCCTCAGCCATTTATCATTCCAAGGTCAATAAAATGAGTGCCCAGCATGCTGGGGACAAAATGCTAATTATCTGCAAACTGCAAAGAGAGTGCACTAAGCACGATGGGGTAGTATAAAAGTGTAATTGCTATTGTTATTATTTTGTTATAATACTTGATTACCAGTAGTTTTCTTTTTGCCCTTTCTGCTCCATTGATGGGTTCTTGTATAGCCCTCCTAGTTTCTGACACATCATTGACCCTCCTCTCTTCAGTAACAAGTGCATCCCTATTTTCTGGAATACCATCTCTCTTTCTCTCCAGCATCAAATTCTTTGTTGTTGTTGTTGTTGTTTAGTTGTAGCCACAATACTCCCATTCAAACAGTGATCAAACAATGTCCTTATATCCAAAAAAGGACAAAAAGGTGGAACTGGGGAACTAAAACTAGCCAACCTGGCACCAATTCCAGAGAAATTTCTGGAGCAGATTATAAAATGGTCACTCTGCAAGCACTTTGAAAACAATAGTAATACCTCATATAACATTAGTATCGAATAACACTAAAATCGCATAACATTAAGGAATCTGGGGGGAAGAATTGCATCAGATAACATTAAGATCCTATGGGATGCTTCAGATAACAACCGCTAAAGCCTGTGTGGTTACAATGTATCTCTATGGATCCCATAGGATTTTAACATGCATCAGATAACACTAAAAATCATATAACACCAAGACTTGTGGAACCAGGTTTTAGTGTTATATGAGGTTTTACTGTAATAATAACTTGAAGCAAGAAGAACAAACAAAAATGAGTCTTAAGAAAAGAACATGAGTCTAGGAGACACATCTGTAAGGTAACACAGATTGTAAGATTTGACAACAGCCTTTCTCAGTCAGCTAGAGACCAGCCCTGCGTGCTTTGGGGCAGAGATCTACTGAGGCTTAGACCATCAGTTTGGTTGAGGGGGAGATCGGGCATGCCTGTTCCCCCCCCTCCAAACCAGCGCTACAGGCGCTCTGCTTTGGGATTGGGGTGGGTGGTGGTGGAAGGCACCTCTAGCCACCCCAATCCCAAAGCAGAGAGCTTCGGGCAGGCTGTCTGCTTTAGAATCGGAGTGGGTGGGGTGTAAGGCACCTCCAGCCACCCTGATCCTAAAGCACGCAGCCCGAGGAGTACGGGGTCACATGCACGCAACCATGCGGTGTATCCCTGAACTCCCCCATAGCCCCAGCAATCTATTGCTGGGGCTGTGGGGAAGTTTGGGACCACCCCGCCTGGATGGCTAAGTGGCTTAGCCATCCAGGTGGGAGGAGGGGCTTCTGAAGAGAGGCTGGGAAAAGGATCCCAAGCCTTTCTTCAGAACTCCCCCCCCCCCCCCCGGATCACTAAGGCCCTTAGCAATCCAGATGGAGGTTTATGAAAAGAAACTTTTTCCCAGCTTTTTTTTTCAGACCCCCTCCCCCCCGGGCCCTGGCTTGCTGAGGGGCTTAGCCATCCAGGGAGGGGGTGTTTTGAAGAGAGGCTGGGAAAAGGGTTCATTTCCCCAACCCCAGTGTCGATGCCAGCGTGGGTTCAGCGCTCGGGTTGGGGGAAAGAACAGTGGTGCACACCCATTCTTTTCCCCAACCCCAGCGCTGATGCCAGTGTAGGTTCAGTGCTCGGGTTGGGGCGCCGATCACCCTTTGTTTGCGAAGGAAATGTGTGTTCCCTTTGCAAGCAAAAGGCGATCCCATGCTAGGTTCCCTCCCCAAGCAAACCAGATCGCCCCCCTGTTCCCTTTGGAACAGAGCTTTTTTAAAATATCGTGCCATCAATGCATCACACAATGTTAAAAACTGGATAATGTTATGATTTGTGGAACCAAGTCATAACGTTATCCGAGGTACTGTTGTCCAGTATTCAGTTTGCCAGTACTGTACTGTATTACGGAACAGCTTGTTAGTCACTTCACAGTACAGGTAATCACTGTTTAGACAGGGAAGCAGATTAAATATCATTTAGCTTTTCCTCCCATCCTCAGAAATCCGGACACAGCTTGCACCAGGTAGACCAGTATAGATAGGTCATTAGTGGAGCTTATTTGTGAGTAAATATACAGCATATAAGATTTCAATGTTAATTAGATTTCAATGTTAATCTGTAGGTTTACAACCTCTTTCTTTCCAGCTTTGTGCAAGCTTTTTATGTGAATACTCATGGGAGGAAATTAAAATTAGTCTACCCTGCCTGAGTGCTTGCTAATCTGTTCCAGATAGCATCTATCACTGTAAAGGTATAAATTTTCTCTGTTTTAATTATGAATCAACTCATCATAAAAAAATGTCAGTTTATATATCCATGTAATGAATGTGCTGCAGAAACCAGAGTGTACACATTTGTAAGCTAATTAGCTAAGTGCCTATACAAGGCAAAGAGTTTAAACAAAACCTGTTGTATTTAAAATTAACACCTTTTACATCCTTGTTCATCTCCGTGATTTAACTATGGCAAACCCTGAGGTAAAAATGCAGAGATAGTGACATGTAGGTTTATGTCGGTATTTTACTGATAGTCTTAGGGAAAAAGTACAGTATATAGCAGACTCCCCTCAACTTTTTGCAAATTCCAGCATCCCAGCAGCATGAAATTAACAGGATTCGTAGTTTCATACATCTGTCAGAAATCTAGTCTTGTAACTCATGCTTGTCTCATGCATGAAAATATTTTTTTTGGTTGCTCAAAACATGCTTTCATATACACAGTGGTGAGATTCAGCAGGTTCATACCAGTTCACCAGAACCAGTAGCAGAAATTATGGTTGGCCCTGCCCATCCAAGTTTTGAAATAAAGTAAAGTAAAACCCCAACTTACATATGCCTCGAGTTACATAAAATTCAACTTACATAATGATTTTGTGTTAAAACCATGTCCCGATTTACACAATTTCCTATGGGTTTGCTTCGAGTTACATAAATATCCTTTTTCCTATGGGTTTGCTTCAAGTTACATAAAAAACTGATTTAAGCAAAAGCCTATGGAACATACTTTTTTTTCCAAGTAGAGGTTTTACTGTAGTCTTAATTTGGGTGCAATGCAGGGCTTCACCCCTGGCCACACCCACCATACCATGCCCACAGAGTAGGTAGCAAAAAAAAGTGAATCCTGCATATACGGTACATGTGAATGTTCAGGCAAATGGTAGCTGGAGCCCATTGTATTGGGTATAAAGCCCACTTTCTTAATCCCGTTGACTTTGATGTCACACTGATTTCTGAAGTTATGTGGATAGTGTATTATTCTGTCTGGCTGGGATTCCACAGATGATAGTGTTGTTTATTATATTTATTTGATTTGATTTGATTTCTATTGCCAACCCCTCAGTGAAGTGACTCCGGGAGGTTTAGTTCAGTGTCTCCATGAGTACAGCACCATTCGCCCTCTGAGAGTCCTTCTGCTTGATTGCTGAACTAGGATTTATCAGAACATCATTACTGTATGTTCATTTAGCTTTTTGAATAAGGGTGTATCCCCCCCCCCCGGACCTTAACAAAGCTATGTAGATCATATCTGTTATTACTATTTTGAATGGTCCTGGGTAGGCACTAAAGAAACTTAATCTCCAGTTTTACTAATGAAAATAATTCCACATTTTTCTTCACTTTTAGTCTCTTGCCTACAAGAATTGCATGCACAGAATTGCAATTATTAAACCCTTGCAGCTCACCTTCTTTCCCAAGTTGTTTAGACTGCATGGCATTCAAGTCAAAGTCTGAGAACCGGTTGAGTTTCCGCTGAGTGTAGTGACGCAGGTTTGCAGTGCTTGCATCAGCAGAGGACAGGTTTTCATGGAGACCACTGCTTGTGACACAGCAATTTCTGTGCAAACTGCTTACTTCCACATTACTCTGCTGGAAGGATTTTTGTCTCGGCAAAAACTTGATGGCAAATCACATCAATCCCCAAAATGTGTGTATTAGTGTGTATACATATTTGCCAAATGAGAACTGGGAAACTGCATCTCATCAAATAGGAACTGTCCCAGAAATGCTTATCCTGGGAGAGAGCAAGAGTTAGCTTTACTTCATCTAGTATAAAACTCCACTCACCATACCTCTGTGCAAGAACTGGAGAATTTCGAGTCTTAAGAACTTGCTTTGAATACCAACACTGAACCAAGTGCCCGGTCCTTCCTTGTACTGGGACAGCAAGCCTTTAAAAGAAAAGAAAACAGAAGGGGAAGGAAAGATGAAAGCAGGGCCACGATGAGGGGATTCAAATGGCAGTCAGTTTTGCCACTGCTCTGCCTCTTTCATAGCTGCTGTAACTGGCTGGAATGACTTTAAGCACAATGGGTCCAAATCTCTTCACATCATCTCAAGTGATTACACCAGGGGTGCCCAAACTTTTCAGGCTGTGGGCCAGTCACATAGTCATGTGGTTCCTCCCACCGGAAACAAAAGTAAAATGTGCATGCACATAATGTGCCACGTATATGCATAATGGTGCCGTAAATGACACATGGCTGTTGTAAGCATTTACGACAGCTGTGGTTCATTAACGGCACCGTTATGCGCATGCACAGGCACATTATATGTATATGTCAGCATGTTTTACTTCTGCTTCCAGGAGTGCTGAGGTGGGGCCGTGGGCCAGATCTGGCCCACAGGCTGTAGTTTGAGTACCCCTGGATCACACTGCCTGACTGCAGTGGCTTAGTAGTTAAGAAGCTTGCCTTGTTAGCTGGAAGGTCAGCAAGTTAGCAGTTCAAGGCCAGAGTACTACGTGACAGAATGAGCACCCATCTCTGTCCCAGCTCCTGCCAACCTAGCAGTTTGAGAACAAGAAATTGCAAGTAGATAAATAGGGACCACTTTGGTGGGAAAAAATCTTTGGGACATGAAAGGAGCCTTACTCGATCTTTGGGACATGAAATGAGACTCATTTGGGCATCTTCTGAGCGGAGTTCCTCCAGCAAAAAAATCCTTTCAATCCAGAAAGCACCTTTGTGTGCTTCTGACACAATTAAAAAACAAACAAACTGCCTGGACCAATGCAAATGTGTTTGATTCCAAAAAAGTAGAAGTCCCAGCAGTGAAAAAAAAAAAAGGGGGGGGACATGGATGGACTGGGACTCCGGGCTGATTTTCATTCATTTTTATGTCTTGTACTCAATGGAAAATAATGTGGATCAGAATGTCCCAATCCTGGAACATTTCCTGCATTATTTATCAATGTTGTCACACCCAGAGAAAGGTCTAACATGAGATAAATTGATTTAATAAAAGAATCTAAAGCCTTTACTTTGCAAGACCTAAGGCCTTTATTGACAAAACCTTTTGGAAATACTGTAGTTCATAAGTGACTGACAACACACAGTAACTACAACAATAACATTACACAAGAGTTAACTACTGAAATCTATTGTAGTTGTTTTTCCTCCCTGAAGAATATCATGGGGTTTGCTTAGGATTTAGAAATGACTTTGTACCTGAATCTCATATCACAGTAAACTCATATATACTGAGCTCCCAGGAAGCATGTATAGGTGTTAATATGACAGATAAGCTAATAAATATTCTGTAAAGAACATGAGTATGAAATATTTAGTTGGAGTTCAATTTCACATATATTTACCTCTCTCTCTCTCTCTCTTTTTGCAGGTAAGTACTCCATTCTTCTTGTTTAAGCTGACAGAAATTACATTACTTGCCTGAATTGTGACAAACAGTGTAAAGGCAAACCAGTGAGTGCAAAGATGGCATTGCTTACCCAAGTAAGAATTTCAGAATGGTTTAAAATGTTCTTTTTTTCTGAAAGTTTTAAACAAAAAATCAGCCCTGCTATGTTGTACTTTATTCTGTGGAGGTAGAAAATATACTGGTAGTTGTTTTTTTTTAATGGAATATTAACTTCTGTCAGTTGACTGTCCATTTGAAAAGTAGGTGTTGATGAGTCCTTTCCAAAATAATTAGTTTGACACATGATCACAATAGTGTAGAAGCTCACATCCTTCTGTTTTAAATGGAAAGAGTGCGATAGTTTGGAAGCACATTTTATTCAGAAAACTTTGAATCAGAACATTTTTCAGTGCCCAAATAGAGTGTGATTTGTTATAGAACATTTATTGCTTTTAGCATGTTCACAGAAATGGAAATTTTTATGTGAAAAAATTAAGCACTGGGATTTCCCCCCAGAAAACCTTCTACCCAACACCACTGGTGTTATTATATTAATAAGGAAGTCTTCAGGCAATGAAGTATCAATCTGTATTGTTTGTTTGCAGTCCTTTTGCTCAATGTCAATAAGCTTTCAGGCTTCCTATTTGCCCGGAACAGTTTTCCACATCACTTTGGATGGAAAGGAACCACATAAACCTTTGTATTTTTAGATTCTAGCCATCTATTTTATAATATATTATTTTTATATGTAACACTGGGAAGGCCGGTTGGACCCCACCAATATCCATTAAGCTGCATCTTGTAGTTACATTCTGTATTGGATGGTAAATAATTAAATCCATTTGAGGTAGGCTGATCCAACAATTAGGCAAAATGAGATAACTACCACAGGCAGAATGTTATGAAAGTGCATAAAAGGGCTAGATATTTAATGTTTTAATCCTTATTTACTGCAATGGATGGGAAATGATTATTTGTGAGGGTTTCTTTCTCTTGTATCCAAATAACCTCCTGGTTTTGATTGCTATATACAGTATGTAGAAAAACCATCAGTTCCCCCTGTCCTATGGACAATAATGGGTGCACAAGACTATGTCATTTCCCAAATACTGCACAGTAGAAGCCTACATAATGAAAAAGTTCCATTCCATGGAGCTCTTTGCTAGGCGTTTTTTTCCGCTATGTGGATCAAATGGGTGATACGCCGCACAACGAAAAATGCAGCCAGATATCAAACCATTCAGATATATAGCAGTTCGACAGAAAATAATCCTTCTCTTCAGCTGTTAGGACTGTCAGCCAGGAATATGACTCATAAAGTTTTTCTCTTTATATGACGCCAGTTCGGCTAAATCAAATAAATAGTAGCAACTCAAAAAAATGTTGGAGATGTCATCAGGAAATTGGGACATACAAACATATGTGGTGGGATTGTAAAATTATTTCCAATTTCTGGCATAAAATGGAACAAGAAATAGCAAAAATTTTAAACATCAGCTTAAAGTTGAATGAAAAAATTGTTTTACTAACGGACTTAGAGGAATTGAATTTAGAGGAAAATATAAAAGAGTTATTGTCTATTTTCTTAATGTTGGCGAGACAACAAGTAGCCAGAAATTGGAAAGGTTATATGAATTTAGAAATTGGTAAATGGTATGCTGATGTTTGGGATATGGCATTAAATGAAAAACTTACATGGGAATTAAATATAAAAAGGGGGTTAATAAAACAAAATAGATTTTGGGACATTTGGAAACCTTTTTTGCAACACACATTGATGGATAATAAAGGAGAAAAACCTGCACCGAATACAATGTATTTTTGGCAGAATGATTGAGTTGTAAAAGAAGTGGCTGGTAGACTCAAGGACTTTAGTGCACTGGGTGATAGGTACCATGTATAAAATAATAAAGTTGTAATATTGTGGTGAAAGAGGATAGTTGATATAAAGGTAAAAATATATAGTATAGTAAATGTATAGAAAATAATTAAAGTAATACGTGATTATATTATATTATATTATATTGACATGTATTTTTTTTTCTTTCCTCCTTATCTTTAACGCTGTAAGATGTACTTTGGAACTATTCTTTTTGTATGTAAATGTTTTTTTCCTGTTCCGTTGATTGTTTGTTTTGTTATAAAAAAAAGAAAAAGAAAAGTTTTTCTCTTCTTTGAAGTTAGTAAAGGTAAAGGTCTCCCTTGCTTGAATGTCAATTGTACCCAACTCTAGGGTGTGGTACTCATCTCTATTTACAGGCAAAGAGCCACTGGTGTCTTCACCTGCAGACATTTCCATGGTCATGTAGCAGGCATGACTATATGCCAGAGCCCACGGAATGCTGTTACTTTCCCACTGAAGCAGTACCTGTTTATCTACTTGCAATTTCTTGTTTTTGAGCTGCTAAGGGGACAGTAGCTGGGACAGATAACAGGAGCTCACTGTTGTGCAGTACTTGGGTCTAGAACTGCTGACATAGTTAGTTAGTTAGTTAGTTAGTTAGTTGGATTTCTATTGCCGCCCCCTCACCCAAGTGACCTTGGGCGGCTCACAATCACCATAAAAACATTCAATAAAATCACAAAAGCATTTAGCATTTTTGTTGTTGTTCAGTCGCACAGTCGATTTCGACCCTTTGTGACCCCATGGACCACTTTCTGCCGGGCACTTCTGTCCTCCACCATCCTCCTCAACTTGCTCAGCTCTGTGCCCATTGTGTCTACAATACCATCTAGCCATCTCAATTGACAGCCTTGTGTATGCCTTTAGTATTAAGAATATAATATCTACTCCACAGCACCTGCCTTTAGCACCTAGCTCAGAGCTTGGAGAAGTTACTTGTTCAGACTGCAATCACCACAATCTTGTAGCCTGGGAATAATATGTAGTCATTGTGTTTATGGATTACTTCTTTCTTGTACTAACAACAGTTTGAGAAAATAAATCCAGGCATTAACATTTTATATTCTAACCAGAACATCAAATAAGGAGATCAGTGCTGGCTTTTAATGCTTTTTTATATTCTATTATATTTATGAATGATACAAAAGGAAAAAAATAAATTCATGCAATATGTAGCATCAGTCCATAGAGGGCAATGTAATGCTTTTTTAATTGTGTACCACAAACCAGCATTGCACACAGTAATGTTGATTAACTAAATTCAGATTCACTAAGTTTTTCCATATCCTTTGGAGAGTTGTCCCTCTCACTAGTTTTTGCTTATATACATAGATAAGAGGGAAAACTACATCAGGTATCAGTGAAGGATCTGGACTTAAAAGAAGAGTAGCATTGCAGATCCAAATCTCCAGGCAAATAAGTGGAGTGGTTCAAGTCACTAAGACGCTGACTGGGAGGCGGAATGTCAGCAGTTCGATTCCCGAGTACTGCAGGATGGAATGAGCTCCCATCTCTGTCCCAGCTCCTGCCAACCTAGCAGTTCGAAAGCAAGAAATTGCAAGTAGATAGGAACCACTTCGGTGGGAAGGTAACAGCGTTCCATGCGCTCCGGTGTCTAGTCATGCCTGCTACATGACCATGGAAACTTCTGCAGAAGCAGACAGTGCTGGCTCTTCGGCTTAGAAACAGAGATGAGCACTGACCCGTAGAGTCAGATGTGACTGGCTTTCGAGCAAGGGAAACATTTACCTTTTTATTCACTTTTTATAAAGAAACATACAATCTATAAATCTTTTCTTATCACCAAGAAACAACTTCCCATCCAGGGAAAATCTCCATACTCTACCAGACCTTCTACCATCCCACCAGGCTTCTGTAGTAACTCTTTTCCTGGACAGATTTATTCTCGGCTCTCATTTTCCAGGGAAGACATGTGTCCCCTTGGGATTTATACCCTGCCTAGAACTCTTTTTATTGCTGGGCTGGGGTCCAATTGCTTTTGTCTGGGTGGACTGTACTTGTGCAGAAGGAAGAAAGAAGGGAGGGTGTTTGGAAACACATTTGTGGAGTGGATTGCAGGATGCTTGCTTAGATGGCATCTGTCAAAACAGAGTAGTTGGAAGGAGAGAGTGAGGTGGGAGGAAAGGTGAGACAGAGAGAGAGGGAGAAGACAATAAAGTGGGAGTCAGAGGTTGAAAGGATTTTTGCTGGAGGAACTCTACTCAGAGAATGCCCAAATGTCCCCAAGATCTTTTTCTACCAAATTGATCCCTATTTATCTACTTGCAATTTCTTGCTTTTGATCTGCTAGGTTCGCAGGAGCGGGGAAAGAGATGGGTGCTCATGCTATCATGCAGTACCCAGGTCTGGAACTGCCAACTTGCCAGCCTTCCAACTAACAAGGTGAGCTTCTTAACCACTGAGCCACCACAGAGAGAGAGAGAGAGAGAGAGAGAGAGAGAGAGAGAGAGAGAGAGAGAGAGAGAGAGAGAGAAATGTGATGGCTCAGTGCTTAAGAAGTTCACCTTGTTAGCTGGAAGGCTGCCAGGTCGGCAGGTCGAGACCCGGGTGTTGCATGATGGATTGAGTGCCCGTCTCCGTCCCAGTTCTTGGGGACACAAAAGGAGCCTCGTTTTGGCATTCCCTGAGTGGAGTTTCTTCCACAAAAAATCCTTTCAACCCAGAATAATTTCTGACACGAAATTATTATTATCTAGTGGAAGGAGTGGGGAGAAAGCATCTGTGATATCTTCTCACAGCCAGGGAAAGCATGACTACTAAGAAGTTATTCACTGCTACTCTTACTGCAATATGTACACACAGTACAGAGATCTACATATGGTGAAGACTAATAATGATTACCCAGTGGTAAAGTGGTAGAGTGAGCTAGTGCTAATCTCATCTCTGTAAGAAATAAAACAAATTTTTATAAAAGGATGATGGGAAGAGGAAGGGTAGTGGGGCTGAATGTTTAGCAATGCGTTGGACAGAAGTTCAGATGGAAGGATCATCATACCCTGTGAAAAATCTACAGTGCTTAGATTGAACGTAGGGAGAAGTAAAGGGGGAATCGCAGCTTGTTGTGCTGTGTATGTTTGTGTATTTCTGTGTGTGTGAATTTCAAAGCCCCCAACAGTTTTGTCTTAGTAGGACATTTTCTAACGTTCTCAGGCCAATATTAATAATGCTAAAGAGGTTCCTTTTTGTGGTTTTAATTAGATAGGATGTAAGATTGTTTTCTCTAACCTCTGACAGAAATAGCAAGCTAATGAACCATAAAAAGATTATCAGAGGTGGGACCACTGGAAGACAGCATGGCCAAAAGCAGGATAAGAGGAAGGAAGGAAAGAAATTGGAGGGTGGTAGTGGCAGATTATGGGTTGGAATTCCAATCGTGTCACACTGAACATGAACACTGAACTCCTAATTCATTCTGTGAGTCCAGTGTGAGCAATCATTGCAATTTCAAGCATAATACTGGCTGCAAATAAAAACATAAAGCCGAATCTTTCTATTCACAGGGGAGAACAGGTCTTGTATCAAAACACTGGTGCATGAAGAAATTAACACTTAGCTTATGTAAAGTGCAATCATTCTCAAATTAATTTGGGAATTAGATGCTTATCTATGGAAGAACGTAGGTCTCTGACCTGTATCTTTGATAATAGTAAGAGAGAGACAACTTCAGCTGGTGTAACTCATCAGGCAAGAACCTATCCTATTTTTATTTTGTGTATGTGTGGTCATTCTAAAGGTAAAAGTAACGGTCACCCTTGCTTGAAAGCCAGTTGTATCCAACTCTAGGGTTCAGTGCTCATCTCTACTTGGGTGTTAAATCCTAGCTGAACAGAACTCTTTTAAGTAACCAGCCATAAGACACAGCCTTAGTAATTCATTGCAGAATGTATCAACCCCTCTGTTACAACCATTTCCTGGACTCAGGGGTTCCCAAACTTTTCGCGCCGCAGGCCTGACCACATGCCGCCGCCGCCGCCGCCCCCGGCAGCTGAGTGGGCCTATCACGTGGTTTCTCCTGCCATAGATGGTGCCGTAAAACACATCCATGGCTTTTGTAAATGCATTTATGACAACCGCCGTTGCATTTATGGCAGCTTTTATGGGAGACACAGGCCAGGATTGCCAAGGGCATCGTGGGCCACATGAAATGTGGGGCGTAGTTTAGCCACCCCTGCCCTAACTGTTAGGGATGTGAACTTACAGCCTGTCACTTTTGAATAAGCAAATTCTCTTTTCCTTCTTGCAGCATGAGGTCTCTGTGCAAGTTTCTCTTTTTTCTGAGAAATCTCACAGAAATCTTGTTGAATTTCTGTGATCTTTCCTGATCGTTTTCCCCCTGGAATAAACATTAGTCTGCATAGAATTAATACAAGTCCTGTTCAAAAATGGTGTCTTTCCTAAATAACATTATTTGGAAAGACCAAAGAATTTTCCAGGTTCTTGCGGGAAAAAACAAACACCCCCCCCCCCCAGCAAAAACAAATAAACTAACAAACTAACTGAATATAAAAAGCAGGACTGGGGAGTCCTGTTTTTATGGGAAGCCAGAAATCATGTTGGTGCTGGAGAAAAGTTTACATGTGGCAAGAGTACACTCTGCTTAAAACCATAAAAATGGAATATATATAACTTATGCAATCCTCCAACTAGCATGCCTACTACCCCATTCTGTCTCTCTCTGTGTGTGTGTATGTGCGTACAAGCATGCTTTGAAAGTTATAGTCCACAAAATCAACTTTTTACCAAACTCTGCTCCTTCATCAATCAGTTTCATTGTTCCTAAGTAAATATCAGAATGAAGTGTAGTCGTGGAAAGTGCCATAGTAGAGAGGCAGTTTCAGGGATGGAAGTCCAAGGGGGTTTAGTCCTTCTCCCTGGCCATCCACTACAACAAACCTGTCTTTCCCCCATAAATATTATGTTGTATACTGGCCTTCAATAGTGGTTCCAGGGTGAGTTAAAAATAAGATTAAATACTAACAACAAAATATAGCAAGCAACTATGGGTTAAGCTAGCTAGATTTGTGTAATGTGCTGTGAATGCTTGCAGCTAATTGATGAAGTGCTAGAATACTTCTTGTTAATGTTCTTAGTCACGTGCCTGATTGTGCAACTGAGAGGAACCCTGGCATCCCATCAATTAGCCAATGTTAGCTTTGGAAAGTGATGCAGGCCTTACAGAAACAACAAAAAGATTTCTGCTAGTATTTTAGAACACACACTTTACATGCAAAATATCCAAATATCTCTATACCATTTCTTCTTCCATGTCTAGGCCAGATGTAAACCTGCCAAAGTGAAGGTATCCTTTGGTCAGTTCATTCTGCAGTTAAGCCAGAGTGACTGACAAAATGCAGTGTTTGACCAAGTTGCCAGTGTTTGGAAAAAATATTTTTCAAGATTAATACTTCTGAGAATTCATGCTGGCAGGAAGAATCTAGGAGCTGGAGTAAAAAGAGTATTTCCTCCCACCCCCACAAATTTTGAAATGTACCTGTGATCTAAGATAGCTTACTGCCAGCTGATATGGATTAAACTGCTGTTTGAAAAGGTAGGATTGACTCTTAAACCAGCTGGTCTAAAGAGCAGGTTGATGTTTTCTTTGTTTAGGATTGCAAAAGTCCCTTTTGCTCATTCTTTACAATATGTCCCCAAATATTTGCAGGAATAGATAAAATCCAAATATTTACATTGCATTAGAAAAGAACTAAGCAATAGCTTTGTAGCTCATTATCACCTATATTTCTGGACAATATAAATTACAGATAGACGAGCATGATCAATAGTTTATTTACACATAGTTATTGTTATCGTTATCATTCAAATATGTACTTAAATATTATGAAAAAGTGCTTTCTTTGGTTACAAAGGCATTACCTAATTTGAGGTAGAGAAAACATGTGCTAACTCAAGCAGTAACAAAGCTTTCTTATCTAATGACTATACAGACTGTAAAATGCCATATTATTAGGCTAGAACTTCAATAGACATAAGCATCTTAAATATCTGTATTGGATCTTGAGAGAATTATAACAACCATGCTTGACTGGGGGAATCAAGGGGCAGAAGCCTTAAGGAGTTAATTTTTCTAACCAGGGGCTCTAAAGGCCGCCATAGCGATGGGTGGTGGGATTTTTTCACAGCAGCCGCCCCTTGGACTAAATTGGGGCTGGGTAGAATGATCATTGAATTGTATTGTTAAATTAATTATTGTAATATGATACCTTCTCTGTATCAAAGACTGTACTAGTGGTATTGATATTGTATAATTTCTGTGCTGTACTGACTACATTGTGTTTCTGCACAATTGGCTGTATTATTGTGTATTATATTATGTATCTACATTATTATTTGTATTATTATTTATATATGACTGTAAGCTTCTCTGAATCAGGTCTCCCTGATTTGGCGGTCTATAAATGAAAATAAATTAAATTAAATTAACCCCCTATTCCAGTGGTGGTGAACCTCTTAGAGACCGAGTGTCCAAACAGAGGGGCAGGGTGAACTCTATGCTGGGGGGGGGGGAGAAAGCACTTCCATTGGGCTGCTGGGCAGAGGGGCAGGGCTAACTCTGTGCTGGGGCTGTGCATGTCACCTCTGGCACACATGTTTATGTTTTCAGTGGAGTAAAGTGAAAACACAGAGGGTACAAGGGGAGTAGAAACCTGGGGCCTAATAGTCATGAGTAGAATAGTTTTGTTGGTGGGTCTTTAATAAATCAAACTATAAAATATAAATAATTACATAAGTACTTGTGTATAATTGTGCACAGCATTAGCAATTCAATTATATGATGAAATGAGGAATGACATTGTAGACAAGATGAAATTGGAAAAGGCCATGTTTTATCCAGAATACAACAAAAAAAGAACATAGTAATGGAAAGGTAGATTTAGAGGTGGATGGAAGGTAAATAGGAATCTGTACTGGGACACCTGAGACAGTAAAGCACACACGACTATCTTGCTGTCATGCTCCTTCATTCCATCCTGAGTCCTTTTGCTCTTAACTCCTCCGCTGCCACTTTCCACCATGTTCTTCTCAGCCTCATCTTCCCCCTTCCTGATCAGTGCCTTTTTCTGAAGGCATTGTGGTTGATTGGGCATGGACACTGCACAACAGAGGCAGCATCCAAAACCACCCTGTCGCAGTGCAGAGCATTTAGGCACAGTAGTCTCTTGACAGCCTGACATGCTCTACCATGCACCTCATCAGGCATTATTTTGCTATAGAATGATCAGAGCAGGAGAATAACTGGTTCAGCTCTACTCAGAGCCCAGTGATGTCATAATCTTTATAGCTGAGCCAGTTGCTTTCTTTGCCTGGCAGTTGTTGTAGTACAGTTCTCAACCTTTTAAAACCGGGGGCCAAGTCACTCTCCCTCAGACAGCTTCAGGGGCCAGATGGCCATTTCCCCCTTACTCCACCACATGGCACTTCCTGGTGTGGTGGAGGTGGCGGGGAGCCACATGAAATGGTGCCACAGGCCACATCCTGCCCATGGGCCCCTGGTTGAGAATCTCCGTTGTAGTAGAAAGGGAAGTCAAACAATCTGTCTGATTCCAAGTTGTAGCACTTGATGTAACTGAAAGACTGGCCACCAAGGAATAGTAGGGTGCTCTGGTCAGCCTGGTAGTCTGTGCTCACTTGACGTCTTACACTAGATACTGTACATGGATGTTCCAGAGCGAAGCACCAGTTTTGTCCTGTCAACTCTCTTTCCCACGAATGTAGCACTTAGAGATCTCTCCTCCCCACCCCATGGCCTTTTGATTATGGAGTCCCAGCAAAGATCCATCTTCTTTTCCATGGTCTTAGCCTCTTTCATGTAACTACTGAGCTGACTATCTAGAGATTTAGACTGCAGTGTCACCATCAAGTGCTGCTCTAGCTTTTGATTCTAACATCGAGGCTGAAGTGACCAATTGGTATGTGGTGTCAGATCAACAGTGCTTGACAAATCTGAACTGTTTGTAGTTGCTATTTATTTATTTATTTAGGAAAAAAACTGATTGTTTGCTAATGACAAAATTTTAGTCTGTTTTAACATGTATAGCCAAAATAAAAACAAAAGACATGTAGCATCTTAAAGACTGGCCAATTTATTTTAATGAGATTATAGTTCATTTCCTTAGCGGCAGTACAGAACAGATTGGATTAAAAAAGCCTCTGTCATTTTGTGCAGAAAATCAGAGTATAACTAAATAAGTGCAAATTACTATTTCCCCCATAGATTTTCAATGCAGTTCTTTACACTATTCAAAAGTACACCCATGTGACTTCAGTGGGTCATATTTCTGAGTAGGATTATATTGTTTTATACTTACCGTATATACTCAAGTATAAACCGACCTGAATATAACCCAAGGTACCTAATTTTGACCCAACCCCCCAGGAAAATAGATTAACCCGAGTATAAGCTGAGGGTGGGAAATGCAGCAGCTGTTAGTGAGTTTCAATAATCCAAATACATGAAAATATGGTAAAATTAATTAAATTGTTAGCACATCTCAATCCGACGTGGTCTTAGGATCCTCATGGTCAGTGACCCAAGTATAAGCTGAGTTCCCTTTTTGGGGCTAAAAAACTCAGTTTATACTTGAGTATATATGGTAATCAGAGAGTTTTATTCTCTTTTTCCTTTTTCTTTTGGACAGTTCTCTGCAGGGATTTTTTTTTTAAAAAAATAACAATTTTGAGGTGAAAATCTTTTTTTCTTGTGTTATCTTTGTGGTAACTGGCAAGTAGAAAGAGAATTAGTTATAGGAGAAAATGTTTTTCAGCCATAACCTGTTAATCTGAATACAGCTTAGCTGAGCAATATGTAAAAATAGTCATACATACCTGTATTTTGTTTCCATACATATCCTAAATTAGGAAGTAAATCCATGGAAGGTGGTATAATTGCATAAAAAAGGGCAGCATGCATATTCAGCAATGAGGCAGCCATTCTCTCCAGAGAATGCAAATTTAATTTTCGCCAGATGATATATCATGTGCCCTGAAAATGATATATATTAACAAGAGGTGATTCTGACCTAACATTTCTAAAATGTCTTTATTTTGCCTATGCAGTAAGCAACATTTGTGGCACAATCTAGGCATTCTAAACTTAGCAGCAACAACTGATATTTACACATGATATCCACCTAAGAAAATGAATAAACACAATTGTTCTGCTATATAGCTGCAGCAATATGCTACACATGAATTTAATTGGTAATTTAATACACAGTGGGAATGGGGTTGAAAGCTAAACTTAATAATTTTTCTTGAGATAATGGTGTTGCACAAGAATCGGAGTTGTCTCAGAAGAGAATATATACTACTTTCTTAAGTTACACTGCAAACAGTTTTTCATAGTTGATGAAGGAATCAGATAATTTTAGATTATTAGAACTGCAGAGGTGAATCATGAAGTCCAACCCCTGTGCAGAAGACACAATGAGAAATCAAACTTCCAACCTCTGGCTCTGTAGCCAGATACCCAAACCACTAAGCTATCAATGTGTAAATTAAACAAATTAATGTCATTACAGCAATGTCTCGATAAAAGAACAGGAAAAAAAGCTTGCAATGTCAGTGTGCACCATCAATACAATTCTGGATATTCATAAGCCTTCTGTTCTAGGAAAATAGAAGGTGGCTTGATTCTGCGTACCATGCAGAAGGTCCCAGGACCAATTTCTGGTATTTCCATTTAAGGCTTGAGGAACTTTTGTGTGATCTCTTGGAGAGAGCCATCATTTTGGTCAGTGTTGAAAATAGTGAGTCAGGTGGACCATAGCAGGTAGAGGCTGATGACTCTAGTTTTGTTATGGTGAATTCACTCTGAACTTTACAGGAGCTATCTACTATAAATAGGTTCAGCACTTCCAGTGGCTTCTTTAAATTCAGGTTAAGATCCAGAAAACATTCACTGACCTGGGAAACTGAAATCACCAACTTCCACTGGGCCGAAGGATTGTGAGGCATATACTGTACCTAAAATGTACTCAAAGGATTGCAAAAATGTTCACTGGAACACTTGTTGGTGTTGTCTTCACAAAAAAATAATTCATATGTCTAATTTATTGATTTGTTTTGTGGATAGAATACTCAGTACAAGGAAATAAACATATTGCTCTGCCAGAACTAGCTTCACACTAGCATGCAGATTTCTTTGTTAACCTGGTCACCTTGGGCCCTGTGTGGTTTTTGCTGGGATAAGTAGTTGCACAAGGAAAGGTTTGAATTGTTTGCAAGTTCTCCCAAATTTCTCCTCACTCTCAGCATGCTTCCCAACCTAAAATAATTGCTCAGACCGAAAGCTTACTCACTATATACTCAGAAATCTTAACAGGTTGGTTTTAGGTTTGTTAGAAGAGAATGAACATTTAGATAAGTTGCAAGGGGGGAAATGAAAAAGGTTTTCCTCCTTTATAGCCATGTGGCTGAAAAAAATACTGAGAAAGTACAAAATGGCTGCATCTTACTTAAGAACAAATGGTCAAGCGCTCCGGAAAAAAACAGGAGACAATGGATTAGGGTTAGAAAATCAAATTTCAGGTTGGAAAACAGGGCCTTTTTCTGATTGGCTAGCAAGCAAAACATACAAACAAGTTAGTCCCAGTAACAGACGCCCCATCCTTTCAAGGATTATGTGTTAACACTTTGTATGCTGAATTGCCATATCCCAAGAGATTTGGTTTGCAATAATGTATGTCTGAACAACAAGCCACTATGCAACAAGAAAAGAAGTTCACAGGTGTGCAGTGAAGAAATGATGTCAGGCTTGACTTCCTTATGTTAAATAACTGTATTAACTATTATGGGTCTGCAGATTATTTTCATCTTTGAAAGGGAGAGGGATGTTGAATTGGGACTTGAACTAAATTTGCAACCAGGATCTGGTGGGAGATATGTTACTGAACTTGTAATCATAAACCACAGTGCTTTCAGATTTATATTATATGTAAGTAGATAATTGCAAAGGAAATCCAACACAGTCCTCTATGGAATATAACAAAGGAAACTTCTGAAAGTAGAACTTGAGGGGATTGATAAAGGAAAAGTTGAAAGAAAAAGTCAGATCTCTCAAAAACTCTTCATGTTGTTCAAAATCACAATAGTAGAAGCAGGTTAGAAAAGGTACCAGAGGTCTATGAATATTCCACTGTGATCAATAGGAGAGTCACAGATGTTATATGTAAGAAGCTTCCTTTTGAAAATGGAAGTTTTAAAGTAGCAAATGTATCCACATAGTGCATATATAAAGTACAGAATCTGCTTTTACGAAATGTGGAAGCCACCACATCCAACACCTTGAAAGGAAAGTTAAAATAAATTCATAAAGATTGAGACTCTCAATGACTATTGGTTATGATGGCTATGTGTCACCACCAGTCTCCAAAACATTGTGCTTCTGAATCATGATTGATGAGGGATAACATGGGGAGAGCCTTTGCCTTCTTACCTTATATTTGGACTTCCCAGGGGCACATAATTGAGCACTAAGGGGAAAGAATGTTGGACTAAATAGACCTTGAGTATTATCCACCATGGATCTTCTTACATTTTTGTGAGAGACCTTTTGACATTCCTGTCTGGAAAAGAGAGAAGGCTTACAGACAGTTGTTAAACTGTCTCAGCTCCAGTGTAGGGCAGGGTTGCCCAAACTTTTTGGGCCACGGACTGGTCAAGTGGTTCAGTGGGCTGGTCAAGAACTTTCACTTCCTGGAGCAATGAAGGCAGCGTGGGCTGGATCTGGCCTGTGGGCCATAGTTTGGGCACCTCTGGTATAGGGGTTCAATAAAAGATGGGCAGGGATAGCATTTTGACCTATGGCCGGTTTGGAGATTGAGGGATAAAATTGAAGACAGACACATTTTTATAGCAGAATTTTTATCTTCTGTTTCTCAGTTTGATATTTTATGCCATTCTTTGCTTGACACAAGATATTGTACTTGCATTACTGGCATGCTGAGGGCCCCTGATTAAACAGTTATTTTGATAAAGGATTTATTATTTATTGTTCATTAATTTTTAAGAGAAGCATGTCATTACAAATTGCATGAAGATTGCTAAATGCTAGTAATACATTATGAACACTTTACTTTGTTTTTTTTTTTAAAATCACTTGATAAGAAAAACTGGTAAAGCAAAGAATTCTCAGAATGATACTAATACTTTAAGAATAAATAGGAAATGCTACTTGTTACATTAAAATATGATGCATGTATTATTGAAAGAAAACATTGAGAGTAAACGTGGAAGGGTTAGAAGATGGATTTCTTGGATGCGTGACATTAGAGACTTGGTTGGCCCCTCTAAAGGAGAGATACAACTAATCATATTGCTCTTTTTAAAGAAATAATGTCTTTTTTACTTGTCATTTGTAACTTCCAAACTCTGGTAAATTATACCTAAAAATATATATCTTATAAAAATAAGTTGTTTACCAAAACAAGAACAAAACCAGAATCATGTGTTATAGCTTTATTTTGGTTTAATTCTTGAACGTTATTTAATTGCTTGCAGATGTCCAAAACGTGAATTAAAGTCATGTTCATTGTTTCCATTTGCCAGACAACATTATACAGTTGGGGACAAACTCAGTAAAGCTCTACTGGAAGACCCAGGTTTGCAATCTCTGTTCAGATTTTCCATCACAAAGATCCCCATATCCTGTTGCTTTAGGCTTAACAGTACTTCGCTAACCAGATAGAACATCAACTCATGTGCCTACTCAGGTGGCCATCCCATATTAATAGTAGCCTAAGCAACAGTGAATCTCATCCACTTTTTCTTGGAATGCATTTCAACATCTGCCTTATTCTGTGTCATGCCATGTGTTATGGCTACTCTGTGGTTCTGTGCTGTAACTACTAATGCGAGAAGCATAGCATTTTTGTACAATGTAGGGCAGGTGTGTCTAAACTACAGCCCATGGGCTGGGTCCGGTCTGTGGGCCAGATTGCCGCCGATGCCAGAATTGCTCCGACGTCACCGGAAGTCCTGAAATTGGTGCATTTTTGCGCCAAAATGCAGTGAAAATGCACCAAAACGCAGTGAAAACACACTGAATTTTTAAAATAAAAGGATGCAAAAATGCTTCCCCAATGCTCTCTCCTCCAAGGGAAGTATTGGAGTAGGGGAAAATGCCCAGAAACACGGCATGATTTCACACGCTTCCATTGCCTCCAGGAGGAATCACGAGACCGGACTGCACAGTTGAGTGAGGGGGCATGATCAGGCCTCTGGTTGGAAAAGTGTGGGCACCCCTGATCTAGTGAATAACCGGGGGGGGGGGGATGACATGAGTTATACAAAAAGTATACCTAATTGCAAACCAAACTTCTCCCTCCACATTGGGCAATAGGACTGATTTATAAGAGCTTTTTTGAAATATCTCCAAATCAGACTAATCCTTCACTACCCTTCATGAAGGCTGTAGTCCTTAACTTGTAGTTCTGCAAGATGGAAAAAAATAATGTGGAAAGGCAACCTTTATCTTTACTTTACTGGATAACTAAGTATCTGAAGAGGACTTTTCTAATCTTTCTACTCTTCTTATGTCAGTGCAAGCATTGTTCACCACTAGCTCTCAAAGTAATGTACAGTAATACCCCGGATAACGATTGCACCGAATAACGCTAAAACCGCATAACGACAACAAAATTTGGGGGGAAGATTTGTACCGGAGAACATTCTTTTTAGCGTTATTCGATGCATCGTAGCAGCAGAGTGGCTGGAGCTGTAGATCCTTTTCCTTGCCTGGCTTGGTAAGGGTCTTAGCTACCCAGGCAGGGGGTGGTGGTGGTGGTCTTCTTAATAGAGTCTTGGATAGGGGATCCAAACCTCTGTTAGGAAGCCCCCCCCCCCTCGGACTGCTAAGCTCTTTAGCAAGCCAGACCGAGGTTTCTAAAAAGATGGTGGGGGGGGGAGACTCCTACCTTCTTTTTAGAACCCCTCCTCCCCGCCTGGCTTGGTAAGGGTCTTAGCTACCCAGGCGGGGTGGTGGTCTTCTTAATAGAGTCTTGGATAAGGGATCCAAACCTCTGTTAGGAAGCCCCCCCCCCCGGATTGGTAAGCTCTTTAGCAAGCCAGATGGAGGTTTCTAAAAAGAAGGGACCCAAGAGAGGCTTGGGTCCCTTCTTTTCAGACCCCCCCCCCCTACTAAGCAAACCAGATCAGCCCCCTGTTCCCTTTCCTCTTTGGACTGTGCGACTGAACAAGGACAAAAATCCATTTCTCAACCTGTTCTTAAAACTTGATGTTCTTCAACATAGGCATGATTTCTTATCAGTTTGCAGAATGCATCCTTCTGCAAATCTGAAGATAGATCTGTGGATTTAGATAGATGACATTTCTTTCCCTCAAAAGAAAACATATCACCCACATTGGTAAAACATTTTATTTATTTATTAGATTTCTATACCACCCTACTTGGTGCAACCAACTCAGGGCAGTGTACAAAACAAGTAAAATACATCAATTCCAGCCACCTCTTGCTTCAATGTAATGATAGGCATATGATTTTTATAGACTGAATTCATTGCTGATCAAGCTTGTTCAATGTATGCTGGAAGTAGGGGCGTGGAGATGTATGTCTGGGGGCTTTCATTTTATTGGCTCTCTTGTTTGCTGGTTCTCAAGCCTGCCCCTGAATGGATGTAAACTGCTGCCTGTCTATCAGGCTGAAAGCAGCAGCTGAAGCATACCTTCTTCTAGGTAGCAGAGCACAAAGCAAAGCTAAATTTTGGCTCCCCAGTGGATCACTTTACATAGCTCTTTGTTTTCAGTTTTCTTAGGAACCTGCCCTTTCTGCTGTTAGTTGGTTTTCTGATTTCTATACAACTTGTAAAAATGAGTTTGCCATTAAGCTGTGAGCACCTGACTCTGGAGAAGATGGCTAGATTTCGAAGTGCCTTCATTCACGGATCATCTTGCACTATTAGCAAGCCAATTGAAAGGAGACGGTAATTTGGGGATTTTTTTTCTTGTGTTTATTTGCAGAATGCATGCCTCCCCCCCTTTCCCATACCCCTTTCCCCCTGTTTATTGTACATAACATTCTCTGCCTTGGAGAGGAAGAAGTCTCTGTTTGTAGAGGGAGGTGTTATAGTTGCCATTGATTTGAACTGAATGTTTTTTTCCCAAAGGGGGAGTAGTATATGAAAGAACTGCAATATATTGTATTTTAAATATATCTGATTATCAAAGTAAGGACAAACAGAAGAGGTGCAGTACCTGAAATTTGTCATTAAATCCTGTTGGCTTAGATGGGACGTATGCATGATTAACTTGGGAAAGATTTCCCACCAAATAATAGGAACCGGTTATTGTTCTTACATGCCAGCTTCTTCCCTTGTAAACAGTACAAACTTGTATTTATAAAGTGAAAGATTTGTTGAGAAGATCTAAAATATTGCACTCACAAAAATTAGCACACAGGTGGGAGGAAATATTGCTTTGTTAGGAGCTTTCATTCAGCATGTCAGAAAGGGCTTTTAAAATAGGGATAGAGGAAGACAGTTCTCAAAATACGGTAGCTTTCAAATCTGAGAAACCATGGTATAAAATTACCCCCTAAATATAAAAATGCAACTTTCTGGCAAGCAAAAGATAGGGTGGATCCTACAGCCCATTGATGCTGAAATTCCAGAGTTCAGCATAATTTGGAATGCTCTGACTTTATCATCAAGATGTTTTGTGTAAACCTTTTGGACCAAGTATCCAAAGATTCAAACTATTCCATAACAGCTACTTGTTTAAGTAGTTTAGCAACCCCATAGGTGTATTTCATACTTTTACCATTTCCCTGCTTTTCCTGTTTTCCTGCAAACATAAAACAAACAGAGGGATTCATAAAACTATTTTTGGAAATTTAAAATCCATACCCCCTCTACTTGTGAGTTATTAGAATCCTGTACAAACATTTTTGAAAAAAATATATATAATAAAAACACATTCCTGTTAATTTTTTTGTACATGAAGATGAGAAAGGAAAAAACTGATCTTTAAAATGAGACTACAGTATTAAGTAAAAATAAGATCATTTTAATCTGCCCAATGGGGGAGATGACTTTATAAATGAAATAACAAAGCAGGAACACTTTTCATGACACATCGTTGTTATTTCTTGGAGGAGGGGACACAACAGTATTTTTTTGTCTGTGTCCTTCTGAGTGGCCCTTAACTCTATCAGTTAAAGATATTGTGTAATTCTTTGCCCTCCCTCTGTATTTCCCACATACAAACCTTTGGTGGTCTAAAAAATAGACAAGAACAAGTAGGGGGCAACATGGAGAGATTTGAAAATGAGTGTCTGTGACTCCTGAAATTCCTATAAAATTCCAGGAATGAGGCAAGGCATTTGTAAAATATAAGTCGTAACTTGAAGAAGTGTTGGCTTCTTTGGTGTTTAGAGACTTCCTTTTTGCCTCAACATAGTGAGCATTGTACCCTGTAACATATAGAAAGGATACATAGGCATCTATGTTCTGAGTTGATTTAGTAAACCTCACCTCAACCATCAAAGGTGAGGTACTGCACCTGGTTGGAGGCCACTGACGGAACATGTATGCTTCTTCTTCATAAAATTATTGAAGTTTATGGGGAATGGTTATACAGTATTAATCTATTGCAGCAAAACTAATATCTAACAAGATGAGCTATAGTGCATGAGACTGCAATCTATATAAATACTTTGTCATTGCCTATGCTTGTTATGCCTCCTGGGATATATGGTCCAATATCTAAAGCATGAGTTCTCAACCTTTTAAGCCAAGGGCCGGGTCATGCTCCCTCAGACAGCTTCGGGGGCTGGACAACCATTTTGCACTTCCTCGATCACACGGCACTTCCTGGTGTGGTGGGGATGGTGACGGGAACATGAAATAGTGCCATGGGCCACATCCGGACCATGGGCCACAGGTTGAGAATCACTGATCTAAAGGTCCATACATTCCTCACCCTGGCTTTAAGGGGGTTTCTGAGTATGTTTGTGCAGAGTCAGAAGAAATTAAGTGCTAAGAGCACTTTACCTGAATGCAAATCTCTCTAAGTCACAATCCTTCCTGTTTTCAGCAATAGCAAGTGAGAGCTTTCTACTGGGTTCTCAAGGAAGACATCCACAACTTGTTCAATTTTTCTGATTACCAACTGATAGTGAAACCTGGCGGTAAAGCTTAGAAATGTTATTTTTTAAGGACAGCAACTCCCTATGACCTCTAGCTTGGAAAATTCAGGCAAGTTACTTTAAAAAGTAACTTTTCCAAACTGCACTGATATCATAGTTATTCACTATAAGAAACATCCATTCATGGACTTTCACTGTATGAATTTTATGGGAACCCCTTTCAAAACCATCTAAACTAGTAAATGCTGGAAATAATACTGAGTTATACAATCATGAAAGCAATGCACATTTCATTTTATTTGCTTTTTAATGTTTTAATTGTTTAACCTTTTATAAGCTGTGTTTTGTGCAAATATAGCCCTGAAAGCACTTCAACATAGCGAACTCAATTGCAATAAAAGCACCCTAAAGACAGAATAAAAACAAAAGCAACATAAAAACATAATTGAAAGATTTAGCTCAAATCACAACACAGTGATGCCACTGCCAAATGTATTTAGCTAGAAATATATCTCTTTAAATCAGGGGTTCTCAAGGTTTTCATGCCATGGGGCGGACTACTCACTCACAGCTGAGCGGGCCAGATGCAATGGTGGCAGACACATTTACGCATGCATAGGCAAGTCCGCTTCTGCTTCTGGAGTCTTTGCTGTGGGCCAGTTTGAATGGTGTCGGGGGCCAAGTGTGGCCTGTGAGGCATACGTTGTGAACAGTCCGAATTTTTACTCCCACACTGTGGGTGGAGCCTATATCATGGGCTGAGCCAACATCATGATGTCATGACATTGTGGGCGGAACCGACGACATGGGCACAGCCAAAGTTAAAAAAAAATACAGTAGACATAAAAATAGAAATAAAAAAACACATAAAATACAAATTCCATAGACATTTAATAGACATTAAATAGAAATAACAAACACATAAAAATAAAAATTAAAATGACATTAAACAGAAATAAAAAATATAAAAATCCAAATTAAAAAATACATTATATACACATTAAAACACACTACATAAAACACCCACCCACCTCAACCCACCCCAAACACAAACCCTAGTCACTTACCTGGGGTCAGGGAGCATCAGGTGGCAACAGCAGTGGTCTGGCCTGGAGTAGAATCAGCGGTCGGTGGCTAAGGAGTGAGGGTGCCTGGCATCTGGGGTGCAGCAGTCTTTTATCCTTCTTTGGGCAGGTTGAGCCTGCAGTTAGGTGGCCTGGAGCTTACTCCACCACCAAAACTGCCACAGCTGGGCCCGGTCCTCTTCCCTCAATAAGTGAAGGGGCCCAAGGGTGTGCTGACAAGAAAGTCCTCCTGGTCCCAGGCTGAAGCAGTCTTTTATCCTTCTCCAGTATGAAATCTTTCTCCCTCAGAACATAACAACCAGCAGAAGTCTTGAACACACAGACAGTATGAGCAGCATAGAATCTATTGCATACATAAGCTAAAGAAGTGCGAACTGAGACCTTGGAGTTACCTAATCAATAAGCTACACCTGTGCTGTTACAATTGCAGAGCCCTTAACGAGGTACAGCTGTTTTACATTAAGGCATACTATCCTAGAGAACTGGTTAGGCAAACACTTAGTACCTAACATCTTTAACTGCTGAAAAGTTACAGAGTATTTTAGCGAGAAATATGAGGTTATTATCAACTGTGTTTTTTAAATATATCTATATCTATATATTTCTGTATCTATCTATATCTATATTTCTATATCACCACATCCAAATTGTTATGGTAGTGTTAGTGCTTTTAAAAAAATGTATGTTTGAATTTGCACCACCACAGTTTTGAGACCCTTGAGATCATTGACCTGAGTATAAGTTGAGTCCCTTTTTGGATCTCATTTTGGAGGCTAAAAAACTAATCTTATACTCGAGTATATACGGTATCCCTGTAGTTGAGAATGTTTGAGCCATTATCAGTCAGTGCTACCTCTAGATTATAGGGAACCTTTTTACACAGCACCGTCTGGAGCCCCCCACCCCGAAGTTAATAGGTCATTCCTAATGGCTTTTCTGGGGTACACAGAAAGAGCCTCCTTGAAGATTGTGGTTTTTTTGTACCACATTTGGGAGTACCCTAGGCAATGGCCACTTTTGTTGCTGACTTATCTTTATCACACTAGGTCAGGTGAAAGGTAACTGCAGAATGAACTCACCAAAAAGTGCCTTCATTTTGGCAGTTTCGCGTCTGGCCTAGACACAGAAGAAGAAATGGCTTTTCTGACATATATGGTAGGCAGCAGCAACATGTCAATCAATGCAACTTAAATATCTCAGAACAATAAGCAGACAGCAACATGGTTCTCAAAGTACATTTTTTATATTTATTAAAAATCCCCGAACATGGAAAAGCCATATTCCCTGATTTGGGGCAATTGGATAAAAGGTTAGTGTACACTGCTAGAACATCTACTTTCCTCATTGGTGTGGAAAATGGTGATATATTTAATAGATATAAGGACTGTGGTGGCTCAAATGGTTAAGATGCTGACACTCATTGACTGGAAGTCAAAGTTTGATTCCCATGGACTGCATGATGGATTGAGCGCCTGTCTCTGTCCCAGCTCCTGCCAACCAGGCAATTTGAAAGCAAGAAATTGCAAGTAGATAAATAGAGACCACTTTGGTGGGAAGGTAAACAGTGTTCTGTGCTCTCCGGTGTTGAGGCACGCGTGTCACATGTCCACAGAAACGTCTGCAGATGCAGACAGCACTGGCTCTTTGGTTATAAACAGAGATGAGCACTGAAGTCTAGAGTTGGATACGACTGGCTTTCGAGCAAGGGTGACCTTTACCTTTACCTATATATAGATATATGAAAATTATGTTTTTCTTTTGCTTCCTGTATGTTTTCTGCCATGCCTCCTGTATAGCATTATTCTGGAACCCATCCAAGCTCCTGTGCTTGGGACCTTTCTTTTAATGTTTCTTAGTGTCCCAGAGCAACGTTGTGTCAGAGGCATTAGGGAGCCATTCTGGACAACTGGTTAAATGCTGAAAGGCAGAAGAAGCACAAATGGGATCATGACTGGCCACAGAAGGCTGCCCCCTTATGCTGTCTCCATTACTGGTGCAGGAGTGCACCTGCAGCCTTTGAACAGGGAACGTGGCATCTCATTTCTTCATTTTGTGGTGTTTCCACCCTCCCACCCCCATCATCAAAAAGTACCTAATAGCTGCAGTGAAGAGGCCTTGGATACAGTCTCAATTATGCCATGCCATCAGACTGATTGTCTGATTGCCTTGTTCAAATGGTATCTATGGAAATGCATCTGTGGAAATAGCCTATCGGTGCGAGCCAGAGCCCAAACTATGGTGCAGTTATTAGCTGGACCTTTAGCTCATCTAAAAATAGCTGGGGAATAATAAATAGGGACTAACTTACTTCTGGTTTGTGCTAGGATGAGCTTGGCTGAAAGGTACATCATGTTCTCTAAGGAATAAAATTCAAAACATGGAAAATCTAAAAGGCATTAGTACCATTGTTTAGAATCTAACTGGAGAAATGCCTCTTTCTCTCTTTTTAATTTTAAATTTTAGTTATGCAAAAAAGCATGGAGGGGGGAGAGAACTATGTAATAAATAAATACCTAAATGCTCAGCTCAGTGAGAGCATTTTGGAGTAATAACCATTTAGCCTTGTGAAGCCCCATTTTCCTCATAGAACTGTATTGCCGCTTGTGATGGGCTTTGTTCCTTTCCCTTTAGTAATGCAAAATTGATTATTTCTCCACATATAACTATAAATCCATATTTGCTTGTTAACCCTCCTTAACTTTTATTTTACTTTCAAGCCTATTACTAATACCCACATCCCAAACTTCTCTACACCTATTGGAGATTATGTGCTGTTTTCCAGTTCCTGACAATAATGAATATTGCTGTTTTTAAGAAATTGGAAATTAATTCTTTAGGAGTCCAATTATCTTCCTCTTTTTTCAAATATTGATAAAAGCACTCGCTTAGGACATAAAACTAAGCTTAGTTTGCATATTCCATTTATTTCCTTAGAAACCAATTTCCATTACAGTAATACTGTACCTCGGATAACGCTAAAACTTGGTTCCACAAGTCTTGGTGTTATCCGATTTTTAGTGTTATCCGATCCATGTTAAAATCCTATGGGATGTATCGGATAACGTTAATGCTCCATAGAGATACATTGTAACTGCACAGGCTTTAGCGGTTGTTATCCGATACATCCCATAGGACCTTAACGTTATTTGATCCAATTCTCCTCCCCAGATTGCTTAACGTTATGTGATTTTAGCGTTATCCAAGGTAGACGTTATCCAAGGTATTACTGTATATGATTGATGCAGCATTATTAGGGAAACATTTGTTACTGTATTTATTAGCTAAGATGACATGACTTTTGGCTGCCAACCCACACATCACCAAAGAAAAGGGGCTGCGGTGGCTCAGTGGTTAAAAAGCTCACCGTTAGCTGGAAAGCCAGCAAGCCAGCAGTTCAAGACTCGGGTACTGCATGATGGTTTGAGTGTCCATCTCTGTCTCAGCTCCTGCCAACCTAGCAGTTCAAAAGCAAGAAAATGCAAGTAGATAAATAGGGACCCCTTCAGTGGGAAAAGATCTTGGGCGCATGAAAGGAGCCTCATTTGTGCATCCCCTGAGCGGAGTTTCTCCAGCAAAAATCTTTTCAGCCCAGAATAATTTCAGCCATGAAATTATTATTATCACCAAAGACCAAAAAGAGAAGCTAAAGTAGGCTCACATCACATACAGTATGTTATTTTCCATATGTTAAGTCTACATGTATACTTATACATACAGTATAATTATACATTTAGGAATATTTAATCCAGGAATTATCCTAATAGTGCAGACAGTTGCTTTCAGGTGACTTGTGTCTAATATTGTCTACTGTCCAGATGCTAATGGTTGATGAACAATTTGAAGGCTCCGGCTATCCTTCCTTTATGTGGGTTTGTTTGAATGATAACAGGTACTTCTTTTATCTTTAAAGCAGCCTTAGATTAGACAGGACTTTAAAAAGAGGATAGCTTTAATTAAGGAATGGCCTTTTTTATGGAACCCAACCCAACATATGCTTGTTAGCTTTACAGTTCATCCTCATTCTCCTTTAATTCTTGTTACAACAGTATCTTCTACATAGAAAATATGTTACAGCTAAATAGCTTAGCCCAGCTCGTCTTTAAGGTGAAATATCTGTTTACTGCTCCAAGACAATGTGGTGCAAATCTTTAAGAATAGTCAATGGAATTATCACTGGGACTACTAGAACAGTATTAGTCAACTGCTATTGAGTATTATTTTTATTTCACATTGGAAATGTAATATGCAGTCAGGGAGCTTTTTTTTTTGATGAATGATGGAACATTTGAGAAAAGAGATGTCAGTTTAGGGCAGGGGTGCCCAAACTTTTCGGCCCGGGGGCCGGATAACATTTTATCAGAGGCTCCGAGGGCCGAACTATCTCTCCATGGTACATACATCCACCCAGCCTTGCCGCCGCCGCTGCAGCTGCCTTTGCTGCCTCCTCCTCCTTTCGCTGGCTCCTCCTTCGCTGCCTCGCCGCCACCTCTGCTGCCACCTCCGCCGCCGCCGCCACCATTTCATAAAAGAAACACAATTCATGTGTGTCACTCAGTGATGCCATACTAGTGTTTGAATCCTACCTCCCCTCCGCCCATCCAGGTGCATTGCCACTCACCCGTCACTGCTGTATCCATCCCATCTGCCTTCGCAGCTGCCATCTCCTGAAAGAGATAAAACACATGTGTCTCACTACCAATCCTAACAGACAATGTCAGACTAGAGTTCCAGTCCTACCTCCACTCCAGCCACACAGGCAAATTGACACTCACCCATCACTGCAGATGCCGCCTCCACTGCTATTTTCTGAATGGATTCAATGGGAAATGTGAGCTTGCTTTTCACTGATGAGATACTCAATGTCAGGTTCCATTTTCGTCACTGCCATTCGTAACAGGTGATGCAAGTGAGAATCAGTTATTCTGGATCTGATTGGAGATTTCAGATGTTTCATTCGGGAAAAAGTCTGTTTGCAGATGTATGTGCTTCCAAAGATGGTTGCCATTTTTAGTGCATGTTTCCTGATATTAAGATATGTGTCAGAGGGAAGGGATGCATAGAAATTCATAATGTTGCTTGACTTGAATTCATCTTGCAAAGAGTCACAAGTCTAGATCTGCCAGTTCCATTTGGTAAATGGGATCAACATTTGCAATGTCCACAGACACAGACAGACACACACACACACACACACACACACACACAGAGAGAGAGAGAGAGAGAGAGAGAGAGCAACAGTATAAACAAGCCTTTCCTACACAATTCCCCACCCCAAAAAGAAATTTAAATCAAGAGGGAGAGAAGGCTGATCTTATTATTCCCAACTCCAGATAACCCAGCAGCCTACAGGCCTGATCAGTGAATGCACAAAGTTGTAGTCACTGCAGTGGAAATTTTTTAATTAAGTTCAGTTTTATAATGCAGACTTTTTCGTATGCAGGCAGGCACGGGTGCATGTGTATTGCGCACACACATGTGCGCGCACAGAGAGAGAGAGAGAGAGAGAGCGCGAGAGAGCAACAGTATAAACAAGCCTTTCCTACACAATTCCCCCCCCCGCCAAAAAAGAAATGTAAATGGCCAGATAAGTAAATAAATAAATAAATAAATACCCAAATAAATAAATGGGGGTCGGGGAGAAGCCAGAGGGAGAGTTCAGCAAGACAGGGAATAGGGAAATGGGCAAACAAGTAAATAAATAAATAAGTACCCAAATACCAAATGCAGTGGCTCAAGTCACTAAGACACTGACTGGGAGGTGGAAGGTCAGCAGTTTGATTCCCGAGTACTGCAGGACGGAATGAGCTCCCATCTCTGTCCCAGCTCCTGCTAACCTAGCAGCTCAAAAGCAAGAAATTGCAAGTAGATAAATAGGGACCACTTCTGTGGAAAGGTAACAGCATTCCATGCGCTCCGGTGTCTAGTCATGCCTGCCACATGACCATGGAAATGACTGCAGAAGCAGACAGCGCCGGCTCTTCGGCTTAGAAACAGAGATGAACACTGACCCCTAGAGTCGGATACGACTGGCTTTCGAGCAAGGGAAACCGTTACTACCCAAATAAATAAATAAATAAATGGGGGTCCGGGAGAATCCAGAGGGAGAGTTCAGCAAGACAAGGAATGGGGAAATGGGCAGACAAGTAAATAAATAAATAAGTACCCAAATACCAAATGCAGTGGCTCAAGTCACTAAGAAGATCAGCAGTTCGATTCCCGAGTACTGCAGGACGGAATGAGCTCCCGTCTCTGTCCCAGCTCCTGCCAACCTAGCAGCTCGAAAGCAAGAAATTGCAAGTAGATAAATAGGGACCACTTTGATGGGAAGGTAACAGCATTCCATGCGCTCCGGTGTCTAGTCATGCCTGCCACATGACCATGGAAATGACTGCAGAAGCAGACAGCGCCGGCTCTTCGGCTTAGAAACAGAGATGAACACTGACCCCTAGAGTCGGATACGACTGGCTTTCGAGCAAGGGAAACCTTTACTACCCAAATAAATAAATAAATGGGGGTCCGGGAGAATCCAGAGGGAGAGTTCAGCAAGACAAGGAATGGGGAAATGGGCAGACAAGTAAATAAATAAATAAGTACCCAAATACCAAATGCAGTGGCTCAAGTCACTAAGAAGATCAGCAGTTCGATTCCCGAGTACTGCAGGACGGAATGAGCTCCCGTCTCTGTCCCAGCTCCTGCCAACCTAGCAGCTCGAAAGCAAGAAATTGCAAGTAGATAAATAGGGACCACTTTGGTGGGAAGGTAACAGCATTCCATGCGCTCCGGTGTCTAGTCATGCCTGCCACATGACCATGGAAATGACTGAAGAAGCAGACAGCGCCGGCTCTTCGGCTTAGAAACAGAGATGAACACTGACCCCTAGAGTCGGATACGACTGGCTTTCGAGCAAGGGAAACCTTTACTACCCAAATAAATAAATAAATAAATAAGACAGACAGACAGACAAGAGCGGTGAGAAAGCGGGGCGAGGAGGAGGAATACCTCAGGCGAAAAGGAGGATTGACCGAGAAGGAGACCATCAGGAGGGGGTGGGGTGGGCGCCCAAGACCAAAACCGCCCAAAGGAATGGGACGAGGTGGTAATGGTGGGGGAAGTGGGGGAGGCAGCGGAAACCCGTTCCAACGGAGTTTGGAAACTGGTCTCTTGTCTCCTTCCCACACCCAGCAGGGCCGCGGGAAGGAAGAGACGAGGGCAAAGAAGACCCCCCCAACCCCGCCGCCTTCCCTCCCCTCCCCGCCCCGCCCCGCGTGAGAGAGATGCCCGAGCACCGAAGGCGGGAGAGGCCCTTTAGTTGCGGAGCAATCCGGGCCGTGGCGCTGCTGAGGGGGGGGAAGATGCCTTGCGCCCTGCGTTGTTCCCGAGTGGAGGGGGCGGGGAGGCCTTTCCTTTAAAAGGCGGGAAAGCGCCCACTCCCCACCACCCTATTATGCCTTTCTTCCGCTCTTTTATGCTGAACTCCCCACACCAGAGTTTTTCCTCAGAAGAGGAAGGAGGGCAACGAATCATTGAAACTCCTCTGATAAACCAAGCAGATAGTCGATATTGTCTTTGGACTCCTGGCTCTGAGGGGGGGGGGGACTGGGGGAGACCTCAGGCTAGGCACAAAAGGGGCGCGCGCCGGTGTTTTTGCTTTCCCGCCCTTCACCTCCTCCTTCGCCAGAGGCGTAGCTACCGCCGTATCTGCCGTATCAATTATACGGGGGCCCCGGGCCACGGGGGCCCCCAACGTGCGTAAGCAAAACAAATCTTTACCCTTCCTAAGGGCCCCCAAACAAATTTTTATACGGTGCCCAGCCAAGGCACGCTACTCTTCTGTCCTTCGCAGTGGCTGTAATAATAATAATGACAGTAATGACTGGCTGTTCACGTTTCACAACCCCCGGCAGCTCGTTCAGGGTAAAAGTAAAAGCGCTTCGCCGCTTTGCTGGGGCTTTGTCAGGCTATTATTATTCTCCCCCCACCCCCACGGCCGGCGGTTCTGTCACCCAGCCTTGCCCCACCTCGCCTTCACGAGGCAGGCGCGGGCTTGCTGAATAGGCGCCTGTCTGTGGAAAAAGTTTCTCAGCAAAGGCGGTAAAAGCCGCCCATGGCTCTTCTTTCCACCTGCAGCGCCGTCCACTTTCCTCTTGCGCCACCTCAGTCACTCCAGCCCAGCCAAAGGAGGAGGCTTCGCCTGGAAAGCCTCATGACCTGCCGACGCCCTTGCTCGAGGGCTGGTGGAGAGCGAGGCGCTTCCGAACTGCTAGGCTGGCAGGAGCTGGGAGGAGAAGAGATGCTATAAATAGGAACCACTTGGGTGGGATTCTTGGGGGGCATGAAAGGAGCCCCATTCAGGCGTCCCCTGAGCGGTGCTTCCCCAGCAAAAATAAATAAAAATAAAATCATTTCAACCTCCTCCCCCTCCTCCTCCATTACTTACTTTTAGCTGCTTCATGGGGAAGACTCAGTCTGTCTCTGCTGTTAACAATCACCGAATCACCTCCGGGCGGAGTGATTCGGCACTTTTAAACTAGAGAAGTCCTAGTACTAAGCAGCAGGCGGAAGGAACTAGGCAACTCACCGCCTTTTGATCCTTCCGCCCCAAAAAAAAGTCCCCCCCAAAAAAATTTTTAAACAATAAAATAAAATTATAAGAGTTCTTATATCATGTCGGGGGCCGGTTGAAATGGCCTGGCGGGCCGGGTCCGGCCCGCGGGCCGTAGTTTGGGCATGCCTGGTTTAGGGCTACATACATGTTTCTGCTACCTTTGTGTTGCCTTTTAAATCAGAAAAGCAGTTTTATTCCCACTTTCCAAAGTTGTTTCTATAAACTGGACTGTAAATATTCAGGTATATTCTAGCATATATGTCAGCATGTAGGATTCCAGTTGATGAAAAGACACCTCAAATAGTTGAGGGTTGCAATTATATGCCAAGTTTTAATAAAAGCATATCAGACTGTTGCAAATAGTAATTTATATGCAGGTTGACCAAGAGGGTGGTGGTTGGTCAGCTACAGATGTTCTTGGATGAAACCAATTGCCTAGATCCATTTCATTTGGGGCTTAGACAACCTCATGGCACGAAGACTGCACTGATGTGCTACATGATAATCTTATAAAGGAGGTGAACTAGGGAAGGGTCTTGACCCTCCTGGTGCTTCTGGATCCCTTAGTTTCAATACAATTGAACATGGTATCATTTTGGATAGGCTGCTGGGGTTAGGGATTAGAGGCCTAGCATTGCGATAGTTCTGGTCCTTCGTTAATGGCCGTTCCCAAATTGTCCAGCTTGAGGAGGCTGTTTTGTGCCCATGGTTACTTCAATGTGGAGTTCTACAGGGTTATCATCTCCTTGATGCTGTTTAACACCTACATACACCTATTGAGGGAGTTTAGTTGGAGATTTGGAGTTCACTGTCATCAATATGATGATGACACACAACTGTATACCTTATTTAAATCTTCTGCAGTTCAAGTACAATACCTTAAGGACTTAAAAAGGTTGGGAACCTCTGTTTTAGAAGCTATACTTTCCACTAGAAAGTAAGTAGTAATTTTGCAACTACAGTAAAACCCCTGGTTACAATGGAGGTCCCTTCCAACAGCCTCTGCTGTAACCCAAAAAAAGTGTAAACTGAAACATCCATAGGGATGCATTGAAAAATAAAAAAGGTCCTGAATTGATCGTTGTACACCCCTCCAAAAAATATATTAAAAATTTGTAAACCGGGATGGCATTTCCATAGGATTTGCTGTTGTAAACAGCAACAAACTTAAACAGAGGTGGTTTTAATGTACAAGTCTTGGAATTATGTTATTGAAGAATTAGCATGGGGAAATTTCACTAACCTTGTTCTTTCACTAACCTTGTTCTGTATCGTGGGCCTCAGTTTATTTGCCCAATAAACTCTCTAAACTCACCTAGCCTTTAGGTATGAATTGTGAGCGATGTTAATAAATTACTAGGGGGGACAACAGTTTTTCCCAGCCCATTCTGATTAATTCATATTGATCAAAGTCTTGATAAATTACAAAATACAATGAATTGCAAACACAGAAGAGGATTTCATATTTCCTTAACATCTCATTAATTCTCAATAGAAGCAAAGGCAAATAGCCATTAGCAGGGGTTATTGGATCTAAAGTCTTAACCAACAAATGTCTTGCAAAAAGAACAAATACTAAGAATAGCAACAGATGTTGAGAGCTGGATAAGCATTACAAATGTATGCTTATTACATTGTCATTGTTAATTACGAACTCTCCCATGTTTAAACAGCATTGCAGTTATGAGACAAATCAACAAGAAGCAGAGCAATTTGGGGGGAAAGCAGTGTTCATTTGGTCAGAGGAAATCATGCCCATGTTTCACTTACATTAGGCAAGAAAAGCTTGTACAATAGTATCTTTCTGTATGTTCCTGTGTGTTTTGCAGGGGAGGAATCTGGTCTTTCTTTGACCATTTCCCACAGGGGGAAATTACTTCAGTCACTCTCTCCTTAACTATGATTTTGCCAGTTGTCACTCCCTAGAATAGAGGATTTGGGAATATGAAATAATCTTCAATGGTGCCAATGAGGAATGTTTTTAAATCCTATATTTTAACTCTGTGGAAAACACAATGTAATCAGTGATGGGATGACCCCAGTTCCATCCGGTTCCCTGGAACCGGTAGGAACAATCCCGGAGGATTCTCCGGGAGGGGAGTCAACTTTTGAGGCATCCGTTTCCGGACGCCTCACCGAAAGAATTTTTTTTAAAAAAAATCGGAGTCAAAATGGCATTAAATGACTGCGCATGCACAGAAACTCAATCGGACGCATTGCGCATGTGTCAGATTGAGTTTCTGCGCATGCGCAGTCAATTGGAGCCATTTTGGCTCCAATTTTAATATTTTTTTCTTTTGGAGCCGGAGCCGTACCTTTCAGAGTGGCTCCGGCGGTGGCAGGGCGGCGGGGGCGGCATCAGCCTTCAGAGGAGGGCACCTCCCCCTGGGCACATTGAGGTCTGCCTGGGCCTTCCACTGCCGCCAACAAGCCCCCATGCCCTGGGGATGCCCAGCGGGGTGCGCCGCCGCCGCCTGCAGCCTCCTCCTCCACCGGGCGCCTGTGGCCGCCTCCTCCTCTTTAGACCCGTGCCTTTTTTGGCCCGGCTCCGGCCACGGCCAGGGGCGGCCAGGGGCTGCAGGCAGCAGTGGCTCTGGCAGTGGCTCCGGCCACGACCGTGGATAGGGGCTGCAGGCGGTGGCGGCTCTGTCGGTGGGCGAAGCCGCTGCCGGAGCCGCCACCGCCTGCAGCCCCTGGCTGCTGCCATGGCCGGAGCCGCCACCAGAGCCATTGCTGCCTGCAGCCCCTGGCCGCCCCTGGCCGTGGCCACAGCCAGGCCAAAAAGGCACCGGCCCAAGGAGGAGGCCACAGGGCTGCAGGCAGCGGCGGCTGTGGACTGCGGCTGCAGGCGGTGGCAGCACACCTTGCCGGGTGGCCCCGGGCCATGGGGGTTCGTCGTCCCCAAGGAAGGTAAGTAAGTGAGGGTTTTTTATTTGAGGTGGGTGGGTGATTTATTTGTGTTTTGGGTGGGTGGAGGAGGAGGAGGAGGCCGCAGTCGGGGCAGCGCACCTTGCCGGGTGGCCCCGGGCCATGGGGGTTCATCGTCCCCAAGGAAGGTAAGTAAGTGAGGGTTTTTTATTTGAGGTGGGTGGGTGATTTATTTGTGTTTTGGGTGGGTGGTTGTATTTTTATTTAATTTTTATTTTATTTATTTCTTTATTTTATTTATTTAAGTTATTTACAGGATTGTGTTGTAGCTGTCTGGCTGGGTGGGTGGGCTGAGGGGTGTGTGTGTGTGTTTATTTTTATTTTATTTATTTTTATTTTATTTATTTTTATTTTTGGCCCCGCCCACAACATCATGATGTCATGATGTCGGCTCTGCCCATGACATCATGACATTGGCCACGCACATGACGTCTGTGACGTCATGGCGTGGTAGTAGAATTTTTGTCATCCCATCACTCAATGTAATCCAGGGCTTCTCAAGGTTTTCAGATCACGGGCCTGACTACACCTTCTGGATAACTGATCGGTCCAGTCATGTAGTTCCTCCCACCCGGAAGTGGAAGTAAAATGTGCACCGTGCATGTGAAGAATGCATTTAGCAGCATTTTGCTCATGCACTGCACATGTTTTATTTCTGCTTCCAGGAGCGGTGAGGGCATTTGAGGCTGGATGAATTGGCGTTGGGAGCCGGGTCTGGCCTGCAGACCGCAGGTTGAGAATGCCTGTCTTACAGGATCCCTGTTCATAATTGCAGCACTGACTATACTTCTGGCCTAATGTTAGTAGGTACATGTAAAGGTCCCCCTAGGTCAAAAGCCAGTCATATCCAGCTCTAGGGTGCGATGGTCATCTCCATTTACAGCCAAATAACCAGTGGTGTCTTCATTGATTGGTTGCGGGTGTTTTTGTTCGTGCCTCACCACTGCTTCTGGAGCTGCACTGGTTGCTAGTATGTCTCCGGGTGCAATTCAAGGTGCTGGTCATTACCTTTAAAGCCCTCCATGGTAGTGGGCGAGGATACTTAAGAGATCGTGTCACCCCAAGAACATCTGTCCATCCCACCAGGGCAGATCAGAGAGGCTCTCAGCTAGAGAGGCACATCTCTCTAGCACCAGAAGGAGGACCTTCTCCGTGTCTGCCGTGGCCCTTTGGAACCTCCTGCCAACTGAGTTATGCCTACAGACAGAGCTACTGCCCTTTCGGAAGGGCCTAAAAAACCTGGCTGGCAGGGCAGACGTGGGGCTCCAGTAATACGGGGTCCCATGTAGGGTGGCTGATGGGATAGCCATCCCTCTCTCGCTCTTTTAAACTTTTTAACCTTTTAAACTTTTAAATCTTTGAGGGTTTTTTTTTGTAAATTTATAGTTTAATTATTATTTTTTTGAAGTTGATTTTGCACCTTGGGGTTCGGTTTCTGGGCTTGTGGGGTGTGTGGTGGGATTGTTTGGTTTGCACTCATTTGTGTAATCTTTTTCTTTTTGTGAGCTGCCTAGGGTCAGGTTCACCTGATTGGGGCAGGATAATAAATCTAAATAAATAAATAATAAAATAAATCTGCAGATTTTTCCATGGTCATATGGCAGGCATGACTAGATGCTGGAGTGCACAGAATACTATTACCTTTCCCACCAAAGTGGTACCTATTTATCTACTTGCAGTTTCTTACCTTTCAACTGCTAGGTTGGCAGGAGCTGGGACAGAGATGGGAGTTCACTCCATCATGCGGTACTTGGGTCTCAAACTGCTGACCTGCCAACCTTCTCATCATCAAATTCAGTGTCGTAAAAAATGCATGCTGAAGATGCTGGGTTAGGTTTACAACATCTCCACTTAAAACAGTATCAGTTGGAGGAAAATTGATCAAAATCCTTTCAGATAATGGGAATTGCATTCTCTATCTGAAACTCTGGACTACAGTTATTAGAAAGTTAGCTGGAGAAATGATATGTCTCAGAAGAAGGCAGCTTTTTTCTCTTCCCAAATGTATAGCAGTCTTGTTCAACCTTGTGTAAGCCTCCAGTCTGTATTTCAACAGCCCTTTCTAACATATCTTAACATGAATTTGTTCTTTATTACAATCAAGTAGCCTTTAAAAAAACTTGTCTGAAGGATTTAGTAACTTAATTAAACCACTACTCTAACAAGCAGCTGTAAATAGGCACTAAGAGACAGCTCTGAAGTTTTAAAAGATCAAATGATATAGCTATTGGTCACACAGAGCAGGTTCTACTTAAAATTAGTCTTTTCTAAGTAAAAGACTCCTATTGTGGTTGTTGAGTCTTTGGGCTATATCAGGGCTCAGCAGACTTGACTGTCCTGATGTTCTTGGACTTCAGTTCCCAGAAGCCCTGATCAGCAGATATGCTGACTTGGGCTTCTGGGAATTGAAGTCCAAGAACACCTGGAGAGCCATGTTTGCTGACCCCTGGGCTAGATATACCTTACATTATTTATTTATTTGGATTTATATTGCCGCCCACTCACCGAGGCGACTCAGGGCAGCTTACAGTCAAAACAACAATAGTACAATAAAAATTATAGAATGCAACCACGTAAAACAACCAAACCAGAACACAAACTAACTCCTGTCAGGCCGTTGTTGTGGGCCCAGTGGAGTGGGCAAGGTCCTCCGCCACTGCTAGGCCTTCACATCTTCTTCCTCAGGCCGTTGTTGTGGGCCCGGAGGAGGGGGCGATGTTCTCATATATTTGCATGGTTTTTTTACCCTTGTGTTTTCTTAAGGAATAACATTCATAGCTGGCACCTTGAGTACAGATTATGACCTAACCTGTGATGCAACCTGGTCATGTCCTTCTCCTAGATCCTCCCTGAACAGTGGGACAAAATTCTAACTCAAGAAGCAGTTAAATTCCACAGTTGATTGATTATTTTTAAAATAATTTTATTGCCTCATAATTAAAATGATTTGCTTTTCTGTTTTTCATTAAAGAGAATGGAGCAACAATTCAGAAAATTAATCCAATATTTTGGTGGCTTATGGGCTGTGACATAATTCAGCATGACACACTGGTCAGGAGGGAGAACAAATATACCACAAAACATACTACACAGGAAAAAAAGAAATCAGAGACATTCTAGAATCCATATTCCATTTTCATGATATGTATGTGTGTACTTACTTGTGTGTATTTATGTCCATATATATGTATAAAGTGATATAATTACAGGCGTGTTTTTCTTTGTGTGTGTATGATCTATTTTAAAAGAAGAAAACATCTAAAATAAATCTAAGTTTCTTAGTTTTTCCTATTCTGTTCTGATAATACACAAAAGGCGTTAAATGCCTATGACAAGATGCTGTGGTATCATCCCATTTATAGCATCCTTCTGATTTGGAAAGGGATTCCTTCCCCTCCCTGCAACCTCTCCCAAACCTGTCTAGAAAAACCAAATACCTTTTGGAGCAGGTTTTTGGAGCAACACAGAAGGGTTCATAACATAAGGAAAGGAGAATAAAAGTCCACTAGTAGGACATCAAATGAGAAGAGAGGATTAACTTGAGAAAGCCTTGATGCTTGGAAGGGTAGAGGGCAAAAGAAGAAGGGGACGGCCCAAAATGAGATGGCTGGATGGTATTGTGGAGGCGGTGGGCACAGAGCTGAGTGAGTTGAGAGGGATGGTGGAGGACAGGAGTGCCTGGCGGACGGTGGTCCATGGGGTCGCTTTTAAAAAGCTTTTGGACACAGCAGTCAGTTCTGATCACATTCGTTAGGCTCCTGTTTGGATCTTACTCTAGGGCTCCTGATTACCAGTCCTCAGATATCTGCAGTAATTCCTAGTAGATCTCTAGGCCCAAGTTAAAGTAGGGTTGTGCTTTTTCAAATCCAGAATGATCTGAGTTGAAAGAATTTGAAGGAACACCTCCTGTTTGCCCTAACCCCTTGGTCTGCAAATGTGGCTCTCCAGATGTTCTTGGACTTCAATTCCCAGAAGCCCCAATCAGCAGGAGTGCTGACTTGGGCTCCTGGTAATTCAAGTCCAAGAACATCTGGAGAGCCACATTTGCAGACCACTGCCTAACCTCATGATATCTACCAGGCGAGCATCTGTCCAAGATGCACCTCCCCACATAGAGCTAAGTCGAAATATTTTGTGAAGATTATTTGTTAAGTGGGAACGGTGTCCTTCAGTGGGTTTCCTTCAGGAGAAGAGCATGAAATAAGGTGAAAATGTTCACCTACAAGGAAGAACACAGAGAAAACTGGCAAGCAGAGAGAAGCAGCTGAAGAGAGAGAGAGTATGTTTTAAAATATGCATCCATCCATGTTTCTCTTGAAGAACAAAGGCATCATAAAGACACTAAGAAACAATAGAAGAACCAATGATGTGTCTATTTTCAAAGTGCACCAACTCCCTCCTAAGCATCATACTCGTATATTTTTAAAAGAGAGTCATGCATTCCATGATGGCTTAGATCAGTCATATGACCTTTCTAAGACCCATGTCCTCACTCTGTTTTAGCTCTGATTACTCTATGTGATGTCATCCTTTGTATGATGTGATTCCTGATTAGCTAGTGTAATTCCGGGAGTCAGGGAATGATGTCAGTAGCTGAAAAAAAAGCTGTGAACTGGGATGGACCTAGGTGCTTTTCCAGGATCTATAATGTTCTGCTCAGAAGTACAGTATTCTTCACTGAAATATTTAGCACATTCAATTTGCCTTTACTGCCTTAATTTGGCACATGACTTTCTGTGTGTGCAGCTCACTCTGTCTGGCTTATCTTCTGGAAAAAAGAAGGTACTTGAATTACTGGATATCATTTGGATATGTTGATTTTGGTCTTGTTGCTTGGATTCTTGGAGATATTGTATACTATGGTCAATGGCTTCATTATGCCTTGAATTTATTTAGAATTGAATTTTGATTTTATGCTTTAGACAAGTTGCAAATTGTGTGAGTCAGTGTGACATTTCACACTTGGTAATAGCCTGAGAGCCCTGATTGCTCTTCAGTCCTTTTAAGTGAGTTTCTTTCTTTCCTATGTCTATCATATTAACTAGCCGATGTCACTTTGTCCTTCTGTTTCCCTCATCTAAAACATATTGGGACATCTAAAATTATGAATTCCTAATGTGAAAACACATCAATTTAGATAGATATGTATATTGTACAATATATTTATACTTCATTTATGCATTTAACCCATTTATTTGTGGTTCTAATGCTATACATGTTTACCTCAGAAACTTTTGAATTCTCTGTGGGTGTATACTAGTCTCAGCTAATGAATAATAGTAGTATAATTAATTTTCTGTCTTGTTAGTTGTGAAAAATCAGATAAACATTTGTGTTGAGGTACATAGTAAAATCAATAGTCTTCTCAGTCATAAAATGATAATTTGTTCTGTTACACATTGTAGAAGAACTATTCTTATTGATACAGCACTGAAATTCTTTTGTTTCTTTACAGGTAAGTTCAAAAACATTTTCTTTCATTTGTGGTGTCAGACAGGTAAGGCAGTACATTTTTGCTCCTTTGCTACTTGAGATTTATGTCTCAAATTTTAAACATTTGATATGTCTATATAATGAGCTTTTTATAAACAGTAATAGCATTCATGAGCTCTTTGGCTAAGTTCTAAATGCCTGGGTGCCAAGTTAGACACTATAGTTTTGCGTGTTTGCTTTTGTTTGTTTTGGTCTTTAGAGTTAGTCATGGTAGGCAATGATATTTCTTTTACTCAGTCATTGATAACTCCTTTGCTAGAGAAAGAGTACAAGATTCTTAGAGCTATGAGATTGACCTCAGGTGGTTATTGATCTTTTCCTGTTTTGGCTTTTTGAATTGAACAGCCCAGAAGAGAGATGCATGATTAGGTATCAGAAGTAATAAATACCTCATAGAGCAGGGGTTCTCAAGGTTTCCGTGCAACTCCCCCTCAGACAACTGAGTGGGCTGGACACTCCTGCTGGTGGGCATGTTTGCACATGTGTGGGCACTTCTGGGGGCATTGTTGTGGGCTGAATGGAATGGCATTGAGGGCCGGGGCCAGCCTCTGGGCCGTAGATTGTGAACACCTGTCATAGAGTGAGGAGCAGATAACATTCTGGAATTTCATTAGATGACTTTGGAAGACGTTCCTGAAAGTATCACATAACCTTTGTTTTCAGACATCTTTTTCAAGCAAACTATCCATGCAGGCATAAGCGATTCTAGCCTGGAAACCAGTACTGTATGTCCATTGCTAGCTGGAGGATTCTGAGTTTTGTAATTTGAACAAGTAACCTTTTCAAGACCTTGGTTTTCTTCCATATCAGCAATTTCCTAGATCTTTTCCCATGCAGACTTCCGGGACTAAGTTATGAGACTGAACATCTCTTGATTGCCCTAGTGGTTTACCTTTGCTGGGAGTTGTAAAGCTAGTACTGTATATGGCACAGATTCTTAAAGTTGCATTGATAGTGGTATTGTTCCAGGGCACCTGATCAAGAATGAATGAGGAGGTATCACTTTGCATGTGCTCTGCGCGTTTTTCAATGATAGATCCCAGCAATTGAAGGAACTACTGCTCTCAGGATTTCCAGATTCAGGATTCACAGTCCTCAAATTGCTGTTTTTCCCTCCTGGATTTTTCCACCTTAAATGTTTTTTTGTTTTTTTTGGAAGAGGGGGAAGAAAGATGCAATTTTTGAAACTTTGATATTCCTCAACCCTATTTATACCTCTCTGCAAGGTTGGTTTTGGTTTACTGAACAAGGATAGGCGCTCTGAAAACCAATTTGCTATTAATGCGGATGATAAGTAAATGTTCCAGATTCCATTTTTATCACCTGTAGAGCACGTGATCTTTCTTAGCTCCACAATAGCTTCTTTGTGTGACGACTTTCCCTTCTCTTCTTTTAATATCTTTTAATATCTTCGTTTAATATCTTAATATCTTGTTCTGCTCACTACAAGAAGTCTCTATAGCATATGAAGAACTCCCTCGTTGGTGTTGGATATCCTTGGGGAACATCTTCTTTTCTTTCTTTGACTTATAGCTCACCCAGTTGATGCAAGGCACTGATAAGTAAACACCACACTATTGAAAGATGCTTCGGAGAATGTACCTGAACAGAATAGTGGAAAGTTATTGCAGGAGTATGATTGCTGTGTAATGTGTAATAAACACAGGGTTTTTCCAAACATTCTGGCAATCATATAAATATGTTTCAAATCATGCAGAAAATCACCAGTAGATGTTGGTATACCTTCTGCCAGGAGAGCTCACAAAATGTAAGAAACAGGGTAGAGCTGTAGCTTGTGGATGGCTTCTTAAGACAAACATCTATTTCTTCTTTGTATTGTGCTGACAGTGATCTTCCAAGGACAAGTGGCATCTCAGAAATCACAGAGGAAGCCTAATTTTGGTGCAGATGAAACTGAAGAGCTTGTTGCAAATGGTTAACTGGCAGCTTGATGTATTTGAGGGTAACTTTTTTCTGTCACTCCATGTAGTATTCCGCCCAGAGTGGGATACCACCCAAATGGGTGGTATAGAAATGCAATCAATCAATCAATCATTGTTTTAAGGGGATTTCAAATACTAATTTAGAATTACTCTGAGTAGACTAAAAGGAGTACTCAAAATAACTATTTGCAAATTTAGGATAAACATTAAGCCAGGGGTTGGCAACCTATGGCCTGCAGGCTGAATCCAGCTGGTGGCTACAAATAATATTGGCCCCCTCCCTTGTTCCACCACCGCCGTTGCCGCGGTTGTTCCTGACACCACCAAAAGCAGCCACGGTTATATTTACGGCAGTGTTTATGGTGGGGGACACCAGTCTGCCCCCCTCAACTGTCTAAGGGAGTGTGACCCGGCCCCTGACTTTAACAGGTTGCTGACCCCTGCATTAAGCCGTAAGGAGGGACTCCCTGTTCTGAATGAGAAGATGTTATTGATCAAAATTCCCTTGCTTTGCAAGGTGATATAAGTTAAAGTACAGTATAACTCTTTGTGCTCTTTCTCTCTCTGAGGAATTAGTTTTATAATTGACATTAAGATATTATTAAATGGGCATGGAGTTTTGCCTTTGGTTATTGTGGTAATTATATTTGAGACTATTGGCTTCTTAAACATAAATGTTTGGAATTCCCATTGATTTTGTTGGGAGTTACTTCTAGATAACTGTTCTTATGATTCCAGAACAATGTTTACATTTGTTATGTAATAGTCCTAATTGCAATAAGCTGCTTTCTTTGATCTCACTGAGGCTGCTTGTGATAATTAGTTTAAGTACACAATGCAGTAGAATAAGTAAACAATTGCCACTGTGTATTTATTTTTTGAAAATAAGTTTGATTAAATTTCATTAAAGTTAGCTTTTTAAGATGAAGCTAGAAAACAAATAGTTGATATAGTGAAACCTAAATTAGTCATTAAAAAGCCACATCATTTGAGAAAAAATCATTTGTTTCAATAAGTTTTATGAAATATGTTAATCATTATAATTAATATCAAGATTTTTGGGAGTAAACAATACCTATAGACAATGAAAAAGATTGCTGTATGATTAGAAATGCATTTGTTTGGAATCTTTGTAACAGTGACAAACTATCATCTGATAGTGTGTGTTTTTAGTCAGGTGTGAGTAATTTTAATGGCGTAGGGCAGGGGTCCCCAACCATTTTTGCACCACAGATCAGTTTCATGCTAAATACTTTTTCCATGAACCGATAAGTGGGGGTGGTGGGATTGGATGATGCAAGTGTATAATAAAATATGATAAATTGTGCACTGTGTACAGGCGGGGGAGGAGCCCCGCTGTAGCTCAAAAACAAGGAGGATGGGCCCAGCCACCTGCCAGCCACACCATTCGACTTGGGCAGTGAGGTACCACACTGCACACAGGCATGGGGCAGAGCCCCACTGTAGTTAAGCAACGTGAAAGAGGTCCCCGGGCCTTCCTCCATGTTGTCTTAAGCCCATGCTTTCGTTCCGTTCACCTGGCAGACGCGGCGGAGCATGTTGAGGGAAGAAGGCTGCCATTGGGACTCTCAGTGCCACCCACCCCTTCTGTCCAGTCCAGGACAGTCTGTGACCCGGTGGTTGAGAACCCCTGGCTTAGGGGATCAATTTTCAGTTATCAGAATAATCAAAGGGCTACAGAGAACAAGTTACAAAAAACACCAAATAATGTGAAAAATGAAAACTACTGTATATCAACCTGTTGTTGGTTGTTTGCTTTTGATATCAAATGGACTATGACCTACAGTATTTGAAAGATGGATCAACATACTTTGGGGCGTTCACCTTTTCCTGACAGAAAAGAAGGATGGAAGAAACCTGAGTGTTTCAAAACCAGACTTTAAGGTCCCACAACTCAGGGCAGCTTACAAAATATAAAACACAATGCAGTCATCAAAAATAATGAAAAATAATTCAAAGAGACAAAGCCAGATAGCATCAGATATTCATAGTAAACACTATCAACAGCAGTAAGAGAAAGTAATAACAGTCCAGGCCCAACACTACTCAGTTCTCATGATCTTATATGACTTGAAAGGCTTGCTGACAAAGAACCTCCTTGAATATTGTGCTATTTTTGAACCACAATCAGGCATGCCCTGGTAATGGCAACCTTGTTTTGCCAGCTAATCTTTCTCACTCTGGGTCAGGCGAAAAGAACTGCAGAATGAACTCACCAAAAGGTGCCTTCATTTTAGCAGTTTCATGTCTGGCCTTGACACAGAAGAAGAACTGACTTACAAAATGTTAATAATGTAGGAGCAGTTCTAATTTTCATTGGCAGTTTGTTCCAGTAGTTGGAAACTGTGGTGGAAAAAGCTCTCAATGTGGTTACAGCTTTTCTCCTCTTCTCTAGATTTAACCACTCAGAGCGTACATACCTGGGTGCTTCGGGTATAACTCCCAAGGAAGAGGTGCTCCCTCATATGTCAGCCAGTCAAAGTCTGGCCATTTAAAATATACCAAAGACCAGCCACCTCCAACCATGGAATTTTTCTTGTGCCTAATTTTGTAGTAAACTGAGTTGAGTTGTCAGAGCCATTCAGTGTAATAAGAGAGAGGTCGAAAAGCCTTCTGGGTGGAAAAGCTGCCAAGAGTTTTTAAAATAATCCACACATCTGACACACTCTCCTGGGGTAGCTGATGCCTCACTAATCATTATGCCCCCTTTGAACAAAAATCTGTTAAATTATATACTGATAATTGAAAGATCCTCAAAAAAGGGAAGAGAGACAAAAAACCTGAGTAGATACAGTAGATAGAGGACTGCAGTGACTCAAGTGGCTAAGTCAGAAGGTCAGCAGTTCGATTCCCGAGTACTGCAGGACAGAATGAGCTCTCGTCTTTGTCCCATCTCCTGCCAAACTAGCAGTTCTAAAGCAAGAAATTGCAAGTAGATAAATAGGGACCACTTTGGTGGGAAGGTAACAGCGTTCCATGTACTCCAGTGTCTAGTCATGCCTGCTACATGACCATGGAAACGTATGCAGAAGCAGACAGCGATGGCTCTTTGGCTTTGAAACAGAGATGAGCACTGAACCCTGGAGTTGGAAGGGAAACCTTTACCTTTACTAGATAGAGACATGTTCCAGTGAATGAGTTCCCCCATCATCTGCTGGAAAATTGTTCACATGGGCTAGGGCCATTCCTACTTTGTGTGAGGCTGTGTGTGAGGTAAAGGGTCCTGATTGGGTGTGAGCTTCCATCTTTCCTTTGATGAAAAAGATTATGAACATCAAACAAAAGCTTGAGGAGAGATACATTAAAATTGTGTCTCTGACATATCTACAAAGGTTTTGTTTTTAGTCTCAGCATTTCAACCTTCAAATAAAATTATTGGGGGAGGCAGTTTTGAAATAAGACTGCAAGAGGTTTGTGTTTACCAGAAAGGGGCCTTGTGCTAAGAAATTGCTAAAGAAAAATGGCCAGAATCTTATTAACAACTATGCTGCATAATGACCATCTCACGTGGACTATCCCATGGTTGCTCAGAAGATAAGAGATCTGTATGTAGAGGTGTTTGTCTCTGGTGTTTGCCACTATCTTGATTGGTAAAGTTATTTTCCCATCTCTGGAATTTGAAGCAAGCCCCCATTCCCTCTTCCTGTTTGTTTTTCTTGATTCTGTTTTGCTCATAGGTTGTCTCCTTCTAACCTCCAGCTAAGCAACAAGCATAGAAGTTCTCTCCATGTTCTGGAAACTCCATATTTTTCTTTTTCCTAACCGCTGATAGTAACTTTTCTAGGGTACCTTTTTCTACTTTAAATGTTTCTAGAATATTTTATCATTCAAAGTGCTAGTTAGTGTGCAAAAACAATAACAAGAACAACATCCAAAAATGAGACTGAGCTGATCTTTCCACATTTCCATGCTGTTGCTTTTTTGCCACATACTCTACCAAAATTCCCCAATAGTGGATCTGTTTTGTGGAACAAAAAGTTGCCTGTTCTAGGATTAGAATATTGGGCTAGTACCAGAGAACTGAGAATTCAAAACCCTACAAAGCTATGAAACTAACTAACTTTTGACCAATATGGAAACTCCACTTTTTCTTTCAATTATCACTTCCCTTACAGGATTGTTATGAGGTCTGGCACTTGGAAAAGTGTAGTCTGTTCTATCTTCTTTGGAGGAAGGGTAGGAATTTTCAAAACAAGAAGGAATATTCTTATGATTTAATTGGCACCATCATACTAAAGGGGTATAAGCCTTTGCTTTCCTTTTGTTCAATTTAAACAAAAAAATCCCATAAATTATTGGAAGAAAACATGATCTGATCTGTAAAAACAAAATATGATCTGTAAGCTAGTTGATTACATAGAAGAATAAGTTGCCTGTTAACTCATTCACTCTTTTTTTCCTTGTGCACTTCTCAGTAACCCCTGTCTTGGCTCTTGCTTAATCAGGGCTATATTTATAAACAGTTTGCTATGAGGGTTTCTCACTTCAGTAATGAGATAAGGCCCTTGAACACAGCCAGTGTTCTTTCTCAGGGCAAGCGTCACATTGCAGGAAATCCTGGTTATCCTTTCTACCTTGTGCTTTTGGCCAGCTTCATTACTGCTGAAGCACTGCCTGAAGAACGGACATTCCTTCAGACGAGTACCAGTGCTTTTATGAACCCTGTAAGGCACCTCCAGCTCCCTTGCAGTTCAAGATTCCCTCTCCTCTGTAAATGGACTCAATGAGAACATCTGCCCCTCTCCGGATGTCTCCAAAGAACAAGAAGAGATTTATTCTTCGGAAGTCCTACAGGTACTAGAACTGTGTCTGCCTGGTGTGGGAGGATTTTGTTGACAATCTGGGCTATCTATAGTTCCAGCTGATGCCTGCTGTCTGTAGAAAGGGATTTTGAAGGGGAAGTCTTACTGAATATCAGTTACATTGGAAATATTTTACATAATGTAATTTTCCATGTTACCTTCCAGCCCTGGCCTTCTAAATAAGTGGCTTAACAAGTCCAGAAGATTAGTTTTGACATAAGTGTAATCACACTTGAATTAACATTTTACAACAAGAATCAACAGACATTTCAAAGCAGAAATAAATACTTCTGAAAGGAACTTGGGAAAATTGCTAAATTTTTGAAACTGAATTATTTGTGCTAATTGCTATATAGCAATAACAGAATCTGATACCTGAGGTTGTGCAAACAGCATTGAATTTTGTCTTAAATTACAATCATAAGCATGCTAATATGCAAGGGTTCTAATGAAAACAATGTGACCTGGTACTATGTTAGGCAATAATATTCCTTTGCTTATCAATGTTTTACAAGTTACATAAACAAAATAAAAGGATATCCTTTATACATTTTCTCTTGGAGACAAAGGGGTAAAATATTTAATGAACACATACAAACGTATGCATAAAATAGCATAAAGCAAAATTCAGTTGTTAGTCTAAACTACAATAATGCAGCAAACCAACAGACCATACACAATTGTTGTTTAATTCTGAGTGTCTCTCTGTGTATATACTTTCCTTCCTTCGGTAGCCAGTGCACCTCATAAAGCAGTGATGGCAAACCTATGGCACACGTGCCAAAGGTGGCACCTCGGAGCCCTCTCTCTGGATACCCATGCATTTACCGCAGCACAGAGTTTGCCCCACACCTCTGCCCAGCAACCCAATGGGAGCACTTCCTCCCCCCCAGCACAGAGTTCACCCGCCCCTCTGCAGCAGTCCAATGGGAGTGCTTTCTCCCTCCCCCAACACAGAGATCACCCTGCCCCTCTGCCCAGAAGCCCAATGGGAACTTTCCCTTCCTCCCCTGTTGCTATGTTGGTGGTCCTTTGCGATAAATAAGTGGGTTTTGGATTGCAATTTGGGGACTCAATCTCTAAAAGGTTTGTCATCACTGTCATAGAGCATTAGAAAATATAAAATTATACGAAATATCTAGGCAACAGTCTTGTACATTGTGACCTGGTAAAAGGTATAACTTTAATTAAGTGGGTCTTAATTCTGGTTAGACTTGTCTGTGTTGTATGGCTGCAAACTATATACTCTTACTAGAAATGTGTTGTTTTAAACTCAGGGTAGCAGAAAGGTCCTTAGAAGGTCAAATAATAAAGATGAAGCTAAAGTACTTTGGACATCAAATGAGAAGAGAGGATTCACTTGAGAAAGCCTTGATGCTTGGAAGGGTCGAGGGCAAAAGAAGAAGGGGGTGGCCCAAGATGAGATGGCTAGATGGTATTGTAGAGACAATGGGCACAGAGCTGAGCAAGTTGAGGAGGATGGTGGAGGACAAAAGTGCCTGGCGGACAGCGGTCCATGGGGTCGCAGAGGGTCGGAATCGACTGTGCAACTGAACAACAAAAAGCAGAAAGGGTATACAGTTTTTCTAAGTGTCAAACAAGATTTTGTTTTGCAACAGATTACATATTTCATACATAAAGCACTAACATTCTTTAGCAAACAAACTTTGTTTGTTGTTGTTCAGTTGCACAATCGATTCCAACCGTTTGCAACCCCATCGACCACCACCCTCCATGCACCTCTGTCCTCCACCATCCTCCTCAACCCACCCAGCTTTGTGCTTACTGCATCTACAATACCATCTAGCCATCTCATTTTTGGCCACCTCCTTCTTCTTTTTCCATCCACCTTTCCCAGCATCAAGGCCTTCTCAAGTGAGTCTTCTCTTCTCATTTGATGTCCAAAGTACTTCAGCTTCAGCTTTACTATTTGACTTTCTAAAGAGCAGTCAGGGTTGATTTCTTCTAAGATCGACCTATTTGTTCTCCTCGCTGTCCAAGCGACTCTCAAAACTCTCCTCCAACACCACATTTCAAAGGCATCTATTCTTCTGCGCTCAGCTTTTCTAATGGTCCAGCTCTCACTGCCATACATTACCACTGGGAATACCATTGCTTTGACTATGTGAATTTTGATTTGCAAGGTGACGTTTCTGCTTTTAACTATGTTCCCCAGGTTTCTCATAGCTAGCCTCCTAAGAGTCAGTTGCTTTTTTATTTCATGGTTGCAATCTCCATCTGCAGTGATCTTCGATCCCAAGAAAGTAATATCCATCACTACTTCTACTTCTTGATGTTGAGTCTCAAGCCAGCTTTTGCACTCTCCTCTTCCAACCTGATCAGGAGCTTCTTTAGGTCTTCCTCACTTTCTGCCTTTAGGGTGGTATCATCTACATAGCTCAAATTGTTGATGTTTCTCCCAGCAATTTTGATCCCAAATTGTGATTCCTCCATCCCTGCATTGCACATTATGTGCTCTGTGTATAAGTTGAACAAGCAGGGTGATAAAATGCAGCCTTGCCTTACTCCTTTTCCTATTCCAAACCACTCCGTCATTCCATATTCTGTCCGAACTGTTGCTTTTTGACTCTTGTACAGATTTCTCATGAGGCATATAAGGTGTTCTAGTATTCCCATATCTTTAATTACTTGCCACATTTTATTGTGGTCCACACAGTCAAAGCCCTTGGTGTAGTCAATGAAACAGAAGTAGACTTGTTTCTGATATTCCTTTATTTTCTCCATGATCCAGCATATGTTGGCAATGTGATCTCTGGTCCCCCTGCCCCTTCAGAACCCAGCCTGCACTTCTGTTAGTTCTGGTAGCAAAACACCATTGTACGTGACCAATTGTGGTGGGGATTGCGAACCCCGATTTATTTGTCAAACTAGTTTTTGGTTGGTTTTATTTGTTAAGCGACTGTACAGTAATACCTCCGATAACATTAGTATCGGATAACACTAAAATCGCATAACATTAAGCAATCTGGGGGGGAGAATTGCATCAGATAACATTAAGATCCTATGGGATGCATCGGATAACAACCGCTAAAGCCTGTGTGGTTACAATGTATCTCTATGGATCCCATAGGATTTTAACATGGATCGGATAACACTAAAAATCGGATAACACCAAGACTTGTGGGACCAGGTTTTAACGTTATCTGAGGTTTTACTGCACTGTACTTTCATATTTAATTGGTATGTCTGTGTTGTTGGCTTGAGGCTTGAAAAATGACTAGAAAGTACAAAGAATAAATATATATGTAAATACTTTTTGTAGGGTTAGGCTGCTAGGGCTTCTGAACCTTCTGTATTAGCACTGTTCACTCATTGTCCTTTGGTGCATGCCAGTGTTTACAAGAAGTTCTCATGTTAGATACCTAGCAGTGAGTGGGTCCAAACAGAAAGATGCTGTTTAACATTTGAAAGTCTCTGTGTTTATTTCCTTCCATTGTGAACAGAAATTGGTATGCTAAAATAACAGACTTTAACATAGATTGCTAGGAAGAAAAATAAATCAGGTTCGGCAAATCCATGGTTGATTCTGGAGACTAGACAGATTGGAATTCATATAGACCATGCAATTTTGAAAAATCTCTGGGTTTTATTGTGTTATCTCAGAAGTTGTTTTTCTCTGAAATGTATGGAAATGATTGCAGATTTATTGATGAAGCAAGGGAGAGGAGGACTCAGTCAAGTACAGATGCAGGTCATGTTCCTCCCAGAATATGGGCAAATAAATCTGGGAAAAATAAAAGAATGACAATGTCAACAAACTTTATTACACCACATTGAACACTAAAAAATTACTATAGTGTGAGAAAATCCAGATTTCTTTGGAAAGTTTGTATGGATTGTGGCTGCTCAACTAGAGAAGGGGAAAGTTACTTTTTTATACTATAACTCCCAGCATCATACATCCAATATAGCTACATCATTGTATGTAATGTACATGCATGTAACACACACACATGGGATATGGGATTGCTCTAACTCAGTGGTGCCCAAACTTTTCGGGCCATGGGCTGGTCACGTGGTTGAGCAGACTGGTCACATGGTTCCTCCCACCGGAAGCGGAAGTAAATGTGCCTGCATAAGCATAAAATGCTGCTGGTTCCTCTCACTGGAAGCGGAAGTAAATGTGCCTGTGTAAGCACAAAATGCTGCTGTAAAGCTGCGGGTACTTTAAAGCAGCATTTTGTGCATGTGCGTGTTTTACTTCCACTTCTGTGAGCAGCACAGGCCAAATTATTAGGTACCACAGGCTAGATCTGGCCCACAGGCCGTAGTTTGGGCACCCCTGCTCTAACTCGAAGGTAGCCAACCTGCAGTTTGAGAATATTCCTAGATGCAGCATTTCTTCTTGATGTTCAGCTTTGTATGCCTACTAGAGTGCTTTTTATTTACCATCTGAATCTGGAACATCACCTGATCCCTGTCATTCTTGCCCTGTTCACTCCCAAGCTGAACTACTGCAATGCACTTTGCTTGGCAGTGTTCCTAAAAACAGTTTACAAACATTTATTCATTCTATTCCATTCATTCCATTCCATTTAATTTATGTACTGCCAGATTTATGTGTTATGGTGGTGAACAATGTAAACATCATTTGGCCCAGAAAGCTGCTGCCTGAGCTTCAGCTTGATTCCAGGAGATTAGAATACATTATTCTCGTCCTTTGCCAGCTCCTCTGGTCACCCAATTCAAGGAACAGGTTTTGTTTGATGTTTAACTCTCTGCCTGACCTGATGCCAACATATATCTGCAGTAATCATCTCCTGTTTACGTCTGATCAAGAACTCTGTATTGGTTCAAAGTCTGTTCACTGTATCCATTCGTCATCAGCATGTGAGAAGTGGGCACAAGAGAGAAAGCCTTCTCATTTGAGATAGACATACAGTGCAGGAAATTGTTATTTAAACCTCCAATGTGTAAATATATACTGTAGGTTGTTCTCTGCAAGATCCCCTCAAAATTCAGTCTGTAGAAGCAGGGAGTGTTTAAAGAAAAAAAAACTTGCTTTATTCCACTTTTCCTTATATATTGCAGCCCTTGTGAGTAAATGTTAAAAATATTGCCCAATATTATTTTAGTGAGTTTGCTAGAAATAGAGTCTGACCACATGATCAAATATTATGGGATTTGCTCCACTTATCAAATGGGTAACTTAAAAGTATTTACAGTACTGTACTTACTTTTACTTGCCACCATCTGGGTAGTTTTCTCACTCTGTGTGGTTTACAAAATTAAACATTAACGTAGAAGGTTTTTTTTAAAAAAACTGACTGAACGATTCAAAGGCTGGATTGAATCTATCCACCTCTCTTGGCTCCTGATCCATCTTTTATTCTGTGCCTCTTGGAGCTTCTCCTTTTTCATTCTCAAACATTTTGAAGGGACTTTTCCCCATATGGTCACTTGTGTTTCCTTCTTGTGAAGAGGTAGTATATCTGTGGCGGTAGTGAACGCACTTGGGATGTGATGTTGCAGTGGGGGAGTCATGTGTATAGGAAAGCCCTTTTGTTATGAAGTGAAAACTTAGTGCCATATGAAAATGGTTCCGCCTCTGCTGATCCTTTTACAGTTCACTGGGAATCCTCTTTCTCATTCAAAGCTTCAGATTACTACATTTCTCTAAACTTTTCCCATAGAACAATGGAAAGGTACATCATATTCTAAGAGTAAGGCCCCCTTGCTCAAAAGCCAGTCATGTCCGACTCTAGGGGACAGTGCTCATCTCCATTTACAGCCAAAGAGTCATCACAGATGGTTATGTGGCACGCATGACTAGACACTGAAGCACATGGAATGCTGTTACCTTTCCTGTTGAAGTGGTACCTAATTATCTACTAATTTCTTGCTTTCAAACTGATAGGTTGGCAGGAGCTGGGAGAGATGACAGGAACTCATGCTATGTGCAGTATTTGGGTCTCGAACTGCTGACTTGCCAATCTTCCGGTCATCAAACTCAACACTTTAACCATAAAACTACTAAGAGTATAGGACATCAAAAGGTTGAACAGTCATTTTACAAAATAAATAATTATTTATGTATCAGAATGATTACATATGGGATCATCACTTCCTATCACCCCTAGTTACTCATTTCCCTTATTTTCAAGTAATAAGGAATTGCAGTAATTATGTCATCACTGGCTATCTTTAAAAAGCGATTAAAAACTCTCTTGTTCAAGGAGGTTTTTCAGGGTGTTGTCCCTTTAGCGATAAATTAGTCAGTCAGGTTGATTCCCTATGCCCTTAGATGTCAGTTACTTTATTTTATGTTTTTTTTGTGATGTATTTATTGGTTGTCTGTTCTGATTTGCTGTGTGATCTGTTCTTATTTGTTATCTGCTTGTACACTGTCCAGAGTGGGATACCACCCAAATGGGCAGTATAGAAATTCAGTAAATAAATAAATAAACTCTCATTTCATATGGTTTTAAGCCAGTTAGCTCAGAATGGATCAGCAGAGACAAGACCAGAAGATGGGAGGAAGGAAGGAGGGGAGAGTGCTGTGAGGTGGAAGGTGACCACATACATTATGAAGAGTGAACTCAATCAGTCCACAGGCCTGTGTGAGCACTGATTGTTATTTCAAATGTAATACAGGCTGCAAACCAAATTTCAGTGTAGTAACACCTATAGTTGCCTCAGTATTTCCGAAGATCCCATCAAGAAGCAATCTGTTTTCCAACTTTCTGAAGTACAGTATTAAATTCTCCACCCCTGGAATTGGCCACTGGGAAGATGAAGAATATGGCAAATATTACATTTAAAAAGAAATGATGTACATTCAGATAGTTTTTAGAATATTTGGGAACATGATATCAGCACATAACCTTTCCTCATCTGTTTTCATGCATGAATTTTCTCACCCCTTTGCTTCCTGGTTTCCATAACTTATAGTTTTCTGTGGCATCTAAACAGAACAAATATTATACGGGCTAAATAAAGTGTTAATCCAATGTAGGATAACCGTAATCTAGAATAGCTAAAACCAGGGGTTCCCAACCTAAGGCCCGCAGGCTGGATCCAGCCCATGGTGCCATTTCATGTGCCCCCCTCCAAGGGCATTTGAGAAACAAAATGGCTATCCCTTTGAAGCTGTTGGGACAAAATGGCCACCCTCATCGCGCAGGCAGGGCAAAATGGCTGTCCGGCCCTCAAAGCTGACTGAGAGCTGAGAGAGTATGACCTGGCCCCCATTTGAAAAGGTTGCGAACACCTTGCTAAGACTAACAAATCTGATTCCTTTCGTTGGGACTTAAGGGCTACACTAGGTAAGCCTAAGACCCATGATTAGTACGAAACCACAGAGCTGGATCTCTCATTTGGTAGACTGAAGGAGCTGTTTTAGGTGGCAAATACTGTGAGGTAAGGTAACAGTAGCTGCACCAGTTTTCCTCTTGAGCTTCCAGGCAAGGAGAGCACTGTGTGAGATGTGTCTCTGGGTACACCTCTCTAAACTAGCCTATTATAGTAAAGAATGCTGTCCTGTCATCCGTATTGAAATACTAATCCAGTTTGCTTCTCTGGAAGGGCACATTGTATTGTCCTTTGCCTTAGGTGGCAACAAATCTTGGGATGACTCTGCTAAATAATAATTGTCAATATTAATATGCCATAACAATGTATAACACATGCTGGGAAGGACGGGGAGGAAGGAATCCAATCATATCAAAACATTCCATTTTTGTTGATTAGATAACATGCTCCTGCCATCATTTCTACCGTCCATCTTCTCTGTGAGGAAAGTGACTTTTTAGTGGGAGAACCTCTGCTCCACATGGAGTCCTTTCATGTGTTTGGAGCCTGGATTCAGCTTTCCGCTTAACAAAATCTGGGCAGGGGAGTGTAAGAGGTGTTTCGATAAAACACCAAAGAATGACTGGCATAGTAAACAGCCTTGAAAGCAAGCTCTGTGAAGAAGAACTGGAGGGAGCAGGACATGGCTGGAGCAAGGTCAAGATTATTTGATAATCTTGAAAATAAAACTATGATGTGAGCAATAAATACATGGCTTTTTGACAACAAGATAGTACTGAGCCATTTTAAGGTGCTTGTAGAGTAGGAGAGTAATAATAATTACTTCATAGTAAATGTTTTCTTGAAAATTAAAATCCTAGATATTTATAGGAAAGAAAATTCAGCTTGCTTTGCTAGAAATTCTGCATTCTGTTTTGTGAAGGCAACATGTCCAATAATAAAAACAAAATCTAAGTCTCAAAAGTCAAGTAAATGCATGAATGAGCCTGAAGTATTTGATTGCACACATAAATTCTTACATGGATGTATATCTCACTGAACTGAGTGGAATTTGCTTTTGAGTAAACAAACATTGGTATACAGTAGTTTATAAACAAAGAAGTATTTTTTGAAGATTCTGAGCTTTGTGCAGCATCTCCCAAACTCCTTCAAAATAATAATGAATATAACAATAATGGAAGATCAGTTATTGAAAGTTCCTTTGTTCTGTACTGCACTTTGTTTTCATTCTTCAGTTTCCATCTGGAATGTTTCTTTTGGCCAAGAGGCTTTGTCATGTGGGTCCAAGCAACAGGAACTGGCTTTGTTAGGCAAGTGTGTGTGAGGTTTATATAAATGGAACTAAACTCAGTACAATGTATTGTCTGTACCACTACATCCTGTACCCCAGGTCTCAAGTCTCAGACTTGTCTGACACAAGTTATTCCACTATTAGAGCTTCTACAAATCTGCTAGGTCCAGTGGGGTTCCTTCCTGGTGCACTCTCACTCTTTTCCATGCTAATTGTTTAAACTTTAAATTAATGGCAAAAGAGCTGCCCTACCTAGAGCTGTATAAGTTTCATTTTAGAGAATAAGTTTTAGAAATCCCAGCTTTTGCAGCCATTACCCATGCAGGATGGGGAATTCTGTGAGAGTTTTATTTATGATTCATTCAGTTTCAATATCACCCAGCTAGCTAAAACCTACTGTGAGTGTTTTACACAATTAAATGCATATAAACAGTACAAACTAGATGCAGACAATAATGTAATAATTTAAGAAAAAATATTAGGAAGATATTCCATAAAGGCTTCTCTACCAGCAGAGTTTTAAGCTTCCTAAAGGAAAAGATGTAGTACTAAATGTAACTTTCCCACTTGATATAGTGTGAAGAGTAGGAGTTTTCAGAAGATCAGGAGGAATGCCAGGATCTCAAAGGAGGAGCAGTGGGATTCAGCAGGTTCGCACCAATTTGCCAAAACCGGTAGTAGAAATTCTGGCTGCCCCTGCTCATCCAAGTTTTGAAATAAAGTACTGTACACAAGCCTAATTCGGGTGCAATGCAGGGCTTTTCTCTTGGACATGACCACAGAGAAGGTAGTTGACAGAGGATTGTAGGTGGAATTTCCCGCAGCAAGCGTAGGTGCCACACCCGTGACACCTGTGCAGATTGTTTGTGGCTTGTAAGCCCAGAGAAGACAGGCAAAGGTTCTTGGTTAAAGAACAGAAGACTTTTTACCCATAAAGAGTGGTGCATAGTTAACTTCAATAAAACTATTTACATATGTTCACACAATCTCTTTGAGCTCAGCTCTTTCGCTCTGCTTACCCAGTAAGTCACACACAGGTGTGAGTAGCAAAGTTTGTTGGTTTGTTGCAGACAGTTTGCAAACCTGGAGAAAAGCTGTCAGGCAGTTCCTCTTCTTGATGCAATTGTCTTTTGCAGCTCCAGCACAGCTTTGACAGAGTTCTTGGCACTCACAAACTCAGCAACCAAAGCAAACCAACATGAAGTCAAGCTGATTCCAGAAGTGTCCCCGGCAGTCACAGACACAGAGTGACTGAGCCATGAAATGACTAACTTCACTTGGGCGTGCCTCTTCTTATGCTCAGAGGCTTACTCATTACTGCTCACCCAGAGCAGCTGGCCATTCTTCTGGAACATACCTTAAGGTACAATGACCATGATCCATCTTGCAACATGTGCTGCCCAGGCACTTATACTGACAGTAGTAACATTTTTTGAATCCCACTACTGCTTGTATGTAAAACATTCCAAGTTCAGTTGTTAACATCTTCTGCTAGGCCTAAAAACAGTAATGGGCAACTTCTGAGAGAACCATTTCCTACCTCTTCCAGATTGTGGAGGACTGAACATCCCCTCTAATCCCTGCATACATCCTCAACACCATTGGGAAAAAAACTATTTGAAACAAAATCCTTTGGCCCTCTTTAAGGCACCTTTCTGTGTTACTCTTATCACCTGAATGGTTTGCAATAATTCAGCAAGTGTTTCTGACTGCAAGTTTCCCAACAACAACTAAAATATTTCTCCAGTGGTTTAATTAGAACAGTTGGGCATAACTAAACGTAGACTTTTGTTTACCTTTAGTTCTGATTTTTAAAAATCCATGTCTCTTGCAAAAGGTTCTGGAGAGTGGTTCTAATAAACAGCAAAATGATTCAATAAGTCCACCTGTCCTTTCATTAGGGAAGGGGTTCTCAATGTTTTCCTGCCATGGGCCAAACCACACCCCTTCAGACAGCTGAGGGGCCAGACATGTGTTTCCCCCACCATAAAATGTGTCTGCAATTGTCGTAAATGTGTTTACGACAGCCTCTGGTGCATTTACACCACATTTTTTGTTGTTTTTGCCATTTCCACTGCTTCCGGCAGTGGCAAGGGTGGCAGGCCACATAAAATGATACCACAGGTCGGGTCCGGCCCAAGGGCCGTAGGCTGCGAATCCCTGCATTAGGGAATATATCAGCCTGACTCTGACACCATTTACAACCAGGCATTTTGCCATGGATTTTCAAGGTCTGGATGAAAGGAGGCTTAGTTGGGGAAGAATTAAGAGCTGTCTTTGAGTTCTCAAGCTTCAGGAGAATGGAACTAGCAATTGCTGGTCTAATTTGTCCTGATCCTAGAAGAATTAGGTTGACATGCTACAGCCTTCCTCACGCAGCTTCTGCCAAACCTGTTGGACCACAGCTTCTTTCTATCATCCTCACCCAGTCTAACTGATCAGGTTAACAGAGGCTAATGGAAGAAATAGTTTAGCCCACGTCCAATTTGTCTGATTGAAGAATATCCTGTATTTTGAGAAATGTTAATCGTGATCTTATTTCTGTTCTTCTTGAAAGGGAGTTGGGTTTAAGTATGAAAGCTCTGTCCATGATTATTATTTCACTATGATATAAGCAGTGTTATGTGTACTATAAATAGAGCAGACATCAAATTTGATACTCAGTATATCAGGAAAACATGTTGATGTAAGTTCAGCTTGTGCTGTCCCTGAATATGACCACTTAATTTCTGGGAACTATATGGATAAAACAGGTGCATGCAATCAATCAGAAGGCTATTGATGTTTGATTAATCATTTCTGATAGTGATTTTAAGAAACCCATTGAAGCTGCCTGGAAGAAAGCCCCATCCAACTGAGATGAATTTATTTTTAAGTAGAAATGCATAAGACCATGTTGTAAAATATATCATGTCTTCAGTACTTTGTATTACATTTTTTTTAAAGGTTTTCATATGTTACTGAAATATCCTTTGTGGTTTATGGCAGATTGATGTCTCAGTGTACATTATTTATATCATGCTGACTATATTACTTGGGCCAGATGCCAATATGGTGACTTGAAATCAGGTAAATCCAGAGTGGGCTCATTCAGAGGCTGTCTGATCCAGAAATCCCAATCTTCATTTTTTCTACTTAGTAATATAAATCAATAAATCCTAATCAATATTTAATTTTCTTTATTTTTAAAAATGGATAAAAGGACAGAACCAAACTAGGAAAATAAAACATCTAACAATCATGTATTGGGCTTTGGTTTAGTGATTAAGATATTGAGTTGGAGATTGGAAGGTCAGGTTTTGATTCCTGAGGCTGCACTTGGAGACATGAAAGGAGCCTCATTCAGGCGTCCCCCAAGTGGAGTTTCTCCAGCAAAAATTATTTCAACCCAGAGTAATCTCTGATACAAAATTATTATTATTGGTCTTTGTATTTAATATTTAAGTCATCCCCATGTTACTATCTCACTTTCCCCTCCTTTGCTAGCTTTGTCTGCAGTTATTTTTGCCCTTATATTTTAATACTCTCTTTAGTTAATCTCTTCCCTCTACCCTTACTTACTTATAATGACCCCCTTTTATGGGTAGAACATTATAACTTAGTAAGAACTGTAATTTAGCAGTTCACACCCCTTCCCCATTCCTATATTTCCCTTTTAATGTTGAGTCCCACTGGAATTTCTACCATTATTGCTTATTTGTAAATAAACAGTCCTTCAAATTTATAAATGCTAGACATATTTCTATTTGTCAGAACTAAAATAAATCCTCATCAAAAGATTATGGTTGACAGATTTCAGACAAATACGTGTTGGATGATTGTTTTACCTGCTTTTACATTATATTTCATTGTAATCTGTTTTGTTCCAAGAAAATGGAACTACTGTCATATCTTGGCATAACTGGATAAAGTTTTCAAGGATAATTGATTTTTCAGTTGGGCTCACACCTGCCTCATTTCATATGCATAGCTTGAAAAACTTTTGAATCAGAAAGGGATGGAGTTTGCAAAAAAGGAAACAACAGTTGTTCCCCTGCTTTTAAGAGGGACATTATTCATATGAAAAGGCTTATAGAATAGGGCTCCTCTGTAGCCAAGAAACCTAGCCAAAGTTCAGAGGTTTGAATAGAAAGTGAGTACTATTCAGAAGTGGCATGAGTGCTTTTTTCTTTACTTCCTTCCTCTTTTACCACTTCTCCCCTGGATTTTCCAGCAATTTGTGTGAAAATAGAATGTCCCATAGATAAAGCCCTAGGCAAGAATCTGTAAAACTTCAAAATGCCCACCTTAGAGGCTAGAGAATATTGGTGGCTGAAAAACAGTGGAAATACAGTTTCGCATCAAAACAACAGAAAGTATAATAGGACAGCTGTGAATGATGGGCATAGAATGTACTGAAGGAGGAAAACTTGAACAACCTTCTTCCTACAAACTAGTACCTAATTCTACCCTATTCCATATCATACAGACTTTATCAAGCTTTTCCCCACATTCTTGTCCTTGAGAGAAGGAACTAGGGCAGTGATGGCCAACCTTGGCACTTACAGGTGTTCTTAGACTTCAATTCCCAGAGGTCCAAGTCTCTGTGAATCCACATGAATGGGTTTACTGGCACTCCAGCTGCTCTTGAACATATGTGCACATATATGCAGTAAACCCATTTGTGTGGATTCACAGGGACTTGGGCTTCTGGGAATTGAAGTCCAAGAACAGTTGGAGTGCCAACTATCTCTCTACCAATGGACATGGGATTGGAGATGTTTGGTAAATCATTCATGCCCAGTTATTTATTAGTAATACAGCAATACCCCGGATAATGATTGCATCGGATAACGCTAGAATCAGATAACGATGCAAGTTTTTTTGGGGGAAACTTGCATCGGATAACGATTCTGGATAACGATCCTTTAGCATTATCTGATTCAATCATCTGGGTGGGGTGGGTAGAACATCTACCCAATCCACACCCCACCCATTGGGGGTGGATTTGGTATCCCAATTCACCCCCAATCTCTGTGAGCGCAGTAGGGTCGGGGGAAATGCACGCTCACGAGCGCCTTTCCTCCTGACCCTACTGTGCTTGCAAGAATTAGGGTCGGGGAAAATGCGCACTAACGAGCGCATTTCCCCTGACAGGCTCGGCTTTGGCTACAATCCCCCCCCCACGTGGGGGGAGGATTATTACCCAAGCCGAACCAAGCTGCAGCTAGGGATTGCCAGCCGCAACTCGGTTCAGCTTGGGTGACAATCCGCCCCACATGCAGGGGGGAGGATTGTAGCCAAAGCTGAGCCTGGGTGCTGCTAGGAACTGGCTGGGCTGCGCTACGCTTCTTCCGAACCCTGTGCGGGCTGTGGATGAAGCCTAGCGGCGCCCAGGCTAGCAAGCCTGGGCGCCACTAGGCTTTGAACACAGCCCGGACCCTAGGGTAGCAATTGCTAGCCTAGGGTCAGTTTGACTTCAGAGACAAACTGCGTGGTTTGCCCCTGACATCAGGGCTTTTTTTTTTAAATTGTTGTTCGATGCATGCATTGGACAACGCTAAAAATCGGATAACATCATGACTTGTAGAACCAAGTCATAACGTTATCTGATGTTCTAGTGTATTTGTTAATTTCTTTTCTGTCCACTAGGTTTCCTAAAATGAGGCACACACCAAAAAAATCTTAAAATCATATTTTAATACCTTTATAAATGGGAAAAAAAATCAGTTTTAAGACCAGTCACACAAACCAAAGGTCATATATAATATAGTACTGTAGTAAAGTTTTGATTACATTGGATACCTTGGAGTCTTTATTCATTGAGGAGTCTGCGCATTGGTAGATGTTTCCAAGATGACATCCTGCACATGCAAATAGACTTGAGAAATCAAGTTTTGATTGGCCACTGAAAATACAGCCAGGATGGAGCTAGCCTAAATTCCCTTGTGAGGGAGTGCCAGAAGGGAGGAATGCAGCTTGAATATCAAAAATCTGCTTGCATAAAAATGTCTCTGCCAACCAATGGACAACAAAGGTGGAACCTGACTAGCTTCTTTTGGCAGAGAGTTTGTGAGCCCTGCTGTAGGTTAGGTCAGCATTTCCCAAACTTTTGTTTTTTGGATTTCAATTCACAGAATCCTAAATCAATTCCCCAAAGCACTTCAGCCAAGGTACTGTCTTGGGCTTCTGGGAATTGAAGTCCACCATTGTTCCATGGTACATAGTTTGGGAAATGCTGGGTTGAGTGATCAGAAGAGAAAAACATACATGTGAAGAAGATGTTGACAACAGGTGTGGGGCTCCAGGAATATGGGGTCCCATGTTGGGTGGCTGATCTGATGGGACAGCCACCCCTCCCTCACTCTTTTAAACTTTTTAAATCTTTTTAAACTTTTTAACCTTTTTAAATCTTTTAGATCTTTGTAAATTCATGGTTTAATTCTTTTTTAATTGATTCTTTTTTAAAGTAATTTCAAATCTCAAGGTTTTAATTTATGAATTTTCTGTAAGCCGCCTAGAGTCAGGTTCGCCTGATTGGGGCGGGATAATAAATCTAAATAAATAAATATTGGGTCAAAGGGAATAATCTTATGAAATATAATGGAACCTGGACTACGATAAATAGCATGGGCATAGATGAATTTTTGGAATAGTAGGTGTGTTGGTCTACAGGCATATCAGAGAATAAACAAAACAAATGATGGCAGATGACCTCTGGTTGTTACTCAGATTAGCTGTAAACTCATTAGCAAGTGTTCAATGCCAGGTGTTTGTTTTGTATCTTCCCGTATTTGCAATTGGAAAAATAGGGGGATATACAGCTAATCTGAATAACAACCACAGATCATCTGCCATTACCAATTGTATGAAACCACATTGATTTGTATGCTTATCTGTTGTGCTAACCAATCACTCTGTACCTCTGTACCTGATGTACCTCTGTACCTGATGCCATGAAGCTTCACTCCCATGTCTGATGAAGTGGACTTGATCCATGAAAGCTCACATTGACATATAACAGTTAATCTTTAAAGTGCTACAGTGTTTTTCTTTTCTTTTGTTTATGCTCTGATACGGGCATAGATGTTTTTCTCCTGAGTTCTATGTTAGTGGAAGACAGATTTCCTCAGCCCAACCCTTTCCAGATTTCTAAACTATAAATTCAAAACCTTTTGTGTAAACCAGCATATTGGTGGGAGATTTATTTATACAAAAATATATTCAAAACATTAGTCAATATTAAAACCAAGATTAAAAATAAGTTTTACAACAGTTAAGATCTCTAAGTTTAATATTTTCTGGAGCCACATATATTGCTTAAAAGCCTGCCTGAAAAGTAAAGCTGTACTGTAGTTCTACCTTTCTGGAGTGCCCCAAGGTGGGGGAAACTGCTGTAAGCTAATTGGGATCAATTTTATTTCTCTGTACTCTTCACTTTGGACCTTGTTAGAATATGAGTTGGAAACTTAATTCTTTCCTTACCATAGTCGCTATTTGGTGGCCACAGAGCTATTCATTCTTGGTCTGTACAGTTGTACCATATGAAGGGTGAAAGCACAGATATCCTTTGGTATCTTCACACTCCTTTTCAGTTAAAGAAATTACACTGATAGAAACCACCATTGTCTTGAAATGCACTTATATTCCTGTGGGGAAAAAATAGGCAGGGTCAGGGGGAGCGGCTGAGCTTATTGGATTTATTACCTACATACCTGTATGTCTAAATGAAAGGTGGCAAACTATTGCTAATTGCTGATGTGCAGACTCATTATTTAATATGACACAGATGGTACATTTAATTTCCTATTATCCAAGTGGAGCATGCTGTGATTTCAAAACAGATCAGCCATTCAGACTGCTGGTGAGCATGTATTACTTCTGTGTGAACAACCAGAGATCAAGTTGAACAACTGGTGTCTGAGGCCCCGCCCAGAGGTACTTCTAGTTACAGCCATGTGCTGCCTCCCATTGGAAGCCAAAGGCCATACTTTCATAACCGGATCTAGCAGCATACTTTTTAGGTTTGCTGATACCTTCTCTCTGGAGACCATCTCTCTTGTACAGTAGAGAGTGAGCTGGCCTGTGGTCAGAGGCATTGAGCCAGCATCACTGGCCCTTCATTCACCTAGAGCTGACAGGTGTTGCAAATCACATTTATTTCTAAGTTCATGGTAGTTGCAGTGTTTTTTGTTTGATTGTTTGGGGTTTTTGCTTACTTTTAAAACTGAGTACAGTATGTTTAGAGGCCCACAGTGGCTTAGTGGTTAAGATACTGAGCTTGATAACTGGAAGGTCAGCAGTTTGAGACCTGAGCTCTGCATGATGGAGTGAGCTCCTGACTCTGTCCCAGCTCCTGCCAACCTAGCAGTTTGAAAGCAAGAAATTGCAAGTAGATAAATAGGTACTATTTCAGTGGGAAAGGTAACAGTATTCTGTGTACCATATGCCTGCCATATGACCATGGAAATGTCTTCAGATGATGGAGCGCTGGTTCTTTGGCTATAAATGGAAATGAGCTGTGCTGTATCTCCTGGGAGAAGAGCCACCTGTGAAGCCTCAAACAAGTTGCATTATTTATTTATTTATTTATTTATTCAGATTTATATTGCCGCCCACTCGCCGAGGCGACTCAGGGCAGCTTACAGTCAAAACAGCAACAGTACAGCAAAAATTATAAAATACAACCTCACAAAACAACCAAAGCAGAACACAGACTAACTCCCCTCAGGCCATTATTGTGAGCCCAGAGGGGGCAAGGTCTACAGCCACCTGCCAGGCCATGGAATCTTCTCCCTCAGGCCGTTGTTGTGGGCCCAGAGGGGGTGGCGGCGATGTTCTCAGCCGCCTGCCATGCCATGGAATCTTCTCCCTCAGGCTGTTGTTCTGGGCCCAGAGGAGGGGGCGATGTTCTCATCCACCTGCCATGCCATGGAATCTTCTCCCTTATCCCAGAGGACCACAAGAAAGAAGGGACTGTTCAACCTCTTCTGATTACTTTCTATCTAGAAACTCCAGGGAAAGGTCACTCTAATTCAGAATACACTAATAATGATTTCATGTCAGATAATACTCTGGGTTGAAAGGATTTTTGCTGGAGAAACTCCACTCTGGTGACGCCCGACTGAGGCTCCTTTCATGTCCCTAAGTGCAGCCCTCGGGTATCGAAACCCGACCTTCTAGTCTCCAAGCTCAGCATCTTAACTACTAAACCAACTGGGGGTGTGATGGATGATGATGATGATGATGATGATGATGATGATGATGATGATTTCTCAGCATTGTTCTGCTTTGGGGCAGATCCAAGGATCAAGCCTACAATTTGGGAATAAAGTCCTTCCTGCACTTAATATTCTCAGAGACTGCTAGGGGCTGACATCTAGCCACAGAAACCTTAAACATTATTTTCCATTTTTTAAAGATTGAGAGAATGCAAAAGGGAAAAAGAAATCTAGTTCACCTTTCAATCCCACATTTATTATATGTATATAACTCTAAATTCAAATTGGCATAATCCGTGTCTATCTCATTAACCTATGCAGCTTTTGGCTGCCTTCACTTTTTGATTTTGTAACCTAGCCAGGATCATGTTCTCACCATCTTACTCTACTAATACTCTCCTGTTTCCTTCGCTTAGACCTTTTCTTGGCAAAGTGTGGAAAATGAATTCAAGGTTTGAACAATTCTCTAGGCCTTAATAATACACATATCAGTTGTGTTGGGCAGCAAAAACGTTCTTCCTGCCCGTCTGTGTCAAAATAAGGAAGGGATGATTTTATCAAGAAAGTGCTTGCTCTCAGAAATTTTTTTTACATGTAAAATGTATGCAAGCTGCTTGAGGAAATGTTGAAAGGCAGGGTATAGAAGAATAAAAAACCGAAATATTATTATAAATCATAATACTGCTAGGATACATAAGAGGTCTGTGGTCTGATAGGGGAAGTGCATCTCATTTTGCCCTCCTAAAATAAGGATCTACTGTATCTCTGTTTGGATCTGAGCTACCACTGCTTCATGTAAAATGAAAGTTTCAAGGGGATTAGCTGTGTTTGTGTGTTACAGCAAACCTATAAATATTTTTGTGGCATCTCTCTTGCATTCAGTGAAGTGAGCTGCAGTCTATGCAAAGCTTTGGGTGAATAAAATGTGTAAGTATTTAAGGTGCCACAATATGCCTTATCAGAAAATACTAGGTCCAAATAACAGAACCATTTGTAACAAAACCCACCCCATCCCTTCCACCTCTAGTTTCCTTAGGACCTTATTCTCTCTTGAGATCTGCTTTTTCTTTTTGCAAAATTGTTTACATACAAAAACATCCCCAAAGTACCCTGCTCTTACTCAGTGAAGCTGGAGCCATTTATCATGCAGTAATCAATATCGGCAGTTCAGACGTGTCCTTGAATTTAAAAAAGGGCTTTGTCCCTGTTAACCCATGGCAGAAGAAGTGTGTTTGAAGAGAGGAGTCAAGACATATTAACTGAACTTCTTTTGGCTGTGAATATCCTGACAGGATGGAGAACTAGAACCCAAAAGAATCTTCTTAATTCTGCAAATAGATTTTACCAAAGTAGAGCAATAAGTACAGGCCTCCTGTTCCCTTAATTATTTGCCAGAAGTGTTCATTTCACCAGCTGCCACTTGTCATGCTTATCTGTTAAAGTCACATGGCCCCTTTTCTCTTTTTTTGCCCATCCTACCTACCAGTAGAATAGGCCTTTATGAACTGTATCTAAGGAGAGGTAACATAGAGCACCACCATTACCCAGTTACTATTGCAACATTGTCTCCACTAATATCATTTCCCCATAAATTACACATCAGGCTGCAATAATAAATACATACAGTACTTTTACTGGAGAATAAGCCTGAGTGAATAAAGCAGAACATATGTCTGAGTGATCTTTCATATGACTGAGGTGTATGATATTTTATCCTTTGAAATTTTTGTGGTACAGTATCTAAACCTGTTGAGGTAAGAAATTTATCAGCAATTACTCAGTGTAATATAGTGGATAGAATATAAGATTCAGGACTCAGGGTTTGAAGCTACACTCAACCATGGGGACTCACTGTGGCTACAGAACAAGTAAAATCATTTCTTGAATATTTCACTTTCCTTGAAAAGTTCTACTTAGGTTGCTATAATTCAGCTTTGACTTGATAACACATATGTAGCAAGTTCCTAGTAGCAGAATACAGTACTCTTCTTTCTCTCTTTCTTTCAAGTAGTAATTTAGAAGATTTAAGATTACTATCCAGCGGACATTAAGAAACACAACATCTTTTGCAGAAAGTAGTGAACTAGGTTGCACAGCAATCTTGTAACTGATAAACACATCCAATGCCATGTTGTTTGATTAAGACAGAACTTGGAGAAGGATCACATCTGTATTTCAACTCATAGTAAATCCAGATTCTTAGAGTTGTCATCCAGAAAAAATGGGGTTTTCCACACTCCATATAAGGGAAAGAGAAAAGGGTAATCTGCCCTGGAGAGAAATGTGTACATCTGAAAGTAAATCCCTCCCTGGGAAATATTTACGTCACACTCAAGCAACAGTGTCAGTATGCATGATGAGTCACTCTGGCGGGTCTATGTTGGGTCAGTTTGTTCTGAGTCAGCTGTCATAAGCTCTTTATGCAATCATAGACTTCATGGGTGGTGCGACGGGTGGTGTTTAAGAAACCCATGTGCAATTAATGTTTGATATCCTACTTAAAATCATCAGAATAACAGAACAAAAGCTATAGTAAGGACATGCAGGGTTTTAGCATACATTATGCTTTTTGCATTCATTGATTCAATGCTGAAATTGATGGCTGGTGTATACTACTGAAACATTGCAATTCTGTGTACATTTCCCCAGAATTTGGAAATGTTATTCCAGAATTCCAGCTGACTGTTGAGTTGTAGCTTGTGGGACAAATGTCTGAGTAAGCATTATGAAGGATATGGTTATATAAACATTGTAATGATATTTTTAGTTTTCAGGATTCCATCACACTGAAACCATTGGACTTCAGATATAGAAAGAAAGGGACAAAATCACTATTCATTTTAAGTACAGTAGTTATTTTCAGGGTAATGAGCAGTGTAATTATAAGGCATTTGTTTATTTATTGCACTTTTATACTGCCCACTAGTGAGTCACTCTGGTCAGTGAAAAGAGAGAATTAAAACCAGAATGAGCAAAGAAAACAAACATCCTAGGTGGCAGCAGGGAAACTCAAGCTCAAAATAATGTTGAAAATGTTTAAACACCTTCTTGCAGTTACCTGAGTATTCTTCAGTTCTGCAGTATGCTTTATTTTAAAGTAGTACTTCTGTTCTTTATTACTGGAAAGCAGAAAGGTGCTTGTCTACTGCAAATTCATCTAAAGATATACTGTTAGATCTAGATCTGCTTTTTGCACATCCCTGTTGTTGAGCACAATCTAGGGAAAGTTTATTATTTCCTTAAGCTCCTTGACTGTCAGTGAAATTAAGGCACTCTGCTGACAACTGTGCCCACCTATCCTATGAGAATGGCTCCTTGAGTTCTGTAGAACTCCACTTCTGTGTTGGACAGAGGACTCTATCATTAGCTTCATTGATTTCATTGGGATTTGTCTTTGTTTTTTGAATGTACAGTATTTGATTGTGGAGGCAAAAGCATATGACATGACTGTCATCTCTTGGGTAAGGTAGTCCTAGAACAGTGGTGGCAGACCTGCGGTCACGTGTGTCAGAGAGGGCACTCAGAGACCTGTCTGTGGGCACACATGTGTTGCCCCAGCACAGAGCGCCCCACCCCTCTGCCTAGCAGCCCAATGGGAGCGCTTCCTCCCTCCCTCCTGTTGAGTTTGGGCACTCAGTCTCTAAAAGGTTTGCCATCTCTGTCCTAGAAGGTTATGTATGCAACTCATAACATAAGTAATGGTTTACTACACACTGATATTACTGCGGTCCTCTGCATTTATTTTTCCTGGGCTTTGATTGTCGAATTCAAACATATTTAGCTCTTTCTTTCATTCATACCTGTTGAAAGGGGAATTATTCCCCTTTAAAGTTGTTTCCTATGGCAACAGCAGAGTGATGTGTTAACAAATGTTTGCATATATTCTTCCCTCCTTGAAATCTCCCTTTTCTACACAACTCTTTTTGTCCCTCAAAGGCCTCTGAAAGCAAAGACATGACCCTCAGCTTGTTAAACTGGCTTCCCTCAATTGAAACACAAAGATGGGAATCATAGTTGAAACCTTTGAATCTTGATCTGTATGTTTTGAACAACTTAACACTACACTGGTATGTCCAAATTTTCCTTCCTAAAGCTTTCAAAATTGGGTTTAAATTGCAGATTGGGATGATATGGAAGACACTTTTTCTTTTGCCTCCAGTAGCAGGAGAACTTGGGTTATAGCTGGAAAAAATGCTTTAATTCCATTCAGTCCCTTAGCAAATGCTTTCCATTTGTGATCGAAAATGAATAAATGTTAAATATTTTAGAAAGGTTAACAAGCTCTCAGCTAGTGACAGACTTTGTGAGAAGATGCTTTTTCAATGGTGAGAATAGCAGAGACACATTGTCGCATGTAGCTGTTTTTCTAAATGAGAATACAGTAATTTCTAATAACTTGACAGGTGTTTGAAACAGAAAAAAGAAGCATAAAGCTACAGTTGGGCAAAGTTACTTTGCTGGATTATAATTCGTTCTTGTATGAAACAATTGCTTATGATATGTGCATCGTATAGCGATTTTCCCTATGGGATGCATCATACAATGTTTTTTTGCTAAGTGGTTTTTCCCATTGAAAAATTGTTGTATGATTTTTTTCCATAGGGAAAATTGTTATGTGTGACACCATTTCCCCCAAAACTTAATTTTTAGTGATTTTGTTGCTATATGGGGCAGTTGTTGTATGAGGTTATACTGTACTGTACTTGCAATTTCTTGCTTTCAAACCGCTAGGTTGGCAGGAGCTGGGACAAAGACGGGCACTCAAACCATCCTGCAGTACCTAGGTCTTGAACTGCCAATTTGCCAGCCTTCCAGCTAACAAGGTGAGCTTCTTAACCATTGAGTCACCTCTGCCCAAGCATTTTAAATAAATCATAGCCTCCCCTTGTGATTTTACAGTTACAGTTATTTGTCCAGTTGCACAGTCGAGTCCAGCCCTTTGCAACCCAATGGACCATTACACACCAGGCACCCCCTATTCTCTACCACCCTCCATAGCCAATTTAGCTTTATGCCCATTGCATCAGCAATGCCATCTTCTGCCGCCCCAACATCAAGGCTTTCTCGAATGAGTCCTCTCTTCTCATTTGGTGTCCAAAGTACTTTAGCTTCATCTTCAATCTTTGTCCTTCCAAGGAGCAGTCAGGGTTGACTTCCTTCAGGATTGACTTATTTGTTCTCTTGATTTAACAGTGCGAAACACCAATTTTACATAACTTAATTGAGATTCTAACCACTTCTGGTGTCATTTCTTGGCATCTTTGGTGGTCTGCTTGGCTCCTGTGAGGTCTGTGAAGTCCCCCACTGTACTATGAAAGTTGTCCACCCCTTGGTCTAAGTGATATAATCTAAGTGACTGAGAAGAAGAGTTTTGAGTGTCCAACAAAAGTGTTGCTCATTCAACCCATGTATCTCTATTTATAATATTATTTACTTCCTCTATTGAATAAGCAATTTGAGTCTGATTCCCCTCCCCTCCCCCCTCCCCCATGGACCTCTCCCCTTTCCATCCATCTGGCTTCAAGGTACAGTACTTAGGATGTTTGCTCTAAGAAGCAGAAGGATGCTCCATTCTTTTACTTCTCTGAGATCCATGTCTTTGTGCTGTCAACCATGTGAAGGGCATTTCATTGACACTGTGTTGTATTCTTTTCACAAGGAGATGAAATTCCATTGCCCAAGTTAGCAGTTATTTTTATCTCTAGAATAATTTGGTTTCTGTGAGAACAAAACCCTAACCTATGACCAAAATATCTGAGCTTATTTTCCTTTTGCTTTCCCCACCCACTCCTTTTTGTTGGTCAAAAGAGAGGTTTGGAGAAATGTATTTAGACACTGAGAGAAACTTTGGAATGTGAAAGGAAGTCTTACTGTGCTACTTATGTTCTGCTGCTGCTACAGAAAAAGACCTCAGATATTGCCCTAAACAACTGATTCAGCAGGTTTATTTCTGCAAGTCAGGCAGAGTGACTTTCTGATTAAAGAAATAGAACTTTTCATGACCTGCCTGAGCATCAGTTATAGTGCAATCCTATCAAGGCCTATCAAATAAGTTCACTTTGAACTACAGTTCCCAGAATCCCTACAGTTGGCTACTGGCCTTGGAGATGTAGTCCAAAGTGGTAACTTTTCCAAGCACTGATGTTTACTCAGAAGGAAGTAATGAGAAGTGGATGGTACTCTACACAAGTTGCTACTAAAGTAAATATTAGTCTTTGAAGAGTATTTTCCCTTTTAAGTACAGTGGTACCTTGCTTAAAGAGTATAATGTCTTCCACAGGATTGCTCTTTAAACGAGTTTGCTCTTTAAGTGAAACACCATTGTAAGTGACCAATTGTGACAGGGGGGAGGGGGGATTGCAAACCCCAATTTAGTTGTTAAGTGAGTTTTTTGTTGGTTTTAGTTGTTAAGTGAGGCGACCATTCAGAGAAAATTTGCTCTTTAAGCGAGTTAGTCTCTAAGTGAGGCGCACTTTATGCAAGGTTTTACTTTATAACAATTAAAACCTTCAAACTGCAGGTTGTGGTGTGATTTTCTTGAATTGTTTTGTATTGTTTAAACCAGGGGTGCCCAAACTTTTCCCGCCAGGAGCCTGACCATGCCCCCTCAGTCAGCTGTGCATTTTCATACCCTTTAAAAGAAATTGGTGCATTTTTGCCATGTTTTGGCACAAAAACATGCTGATTTTGGTGACATTGGACTTCTGGCATCGGTGGCAATCCGGTCCATGGCCTGGATGATGATGTCTCATGGACCGTAGTTTGGGCACCCCTGGTTTAAATTGTTTGACATCATTCTAACCTTATTGTATTGGTTGCTCGTTATCTTGGGATCTCCTTATATAACAAAAGAAAGACACAGATAGTTTTGTGGCAGTATACTCCTGTGCATTTCTACCTATACTGTATGTCAGATTCACTGAGATAGTCTGGTGACCAGCTTTTCTCTCTCATGTTTGGATGGGTGGCCTTGTAGTACAGTGATGGTGAACCTTGGACTTCAATTACCAGAAACCCAAGTCAGCACTCCTGCTGATTAGGGCTTCTGGGAATTGAAGTCCAAGAACATCTGGAGTGCCAAGGTTGGCCATAACTGCTGTAGGACATATAAGCCACCTCCTTGAAATGGAGAACAAAGGGCCTGGGTCCTTCTCTGATGCACAATCACTGGTTCAGTTCTCCCAATGACCTCCATTACTGTTCTTCTGATATCTGCTTAACTGGACAACCTCAAAAAATACAACTGCCCTTGTTGAGAAGCATAATGGAGAAATAGATACATTTTGAGATTATGGCAGCAAAAGAATGGAAATTGACCTCCTGAATAACTGAAAATCAGTTTCCTAATATCAAACTCACCTGACTGCATGTTCTTAAGTAGCAAAAATGGGAACAGCCATGCCTGAAAAGAAGCCCTATTGGGCAATATGTACTGTATCTTTTTCCCCCAGTCACCTCTCTGTTTGCAATGCCAGTGTTATCCTTTAGGTGGAGAAAGACAACTTTCAGTAGAAGCTCTCTCTGTGAATTGGGACTCATTTTCTAGCATTTCATTTTACATGGAGGGTCCCTATGGGTAGCAGCAGTAATGTTGTGTAGATTTCAGCCGCCCGGGGCTTAACCCAAATTTGCCGCCCCCTGGTGGACACCAGTGCTTGCTCCTGCTAGGGCTTCTGGAAATTGTAGTCCAAGAACACCCATAGCCCAAAAAGTGCCACCCGGGGCAGGCAGGGCCCCCCCTACCCTACGCCACTGGGTAGCAGAGCTCTCCTTCCCATTGCCTTCTATGGGCAATGACAGCAGAAAAAAAGACAGCAGACTTACAGCCAGAGTGTCTGTGATGAGTCTAATGAGTGGATAATGCTGTGCAGATGTAGGAGAACCTGCAGCCAAGTCTCACTGATTCCCTCCTCCCACTTAAAAAAAAACACACACATCATCTTTGCAAAGGGGAGACCAGACTGGCAAAGAGCTTGAAAGAACACTCTACTCCAATTGTTTTGTTGAGTGAGGAACCTAATCTGTCATATATATGAGTGTTTGATTTCTATTACAAACCACATTGAGGGCCATCTACAGTCAAAGCTCGCATAAAGAGCACCTCACTTAAAGAGTAACTCACTTAAAGAGCAGAATTTTCTCTGAATGTTTGCTTCGCTTAACAAATAAAACCAACAAAAAACTCGCTTAACAAATAAATCAGGGCTCACAATCCCCCCCCCCCCATTGGTCACTTACAATGGTGTTTCACTTAAAGAGCAGTCCTGTGGAACACATTATGATCTTTAAGCAAAGTACAACTGTATCTGATAAGCAGTGTAGAAGGAGTCATGGGACAATGACTTCCAAATACTGTAGTTTATAGAGATGGATTGCTGCAGAAGAAAACAGAAAACTAAGATGTAATAAGATGCCATAGCCTGAAAAAGGGTATACCCCAGTGACTGGAGCTTTGAACATAAGTTCTCTCTCTCTCTCTCTCTCTCTCCCTACCCCTCCTGCCCTCCCTCTCTCTCTCTCTGTGTGTGTGTGTGTGTGTGTGTGTGTGTGAGAGAGAGAGAGAGAGAGAGAGAGAGAGAGAGAGTCATATGGATACCAATCAATACAGTGGTACCTCGCTTAAAGAGAGCATAATGCATTTCACAGGATTGCTCTTTAAGCGAGTTTGCTCTTTAAGTGAAATATGGTACCATTGTAAGTGACGAATTGTGACTTCTGGTGGGGGAGATTGTGAACTCCAATGTAGTTGTTAAGTGGGTTTTTGGTTGGTTTTAGTTGTTAAGTGAGGGCGACCATTCAGAGAAAATTCTGCTCTTTAAGTGAGTTAGTCTCTAAGCAAGGTGCCCTTTATGCGAGGTTTAACTGTATTTGGTTCTCATAACTACCGGGACTTTCTGTTAGTCATAAGGCCTATGATATTATCTTCTTCCTCTCATCCCCTTCTGAGGTATCTCTCTTCTGAGAATAGCTGCAGTCCTCTCAGTAGTGGGAGCAAAATATTTCCCCAGAAACAGTATTTTGTTGCAAGTTAGCCCTGTTGATAACATAAAATATTTGGGGATAACTTGCCCTTGAGTGGATGGTTTGGAGCTGCTAGCTTTACAGAAGACATGTTCTCCCAATCCAACAGCTAAAATATTAGGACTCTCAGTTTGGGGTTGGGGGAGCTTTGGAAACTGCCACAGTGAGCACTTTGCACACTCAAATTTACTATTATATGAGAGATTATTACTGAATTGCACGGATACCCAATATAGCATACTGGATATAGTGACCGACCAGGACTCCAGAGTTCTGGGTTTGAAAGCTGACTTGGCCATGGAAACTCACTGGTGGTCGATACATTCCTATGGGAAATTGCATTCAGTGTATTCCTATGGGAAATTCGCATTACAAATTTTTCATAGTACAAAAAGTCCTGGAGAACGCATTAAATTTGTTAACCGAGGCTCCACTGTATAATAAATCTTATACTGTATATGGGGGTTACAAAAGATTAAGTAGCTGCTTAATATCAGTCTGCCTTTAGCTGGCTATAGTATGGTAAATATCTGCTTGTAAGTTTAGAATTTTTAACTGCATTATCCTGTTTATAATGTGTATTTGTCTTACTGCTTGAAAAAAATATGTGAGTCACCTTGACTATTTTTGATGGTGAAACCAAGAGGCAAATAGAGGAGGAAAATACAAATTGCAACCACAAAGCAAGCACATCGCACTGGAAGTATTTTCTGTGCAAAGCAGGAAGAAAATGAATGGGAGTTGAGGAAGACTACTTTGCAAGACGTTTACCTTTTGTTAGTCTAAATAGTTCAATTGAGAATAAAATAGCACAATCTGTTCCTGATGTGTTGAGCACAGTGTGTCATTGCATGCCATGCTTGTGAACTTCCAGAGCAAGCTTCCCCAATATGATGCCTAACAGATGTTCTGGGCTCAAGGTTCATTCAGCTGTCCATTCTTCACAGGTAGGTAAAATTAGTACCCATCATGCTTGGGGCAAAATGCTAATTACCTTGTAAGCTACCCACAGAGCGCACTAAGTGCTATGGGACAGTGTATAAATGTTATTGCTATTGGAATACAACCTCTGTCATCACTAGTGGTTTAGCAAGAAGTGCAGGTGCTCCACCATAGTAAAGAAAAAGGTTGCCCTTGTCGAAAGCCTGTCATAACCGACCCCAGGGCTCTGGGCTCATCTATGTTTACAGCCAAAGAGCCAGCACTGTCTGTGTTTGCAGACATTTCCTTGGACATGTGGCAGGCATGACTAGACAGCTGAGAACACATAATGTTGTCACCTTTCCCCCTGAAGTGGTACCTATTTATCTACTTGCAATTTCTTGCTTTTGAACTGCTAGGTTGGCAGGAGTTGGGACAGACAACAGGAGTTCACTTGTCATGCCGTACTTGGGTTTCTCATCAAGTTCAGCGTCTTAACCACTAAGCCATCATAACAGTCCCCTTAACCACTGCATCACCACTGCAAGAAGAATATAAAAACAGAGGCAGCTAGATTACTGAATGTTAACAAATAAATTGCAGGTCCTTGGTAAAGTTAATGGCAATTATTTGCCCATTCAGGATCTAATTACATTTACATCCTTTGAATTTCATCAAAATTAGTTTGTCACAATACAATGTACAGTTTCTAGGAAGAGGTATCTCTCCTCCTTAAAGGATTGCTGCTGAAGCCAGAGGGAACAAAGAAGTCAAAAGGATGGCATGACTTTGGGAAGGAAATGTGCTGATGGGGAAAGGATGAGGCAGTTCCTTCTCAGCATTTTTTTAAAATATATGCAAGAAATTCTAAACAGAGTTTGGAGACTCTGTAATGCATCCCTTGCAGAAGTCATCGACCTTGTTACTCAAAGGCTCCTGGAGTTTTCAGCTTGAAATCAGTGAGTAAAAGCACTAAGATTGGGGATCGAAAGGGCGGTGTTTGATTCCCCGAGAGCTGTACGATAGGGGACATGAAAGGCGCCTCATTCAGGCATCCCCTGCAAAAATCCTTTCAACCCAGAGTAATCTCTGACATGAAAACACACACAGCTTGAAGACTCTGGTTCCTTTCTACTATTAATAGTGGCTGGTAATTTACCATGCTGAAGGGCATCAGGTTGGGAAAGGCTGTTTTAGAGTTAAGGTGCAATCCACCACTTACTAAAAACAAACACTTAAGTCTTTGCTTCAATTACTTTCCTAATTAAAAAAATCTGTTTGGGGGCGGGGGAGCCCTTCACGGTTGCCAGCAAACATGAAATGTGCTTCGTTGTTGTGCCTTCTGATCAGCAAGGTCAAAAGTGACTGTTGCGGATTCAGATCCTGGAGGGAGGTTTAGTTTTCTGATTTTCTTTTTATTTCATGAAGGATGGACATTGATGAGTTTTGAGATATGCAGTTCCACCCTTCAAAAGTGACAGGATGCAGGAAAGTATATCTGCATATTGTGGTGAGTCTCTGCAAGGGTTCTCTTGGCAAACTTCCTGACGTGGTTTGCCGGTTTCTACGTCAGTATCCTCCCATCATACATGTCATCACAGTTTAAAACAAAGTATTATCATGCATATTATCACAGTTTAAAACATCATAAGGCTAAAAGTTGAGCTAATTAATGCTGAATATATGCAGTTAGAAGCTATATGGGAAGTAAAAAATTATATATGTAGCCAGGAGTTGATACGTATCTCATTAGTCAGCATCCTTGGTATGAAAGAAGAAGAAAAAACAAAAATTGGTATGAAAAGTAAAGTCCACTATATCAAATCACTACTGTAAGTTCACTGTATCAAGTCACTATGTAAATCAGTTACTGTACTTGTAAAGTCGCTATATCAGTTACTATATTAAGTCAACTAAGTACTGTAGATCAATTACTTATCATATACATGCAGATACTCCTTTTCTGGCCAGAGGTGGTCGAAGAGGCCTGGATGGCTTCTACCAGATTTCTCTTCCTTGGATACCTTTCTCCCTCTGAGGTGGGGTGTGGGGTGGAGGCTGTGAAAGTGGCTTCTCACCCTGGCTGCAGATACCTCTTCCTTGGATGCCTTTCTCCTTAAAAGGTCAAATAGTGAAGATGAAGCTAAAGTACTTTGGACATCAAATGAGAAGAGAGGATTCGCTTGAGAAAGCCTTGATGCTGGGAAGGGTGGAGGGCAAAAGAAGAAGGGGGCGGCCCAAAATGAGATGGCTAGATGGTATTGTAGACACAATGGGCACAGAGCTGAGTGAGTTGAGGAGGATGGTGGAGGACAGAAGTGCCTGAAGGACAGTGGTCCATGGGGTCGCAAAGGGTCAGAATTGACTGTGCGACTGAACAACAACAAAAACAACTGTGCAAGGGAATTAATGGCAATTCTGTAACTGGACAATCAAGGGTTCATCTTGTCTGCATTGCTATATTTCACTTACTTTTCCAAACACTTTCCTAATTAAAGATACTTGAAGAGTTAGTACAACTCCCATATGCTAAATAAATAAAAACTTTCAAAATTTGCAACAGTAGCAAATCCTATTTAGCATGGAGAAAAGAAGGTTGAGTAGTAATACAATAGCTATCTTAAAATAGGGCAGGTTTGTTTTCTCTTGCTCTGAGGGTGGGGCCAATAGATTCCAATTACAAGAAAGGAGATTCCAATTTAACATTAGGAAGAACTTCTTGATAATAAAAGCTGTTCCATGGTGGGTTATCTTTAAAGGGTGGGTGGCCATCTGTCAGGGGTGCTTTAGCTCTGGATTTTCTACCTTGACAACCAGCTAGACTAGATGACCCTTGGATTAGATGCCCATCTAGCTCTACAATTTTATGATTCTTCAACCATGCATGCTAAATTAGAACATGTTACAAAAAATTGTAGATGTTTCTATGATCTGGGGCAAAAGCATTCAAATAAAACAGGAGTAGCTGGAAGGAGTACAGAAGCTACAGTTTTGCTTATTTAGTGCAATGATTATCAATACAAAGATGCAAAACCAGCAAAAAAAATGATTGCATTTTCCTGCCTAAAGCAAATCCTATATTGTTTATTTTAAATGCTGTGGAATTTGGAAACTTTCATGAAGCAAACCAGATTGTGCAAGAAGGTGTCCAAAGAACTGTCTGAATCTGTACAATTGTTTTAAAATGGTTTAAAAATAAGCATTCATGAGTTACAGTGAAAGATACTGCAGAACTATGAAGGGAAAAATACTGGCCTTGAAAAGTGTTGCTATGCTCTGAAAGGTCAACATTGGCATCAGTGCAAAGAACAGAGAAAGAAAGAGAAAGAATCATGTTAATTATCCATAATTAACACAAAAGAGTTATAATTTTTTAGACAATTTGTTTAAACCTGTTTTTCAACACAAATATATTACATGTGTTCCAAAATTGTGACTTAGAGCTAAAGAAGGTTTAATTTGCTCCAACATCTTTCTTGCCAAATTTTTCTTCTCTGGAAGACTTTGATGTTTAGATATTTGAGACTGCACAGATCTGTTTTTGGATTTCTCACTCTTGTATATCAGGTCCTGATCTTCTCCTCTGGAAGGGTTTGAGCCACAAAGTTGCTCTGGCCATACTGGCCATTGTAATTTAAAAAAGTAACTTTTCTAAGTGCAAACCTGAAGCTAATGCCACATAGTTCAGATCTCACATCCACTATTAAATCATCTGATGGCTATATGCACAAGGAGCTCTTTGAGCCTTGGTAAAGGTAAAGGTCTCCCTTGCTTGAAAGCCAGTTGTATCCGACTCTAGAGTTCAGTGCTCATCTCCATTTATAGCCAAAGAACCAGCACTGCCAGCATTTGCAGACGTTTCTGTGGACATGTGGCAAGCATGACTAGTCACCAGAGTGCACAGGATGCTGTTTACCTTCCCATTGAAGTGGTACCTATTTATCTACTTGCAATTTCTTGCTTTCGAACTGCTAGGTTGGCAGGAGCTGGGTCAGAGACTGGAGCTCATTCTATCGTGCAGTACTCGGGTCTTGAGCTATTGACCTGCTGACCTTCCATTCATTAAGTTCAGCATCTTAACCACGAAGCCACCACGGTCCCCTATTGCTCTATCTAGCTGTTAATCCTTTTTTTTACCACTACGTCAGAGGAAGACTCTGGGGAGGAGACCAGTGTGCAAAGAATACTAAATCATTGGGAGACTCGGGCACACTCCTGCAGATTGCCTCATAGAACATTAGATCCAGACATTTAGATTCTATGTTTGTTCCTATACCATTGTTAGTCCTGCCTTCTTGGAAAGTCTTTCACTGACAAGCCAGGATTCCCTTAAAATGAAGATAAAAAGCTTGGAAGCAGTGATGAAGGGAATGTGTGTCATGATGCGTCATTAACATTCCTTCTGCTGCTATGGAGCAGTTTGCATTCAGATGGTTGGCATAAGCCTGTAGGACAGACAGGATCATTCCTGTCAATGAGCAGCAAGTACAGACCACACATTTTCTGCAGCTCTTAAAATAACAACTGGCAGGTCTTGCTGGTGCCAAATGGAATAAACAGGCATCCGCCTAGGTATGGGTGAAAGTGTTAGGTTTCAGATGTTGTTTTCTCTTTGAATATATACTGGCAAATGTAAGAAATATGCTAAAATCATGGAGCTTCCTTACACTGACAGAGATGCTGCATTCTGAATGGTTGCCTGTCCTTTGCAATACATAATCTTGAGGTTTTGCAGAAAGGAACAGATTTTCTGCATGTAATCACTTGCCTCTTACAGAAGTGCCTTCATCCAAAGAGCACATTCCAATGCAGTTCCACAAGGCTGCATTTAAAAATGCCTTCTGTGCACAGATCTCTCTATTCAATCTAAGGATAACCACAAACAAATGTCTACTTTACCTCTTTCGTAAACTTTTGCACACTGACTGTAATCAGATAATTTTGAATGGAATTTCTTTGCAGCCTGCCCATGTAAGAAATGTGCTCATTTGACGGTAACTCTCGGTGGTCTTTCTGCAGCTTCCCCAGGTGGTTTAGTGGTTAAGATGCTGAGCTGGAGATTGGAAGGTCAAGTTTCGATACCCAAAGGCTGCACTTGGAGACATGAAAGGAGCCTCATTTGGGCGTCCCCTGAGCAGAATTTTTCCAGCAAAAATCCTTTCAACTCAGAGTAATCTCTTGGCATGAAATCGTTATTAGTGCTCTCCCCCCATGCTTCATCAAAATTATGTCAGGGATGGTATATTTTTCCAAATATACTATATGTATTTGTGTGGGAAGGAGATGGGGGATGAGAGAGACAGGCAACAATATAAATACTTTGAAGCAAATCTTTTCTTCCTTCCATGTAGTATTTCAAGGTGTTCAGTCAACCAGATGCCTTCCAGCTCTGAAGCAGCTGTGGTTTTTGTGTGTGATTAAGCAGCTAGTTTTCTTTTCTGGAAGCTGAAGGGGGGAGGAGGAGAGAGAAAGAGGCGAGGTTTTAAAAGGGGAAAGGAACGTGTAATTCTCTTCTCTGACAATCCTTGCCTTGAAACAAGAGGTCATAAAGCGTGGTTCTGTTGCTGTTTACTCTCACACCTCTCAAAGTGAAGGTTCTCCCTGATGCTTCCATGGCTCATCTTCATATTTTCCTTTTACTGCCTATCGACAGTTTTAGAATATGTGTGACCTTTAAACCTGTTATTATAGAATGGAGAGAGAATGATCAGGAGGCTCCCTCAGTTGCCTTCCTTGCCATGTGACCTGGTGGAGACTAGATTCAAAATACAGTTCCTCCCCTGGCAGTGGGAAGCAGAAGAGAAAAGTACTGTTCCTTCCAACCCCAGGCTGGCATAAATGCTGGCAGGACTAAGCAGTGCACTTCACCAGTTTGGGACTGAAAAGCCTGGATTCTTATACCAAAGAGGATGCTTTCCCCCAACTGGCATTTTCCAAAAAAGCCTCCTTTGCAGATGGAATATGCGGTGCAGGAGCTGTATGAGGACAGCTGAAGTTTTGCTGTTAAAAAGTCGTGGGATTTTATTTGCAAGATGAGTATTATTATGAAGCCAAGATCCCGGTCTACCAGCAGCTTAAGAACTGCAGACACAACTTGGTAATGTGGCTGTCTTTGTTTTCTTCTTTCCTTGATGCTGCTTCTTTAATGAATGCTCTGAGTTCTGTTATATTATTTGGTAATAATAAATTGTGAATTCCAGAGATTTGGATTTAAAAGGGCAAGTTGGAACAGGCATTCATCTTTCTTCTGTCTCTTTGCAATACTGAAGGGTGCTGTATTGTTATTTTGCTCTCCTCAGCTGAATGAAGACACAGTTGTACCTCATTTAAAGAGCATAATGTGTTCCACAGGATTGCTCTTCAAGCAAGTTTGCTCTTTAAGCGAAACACCTTTGCAAGTGGCCAATTGTGACTTCTGGTGGGGGGAAGATTGCAAACTCCAATTTATTTGTTAAGCGAGTTTTTGGTAGGTTTTTGTTTGTTAAGCGAAGCGAACATTCAGAGAAAATTCTGCTCTTTAAGTGAATTACTCTTTAAACGAGGCACTCTTTATGCAAGGTTTGACTGCATTTGCTTCCGTATGAAAAACTTTCTGGGTTGTCATTCTGAAAGGAATCGGAAAGGTTCTAATTTAAAGTTTAAAAGCATTGGACAATTTTCTCATTTCCCCCTGCACTTAATATACCAAGTGCTCAAGATCTTATAAACTGCAGAAGCTAAGATTTAATCTTATGTGCTTTCTGTTAGAAAATTGTAAAGGGAAAACTGTGAATTTGTACTGTATTTTTTTCATCCACCCCCACCTCCCAAGAGGACTGGATTAGTAGTACTGTATCATCATTGGTTGTGGAACATAGGAGTTAACAGTACAATCCTATGCTTGTTTGCTTCAGTCTTATACATGCTTACCTGGAAATAAACACCAAGCAATTCATCAGGAAGCCCATGATGCAGGTTTTACTCCTGCCTTGAATTTATGAGATGGCCTTAGACAAGTCGCTCTGTATTCTGAGTACAGTATCTGACTCTTCTTCCCCATCTGTGATATAGGAAATAATAACTCTGTTTGGTTTACCAAGGTCATTGTAAGCCTTTTAGCTGGGAAACAACTGTTAATTATCAAATAATTATTTTTCTTCCAAATTGGAAATATTGTATTTGTGTACCGCTGATTTAAATTGGACTTGGCTCCGCACTAAAAGGTCTAGGTTGGTTAGTTTCTTAATAATGTTTCCTGAGTGTAACCCTCTCTTAATACTTTGCTTCTGTAATTTAAAGGCTTCTTTCCAAGAAGAGCAGTTTCCCTGCTTCATATGCCCTGTAGGTTTATCCTCGTTTATTTCTAGATGCCCTGACAGTCTATGACTTTTATTTACATTACCTGTTCCATCAAGAAGTCAGTGAATAAGAGCTTTCAATTCTACTACATAAAGATAGTTTTGAAAGACTTTCTTTCAGGAGGAAAAAGTAGGTTTTTGCAACTGTGTCTGAGTATTTGTTACTTTTTGACACTAACTTCATTTTTAACAGGGGTCTTCCACATTTTACACAAGGGTATGATGACCACAACAATAGGCCATCATAATGAGACTGACAGCAATTTTATTAAAAGCATTAATTTTAATAGATTAACAGCAGGGTTAACAATAAAAACATGAGACTGAGGAATGCCATTCGACTTAACACTATAGAAGCTTCTGAGATGACGTCAAGAAGTGTTCAGTTTCACTAAATTACGTCAGCCGCACAATTTGACACAGTTGGTAACTTCAGAGTAAATGGTTGCCAGTTCTGTACAATAAAAGCACAAAGAGACAACTCTTTGGGGGAAATAAGACCAAACCCTAGAGTCATCAGTCTTTTTTTCAGGTAAACCCCATGTGGTGTCATGAGGTTCTTCCACTCAGCTATGGCATTATCTTTTATCTTAAAGATTTTCTGTCAATTCAACAAAGAATGAATAAACAGAACAAAAACAGCACAGCTCTCCCTTTACATTTTTCAATAATAATGTCACATGTAAGAACTTTCTGTTTTCTTTTTCTTTCCAGAAGCAAGATAGCATTGCAAAGTTATTTTTTGGTACTCCTTTGCTTAGTTTAATAGTAACCGATAAGCCCGCTGCTACAGTAGAGATAATTTTTAATTTTGACATAGGTCACATTGATCCAAGGCATTTTCTCTAGTACTGTAAATGGAAATGAGCAAAAATCACTGCCATCTGTGTGGGGAAAATACTACCAGTTTCCCTCTGGTATAAACCTGCTGCCCTTTTTAAATGTAAATGATGTAAAGTAAATGTTTGGAATATTTTTTTCGTAAATGAAAACATGAACAAACTTCATAGTGTTGCTTAGTACTTTGAGAAGCTGGGTTTTTGGCTTACAGCTCTGAGTCCCATAAAGGCAAAGTGACTGTGAAACATTTAGTCAGTGGTGGGCTCCAAAAACATTTGCTACCACGCTGTGGGTGTGGTATGGTGGGCATGGCCAGGGGGAAAGCCCTGCGTTGATCCCCAATTAGAACTACTTTATTTCAAAACTTGAATGGGCAGGGCCAGCCAGAATTTCTGCTACCTGTTCTGGTGAACTGGTGCAAACCTGCTGATGCCCATCACTGGGTTTAGTTAAAAGTGGTTAGTTTTCCAAGGTTTGGTCCAGACTAGTGGAGCAAATGATGAGCTGTCAACATGGTACCCCTGGATGTGGCAATTTTAATTTTACCCAAAGCCTCTATATATTAGTAAATGGATGTTATGGGGTCATTTTTGTGCATATTTGTTCCCCATAGTTATAGTAGTTGCATGTTGTCAAGTCAGTTCTGATTATGGGGACACTTTTATAAGATTTTCAAGATATAGAATACTCAGAAGTTATTTTCCATTTCCTTCTTCTGGAGGCACCCTGGGAGTATGAAGTTTGCCCAAGGTTGTACAGGCTTGCTCTTCTGGGATGCATTCAGGGTATCAAAATACACAGGTGCTTAACTTAATGAACTATACAGCCAACTCTTTCCCCATATCTAAATATATATAAAAAAGACACTCACATTCTTTCATTCATGCTCCCACCCAGATCTCCATTCCTTGTTACAAATATGGAGGCAACACACTCTTATCTTTCAAGGCCTTCTCTACTACAAAATCACCCAGCAAAGAGAGAGTACCTTCCTCTCAACAATTCAAGATTGGACCTAGCAGGGGGGCTTCTTTTTCAGCTGGCAGATGCTGCCCCCCCCCCCACTACTTGCCAGTTGTTTTTACTGAATTTCATGGCCATTACGGTACTTCTACGTTACTTTCTCTTGGAAAATAAAGATGGGTGTGATATTCATCTGCTGCTGTTTTCCAAATGTAATAGAAAAACTTTATGAGGTTCCTTTGCCCATCTAGTTGGAGGGGTGGTGCTATCTGATTTTTTGCTCAGGCTGCATTAGTAGTATCTTTACACTTTTGACAGACTGGGATAAGCATGATCTACATGGAGAGCAAAGCATGAAAGGTTGACTTTCTCTGCATGACCTCTTTCTAATGGTGGCAGAGGAGTAACAAAGACAGTCATATAGATAAGGGATTCTCAACCTGTGGCCTGTGGGCCAGATGTGGCCCATGGCACCATTTCATGTGCTGCCTCCGCCGCCTACCTCACACCATGAAGTGCCATTTGGTGGAACAACCCATGCTATTTGTTGAAAGTTGCATGTCTGTAAGAGATTGAATTTAGGCGTTCTTGAAAGCATGCTAGTTTTGTTTGTGCAGGGAGTGTTCCTGTCAGTTTTTGCAACCTTCTGAGAGTGCCTTGTTCATAAAAGAGGTAACAAATAATATAAGTATGTTGAACAGTAAATTACTGTTTTGAGATGCTTTTGGCAAGTTGGAAGAAACTTTGCTTCCATACAATAAGACATTTCTTTCTTGTTAACGGGCAGCGAGTCTTCCCCTCTTCTTCTAACTTCATAGTTCCAGGATGCAGATGTTTCCCTGCTTCATTTTTAAGGGACTTCACAAGGTTTGAAATCCTTTTTAGTAGGAATTTGCACTGTCCAGCACATCTGAAAACATTTGATTATGTTGCTGCCAGGAATAGAAGTATATGCTGGAAGAGAAAACTGTTTTGTTATTGTTGTTGTTCAGTTGCACAGTCAATTCCAACCTTTTGCAACCCTATGGACCGATGTGAGCAGAGAAGCAGGCTTTCATCTGTATGAATTTAAGCCCCATTGAATCTCCTTAATGGGGGGTGGGGGGTGGGGTTCTGAGTGGTCATTGCCAAGACTCTCTTTTTCGGCTCATGGTTGTGGGATAAAGAAACAGAAGAGAAGGACAGTGGCTTGTGTCACAGTGGTGGTCAGGGTGAAATACAATAGAAAGTGGAAAGCAAATCAACCTTTATTGACCAGGCTGGGAGATTTTAGTTCCCAGAGTCATGCTCTGGGGAAAAATAGACTCAAAAACTCCTTGTCAAATGGAGGCATTCTGCAGCATTGCCCCTACTAAACTACAAGCAGTTCCCCCCAGTTTTAGTCACTTGCCTTGTAAGGTTTGTTTGTTATGTTACAAATAAAAACTCAGTGGGATAAAATTGCTCCAGCAGATCTATTGTTCTTTATCACTGAGTGCATTGTTATCCTGGCCAATGTAAAATACTGGAACAAAAAAACCCTCATGTAGCATGCTGTATCTTGGCAAACTGTGATGCTAAGAATCAGGAGTGATATAGTCTTGTTGTCTCTCTCACTATTAGAGAGGAAAAGGGCATCCAGTAGGCTGGTCCCTTTTTTTTTGACAGACATTCAATGGGTTCCCAAACTACAGTCCAGTGCCAATTTATCCAGGCCGTGCTGCCCTCATCACTCCCAGAAGCATGGGCGCATTTTACTTCCACTTCTGGGAGTGACAAGAGTGGCATGGGACAGATGAATTGGCATTGGGGGCTGGATATGGCCCATGGGTCATAGTTTGGGTACCCCTGGTTTATGCACAGAAAATGGCAGCTTAAAATCTATCTCATCCTGTTGCAAAACAGATCGCATTGCATGTTTTACTTCTGCTTCTGGTGGGAGGAACCACGTGACCGGCCACTGAACCACGTGACCGGCCCACAGCCTGAAAAGTTTGGGCACATCTGTATTAGACCATTCCATTAACTCTAACACCCATTGTAATGCTAAGTTTCCATATGTTGGAACGTTTGTACTCAAACAAGAAGATCTCAGTGCAAGTTTTGTTTTCAGTTTCTAAGTAAATCCTGAAGGTTAAAAAAATGACATGTACACGAGGTTTGAAAGTGACATGCAAATGAATATACCAGCACATGCACACCACCTGGAATGCATGATCTTTTCAGCACGTAATTGTTAAGATAGTGGATCTTGTTTTATATGCTTGAGAAGAGGAGGAATGTTCCCAGGCTTACAAACTCAGAGAGCCTTCTTTAGTAGTGTTTTCCACAACTACAGGGTTAATTCATTAACTAACAAGCATAGCTCTCCAGTGTGGCCTTTGCAGATTGCATCTAAAATTTGCTTCATGCTTCCGATCCAAAACCAGATTCAGTCATATTTTCAGCTGATTTGGATGATCGCCAAAGAACTCCAACTAGAACTCATGATCCTTTACTTTAATAATATCTCTCCCGTGTTTCCCCGAATATAAGACACTGTCTTATATTTTTAAAAACTCCAAAATATGCACAAGGTCTTATTTTCAGGGGATGTCTTATTTTTCCGTGACGAAGAAGAATACAGTACACATTTATTGCTGATACAGTGGATCGCCAGGGCAAGATTTAGGTGAGTGCCTTATTTTCGGGGAGACCCTTATATTTCTGAAGTGGGGGAAAATGGGGGGGGGGTGCCTTACTATACGAGGAGGTCCTATATTCGGGGAAACAGGGTATAAGTGGAACAGCATTGGCCTATTTCGTTAACAACTTAGCCATCAAAATTCTGGTGCTTTGCATAACCATTTTGCGCACTTTTCTTTTTATTATACCTTTCCTTGTTAAATTTCATTCTTTTAGTAGCTGCCACCCCCCACCCCACCCCCATTGAGATCCTTTTGAACTTCTGACCTACTATAGGACATTTGCTCCACTTCCTAGTTTTCCAACATTTGTGTCCGAGAAAACATTGAATAGCTTGCATCTACCAAGATTATCTTCCTTCTTTAAAAAAATAAATAATTCCCTGCCCACACCATGACACATAAATGTACCAGTCAGTCCTCTGGAACATCAGATTTCCATCTGTACTCAAATACAGTGCTTGGAAAAAGAATAGCTTTTTGCAGGCTGCAGCCCCTAGGAATTGCCACGTTCTGCTCAGCTATGACAGCTGGTGTTTGTGAAATGTGGCTGCCTAACTCCTTCAGACTCCTTGGGTGAATGTCACTAGCCTTCGCTGAATGGAATGCATTCCAATTATCTGTATTCTTTGGCATGGTTTTTGGTTATCTTGCCTGGTGACCTTTCACTCTTCATCACTGGCAAAACTCTAGACTCTGCTTTTCTTTGCTTTCTAAGAAGGGAAAGAGTGGCAACTCTGGGTTGGGGGTTAGGGGGCTTGTGCAAAATGCCCTCAGAGGTTCTCTTCTCTGAGCAATCCCAGCTCCACCTTGTTTTTCTCAGGACTCCCTTTGTGGCTCTCTCCTGTGGATCAAAGGAGCTGCAGAATAGCCGATAAATACAGCAGGGGTTCCCAAACTTTTCAAGCCGGGGCCCAGGTTACACTCTGTCAGTCATCTTCGAGGGCTGAGCGCAGTGGTGGGCATCAGCAGGTTCACACCAGTGCACCAGAACCCGTAGCAGAAATTCTGGCTGGCCCCGTCAATCAAAGTTTTGAAATAAAATATTGTAGTCTTAATTCGGGTACAACGCAGGGCTTTCCCCCTGGCCATACCCACCATACCATGCCCACAATGTGGTAGTAATTTTTTTTTAGTCCACCACTGGCTGGAAGGCCATTCTGCCATGCCTGCACGATGAGGGCTACCATTTTGTCCCAACAGCTTCAAAGGGACTACCATTTTGTTTCTCGAATGCCCTTGGAGGGGTGGCAATGAAATGGTGCCACAGGCTGAATCCAGACCATTGGAGTTAGGTTGGGAACCCCTACCATACAGAGAGTACAGAAATGAAGGATGGACTCCATCTTTTTATTCTTCTTAGTGCTTTCTGTGCTTGGAGACAATTGAACAGAAAGTGTCTGCAACAGGAAGGAGACCAAGAGGCTGTGGGAGTTGAAAGAGACTCTCAGGTATCAAAATCCGACCTTCCAGTCTCCAGCTCAGCATCTTAACCACTAAGCCACCAGGCATTAAACTGCCAAAATGAAGGCACCTTTTGGTGAGTTCATTCTGCAGTTCCTTTTGCCTGACCTAGTGTGAGAAAGATTAGTTGGCAACACAAGGTTGCTGTTACCAGGGTATGCCCGATTGCAGTTCAAAAATACCACAATCTTTGAGGAGGAAGTAGTTTACAGTAACAATTTAGGTGTTGTTGTTTTTTAGTGTGGTAAATTTGCTAGCAGTCTGGCCTAGTTATCCTGCTATGGTAATAGAGTAGACCATACTGCCAGCAACTCAACACCGAGCATAAGGTGGAGGTTAACTAACCTGACAACCCTGAGGACTAGAGGCCTTGGCAAAGTCCACAGGGAAGGGTGATAGTCCCCAAGTGGATTAAATCCCAGTTGAATCTAGCAGCTTCATCAATACTGGCCTGCGGCAGAAGAGGACCTAGCGCGCCAAAAGGGCTCAGGAGCAGAAAGTGACTCACAGAGCTGGATCAATGGCATGAGTGTCATGCTGCGATGTAGAAAGGTCACTGCTATATATTCTCAAGACAGTCTTCATGGCTGATCGCCATGATGATTGTCAATATTCGGAATTGGATATGGCACAAGAAGAAGAAGAAAGTAAATTTGTCAAAGACCTGAGTTATGAAAAAACTTCATCTTTACATGGATGACTCTCACTGTATGGTTTATGTGATAAGTGACTATGCTCTACCATCATTGGAGTGACAGAAAGTTTTATTTATTCATTTGCAGATGTATATATCACATCCTTAAGTATTTGAAGTCTCAGGATAGTCAGTTTAAAAACTCAAAAGGGCTAAACAAGTAAGACACCGTAAAAGAAAGTAGTAAATGCAATACAAAATCAGAAAGTATTTTAAAATCCTGGGTGGAGGAATTGAAAGAGTAGATGCCAAGAAGACATCCTGGAGAAAGGAGTAGATTTCCATAAATGCGATACCAATGCAGAAAAGGCCGACCTGCTTGACATAAGAAGACAGAGTCGCCCAGAAAAGGTCCTGCCATTATGATGTAATGTATAGCAGGAAATGTACAGAAGGATGCAGTTTCTAAGGTGGTCAGGCTCCAGGATGTAAGTGGGTTAAAATGTAACTGGTAGTGCAACTTTTGCTTCGAAATAGATCAACAGCTTATACTGTACAGTCATTTTAAAGTAGCATGATAAGGCCCCTGCTGCTTATTTAACAGTAGACTGAAGTAGACATTATGTTGAATACCTTGGAGTTGGCATTAAGTGAGGAGTCTATGCATTGGTAGATGTCTCCACGACGACATTCTGCACTTGCCAATGGACTTGAAAAAGCAAGTCCATCTGCATGTGAGTTTTAGCAATTTGTATATCACGTCACCCACTGGTGGGCTATGACATGCATGCTCTGCTTTCACCTTGCCCAAGGGATCTGACGGAGGATGCTTTGGTGAGTTTTAGTCCTGGCCTAACATCATTGACATGAGATGGGCCGATTAGTGCATATTAGATAGTCCATTGTGTGAAGCTGGAATTAGATTTCTAGAGATAGGATTCTTTAAGATTAAGCAAACATATTTGGAAATGAAGCCTGCGGTAATCACCTGACAACAGTCATTAAACAAAAAATTTCAAATTGTAGAATGTGTAAAAACTGTTATGAAAATCAGATTTTCTCAAAATTTAAAGAACTCCCTCTTCTAATGATGTGAGGATGAGATATTTATAATGAGTCATTTGGCCATCAGATGATACAGCCAAGGGAGTTATAGACTTACAACCTTTGGGACAGCCATAGAATCCCCACACCAGTTTCACAGATTTTTAAGTTGTGTTGGAAGAGTGGATGACAGTTGTATGTTTAGAATTGATTGCACTGTTATCTTTTTAATTTTTAATCCTTTTAATTTTTTTTAACCTTTTAATGTAACTAGTGCGTTTAATTGTGTTTTTAGTCTTGTAAGCTGCCCTCTTTTAATGAGGGCGGGATATACAGTAATACCTCGGATAACGTTTACCTCAGATAACGCTAAAATCGCATAACGTTAAGTAATCTGAGGAGGAGATTTGAATCATATAACGTTAAGGTCCTATGGGATGGATCGGATAACAACTGCTAAAGCCTGTGCGGTTACAATGTATCTCTATGGAGCTTTAACATTATCCGATCCATCCCATAGGATTTTAACATGCATCAGATAACACTAAAAATCGGATAACACCAAGACTTGTGGAACCAAGTCTTAGCGTTATCCGAGGTATTACTGTAAATTTGATTAATAAATAATAAAATAATAAATAAAATATAAAGATAGTTATATGTTTTAATCTCTTAACAAGTAATGGCATTTTAAAAAAGATTTTTAAAGTATGAAAATCTACTTTAATGTCCCACTGGTTAAAATTCACCTGCATCTGTTCATTCATTAAACATTTAACACAGGGGTGCCCAAACTACAGGCCATGGACTGAATCCGGACTGCACTGCCATTCCATCCGGCCCGTGTTGCCCTCGCTGCTCCCGGAAGCAGAAGTAAAGCACACATGCGCACACGCAAAATGCTGCTGTAAATGACCCACGCATTTACGACAGCCATGGGTGAATTTACAGCAGCATTATGCACCTGCGCGGGCACATTCTACTTCTGCTTCTGGTGGGAGAAACCACATGACTGGCCTATGCAACCACGTGACCAGCCCACAGCCCAAAAAGTTTGGACACCCCTGATTTAACTATTTGATCAATCATTGGTTAAATGGTATACCACTGACATGGGAGTTGAGTTTTGTTCAACTTTTCCATGGAATAAATCTCATTGGTTTTATGACATGTAGGCGGAGATAGAACTGTAGTCTAAAGCTTGCAGTCCTAATATTAGTACAATCTGTCTGCTTCATGAATATTGTCTACTATTACTTTATTTTACTGAAGATGAAACTGCAGATCTTAAACAACATAAGCCAGCATCCTGTCACTAGTTTCAATTAGAAAATAGCCCCATTGAATCAGTTGCTGAATCTGAATCAAATGATCTAAATCCCACTGAATCAGTCATCTACTCTAGCTGGAATTAGGAATAGGATACTGGCAATAGTTTCAAATGTATATGGATAAAAAATGAAGTGTTGAAGGCAAAGATAATGTAGCAGTTGACAAATAGATTCCAAACTGAGTGATAGTTTGACAAAAAAATACTGCTGCAGGACAGTTACAACATTTGTTATAAAGTTGAAATAAATATCTTAAACATATGTAGTTTTATCTGGAATTGTGAGCTAATTTTCTGTTTGGGTTGGGGAGAGTCTTTCAAGAGTATAAGACATACCCCATTTTTATACATATTTTAAAGGAACAAATTAATTTTCAACATTTTTAATGAGTTTCCAAAATTAAGTCCAAGAGCCATGGAGAGTGAGATTGGTGGGGGAAGAGGGCTCCTTTGAAGCCCATTTTCCCACCATCCCACCACCAGCTGGTGAGAGTGGGATGGTGGGGGATAAGGATCTTTTAAACCTGTTTCCCCCCCACCTCACCCCACTGACTGTCAAGAGGTGGGGAACGTGGGATCAGCTGAGCAAGAGAGCTCCTTTGGAAGCCGCCCTTCACCTGGCTCCTAGCGGTCAGCGATGGCCACCAAACCGCACCAGCAGGGGGTGAGGGCGGTTTTAAAAATAGCCCTTTCCTGTCTCCAGCTACTGATCCTCTCTTGCCCCCAAACCATACCAGCGGGGAGGGGACTGTTACCGGCATATAAGAAGCACTCTGTTTTTCCAGTATATTTTTTTATGGGGGGGGGGGAGTGCATCTTATACACTAGCAAATATAGTATAAACTGCCCAATAGCACTTAGAGCATTCTCTACATGTTTCACAAGGTAATTATCATTTTGCCCCCAGCATACTGATTACTCATTTTACTCATCTTGGAAGGATGCGTCAACCTTGAGCCTGTTGATCACACTCAGATTACGAGCAGGGTTTTGGCTGCAGTTCTCTTGTTTAACTGCTGCACCCCAGAGGCTCTTATTACAAAGATAACCTTTACCAGTTAAATTCTTACTAGTCCTGTTTCTGTTTCTGATATGGTTTCATCAGAAAAATTATGAATCCTTATTTTATTTTATCATACAGTGTAGGATTGACAATGGGGAGAATTAATAACATGTGCTAAAGTAATGCAGGCTGAAATACTGTTTATCCTTTGATCAAATAGTGGGAAATGGTGAGGAGTCAGCTTTTCTCTGTGCTATTTGCAGAAGAGCTGTAGGGGATGTCAACCAAGGATGAATTCAGTCAAGCAATTATTCTCAATTTGGTGCCATACAGATTATTGAACTTGCAACCCTTCTCATGTCAATCAATATAGGCATTGGCTTGCTACACAGTAGCATCTACAAGGTGCCATTGATGACAGCACAGTTGTGCCAAGAAGTCGTAGATGGCAACATAAAAGAAAGCAAAGTTCAGGAAGAATTGCCACAGTCTTTGCTCTTAGTTCCACTGTAATTTGCAAGAGAAGGAGACGAGAAACCTTGTAGTTAGAGGAAAGTGTCCGAGATGCAGGAATATGCACAGTGGAAATACATGTGGATGTGGTAAGTGCTCCAGTACTGTAGGCATTCAAGAGAAACTAGGACAACCATCTGTCAGATCTGCTTTGGTTTGAATTCCTCCATTGAGAAGGAGTTGGACTCAATGGTCTCACTGGCTCCTTCCAACTCCGGAATTCTATGATTCTTCCCATTTTACAGTGAAACTATGAACTAGTCAGATCCCTCACCCACACCAGACTGATATAAAAAGACCACCCTTAATGGCCAAATCAGATATGTGTTCTATATTCTATTTTTAGTATTGATTTATTTCTGGCTTTTTCAGGCATTTGTTGATTTTCCTCCTTTACTTGTTTGTTTAGTGACTGGATTTATAAACTACAATTCAGTTAGTGATTCCAGAGTACAATCTATAGAGTAATTCCACAAAACATGTTATCATTGTATATTAAAAGTGACCTAAAAACTTGTGATGGTTAAATAGGTAAAGGTTTCCCTTGCTCGAAAGTGAGTCGTATCTGACTCTAAGGTTCAGTGCTCATCTCTGTTTCAAAACTGAAGAGCCAACACTGTCTGCTTCTGCAGACGTTTCCATGGTCATGTGGCAGGCATGACTAGACACCGGAGCACATGGAATGCTGTTACCTTCCCACCGAAGTGGTCCCTATTTATCTACTTGCAATTTCTTGCTTTTCAACTGCTAGGTTGGCAGGAGCTGGGACGAAGACGGGAGCTCATTCTGTCCTTAAATAACCAGCAGCTAAAACAGCAAAACATCGTAAATACCATCTATCTGGGAATAACTTACAAAAAATATGTGATATGTAGAATCACTGGACTTGTTCATTCTCATGTCATGTCATGGGTAGAAAGGATTTTTGCAGGAGATGCCCAAATGAGGCTCCTTTCATGTCCCCCATTGTGCAGCTCTCTGGAATCAAACCTGTCTTTGCAGTCTCCAAGCCTAGCACCTTAACCACTAAGCCACCGAGGGAGCTGCAGTCACTGGACTGAATGACATTGTATTGTATTGCATTGCATTGCACTGCTATTCTGTCTATCTCCAGGGAACTCAAGGGGTCATAGATGATCCTCCCCAACTCCCTGGCTTTCACTACAACTCAGTAAGGTTGGATAGACTAAAAGAGACAACTGGCTCATTATTGCCTATTTCAAGTGCAGCATGTTCCTCTTTATTTCAATGGGGGCTTCCCCAAGATATATTTTTAGCAGTTTGCCCATCAGCTGATGTCATTAAGGGTCAAGCCATCTTTTAGGTTAAATAGTCAGGCTATAGCTCCTTCTTTTGCTTTTTGTACTCAAAAAATAACAGCAAAGGAGCAGTTCTGGATTGGGACTCATGTGTATGAGGAGGGAGAGATTTACTTCTTCCTTCTGCATCTATAGCTCACTTTAAGCTCATATCCTTCACACTTAATATCTGACAAAGGTAATTAACATCCCATTGTCACTAAAGCCATCTATTTTATTAAAACTAGCTTAATCAAAGATTTATTAACATTAGCCTCTCATGGGATATAAATTGTGAGTGTGTTGCAGTAGAAAATCAAGTGCAAGTCAAAAGTGCCTGTCCCATTTATTTTTGAGTAAAAGTAAAAGTAAAAACTAAAATTAAATTTAAAATAAAAGATGAAGCTAAACTAGGAAATTAATGTCTTCTATAGTCCACCACTTTTTTAAAAGTATAATTCACAGAATCTCTAAATTGGGGATCATTGAGCATTGAAGAAGGTGTAGGGTTTTTAAAAATAACCTTTCGTAAGCTATGTAATTAGGCCTCTTCCATTAATGGCAAAGGCATTCTCCCTCTCCATCCAGCTTATCCCCAAATTTGGAAATTTTGCTAGAGTTTTTTGGTCTCTTAATTTTTACTGGGTGACTGCAATGGCTTAGTGGTTAAGATGCTTACTTGACAACTGACAAGTCGGCAGGTCAGCAGTTCAAGACCTGAGTGCTGCATGACGGAGTAAGCTCCCGTCTGTCCCAGCTCCTGCCAACCTAGCAGTTCGAAAGCAAAATATTTCAAGTGGATAAATAGGTACCACTTCAGTGGAAAGGCAAACAGAACTCTGTGCCTGCCATATGACCATGGAAATGTCTGTAGATGCAGACAGTACTGGCTCTTTGGCTATAAATGGAGATGATCACCGAATCCTAAAGTGGGATACGACTGGCTTTGGAGCAAGGGTGAACTTTACCTAATTTTCACTGAATGTTGTATGGACACAAGGAAGTAGAGAAAACTTGTTCATTCTTAAAAGGCACTGCAGTAGTGGACAGGTGCAAAAAGCTCCAGCTTCTCTTGTTCTCATAGATTTATTGAGCTTGACACTAATGTGTCTGCTGCTTTCTGAATTATTTGTGAGAAAGAGCAAAATTTTCACAGGCAATGGCTTTCTGAATTAAATATAAACATTGGAAAATTCAAGGTGGTTAGCATCACAGGAACTGTGTCAGCACTTGGTGTCGTAGTCCAAATGCTAGTCCTGTAGAGCTAAATGGTTCTGACACCAAGGTTGTTCTGTTAGGTTTTTTCATTTTTCGTTTCTGGAGAGCATGACATTGAGTTGCTGGAATGGCCACTGTCCCTCCCATGCTTCTTGGTGGGGTTAGTGTGTCAAATGGAAGTCATGCTAGCTGGAGGATTTTGCAAGGTGTGGTCCAGAAAGTCACTTCTTCAATCTCTACTGGAGAAGTTCCAAGCTGGAGACCCATAAAGGTCTTCTCCTGCTCCTGCCAGATGATAAATCTGTTGTGTACAGGCAGGATTTCAGAAGCTCCTTGCCTTGGACTTTCTCCAGTTTGGATATTGACCTAGTATTTAGCATGGGGTGACTGATAAAATCAGATGCTGTGAGAGTCAAAGCATTGGTTTTGATCTTGTTTAGCTAAGAGTTCATGTTCATTCACATCTGTAACTGTTCTGGTTCGGTTCTGGCTGACAGCTAATCAAGGTAACCCAATTGGTCCATTGTGCTTCCATAACTAGATCACTTCCATTCTGCATGGTGGAATGAACTCTAAGTACTGTAGCTAAAATTGGATATACCCATCAGCTAATAATCCAGGAGTGTGTGCTATGAAAGCTATGTGAAATTTATAAAAACCTAGATTATGTAATGATAACATTCTACCAACTGTGAGTAGTATTTAATGAGAATGTATTGCATCGTTAAGGGTTAGAGCACCTGTGTTAACTTGAGAGCGTACAAAAGCTGCTAACAGCAACTACAACAAAATTTTTGTAAGGAAGCAGAAGAATTAGTGGATCATTTGATTGGTTACTACAAGAAGACTGCGAACAGATTTTCTGGAAGCATTATAAAGTTGCAGCAATAGTGCATTGGAATATCTGTAAGAAATATATTAGTGACCAAAAACTAGTGGGATTAAAAAAAACTGAAAATGTTGTTGAAAATGGAATAGTCAAATTATTATGGTTGAAATGTTTTAAAAGTACTGTACAGTAACACAAGGAATCATTACACTATGCAACTGATTTTTAGAAGATGGGAAAATAGTTTTGGGCAGAAAAAGCAGCTAGCAAATACAAATACAAACACATACACATACACATACACATACACATACACATACACATACATATACTGTACTGTTTCTCTATCTTGCTTCATTTGGTGCACCAGGTTTTTGTGACAAAAGGACAAAAGAGTTACCATAGCATTGGTCAATTCCACTTAAGAATTGGGATCATCTATTTTTCAGAAGTGGAAGGCTGTGTTAGTCACTTCCTTTGTTTGCATATTAATTTTGAAAGTACCCGACTTGAAGCAGCATAAAATGTGACTCAAAAGTGCTCTTTGTGAAGGAAGAGAGAAGATTGCCTTTTCTCCAAATGCTAAGTAGAAGCAAGGCCCTTAAGGGGTGGTTCCATGCATGAGGACTAAGAAAGTTCTGTCTTGTTTTTCTCTCACACAGACATCATACCTTTAATCATAAGCGTGTTCAGTGATTTAGAAAGCACTGAGAACAAGAAGGATTGACCTGTACTAAAATAATGATGTGCAAAAACTGCACATGTAAAAACCAAATTCAAAACTCTATTTGATTAACAGTGTGTCTTAGTGAGGTGACATTTCACAAACTGGTGATGGCAGGCTCCAAATTTATAACCAGGCATGAATATCAGCTGCATGCTAAGATAAGATCGTTGTGTTGTTGAATTATTCATCTAGAGGGATTTCATTCAGAAATGATCTATTGGTTTGTCCCATATATTTTTCCAGCACTTTTATACTGAAGTGGTGGTGGGTTGATGAAACACATCTGCACACAGACTACAAATCTACTTGATCACAACCCTTGGATGGGAAGTCAATGTGCCACAGTTCTTATTACATTTACCAAGATGGGTAGGATCAGTGAATGAAAAAGGCATGTTTACATCATCTGCAAAGGAGGCTCTGCAACCATCAGATATTTGAAGGTGGGAGCTATGAAATGTTCATACATGGGGTCCATAAAGCCTCTTCTAGTTTCTCACTTGGGAAAGGCAGTCACTATCCAATGAAGACATGATTCCTAATGTGGAAGCACAACTACAACTTCAGAACGGTTTCTTCCTTCATCTCCTCATTATTATTATTATTATTATTATTATTATTATTATTATTATTATTATTATTATTATTATTATTATTATTATTTATTTATTTATTTATTTATTTATTTATTTATTTCAAATTTATATTGCCGCCCACTCACCGTGGCGACTCAGGGCAGCTTACAAAAAATACATTACATTACAATACAATATGTTGGTGTGGGCTCAGGGGGAGGGGCGGCAAGGACCTCAGCCTGCCCTGGCTTCTTCTTCCCCTAGCAGTTGGTGTAGGCACCATTCCTTTAATAGTCTACTCTTCCTCATAGAGTTGCTAACAATCTGTATGTAACACTCAGTTAAAATTGAAGTTAACATCACAAATTACAATTGTCTACTGCGTAACAATACAAGCAGTACAAATATGTCACAGTCAGGGTCAAGTTAAACCCTCACTTATTATCTGAAAACTTAAACAAAATATTTTTGGGGTCGCTTTACAATTGGGAAAAAATGTGGGGGATGGAAGGGATTTCCATAATTGGGATTCTGCACACTGAGACTGGCGCAACTGTGTGGGAGTACTGTAATCCACAGCAGTCTGAGGTGTGATTTACAGAATTGATAAATATAAGACAGCATTCCCATCTGATCTGACAGCTTCTCTGGCTCACCTAATCTCTGGAGGCCATTTTGAACATATTTGGAATGGTTCTGCTTATGGTATTTCATTGTTGCCCAGAGCATTAACTACATGCAAAGTATGTGGTGTTCTACAGCTCTAGTCTATAATTCTCCAAACTGACGTTCATTAATCAGTTTAAGCTCATTGTATGATGTTCAAGTATGTCAACATGGCAAATGTTCTCATAAGGTCCATAATCCAGAGAGCTATTTTCAGTCCATGGAATGACTTACAGTCACAGATGGGTCTCTGGCTTTTTCCACAAGCAATAATGTTTAATCTCTGGCTGCACAAAAATTTCCTAAATTGAACATGGTGACTCTTCCCAGAAAGGGGACATGATTGCTACTCCAGCTAAAGTTAGAAAATCTGTTATGGGCATGAGTGCTGTATATACATGCATCTACAAGGCTGGATCTTGTACTAGCCAGAACCTATGTACCTTGACTTCAGTCGGATGTAGAAACCTGCTCAATCCCAGCTGAATCCAATATTTTTAGTCCAGTGGTTTTCCCTATTGACAATATGGTCATTAGACACTTTCCCAGCAACAAATGCATTATTATGTGAAACTTGTTTTCCAAGCAAAAGGAATCACAAATTGGAAAAAAGGGTTCACAAATTTGCATCTGTTCATTTGTGTAATGGGTGGAAATTTAGAAAATGTTACTAGAATTTGAATGGAAATGCATGAAAAGGAGCCTCATTCGGGCATCCCCTGAGCAGAGTTTCTCCAGCAAAAATCCTTTCAACACAGAGTAATTTCAAAATTTCATCTTAATGGAAACACAAAACATTCCAGCATAGTAGCAGTTCAGTTATATCTACCCATTTTGTTGTGTGGGTATTAAATATAAGGGGCAATTTCAGACCCCCTTGTCTTTTTCTTTTAATTGATCTTGTACTAAACATCCTTTAAAGCAAGGGTTCCCAACCTAAGGCACATGGGCCAGATCCAGCCTGCAGATCCATTTCATATGGGCCCCTCCAAGGGCATTTGAGAAAAAAAATGTCCACCCCTTTGAAGCTGTTCGGGAAAATGGCCAACGTCACCATGCAGGCAGGACAGAATGACCATCCAGCCCCTGGCTTGAAAAGGTTGAGAACCCCTGCTTTAAAGCATAAGACTTGTCTTCTGAGAGTCTTTTGCAAAGTAGGACAAATGACCACCCTGTTGAATATTATATTGAAATTGCTAGTAGTTCAAAATACTGTATGTATTATTAATGAAGATGTGTTATTGGGGTTATAGCTTTCTTTTTTGGAACACAAACCAAATGAGCACATGTCACAAGAACTAATGAGCAATGTTACAGGGATTGCTACATGAATTCCTCAAGATGTTGGACTACAAATGCCATCTTCCCTTACCAGGAGCTATGATGGCAAGAACTATTCTGGGGTTAGAGTTAGTTGTTGTGCACCCTTTGGCTTGATAGTGTGTGATCGGGACATCTTCCTTTTGCAATTGCCTATCTGTCAGATATACAGTCAAAGCTCGCATAAAGAGCGCCTCGCTTAAAGAGTAACTCGCTTAAAGAGTAGAATTTTCTCTGAATGTTCCCTTTGCTTAACAAATAAAACCAACCAAAAACTCACTTAACAAATAAATTGGGTTTCACACTCCCCCCCCCCCCGCCAGAAGTCACAATTGGTCACTTACAATGGTGTTTCGGTTAAAGAGCAAACTCTCTTAAAGAGCAATCCTGTGGAACACATTATGCTCTTTAAGCGAGGGACAACTGTACTTTGATCTGTATTCTTGCATTGACCAAGTGGTTGGACTCAATAGCTTTATAGGCCCCTTCCAACTTCATTATTCTACTATTAAGATCCTCATCCAAAGATTTTCCCAACATTCCCCCACCCCCTTCAAAGGTTAGGTGGGTGCTTGCTGGAGAGAAGCCCTTTTCCATGATGTTGAGGTTGCAAACATCTGTTCTCCCATGAACTTTGCATTTTAGAAGCTAAACTAAATTGAGTCTGTGACTCCATGGTTTTAATTAACCATCTTAATAATAGTTTATTGCTGTTCTTGGTTCTCTATAACTTTGTGTGTGTGGCGGGTGGGGGTTGCTTTGTTTTTTAGCTTTCTTGTTTTTGCTCTTGTGGTCATTGGTTTACAGTACGTATTTGTTTTAATGGTATTAATGTTGTTTTATTATTTTGATTGAAGTTTTAAAGCTCAGAACTACTTTATTCCCCAATTCTGCCAAGCTTCTGCCAGCAGAGCAAAAAATAACAATTGTCCCACTGGGTGTGTGGTTTCCATGTATTTTTATAATCTGGAAAGGAAATTCCATAAAGAAGTTCCAGGTTGAAGAAACATTTTCAAGAAATGGTCTTTGAAATGCCCATGGAATGTCCATTTTTGTTTCTGCCAATGTTAGAACTCTGACATCAGCCAAATGAATGTCCTGGAAGTTGCCTGCATGGCTGGGCAAAGGTCTTCAAGGTTGGGTCTTCTCCTTTGAGAGTGAATTCTTTCTTTCATCTTCAGAAGTGGTAATCTGAAATACACCATGGGCCATTGGTTGCACTTCCGAGGATTTAAGGCTTTTATTTTCTGTTTTTGTTCTTAACTTTGTTTCAAGAGAGGATCAGCAGCAGTGGCTGCCAGGGGAAAGTGTTTTAAGGCAAATACTTATCTGAAAATCTTGACTCTACAACACGTTCTTGGGTACACAAGATGGTTATTTTGTCAGGATGGACTCGACATTTTATGGTTTAATATCCGCATTCAATAATTAAATCCTAGCACATTTAGAACAGTTGATTTTCCAAATCAGCATTTGTTTTTGTTTATAATAGGTTATTTTGTTTTATTTTTCTGGATAACCTTTTTGATAACGAGGTCAACAAAACTGTTGCTTTTCAACATTTTCTGTTATTTCTCACTGCATTGTTCACATAAATATTTTGGGGCTAGAGAAAGGGTAAAATTGTCAGATATTGATGTAAACAGTGTTCCAGGGTTGGTATTGCTTCCCATCTTTGGCAAGTTTGTGCAGAGCAGAGTTATAAACTCGTGCCTCCAATCATAGCTCTGTGTTCCTGGCTTCTTAGGGTTTTATTATGATTATTCTGAGAGATGGTTATAGTACTGAAAAAACACTTGTGCTGCCCAAATAATTCTTGCTAGATAACTAAAAGGGATGTAGTACCATATTGTTCCTTTTAAAATTCCTTGTCTTTCTGGTCCTTCTCCACCAAAATATCTAAAATTTACTAAGTGCTATGCACATGTTGAAAAGAAGACAGCTCTGCCTCCAAATTCCTCACCTAAAACAGAAGTGATCAAAATATTGCTCTATCAGCGATGGCAAACCTTTTAGAAACCAAGTGTCCAAACATAGGGGTGGGGTGAACTCTGTGCTGTGGGATGGAGGAAGCACTCCCATTGAGCTGGTGGACAGATGGGTGGGGTGAACTCTGCGCTGGGGAGGGAAGAAGCACTCCCATCTGGCTGCTGGGCAGGGGGTGGGGTGAACTCTGTGCACACATGCCATAGGTTCGTCACCACCACTCTAGAAATACCATTGGACTGTGAGTCCCATTATCTAGCTCCATTAGCTATGCTGGCTGGCTAGGACTGGTGTGTGTTGTTATCAAAGAACATCTGGAGGACTTCTGATTTAAAAGGAGGGTTTTCAGATTCAAGATTTCCTTGTTTAAAAATAAGTTTTTAAAATTAAACCATCTATCTTCTGATCAACAGTTTGCAGTTACACCACACAAAAGGACTGAGCTCATCTCTTGTTAAGTTAAGATCACAATGCAATGCATTTTTGAGCTAATCACAAGTAAAAAGTTGTATGCAAATAAACAGAGAAGCGCTAAGGACGGATGATCTGCTGCTTTTCATTTCAAAAAGAGATGACTAGACTTTAAGATTGGGAAATTAGCACATTTTCCAGCCAGAAACTGGAAAAAAAAGTTTGCTAAATCCTGCAGTCTCATTGATGCAGACTCTTTCAACACGATGAGACACCTAGACAGGAATTTTTCACTGCCAGAATGAGATATGGAGTGCTTTTTTCATGTCAACGTTTTTTAAATGTATGCAAATTACTTGGATTCATTCAGAGAACATTACAGAAGGAATGATTTTTTTTTGTTAATAGCCTCCTTTTTAAGATAGGCTTTAACAACTGCATTGGACAATGGGGATTTTTTTTAATATTTTCAAATGCAGGTGCTTCATTTTATCATTGTTATTTTTCTTGGGTGTTTTGGCGTTTAGATGAGTTTTTAATGTTTAAAACTATCTGTTTTAATATATGTTGAATAGCTTTTTAAAATGTAATAACTTGTTGCCCTTTAATTGGTTTAGTCTTTAATAACTTGTGAACTGTCCTGGGTACCTTCAGTGGGAGTAACATGAGATTAAAATAAAATAACAGTAATGGGCTGTTTGGGGACCATAATATGACAACCATAATATATATATTTTTTAAAATAGCTTTCCATGCTCTGTGTATAAATCCTGCTTTTATGATGTTTAATTTAAAGATTGCATTATTCTTTTCTACAACATGCAAGATTTTTGTTCAAGGAAATCAATTTAGATTCACAGCAGAAGAAACAGTCTATCATTTGTTTATGTAGCAGTGATGGTCCGCTGAATTAAAATAATTTAAACCCCATGTGTTCTCAATTTATCTTTATCTTTTTCATTTAAAATCAGGGTTGACAAATTGTCTTCTGTTTATGTTTTTTTCTAACATGACAGGAATGTAGAAGCAGACACATTATGCCAGTGAAAATCAGGGAAAGAAAAAGGTGTCACTTGTGTGTTTAACAACTGAATCAATGTGTATCTAAAGGGGCTTTTTGTGATCCCTAAATAGTTGGAAAACAAAGAGAATTAGCTGTGTGATCGACATTCAAGTTTTTAAAAATGCAGCAAATGCAGGAGGAAGATGATACCTTTATTGGATCACTCAAAAAAATTAAAAAATTAAATAAAAAGTTGCATGAGCTTTCAAGGTCCAAAACCTCTTCATCAGGCAGGCATAATGAAAGTTCATGGCATGATGTTATTCTGCAATGTTTTCTTGTTGGAAATACATGTTGAACAAACAGCAAAAGTCTCTAATTTTAACTGGGTGAGCCACTGGCACTTAATTCTCTTTTGCAATATCTAATGTAGATTACAATTGAAATGTTATGAGGCGTAAGTGCAGGCCTTTTACAACAGGAGGTATAGCATTTACCTTAAATTCATGGTTATGGGGATGTGGTAGCCCCATTACTTTTGTTTGCTTTATACTGCAGACTAATGGGTTTCCATTTCTGATGAAAGTTTGACAATTCTTATTTGAATTTGATGTCTGTGATGAAAGCCCTGCTTTCAGTTGGAAGCTGCAAATTAATATTGAGGGAAATCCTCCAGCCCTGCCCCCTCCCCTCCCCCCAAAAAGCTGCAACAAATATAACATAAAGCATAAGCACACTTATATACCGTCCCATAGTGTAGATTCTTTAAACATTTCTCTTTTTTTTTATCAGTCGCACAGTCGATTCCGACCCTCTGTGACCCCATAGACCACTATCCACCAGGCACTTCTGTCCTCCACCGTCCTCCTCAACTCGCTCAGCTCTGTGCCCATTGCGTCCACAATACCATCTAGCCATCTCATTTTTGGCCGCCCCCTTCTTCTTTTGCCCTCCCAGGTTTGATTTCTTCTAAGATTGACCTATTTGTTCTCCTCGCTGTCCAGGGGACTCTCAAAACTCTCTCCAACACCACATCTCAAAGGCATCTATTCTTCTGCGCTCAGCCTTCCTAATGGTCCAGCTCTCACAACCATACATTGCCACCGGGAATACCATTGCTTTGACCATACGAATTTTTGTTTGCAATTTGATGTCTCTACTTTTCACTATGCTCCTCAGGTTTCTCATTGCTTGCCTCCCAAGAATCAGTCGCCTTTTTATTTCATGGCTGCAATCACCATCTGCAGTGAGCTTTGATCCTAAGAAAGATTTCTTACAGAGAAGTTTTGATGCAAGTCCAAATATATCCAAGTGGCAAAGTGGTAGTGGTGGAATGAATGCTGTGTGTCAAGGAGTTCTAAAAGTAAAGGTTTAATTTTAGAATTGTACATACAGTATATGCATACTGCTTCTTGGCCTTTCAACTGTATGTGTAATAAATCACTTTTAATTACTTTTAACCATAGTTTTCTAAACTCTGGTCTGCAATCTAAAATTCTCTATTTGCAACACAAAAACCCTGAGTAGTAGTGTAGTTTCAGACCAAGTTGTGGCTTACACAGGGGTTTAACTTTTTGAGACCTAATGTTTGTCTACTGTGCTGAATTGTGCAGGCTTTGTAGAGCCTCCAATTTGGGTCAGTTATATTTCTGAAAATCTTCTTGGATTTTGCCTCTTCTTTATTTATTGCTTTAAAATAATACTTTCTCATTTATACTTGACACTTTAGGGGCAAAAAAGCTGTTATGGACCATCAGGTTTCTTCTGAGTCATGGAAGCCAACATAGGATTTTCATGGTACCTGTATATGGAAGTTCTATTTATTTTACTCTTTCCACTCCTAGTGAGTTTCCATAACTGAGTAGTGTTTTAAACCCATGTTTCTTGAGTCTTAGTCCAACACTATTAATTTGCTGCACACTGGTGCACTAGGCAAAAAAGGGGAGGGGTACAAAATGCAAAAAATACCATTCCCTTCTTCCCTTTTTTGGGAGAACACCCTGGGGCTATGTAGCTTGCCCAAAGCTATACAGGTTGCCTCTTCTCCCAGGAGACACGGAGGGGAAATGAGCTCCTAACGTTGGGCTCAGATGCCCAACTCACTGAGCTTTGTGGCCAGCTGAAATTGATATGGAGTTAATTCTAGCTTTCCATGAGGTACAATGGGGAACTAGAAATCACATCTGGATAATCTCTGCCATGTCCAGCTAATCAGATAAAGGCTAAAATTTGTTCGGTTGGAAATATGGATATATCTGTTGAGAAAGGAATGCTAACATGATGCAGCTATTCCTTGAGGGCTTGTATCATAGGTCCAGATGTTTCACCTTTGACTTCCCATTGGCCATATCCCAAAACCCAAACTGGATGTTTGCAGCTCTGTGCATGCATCTTTGGACTGCAATCCAAGTGCTGTAGAGTCTTTTCCCAGCAAGAATCAGTTGAATTCAAAGACAATTTTAAAGCTTCTTGTTTTTTACTGAGCCTCTGGACATGATAAACATGTCTTAATTTCACCTTTATGAAACTCAAAGTAATTATTACTGGGATTTGACCTAGGAGTGGTTAGTTTTTTAAAGTGCAGTTCCTGGTCAGAAGAAAATATTCCTGTGTTTTAAACTCAATGTTCTTTATCTTTGCTTATGATCAAAACTAACTGCAATCCAGCATGGGAACATTCAGTGCTAGGTTTTTTTTATGTACAAAGAGTCACAATTGTCATATTGGTAAAGGGTATTTTAAGTTCAATAATTTAAAATAAAAATGTCAAATCAATTTATTTATCAACATGCAATGAATGTGTTATAGCTGTGAATGTGAATAAAAGAAGCCTAACAATCTGTTTTTATTTGAATTGCTGCTTGAAGGAATCTTACAACAGTTTCCTTAGGCTGTGTGTCTCAAAATATACTAACCATTGTTTGTGATTTTAGAAGTATAGAAAGACCAAACAAGCCTGTATTAATTCCGTTTGATTGCAGCAGTATGAATATGCTCTTTCAACAAGCATTTGTTGTTTAGAGTGGTCTTGAAATATCCTGTTTATTTGATTCAGCTTGAATACCATCAACAGAAGAAAAAACTGGACAGAAACAGGAAACTGTTGGTTCTGATTAACAAATGGAACAAATTAAGTAAAAGTGGAAAACAAAGCTCATATGGTTTGTGTGATTGTATATATGTTATGAAGAGGGAGTATGTTGGCTTAGTGGTTTTAAGATGGTGAACTTGATGATTGGAAGGTTTGGTAGGTCAGCAGTTCAAGACCCGAGTAGCTGCATGACGTAGTGAGCTCCCATCTCTGTCCCAGCTTCTGCCAGCCTAGCAGTTTGAAAGCAAGAAATTGCAAATAGATAAATAGGTACCACTTCAGTGGGAAGGGAAGCGGAGGTCTGTGTCTAGTCATGCCTACCACATGACCATGGTAATGTCTGCAAAGCTCTTCTCTAGCACCACATTTCAAATGCATCAATTTTTTCTTTACTTTCCAGCTTTCACATCTGCACATGGTAACTGAGAATACAAGAGTGTTGAGGTTCTTGGTCTCCAGTGACACGTCTTTACTCTTGATGATGATGATGATGATGATGATGATGATGATGATGATGATGATGATGATGATGATGATGATGATGATTTTGTGTCAGAAATTATTCTCGGTTGGAAGGATTTTTGCTGGAGAAACTCCCCTCAGAGGACGTCCGAATGAGACTCCTTTCATGTCCCCAAGATCTTTTCCCACCGAAGTGGTCCCTATTTATCTACTTGCAACTTTCTTGCTTTCGAACTGCTAGATTGGCAGGAGCTGCGGCAGAGATGGGTGCTCAAACAGTCATGTAGTAGCTGGGTCACGAACTGCCAACTTACTGGCCTTCCAGCTTACTCTTGATCTTTTCAAATTACTTCTGGCTGCAATCTCCATTTAGATAGATAATTGATGAACTTCCCGTAGAATGCTCTAAACCTAGGTAAACATGTACAGTATCACACTTCTGTTCTCTATTTTAATCTAAATATATGTAATGGTAAATAAACAAAGGCAGTCATGTGATTCTTACCCAATACAAATGCAGAAAAAAGATACCTTTATTGAATCACAAAAAAATATCAAATTACACAAGCTTTAATGATTCAAGATCACAGTTTAGGCATGCCCCAATTTCTTGTGGATAGTGGAGAAAAATTATCAGTGAGAGTCATAGCAAGATGTTGTTCTAGGCCTGAGATGGTGAACCTTGGCACTCAAGGTGTTCTTGGACTTTGATTCCCAGAAGCCCAAGTCTATGTGAATCAACACAAATGGGTTTAATGCACATAGAAGCCCAAGTCTCACAGAGACTTGGGCTTCTGGGAATTGATGTCCAAGAACAGCTGGAGTGCCAAGGTTCGCCATCACTGAATTTAGGCTTTGTTTCATAGAGGTGAATTGGAAAAAAACAGGCTCTCTGCATATGATATATCTTCCATTCAACAAACACAGGAAATCCGGTAGTATCTGCATATTACCCGGGGGGGGGGGGGGGATCCAAAGGAATGTCTATTCCTTTGTTTTAATTAGTCAGATACCTCTCAGCATTATAGTTTTCAATAATCTGCCCCTTTGCTGTTTTGACTGTAAGCTGCCCTGAGTCGCCTCGGAAAGTGAGCGGCAATATAAATCTGAACAAAAAAAATAAATAAATTTATGTTATGTATAGTTTTCTTTTACTGTCATCTGCTTCACCTTATATACCTTGTGAGCTGGAATAAAAGGCTACTTTTTGAAGCAATGTGCAGCATTTCTTTATTTTTTTTTAAAGTGAGTATGAAAACACATTCCTACTTCTCTGTTGTTGAATGGCTGCAAACTCATTCATTTAGGCAACATAAAAGTACAAGAGAAATCCCAAAAGCTGAGTTTTATCTCTCTAATGGCAGCTATAGTGTTTGCTAATATGGTAGGTAACCCAAAAACCGAATGCTCATAGTAAATTTGCTTTAATGATGAGTCAGTTTTTCTAAATAATTGATCACGTTTTTTATATTTCGTGCCTTTCAGTTGATAAGCTTTATTAGCAAAAACTGGAGCAAATTTCTTACCAAGGTTGTGGTTCTTTTTTCAAAGCTGGAATCTTGTAAACTCTTAGTGAGGAGCCCTGTTGAATGAATCCAGTGGGATCTCCTTTTCAGCAAATAAGCATAGGATACAGTGGCGTCGCAGACTTCAGCCTCCTGGGGCGAAGAACAAACTTGCTCCCCCCCAGCTCGCCGCTGCTGCCGCCGCCCCGCCCCCCGCCCTGCCCCCCCAGGACCCAGGCAGAAAGCAATCCTTTTGCTGCGCCAGCGGCCAGGCTGCCCCCTCTTTGCCTCCCGCCGACCGTGGCTGCCTCCTCCGCCACCTACCCCTGACGAGGGCCCCCCCCGCACTGCTCACCTCCGCCCACCTACCCAGCTAGCCATCAGGGTGAGCCCCTGACGGTTAGCTGGGTGGGTGGGCGGGCGGGCAGAGGTGAGCAGCGCGCACACACATGTGGGGCGCTCGTCAGGGGTAGGTGGCGGAGGAGGCAGAGCAAGGGCAGCCACGGTCGGCGGGAGGCAAAGAAGGGGCAGCCTGGCTGCCGGCGCAGCAAAAGGGCCGCCTTCTGCCTGGGTCCTGTGGGGGGGGGGGGCGGCGCAGCAAAAGGGCCGCCTTCTGCCTGGGAAGTCTTGCTTCCTAAGCCCAGGCAGAGGGAGGCCAAAGCGGTGGGGACATTTTGCCACACCCTGGAAGCCGCTGTCCTGGGCATACGCCCCCCACGCTACGCCACTGATAGGATAGTCTTGTTTGTACTTTATTTGTTTTTCTTGAATTTGGGGAGAAGGGGCTCTGTATGTATTTTTATTTTGCAATTTTCTCTGATTAAATGTATAAAAATTCTAAGTTGGTTAATTTAACATGTATTTATTCTGTTAAAGTTGTACATTTTGATGGGAGCTAGGGATGGTTTTGTTTGCTTCTGTGGCCTGTATGAAGTACAGGGGCATACTTTGTGATTGTGCCAGTGTGAATGTGATAATATAAACTAATGCCTACATTGGTCTGATTATTATTTTTTCTCATGTACTATTGCCCACTTTTTTTGCTGCTGTAGATTGATTCTCTTTTGCCTGCCTTGCCCCTGACTTTTTCAAGTAGTTTTTATAGCTTCTTTAGGGATTTTTGGGCCACTAGTGCCTGAAAATATAAATTAATTGGAATAACTCAAAAAGGTAGTTAAATGTAAAAGCAACTGCATGAAAGACACAAAAACAAAGAAGCACTCTTTAAAATAACCCAAATCTAAACAATAAGATCCCCCCCCCCCCTTTGCATATCTCTGGAAATGTCTTCTCCATTATCAGAGATAGAATCCAAAGACACACAGTTAAGAGGACTGTTTAGCTGGGAACAGCCTGGCTTAAAGCAACCATTCAGGGTGTGTATGGATTGCACTGTCACTGGATCAAAAAGGTCCTGCTTTGTCTTAGGGCATGGTCTGTCTGGTTCACAATCTCCTATAGAAGTCCATCTGATCATTGGAAAATAGCTCACACCATGCGGCAAGTGATCCAAAACATGAGCTGTTTCTCTGACTGATCACACCCTACATTATTGTAGTTATTATTCAATTGGGTTGCTATTTTTTTTCTTAAATCAAAACAAACTAAAACAACCCATGAATTTGTAGAAATCAACCATACTCAAGGTATTGGGCACATTGGGATATCAGTATAAAATATATTTCAAGACTGCAATAGGACCACAAGATAGATTTTTCCATTAAAATAATCTCCATGAGCCTTGTATGAAAGAGAACATCATATTCATGTACATAACAAGTAGAAACCAGATGTTTAAAAAAGAGACTCTGGTTTTCTAGACTCTCACATGGTATGTACACTATGAGGTATTTAAATATAAATTTAGAAGACATGTTCCATGAATAGAGACAATATTTTGGACTGGGTTATACCTGTATACTGTACTGTACTAAGCTAGCTGGGTAGCTCAGTGTGAAGAGGTTGGGAGTTCAATTCTTCACTGTGCATTTAAGGAAAACTGTGTATCCTTGGGAATTCTACACAATCCTCAAATGCCCCCAAAAGAAAGGAATGGTAAACCACTTCTGAATTCTCTGTACCTGGAAAAAATTGAATGTGTATCCATGAGTCAGAATAGACTTGATGACATGCAATTATTATTACATTCTTCTAAAGTTTATTGATAACTGAAAAGTGGAAACCTTCCAGAATTCTTCTTCACGCATATTCATTAATTCTGCTTCTACCTCTGTTCTAATTTGTGTAGACTGTCCTAGAGTTTTCTCCGTATAAAGTACTCAGATATGGTTTATGAGTTGTTTCTTTTGATAACTGCTCATGGTGTGTTCAGTCTGTTTTACCAGAACATTGCATTTGTTGCTTAATGTTTCATCCTTAATCAGACCAAACTTGCCAGAAAATCACAGAGTCTTTTCTTCTCCAGCCACATGCAGTCTGCTCTGCTGCACAGCTATATCATATCTGTTTCCCTATGTATCCACGTTCCCTGATTTCTGTCAGCAAACAACATACTCTGCCACTGGCTCACATTTGCTAGTGTAAGTCATCTCTTACGTCAGCCCATTAGTTGCTATGGCAGGTCAACACATTTGTTTGTGGGTCTTTCAACTACATCACATCTGCTAGTTAGTGCCTGAACCAATCCATGCACTCCATTTTGCAGTTTCCTCTGGCCTGCCTTCTTTTACGTTATCTCTGTGCAATTCAGACATGCACAGTCAACTCTGCAGCTGTGTTTGTCTTCTCATTTTTCAGCCTTAACTTGTCCTTTGAAACAAGCACTCCAGTGTTTCTTTATTGTTTACTTGTGGCTGCCTTCTTTAAACAAGCCATGTACTATGTCAGTAAGCATGGCACTTTATCCAGAAGCAGGCTGCTACACTTATCATATCACATCGCTTATTTCTTGCATTACCTAGAATCACTGTGCCAATGACATTGCATACCATTATGCAACTTCACAGTTTCTCCTTTCTTCTACAACCACATTTTGTACACTCTGCTCCAAGAAATCTTGGCTGGCCTAACTCCCAGGAGACACATTTGAAATCCCAGCCTGTGGCTCCATGGCCAATTTTTATATAGATGTTATGAAATTTCAGGAATTGAAGAAGAAGCAATGATGTCGAATATAATTCAGTTGAATGGAATCAAGCTCAACGTGGAAACGAAATACAGTAATGTCTTCAGAGAGTGAAATGCCATTGATGGTGATCTGGAGGATGGCATGTCAATACCTGTATAGTAAGGAGGCTTAGTGGTTAAACAGTAGCACTGCAGCCAAAACTGCTGCCATTGTGAATTCAGTCCTGATGGACACCAGGTTGACTCAGCGTTCTATCCTTCAAAGGTCAGTAAAATGAGTACCCAGTATGTTGGGGCCAAAAATAGTAATTAACTTGTGAGTTGCCCAGAGAGTGCTCTAAGCTGTATAGGGCAGTATGTAAGTACTGTATAATTAGTATTGCTATTACTATTGATTATCATTACCTTAGCTGCAGCTGCAAAAAACTTCTTCAAGTGTGGTATCCATTCTGAATATTGGCTATCATCATTTTCTTTTCACAACTAAATTCACACTTTAAAAAAAGGAATATCAAGCAGTTGAACACATGTAGCTGTATTGGATCCCTTTCATTATCTGTCTGATTGTCTGTTGTTCTCCCTCTCCCTTTTTTTCTCATGTGTGTGTGTGAGTGAAGAAGTGCATGTCCACATCCAGGGGATGACCACACTTGTACATTTTATAAGTAGCCATTCCATGAACATGCTTAGTGGTGTTATATCCACAGTTCTTTCCTGTGGGAGATACATATGTTACATGCTCATAAATACAATATAGCCCTCAGATTTGGAGAAAATCTCTGTTTTGTTTTTCTCTGCTGTGGCAATCCATGGCCATGATCACCAGAAACATGAAAAATGAGAGAACTCTAAAGGATTATAAAATGCTGGTGTATATTGCTCAAATTGTGCTTCACCTTCTGCCCATAACCTCTGGTTTCTCTTTCCCTAGGTAAGTTAGAGTTGTAGATTATGATGTTGTTAGTTTGGCTTTGGAGACAAGATGGAGATCCCTATTTGCATATCAAAATAAACAAACCTTCGAAGGAAATTCAGTGGTTTATTTTGCTCTTCCCATTTTTTAATTTTTGTTTTTTGGAAGAGCCACATGCCTCATATGCACAAAATTCCAGGGCTCCTTTGTAAACTCAGTTTGTTAAATTCCAACCAAGTTAATTTATATGACCACAGATATTTCTATCCTCTCAGTGGCCAAGTAGAAGTGGCACCTCAAAGCCAATACTGGCTATAGAATTCTGTGAGTTACAGATTTTGAAAAATGCTTACATGCTCAGGAGAAGTGATATTAAATGCCCACTATCATATATCTATTGTTGATTTTCTTTTATGCAAGTATATTGCAAACATAACACTTGGTGACGTTAATATACTGTATATCAATTTGTGGGCCAGTTCAAATATACCTGTAGTTTAAAATTACTGCCTTGTTTCAAACCACCTTTTTTGTGTCTGAATTAGAGCTGAATAGAGAACATAAAAATGTTTACAAACCTGCACTAGAATTGAATCCATTTTGGATTCTCCCACCCCATCCCACAATGATTTGGCTCACTGACAAAGACACTTCAAGAGCTCTCTGTTAATATTTCTCAGCTGCCACAGACCGCATAGTATGAGCACAAGTACTCAAGATACTTTGTCAGTGGCAGCCTGCTGAGTGGGGATATTTCCCTTTCTGTCTATATTTACCTTAAGCCTGTTCTTTTTGTGCATTTCTTGTGGTTAGTTGGTCTGCTTCCCCCCACTCCACCCTGGCATCTATACTTGTTTGATGCTGCAGTGAACCAATTCACTGTCAGTGCTTTCTTTTATCCCATTCCCCTCCTCCTCCTTTTTCAGTTCTTATTCTTTATCCATCCAGTACAACACTTCTACATTAGTCACATGGTCAATTCATGATATCAGCAGCTGTCTGTAGATCCCATTTCAAAAGCTTCAATTTTCTTTGGCTTTCTCACAATTTTCTTAAATTTGTCCTGTCAAGATGCTTTAGTCCAGTGTTTCCCAACCTTTGGTTTTTGAACTTCAATTCCAAGAAACCTAAGCCAATTCCCCAAAGCACTGATCAGCCAATGTACTGACTTAGGCTTCTGGGAATTTAAGTCCTCCTGTGGGGCATGGGCTCCATGTCGGAAATACTGCTTTAGTCAATGCCCAAGCTTCAACTCCATATAGCAACACTGGGAATACATAACATCTCACTATTCAAATCTTTGGGGATGGGATAAAAGAAAGTGAAGAGGCTACAAATTGTTTACTGGCTATTCTTGGCAGCAGCATTCCAATGGTGGCATAACTGGGCTGTCACCAATCTGCTGCCAGGCCGATTTCCCCACCACCATTGTGAATGCTGCTGCCAATCAGTTGACCACTGGCAGACTCTGAGCTGATTGGAAGCCAGCTGATCAGCAGTAGCATCACCAAGGGATCAACAGCAGCACCAGTAGCAACATTTCCCATGGTGGCAGGGTGAATCCACCCTGCAGAGGATTAGCAGTGGTAGAGGTATTGGGAAGCAAAATGCCATTTGAATGTGGAGATTGTACCAAACTGCATTTAGCTTCTCTCTCCAACCTTAAGCAGTCTATTAAAGGCTACCCTACACTGGCTCTGGAGGGCGGTACAGACAGGCTGTTAGAGGCTGAAGCCTGCGTAGGATTTTCACTTCCTGGGAAAATGTTTAACCATTGTTTCCTCGTAAACTTATGGCACCATAGAGAATATATTTAAATCATGTTTGAGGCAGGTAAAGAGGTGCTTTTTTTAAGATGGTAGAGGTGTGTAGGATCTTTCTGCCATCTTAATTCATTAGTATTTGCTAGTAAAAATGCTAAGCTTGAGTTCACTAAATGGTGTAATTAATAAATTAAAGCATCATTAGGTATTTAGAAGCTTCTCACCCTATAATTAACAGGGAAACCAAAAAAAATCTGACTGGTGTGTGGCTTGTCAGCATTTTTTAGCACATAGCAAAAGGAAGATGACATTGTTTACGAAATTTTGAAACAAATTATAATAAATGTTTGCATACGTTACTGAATTAATGCTCTTCACAACATAAGGCAAATGATTTCACTGTCCTGAGGCTTATCCAAGTAAAAACCATCTTATGTTATAAAAGATTCTTGTTTGTCGTTGTCGTGTCCCCCCCCTCCCCACAATATTTCCCATTCTCCATTCCAGATGACATAAGGCTTTTCTTGATTTCTCCGGTAGCTCTCAACTTGACTTTCCAGAACATTTTGTATCTTCTGGAAGGAGGGTTTTGTTTACCTTTTGTTGTTGTTCAGTCGCACAGTCGATTCTGACCCTTTGCGACCCCATGGACCACTGTCCGCCAGGCACTTCTGTCCTCCACCATCCTCCTCAACTTGGTCAGCTTTGTGCCCATTGTGTCCACAATACTATCTAGCTATCTCATTTTTGGCCACCCCCTTCTTCTTTTGCCCTCCACCCTTCCCAGCATCAAGGCTTTCTCAAGCGAATCCTCTCTTCTCATTTGATGTCCAAAGTACTTTAGCTTGTTTAGCATTATTTGAGGGAGAGTTAATTTCTGGGTATGTCCTATCCTTTGGGATTGGTTTGATGAAAGTCTTCTCTCTTTTTTTTTTTGGGGGGGGGAGTTTAGCAATGAAACAGGTTTTGTTTTTTGTATTTTTTACAAGGTGATTCAAAAAGAAAAATTCATCAGAAAGGGGGGCTTTTCTATTGTTTTTAAAATAATTGTTTAAAATGTTCTGGAGATAATGTTCTGGGTCCCTTCAGGGCGGAGGGCGATAAACAAATATAAATAAATAAATAAATAAATAAATAAATAATTTCTTTTAAGTGATAGCCATGTGTGCTTTTGTACCTGATGTATATAAATTGATGTCACGAGGTTTTACTCTTATGTCTGATGAAGTGGATTTGATCCACAAAAGCTCACATTTAAATACAGTTAGTCTTAAGGTGCCACAACTTTTTTGTCTTTTTGTTGTTTTGTTTTGTTTCCTCTCTGATATGGAGATAAGTTATTTCCCATAGAAGACATTTCTCTGTCTGGAGAAGTCGTTTGTTTTCTCTTTCTGGTTAAGATACAAGAAAGCTGTAGCTCAGCAGTAGAGCACATGCTTTGTATAAAGTGTGGTTCAGCTTGTGATATCTCCAGGTAGGAGCAGAGTGGGCTGCCCACTGAAATGCTACAGCGCTGTAGGCAATACTGATAAGATGAGAATTGATATACTATACGGGAGCTTCTGATGTCTCTATTCTGCTGAAGATCATGTTTATTATTATTATTATTATTATTATTATTATTATTATTATTATTATTATTATTATTATTATTATTATTATTATTAATAATAATAATAATAATAATAATAATAATAATAATAATAATAATAATAATAATAATAATAATAATAATAATTCGATTTGTATGCTGCCCTACCCAGTAAAGACCGACTCATGTTAAAATCCTATGGGATGGATCGGATAATGTTAAAGCTCCATAGAGATACATTGTAACCGCACAGGCTTTAGCGGTTGTTATCCAATCCATCCCATAGGACCTTAATGTTATCTAACGTTATTGGATCCAATTCTCCTCCCCAGATTACTTAACGTTATGCGATTTTAGAGTTATCCGAGGTAAACGTTATCCGAGGTATTACTGTATAACAAAGCATATACACATTGCCACAGAATAAGATACAGTGGAGTAACAACAAATAAATTACAATATCATTTCATATCATAACACGTTAAAACAAAAAAGAAAAATCATTCATTTAAAAGTCTCATAAACAACGTCCTCAACATTTTAGTTAAGAACAGTACTGTATCTTACAAACATAGCAGGATTTACATTTAGTTAAAGAATGGGTGTGGCATGTTTTGGATTGGCTATGCTGTGTCTTTATTGTTGCTCTTGCTCCAAAGGAGGATAAAATAATAGGTAGAGAAGCTATAAGGTTCCTGCTTTCAAATATTTCTCCTTGTTTCTTAAACTACATTCTGGTGCAGTAAGCTCCAGTATTATTAGTTAACAGGATCATCTAATTAACAAAAACAATGTGCCAGAGCATGGTATGAATACAGATGTTAATCCACTAATACTGATAGCCATGGAAGGGGTGCATAGATAGCACTACTCTTGAACTTCTGGTTGGTTATCCCAGAAAAACAGGTTAATCTAGTAATATATGTATCAAAAAATTTGAAAAATGGTTTTGTCTGTTCCCAACAGACATTTTTTGATGGGGCAAGCACCACATCGTTATGTTTGTTACTGGGACAAGCACCCTATCTTTCAGTTCATCACAACCCCATTCCAGCTAAACACAAACTATTTTTTGATAATCTCCCAATTCAATTCCCCTCCTTTTCTTCTTGGGTGTTCAGTAGTTGTGCTACAAAAGCTGATTATCATTAAATCTCTGAACCAGTCTTATGGAAATGATCATTTCTTTCTGTTCCTCCCTGAGTTGCATTTTTCAAACAGAACATCTGTTTTGATTTGCACTGTGCTATGTACAGAAGGACGACTCCTCTCTTCCTTTCACAAGGAAGCTTGGGAAAAATGGAATATATCCCATAGACAGGGCATGCCTCTGGGTCATGTAAATGGTGCGAGCTATATACAGTCAAACCTCGCATAAAGAGCGCCTGTGGTAGTATGTCAATATAGGTAAAGGTATTAAATACACATTAAAATACACACAGACACACCACACCCTGGGGAGCAGGCTGTAGGGAGCTTCAGGCTAGCAGCTTCTCTTCCTCCTCACCGCTTGGGAGGACAGCAAGGAGGCTGTGCATACGTGCCAAGCACTGTAGGTGTGCATGCACACCAAGTGCTTGGCGCGCATGCGCAGTGGGGGAACCAGTGAAAAGGTAAGCCCTAAAGGTGGTCCCCCCCCCAAAAAAAAAGCGCTGCTACCGGTTCTCCGGGACACTGGGGAAAGTTGCTACTGGTTCTGGTGGACTGGTGCGAACCTGTTACATCCCATTACTGTGTGGAACGCATTATGCTCTTTAAGCAAGGTACAACTGTATAAAACAAATATACAGTATCTTTGGGGGAAAATGGGTGAAGATCCTTCCTTTGCTTTTTGGCCCAAGACTACTAAAAACAGAGAGAGAGAGAGAGAGAGATAAATAAATAAATAAATAAATAAATCCAGTCGTTCAATTAACATAACATTTGACAAAGTTTAACAGTCCTCTAATGAATGTTGTATTTCTTTCCAAAGACTTCAACAATGTAAATAGAGTTCAATTTTTGTTTTCAAAAATCTTCTAATGCTTTGCTAATTAATTTTTTCCCTTCACCTTGATCTGGGCTGAAGCTCATCTTGACTGATAATACAAGTGGACACTCCTGCTCCATGTAAAAGCTATGAAATTAAGTTCACCTTAGAAACCCTTAGCTGCAGGGAAATTATCCATATCTCCCTTAGTCAGAAATAAATGTGGTTTTTCAGGTAGTATTTGGCTCTTATAATTGCAAACTTCATGTGTACTGTCCCTTTGGAACATGTATGAAAATTAATATCCAAGTAATTGTAAGAGTTACTAGTTCAATCATGTAACCATTCATTCTCCAGCTGGATCTTATTATATAATCTCAATGCTTGAAGTAGATTTCCAAGATAAACATTAAATAAAAGGGGTGCTAGAACGCAACCTTCTTGGGGGGCCCTTTAGATTTGTGAGTAATACATTTTTTCTCCTTTGCAGGATGGAGACTCAGGTGCGGATCAGAATTCAATAAAAGCCACGGTTTTCTTGGTGGAAAACAGCAAGCACTATACAGATATGCATAAACATATCAGACAAAAAACAAAGCAAAAGTAAAAACAAAAAATAGTAATAAAGAAGACAAAAACATTGTGGCACCTTAAAGACTAACTGTTACATTTCAATGTGAGCTTTTGTGGATCAAGTTCATTTCCTAAAGCATAAGAATGAGACTACAAGGCAGTTGTGATCAAACCCTGAACAGCTAAAATGAAGCCACTTTCTTGGCTTTATCGTTGGCCAAACCTAAATCCTCATTGGTGCATATTTCTGGCAGACAGGTAGATGAGCCAGATTATGTATCTCCACATTCATACAATGTGTTGTTGTCTGCCAGAAGTCCCCACTTGAGCATCTTGGTCTTACATTTAGGCAGTCCAACCCTCAGCCTATTCAGAGCTTCCAAGTGATCTAGGGGAGGTTGAGTTCCTCAGCTGTATCCTTTAGTTTTGTTCCATGTTCATTGAGCTTCTCCCTCCATCTTCTAATTTGGTTTGCTCTTGTGTATTCTCAAGAATGTTTCTTCTTGCCATAAAGCACATGACCTCAAAGTAAAGAATCATGTCACCCCAGTTCTTAGTCTATTCAATGTCTCTCATGTCCCATACTGGTTTCTCCTTCATTAACCAGGGCAGGATGAGGACCTTGCCACCCCTCCCCCTGTGCCTATACCAACTGCCAGGGGAAGAAGAAGCCAGGGCAGGATGAGGACCTTGCCGCCCCTCCCACTGTGCCCATCCCAACATATTGTAATGTAATGTATTGTCTGTAAGCCGCCCTGAGTCGCCACGGCGAGTGGGCGGCAATATAAATTTGAACTAATAAATAATAATAATACCCATAACCCTCCAGGTGATATTCTTTTCCACAGCTCAGTTCAGTGATCCTCATCTATAGATAGACGTGGTGCCATTGTTTTTAGGAACCTTTTCTTTGACTTCAATTTGATGGATGATGCTGAAGTCCAAACATTAGAAGCCTTGGGTCTGTTTCTTGCTTTTCCTTCTCAACATTTGCTGCTACTTGTCTTCTAACATCTGGAGATGCTACACCTGTGAGTGAGAATATTTTATTAACAGGAGTTAGTCATAAACAATCTGTAGCTATATGGCCTATTTCATAAAAGACCATGTTATCATGACTAGCATGGACAGAATTTCTCCAAACTGGGGCATCATAGTCTGCAGCAGAGAAACACAGGGTAATCACTGATGTACAGAGAACATTAGGCTGCATTCCCCATATGGTATTTGTAAGTTTGCAGATGAGATGGTTCCTGGAGCATATCTTCTGCTTAATATCCTGACAATGATGTTTATAAGTTATAGCACCGTCCAGTTTTACTCCCAGGTATTTTGGATTGTCACAGTGACTTAATTTGTGGTCTCTCCAGTTTATGTTCATCTTTCTTGCTTTCCTATTTTGTAAATGGAATGCACATATTTGTGTTTTTCTCCGGATTAGGTTTCAGGTGGTTGTCATAGTAGGCACTTAGTTTTCAAAAGCAGATGCCAGCTTAGTCTCTGCTTCCTCAGACATTGTTCTCAGAGCAGTAATTGCTGTGTCATCTGGATAAATGAAGACCCAAGTTATAGTATACTAGTACCTTGGATAACAATGAGACTTGGTTCCACAAGTCTTGTCGTTATCCGGTTTTTAACGTTGTGTGATGCATTGATCGCACAATGTTAAAAAAGTTCTATTCCCTTTCCAAAGAGGAAAGGAAACGGGGGCGATCCGCCTGCCTCTTTGGAAAGGGCAGTGGGGACTCCATGAGTGGCTCCCCTGTAGGCTTCCCCAGCTACCCCGCAGCTGCGGAGGCAGAGGCAGGGTGGCTGGGGAAGCCTAAGGGGACTCTCCTGTCGGCTTCCCCAGCCACCCTGCCCCTGCCTCTGCAGGTGGAGGATGGCTGGGAAGCCGAACGGGGAGCCCCCATTCAGCTTTCCAGCCCCCCTGCTGCTAGAAACGATTGCATCTGATAACGTTAAGAGATCATTATCCGATGCAATTTTTTTTTAAAAAAATTGCATCATTATGCGATTTCAGCATTATCTGATGCAATCGTTATCCAAGGTTTTACTGTATTGATGTGCTATTGTAAGCCATGACAAATGGTTATTGCAAGTAGGTGAAGTTTTTATTTTAATCTCTCCTCCCTAAATTTCACCATTTTCCATTTATTTCTATTGATTCTATGAATCAACATTTTGCGGAGGAAGCACTTAACCTACAATAAATGTCCCGCTGTACCCAACCTTGAACGCTACTTTCTGTGTTAGAAGCTGTGTTCCTTCTTGTTGAAGTCTTCCATCTAGTGGCCATAGTTTTGTACTGTAATAGAAACGCCTGACTTGTTTCTGGCAAATTACAGTAATGTACGGTACATTTTAGGCACAGTTCTTTGTGATGTAAAAAGAGTAGGAACAAATTCATACAGGGCCCATCTATTGAAGTTAGCTCTGGATCCTACTGAGATGATGTAGTCACAAATCTCCTTCTCACAGCTATACTGGACACCCATCTCAAAGGTTTGAATATTAGTCAACAGTTTCTGCAATTTCCCACACCACCTTTACAGAACCTACTTCAATAGAATTCTCATCCACAGCCTCCGGCCACCACACATAACAAAGGAAGCTTTGCCTTGGTCATTTACACCGTTGTCAGTAGATGCTAGGTCAGAAAGATAAACTGTGAATAGAATTGAGCTGGAAAGGGCTGAAGAAAAGACATTGTAATGCTGCAATGTTTGTCTTGCATCCATCCATTAACCATTTGCAACCCAAATGAGCCAAACCTCAAAGCAAATCTGAATATCTACCAAGTATCTTCTGTTATTACCAGTTGTAAAAAGCCAGATTTATTTGTATATTTATCTGTTATGCTAGCCACTCATGGTGTACCTCTGTAAAAGCAAATAAAAGGAATCACACTTATATACCACCCCATAGCGTTAGCATTTTGCCCCAACATGCTTGTTGCTGTTCAGTTGCACAGTCGATTTCGACCCTATGGACCATTGTTCTCCAGGCACCTCTGTCTTCTACCATCCTCCTCAGCCCACCAATTCTGTGCCCATTGCATCTACAATACCATTTAGCCATCTCATTTTTGGCTGCACCCTTCTTTTGTCCTCCACCTTTCCCAGCATCATGGGCTTCTCAAGTGAATCCTCTCTTCTCATTTGATGTCCAAAGTACTTCATCTTCATCTTTACTATTTGACCTTCTAAGGAGCAGTCAGGGTTGATTTCTTCTAAGATTGACCTATTTGTTCTCCTTGCTGTCCGGGGTACTCTCAAAACCCTCCTCCAACACCACATCTCAAAGGCATCTATTCTTCTGCACTCAGCTTTCCTTATGGTCCAGCTCTCACAACCATACATTGCCACCAGGAATACCATTGCTTTGACTATGCGTATTTTTGTTTGCAATGTGATGTCTCTACTTTTCACTACGTTCCCCAGGTTTCTCATCGCTTGCCTCCCAAGAATCAGTCGCCTTTTTATTTCATGGCTACAATCTCCATCTGCAGAAGGATGGAAGACATTGAGTCAGCCTTGGTCCTGGCTAGGATCGAACTAACAACCTTTTGGTTGCAGGACAGAAGCTTAATTACTGCACCACCTGTACCTGATATGTATAAATTAATGTCATGAAGTCTCAATCTTATGTCTGACAAAGTGGACTTGATCCATGAAAACTAGTATTAAAATGCAGCAGTTAGTCTTAAAGGTGCCACAACATTTTTGTTGTTTTGTTTACTCTCTGATATTATCACAACTAGGTTTTCCACAGGTTTTTGGTTCAGTACTGTTACTGTATTTGAATCTGCCGTGCCGCACCTTAACCCACAGCTGGCCTGAAAGTGGCCACATGGTTAAGTCACTGACATCTTGCTGACCTTTCCCTTTAGTGTCATGTGACAAAAGAATACTTTGTCTTTTCTTCAACCCCTCCCAGCTCAATTTTATTCACAATTGTCAACCTGCTCTCATTCTTACTGGGCAAATATTTCATGGTTGTTTTCAATAAATATACAATGGCTTTTACTATTGCTTTTTCCATTGTGCTTGCATTCATTGGTACTAAAAGTAAAGTTTATTTTTGAAAAGTTTTTTTTCCTGGTGCACTGTTTTGAACAGTTGTACACAAAACACAATAAAAGGATCGCAACATTCTGAATGATCAAACAATTTGCTGTCTGTTTCAATTCTGTTGCATCTGTTACTTTTGTTCAATTTATAAAATTCCAGGCAGATGCAGTTTTACATTTGGTATCCCTTATAGTTAAAAAAAAGTTATTTGACAATTCCTCAGTTTTCGGAATGTTAACCAGTGTTGGTCATAAACAGCCTGAAAATATATGCCCTGTTTCATAAAGGGCCATGTTAAAATGACCAGTATGGGCAGAATTTCTCCAGACTGGAGCAATATACTATACTGGAATATTGCTGTGGAACAGTCCGTCAAAGACGTTTGGCTCTCTTTGTCTTTCCAGGGAATGTTTAAAGTTTTTGACATTTTACAAAAAGTAATTGGGTAGTCAGTAATGGGGAATGTCTGAGATCCTGAAGAATCACTTGATGCTCAGAGGTGGCAGTGCTGAACAAAATGGACCAACCTATATGGCACATTTATGTCAGAAAGATGGAGGAATAGGAAACTGCTGTATGTTGAGTTAAGGCTATTGAGTTTTTCAGCCCATTCTAGTCTGTTTTGCCTAGAATCCAATCTTAAGCTTCACAGGATTCTCTTCGAGCCTTACAGAGAGAGATCTGGTGGTTTCTGATCCAAATGCTAATGAGGACTGACTCTCTTTAGCTTCCAAAATTAGCTGAGATAATGTAGATCAGAATCATTGGCTGAAATCCTGTTCCTTAGCATTGTCAGTCATACTAAAGTAGGCCCATTGAATTAGTGGTGATTTGGCGAGTTAAACTTTGTGTAAGTTCCATTGACTCAAATGGGCCTACTCTGTTTGCTATTTACTTTGGTGTAGTAAGTTGCAAATAAAATAGACCCATTTGAATCAGAGGAACTTATAGGAGAAACAACACACCAAATCCCCACTGATTCAATAGGCTTTCTCTAGTATGATTTACTAGGGTAAGCAACAGGATTTCAGCCAGTGTTGTTTAGTCTTCGTTCATACTAAGAAAATGAACTAATATGTATATGAAAAACTCTCAGTCTTGATTTCCACATTTTTCTCCAAACCTCACCTGCATTCTCTGGCGCCATTTCTGCGTATTAGATTGCATTTTTCCTCTTGAATATAATTTTCTTGGCTGTAATGTTTTTGCAATGTATACTTTTAGTTATGCACTTTTCCCAACATAGAGATTTTTAAACTGATTTTCCTATTGACTAAAAGTATGTTTGCACATGTTTCTAAGTTGTGCATACTTCCTCTGTTTTTAAAATTACATGCATATTTTTTTTCTGTTCAGGATGTAGCCCAAACTTCATGCATGTGTGAATTTCTGAAACTGAGTGTACATTATTTAACAATGGTTGAAATACTGTTGTGTAGTTTGAAAAATGATGAAAGCTTTGGAAATGAATTGCCATAAATTAAGAAGTTTACATAGATAGATATTATCTGTTGCATACTGAGCCAAGTGACTCAGTACACGAAAGACAATGCCTACAGATAAGGCATTAAACTTATGACAATTTGTATCTAAAAACTTTGCTGTTTGCTTAACTACAACAGAAATTAAAATAGCGGCTCTTCTACACAAACAGTTAGTAACATGGAATTCTTTTGAGTATCATGAATCACATCAGACTCGTTCAGTTGTTTATTATGATTTATTTTTAAACATATTGTACCGTACTTCATCTTCCAAGGGACTGTGGTGGCTTAGTGGTTAAAATGCTGAACTTGATGACTGGAAGGTCAGCAGTTCAAGACCCAAGTACTGCAGGACGGAATGAGCTCATGTCTCTGTCCCAGCTCCTGCCAACCTGTCAATTTGAAAATAAGAAATTGCAAGTAAATAAATAGGTACCACTTCGGTGGGAAGGTAAACAGTGTTCCATCCACTCCAGTGTCTAGTCATGCCTGCCAAATGTCCACAGAAATGTCTGCAAATACAGATAGCTCTGGTTCTTTGGCTGTAAACAGATGAGCACTGAACCCTAGAGTTGGATACGACCGGCTTTCAAGCAAGGGTGACCTTTACCTTACTTCATTTTTCAAGGAACGAATTTAAGATATTTTTAAAGATCATGAAAAGTGCAGCCCTGTTCAGTTGTTCAGATTAAATCACTGAAGTCTCTCTTGTTTCCTTACAGTTTCGACGTAGACAATGGCACCTCATCGGGACGGAGTCCCTTGGATCCCATGACAAGTCCTGGATCAGGGCTTATTCTCCAGGCTAACTTTGTTCATAGTCAACGTCGGGAGTCTTTCCTGTACCGGTCAGATAGTGACTATGACCTCTCTCCAAAGTCCATGTCTAGGAACTCCTCCATTGCTAGTGATATGTAAGTATTAGATACGTATGAACGACTAATGGTTAAAACTAATAGATGGAGATCATAGAAAAGTAGATTTCAGCTGAATAATTTATTGGTTCTTGGGTTTAAGGGGAAAAAAGGTTTTTGACTAAGAATTTGGTTATTCCTTTTGTTAACAGAGTACAACAAAAATGTTATAGCCCAATCTCACTAAACTTCTCTTAGAACACATAGTCTAGCCCTTCTGTAGTAAAAACTGATCAGTCTCATCATCATTGCTGCTACTTGTATCTGAGTATACATTTTTTCCTGAAAACCATTTTCAGGGGAAATTCCACTGGCGTGAATTTGTTTAAGGTGGATTCCAGCTGTCCATGAATTGACCCACACACTATAATCATAGAGCCATCTCCTGCAGCACGTATGAAAATGAGACATTCAGGATTTGACACCAAGACTGCAATGAATTGCTGCAGCATTGAGGATATTGACAAGGTGTGCCTTCACAGCCAGTCCATCTGGCATGGCCTCTTCCGTCTCCATGGCCATTTAGGAATCAGAATAGTGAAGTGGTTCCTCTGCTCAGTTTGCTGTTGGGCCCAATATGATGGTTTCCAGTGACATTTCTTCCACTGAGGAGGACCATCACTCTACCTAAAGGGGCTCATCCACTCTTTAGGGAGTTAGGTTATTTACCACTGCCCAACACTTGGTGTTGAGTCACTGGCTGTACTCCATTACCATATTGGTATATCCAGACAGACATGTTGATCAGTGTAGATGCCTTTTAATAAATTAGGAATGATATATACTCATAGTTATCAGTTGTACTTACAATCAGAAAAAAACGGAAAAGACTTGTGTTTATTGCATTCTTCTTGAAAGATAGTTGGGGAAGAAGCGGGGAAGCAACAACAGAGGAAGCAAGAGACAAGCAGGAAAGAGATTGCCCAATTACATAGATTGGAAGAACTGTACAAGTTAAATTAGCAGTTAGTGGCAGTAAAACAGTAGAGCATACCTCCAACTGCTGAGATCCTGCATGAAGGCATGCAAGAGTGCAATTTTCCCACTATATTTGGAAACTTCATAATGATAGTAATGATAAGAATTGTTTGACCATGGAACAAACTGTGTCAGGGTGTTGGGATCTCTTTTGTTAGAGGCATCTAAGCAGAAGCTGGACACACATAATTCAAGATTGCTGTAGCTGCATTTTGCATTACAGACCCCAAACTGAGAAAAAGTGCTGGGTGAGATGACCTCTAAGGTCCCATCTAACTCCATGATCTCAACAACTACCATCTGTTGCCATCATCCCATGTATGGGCAAAGTGGTGGAAAGAATGGTAGCGGGTTGGCTGCAGACTTTCCTGGAGGACATGGAATGTCTCTGCCCTTAACTATCGCATTTTCTTGTTTCAACTATTTCTTCTAGGCAACTTCACATCTTCCATGTCGGTTCATGAGAGTTTTCCCTGCTCTTTTTCCACTGCAGTTAGAAGCGTGCAGATTCATGGTTTTGGACTACAGTTCCCAGAACTTTGGAAACTGTAGTCTAAAGAATGAAATCTGCGCACTTCTAGTAGTTAGTGTGGAACTTCTTGATCATTAAAGTCTTTGGGTGGTACCCAATGGTTCAGTGCTTCTACTTTGGTCTCCAGACTCCATCTCTAGCTTTGCTCTCTGCAGTTGATTTCTGATCTCACTTAAATCAGTTTTCTTTTTTCTCTCTGACTTTGAACCAAACAAAGGTGCCTCATTTCTGTACTTTAGTACTACTTTGCAGATACTGTACTTTGAACATTAATTTTATGTTATACTGTGACTTTATTCCACAACTATGAGGTTATCAATTGTTTGTGAATACAAATGAGCTATCTTGTTATTGTGTATAAGATTCAGATCAAATCTCAGAATTAGTCTTTATCAAGTCTTGATCTTGCATTTAAAAATAAGACTTACATTAATTATTTTCTGCTAAAACTTTAATTTTAGGGATTTATAGGATGTCTTTGCAAAACATGGATAAAAGGGGACAAAGATGTACATATAATACATGTATCTTCCTTTGCAAGAATGGATTGACATTTATAATAATTTTATCAAATATATAATTAATCTCATATTAGGGAAGATGCATGTGAATTCACAACATACTCTCCTGATGTTAACTGTTCTTGGGCAGTTTTAAAGCTTCTGATGTCTTATTTATGGTTCTTTAGTCTGAACTAGACTAGATAGTGCTTTAAATATTAGTCACCTTCAAACAGAGGACTGTCTTCTATAAAGTAAGACACATGGACACTCAAAAGCAAGGGTGTCCAACCTTGGTACCCAGGTGTTCTTGGACTTCAATTCCCAGAAGTCCTGATCAGCAGAGGTGCTTACTTGGGTAATTGAAGTCCAAGAACAACTGGGGCTCCAAGTTTGGCCATCCCTGGCTTAAACAATTGCTGATTCCATGGCCAGTTTTCTTATTTGTCAGGTCCAATGCTAAGTCACAATCTGGCTTTCTAATCTTAGAAGGAAACTGGCTAGCAATGATTATGCATGGAAGCAGAGAGTAAGGAGCTGCTCTTTCCTCGTTACTCCCTATGCATTCAAATGAAGATGCCTTGAAATTCAAGACACATATCTTGTCTAAACTCCATTTTGTTCTGGCTCAAATTAAGAACTGGGTAATTGTTTAGGAAGTAGAATGAAACCTCTGAAAACATCTGCATGGTTTGTACCTGTTTCCTTTGGATTTCAATCCTATGCACACCTATCTGGAAGTAACTCTTACTGAGACTTACATTTTAGCAGATTATATAATTGCACTGTTAATTGTTCATGTATTGGGTAGGATACTAATCCAAACAGTGACGCATGTGCTAACCAGCAGAAAACAGCTCCAGATTTGGTTTTAGGTCTCTCTCTTTCGATTATATAAAGCTATTCCCAACATTATATGAAAAATCTTTGTCTTTCTGCAGGAAAGGTATATTTTACCAACATTAAGTCATTGCTGCTTTTGTTTTTCTAACAATCTCTGAATTGTTTTCCTGATAAATGCTTATCCTGTGAGAGCCAATTGAGTGGAGTGGTTAGACTAGGACTCTAGAGACATGGTTTTAAGTCTGTGGACAGGCATGGAAGCTCTCAGGGTGTTGGGGGTTGCAATGCTGCTGCTACTTCAAAAAACAAACAAGCCCATGTTTGGAGTTCTATAGGTCAGAATTGACTTGCAAATGCATAACAATGTTTTTAAAATCAACTGTTTATCAATTCACTCATCCATTCATTCTGATCTGTAGCTCAATAGCAATGCTGACCCCACCTTTGTATACTACAGCTCAGTTCTTGCTATTGTTGGTAAGAGCGGGGACCGGGGAGCTGAGCTATATAGAGAAAAACTATTGGAAATCCTATAAGTTTGGGGTAGACTGACTTGCATTTTCCTCTTGTTGAACACACGATGCAATAAAAAATTCCGATCAGTCCCAACTCCCACAGCCCCAGCCCATAATTTTTCCACCCCACCATAGACCCTCCTGATTATTAAAAAAAAACCTTTTGCTTTGGGTCAAGGTACTTAATCTGATGCACAGAGAAGACCCCAACTGAACACACACGCACGCATACTCACACAAAACAAAGTTTCTTTCTCAAGAAAGTTTTTTTAAAAAATCTCCTACATGGGTAACACTCTTTGCAAGAAATTGCAAGTAGATAAGTAGGGACACTTCGGTGGAAAGGTAAACAGTGTTCCATGAGCATCTAGCATGCTCCGGTGCCACATGTCCACGGAAATGACTGCAAACAGAGACAGTGGTCTGACGCTTCAGCTGTAAATAGAGATGAGCACTGAACCCTAGAGTCAGATATGACTGGCTTTTGAGGAATGGTGACCTTTACCTTTAACAGCAAAAAAGAAAGAAAGAAAAAGTTTCTTGTTTTGCTTTGTGTAATTTATTGTGTTTCTACAGAAGGGCCTAAGCAACTAAGGCCTGTGGCAAAAGACGAGAACCACTCCCACCCCCATTTGTCTTTAATCACTACAACTGCTTACCGACCACACACTTTCCAGATTTAAAGAAGTCATGTGTGGTCACCACCCAGTTACTTTATTCCCTAAGTAACCTTTGGGGTAGAAAGGTTGGTGCTTTGCTTATATTTGTTGAACAATTGAAAATGAGAGATCCTTGCTGATCTACCTACAGGCATTTAGCAGTTGGGTACTGAATCCAATCAGATCTTCCTCCTGTCCAACTTTGAACTACGGGGTGCGGCATAAGTCCAGTGGGCATTAAAATACTCTTCAGTGTGTTTGGCAACTGTCGGTTGTTCCCAGAAGGCTGGATTTTGCTTTAGTGCTGATAGTTGCTGACCCTTCATCTTGATGGAACATTTCCTGATGCTCTACAGCAGAGGTTCTTAAACTATGGCCTGTGGGCTGGATATGGCCCCTGATGCCAATTCATCTGGCCCACAAATGCTTGACACTTCTGGAAGTGGATGGGGACGCACCCACCAATGCACATGTGCATTGAGAACTACTCTTAGAAGTGGTTCCAGACACCCCACAAATGTGCAAATTTGCATGTGCCACTCCCAGAAGTAGTTCCAGATGCCCCCCACAGATGCGCAAATGCATCTGCTCCATTCCCAGAAGTGTTCCGGATGCACATGCACAAACACATCTGCTTCCAGGGACATGACCAGGCCTGCTCAGCTGTTCTGGGGGCGTTGTCAGGCCCCAGTGCAAAAAGTTTGGGCACCCTTGCTTTACAGTACTAGTTTAAACAAGACAAGTATTGAACTAGAGTCTATTAAGATGCATGCTAAATGCTTCCAGCTGATTTGCCATATTTGTAATTTAAAAAATTAAGTATATGTTTCATCAGACAATTCCACATGTTGTGCTCCTTCTTGACTGATGCCTGATTTCTTTCAGCATGGCATGGTGGTCTGAGCATTTGTCCAAATCCAGAAACATAATCTTTAATTCCCAGTGAGATGGTTCAGTTCTGTTCTGTGCCTCTTTGACAGACTTCTCTTTTATTTTGATGGATTTAATTGTAGGAGAAAAGAGTTTCCATTCCACGCCATACTTTACCCAGCCATGTTCATGTTTAATGTATTCCTGCACTATTTTTATAATACATTCTGCTGATGTACGATCTCATACACCTTTAATACCTGAGAATACAAATGCTTTTGCCTCTCAGACACAGGAATCAAAGTTGACTTAAGAGTTTCACAAAGAACTGAAATACCCTGAACAAAAGCTATGAGTAGAATTTGTGTATTTAGTTGCAGAAAAACAATTCAGCAAATAAATACACAAGTTGTCTTCCCAAATATCCATAGGGGAAACTTCCTGAGATCTTCTCCCAGTACTTGAAACCGCAGAGTTATTGAAGCAGATGAGAGGTTTCAAATGCCTGGGTTATCCTAGGAGTTTGTTGTCTCACATCCAGCCCGACAGTGGCCTCTAGTGACCAGCTCTGATAATGCACCATAGAAATATATTCATACTGTACTGTATTCTTCTCTCTCTCTCTGTATATTAGGTATTTCAGGAATGCTTTTATTGAATGTTTTTAGACCTCCAGATAGCTGAAAACTCAGAAATGAAATCTACGGATATGAGGGGGGGGGGGTTTGTATGTAAACATGCATGATAAATTAAAACAAGTTATTTAGCAGTTCTTCCTGACCTGACAGTTAATTGTCCTTGCTGTCCACCTTCATGGTTATGACTCTTTTAGCAGGTATCTGCACATGCCACAGATTATGAAATAATGTCACAACATAAATGCTGTCTTAGCAGGACCTTTTCACACCTTCTGTATTTTGCAGATCTAGGCATGTTTACTGAAGCGCACGTCCCACTGAGTTCAGTCCCGTCAAGGCTGCCACTGATAACTGCCAGCTGTGAAATGAGTTATACTTTCAGCTTACTTGTTTAAAAATAATTATACTTTGTTGTTGTTTTAACTACTTTTATAAATTACCTAGGAATTGCTAGTGTTCCAGTTAATGTGTAAATTTGTTCAATGACTTGACTAGATAAGTATGATGCAGAGTTAGTATTTTTGGTCCTGAATTAGGGACTGCGGTGGCTCAAGTGGTTAAGATGCTGAACTTGAGGTTGGCAGGTCAGCAGTGTGAGCTCCATTCTCTGTCCCAGCTCCTGCCAGCGTAGCAGTTTGAAAGCAAGAAATTGCAAGTAGATAAATAGAGACCACTTCGGTGGGAAGGTAAACAGTATTCCGTGCACTCCGGTGTTGAGGCATGCCTGCCACATGTCCATGGAAATGTCTGCAGACACAGACAGCCCTAGCTCTTTGGCTTCAAAGAGAAATGAGCACTGAACCCTTGAGTCAGATAGGACTGGCTTTTGAGCAAGGGCGATCTTTACCTTTACTACAGCTGAAATCCATTAATGTTACAAAGAACATGGTTCAGGAAGATTTTAATGACTGGACAATCCAACTTGCAAACAAACCAGCTTAGCACAGGATCCACCGCTGTTAGCTTTGTTAGGAATTCACATGAGGGATATTCTGGTGGGAGTTGTTTTCTATTAGAGATGCACAGATTTGCGTATTTGAATTATAACTTTTCCAGAGGTTTTAAGTCAAAGAATATAAATCCATACATCTCTATTTTCAGCTGGTTGCTAGATTTGTAAGTAGATATTATGAATGCTGGCTTGGCTGTTATCTTTCACACTTGGTGAGGATTTTACACACACCTCTGAACACACAAACATACAGAGGCCATCTCTATAGTGTTCTTCCTCCTAAAATAGTTGAATGGTAATTTAATTCCAAATGTCATACCGTGTAGTATTCATCAGCTTTCTACATGACTATGAATTTTTATTGAACAGTGGTAAATATTTTGGGCTTAACAGAAGGTATTTATCCCGTAGCAGGCAAGGTGATCTTCTTGTTCTTTCCCCTCACCCACTAAGACACATCGCCCCTGATTCCTACGTCACACAGTGATGTGGATATAGTTGCTGCAGCAACAGCAGCAACACACTTGGTAACGCCATGGACGTGTGAGTCACTTGAAAAAGTTTTACTGGCTTTTTATTAGCCTATGAAACACTTCCCTGTCATTGGCTCTGACTAGCCTGTCCAATTCTCACGAAATATTATCCTTTAGTAACACGCAGCGCAAATTACTTCCGATGTACAAGTGGGTTGGACTCCCCAATAAAAATATTTCTTGAGAGTGCTACCAACTTCCAGGGTACACTTCACTTAATTCTCAAGCCAATGGGATTCTTTGGCATTTCAAGGGTGAGCAAATGCAGCCCTGAGGACTTAGTCTTCTCTCTCATGCACTGTGTGCTAGTCTACACAAGCAACTTTGGGAGCATGGTATTGTGGCCCTCGCTGAGTAAAACTCTGTTATGTCTTCGCTTTCACCCAGGAGAGTTGGAATGAACGGAAGGTGCAGAAACAACTGATAGTGCTAATGGAAACAATGTTTTGCTTTGTTTTTCGAAGAGGGATTTTAATAGCCTCAAGCTATTTTTTCTTCTTTTGTTTAAAGTACACCTAATATTGATCTTTGCTGTTTTGTTTGTTTTCCAGACATGGAGATGACTTAATTGTGACACCATTTGCTCAGGTAGGCACAGTGTGCTTCTCAGGCTTTTATGAAGAGATCAAAGAGAGAGAGAGAATCTGTGTTTTCAGATGATGTTCAGCCATATACTGTACTTGGAAGGGCCACACTTTTTGATTTCAACACAAATGCTGTGTCTGCTTCTTTTCTGACAAGAGAATTCTAAAATAGAACTACTCCATTGCTCCCCTGATTGATGCCATGAACTGGCATCAGAAGAACCTTCCTCAAACTGGGGCCATCCAGATGTATTACAACAACTTTCATCTTCAGTCAGTCTGGGCATGGGTCATAGAGAATGGAACTTGTAGTCAATTACCATCTGGAGGGCTGCACATTTTTCCATCCCTGACCTACACCATTGTTGGAATAATGATCATTCTTGGAAGTAGGGGTAATATAAGGGTTGCTTGACCACCAAAGACTGGAGTTTCCAATTTCTTCGACTGCAGAATCCCATAACTCCCCATTGTAGGAAATCTTCCTGACTTACTCACATGTTACAGGCACCTGGATGTGGTTCACCTGGGAGAAAAGGCTGAAAGTGAATATTTTTGAGGCTTAGCTAGGCTCACCTGGGGCTTTGTTTTCCTGCCCATTGTTAGCTGGGAGTTTTCTTTCGGAACATGAAAATAGGCCTTTCAGTTTAGGCCTTTCTCTCAGGTAGAGCCACATTTAGGTGTTTGTAAGTCAAGTACCGTGGAATGCAGTAGCTTAGTGTTTAAGATGCTGAACTTGATGACTGGAAGGTTGGCAGATCAGCAGCTTGAGACCTGAGTGCTGCACAACAGAGTGAGCTCCTGTCTCTGTCCCAACTCCTGCCAACCAACAGTTCAAAAGTAAGAAATTGCAAGTAGTAGATAAATAGGTACCACTTCAGTCTGAAGCTATTCATTGTTCCATGTACTCCAGTCTCTAGCAATGCCTGACGCATGACCACAGAAATGTCTGCAGGCACAAACAGCACTGGCTCTTTAACTATAAATGGAGATGACCACCAAACGCTAGAACCAGATATGTCTGGCTTTTAAGCAAGGGCGACCTTTATGTAAGTCAGGTAGAATGCCCAGAATGGGGAATACAGTAGTTTAAGAAATGCAAAAGTCCCATCCCTGCTTGTCACCCCCACTCTTTGTAGTTTGTTTTTTACCACCCTGAATCTGATGATAGCTGGCATCCACAGGGCTGCTTAAGCTCATCAGATTAAAGGCTAGCAGAAGCTCAGTATTAGCGTTTGTGCGTTTGCTCTGAAAATCAGACAAAAGTGTTATGTAACAAGAACTGCTTTTGAAGTATGGTCAACTAGGTTGGTGCCAGGCTGCCCTACCTGAGAATCCAAAGTGAGGACACGCTGCTCATTAGCTACCTACCCCACCTCAGCAGACAAACAGCACTGTCAAAGCTCTCCATGCAAGCAGTCTGTCTAGTGGATACACATGTGCAAGGAACTATTGCACATATGGATTTCCATGCAAAACTATAGCCCTTTGGATTAATATGACTGCTTTATTGTAAGTTGTTCCAGGTGTCCTGCTATCGATTTACTCTCCCACGCATCTAAACACAAGAACCACACATGTTTATTCAACCATAACTTATATATAGTTTGGATGTCTAATGTGAAAAGGTGTTATTGTGCAGTTGTTAGCTGCTGTAATGCTAATACTGGGCAGCCATATGGCCTATTCTTTTCAAAGCTCAGTTGATTCAGAGAGAAAGAAACAAAGAGTGTTTTGTAAGAAATTTCCCTCTGTTTTGAACAAGGCTGCTTTTTGAAAACAAAGAATGGTTTCTTTCCTAAAGTGACAAAACTTCTCTTCTTAAAATTACAAAAGCTTTGTTGTGAAGTAACGTTCAAAGGCTTTGGAAAATAAAACAATCCTGGACAGTTGAATAACTCATTTAGAAAGTCTTCTGTTTGCTTCCTAAATGCTGAAATGGAGAGAAACGGGCAGTATACCCAGAGGAATAAAGAATGAAGCATCCTTTTGTTTTACTTATCGCAGGTGCTGGCCAGCTTACGTACTGTACGGAATAATTTTGCTGCATTAACCAACCTTCAGGATCGAGCACCCAGCAAGTAAGTTAATATGCCTCTACTTTGGATATTCTCTCTGTGCCCCAGAAGAAGAGAAGGATAAATGACTTCTGAGCATTAACTATCAAGAAAACCCTGGCAAGGATCGCTATAAATTAGAAGCAATTTGACAGCATATAATCATTATTGTGTATATCACCCTTCCTTGATCTCATGTGCCATCCAAGTGTGTTGATCTGCAGTGCTTTTCATTGCCAGCCAGCGTACCCAGTACTGCAATGGCAGAGAATGATAATAGAATTTAGCCCATCCAACCTAGAGAACACTAATTTGGAGAAGCCCAGTGCATGTGAGCATCATAGGACAAAGATGGGAAAACTGTGCCATTTCAAATGTTGTAATATCACATCTCCTGTTTTCTGTCACTGTTACCTTGCCTTGATGAGATCTGCAGTCCTATCATAGCTTGCCGAGCTTTATCATAGCATAAGGGTGTTTGGAAACAGGCTGTACGCTTGGTAAGCTGACAGTCATTTCTTACTTAGTATTTGGCAGCTAGAATTACTTCATCTTCTTCTTGTGCTGCATCTCATTCCAAATATTGGCAATCCTCATGGCGGTCAGCCATGAAGATTGTCCTGAGAATATAATGCAGTGGCCTTCCATTTGCCTTTTGCATCACAGTGTGACACCCGTACCGCTGTGTATTGATGAATCTGCTGCCCTCCATCAAGATGGATTCAAGTGGGATTTAATCCACTTGGGGACTATCACCCTTCCATGTGGACTTCAGCACCCAAGGTTGTTAGTCCTCAGGGTTTTCAGGTTAGTTGACCGCCACCTAGCAATCAGCATTGTGTCGCTAGCAATATGGTCTACTTTGTTTCTTCTTCTTCCGTGTCTAGGCCAGACATGAAACTGCCAAAATGAAGGCAGCAACACAAGGTTGCCGTAACCAGGGTACGCCTGATTGTGGTTCAGAAATGTCACACTCTTCAAGGAGGCTCTTTCTGTGTACCCCATCTACTTTATTACCATAGCACAGTGGTTCCCAATTAGTGGTACGCGTACCCCCAGGGGTACGCGAGATTGCATCAAGGGGTACGCGCAGCAATCTCTTAACTAAAATATTAAATCCTTAAAAAACAATAATGCAATAACAATTGCCAAAAAATTATTCAATTTAATTAAACGATCAGTAGGTAAGTCAATCGTATGCATCAAGCGCTTTCTCCCGCGGCGGCAGTTTTTCCCGCGCCTCCCGCGCCTCCCGCGTCTCGCGTCACCCGATCGCGGCCGCCCCCATTCCCGCCTATTTGCTCGTCATTGTCAACGTGCACATTTGTCACATTAATGAAACATGTGTTCTCTGTCATTAGAATGTCTTTTGATGATAATAAATATAAAATACACCTGATTTCATTTTTTATTTAACGTTCATGCAATAAGGGGTACGCGATATTTAACGTTCCTGCAATAAGAGGTACGCAAGTTTGAGGTCTTTCTTGAAGTGGTACGTAGAAAAAAACTAATTGGGAACCACTGCCATAGCAGGATAACCTGGCCAGACTACAGTTACAGAGACAGTATTCACATTTGCACATGCAATGTAGCCCATGCTAACTTTTGTTGCTTGGGCTTGTAGGCAGTTTATGGCCCCAGTGGGGTAAGTTCTTTCACCCTGAACTTTTTGAAGTGAGTTGATCCTCCACATATTAATTCAATTGTAAGTGGCATGCTTTAAAGAGTTTCTTTATCATTAAGGTGCTACAGTCAGGGGTGTGCAGGACATCATGGGAATGTGCTGGACAGGGAGTGGTGGTGGGGGCCTATTGGGGGGGGGCTGGAGGAAATCCCATACATTGCTATTGGCGCTCCAGGGAGCCAGAGGCGAGGGCAGGGTGGGACAAAGCCTGATTGCCTGATATACCAGTATGTGCTTGCCTACAGTTATATACTGATTGTGTTTCAGGGAGCAAAAAGCAGCAAATATCCAATTGGTGGACATTCTGTTAAACAACCGGTATAACTTTTACAGGCAAATTGCCTAAATTTAAGAAACTCCATTGACATTATTACTTCCAGATTAACCTGCACAGCTCAATGCACAACAGATAATGTCTAAGTACATTGTTTAAGGCTATTTGCTTGTAAAAGTTACACTTATTGTGTAATTGTGAAAGAGAATTTTCCCAGTGTGTCCTTTTATTAACACAATAAACCTGTAAAGTGGGGAAATTATCAGATGCCACTTGCTTTCCAAGGCCACTCAGCCCTTCTCACGCTCAGGTTATAATATGAAATGTGATAACCATGGAATATCTGCCTTCATTTGCCAAAAACGAAGGACAAGCAGGACTCCATTAATTAGGTCACTGGTTGACACCCTTAAGTTAAACAAGTAGAGAGACTCCCAAGAAAGAACACAGTCACTTAATAAGATATATAGTCCTTGAAAATATTGGCCAGAATCCTTTGAGTTAATTATGCAGACATCAATGCAATGACACAAATTGTAGCATCACTTCTATTCCTCATCATATACTAATTGGATACATTGATGAAAGACAAGTGATATAAGCAGCCTCTCATAAGACAGTAGCAAATGGCACCTATGATTTATGCCATTGCACTTACACCAGTGTAATTAACCAATAGTATCCCACTCTGTGATTGTTAAAGGGATGTGGTAGCTTATTGTTCTAGATCAGGGATTCTCAACCTGTGGCCCACAGGCAATATGCAGCCCACAGAACCATTTCATATTGGTCCCCACTGCCTCCACCACACCAGGAAGTGCCATCTGAGGGAGGAAGGGCAAAATGACCACCTCCCCCACCCCCCAAGTTGTTTGAGAGAGCATGACCCGGCTCCCAGCTTTAAAAGGTTGAGAACTGTTCTAGACCAGTGTTTCCCAACCTTAGCTTTTTGAACTTCAATTTCCAGAAGCCTCAGTCAGTTCCTCAAAGCACTGATCAGCCAATCAGGATTTTTGTAACTAGGCAGGAGGGTCTCCCCGCAATTTTTGAAATGGTTCTCTCCATGGCTAGTTCATAGTACTAGGCTTCTGGGAAATGAAGTCCCCCTGTGGGGCATGGGGCCCACATTGGGAAACACTGTTCTTGACAAAGCTGTAGCATACCTTATCAGCAAAGTGTCAGCAAACCATCATTCCCCAGCAAAAGAATTGCTTGTGCCTCTAGACGGCATAATAAAAAGTAGATACATCACCCTGTCAACAAAAGTCCACATAGTTAAAGCAATGGTCTTCCCATTAGTAATGTATGGCTATGAAAGCTTGACCATAAGGAAGGCTGAGTGCAGAAGAATAGATACCTCTGAACTGTGGTGCTGGAAGAGACTTCTGAGAGTCCCCTGGACTGCAAGGTGATCAAATCAGTCAATCCTGAAGGAAATCAACCCTGACTGCTCCTTGGAAGGACAAATACTGAAGCTGAAGTTCAAGTACTTTGGCCACCAAATGAGAGGACTCACTTGAGAAGGTCCTAATGCTAGGAAAGATTGAAGGCAAAAGAAGAAGGGGGCAGCATTAGATGAGATGGCTAGATGGCATCGTTGATGCAGTGGCTGTAGATCTGGGCAGGCTACGGAGGATGGCAGATGACAGAGGAGCCTGGCGTGCGGTGGTCCATGGGTGGTCAGAAAGGATCGGACTCGACTGTGTGACTGAACGACAACAAATTGCTTTTCTCATGCTAACTTTTCTCAAGCTAACCTTTTCTCAAGCTAACTGCCAAAACCCAAATGGTTAACAGTGCTTTTATACCTTCAGATTCATTCCTCTCAGCAGTTGGAGCTTCAGGGAGGGAGGGAAGCTAGCATAAGCAGCTAGTTGAAGAATCTGATCTAGTACTATGAACTAGCCACGGAGAGAACCATTTCAAAAATTGTGGGGAGACCCTCCTGCCTAGTTACAAAATTACTGATGCCTGTTGTATGTCTAATGCAAAGCTTGGAAGCGTTAATATATGGAAAAACATAGATTACAGAGCAGTGGTAAGGGGTGCTCTGCAATTGTTCAGTTTTGATAGCTTCAGCATACCATTATATTCATTCTTAAAACTTTCAAGCCTTGTTGTTAGTCAGCATGCTCCCCCTTGTCTTATTGTTGGTTTGTTTGTTTATGAGATAAACAACTCAGTCAGTTTTTCTCTAATAAAACTTGAAGAATACTGTAATACAAATTGTTGTGTAGAGTGTCTTATGTTTACCTCCCTTCTCTTTTTGTCAGACGGTCACCCATGTGTAACCAACCATCCATCAACAAAGCAACCATAACAGGTAAGGCATCTTGATAAAGTCACACCATTTTGAAGAGACAGTAGCCAGTATCCTGTCCAGTGTGTAACTGCAAATGCCGAAACAGCTGAGATAAGATAGAGAGGTCTGGTTGCTACGTCGTTGTGTGGCTGCTTCTGTGACTTAGGGAGTCAAACAGTTCTCTAGATTGCACGGCAGCAACTTCTACATTTGCAGTTAGATGTGTGGAAAATTCAACAAGATGTTTGTTATTATTGCACTTAAGCCTACATTCCTTTTGGAAATATACAATATTCTGTATAGCATATGACTGATTCATATAGTACTCCCAGAACATATTAAATATGCTTTTTGACTTATTTTAGCTCATGGCATTTTCACTCCTATGCTATCTAATGTATGCTATAGTTATAATAAGTATATGAAAAGTACTGAAATTATTCTTCATTTCCCATGATTTTCAGAGTCATCCCATGCTGGGAGTCCTCAACAAGATATCCTCATGCAAACAGTGAAATTTCCTGGAATCCTGCAAAAATGAGATCCCTGGTCTTGTTTTTCCAGGGTTTCTGTTCCCTTACCAAATTTTTTGCCTATTCCTATATGCTAGAAAACTGACTGGGTAACTCTGTAGTTTAGGGGTCTGGCTATCAAGTGAGAGACTGGGAGTTTGATTCCCCACTGTGCCTCCAGGGACAAGAGCCAGCCTTCTGGGCATCCCAGAAGGGAATGGTAAACTGCTTCTGTGTATTCTCTACTTAGAAAACCATGGAAAGTATCTATTATGTCATCCCCCATCTTGACTTCTGAATCTGGCTGCATAGCTCAGAATAGCTGGTTTATGGGGGAGGGAATTACCAGCAAGAGCATGTTATTATGAGGTGTCCTTGTTGTAACGCAAGGTATCTGGAGGTGGCTTGGTCGTGAAGGCAAAAATATACCCAATTGTCTTTACAAAAGACCTGCAATTGGTGGAAAGAGTTGGTTGGTATAAATCAATACAATTGATTACATTTCTGCATTGTTTCTGAAAGTGTTGGGATAGTAGTTCCCTGTTACTAGAAAAGTGTAAACTGCCATTTTTACCAGACCAATTTTAGGAATGGCTTGGTACTGCTTCTCATAGACAAGACCTGTCAGGTTTATTGTTGTGAGTAACATTTTAAGGATAAAAGTGTCTGCAATTGCTGTTTTATTTGATATGATGTAAATTCTGGTATAGCTCACAGTGTCATGTTAGTACAGGCAAAACTAAGTGTGGATCTCTTGATCTCAGGGTTAGTTCCTCCCAAAAAAGTCTGGAACAAGGAAAGCTTCTCTCTCTTTCTGCAACATTCCACCCATTGGCCAACGCTGTCTTCTGTGAGATGGGATATCCCTTTCCTGTCAACCTCTTGTGATTGTTTGCTTCCTTCATTCTGCTGGAGAGGAGATATTTTCAGTGCCTGGTTATCATTTAGTTCTTATCAGTCTGCAGAGCAACCAGCAAGTTTTGAGCATTACAAATTTTTAAATATTTTTTATAGCATCATAAGAGTAAAGTGACCTCAAAACAGCATGAATATTCCAAAAATTATGTCAAAACCTATGAAAGTTCTGATTTAGAACTAGCAAGTGACAAAGTTGTAAGGCTTCAGGAGTACAGAAACTTGATAGAAAGAAATAGAATAAATTCAGTGGTACTGTTAATGGAGTGTTTTGGGGAAGAAATCTAGTGATTCCATTCACCAAAATGAGGAAAATGGTCAGAAATATAAAGGCTGGGGGCAGCACGGAATGTAAACATTGAGGGGAAAGCAGTTTCCCCCATTCCCTTCACCTAATATACATTTTCCAGTTTTTGCAGTGGAAAAATGGAAAGTCTGGGGAGAACAGAAAAAGACTTTGATGAAATATTTTCTGTTTTCCAATGAATTAGTGGTTTCTTTAAAGGCAAAATTTTACTCACTCAGAATTCTAGAAAATGCATCGTATGAAGATTCCTAGGTCAGACAGTCTGCAAAAATAGAGAATGATAATCATGTACATACTGTAAACATTTACAACACTTAGATCTAAGATGCATTTCTGTACCAAATTGGGGCAAGACCTGGGATGAGGTTTCATTGTTTTGGATTGTTGTTTGTATCCTTCAGCTAACTATTATTTTATCTTGATAGAAACAGACACAGTAGGGGCAATACTGTTACCCTCCTCATGATAGATATTGACCAGTGTCCTGTTTGATTTGCAGTGTGTAGAATGGCATTTACAGAAGCAGTATTTTCCATTTTCCTGGCAGGCTATTGCACAGCCATTTGGTGGGGGAACCAATTGCACAACTGGTACAGTGAGATATATAGTGCACAGGCCTGAATATAGTTTACTATGCTTGCATAAGTGCCTTTAAGTGACCACACAAGCCAACAGGCCTTTTGTTTGTTGCTAATTTTATTTCTTCTGATTAGATGACAAAAAATTTGGTAACACAAGGTACAGCTTTTCTTTATGATATATTCCTACAATTATTTTAGAAAACTAAGGAATTTATATCTGTTAATTTCATAAATAGGCTAACTAATACAATTTTGCAACTATTGTATGATGAAGTATTTTATATTGCTGAAGTGGTAAAACAGGCTAGGGTTGGATTCATAAACAGGTATCAGATATATTTTACCCAAAATTTGTTGGCTTCTAGAAAAGAATAAATTTACCCTAGGCTCCTAGAAAAGAATAAATTTAGCTTTAAACTTTCTATAAATTTTGCATCTTTAAGAGGCAAAGCCAGCAGGGCTTATCTACGGCACAACGATCTAAAATGAAAAGAAGAAAATCTCAGTAATCCTCATCTGAGCAGAGAAATGAAACGGCATTGAGTGACTTCTGGATATTTTTGACGTCATAGAAATTCCAATGTATTAAGATTAAGCAGGGAGTTTTAAATTAGCATTAGGGTTTATTATTGATGCATTTCCTGCCTTCACTGAGAATTCCAGTAGCCAGCCTAAATGGAGTCAATCTACTTATAACCAGAATACAGTATCCCATTTCTTAGGTCATGGGCCATTGAAACATTCAATTACATCTGGTGCTATGGCCATTTAGCCCTTTTGGTGAAGGTTTGTATCTCATACATCTGAAAGGTGCCAGATTGGGAGGGTCTGTTTTGTAGCATACTAATCCATGCAATAAACTTGCATCAGAACTGTGAAATGTTTTGAGAACTACAAAGTATTTCTGCAGTCTTCATTGAGACTGCTTAGGAGGAAGCCCCACTGTGCTTGCTGGGACTCTGCTTCTAGGAAAATATATCTAGGATTGCAAACCAAGAGACCAAAGACTGAAGATGGGACTGAAGAACAGAGAATGTGCAGGTCTGAGGATAGCGTTCCTTCTGAAAGTAGCTGTATCTCATCTCCCCAAACCAGCTATGTTACACTGTGGCTTGTTGCTACACTTTCATTTTTTAAAAAAAGGGAACAGGGAAAACAGGACATTTCTGTCAGTCCTAGACCTCAAATTGAAGGATATGTGTGGGTGCCTGAATGGTGTGTCTCTGGCCAGTTGAAGAAATGCAAAGGCCATCCAGAGACATCTGATGCAGCAGAGTTCAGTTCAGATCGTACATTGCCTGAACTGGTTTGCCCATCCCTAGTCCTAATGCTGTGTTTTTAATGTTATGGTAGTTACCAGGCCAACAGACTGTGTGGCAAAGCACAGAAACTCTACCCAAAAGCACGTAAAAACCATCGTAATTGTGGCAAAGTACTTTATAGGAGGGCATTGTGCCAAGGTGAAATGGATGGCAGGGCTTCCCTCCATGCCACTTTGTCAGTTTTAAATCCATTTAGAAATATGGTGCCAGCTTGCTGCCTTGCACTCTCTTGTCAGTGGTGTTTAAAGAGCTTTCAGCTTTTGTTGTTGCTAAAGAGTTTTTGGTTTATTGTTGTACACAAGCAGAAAGAGAGACAAGGGAACAGTGAAACACATATGACAGCTATAGAGCAGTCTGAGATGTGAGCAACTGTGGTCATCTCACAGGCTCAACAACAACAGCTGCTGAGAACAACATTGAGAACATCAGGTAGAGAAAGTTTTGGAAAATGAGAGCACCAAGATCCCACGGGACTTTAAAATTAAAACATATAGACATCTGACTCATAATGCATCTGATATAACTTTTGTAGAAAAGAAGACCTGGTTTGTTGACATTGCAATACCAGGAGTTGCACTAATTGAGGACAAACAACTTGAGAAAATCATAAAATATTGCGATTTGAAATTTGAAGTTGAGTATTTATGGAGGAATAAATCTATTGTTGCACCCATAGTGATTGGAGCCCTTGGATCAATACCTAAAGGACTAAATTTTGGATTTATTGGACTCGGAACATCCTAACACTACAGAAAGTAACTTTACTAGAAAGTGCCTATGTACTTAGACATTATCTTAACAGTTCTTAGGTCCTTGGTTAGTTCTTGAACTGGATCAAGTGGCTAAGACACTGACTGGAAAACGGCAGGTCAGCAGTTCGATACCTGAATACTGCAGGACGGAATGAGCTCCAGTCTTTGCCCCAGCTTCTGCCAACCTAGTAGTTCAAAAGCAAGAAATTGCAAGTAGATAAACAGGGAACACTTTAGTGGGAAGGTTAAACAGCGTTCCGTGCACTCCGGTGTCTAGTCATGCCTTCCACATGACCATGGAAACGTCTGTAGAAGCAGACAGCACTGGCTCTTTGGCTATAAGCAGAGATGAACACTGAATTCTAGAGTCAGCTATGACTTGCTTTTGAGCAAGGGTGATCTTAGGTCTTGAACTGTTAATTTTATACCAATCTTTGACTGTGAATCTAATGATAGATTTTTATTTTATAATAATAATAATAATAGCAACAACAACAATGACAATAGCGACAATGTTGATGAGTCTGTGCCTGTGAGATGATCACTGTTTAAGGATGACAGAATTCCCCCCCCCCCAACAGCCAGTTACAACCTCAGCTGTGCTTTTTGATCAACACTACTGAGAAAGAGAAAGAAAAATGTTTTCTTTTACTGTCATATAAACAAATCAGCACACTAACAGTCATCTACCAGACTTAAAAACATTTTTCACTTCCTCTTACTGACCGCAGACAATCTGGGGAAGTGTTTAATTTGTAATATCTTGAAGTGGTTCATTAGTTGTTTCAGGATATCCAGAGTTGATACTGGAAGCAGCCTTTGACAGCTGCAAGGCTCACTTATAGTCCATTCCTAGTGTCCAAATTTGCTTGGAATGGGCTACAAATAAGTGTGACATTTCTGTTGCCAGTAGGAAAAGACATTGAAAAGTTACATTTTGGACTACAACTCCCAGCATCCCACAGTCAGCATGGAATATTTGGTGGGGATATTTTAAAAATCCTGGAAGGTGAGCAGAGAAAAAGTGCTTTGTGTATCTCTGTGTAAGCTGCTCTCCCTTTTGTTGTTCTCTTTTGTGGCTCTTCGCCCTCTGTTCTGCCTCCATTTAAAAAATAGACACAAAGCTTTGGCGCTTTCAGTGGTGAATAAGTAATGGACATTCTAATGTCTTAGTTCCATGCTATTAGATATACTGTTAGATCTTCTCCCAGAAAACCTTTTGGTCTTTTAGTTCAAAAGATGATCTACGTTTGCTTACCCTACAGTCAGAGGTCTTCCGGAGTCAATTCTAGGACCTATGAATAGATCCACTGGAATACATCCAAAAATGAAAATCCTTTTTACATATAACACTAACCCAGTGATGGCGAACCTTGGCACTCCAGCTGTTCTTGGACTTCAATTACCAGAAGCCCAAGTCAGCACTCCTGCTTATTAGGGCTTCTGGGAATTGAAGTTCAAGAACGCCTGGAATGTCAAAGTTAACCACCACTGCACTAGCCCCTTATCTTTGCATTGTGCAGTATAAGGGAATTGTCATTGTAAATCATGTTATCAATGAGCAGCAGATGAGCTTCCGAGAAGGATGTTCATTGTAGAGCACAAGTGCCTCCTTTCTGTTCTGCCAAACAGAGCTTAGGTAAAACATGTATCTTTTTAAATATCTTACCAATCTCTGTTCTTTGTTCTCTGGCCAAAAAGGTGTTTTCCCTTCCAGTGAATCATAGTTTAGGTGCACTGAAGCATGCTGATTAAATAAAGACCATGACTATAATAAACATTGGGCACAGTCCAGCCAAAGTTAAGCACTTTTAAGCCTCATTGATTTTCAATGGGAGAGATTTAAACATGCTTAACTCTTCTGTCAAGCCAATAAGTTTCTGAAGTGCTTAACTTTGGATGGCTTTTACCCTTTACAAGTACGGATGTGCAAAGGTAGAGATGCTAAGGCAAAGGTGGGGAACCTGCGGCCTTCCATATATTTTTTAACTACATCTCCCATCATCCCTGTACTGAAACCTTGAACTGTTATTAAACATCAGAAAACATTTTTTCTAAAAGCTCATGTTGATTAAGCACTGGAAATCCAGCAGATGAGCAACCAGAAATACTCCTCTGTACAGAGTACTGCTGAGCATGGGGACCAGTCAGAGACATGGGATATGTTAGTGGTTTTTTAAAAAAATATATATCTCACAGATATCGACAGCCAGCATGCCAAGAAAGACATGTTCTCCATCTCTAAGGATGGCATCTTAATATTGATTGATTGATTGATTGCAGTTTTATACTGCCCATTTGGGATATTTCGCACTCTGGGTGGTGCACATACAAATACCAAAATGACATAATAAAGCAAACAACAAAATAAAATGAAACCACTAAATAAGTACATCATAAAACAAAATAAATAAAATATTTGGTGTCTGTGGGCACAGAGGGTCTGCTGACCAGCTAGTTTATTGTTAAGGGTATAATATTCTTGAAGACTTCCTTGAATATGAAAGTTTTAAGTTGTTTTTTAAAAGATATCCAGGGATGGGGCCTGACGCAGCTCCACCAGTAGTGTGTTCCAAAGCATTGGTGCCATCACCAAGAAGGCTCTATTTCTAGTTGTAGACTTTCTAGCCATTCTTGGGGTCAGCACCTGGAGCTGAGTAGATTGTGATGAACAGGTGATGCGGGGAGTTGTTCTGAGGGAAAGATGCTCTGACAGATATTGTGCAAAACTATCTCCTATGTAGATCCTAAGGGAGGTGAGAGGAGGCAGTCCATATTGTATGCAGACTCTAGACATAAGGAACCTGTGGCACTGCTGGATCTGTCCCCCCACCCCCTGAGTGGTCTCAATGGCCACTCAAGCCAATTTGTTCCCTGAGAAGAAAAACTTAATTTAACCATCAGGAAAGCTGAGTGCAGAACATTGGATGCCTTTGAGATGCGGTGTTGGAGGAGAGTTTTGAGAGTCCCCTGGACAGCGAGGAGAACAAATAGGTCAATCTTAGAAGAAATCAACCCTGACTGCTCCTTAGAAGGCCAAATAGTAAAGATGAAGCTAAAGTACTTTGGACAGCAAATGAGAAGAGAGGATTCACTTGAGAAAGCCTTGATGCGTGGAAATGTCGAGGGCAGAAGAAGAGGGGAGCAGCCAAGAATGAGATGGCTAGATGGTATTGTAGACACAAATAGGCACAGAGCTGAGCGAGTTGAGGAGGAGGATGGAGGACAGAAGTGCCTGGCAAACAGTGGTCCATGGGGTCACAAAGGGTTGGAATCAGCTGTGCAACTGAACAACAACAAACCTCCTAGTACACTTTAGAATTACATCCTTAGTACTTATTTTTTCACAGTATACATTTTTGACACCCTCCTTTCTCAAATTGGCTTTCTTTCCAACAATCTTCTATTCACTGATACTTTTAAAGGGTGCAGTTTCACAGAGAAGTAAGGGCCTGAGGAGCAACCGTTACTCTGGAGAAGCATTCAAGGAAAATACTGAAAGCAGTCTGGAGATTTTAATTGAACTTTCAGCAATTTTTCTGGTGATATCTACTACAGTAGACCAAGAACTGGGGAGATGAAAGGATTCATTTTGGTAAGCTATACAGAAGCCAATGGAACCTCATAAAAATGAGGCTTCAACCCAGTGCACCCTATTTATAATTTTTTTTTGAAAAATTATTATATGATAACATTGTCTCATAATGTAGAATTAGAATTTATAAACCCTATTCCATAATGAGATCTTTGAGCTGTAGCATATTTTTAATTAACACAATAATCACATGGTGTTTTTTTAAAAATAGTAAACAAAAAAATCTCATTTAAATCATTTTTAAAAATCCATTTATTTTTATAAAAATTATTGATTTTTATCCATTCTGCTGGTAAGAGTCCTCCCCACTGTACTGATATTTAATGTATTTCTATACATCTAGAAATGTACATTGTCATGTGCAAATGTTATGCTGACTATTTTTAACTGCTCCTTTTGTTCTTTTCTCTATTTCATTTCCTTTAGCAATGCTATTAACAAATGGCATAAAAGCCAATGGTGATTAATGCATGGTCCCACTTACAACCCCTATTCATTGATTTCTATAGGCTCTGTACATAACTCCTGATCAATGTGTACAGGCTGGTTTACGGGATGAGTAGTCACTATCTCAGCCACCTCCCCCAGTTCCCACACCTGTGCATTGATTATCTCCAGGCTTTATCTTGTCCGTAATAGTTTTTATACAACTCTTTTGTAATAGAAATTGATTAGGCACATAAAACTAGGGCACTTTTGATTGTTTTTCTTTTTCATTTCTCTTTCCTGCCTTTAAAGGTAAAGGTTATTGTTGTTTTTTGTGTCAGAGATTACTCTGGGTTGAAAGGATTTTAGGGGATGCCCAAATAAGGCTCCTTTCATGTCCCCAAGTGCAGATTTTATTAAAGGTGAAGGTAAAGGTCACCCTTGCTTGAATGTCAGTTGTATTCAACTCTAGGGTTCAGTGCTCATCTCTGTTTACAGCCAAAGAGGCAGCGCTGTCTGGTTTGCAGACATTTCCATGGCAGGCATGACTAGACACCAGAGTGCATGAGATGGTGTTTACTTTCCCACCAAAGTGGTACCTATCTATCTACTTGCAATTTCTTGCTTTCAAACTGCTAGGTTGGCAGGAGCTGGGACAGAGACAGGAGCTCAGTCCATCAGGCAGTACTCAGGGCTCGTACTGCTGACCTGCCAACCTTCCAGTTGTCAAGCTCAGCATCTCAACCACTAAGCCACTGCAGTCCTCTCTGCCTTTACTACTAGTCATATTATAAAGGCTGGCTGGATAACTCAGCAATTTAGGTATGGTTGGAAGTTTGATTTCTCACTCTGCCTCCTTTGAGTAAAAATAGCCTGTGTGGCCCTTGGATAAGCATTACAATCCCAGGATGCTCCCAGAAGAAGAGAATGGTGTAAACCACTTCTGAGTACTGTCTACCTTGAAAACTCAGAAATCACTTGACAGAATACAATTATTATCATTATTCGGGTAGAGAAATACATGACAAAATACATGAGGGGGCAGCAGAGAATAGACAATGTCTTCAGTGTAGGAGGTGAAATATGATTTCATAGGATAGGAATAAGAGAAATTTGGTGGAATGACTAAGCCGGCAAGACTACTAACTGAAATTGTGTGGAGTGTTGTGAGACCGAAAATGGGGGGAAATTAATTCGAAGCAACATCTGCTGGACTTATGTGTGTCCTCTTCATGTAATTATAAATACATAATATAAAATTGTTGTGGAAAAGAAACCTGATGGGTTAGAGTAGGCCAGTGCTTCCCAACCCTTAGTTTTTGGACTTCAATTCCCAGAAGCCTAAGTCAATTTCCCAAAGCACTGATCAGCCAATGTACTGACTTAGGCTTCTGGGAAATGAAGTCCACCAGTGTTCCATGGAACATAGTTTAGGAAATGCTGGAGTAGGCAATCTGTGACTCTCTTGGTTCCCAACACGGGGCACATACCCCACAGGGGGGCAATTTGAGAATGAGTTATTAACAGTGCATGACCTATTAGGCTTCCTTCACGTGAATAGGAGTTCACTTTTTGAATAATGAGAATTATATGTCACCAGGGGGGACATCAGGAGTTTAGAGATGCTTAGGTGGGGCATGGCCAAAAAAAAGGTTAGGAACTACTGATGTTGTTGCATTGCATCTCCCATTATCCCATCATCATTGATGTTGGTGACTGGGTCTGATGGGGTTGCAGCCCAAGTACAACACAGTAAAAGCAACATAGTGTCAACCCCATTGCCAAATTATTTTAATCTCAGCTGATTATATAATTTCAAGTTCCAGAGGTTTCTTCGCTGTGTTGTTGTTGTTGTTGTTGTTGTTGTTGTTGTTGTTGTTGTTGTTGTTGTTGTTGTTGTTGTTGTTGTTAATTCAATTTATATACTGCCCTACTTGGTAAAACCGACTCAGGGCGGTTCACAGACTCCATACATATAACATTATCAAAAATAATACAGTATAATACAATAACTATAACAATATAATTCACCAGTGCAATAGAACAAAAACCACACCACAAAACAAGTTACACAAAGTGTAATTACAATTACATATACATAGTATAATCTCAGTAAATAATAATACAATATAACAACACATGATCCAACAATATCAAGCCTCTCACCGTGGCCACAAGCAGTCTCCAAAAAAGTGGCAGAAGCGGCTCGTCGCAATGGCCCTTTGTAGCCCAGTGTGGGGGCAGTGTTCGGGAGCGCCATCAGGTGAAGCAGTTCAGACGCTCCTGGCCAAAGTCCTCCTCACCCCACTGGGCCAAACTCTGAGGGCAGCAGGGACGCATCCCACTGCAATTGCCCTTTGTAGCCCGGCGTGGGGTCAGGGGTCAGGAGCGCCATCAGTTGGAGCAGTCCAGGCACTCCCAGCCAAAGTCCTCCTCGCCCTGCCGGGCCGAAGTCCAAGTTGTCTTTGCTTTGGACTGTAAGTCCCATTGTGCCTGATCGTTGTCTGTACTCGCTGGGACTGGTGGGAGCTATAGTCTAAAACAGGGGTTGCCAGCCTACACCCTGTGGGGTGGACCTGACCTGTGGCATCATTTAATGTGGCCTACCGCCACCGGAAGTGAAAGTGGGTGCATTTACAACAGTCGTCAAACGCGCCTGTGCATGAGTAAATGTGGTTATGTTAGCCGTAAATGCACCGCTGTCGTAAACGCAGAAGGGGGCACATTTACTTTTGCTAACAGGGTGTGTGGTCCAGGATGGTCAGCTGTCTGGGGTGTGTGGTCAGACCCATGGTGTAAAGAGTTGGGAACCCCTGGTCTAAAACATGTGGAAGGTACCGAGTTAGAGAAAGGCTGTGCTAAGGTGAGGATTCATGTTCCTGTGTTAAAACTCCACATGGCGTGTTTAAAGAAGGTGGCAGAACGATAGATTTGGCCCTTTCTCTCCTTTCCTTCAGTAACTTTTGGGGAAATTATCTTTATTTTTTAGAATAACTCCGAGACCACCTCAGCCAGATACTCCTCTTTCTCTCACACAGCAGGGACATGCTTCTAACCACAAAGCAAAAGTATTATTTTTTTTAATTGTTTGAATTCATCTTGCTTTTGATTTTCAAAGGTTTCATCCACATCTTCTTGATTTGTTGGTTGATAGTAGACTCCACGATCTTTATGTTTTGCCCCAATCACATTAATCCAGATGCTCCCTATGGAACATGCAAGCTCATCCTCTGTATTTCCATGCAATGATATGTGTTTTTAACATGTACTGTAACTCCACCTCCCTTTCTGCTCTTTCAGTTCTTTTTATACAGTGTATATCAGGGGTTCTCAACCTTCAGAAGCCAAGGGCGAGATTATGCCCCTTCAGACTGGTGTCCAAAGGTGGTGGTGGTGGGACCACCCCGAGCCCCCACCATTCCCCCCACACCACCACTGATGCTACCAACACTTCCCCCCATGCCACCAGTCCAGCCCACCAACAATTCCCCCCATGCCGCTGCTGCTACCAACACTCCCCCCATGCCACCACCACAAACCCTCCCCCTGTCATCAGTCTGGTCCACAAACATCCCCCCGACGCCAATGCTTCCATGCTTACCGGCCTGCTGTGGGTAAAGGAGGGGTTATGCCTGTCCTTGCCTGTGCTCAGCCAGAGTGGCACCCGGGAAAGATGCTGGCGGCTGCAGGTATCTGCCACTTCCGCCGCCTTTGCCACCATCTTTTTCTACTCTGCCTGGCTTGGCATGCCGCTAACACTGATTCATAGCAGGGCAGATGTTGTAAGCCTTCTTACTGCATCTGCCCTGCTATGGAGAAGTGTTAGGGTTATGTCAAGCCAGGCAAAGGAGAAAAGGACTGTCGCGGTGGGATTGAGGGTGTGGGCTGCATTGAATGGTCCCATGGGCCAAATTACTGTGTACCAGATGTGGGAGTAATCCCATCAAGTTTCTGTTATCCCTATGAAATCATATTTCTCCTCCTAAACTAAGAGTTCCAATTCTGCTTGCTTATTTCCCACACTCCTTGCTGTCATATATACACACGGAAGATTGCAGGATTTGCAGCCTGTTTTCCTTTCTCCCTTTAGATGAAGGTTATTATTTTTGGTCTCCAGCCGATGTACTCAGTCTGTTAGCCTTATTTCACATAAACCTTCGTCTTTCTTTACCTCTGATTATACGTCTCCCTCCACCTTCCATTTCAATTTAAAGCCCTCCTGGTGTATTTCTTCATGCTGTGCCCAAATACATTCTTCCCATTTCTTGTGAGCCGCAACCCATCCCTTGTTAGCAATCCATCTTCCAGGAAGTGTAGCCCTTGGTCCCAAAAAACCCCCAAATCCTTCACGGTTAGCACCACCTTCAAAGCATATCATTCACTCAGAGTATTTTCCTTTCCCTTGCTATTCCTCTTCTGAGCTCTGGTAGGATGGATGAGGAGACTATCTGTCCTTGACTTTCCTTCCCAGAGCTTCTAAGTCTGATGTGATTTCTTCGTACTTCCTCTTGACAGTATCATTTGTTCCCATATGGATACTATTGTAAATTTTATTTCTAGAGAGAAGCAGCTGAAAAGGTCTTTTATTGTTCAGGCACAAAATGAGACAGAGGCTCATGATCTATTTTGTATGTCAGGATCACAGTTCTTAGCACACCAGTTCTCATGATAGCTTTCTCACTGCACTGAAACAGTAAAATGCATGTTGACAGGGTCTCATGCATCCACGCACACACACTTAAATTAATGGTTTCTATCCATTGTCATAGCTGTAGCAATTGATACTTTTGTGACCAGGTCGCACATCATGTGTGGATTAACTTCCAAATGGTGGTTTTGGTGTTTTGAAACAGTCAATCCATCACATTCCCTTTCTCCATCTTTGCTCAACCAGGTACTTGGAAAACTTTTCTGACTAATATTTTAAACTACTGAAATGTATTATCTTTATCTGTGCAAAAACAGCATGTGGAAGTTTCTGAATAAGTACTGCTTATGTGCTTAGAAGCAGGGAGAAAGAAAGAGAAGATATTTATTATTAGTAGTAAACACTAGAGCAGGCTGGCCTCGGCACACAACACCTAATGATCCAGCCCACGCTTCTCACGGAAATAAAACCGCCTGTGCATGCACAAAATGCTGCTGTAAATATACCTGCGGCTGGCATAAATGCATTTATGACAACCGCATGTGCATTTATAGCAGCATTTTGCTCATGCATGGGCACGTTTTACTTCCAGTGGGAGGAACCATGTGATTGGCCCGCAGCCTGAAAAGTTTGTCCACCCCTGCAGTAGAGTATGGAAACATTTGATTGTTGTATTGGAAGTCCCAGTATCCTTAGCTAGCATAGTCAGATTCTGGGAATTATAATCTGCTTTCTGAGCTCTGATCATTAGTAAAAGGCCCAGGGTGGGGGATGGACTTATTAATATTTCTTGTTTGCAAAAGCAGAACTGAATAAATTATGGCAGAGAGACCAGTTCACTGGAAACCAGGAATAAAGCTTCTATTGCTTCAGCTGAGTATCGTCATATGGAACCTTTTACCCATCAAAGCAAAATGTCCTGAATATTACACACAGTTCTATCATCAGAAGCCCAGCCAGGTAACATGATAGATGCCATTCATGGTAAGGCCTGTGTGGGAACTGCCCACTCCCTTGTGTCCTCAAACAACCTCCTCCCTTGAACCTCCTCACCAAGCAGAAGAGGAGAGAGGAAAGAGAAGAAAGGTCAGGCAGCCCGTTTCCTTCTTTCTCCACACAAACTAGTCAGATTTCCCTTGCCTGTTTCTGCAGGCTCTTCCCCTGAAAGCATTGCCATGGCTTCCTGGCTCTCCCACTGGATTTATTCCCAGCTGGCTTTCTTTGCTCATGTGTCAGACCTTTCCCCACCCCATGAATAATACTGTTTGGTAAGGCAGGGTAAACCATGGTTATTTCCAGGATATCCCACTCCTTTGCCACATGTTTTTGGCACATAGCAAACTAGTCTTATTCTCCCCCCCCCCCCCAAAAAAAAATCATCTTTGTATGCCTTCTTCAGATTAGAATTGCATGAGTTCAGTGGCTCTTGCTATAAAAGTTAATAGGCCAGCAGTGAGGCGCTTCGTAAGAAGGGAATTTTAACAGCCCAGCCTAACTGGGTAGTCCCTTGCTCAACATGACCTCAGAGTTATTTCCTGTTTCCCCAATACAGCAAGAAAGTTGCTGTTCCCTTGGCAGTAAAAAATCACAGACATAATCCTCTAGCATTCATCAGGGCAGACAAATGAAAGTCCTTCATGCAACAGCAAAATATGGGATGGATGTTAGCTCAGAGGGCTTTAAAGGAGATTAGGCAATTTCAGGGAGAATCTGTCAGGTCTATCGAGTTGTTTAATGACATATCCAGATCTTCTTGGGGTCAAAGACCTGTAGTGGCTGATTGTGTTTGTTTCTTCTCTGAGATCTTTCTGATCAACCTCTTTGAAAGCAGCATATTTGGCAAAATAGTCTTCTGGTCTGATCTCACATGGTTATTCTTATAAATCAGAGATTTCAAACATTGATTTATTTATTTATCATATATACTGAGTTTTTTAGCCCTAAAAATTAGCCCCAAAAAGGGGAATCGGTTTATACTGTACTTGGGTCAATGATCATGAGGGTTCCCAGAATCATGCCAGATTGAGATGTGCCAACAATTTAATTAATTTTACCATATTTCCATGTATTTTGCTTATAAAAACTCACTAACAGCTGCTGCATTTCCCACCCTCGGCTTATACTCGAGTCAGTCTATTTTCCTGGGTTTTCGGGTCAAAATTAGGTCCCTCGGCTTATATTCAGGTTGGCTTATATTCAAATATATACGGTACTACAACTCCCAGAATCTCACAGAAGATAGTTGGGAGATTCTGAGAATTGTAGTCCAAAATTATTAGTTGCACTCAATTAGGTGGTTAGTGCATTTCCCTGACTTTGAAACATCCATTGAAATGTTGAGAGTCTCAGCTTTAAATGAAGGGTTAAAGGGGAAGAATGGAATAGAAACGTTCCATTCTTGAAAGCAATGGTGACGTTCAATAATACTGTTACAGGAACCACTAGAAGTTCGATCACTAGTTTCCACCCTATAAATAGAAAGTTATAGGCCCAAAGGATCGTGACTCAGTTTTACTGTCACTTCTGCAAGATGGTAAAATTCTAATTTCTTCTGACTGGCTAAAACTTGAGATATTTCATTTACCCTGGGATCCATCTCTGTGAATCCGTTGATGCAGCAAGTCATAAATCTGATGCGGAATGGGATGTTAGAAAGAAATAGCTGTGATTCAGAAATGCAAATAAAATAAAATAAAATAAAATTTATTATTTGAGAACTTTAATATTCTTTATCTGAATCCCACTAGTTACAGAGTGGCTCGAACTGAGTGTCTCACTAAAGTTAACCCTTCCTTTCTCACAATCCTGCCCCAATACTGTCCTAAATTTTTGAAATGGTAGCCATGTTAGTTTGTGCAAGCATATCAGACAGTAAATGAAACAAATAAAAAAAGAAAGAAAAACAAACATTTTGGCACTTTAAAACCAACTGCTATATTTCAATATTAGCTTTCATGGAACAGGTCCACTTATAGCACTTGGCCTGTAAAATGCCACAACATTTTTGTCTTTTGTTTTTTCTTCCTTTTGTTTTATTTACTGTCTGAAGAGACCAGTATTTTTAAAAATTCCCTAATGCTCCAAGGTTTTAATAAAGCATAAATGCAATAGAATGGATCATAGTGGAGAGGTTGGAGCATGCATGGGAAATCTTTTATCTTCAACCAGTGATGGGAGGTAAGGTTTTTATCTTGATGAAATAAGGAGGGGCTGGGCCTGATGATAGGACGGTCCTTGGTCAGTGGGAGAAGCTGGTGGGCCAGATGGAGATTGCTGGCCCCTCCTCCAGTGGGCCAGAGCAGTGATGGCAAACCTTTTAGAGAGTGAGTGCCCAAACTGCAACCCAAAACCCACTTATTTTTTGCAAACTGCCAACACGGCAATTTAACCTGAATGCTGAGGTTTTAGTTTAGGAAAAAAAAACTCATACATTAACATCTTTTGTCTTAAAAGAAAAACACAATAATACAGCTTTCAATTATACAAACAACTTTTAATTGAAAGGTAAAAGTTTGCATTTGACATGCTTTTGAATAATTAACAAAGACTCAACAGGCCGCCGTCCGTGCCACATCCTCATATTGCAAGTGAGCCACCCTTCTTACCCCAGACAGGGCAGGGAAGAAGCTGGACAGAGGGATGGGTGATGTGAGAAATGTCCTCCGTGGAGAGGGGGAGGGGAGCAGCCCAGCCCCACGTCCCTCTGGCTTTCTAGTAATGAACTCTGGAAAAGTAGCTCTTTTTTTACTGCAACTTTTAGAAGACCCCAAGCTAGTATGGTCATTAGGCATACCTTCTGAGTTATTCTAAAAGTTATAGTCCCCTTTCACTTGAAAAAAGGGAATTTTCCATCTTGCTATAAACCAGATGGGGCTTCCTCAGTTAAAAAGGTAAGAGTTTTGATTCTTTAGAAACTTCCCAAGTCTAGAGCCCACCACTAACAGAGGTCACCCGACTGGGGAGGATTGTGCTAAGGTGGCCAGATGTGACCATTTTGTTGGACTAAAGATTTTGGCGGTGCACTATGCCATGTCATGGTGTCTGGTAATTATGGAAAGCTGTTCTTCCTGCATCCCTTATGCTGGAATGTTACAAAAGAGGGGAGTTGTGGGCTGTGCTGTATCTAGATATTCTTGTTAAAGGCACTCTTAATTTAATTTAATTTAATTTATTTTTTGCATTTGTATGCTGCCCACTCAGGGAACCGAACTCAGGGTGGCTCGCATTACAGTTAGACAATCACAGCAATTACAAGTAATGCGATATAAAAAATTTCAACATAATAATAATAATAATAATAATAATAATAATAATAATAATAATAATAATAATAATAATAATCCTATAAAAACTGACGTTAAAAATTTAAAAGATTAAAATCAAAGAGGAAAAATAAAGATTAAAAGATTAGAAGGGAGAGATAATATTTACTAAATATACCATATAGTCCCAACACCAGTGGTGTCCCACACCTGCCCTACCAGCCATGTCTTTAACCCTTTTCTGAAGGGCAGCAACTCTGTCTGGAGACGCAGTTCACTCGGCAGGAGGTTCCATAGGGCCGTTGCAGACACTGAGAAGCCCCTCTTCCTTGTGCTTGAGAGACCTGCCCCTATGGCAGATGGAACCTCTCCTGTCCACTCTGGTGGGATGGACAGAAGTTCGTGGGGCAACACGGTCTCTTAAGTATTCTGGCCCACTACCATGTAGGGCTTTAAAGGTAATAACCAGCACCTTGAATTGCACCCGGAGGCATACTGGCAGCCAGTGCAGCTCCCGGAGCAGTGGCGAGGCTCGAGCGTAATGCCTGCACCCCAGCACCACCCGAGCAGCCACATTCTGGACCAGTTGCAGCCTCCGAATGGTCATCAGGGGCAGCACCATGTAGAGTGCATTACAATAATCAAGTCTGGAGGTGACCAGAGCATGTGTGACCATGAGCAAGGAGTCCCGATCTAGGAGTGGGCATAACTAGCATATCACACGAAGCAGGAGTTGTGAGTCCAGGAGGACCCCCAGATTACGCACTGGGTCTGTTTGGGGCAAAATAGCCCTATCCAGAACCAAAGATGGTAGCTCCTGAGATAATGTGAAGGGGCCGACCCACATCTACTCAGTCTTGCCAGGATTCAGCTGTAGCCTGTTGTCCCCCATCCAGACCCTAACAGCCTCCAGACACCTGGATAGGACTTCAACTACATCACTTGGATCACCACGGGCTGAGATGTATAACTGGGTATCATCTGCATATTGATGATACCTCAGCCCGGGGGAACGGATGATCTCACCCAGAGGTTTCATGTAGATATTAAATAGGAGAGGCGAGAGCACCGAGCCCTGGGGCACCCCATATTGAAGGGGCCTAGGGCTGGACCTCTCGCTCTCTAACCACACCGCCTGTGTCCGGCCCTTCAGAAATGAGGAAAACCAAGACCACACAGTGCCCTGGATCCCCAATCCTCGGAGCCGTCCCAAAAGGATGGTATCGAAAGCCACTGAGAGGTCAAGAAGAGCCAGGACAGACAGATGACCTCTGTCCTGCTCTTGCCAGAGATCATCCAGCAGTGTGACCAATGCAGTTTCTGTACCATATCCGAGCCTGAATCCTGACTGAAAGGGGTCCAGATAATCCGCTTCATCCAGGATCTCCTGTAATTGCCGTGCCACCACCTTCTCCAAAACCTTACCCAAAAAGGGCAGGTTGGATACAGGCCAGTAGTTAGCAAGCACTGTGGGGTTGAGCGATGACTTTTTTTAGGAGGGGGCACACAAAAACATGTTTTAATGATGCAAGGGGGGGAACCCTCCCACAGTGAGGAATTTACAATTGCTCTGACCCAACTGCCTTTCACCCCCTTGGTAGTTTTAACTAACCATGTGGGGCATGGGTCTTAACATACAGTTAGTGGCACAAACTAATCCCAGGAGCCTGTCCACTTCCTCAGGGACAACTGGATTAAACCAATCCCAGATAACATGGCCAGATTGCACTCCGGTCAACCCCAGTTCTATATTTTCCATGCCAGGATTGAACTTTGAGCAAATCTGAGCAATTTTCTCCGTCGGATAATCAGCAGATCCCTGCCAACCAGGGCCTGACCCCCCTCTACCGAGGAGGGACCTGGTCACCTGGAACTGGGCAATTATCCCCAGAGGCAGTAAGGGTGGTGAAGTATTGACGTTTCACCACCCCTATCGCCACTAGATAGGCTTTTATAGTGGCTCTAGCAAGTGTTTGGTTGGACTCACTCTGGGTCTTTACCCAGTGGTGCTCTTGGTGTCTCTTTGCCTGTTTGAGCTCCCTCAACTCCTCCATGAACCTCGGGGATGAGTGATGCCCACAAGCACGGAAAGGCCGTAGTGGCACAAAGCTGCCATTGCCCTCTCGTTCCATAGGTCAACAAGAGCCTCAGGCGAATCTTGTTGCTGATCCAGAGGAATATACCCCAATTCCCTTTTGAATCCATCTGGATCCATCGGTCACCGGGGCCAGGGCAATTTAACTGGCCCTACCTCTCTGCGGTGAAACCTCACTCCCAGAAAGTCCATAGTGACCAAAACGTGATCCAACCATGGCACAGGAGTTATATTTAAATTCTGTAATATCAGATCACTCTGCCACCACTTGACAAGAAAACTAAATCCGGGGTGTGGCCACTGCCCTTGGTTGGGCCTTGAATTACCTGAGTCAGGCCCATGGCTGCCGTGGAAGCCATGAACTCCTGAGCTACCTTATTTATTTATTTATTTATTTATTTATTAGATTTGTATCCTGCTCTCCTTGGTTTCAACCGACTCAGAGCGGCTCACAGGGTCCCCTAATATCACTATTAAAGTGCAAACAAAAATACAATAGCATGCAATATAACAGCCTTGGAGCCAGCCCCCAATGAAGGCAAATTGAAGTTCCCCAGGACCATAAGTCCAGGGAGCTCCAACGCCAACATAGGCAGGGTATCTGCCACACTGCAGGGAGGCAGGTACAGGAGCAAGATTCCCAGCTGTCCCTTAGGGCCCAAACACAGAAGTAAGGGCTCACAACCCGGGACTTGTGGACCCATGGCTCTAGTGACTCCCAATGATTCCCTGGCTACAATGGCAATGTCACCGCCCCTCCCCTTGCCCCTAGGCTGGTGCCAGATACCAAACCCGGCTGGACACAGTTCTGAAAGAAAAAGATCATCCTCTGGTGTCAGCCAGGTTTCAGTGATGCATGCCAGGTCAGCCTGCTCCCCCAGAATGGAATCTGCAAGTAGGAGGGCCTTATTACAAACTGACCTGGCATTCATCATCAGCAGCCTAACGGAGGGTACACTCTGGATCAGCTGCTCATGAACCAGAGATGTAGCCGGGGAGCTGGAACAGGGGACAGATACCAAATATCAGTCCCATGTTCCCTGAGTGTGCCCCATCCCTCAGCTCCTGCAATATCGCTCCATGCCCATCACTATGGGCCCCAGAAACCCCACTACATGCTCCAGACAGAGCGCTAACCCTTCTATATGGGTGGCAGGGTCCCCTCTCTGTCCTTCCATCCCCTCCTTACCCACCCCACCCAACACCCACCCTTGAACTCCCCCCACCCCCTTAACTTCCAAAATGCCCCCCCCCATGAAGATGTTCTCCGTTCCTGGCCGAGCAAGGCCAGTTGCAAAACTGCGGCAGCGGCTTCAGAGGTGGGCATGGCCAGCTGTGAAACAGCTGAGGTAGAGGCGGCAGAAATGGCCCCGGAGCCAGCCATGGTCTTGGCCACTTTTGTCCATTCCTGGCCGGGCAGGGCCAGCTGCAAAACAGCTGAGGTGGAGGTGGTGGAGATGGTCCCGAAGCCGGCTGTGGCCTCAGCCGCTTTTGACCGCTCCTTGCTGGGCAGGGCCAGCCACAAAACAGCTGAGACCCATTTTTCTTGAACGATTTCCTTTATGATATAAAGTTAAGCTACTGAGACTTCCAAGGGCAAGTGAGTTTACATCTTTGGCAATCCCAGAATCGCTTCCTTTTAATCTGCATTTTGTGTTTGCACATTCAACCCCACTGGACACATCTCTTTCCTTTAGAACACAGTGACGTATTCCACTGTGAAGTCCAGGCTGCCATTGACATTGTTTTGGTTTTCTTTCATCTCAGCCTACAATCTCAAGAAAAAGCATGCTTGCTGTCGCAAAGGAGATAATAGGCTCTGCTTAGCCAATGAAAAGGGTATTGTCCTTGCTTGTAGTAAGAAGTTATAATCCAGAGATGCCGATTCTATTCAAATATTAGTCCTCTGCTTGCTTGCTTCCCAGATCCCCCCACCTGGCCTTGGCATTTGACATTTCATGTCCCTAGACTAATGAGTTCCCAGCATTAATGAGTCAGCAAAACCAAGTTAAGATTTTCCAGATGGAGCATCCTTTTTTGTGAACATATGGTATTTTCAGGCAAATGCTGACAGCCTGTTATAATTTGTTTAGCTCTTTGGCTTCTCCCTGTTTTGTGAACTTTTGGGATTAAGTGTAGGCTAATTACAAATGTTAGGAAAGAGCAGGATGCTGCAGAAGCGATCAGATGGCTTTGCTGAACAAAACTGTCCAGTGTGAACTGTGCCATTTGGAGAAGAAGAAAAAATCAAATGTGCAGAATATTCCTCTTTTGCTATAAAGTAAAATGTATCATAATTAATATTTTTCCATCCCATAATCTAACAGTATTCTGAATATATTTATATACAATTATTCTCAGAGCTTCACTGATGGAATTCTGGGATTTGGAGTTTGGTGATGTTGGTGAAATTGCACCTTTCTAAGTAAAGCATGGGATTGCAGTGGTTTAGGGCTTAAGACGCTGGACTTGATGACCAGAAGGCTGGCAGGTCAGCAGTGCTGTGTGATGGAGTAAACTCCCATCATCTGTCCCAGCTCCTGCCAACCTGGCAGTTCAAAAATAAGAAATTGCAAGTAGATAAATAGGTACCAATTCAGCAGGAAAGGTAAAAGCATTCTGTGTGCCCTGGAGTCTAGTCATGCCTGCCACATGTCCACAGGAATGCATGCAGGTGCAGACAGCGCTGGCTCTCTGGCTGTAAATAGAAATGAGTACTGAATCCTAGATACGATTGGATTTTGAGCAAAGGAGACCTCTCTACCTTTACTAAGTAGAGCATAAGTCCTAACTGGGAACAGAGCATAAACTTCTAATCCATCCTCAGTGGTAACAGAAAAGAGCCCTATTTCCAAAGCAATGTGGTAGCATGGAATGTGGACTTCAGAACTGCCTTTTGGATGGAGAACTGTCTTGTAGGGAAGCAATTCTTGGAACAATGTTAATTATCTTTCTACTCTAGCAGTCCAGTTTTAAACTCAAAGATGTATCTGCTGGCAGGAGGTAGGATAAGCCTGTTCTGCTGGTGGAAATCCCCTTCAGCTAGCAAGAGGGTCCCTCTGCCAAATGACCTCAGAAATCTGGCACCAGAGGAACCTGCTAGCAGGATTGCTCTCCTAGCAGATAAGAACCCAAGAGGCCAAAAAAAAAAGAAGAGAGGAGGCAGAGGAGGTGCAGGGCAAGAAAAGAGCTGAGTTACATCAATGCAAACTGCCTCTAGCTTTGTAACAGTGCTGGCAAAGAGTTAGGCCAAGGTATGGGGTAGTCCTGGGTAATTTCCAGCGTTCCCAGAATGGAGAGGTTTCAATTCAGCCATTCTTTAGCTGGCCTTGTATTGGCCTTGCTGACTCAGAGGCCATCTTGATCATTTAGAATTCCACCTTAAATCCAGAGCAACACTTAGGATATATATTTTTAAAGAAGTAATTGTTACTATATCTTTTAAAATAATGGCTGGTATCCTATTGCTTTTTATAAAAAGGGGGGAAAGGAAGGACCCAATTTTTCAAAAACAGTCTCCCATATGTAAAGTTTCAATGCATAAACATGATTTTGTTCTTCAAATTAGTGGCCCCTTACCAGTTGTTGCGCTACATTAAAAAGAACAATGCTGGTAATGTCATTACCTCCCCCCCTACACCATGAAGTATTGCAGGTAAAGTTGTTACTCATAACATGTTTCTTCAAACTCTGATTGAGAGTAATATTACCTGACTACATTACTGCTGATAGATTTTCCTGATGAGGGTTTTCCATCATTTTGGCACTGCCACTAAAAATATCAGAGAGTAAACAAAACAAAAAGACAAAAATGGTGTGGCACCTTAAAGACTAACTGTTGTATTTTAATGTAATTTATTTATTTATTTAGATTTATATCACCGCCCACTCGCCGTGGTGACTCAGGGCGGTTTACAATCAGGAAAAAAAAAACAACTTTCATGGATCAAGTCCACTTTGTCAGACATAAGAGTGACATGAAGACATTTTCTTTTTCTTCCCCTCATAAGACCTTGTCTTCTGATTTTCTGCAAAATCACTAAGGAAAAAGAAGAAAAGTTACTTAGAGAGAACTTCAGGTGATGTAGCTGGATGCCCCCCCACCCACCAAAAAAAGAGAGAGAACAGTTTTCTTTGATTTTGATAGTTGAGCAAAAGTTAGTATTTAATTTCATTCATTAATTTATTCATTTATTACCCATCCTATATTGCAGGATCTCAAGGCATGTTATAAAGCTGCACAAAAAAGTTTAAAATATAAGGTATTTAAAACTATTTAAAATCAAACAGCAATTTTTCAAAACATTCAGTCATTAAAAATATTATGTTTTGTATCCTGTCAACTGATTTCAGTGACATTATGTCTTTTTAATTTGGAATCTAGTGGCCAGCTCACACAAGCATTTTGACATAGTGATGAGAAGATTTAACATGTTTCCAGAATAATTTAAAAGTCCTGTTAACTAATCCTCCATCTCCAATGTATCCAGTGATATGTAAACAAAGAAACAGACTGTGGCTTTGCCATGTTGCCTCCATAGCAAACTGATTGTGCAGTTGGTTCTCGATATCAACTCATCAGAATGAACTTCCTCTTGGATGAGTTTCATTTATTGGAACCACAGTATCTGAACCCACAAAAATCCTGCTTCTTCTGCCATATCCAGATCCAAAGACTGTCCTGAGAATATAATCCAGTGGCCTTTCATCTGCCTTCTGCATCTCAGCATGACCCCTGTACCACTGATTCATTTCCACGAGTCACTTTCTGGTTCTGAGCCCTTTTGGCACACAGTTTCTTCATCAGCCTCAGGCCAGTTTTGATGAAGCTGCTGCCATCTATCAAGATGGATTTAAGTGGGATTTAATTCACTTGGGGGCCATCACCCTTCTTTGTGGACTTCAGCACCAATAGTCCTCTGGGTTGTCAGGTTAGTTAATTGCTTCCTGACACTCAGTATTGAGTTGCTGGCAGTATGCTCTACTCTATTACCATAGCAGGATAACCTGGCCAGACTACAAAAATTATACACCCTTAAAAATTAATGCAAGGCAATTTTGGAGACCTTTGAAAGAGTTGTCTTTTAACACAACAACTCCTAGGCCAGGCCAGGCAGGGGGATTCTGGAAGTTGTAGTCTAAACCACTGATGGCCATAGTCAGTGGTGGGATGTCAAAAATTTTACTACCCCACCGTGATGTAATCACAGTGTGGGTGGAGCTAACGTCATGATGTCATGACATCATGGGTGGGGCCAAATAAAATAATAAAATAAAATAAAAATAAGCACACGCACACAGCCCTCAACCCACCCACCCACAACACAACCCCATAAATAAATTAAATAAAATAAAATAAAATAAAAATTACATTAAAATACACCCACCCACACCAAATACAACCTCATCACTTACCTGTTAGTATAAGTGCCTGGGCAGCACCATGTTGCAAGATGGATATGGTCATCGTACTGGTTCTCTAGTCTAGGATAATATACCTTAATGTAAATGTAAAACAGCTGTACCTCCTTAAGGGTTCTCCAATTGCAACATCAATTGGAACAGCACAGGTGTAGCTTATTGATGAGGTAACTCCAAGACTTTGCTTAAAAATCCCAAGCCAGGACGCCAGGCTTTATTAGGAACTGTGGTATTACGTCAATATAGGTAAAGGTATTAAATATACATTAAAATACACACAGACACAGCATATCCAAAAGTGAGTCACTTACCCTGGGGAGCAGGCTATAGGGAGCTTCAGGCTAGCAGCTTCTTTTCCTCCTCCCCGCTTGGGAGGACAGCAAGGAGGCCATGTATATGCACCAAGCACTGTAGGCATGCATGCACACCAAGTGCTTGGTGCGTATGCGCAGTGGGGGAACCAGTGAAAAGGTTCTCCAAAAAAGCTGCTGCCGGTTCTCCGGGACACTGGGAAAAGTTACTGCCGGTTCTGGCAAACTGGTGCGAACCTGTTACATCCCATTACTGCCCATAGTGGTTGGGGACATGCAGGTTATAGTATCATGTGAACTGTTGTCTAAAAAAATAATTTTATAATTAACTTGTGGTCCAGGATGACTAGACCAGAAGAGACTTTTTTCTAAGATGTTAGAAAGTCATTGCAAGTCAGAAAACACAATACCAGATACAGGATAGTGATTCTTCTTCCGTTTCTAGGCTGGACATGAAAATGTGAAATGAAGCCACCTTTTAGTGAATTAATTTGGCAGTTCCTTTCACCTGACCTAGTGATTAGAGTACTGAAGACCTGAATTCAAATACAGTGGAACCTCATACAACAATTGTCCCGTATAGCAACAAAATCACATAACAATTAGGTTTTTTGGGGAAATGGAATCCCGCATAACAATTTTCCCTATGGAAAATAATTGCACAACAATTTTTCAATGGGAAAACCCACTTAGCAAAAAAAAAAAAAGTTGTACGATGCATACCATAAGGAAAATCGCTATATGATACATGCATCATATAGCAATTATTTCATACAACAACAAACCCCATGTAATTGATTAAAATTGTTGCATGAGGTACCACTATAGTTCTCAGCCATGAAACTCACAGGGTGGCTATGCTTTTCCTGGGTGATCTACCTGATAGGGAAGCTGTGAAACTAAAGTGAGGAAGAGAGAAACCACATCCACTGCTTTGAGCTCTCTGGAGAAAAAGCAGAATATAACTGTAGCATACGAATAGTAAATGATTAAACATGGTTGTTGTTGTTTTTTTAATTACTAATGGAAGGCACAGGGATAATCCATTGTTTGCATTTGTGTTTGATTGTCCACACAGTTTGAGTATGTACATAAATACAAATAGAAGACATATTAATATGTTAAGGAAAAATGGATATAGTACTAATATTTGTGCCTGAGCAGAATAAATATTATTGCTACCTCTGTTTTGAGTAAACTGACTCGTTAGCACTTTGCCATTTGTATTCTTCGAGAGCATTTGTGAAATTGCTGTCTACTAAATAATGGGCTTATGGGTATGTGCAGCCATACATTTGCAAACTTGCCACAATCCAATATATCATCATAAAATCAGCAGGTTTGCTGTGAACATAATGTTGAACTAGATCCTACCTGCCATCTGTGTATGTATGAAGTGGTGGACTAAAAAAAAAAATTACTACCACACTGTGGGCGTGGGATGGTGGGCGTGGCCAGTGGGAAAGCCCTGTGTTGCACCCAAATTAGGACTACTTTATTTCAAAACTTGGATGGGCGGGGCTAGCCAGAATTTCTGCTCCTGATTCTGGTGAACTGTTGCAAACCTGCTGATGCCCACCACTGTATGTATGTATGATTGAGCTTTTTGCAAGAGGACATGATGTGTTAAAATCTGCAAGGGTTTCTCTGCAAGAAATTAAAGGGTCAACATGATCTGCAAAAATGAAAATATGTAGGGGTTACACATTCCGTATTGAGTAACAAAAAAAGCAATCAAAATGCTACTCAGCTTTGCCTTTTTCTAAACCCTTGACATTTTGTCACAGTTCTCCTACTAGCTCAAGTTACACAATAGGGAGCGGATTCTACAAAGCTTTATGACGATTTTTTCTTTTTGCCTTTTCTTCTACAGACACTAAGTTCCACGTCAAACCTCCATCTGTATATATGACTGGCCTTGACTACTCCTACACTCATTCTGAATACCTCCTTTCACTTTTGAGATTTTTTTCTCCATCATCCAGACAATCAGCTGTGCTAGTTTAGCAATTCTAAAACTCGAATGCTATGCAAAACTTTGTTGCATAGCAAACCACCATTGCTAGAAAGAAATTCTGAAACAGGATTTTAGAGCCTGATCCTGATCTCATGGGAGGTTCTTTAAAGCAACTAATCAAACTCCTATTTTTGTCCTGGAATAAATCCAAGGCATGCTTCTGTATGCCAGAACAATTTGATCTTTGCGCAGACAGAAATTATCCTATTTTAAATTTGCCTTAATTACCTAAATTATCTTATTTAAATCCCAGACTGAGCATGTGATACAGGTTGCCAGACATGTTGACACATTCAAAGCAAGCTTTTTTTAAAAAAATGGCTGTAGGATTACCGCCAGCAGCATGGACAGAGGGACAGTCTAATAAAATAATATTCCCAAAGTCTGGTTTAGATAATGTCAGTGTGTGTGTTTGCAAGGATGTCTGGTATTGTGTTGGCATTCATGAGTGAATTACTGTGAAACAAAAATATCACAGAGTGATCTCCATTGATAGCAATCTCATGTCAGGCGCTTATGCATGCATGTACGCGTATGCACACATATGCCCCTCTCTGACATTTTCTGTTGCACGTCCCTTACTAACTGGCAAGGAAATCATAATTCATAAACATGCCCAGTGCACATCACACTGTACTGAGCAATCTGAATTTTCCCAAGGGAATGCAGTGGCTTAGCGGTTAAGACACTGAACTTTATGACTGGAAAGTTGGCAGGTCAGCGGTTTGAGACCTGAGTACTAAAGGATGGAGTGAGCTCCTATCATCTGTCCCAGCTCCTCCCAACCTGTCAGTTCGAAAGCAAGGAATTGCAAGTAGATAAATAGCTACTGCTTTGGTGGGAAGGTAAACAGTGTTCTGTGTCTAGTCATGCTTGCTACATGTCCATGTTAATGTCTGCAGATGCAGACAGCACTGGCTCTTTGACTGTAAATGGAGATGAGCACCAAACCCTATTGTCAGATACGACTGGCTTTTGAGCAAGAATGACCTTTTAAGTTCATTGGAACTTAGAGGCGAAAGTTTCATCATTAAATCATTTCACTTGACTTGAGAAAACTGTCCTCTCTGTTTCCAGTGTTGAAATGTGAACACTGTTGCTTGTAGGTTGCCAGTTCACAGAGCGTTGGTTGAAGTATTTCCTCATTCCCATTTGGTACTGGGGCTGGCATGTGCATTGTGCTTCTTTCTCTCTGTAACCCATCCTCTGGTCTAAGAGGTGGGCTGCAGAAAGCAGATACAGTAATACCTCGGATAATGTTTGCATCAGATAATGCTAAAACCGAATAACGTTAAACAATCTGGGGGAAAAATTGCATCACATAAAGTTAAAATCCTATGGGATGCATCGGATGACATTTGCTAAAGCCTGTGCCGGTTACATTGTATCTCTATGGAGTTTTAACATTATGCAATTCATCCCATAGGATTTTAACATTATCTGATGCATGCATCAGATAACATTAAAAATCGGATAACACTAAGACTTGTGGAACCAAGTTTTAGCATTTTCCGAGGTTTTACCGTACTGCAGACCTAGTTGGTTAGGCAGGCACTACCTATATGCGGTAGAGAAGGATTTGCAGGCTTGGGGAACCCTGTGATTTTCACAAGCACAGCTAATAACAATAGTAACCTTAAGGTGTGGGGTGAGTGCGCCGCCGTTCCATGAGTATGCTCAGCAGCCAGAAATTGCTGAAGGGCTTTGGAAGGGAAGTGGAACAGAGCAGCTGGAATCCTGAATGCCCCATTTCTTAATCCTGTTTTACTCATCTAAGTAGAAAAACACTTGATCTGATCTGTTAGAGTAGACCCCCTCCAAAAATAAAAGCAACAAGCTGAAGCATTAAGAAGTGAAGGGATGGGATAATTAATGTCGTAAGAAAGACATGTGTTTAATCAGGCAGGCTCCTGTCTGCACATGTCCAAACATAAAACTGCATAGAAGCTTAGGCTAAGGTGGCAGTCACGTACCTGCTTGTGTTGTTATTAGAACTGTGGGGTAGCTCTGTGGTTTAGATAGAGATGGAGAGGTCAGTCCTCCCCCCCCCCCTGCTTTTTCGACAAGGGCTGGATTCAATGATCCATAGAGTCCTTTCCAGCACTGCAATTCTAAGATGATGATGATGATGATAACTTACTGAATGTGACCCACATGTATGCGCTCAAAGGTTTTTAAATTATTAATTTATAATATTACCTCATATCATTTCTTTCCTCCTATAAGCTCAAGGCTGCCCGCTTAGACCTTCTCTCCCCTATTCTAATCTTGTGACACTCCTTTGAGGAAGAGCAAGCTGAGAGAATGTGGCAGGCTGAAGGTCACCTGGTGGGAATGTGTGTTGGTGCAAAGTGCAAGGAATGGGAACATTTGTGTGCAGAACCCTTTTTTTTTATCCTCTTCACTTTTAGCCTCACAAAACCTGCAGCAGTGTTGTGAATTTATAGTCATGTCAACAATGCTTCAGAATCATAGCATAACACTTGTACCCCTGTTGTTGTTGTTGTTGTTGTTGTTGTGCACCATCAAGTCATCTCTGATTTATGGTGAGCCTATGGGTGAGAGCGCTCCAAAAGATCCTGTTTTCAATAGCTCTGCTCAACTCTTGCAAGTTAGAGCCTGTGGATTCCTTTAGGAAATCAATCCATCTCTTGTTCAACCTTCCTCTTTTCCTGCTGTCTTCTGCCTTTCCCAGCATTAAGAACTCTGCAGCCAGAACATTGTGAGTTTGATCCTGATAGGGATCAAGGTAGACTCAGCCTCCCATCCTTCCAAGGTCGATAAAATTGGTACCCAGCATGTTGGGGCGAAATGCTAATTAACTTGTGAACCATCCAGTGAGTGCACTAAGCACTATGGGGTGATATGTAAATGTAATTTCTATTGCTATTTTTGTCTTTTCCTGAGAGTCTTGCCTTCTCATGATGTGCCCAAAGTAGTACAGGCAATTCAGGCTTGATTTATTCTCAGAGCAACTTTTGTTCATCTTTCTGGCAGTCCAGGCTATCCACAAAGCTGTCCTCTACCCCCACATTTAAAAAAAAAATCCTTATCCCCTACCACCCCTCTTGTCAGCTTTCTTTTACTATTCAGCTTTTGCAGTCTTAAAAAAAACTTTTATTTCTCTCTCCAACTTTTGTTGTTCAGTTGCACAGTAGATTCTGACCCTTTGTGACCCCATGGACCACTGCACGCCAGGCACCTCTATCCTCCACCATCCTTCTCAGTCCACCCAACTCTGTGCCCATTGCATCAAGAATACCATCTGACCATCTCATTTTCTGCCACCCCATTCTTCTTTTGCCCTCAACCTTTCCCAGCATCAAGGCCTTCTCGAGTGAATCCTCTCTTCTCATTTGATGTCCAAAGTACTTTATCTTTATCTTCACTATTTGACCTTCTAAGGAGAGTCAGGGTTGATTTCTTCTAAGATTGACCTATTTGTTCTCCTTGCTGTCCAAGGTACTCTCAAGATTCTCCTCCAACACCACATCTCAGCTTTTCTTATGGTCCAAATCTCACAGCCATACATTACTACCCGAAATACCATTGCTTTGAATATGCGGAATTTTTGTGTCTCTACTTTTAACTATGTTCCCCAGATTTCTCATAGCTTGCCTCCCAATAATGAGTTGCCTTTTTATTTCATGGCTGCAGTCGCCATCTGCAGTGATCTTGGATTCTAAGAATGCAAAGTCTGTCAGTGTTTCTACCTCTCCCCAATCTATTTTCCAAGGATTGATAGGGCATGTTGCCACTATCTTTGTTTTCCTTTCTTTCTTTCTTTTTGAAATTAATTTTATTAAGTTTTAAAATTCATAAACAATGGGGGTGGGGGCAATAAGACATATAAATCAATACAAAAGCTTCACTAAATCATGTCTCTTATTTCTTCTAATTGATGTCTAACAAAATCTCCCAAACTTATCTCTGATAATTTCAACATTTGTTCAAATTTTTGATATTTTCCTTGATGTATTTTTTATTTGTTATTCCATTCAAATGTTCGTTTTAAACACTATTGTGCTATAATACAATGTCCTTGAATCCACCAATTGTCTCTTATACCTCTACTTATTTTCCCCAAAAACTCATTTCATCTGGTACTGGTTTGTCTCCTTTATTGTTTTCCAAGGTGTATTTCAAGAATGGCTTCCAAAGATCCCAAAATTTATTTTGTTCTACTATACTTTTTTTTTAAAAAAATAACTCCCACATGAGTTTTTCATTCAGTGCCATTTCCCAAATTTCTTTGTACTCGATTCCAAATTTAAGCTGGTATTTTCCCCGTTTTTTGCAATCTGTTGCCTTTGTTTTCTTAATGCTGAGCCTCAAACCAGCTTTTGCACTCCCTTCTTTCAACCTAAGCAGGAGTTTCTTTAGCTCTCCCACATGCGTGCCAAACATCCCTTCCCCTCGGAGAGGAAACTCCATGCCGGAGATTCGCTTGAGCCGAGCTGCTCTGAACCAGAGTAGGTTTCTGATGTCGGGCTAAGCACGATAAGAATGCCATTGACGTCAGCAGAGGCATCAGCAGGGAGTGCGGCACCCCCTGCTCTGGAAACCGCACCAGGCGTTTGCAAGCGCTCTTGGAAATTAAAAGCCGCTGTTGGCAGGCAGAAAGAGGCAGGCCAAGCAGCAGCAGCAGCAACTCCTCAGCAACTGCAGTCCTCGTTGCTGCCTCTGTATTTCCTGTAACTTGGAGGGAGGGTGGAGAGAAAGCTGCAGTGTATTGATTAAAGACAGGGGTGCCCAAACTTTTTGGGCCGTGGGTCAGGCACATGGTTCAGCAGGCCGGTCATGTAGTTCCTTGAAGCAGAAGCAAAGTGGCACCTTGCAATCTGTTTCGCAACAGGATGAGATTTTCTCTGCTTAAACCAGGGATGCCCAAACTATAGCCCAGGGGCCAGATCCGGCAGCCAATGCCAATTCATCTGGCCCACACCTCCCTTGTCGATCCCAGAAGTAGAAGTAAAACATGCCTGGATGGGTGCATTTTACTTCTGATTTCAGGAATGATGAGGGCAGTGTGGGCCAGAATAATTGTGTTGGGGGCCGGATGTGGCCCATGAGCCATAGTTTTGGCACCCCTGATTAAAGACCTTAACCATTGACAGGGGGGGACGAGAAAGGAGAATTTTCATTTTCTTAGTTGAATTTTTGAAATAGTAGTCGTGTTAGTCTGTTTTTCAGGCATATGAGAGGTTAAACAAAACAAAAAACTTTGAAGCACCTTAAAGACTAATTTTACTGAAAAGTTTGTGAAGGTGGTATAATATAACAAAATATAATATACAAAATACAGTATATAGCAGCATATAACAATTGGTTTTATACAATTGTTTCATATTTATATTGCCCCTCCTATAATTTGAGATCCATAGTTCAATGTTTGAAGTAGGCACACTAGTTCAGTTGATAACTAAAGCTTGCCCTGAACCCAATAAACTGCAGTTCTGATAGTCATTGCATTATACATTTTGCAATCTCAGGGAGCAAAGATTATTTCATAGGAGATGGGGCACTACAGCTCATGACAGTAGAATAGCAATAGCAATAGCAATTACACTTACATACCATCCCATAGTGCTTAAAGCACTGTGGGAAGTTCACAAGGTAATTAGCCTTTTACCAACCTTGGAAGGCTGGAAGGCTGAGTCAACCTTGATCCCCGTCAGGATCAAACTCATGTCAGCAGTTTTGGGTGCAGTACCAACAGAAGAGCAATCTGAAACCTAATTGTTTGACCTAAGAATGCAGTCCCCATGTTGAAAGTTACTTTAAGCAAAGAAGCCTGGCCCACACATGTGGCCATGATTTTTGGAACACACACACTCTCTCTCTCACACACACACTCACACACACACACACACACACACACACACGTACGATGCCGTGTGTGTCATTGCCGATATGATGCTGATCCATCTGATGGCAGAGGAACGGGCAGAGATTTACCGACAGAGGCGAGAAAACCAGGTAAAGGAATGACGCACAATTGCTATAGAAGCCAGAATAGAGAGGATAGCACAATGACAGCAGATCTGGGATACATCGACCAAGGGACGGTGGACTCATCGCCTTATCCCAGACATCAGTGCATGGTCAACAAGACAGCATGGAGAGGTGGATTACTACCTCACACAGCTGTTGACAGGGCATGGCTGCTTCAGAGCCTACCAACACTGCTTTAGGCTGGCTGATGCTTCGTGCCCTGTCTGGCAGCCCGTGCAGGAAGACGCAGAGCATGTGTTTTTTCATTGTCCACACTTTGATGCAGAATGGGAAATTTTACAGAGGCATCTTCGACAACAGCTGTCTCCGAAAGATATCATCAGTGAGATGTTGAGCAGGGAGACTACCTGGGTCATGATGTCCAATTATGCGGCCGAGGTCATCTTGTAACTTAGACGTGTGGAGAGACTGCAAAGAGGGCAGCCAGAGGCATAGAGGATGAGGGCGAGTAGCCAAATTGGAGGAAGGTTTTTAACAGCCATTCTGCCCCCCATGAAGTAATGCCTGACGGCAGTCCCGCAGGCTTGCGGGGCATAATGGGAGATAGTTTTAGTGGGTAAAAATCCCACACACTGTGAAGCTGAAGGAAGGACTCACAGTGTCTTTTGAAGATTTCCACCTGCCTTTAAAAAAAAAGACACACACACACAACATGAAACTAGTTTTTAATCCAAATAGATCTTCAAGACGCTGGGCACCAAGGAACAGAGAGAGAGAAAGAGTGGAACCTCATAGAACAATCGCCCCATATAGCAACAGAACCGCATAACAATTAGGTTTTTTGGGGAAAGGCTGTCCCGCATAACAATTTTCCCTATGGAAAAAATTGTACAACATTTTTTCAATGGGAAAAACCACTTAGCAAAAAAAGTTGTACAATGCATTCCATAGGGATACACACACACACACACACACACACACACACAGAGCGTTCCGTGCACTCCGGTGTCTCGTCATGCCTGCCACATGACCACGGAAATGTCTGCAGAAGCAGACAGCGCTGGCTCTTCAGTTTTGAAACAGAGATGAGCACTGAACCCTAGAGTTGGATATGACTGGCTTTCGAGCAAGGGAAACCTTTACCATGTACAGTTCCCTGGTGCCCAGGCTCTTAAAGATCTATTTGGATTAAAAACTAGTTTTTGTTGCTATTTCCCCCCAGTGATCCAATAAACGTATCACCCACACTTACCTTTGGAATTCATAGCATGGGTCATTTTATCACAGAAAAGTAGCACCCCCTGCTCAATAATGACATTTGTTTATGACCCTGAAACTCACCCACCCCCCTCTATTTTATCCCCTCTCCTTCTCTCACCCTCAGTCCAACTGAAAGGGCAGTTGTGAAAATAGTGGAAAAACCCAGCAAATATCACTTTGAATTCTGAAAAGGAAAAGGGAAATATAAAATGTGCTAAAATAAATACACTGCCCGAAATGTAGGGAAATCAAACGTGGACTTTTGTTCCCTGAGAAAAATGGGATATAACCAATCAATTCAGGTTGTTTGCAGTTCAGATTTCCCAAAGATGTTGCTATTGGGGACTTGCCCCTTCATACAATTGAGTGCCTTCCTGTTTGGTTGGGTTTCTCTGTCTTCTCATTCTAACCTCATACCTTCCTAACGTTATCTTTCCTATTTCTGACATCTACTTAGTTTCCCCTTTTCCTGAGGTTGTACAGTGTACTGAACATCAGCACACATTATCCCCATTAGCTAGAATTCCACCAGCCGTTCTGTACGTGATCAGTGCTATCCTTCCTAAACCTTAATTCATTTTCAAAAGATGTCTTGTAAATATATTTCTTTTGTACCTTAACAATAGTTGGTTGTTTTATAGTTGAAAAGGAGGAAAAGGAAAACTTTTTCTTTGTACAGGTTCATTGAAGACCGGGGTGGGTGGGTGGGATTTGTTTTGCAGAATTCTTGGCTCTGTTCTCAGTTGCAGAGGTTCAGTGTAGGGCAAGGGGATGAAGCCATATTCTTAGATTCTCTCAGTACATGTTATAAAAAGCAAAGTTATATACTGTACATGTCTACCCATAAGTATATGTCTACCCATAAGTACGTGCAGTTAGGTGTATATACATGCAAGTTTATATAAGACTTGTAACAAGTGGTATATCTAAGTTTCTGTACACTCAGAAGAAAAACCCACTGAATTTAATTAATTAAGCTCGTGTAGTTCGAAGTATCCATAGGATTCTGGCCTACCTGTTTATTCTGACATGCCACTACTCACAAGTAAATCAGATTGCATATGAAAAAAACTCAGAATCTGTTCTGTATTTGACTTACAGAACACTGAACACTATAAATGATGAATGATAAGAAATAAATTCATTGTATAGCTATATGAGAATATATAACCAGTCACATGTTTAATTACCAAAAGATACTATGCAACATTGTAGTATTGCATCTTCTCATGACGGAATGTTCACTGTAAATCTTAATGGATTTTGGAACATTCAGTTTGTCATAAAGCAAAACACACTTGCCACTATTTAATGTGGCTAAAACCTAACCACTCATGCATTGTCCTCATCCCCATAGTAAGAAGAAGAAAAATATTTCAAGAATTGCTACTGGATTCTCAAGAAGCAGTACTGTACAGTCAAACCTCGCATAAAGAGCGTCTCGCTTAAAGAGAAGAATTTTCTCTGAATGTTGGCTTCACTTAACAAATGAAACCGACCATAAACTCGCTTAACAAATAAATCGGGGTTCGCAATCCCCCCCCCCCCACCAGAAGTCACAATTGGTCACTTACAATGGTGTTTCGCTTAAATAGCAATCCAGTGGAACACATTATGCTCTTTAAGCAAGGTAACACTTCAGTGGTACCTCACTTAAAGAGCATAATGTATTCCACGGGATTGCTCTTTAAGCGAAATACCATTGTAAGTGACCAGTTGTGACTTCTGGTGTGTGTGAACCCCGATTTAGTTGTTAAGTGAGTTTTTGGTTGGTTTTAGTTGTTAAGTGAAGTGACCATTCAGAGAAAATTCTTCTCTTTCAGCGAGTTAGTCTCTACCAAGGAGAGATGTTACTGTACATTTTAACAACCTATCAGTAAATAAACATTGCATTTCCTAAATAAGACCAGCCAGAAGAAATGTGCACGTTAGACTTTTCATGAACCAATATGACCCCACTGCATTTTTTTACCATACGGGTGCAGTTTCTGCAAAGTTGGTGCCTACTAAGTCAACAACACTGTCATAGAAAGGAGAAGGAACTATTTTTTACCAGAAGAAACATCTACCAGTGTTTTCCAACCTTTGCTTTTTGGACTTGAATTCCCAGAAGCCCAAGTCAATTCCCCAAAGCACTGACTGATCAGCCAATGTACTGACTTAGGCTTATGGGAATTGAAGTCCCCTTGTGGGGCATGTGCCCCACATTGGAAACCATTGATCTAACCCATACATTTATTTATTCTCTATATGATTTATATCATGAGAACCAGTTTTGAAACAGTCAAAATAAAAGCTATTTAAAAGTGCATTTAAAAAATACTGAATCATGCAGGGCCCTTTCTCACTTCTTGTCTTCACCTTTGTTTATTTGGAAATGCTTGGTATAGAACCTGAAACCTTTTGCATGACTAAAGAAGGAGGGACTCTAGTCTCCCATGGGAAAAATGGGGGTTACTGAATGCTATGCTGACAGAAAAAAAGACTGCTGTTGTCATTTTGTTTCTTTCAAAGGCATTATGTAGGCTGTGACTACACTAGCAAGCCGAATTGGAATGATTTGGCTTTGCTGCAGCTTGAGCCGCAAGCCTTTTTTATGCTTCTATTCAGTTTAGGCGATCACATGGAAACCGTAGATTATTTTGGTGCCAGCATCCACACTGGTCCCTAAATCCATTGCTATTTGAACCATGCCACAGCCCTCAGCCTCTTCCTTTGATGCCATAGAAAAACAGTAATATACTCACTCAAGAACAGTGGTTCCCAACGTGGGGCCCACGCCCCACAGGGAGACTTCAATTCCCAGGAGCCTAAGTCAGTGGCTGATCAGTGTTTTGGGGACTTGACTTAGACTTCTGGGAATTTAATTCCCAAAACCAAAGGTTGGGAAACACTGTTCTTGAAACATAGCAATTTGCTATAGTCAATCCCAGTTGTTTATTTTTCAAAACTATTTTCAGGGGGGGAATTTTAGTCCATGCAATGGTGATTTAATGCTAAACAAATATATCAAGGCAGAGATAAAGGGATCTAGTGCTAAACTTAGTAATTTGTTTTAAAATATACATAAATACTTCAGGACAACTAGGGAGAAAGATCACAGGGGTGAATGTTCCCATTGTCCAAAACATCACACCCAGCTTAGTTCATCATTAGAATACCACTCACAGTTAGGCTCCCCATCCTTTTGGAGAACAAAACAACAGATCACACAGGGAAAACACAGTCAGAATTGCTCTAGCATAAAAAAAGTTGAAATCCCTGTTAGCAGAGGAAAATACTTTGCTTCAGAAGCAAAAGGGCTAGGAAGAATTACGTTTAATTTTGTGTAGTGTGATCATTATTTTTTTTAAAAAAAAAATCAAATGCATCCATCTTACTTCCACAGCAAAACTCATGCTATTTACCTGTATAGTCACAGATTTATTATAGTACATATTCTCCTTAGTAAAAGTTGAAAACATTACTACTTTGTTGGCTGTGGATTTTTGGAGTTATTCTCTAAAGCAGTAGCATTTCTAAGCTGAACAGGAAAATGCATATGTACACATAGAACAAACAGGAAAATCTGTATGTAAAACAAAGTTCTGAATCATTAGCACAGTTTAAATGAAAATGTAGCTCACTATAATTGCCAAGTTATCTGTTCAATCTACAATAAGAACAAATATGATTTGGAAGCAGAGGAGAAACACTAGGTTCTGGTGAGACACCAGAATAGCTTGAGGTTTTCCCTGAAAAGAACAATACACATTTCAAAGCAATACATGGGGGGGGGGGTACATTGCAAAAACTCAGACTTGTCCACTTCCCTCCAGGCTGAATGGCTGTGGGAAAAAGTCCAGTGGCAGTGGTGGTGTTCTTCTGGCCGGCTGGCCGAGTCACTCAGCTGTTCGCTTTTCCCTCAAGGCCAGGCCCACCAAGGGAAGAGTCTGGTGGCGGTGGCAGCGTTCTTCTGGCCGGCCAGCTGGCCAGCCAAGCTACACAGCTGTTCTCATTTCCCTCAAGGCTGAGGGAAGAGTCCAGTGGCAGCGTCAGTGTTCTTTAGAATGAAGTTACCGTGATTATGGAGACTTTAATGCTAAAGTTGACATGGGTAAAGAGAATGATATAGTTGGAGTATATGAGCTTGGAAAAAGGAATGAGAGAGAAAACTGTCTTGTACAGTCTGCAGAGAAGAAGATCTAGTGATCACCAACACATGGTTTAAGATGGCACCTAGACAACTTTACACTTGGAAGTCCCCTTTTGATAGCCCAAATAATATTGACAGAAATCAAATAGACTTTGTTCTTATAAACAGAAGGTTTTGTAATAGCATCTTGTCGGCAAAGACCTATCCTGAAGCAGAGATTTCATCAGACCATAACCCGTTAATATGTCATCTCTGTTTACACCTAAAATTGCATAAAATTGTAACTAAGACCATGAAAACTGGTTTTGATGTCAGTGTCCTTAAGGACAAAGAATGTAGAACAGTAGTGAAAGAGACAATGAGAGAGGAGTTAGAAAAAATGAGAAAACATCAAGGGGAAAGATGAGTAGAAGAGAAATGGGAGATAATAAAAGAAATAACCCAGAAAGTTAGACAGAAGCACTTTTGCAGACAAAAGCCAAACCATAAGAAAAAGGAATGGATGACAGATGACATACTTTTTAATGGAAATAAGGAGGACCTACAAGAATCAGGACAAGGAAAAATATAATGATCTACAGAGGATGGTTAGGCACAAAATAATAGCTGCAAAGGAAACTTATATGGCTGACAAATGTGCTGAGACAGAGGAATACCAAATTAAGCATTTTTTTCAACATACATAAAAAGATCAGGGAAGTTACTGGCAGAAAACAACAGGACACATGCATTGTTAAAGGATGAGGATGGGAATCTTGCGGTGGAAATAAAGGATAAGATCAACATAGGAAAAGAATACATAGGAGAGCTATTTAGTGATGAAATAGGTGAACAGCCTGTTATAAATGGCAATACTGGACCACCAATACTGGTGACTGAGGTTGTAAGAGCTTTGCAAAGATCCAAAGATGGGAAAGCAAGAGGACCATATGCCATCCCAGTAGAAATTTTGAAACTTCTGCCCAAAGTTAACATCAAAGAATTGACAGACTTTTAAACACCATTTATGTCACAGGGGTCCTTCAGAACGATTGATTGCTATCAACCTTTATTACACTGCCGAAGATACCAAACCTGAAGTCCTGTGATGAGTACAGAATGATTAGCCTCATGAGTCATGCTCTTAAGGTCTTCTTGAAACTCATCCATAGTAGAATTTATAAGGGTGACCAGGTCTTGGGTAAAGACATCTTTTATTAGTGTTAAGAGTTGAAGTATAATAGTGCCCTGAATCAGTAAGTAGAAGTACCAATGGAAAGTGCTTTGAAGCAACTTGCAAATTGTGGACACTGGGAAGATGCAAGATATGCATGGCAAGTATTTTTGTGCAAATTGCACTTCCAACTGCCATATGTTTCCTTCATAACAATCTTGATCTATGCTTATTGGATGGGGGACAATGGGATACAACTGAATCCTGGCAAGACTGAGTGGCTGTGGGTCATGGGTCCTGTGTTATCTCAGGAGCTACCATCTTTGGTTCTGGATGGAGCGGTTTTGCCCCAAACAGACCCGGTGCGTAATCTGGGGGTCCTCCTGGATTCACAACTCCTGCTCGAGGAGCAGATGGCAGTCGTGGCCAGGAGGGCTTTTGCACAACTTATTTACCTTTATTTATTTATTTATTTATTTATTTATTTATTTATTTATTTATTTATTTATTTATTTATTTATTTATTTATTCGTATTTATCTACCACCTTCCTCACCGAGATGACTTCATGTTGTACGCCAGTTACACCTGCTCCTGGACCAGGACTCCTTGCTCATGATCACACACGCTATGGTCACTTCCAGACTTGATTATTGTAATGCGCTCTACATGAGGCTGCCCTTGGTGACCATTCGGAGGCTGCAGCTGGTCCAGAATGCGGCTGCTTGGGTTATGATGGGGTGCGGGCGTTATGCTCGTGCCTCACCACTGCTCCGAGAGCTGCACTGGCTGCCAGTGTGCCTCCAGATGCAATTCAAGGTGCTGGTTATTAACTTTAAAGCCCTACATGGTAGTGGGCCAGGATACTTAAGAGACCGCCTCACCCCAAGAACATCTGTCCGTCCCACCAGAGCAGACCGGAGAGGCTCTCTGGTCGTGCCATCAGCTAGAGAGGCTCACCTCCCTAGCACTAGAAGGAGAGCCTTTTCTGTGTCCACTCCGGCCCTATGGAACCTCCTGCCAAGTGAGCTGGGTCTCCAGACAGAGCTGCATCCCTTCAGAAAGAGGGTTAAGACCTGGCTGGCAGGGCATGTGTGGGGTACAGGCCAGACGGTCACCTTGGCCGACTGGCTCTTTTGACTCCCCTCCCCCTCTCCTTGTTAATCTTTTTAACTTTTTAATCTTTTAACTTTTTCAATTTTTAACTTTTATTGTAACTACTGTGTTTTAATTGTGTTTTTAGTGTCTTGTAAACCGCCTTGAGACTCTTGATGAGGGAGGGATATAAATGTGATTAATAAATAAATAAATAAATAAACATCCATAGTGATGTGCATAAATGCCACTCCTGGGCTGATGTTTTTAGCCATCACTCCTTCCTCTTGCAGTGATAACACCTCTGAGCAGATGAATGACAGCCTGTTTACCTTAAACGTTCTGTTCAGCACAAGCCCTTTCTCCCCTCCCCTGCCATACTTGGCTTTCATCTGCAAGGGAATTATGGAATTTATGAGTTGGTTCATTTGATGTGGCATAGTTCCACATGTGAATGATGGCAAACTGGAAAGCACACTAGGTGTTCTTGCCAAAAATAATTGGCTTCTGCATTGTGGAACAGCTCAAATATTGTGAGCATCACAGTATGTAATTTGGGTGTGTGTGTTGCCTGTAGTTCAAAGCATTTTACTAGCCCGCAATGGCACACTGAGTTTCCTGTTGGTTGGCTTTGTGTGTTTTTATAAAGCAGGCTGAACACCATGCTAGAGGACGGCCAAGAGTTAGCGTTTACATTTCTTCAAATGAGAGGTTAGGTTAGGCTGCAAGATTTCCTAATTAACTTTTTGTTGTTATTAGACAGAAGGAAAAAGAAACCATCACTGACACACAGGGATTAATGAAAAGGTTTAAGGATTAAGTAATGGCTACTTCTTAGAAATCATGACTTATATCCTGCAAAAAGAAGTCATTCTGGATGCTAGCAAAGATGTCTCCAGGAATGTTTACAAGACTGAGAAGTATGTGGCACTTAATACATGTGTGTCTTCCCAAGAACATATGTGTATGTAACTTGTACAATACTGTATATTAAAACTGGACTCTAGGACTGATACTCACCTCCATCCCATTCCTCAAATATAGTTTAAGTAAAAAGTTGGATTAGGTTTTTCCAGGAATCGCTGACAAGTGCTTCCTAACCAGCCATGATCATGGTTGATGTCTCAACTAGAGAGTGATTTTCCAGTTCCTTCTTCACTTTACTGATGTGAAGAAAATGTTGTTTATCTCTTTCTCTGTCATATACACTCACCCACTCTTATAGGGCACTGCTTGGAGTACAGAGTAGAGGGGCAAATAAGATATTATAAGAGAGACAGTGTTAACTGCCATTTGGTGTTTCTTTACCCTTGGTCCCTTGTAACATCTCACAGAAGTAAAAGGTGGGCTTATCCCCCACTGTGTCCTCATTAAAAACATGAAGCAAAGGAAGAGAAATGCATAGTGCCAAGAAGTCTCATCATCTATGGATTGTGTTAGAAATTATGAAGAAAAAATGAGTGGGCAGCAGGCCATTGTAATGAGACCTAATTTGCCTCTTAAATCACGAAAACAAGGGTTAGTGGCTGAGACTGTATGCCTCTAAATCAGGGGTGCTGAAACTACGGTGAGACCCCTTAGAGTACCAATATTTAGAGCAGGGGTTCCCAACCTTTTCAAGCCGAGGGACAGGTCACGCACTCTCAGTCAGCTTCAAGTGCCAGGTGGCCATTTTGTCCTGCCTGCACACTTTGTTTCTTGAATGCCCCTGGAGAGGTGGGGGCCACATGAAATGGTGCCACAGGCCAAATGTGGCCCACAGGCCTTACCTTGGGAACTCCTGATTTAGAGGGTGCCAAATTCTAGTCGTAAATGTAAAAGGTAAAGAAAAAGGTTGTCCTTGCTCGAAAGCCTGTCATATCTGAGTGCTCATCTCCATTTACAGTGCCAAAGAGCTAGCACTGTCTGGGTCTGCAGACATTTCCGTGGTCATGTAGCAGGCGTGAATAGACACCGGAGTGCATGGAATGCTGTTACACACATGCATGCGCACATGAACACACACACACACACCTATTTATCTACTTGCAATTTTTTGCTTTTGATCTGCTAGGTTGGCAGGAGCTGGGAGAAGGGAGCGCACTCTATCATGCACCAGTCGGGTCTCAAACTGCTGACTTGCCAACCTTCCAGTCATCAAGTTCAACATCCTAACCACTAAGCCACTACAGCCCCTTAGCGGTAGCTGAGAGTTAGCTAAATAAAAGCCCAGTTTGCTTTCCTTTTCTTTTTCTAATACTGCAAATGTTATATTTCTTTTGGGGAGACACCTCAGTCTCCTCTTTGTTTCCTATGGAGAAGTCATTCCCATTCCTCACAACCACATGGGTGCCACTTGCCCATGGGTCAGACCCAGCCTACGGCACCATTTCATGCAACCCACACCACCGATGCCACACCTGGAAGTAGAAGCAGATGTGTTTACATCAACTGTAAAATGCATTTGCAGCTGTTGTAAATACGGAAGTGGACACATTTACGACAGCTGTAAATGCTTCTGCTTCTGGGAGGCGTGGTCTGGCCCACTCAGCTGTCCAGAGGTGTGCTCAGGCCCATAGCATAAAAAGGTTGGGAATCCCTGTCTTAAAAGGACATTAATGATGGGGTGATACAGTGAAATCTGGGACATTTCTCTAGGAAAAAACACTTCTCTTTGTTGTTGTTTGACATTAGCAAAGAATTTTAATCACATTACATAATATCCTACAGTACAGAGGGTTTTCCATATTGCTGCGAGGTGGAAAATAGTGATAAAATAAATGTTTTTCTGTCCCGTAGACAAGGTTACATCCACATGGAAATACTAGATAGAGGATGGCTTGAAATGATATCAGACAAGATATTTTGCCAAAGTTGAATCATTCCTAATACGTTGCCAGAAATAATGAGAAAACAAAGGATGTTGAATGAAATCATAGTGGCCTGCATGGCTGTTACTTCTAAAAAACATTGTATCAGCCTTGGTTGCGCTTCTGTCTTGGGTTTAGAAAAGATATTTAAGGACTGAAATATATGACTGATGAAATGGGAACATTGATATCATGGTGCTACTTTTCTTTAAAGCCAAGTTCCTGGATTTCAAATGAAATCATAAACAAGCTTACTGTAGCAGCCTTATGGTGAGGTCCAAAGGCAACACATGCTTACTCCAGAGGAAATTGGGTAGGATTTATTACCTATGAAAAAGTAGTCAGGGTTTCAGTTTCGCAGCTGAGTCATTGACATGTTTACTTGAAAACAAATCAAGGAGGATTACAGAAGTTTATTACTATCATCTCATAGATTTTTTTTTTGTAATGGCAATATAACTCTTCATTCTAAAGAGTCTTGCAGGATTCAAAAGCTTCCCTGTTTTGGGGTGCTAGCGGTTTATTAAATATATAACCCACGTACACACACCGAAATGTTAGGACACTTGCTGACTGGCTGGTTTCTGATTTTTAATAGTTTTATTGTTTATTTGATTTAGCATTCCTTATAGCCTTGTGAACCATAATCCACGTGTACAAACAGAACAAGTCAACACAAAAATAATGCTCATTGAAAACTTAGAAATTGGTATTAAAATGAATACATTATACAGTACATTAATGTTAGTGTTGATTTTTAAATGATAGTGGTTTTAGTGAAAATTATAGAAATTAATTTGTTACATAGCTCATTTGGAGTGAATTAGTAAAATATTACTTTTAAATTAAAAAATACAATGAAACTGCAAAAATGATCCACCACCAAATTATTCAATAAGTAACAAGTAATACAATATTGTACCTGTTATTTAATTCTTTTTTAAAAACAAGTTATTACTTCCAAGTTTTTAATTCATCCCTTAAGAAACATTTTGAAGCTGAGTACTATTCATCCTCTGAATTTGAGCAAAACTGCCCAAATCTAGCAAGGGAGAGCTAAATTAACAAATATTGACCCAAGGCATCGATTGAAACATGTTATATCAACCCTTCCAAAGTTGAACATGTTTGGGTCAAGTCCATGCTTGGATGGAAGATCTATCAAACATCTATGTAGTATAGCTGATAAAAATGCACATATCCATTTGTCTGTTTGAATTTTCCTTCACATGATGATATTCATTCAGGCCCTATGAATTCAGCAATAATGTATTGATTTCATCACAGCAAGACTTTGTGGAATGGGGCCCCAGGCCCCACTCAGCAGATTGAGTAAGAAGGCCAAAGAGACAAGAAGACTGGTTTACTTGATTCTGAAGTGAATGTAATTATTCCATAAGAGTCTACAGGTTCTTAATTGCACCCTTGAACACTTTGTTCTGCTGGGTTTTGGAACAGCCCCCCACCCACCCACAACACACACGTTCTCTACAAGATGGCTAGACACAAAGAACACAAACTACCAGCCATTTCTCTGGAGCAAATGGCATTGATGTTAATGATGGTTCACAGAATGGTTCTCCCGTATTGTGCACAAGTCTATTAAGATAAAGGGGTTGAACTGAATTAGTTCCATTACTTTATGTCAAAGAGTTAAGAGAACATATTTTATGTTCACTCAACGTTTGATTATCAGACAAAAAAAGTGAAAGCAATAGTTGAGTGTGACCCTTTGTGACACCATGGACCATCGCACGCCAGGCACCCCTATGCTCCACCATCCTCCTCAACCCACTCCGCTCTGTACCATTGTGTCATCAATACCATCTCATTCTCTGTCGCCCCCTTTCTCTTTAAGACTAACTAAAGGAGCCTCATTTGGGCGTCCCCTTAAAATCCTTTCAACCCAGAGTAATCTCTCACATGAAATTATTATATAAAGACTAACTGCTGTATTTTAGTGTAAACTTTCTTGGATCAAATCCACATCTTTCTTCAAATATAAGAGTCTTTAAGGTACCACAAAGTTTTTGTTTTCTTTTGTTGTTTTTACTTTTGTTCCTTATCTGATCTGCCTGCACAGACTAACATGGCTACTACTTTGAAAATGTCAACATTTAAATGACTTTTCCTCATAGCAGAAAAATGTAGCCATTTTATCTGCACTAAGTGGAGAGCTTTAATTATTTTGGTAAATGTTCTTGTTCTAACAACAGGTTCTCAGTTGGAAGACAGCATGTGTAACTGCCTTCTTACATATTCGTTTTCACTGCTGTGCAACAACAAGAACATGTTGTTTTATCAAATAGTTAGTTTGGACTGTGAATAAATATTGAAAAGTAACAGTTAAAAACCCACAATAATTTTAACTTCCACCCCTAAATAACTTACTTTGGAGTAAGAATGTTTCCAGACACTTCTCACACTTAGCAAGCAGAAGGCGTTCTGCAACTATTCTGCCTTAATGGAAATTAAGTAAATAGGAGAAAGCAGTAGGAAACCGAGGAAGCAAAAATGGTAGGAAATTGAGGAGTTCTCATAAAATTTAGTAAATGAGGCAGGTCAACAATATGATAAAAGTCTCATCTGAATTCACCCTATCCCATTCTATTCAGCGAGATGAATGCACAGTTTTTTATTTGGAAATCAAGGCTAAATGGTGGGTTTTTTCTCCTTAGTATTTATTTATATTGACTTACTGTATTTGCATTCTGTATGGGAAGATTTTTTTTTTTTAGTTATGCTTGAGAGTTTTAAATAGACTTTGTTTAAAGGCAGATTTGCAGCTAATTCTTACATCTATACTGCATTTCCAATCTGACCAGGTTATCCTGCTATGTTAATAGAGTAGACCCGTGATGGTGAACCTTGGCAGTCCAGATGTTCTTGGACTTCAATTCCCAGAAGCCCAAGCCCCTGTGAATCCACACAAATGTTGTTGTTGTTCAGTCACACAGTCAATTCCGACCCTTTGCGACCCCAGGGACCACTGTCCTCCAGGCACTCCTGTCCTCCACCATCCCCCTCAACTCGCTCAGCTCTGTGCCCATTGTGTCCACAATACCATCTAGCCATCTCATCCTTGGCCGCCCCCTTCTTCTTTTGTCTTCAACCTTTCCAAGCTTCAAGGCCTTCTCAAGTGAGTCTTCTCTTCTCATTTGATGTCCGAAGTACCTTAGCTTCATCTTTACTATTTGCCCTTCTAAGGAGCAGTCAGAGTTGATTTCTACTAAGATTGACCTATTTGTTCTCCTCACTGTCCAGGGGACTCTCAAAACTCTCCTCCAACACCACATCTCAAAGGCATCTATTATTCTGCACTCAGCTTTCCTAATGGTCCAGCTCTCACAACCATACATTGCCACAGGGAATACAATTGCTTTGATTATATGAATTTTTGTTTGCAATTTGATGTCTCTACTTTTCACTATGCTCCCCAGGTTTCTCATAGCTTGTCTCCCAAGAATCAGTCCCCTTTTGATTTCATGGCTGCAATCACCATCTGCAGTGAGCTTTGATCCTAAGAAAATAAAATCTGTCACTGCCTCTACTTGTTCCCCATCTATTTTCCAGGGACTGATAGGGCCTGTTGCCATGATCTTGGTTTTCTTGATATTGAGTCTCAAGCCAGCCTTTTCACTTTCTTCTTTCAACCTAATCAGGAGCTTTTTTAGGTCCTCCTCACTTTCTGCCATTACGGTGGTATCATCTGCATATCTCAAATTATTGATGTTTCTCTCAGCAATTTTGATCCCAGATTGTGATTCCTCCACAATCTATGTGATTCCACACAAATGGGTTTACTGCAATTCATCCAGCCCAAGCCGCCCTCATTGCTCCTGGAAGTGGAAGTAAAACACACCCGTATGGGCACATTTTACTTCCGCTTCCGGGAGTGACAAGGGCAGTGTAGGACGGACGAATCGCAGTAACCCATTAGTATGGATTAACGGGGGCTTGGGATTCTGGGAATTAAAGTCCAAGAACATCTGGAGTGCCAAGGTTCACCATCATGGGAGTAGACCATACTGCCAATGACTCAACGCCGAGTGCCAAGTGATAGTTAACTAACCTGATAACCCTGAGGACTAACAGCCTTGTGTGCCAGAGTCCACAGGGAAGGGTAATGGTCCCCAAGTGGATTAAATCTCACTTGAATCCATCTTGATGGAGGGCAGCAGCTTCATCAATAATGGCCTGGGGCTGATGAGGACTTTGCATGCCAAAAGGGCTCAGGACTAGAAAGTGACTCATAGAACTGGATCAGTGGTATGGGTGTCACACTGTGATGCAGAAGGCAGATGAAAGGCCACTGCAGTATATTTGCAGTATGATAGCCATGATGATTGCCAATATTCAGACTCAAATATGGCAGAAGAAGAATACTGCATTTCATGTTTTTAGCTAGTATACCTCTTTGCCAACAACTGAACACAAAACTGAACATTTAGGGGAGATATTATTATTATTATTATTATTATTATTATTATTATTATTATTATTATTATTATTATTATTATTATTATTATTATTATTATTATTATTATTATTATTATTTTCAACTTAGCATTAGTTTGTGCAGGATAGCCTATCAGTCATTTAGCTTAGGGACCATCAAGTGTAATTGTTCCTTTTCTAAAGTATCTATAAGTTAGACATACTCACAGATCAAGTATTAGCCAAGTTCCTAATAAGAATAATATGTCATCGTCTAGCAATTTCTTGGTTTGTTTGCCTTTGGTGTACTTGTGACCTCATGTACATCAGTTCTGCCAATTATTTAGGAATCACTTTGCATAAAGGAGTCTAATGTCTGAAGCATATACAGATTGACCTGAAGACCTCTTGAAAATAATGGGACTTGTTTCTATAGACATATATAGGATTGTACTCTAATCATGCGTCTTTGGGACCACCATAAATGAAACTGAATGAGAGTGTGTCATCATCAATACTGAAAAGTTACTTTCATATAAGAAAGCAAATAATTTTTTTAAATATAAGACCTATAATGATAACTTGGTTGTTGTTTTTTTGACCTTGGAATTGTAACTGTAGATGACTAACTTTTTCAATATAGCTTTCCACAGTCTAGATCTGCTACAATATATAAACTTTAAAATCACTTATGTGATTAGATAAATATCTTTTCCATCTCTTGCTATAGTTACATGCTTTATATATAAAAGGTCTTGGGTTCAAAAATAGCATCTTCAGGAAGGGCTAAGAAAGAACATAACCTGAACTCAAAGAGAGTTCATATCAACAGTAATGGACTACTAGATCAGAGATAGCCAACCTTTTATCTCTGCGGACCTGGCCACACCCCCTGGACAGCTGAGCAGGCCAGAACATGTCCCCAGAAACAGGCACATTTACGGTTGACATAAATGTGTCCACTTCCGTGTTTACAGCAGGAGCACTTTACAGCTGACACAAACAGTTCCACTTCCAGGTGCGGCAGAGGCAGTGACAGGCCAGATGGGATGGTGTCGGGGTCCAGCCCACAGGCTGTAGGTTGGGAACCCCTGGACTAGATGAGTCCAATTCAGTGTTGGAGTCCAGACTACTCCTCACCATGTTTTATGGTTTATTCAGTGGGGGCAGCAACAAGTTTGCACACACATACTGGGGGGGGGGGGGATTGGGTGGCCTTCAGGCGGGGAGGGGAGCGAAATTGTGTGGCCATGCCCACCTCCCTGTCCTGCCCCATCAGGTTTTGTCCCTGCAAGTGGTTCAAGGTCTCCCTTGTTCAAAAGCCAGTCATATCCAACTCCAGGGTGCAGTGTTCATCTCCATTTACAGCCAAAGAGCCAGTGCTGCCTGTGTTTGCAGATGTATACATGGCCATATGGCAGGCATGACTAGATTGCCCATGATGTAGGCTCCGCCCACAACATAGGCTCCGTCCACAGTGTGGTAGTGAAAACTTTTGCTGCCCACTGCTGGGTTTATTCTACTGTAACTTGTTTCCTGAAAGTTACATTTCCTGATGTTTCATCTCACCGTTCATTTCCAGATAGATCAGCATTTTCTCCTCTCTCCTTAACCTGAAATATGACTGCAAAGGAAAGGTGGGAACTCAGTTTGATTGAATAAAGGGACTTTCCCCTCATTGTCCTCACAATTGCTCTGCCCCCATGGTTGTTCTGCTACATTTGTAAGATGGGTAACTAAACATTTTAAGAAAGGAGAAAGAACAGTCTGCATTCTTTTTTAGCTATTAATCTTCTGTATGCCATTCATGAGTGTGGTAAAACCATGGTTGGGTTTATTTCTCTTCAAGACATCTTCTCAAGCTCTATGAAAAGGTCTACCTCAACTTTCCCCAGTTTGGTATCCTCCAGACGTAGTAACTAGACTAATATGACTATCCTCTTTCCATCTTTAGGAAGTCTGGTATCTTAATGTCCAGTGGTTGTAATGACTGGGAGATGGTGGCATTCTTAAATCTGGTACATCTGGCAAGGACCAGGGTTGCGAAGACTAGCCTTCAATGAGAAATTTACATCTAGCTTTTATTCATGTGCTTGGCATATATTTATCGGGAAAGCCTTGTATGAAAGGTGGAAGTAATAATTAATCTGACCGCTTTCATTTATTTTACTACCTATTTTACTATAAAGTGTGCTGCTTCCTGATCCTAGGTGTAATTTATGAAGGCATTGTAGTTTAACTCTAGCATACAGGGAGAGAATAGTTTTAAACATAAACAGTTTAACAATTGTATTTACCTCAGGGAGGGTCCAAAACAGCTATTATACAGGAAATAAATTATCCAAATTACTTATTTCATGGGCAGCAAAGAACATTTCCATGTATTCACAGTGCCTCAGTATATAAGAGGAAAGGATATCATATACCAAGTTTTAATTTTGTGCTTCCTATGGGACAAATGATTTCAAACTGGAAAGAGGGTGTGATCCTATATTTAACAATTGATCAAACAGAGCAGTATATTTAACTGCTGCTAAACAGAAGTCCATTTATATCTCCTTTTAGTGACCTTGTTTTATTTCCTTGCATAGGCATTTAACTCTTTAAGTTGTAGGAGCTACAGGTGTCTCATATTCCTCATAAAAGTTATTTAGCTATTGGCAGACTAAGAACAAATGCACCAAGAAGAGTCACGTGCAATGTCATGCCTGAGTATGGCATACAACAGGACGGTGTAGTGGTTAGTGCTGGACTCTAGAGCGCATGAGATTTGGGTTCAAATCCCCACTCAGTAATGAAGTTCAGTGGGGGACTCTGAGTCAGTTATTTGATCACCTCGACCTACTTTACAGAATTCCTGTGAGCACGAAGTGGAAGGGAGCCATCTATGTTGCCTTGGAAGAAAGGCGAGATGTACATGTAGCAAATAATAAATAAATAAAACTAGGTTTGGCCGGTGTCCCAATCCAACCATGTTTCTTGACTCAAATTTCCACCATGTACTGTAAGAAATAAAAAGAAGGAACAGAAAACTCTAGAGAACCATGCACAGTACAGTACTTTTGCACTCTGAGTGAGCTCAACTAACCACTTGGTAGCAAGCATTAGTGAGAAATTGTTTTGATAACTTGTTCTTTAAAGTTCAAGGGCCAGCTGCTCTTATGTTAGTAGTTAAACACTGGTCATTCCTCATTTTTCATAGATGTCACTCAGGGTAACTTGATATAGTGTCTTCCCTTCTTCTGCTGCTGCTGCTGTATCCAAATCCAAATATAGGTGATCATCATGGTAATCAGCCATGAAGACTGTCCTGAGAATATACAGTAGTGCTGTGGCCTTTCATCTGTTTTCCACATTACAGCATGACACCTGTGCCACTGACCCAGTTCCACGAGCCACTTTCTGCTCCTGAGCCCTTTTGGCAGCCCCAGGCCAGTATTGATGAAGCTGCTGCCCTCCAGCAAGATTGATTCAGATGGAATTTAATCAACTTGGGGACCATCAATCTTCCCTGTGGACTTTGACACCCAAGGCAGTTAGTCCTCAGGGTTGTCAGGTTAGTTAACTGCGCCTGACACTTGGCGTTGAGTTACTGGCAGTATGGTCTACTCCATTACCATAGCAGAATAACCTAGCCAGACTTAGAACTTGTCTTCCCTCGAGATGGTCATATTTCTGCAGATGTAGCACCATCATTGTACATCTCTGAAGCAAATTGCTACAGGTTAAGAAGTCACCATAGGCATCTACATTTGCAGGCTAAGCCTTAACAGAATTCTGCCCATTTTGTTTCATCTCATTCCCCAAGCCTACAGGTCTGAAGTTGCATTCTAGTAATTTTTTTTCAGTAGCTTCAGACTTCTTTGGAATGTGTGTATGCCCTGGGGACAAGAAGGTGGGATTTTAAAGTAAATTTTCAGCTGAAGGAAAACTCTTGTATGATACACAATTGAAGCCACTGACTTACTGAGGCAGATCCAAAGGTTGAACAAGGGCAACTGATGTATGAATCATGTAGTGCTCTGAAAATTACTGCAGAAATTTTGCCTCAAGTAGGCTTCATGTGAGAAACTCAGCTTCCTCTCTGACACATATTTATCTGAACATTTAATCTCTTTCTCAAAAATGGCAAAGGAATCCTGTAAGAGTTTATGTCCCACTCCTGAGAAATAATCCAGCTACTCAAAATGCTGCTATGAAAGAATCAAGTTTTATTTTTAAGGAAAGCAAAACAAGAATTTCTTAAGTTTCCCTTCCTGACATATGGAGGAGCAGGTTGACTTTGGTTGTGGTTAAGTCAAACAAACCTTCTGCAGTTGACCGATTCTAAACTATTTATTGGCTAGCTGTTGTTTGAAACTTGGTGCGTCTCAGCAGTTATTAGCCTAGAAGCTGAATTCGTGAAGCAATATGACCACAAAATGTAGTAAAGAAAACACATTTGACTCAGAAACAAACGCCGATGAAATGATTGACCAGTAAACACGGAGCATCCTTAATATAAGTACATAGTCCTTATCTCTGGTATCAATTGCACAATCTTTCCAGATGGCAGACAGGAGAACCACAAAAGCCGTCACACTGCTCTGTCAAAGGGGGTTATAAAGAATTTTCTCACACAATTTTACCAGAGTGCAGCCACTTAAATGTTAGGAAGGAAAAGAACCCAAAGTCCCTAAGGTTATTGTGAAAAATGAAGCTAGGACAGTTCATTATTTGCTAATCTTTCACTGCACTAGTGATAATATTCCACAATCAGTTTGGAGGACATCCTGCTGGTTTCCTCTGCTCCTTTCCTATTACGTGATACTCTGTGTTTCAGAGTGAAAAACAAGACTATGTGGTGTTCCAAATAGTCGTTTGCTTGTCATTGTAATGAACTTGTTTTCCAGAGGCCTAGACCCTTTGCATTTCTTTTTCTCTCCCTACATCTGTAATAATTGCAATCATATTATGTAGCAGCAGCAAGAGAATCCCATATTGCCCTAATAGTTTTTTTTATTGAATCCCAGTATGACTGTTTAGAGCTTGGGGAAGTTACTTTTTTATTACTATTTCTAGAATTCCTGAGCCAGCACAGCCAGTGTGTGCTTCTAACGGTACTGGATACCAGTAGAGAAAACCAGATTATGGATTCCATCTGTTCTCTGTAGTGATTTTGTAATCTCTTTTCCTGATGGTTGAGAGAATCCAATAGTTCAGCAAAGTAACTTTCCCAAGCTCTGCCACTATGCTCAGTGAACCAAGCCAATCATTATTATTTTTTTGTTATAAAGAAATAAGCATATTTTGGCCATTCAGTTTTGTTGAACCACAGCTCCCATCAGTTGTAGTCAGTGTCACCTGACTTGAGGGTTGATGGGAATGATTGCCCAACAGCATCTTGAGGGTGACAGCACTTTGCACATGCTCAAATACCATATATACTTGAGTATAAGCTGACCCAAATATAAGCCGAGGTACCTAATTTTTACCTGAAAACCCAGGAGAATAGATTGAACCGAGTATAAGCCAAGGGTAGGAAATGCAGCAACTGCTACTGAGTTTCAATAATCAAAATACATGAAAATATGATAAATTTAATTAAATTGTTGGCATGTCTCAATCCAATGTGGTCTTGGGATCCTCATGCTCATTGACCCAAGTATAGGCCATTTTCCCTTTGGGGGTGCTCATTTTTTGGACTAAAAACTAGGCTTATACTCGAGTATATACAGTATAAACCGAGAGCCAAGTCATGCGTCAATCTATTAGGAATGACTCCCTGCCTCTTCTCCTTGAATATAATGTCATTGCCCAATTTATGGGTATGGAGCAGAAAGCTGGAGCTGGTTAGTGCAGTCCATTACTCTGTCAGGTTAACTGTGCACTCCCAATGATGAATGATGAACAGTTTAGCCTTTCAATACTGAATGGATAGAACAGAAGGAATAGGCCATCCAGAAATTTCATTCAAACATACAGTAACCATGGATATTTTCAATTTCATCCTTTATGTTCATATCATAGTTAAATGTGGAGATTGATAGCTTGATTGTTTGGTTGGTTGGTTCAACTTGTATTCCACCCCATAGCACAGTCACTCTCTGGTTCACAACATACAAAATTCAATAAATACAATAAATATAAAAATAAACATTTGTCAGAAGCAAACCTAACTTGAAATACAGTCTGTCCCAAAAGGCTCATTACAAAATATTTACAAAATATTCTCTATATGTGTTGGCCACCTCTTTCTACACACAAAGTCCCCACCTCCTTCATGGTGAACACGTTCAGATAAATCTGTTGTTATGTGTGGTGACATTTGGAATACCCTTTAGAAGAAAAAAATTAAAACAACTTTGGGCATCTCAAGCAAAAACACAGCTTCAAATGATTCTGAGAAAGGTGTGGAAAGAACATCTGTTCCAGAAGGACTGGGGTCACAAGCAAAAAAATACAATTACAGATGGTCTTTCTTTTGGTTTCCTTTGGGGTCACTATTTTCCACATTGGATTGTGAAGAGTGGACGGGATATGTAGCTGTTTTGAAGGAGAGATGCTCCCGCAAGTATTGAGGTCCAATACCATTAAGGACCTTATTGGTCATAACCAGCACTTTGAATTGGGCACAAAAACCTATGAGAAGCCAATTAAGGAATGCCAAGATTAGAAATAATATGTTCATATCCGCTGATACTGGTAATCAGTCTGGCTGTCAAATTTTGGACCTGCTGAAGTTTCCATGCTGACTACAAGGGCAGACCTACATAGAGACCATTATAATAGTCTGTTTTGGAGATTACCAGTGCATGAGCCAATGTTGTTATATATTTCTTATACAGTTAACAGTGCAGCTGGGAAATCAACTAAAGTTGATAGAAGGCACTCTTGGCTACAGCAGACATTTGTGCCTCCATGGAGAAGGCTGGATCTCAGAGTATATCCAAGCTTCAAATCCAGTCTTCCAGGGCATATCCAGGCCAAAAATGTCCATCAAAGCAATCTGCAAATTGTCTGAACAATAAGATCTCCAGCTAATCTTGATTCACATTCAGTTTATCAGCCCTAATCCAGTTTATTATAAATGCGAGACAACATTCAAGGACCTGTACCACATCACCCACAGATGAGGAAAAGGAGAGATGGAGCTTTGTTCCATCTACATATTGATGGCAACAAACTCCAAATTTCCATATGTGAATGTTGAAAAGCATTCAAAAGCATGACAGAGATTCTAAGAGGTAGAGATCATCTCTTCAAGCTGTACCATCCCTTTGGGAAGAACTGGAACTCCCAAGTCCTAAACTTGATAGCCATCTCAGAAGAGTGCTGTAGCCTGTGGTACCAAGAGCTGCAGGAGGACTGGCCGGGTTAGACTCTGTCTACCTCCCTCAGGAGACTGTCTTGTAAGCCAACCAAAGCTGCAGCCATGATACAGCCTAAACTCCTATTGAAATTGATCTAGACCAGGGTTTTCCAACCTTGGACCTCCAGTTGTTCTTGGACTTCAATTACCAGAAGCTCAAGTCAACACCCTTGCTGATCAGAGCTTTTGGGAATTGAAGTCCAAGAACATCTGGGGACCGAAGATTGAGAAACCCTGGTTTAAACTGTCTCTTCCAATAATGTCTGCAGCTGTTCTGTCTTGCAGCCAATTCTCTCTCTCTCTCTGGTTGTATGACAAAATAACACAGAAAGAAAGAGAAAAGGAACACAGCATTACTTCTGTGCAATAAAAAAACTTATTCCTACAAACTTTAAACATTTGATTTTGAAAACATACCTACTGAAAAAAAATCAGATGCAAGATAGTGAACAGATTCTGACTGCAATAGAGGTTTTATTGTGTTACTCAAGCAATATGAGTAAGGATGGTGGCACCCTTCAATCAATCTGTCCATTCCACAGGATCCACAGGATCATGTGTCCCAAAGAGCAGCTGGACTCCTTGGCAGAGTCAGACAGTACATCCAAATGATTCCAAGAAGCAAGCCAAGCCTTTCACCACAGGGGAGTGAATCACGGGAGGCTTGGCAAGCTTGCATAGCTTCTGCCTCCTAAGGCAAAAGTAGCTCACCCGCTATATATTGTGGCCTGCCAACTCCATTAACAGTCTTTCCCTTTTTATTCTAGCAATAATAAAAGGCTTATTGCACCCATTCTGGTTTACTATGGGTTCTCATTCTGGTTTTGTTGTCTTATTGCCATCAGTAATGCAGCCAAAGCAGAAGCTGCAACCCCCAAAAAGGGAGGTTTCATGAAGTATGGAAGATATATAAAGAGCATTAGTAATGGTAAAAGTCTTCCTTGCTTGAAAGCCAGTTGTGTCTAACTCTATGGTACGGCACTCATCTCCATTTACAGCCAAAGAGCCAGCGCTGTCTGGATCTGTGTCTGCAGAGGTTTCTGTGGTCATATGACAGGCATGACTAGATGCTGGACCACATGGAATACTGTTACCTTCTCACCAAAGTGGCACCTATTTATTTACTTGCAATTTTCTTACTTTTTATTTTATTTTATTTATTTATTTTTGCTTTAAAACTGCTAGGTTGGTAGGAGCTGGGACAGACGACAGGAACTCATTCCGTTGCACAACACGCAGGTTTCGAACTTCTTACCTGCCGACCTTCTAGTTGTCAAGTTCTGCATCTTAATCACTAAGCCAACACAGTCCTATAAAGAACATTAGGGAAATAAAAATTAATGGATGAACACTGCCTTCCCAAAATCCCTGTATGCAGCCCTGTGAAGATTAAGTTCAGATCCCACAGGATGCTGACTCCCAGGGGAGAAAGGAGAACTAACAAGAGTGTTTGGGGAATGGGCACAAAGAGGGCTGCAAACCTACCTGGAGAAGAAATGCCTAACAACAGTGGTCCATGCATAGATTCATAATCTACAAAACAGACAATTGTAACACCTACTCTGTAGTAATACCCATGAAGTCTGAAGAAAATTCAGCAGGTACAAAATCAGTCAGCTAGACTGATCACAAGTACCAGATTTGAACACATCTCTCCAGTCTTGCCACACCTCCGTTGGCTTCCCATTAGTTTTTTGCCCAAATCAAGGTGCTAGTGATGACCTATAAAGCCCTTAACCATGCTCTCCAGTACATGTCTTCTACAAAGCAGTTATCATCCCCATCTGCTTCTCACAGTCCATGATGATAAACATTGTGACATCCAAGGAAACCAAAAGAGTAAGTGCCACAAACTAGTTTTTTTCCCCCAGTCATGGTTGTGTCCCTCTGGAACATGCGTCCAACAGATGTCCACCCAGCACTTTCCCTCTCAGTTTTTAAGAAATCAATAAAACCAGAAATATTTGAAGCTACTTTTTAGTTGTGCTGTCTACCCGAGGTATCTAAATATGTTTACATTTGTTTAAATGTTTCTAATTCTATTTACAGACAGGTTTACAAAAAGGGACAAGATTTCATTTGTTTTTATGATAATCTCTGTATATTGTGCTTCATATTGTTCATCTAATGTGATTTTTACATGTTGTGAAATACTTAGAGAATGCTTGTACTATGGAATGATACACAAACTGAAATAACAAGCAAGTAAATGGCTGGAAGAAGAATATGGAGAAAGAATGGCATTGGAACTTGGAACAGAAAAGAACTGTTGTAATACATTTCAGAATCACATTTGTTTAAAGAGCTGATAAGCAGACACATCACAGTCAGCATAAAAGAGCATTTTGAAACTTTATGGTCACTGTTGGTACCATATATATTTGCTGAAACTTTATGGCCAGTGTTTGTAATGTCATTGACTGCAATTCGGATCAGAGACTGCATTTTTTCCTGAAGCAGGAAAAATGCCATTGACGTGAATTTGTTTAAGGTGGATCCCAGCTTGCCATGAAGTGACCCACACACTATGATCACTGAGCCATCTCCTGCAGCAAACATGAAATGAGACATGCAGGATTTAACACCAAGATTGCAATGGACTGTCACAGCCTTGAGGATATGGAAAAGGTGCGCCTTCACAGCCGGTCCATCTGGCATGGCCTCTTCCGCCTCCATGACCGTTGGAGTTCCTCCTCTGCTTATTTTCCTGTTGGGACATTTCTGTGCCATTTTCAGTGGCATTTCCTCCACTGAGGGGACCATCACCCCACCTGAAGGGGCTCATCCGCCCCTTTAGCTGTTGTTTCCTTTAGGGAGTCAGGTTATTTACCATCTCCCAATACTTGATGTTGAGTCGCTGGCTGTACGGTCTGCTCCATTATCGTAGCGAGATGTCCGGCTAGACAGATGTTTGTAATGTAATTGTTTGCTATGTCCCATTTCACTCCGATGCCACCCTCCCAGGTGCTCTGGCCATTGCATTTAAAATGTTGCTTTTTTGCTTGTCATATTCACCATACCTTTTGGAATCCAGATTGCAGGTTTCATTGTTTCAGTTTTATGACTAGCTTGTTGCACTGTGTGCCATTAATGTATTGAATTTGTATTACCAATAGGCCAGACAAATCCAAAGAAATCCTCTGTGGCAGCTGAGTCTGATACCACATTTTAGGCATGAAGATAAAATGTATCCCTTGACTCATAAGATTGATAAGATAACAGCATAAAATCTGAAAAAAATTGAGAGTTCCTCCCAAGGTTTTTTGATATCACTTAAATGTTTTGACAGTAACGTGTGTTATTGTTTGCGCATAAATTAATGTAGGTGTTATTTATTGAACCTAAAAGTAACCTTGAAACTGCTAGTTATTCACTTACTTACTTGTTTGATCCGTACTTCACATGTCTAGTTTGACATAGCAGATTGAAGCATCATCTCTCATGAGATTTTAGTGGGCACTTGCCACCGCAAGGTCCTACCGCTACTGTAGCAGGGTCCGATGGCGCACAGGGGACTGAGGCCTGTATTTTCGATGCTCCTTTAGCCATTTTAAATACAACAACATGGCTGGGTTCTTGCCAAAGTTGGCCGTGTTAGAGCAATGCATTGGCCAGGTGCGTTGTCCGAGTACCCAACTCCACTTAGCTGACCTGCAGTTCCAGACTGGAGAACTCCTTATTATGGACCACTAGCAGATACCTTTGAGGAATGGTTGAACCTACCAGGGAAATACACCCCCACCCCCACCACAGCTGTCGTACGGTGGGATTTGCTGTGGGCTAGTTATTTGATTTATCAACTGTAACTAGTTAAAATTAACTGTTACTTGTCACTTGTTGCTTCAAGCATGGCTATTCCTAATACTGTACCTAAACTACAGTTCGTATAAACCTAAGGTTAGAATTTGTATTTCATGTATTTTAATTCAAAAAACCTGACTGCTCCTTAGAAGGTCAGATAGTGAAGATGAAGCTAAAGTACTTTGGACATCAAATGAGAAGAGAGGATTTGCTTGAGAAAGCCTTGATGCTGGGAAGGGTGGAGGGCAAAAGAGGAAGGGGGCGGCCCAAAATGAGATGGCTAGATGGTATTGTAGACACAATGGGCACGGAGCTGAGCGAGTTGAGGAGGATGGTGGAGGACAGAAGTGCCTGGCAGACAGTGGTCCATGGGGTCACAAAGGGTCGGAATCGACTGTGCGACTGAACAACAACAACAAAAATTTTACTAGTCCTAATGGTGCCATAAGACCGCTTTAAGAAAGAAAGAAAGAAAAAGGAAAGAAAGAAAGAAGCACAGCTGCATGTTAACAATGCTACATAATACATAGCTTACTCACTTGCTCTCAGCAGGTAATATCCTGCCTGCTTGCTAGTCAGGGCAGACTCTTGCCTAAGAAAACAAAGATTTGAAAACTCCTTGCCTAAAACAGTCACACACACAATTTAGAGAGTACAGTATTAAACTTTTTTATGTAGTGAAGATTGTACCATATGTGCACAAGCGGAAGTAACAATAACTAAAAGTATTTTAAAGTACTGTATCTACGTTTTAATTGGATTTTTAACTTTGAATTTTATTACTTATAAATCCATTACCTTTCCCCTTTTTTCTTCTTTTTTTAAAAAAAAGGCAAAGTATCATTCTTGAGTAGTAACTATTTCTGGTACGTATTTGGATAACAACCCTTCCCCTCTCCCCAAAGTTATCAGGCGGCATGGTCAAAAACATAAACATATGTACCTGCAATAATTATATAAATGATATTTACGGCAAAGTCATTACCACAAATATAATTTAAGAGTGAAAAAAAAAAGAATCTAAGTGGACTGGTAAAGGCTGAAAATGCTTTGAAACTACAATGTTTTGTTCCAAGAGGGTAAAGGTAATGGTCTCCCTTGCTCAAAAGTCAGTTATATCTGACTAAGGGGCAGTGCTCATTTCAATTTTCAGCCAAAGAGCCAGCACTGTCTTCATCTGCAGGCATTTTCATGGTCATGTGGTAGGGATGACTAGAAGCCTAAGTGCACAGAACACTGTTACCTTTCATACCAAAGTGGTACCTATTTATCTACTTGTAATTTCTTGCTTTCAAAATGCTAAGTTGGAAAGAGCAGGGATAGACAACAGGCGCTCACTCCATCATGCAGCACTCTGGTCTTGAACTGCTGGCCTACCAACCTTCCGGTCATCAAGCTCAGTGTCTTAACCACTAAGCCACTGTGGCCACTCTCAAAGGAGTAGGGAGGCAAAAATGGGAATCCATGGGGTTCAGGAAACTGAATCCTGTACTGCAGATGCCAGAGCATGGTCCACTGGCTGCAATCCTGAAGAGAAGCACCCAATCTTCAATAAGAAACAAAAAAAAAATAAAAACATTGTGACATCTTAAAGACTAACTACTATATTTAATGTGAGGTCTCACTGATCAAGTCCACTTCCTCAGACATAAGGGTGGGACTACATAGCAGTCATTTGTACATGGCCTCATGATAAAGAGACAGTGATTGGTTAGACACAGGTTGCAAATTGTGTGTTTCCCACTTTATGATGACTTAAAACCCTTGATATTCAGTTCCTTCCCAGTGAAAATTAGCTCAAGAAGATTGGGAAGTGAGTGCAGGAATCCCAGGCTATAGAACACAACATAGATAGAAATTATCTAAGTCATTGGCTAATGAAGTAGACTGTACAGCTAGTGACTCGACATCAAGTGTTGGGCAGTGATAAATAACCTGACTCCCTAAAGGGACCAACGGCTATGGGTGGATGAGCCCCTTTAGGTGGGGTGATGGTCCCCTCAGTGGAGGAAATGCCACTGGAAACCATCATATTGGGCCCAATGGCTAGATGAGTGGAGGAAGAACTCTGATTCCCAACAGTCATAGAGGCAGAAGAGGCCATGCCAGATGGACTGGCTGTGAAGGTGCACCTTGTCCATATCCTCAAGGCTGCAGCAGTCCATTACAGTCTCGGTGTTAAATCCGGCAAGTCTCATTTCATATGTGCCACAGGAGATGGTTCCATGATCATATGGGTCACTTCATGGCAAGCTGGGATCCACCTTAAACAAATTCATATGGCATTTTTCCTACTTCGGGGGGGGGGGGATGCATTATCAGATAGGAGTTGCAGCTGACAAAGTAGCCATTGTGGCATTACCCACCTAGTGATATCTGAAGACCTTAGTTTGATATACTGTACAGTGGAACCTCATACAACAATTGCCTCATATAGCAATGAAATCACATAACAATTAGGTTTTTTGGGGAAATGGCATCCCGCATAACAATTTTCTTTATGGAAAAAAATCGTACAACAATTTTTCAATGGGAAAAACCACTTTGTAAAAAAAAAACATTGTACGATGCATCCTATAGGGAAACTCGCTATACGATGCATGCATTGTATAGCAATTGTTTTATACAACAACGAGCCCCGTGGGACAGATTAAAATCATTGTATGAGGTACCATGGTATGGTTCTTTTCCAATGAAGCTTTGTTCTTGGAAGCTTGTTCTGAAAAAGACATAGTGGTTGTTTGGGAAGGAACTTGAGTTGTGAAAAATATTAGCAGGGAACAATCTAATATTTTACATTACAGAATGGTTTAAGAATCCTTGATTCTTGATCTTGTTGAGATGAGCATCAATCATATGTATGTATTTCATCTCAGCTGCTTCTGTGTAAATCCTTGTTCTATAATCTTTTTTTCTCCATGATTGCAACTTCAAAATCCAGTGAAGAGTGTCCAGGTAAAGGAAATAGATCCTGATGTCCAATTTATGTCTTAGTTGTTTTTTGCAGAGATTGTACTGTTTGTTCTATGTGGAGTGCAGAGAGGTATTGTTGGCAAAGGAATAGGAGCAATGTAAAAATATGGCCTTCAGCTATATAGAATAATAAGCCCAGGCAGTGTAGCAAGTGTTGCATAAGGAAGTACAGTTCTGTACTCATCTTTTCCTATTGCCTTTCTTCTGAACAAAAGGTGGCTGTTTCAGCATGCGCTGCTGAAATGTTGCAGAACCAGCGGAACCCTGGTGATGCAGTGGTTAAGCTGCTGCCCTACAACCAAAAGGTTGTGAGTTTGATCCTGACCAGGGATCAAGGTTGACTCATCCTTCCATCCTTCTGAGGTCGGTAAAATGAGTACCTAGCATGTTGGGGGGATGGGAAAATGCTAATTACCTTTGAAACTTGTGAACTGCCCAGATAGTGCACTAAGTGCTATGGGGCAGTATATATAAGTGTGATTGTTTTAATGTATCACAATTCTCAATTGCCACATGCCAAAATCAGCCATCCGATTCTGGTTCTCCCCTAACAATTTGCTGTTGTATGTGCAGTGATCCCTCTGAAGAGCATTTTACTTGAAATGAGGCTAAATTTTGATCTCAGTGTCTGATTCACACATATAAGTAATGACTCAACACTTCCTTTATCCGGAAATGTAAATGCATTGTGGAGCAGCCTCCAGTACTATTTAATTAGATGCCCTTTCTTATTAAAACACACAATTGTTTACCTCCTACAGATTATTAAAAGTGAAGTTGAGAACTGAGTTGTGACATGTACTTTGCTCCAAACATAGGTTGCATTTCTACCAATAAGCTATGAGACTTCTCATTAGTTTAGATCAGAGGTGCTCAAACTTTTCTGGCCATGGTCTGGTCACGTAGTTAAGCAGGACGATCACATGATTTAGCAGGCCAGTCACGTGGTTCCTTCCACCAGAAGCGGAAGTAAAACGTGCCTTGCAATCTGTTTTGCAACAGGATGAGATAGATCTTAGGCTGCCGTTTTCTGTGCTTAAACCAGGGGTGCCCAAACTACAGCCCACAGGCCAGATCCAGCACCCAACACCAATTCATCCGGCCCACATTGCCCTCGTCTCTCCTGGAAGTGGAAATAAAATGTGCCCAGCTGTTTTACTTCCACTTCCAGGAGCAACGAGGGCAGTGTGGGCCAGATGAATTGGTGTTAGGGGCCGGATCTGGCCCATGGGCCATAGTTTGGGCACCCCTGGTTTAGATACTAAACAGCATTTTTAATTATTGTTTTGCAACAGATAAAATCTGTGTAATATTTCAAGGGCACTTTTCTGTTCTAGAGCATTTGAGCAGCTTGGAATTTTGTTAAGTCTGCAATGAAAAGATTCTGCAGATGTAATAAAGCAGTCTGAGCTTGGCAGCTCACTCTATATCATACCATTAATACATTTCTGTCCAAGCTCTGAGTTGCTTCATATGAAAAAATATATATTCTGCTGCATTTGGCAGTCCTTTTGTAATATGGACAAGCATTTATTGTTCATATGGACTGAAACATTCCCTTGGTTACTATGTGTGAATAGTGTAGCTGAGACATGTATAAACCTAACAGAATGAGCATTAATACATTCTGGCAACCAGCCAACTTTGAACATTCTTTAAAAATGGCCTAATGTTTTGGTGATTGCATTAAATGTCAACTAGTCAAATATAGAAATGGTTTTTTAGGTACTAAGCTCTTTCTTTCCATTCTGTAACTTCATTTCTACTTGCATTCAGTCCAGTGTGGCAGTAATTGTAGAGGCTACTCCAAACACACTATGTATGTCAAATTTATAAGTCTACATTTTTTTAAGTCAACAGCTACAAGTTAGTTTTATGGATTACAGTCAAACCTCGCATAAAGAATGCCTCACTTAGAGAGTAACTCGCTTAAAGAGCAGAATTTTATCTGAATGTTTGCTTCGCTTAACAAATAAAACCAACCAAAAACTCGCTTAACAAATAAATCGGGGTTCGCAATCCCCCCCCCCCACCAGAAGTCATACTTGGTCATTTACAATGGTGTTTCGCTTAAAGAGCAAACTGTCTTAAAGAGCAATCCTGTGGAACACATTATGCTCTTTAAGCGATGTATAATACCCTTAACAAGCAGCTACATCTCCAGTAGTTTCCGTATTTGCATATAAGATGCACTCCCCCCTCAAAATATACTGGAAAAACTGAGTGTGTCTTATATGCTGGTAACAGAGGCCCCCTCTGCTGGTGTGGTTCAGCAGCTAGCTGCTGCTGACCACTAGAAGCCGGGCAAAGGGCGACTTCCAAAGGAGCTCTTACCTGGCTGATCCCGCCTTTCCTGCCTCCTAATGGTCAGCAGCGATGGGATAGCAGGGCAAGAGACTTCTAAAGAAGCAATCTTGCCTGGGCTGAATCCCAACCAATCCCACCCTCCTTGCCTCCTGAAAGGACTCATCTTTTTCCCCATCCCACTTTCCTTGGCAGGTGGTGGGATAGGGTGGAAACAGGCGTAAAAGATCCTTCTCCCTCCTCCCAACCCACCACCAGCCAAGGACAGTGGGATGGTGGAAAAAGAAATGGACTTAAAGAATCCTTTCCCCCCTTCCCTCTTTCCTCAACTGGTGGTGGGATGGGGTGGAAACGGGCTTAAACGATCCCCCCCCCATCCCACTCTCCTTGGCTCCAGGTGTCCAGTGACAGTGGAATGGTGAGGAAACAGGCTTCAAAACAGCGCTCTTCCCATCCCACCCTCCCCAGCTCCTGGAATTAATTTTGGAAATTCATGAAAAAAATGTAGAAAATTATTTTCCCCTTTAAAATGCGTATAAAACTAGGGTGCATCTTATACTCCAATGTGTCTTATAGGACAAGAAAGACAGCAAGTATTTTTCCAAACCGTCTCATTTTAGTATTACCAGTCATGATCATGAACATCACTTTTAAAGTGTTTTACTTTTTAATGGCTTTGAAAACTCTTTGAAAGAAGAGAGGATTCTGGCAGTCTTCCTCTTCTAGTAGAGGTTAATGTCCAAAATGAAAGTTGCTTGGAGAGGTAAAGCCTACTGAACTGCATTGTCCCCCCACACCAAATGTCAGAGGCCTGTTTATGGTTGTTCAATGCTCAATGATGGCCAGCCTTGGCATTCCAGGTGTTCTTGGCTTTTAATTCCCTGAAGCCTAAGTCAGCACTCCTGCTGATCAGGGCTTCTGGGGATTTAAGTTTAAGAACATCTGGAGTGCCAAGGTTTACCATCACTGCTCTAGGAAATGTCCCCTGAAGAAGTATTGATTACAACTCCCACAGCTCTGGTTGTGGATTGGTGAGAATGGAGACAAACATAAGGGGAGAAAAACTCCTCCTCTATATGATCAGTCACTAAACACAACATTTTCCATACCTGTATCCTGGTACTGGAAAACAAAATCTGGGTTTCAGCCCTTGGGAATTTCACCTTAGATTCAGGCATGGGACCCCTATTGTTCTCTCCTTCTGGTTATGGATGACATAATTATTTGTGTGGGATGGGACTGAGGAGAGGGGTCAAAAACAAATAAAATCCAATTGATAACAAGCCTTTGGAAGAAATCCCCTCCTATATCCTTCAAAGCAAACTGTGTGAAGAAAACGTCATTCATACATCTTCCATTGGGGATTTGGTTGAAAGCAAACATACTGAACTATTTGAAAATGCCTTTCTTGTTAAATCTTTGGCCAGTCTGACTTATATACATTGAATTAAAATTGACTGTGCAAATATTCCTGGCAATTCTCAGGACATAGGAGAAGTTACTTAAGCAAATACAAAATAAGCTGTAAATAAAGCTTGTGTGGTCTGGTAGACTGGGTGAGCGAGAGACAGATAAAAGGCTAAAAAACAAACTGCATGCCTTTACTACAGATTGAGCTGGGTGACCTCAGTTCCCTCTCTGAAATGTGAGAGCACACTCCTCCTTTATAGAGTTGATCTGAGGCCAAACAAGATTATAGGCACAATCCAGTCAAAGTTGTGCACAAACCTGTCATGTTGATTTCAGGGGAAGATTGATTGATTGGCCTTTTTTCATCCACAGGTTCAAGGGAGATTTAAAGCATTTACCTTTAGCTGGATTGTATCTAAAGATTGTGAAATACATTGCCAATACAGTAGTATTATATGGCGAACAGTGGTCCATGGGGTCGCAAAGGGTCGGAATCGACTGTGCGACTGAACAACAAAAGTAATGATAATGGCTTAAAGTTAAAAAGTGGAATTGAAGAATACTATCTGGTTTATTATGATATAATCAGCAGTGTTATAGTTGAGCCTGTCCTCACTGAGTTGAAGCCCTGGGATTTTCTGAATAGTAAGGACTATGGCATCATTTGAGACGCACACACAGGCTTCTTTCCAAGTTTAGCTGCAGTCCTCCCAGTAGCTAGGGAAATTGATGTGCCTAGGAATGACATGTTGTTGCAAGCTGTCTGTGGTTGCAAAACATAATCTTCAAGGGTACTGTGCTTGCATCAGTTGGGTAGAATAAAAGTCCAACCAATCAATCAATCTTGAATGGACAATTAAGAGCCATTAGCTTTACAAAAGACTTTCTCCTAGTAAAAACAGAAAAAAGTGCTAGAACTAGATGTTGATAATAGATTTGATCTATATTTTTGTATTCTTCTTGCTAGAGGGTGGCTGTGGGGGAGAAATTAGAAATGTTACTTTTTTCTGGCTGATAATTCCCAAAACACCAGCCAGCCTGGAGTTATCCTGTCCCCTTGTACAAATTATTTCCAGCCTTTGTTATGGGGGTGTTATTATGAATATCTGCACTTCCAATCCACTACTTTGGGTAACTGAAGAAACATTCTGATTTACGGGAAAGAGAGATAGCAAATGGAGGGAATCTAATGTAGGATGATTTTATGCCATTTTTATTATTACAGTATTTAATCGTATGACCACATAGCACAGTGACTTACTAGCAGTTAAGCAGTAATGTTTTTTAGCCCCTGGATTTTGAAATGTACAGACAGGAGCCCACTGAAGACCCCTGGGAATATGTTGGATGTTTGTTCTCATAGGCCAGTCTCTTGTAGCCTGGCATACTCCAAGACTTCTGGACTACAACTGCCATCACCTCCAGGCAGCACTGCTAAAATACAGCAATGGTTTGGTTCAAAACTTTTGAGACCATCAGTAATATAGACTGTGCCAGAAAGGTGAAATGCACCTCAGAATTGCCCCCATATTTTTAGACCTGTTCTTTCTGTGATCTCCCCCACCCCCAAGGTGTTGTCATTGTTTGAGTGACAATTCAAATGACCATGGAAAAACAAGTTAGCTGAGGGGTGCCCAAACTTTTTGTGCCATGGGCCGGTTACATGGTTGAGCATGCCAGTCATGTGGTTCCTCCCACTGGAAGCAGAAGTAAAACACGCATGCACATAACATGCACACACATGCACATAACGCTACTTTAAATGACCCATAGCTGTCGTAAATGCATTTATAACAGCTGCAGGTCCTTTATGGCAGTTATGCGCATGCATGTTTTACTTCTGCTTCTGGCAGCGGCAAGGGCAGCATGGGCCGGATGATTTGGCCCTGCAGGCAGTAGTTTGGGCACCCCTGGGTTAGCCCATTTCTGTTCCCTACCCCAGTGAATGTATGCCTCTTGTTCTGTGCAGGATAAAATTTCTGGCAATTGCTGCAGATGCCAACAGAGAGACAAGTAACCTGCAGGAGATGGCAAGTGGATAGTCACGATTAGTTCTCTAAAGAGGGCAGGATGAGGACTGAATTTATCATGTGACTGCAGTCTACCCCATAGCGTGGGTAGTCCTTTGTTTCTAGGCCAATGCTTGTTTGTCTGTGGCAAGTTGGTCAATTCAATGGCTCTGCCAGTGCCCCTGGCCATCCACATGGCTATCTTGCCAGGATGGCCACATGGCATGGAAAAGGCAGCAGCATTGTGGTAGGACTTTAACTAGATGTCCTCTGCATCACACAATACTCTCCAAATATAGCTGGGCAGCTTTATCACATTTTCATGTGAATGAAATAATAGTAAGGTAACATGCTCTTAGAACTGCAGCACTGGATGGGACTCTATGGTCCAGACCCTGTTATGGAGGCACACTGGGGAATCAAAACTCCCAAACTCTCGCTTTGCAGCCAGATGCCTAAAAACCCCTGGCCCATGTAGAAACTCTACACATTAGCATTTGATACAGGGAGAGGAACTGATGGTCCTCCAGCTGTTTTGACTGTAAGCCGCCCTGAGTCGCCTCGGCGAGTGGGCGGCAATATAAATCTGAATAAATAAATGTGCACGTTCAGATTGCATCATTATTCCGAGCACATGGAATAACTGAGTTGGGAGAGGCCTTGTAGGCTATTAAGTCCAAACCCCTGCTCAATGCAGGAATCCAAATCTAAGCAGATCTGACATATGGTTGTCAATTCTTTCTTGAATGCTTCCAATATTGGAGTGCTCACCATCTCTTGAGACAGTTGGTTCCACTGTTGAACTGCTCTAACCCTCAAGACATTTTCCCTTATATTCAGCCTATATGTGGCCTCTTGTAGTTTGAGACCATTATTACGCATCCAGCACTCTGGAACGATTGGAGAACAGATCCTTCCCTTTCTCTTTATGATTATCCTTCTTGTATTTGAAGAGTGCTATCATATCCCCCTCCTTTTCTCAAGGCTAAACAGGCCCAGGCCCAGTTTAGCTGGAACTTGGACCACTGGTTTCCTCAACAGGCAGCTTTTACTTCATACTTTCCAGCTACATATATCCTACGCCAGTCATGGCGAACCTTGGCACTCCGGCTGTTCTTGGACTACAATTCCCAGAAGCCCAGGTCTCTGAATCCACACAAATGGGTTTACTGTTGGGAATCGTAGTCCAAGAACAGCTGGAGTGCCAAGGTTTGCCATCACGGCCCTATGCGTCGCCCGATAGCTACCAAGTAGGGCGGTGTAGAAACCAAATAATGATAATAATAATAATACTCCTGAGGGTTGAGAAAGTGGAGTGTGAAGAGCTGCTGGCGAGCCTTCTGCTTTGGTCACCTTCTCTCCATTCCTGATGTGAAGGTGGTGGTTGTTGTTTAGAGTTTGAACCCCAAGTACAGTAAAACCTCAGATAACACTAAAACCTGGTTCCACAAGTCTTGGTGTTATACGATGCATGTTAAAATCCTATGGGATCCATAGAGATACATTGTAACCACACAGGCTTTAGCGGTTGTTATCCGATGCATCCCATAGGATCTTAATGTTATCAGATGCAATTTTTCCCCCCAGATTGCTTAATGTTATGCGATTTTAGTGTTATTCGATACTAATGTTATCTGAGGTATTACTTGTACTACCGAAGGAGCCCTTTAATCCAGGGATTCTCAACCTGTGGCCTATGGGCCAGATGCAGCCCACGGCACATTTCATGTGCCACCCCCACCCCCTCCACCACATCTGGAAGCGCCATGTGGTGGAGGAAGGGCAAAATGTCCACCCGGCCTTGAAAACTGAGGGAGAATGTCCTGGCCCCTGGCTTTAAAAGGTTGAGAACTCCTGCTTTAGTCGTCTCTCTTGGGAGGGAAAACTGGTGCCTGAGCCTGCGGGCGAAAACGGGACTTCGGGGCTACTAGCCCCAACCTGAGGGCAGCCGGGGACAGCTTCACACCACCAAGCCCTTAAGTCCCAAGGCCTTCAACGTTGGCGAGGAGAGGCCTTAATCTTGTTTATGTCTCTCCCGCCTCCTCCTCCAGGCCCTCCTTGGACAGCAGCGGTCACGCTGGGCCAGGGGGTGTGTGTGTGAGGCCTGCGTGCTAAGGCGCTCAACAAGGCGGGACGGGGAGGGGATTTTCTGGCCTGCGTCAGCCGGGGAGCCTCTCTCGGCACCCGGGGGGCCGAGGAGGGAGCCCGCGTGGGGGGTCCACGTGAGGAGAGCGAGCCGGCCTTTCTTTCCCCCTCCCCAACACCCGGGGAGGTGCGGGCGGCGAGTTTTCGCTCGCGCTCTTTTTCTCCTCAGGCTGGCAAACAAGACAACAAAACCCCAAGTGGTCGGCGGCGCTGAGAAGGCTCCCCGGGCAGAACGGAGGGGGAAAGAAAGCGGGCGGTGGGGCAGGATTGGGAGCCCAGAGACGGCTCGGGAAGGAAGGCAGGGAAAGTGGGAGAGCGAAGGAGGAGGCACACAAGGGCTTCCCTCCCTCCTTCCCTCCCTCCCAGCCGCCGCCGCCAAGCCGCGTTTTCTCGGCCACCAGAAGTTGTGCAAACAGGAAAGGAGGTGGCGGCGCACACGGCAGACGCCGCCGCCGCCCTGATTCATTGGGCTGTCTCCCCAAAAAGAGGGAGGAGAGGCGGAGGCGTTGCTTGGCCAAAGGGGAGGAGAAGCGCCCTGGGCTGCCCGAGAGAGAGAGACTCGGCCTCAGACGGTCCGGGGAGGCGGGCGGCTCCAAGACCTGAGCGTTACGCCACACGAAGAGAAGACCCGCCGGCCGCCTCCTTGCCCGGCCTCGTGTGTGTAAAGGGACTTTTTTGGCCTGGACTTCCTCGGGAAAGGCTGGCGCGCCTCTGGTTGCTTCGCGGTTCCCTTGTTGGCCGGAGCTCCCGAGAGAGACCGCCTTTCCCCATCCACGGCTGGGACTTCCCAATATGAAGGAGCAGCACTCATGTGGGGAACCTGGGCACCCTCCTCTCGCGGCGGGCTACGGCAGGATGGCCCCGCTGGAGCTGGCTGTTAGCCCCGTGAAACGCTTGCGAACTGAGTACGCCTTTCCCTATCTCTTCGCAGAGGAGGCCTACCAGAAGCTGGCCAGCGAGACCCTGGAGGAACTGGACTGGTGCCTGGACCAGCTGGAGACCCTGCAGACCCGGCACTCTGTCAGCGAAATGGCCTCCAACAAGGTAGGACACCCTCTCCCATCTGCCACTTCTGCATGCATACATACACACACTGCTTTGTATTAGCCTCGCAGTTGAGAACTGGCTACTTGCTACTCCATAGCCCATGTGCCACCAGGAACTATAGTCTCAGGCTATTATTTAGCCAGCGGTGCCTAAACTACTGCCTGTGGGCTGGATCCAGCCCCTGATGCCACCCCTCCTGGAAGTGTTTTACTTCCAGGAGCAGCAAGGGTGGTGTCAGCTGGATGAATTGACATCAGGGGCCGGATCCGGCCCATGGGTCATCATCTGGGCACCCCTGGTTTAGCCAGTTTGGTGCCTAAGAGTACCTGCACCCACGATGGTGTGGGCAAATTTAAAATGTGTGTGCACTCTTGATGATTTAGAACTGTTACCTAATTTAGGTGCCTCGGGTTTCAGTTAAGAAGTCTTCGAAGTTATTGTGCCTGGAGTTTCTCTCCGCAGTTTGCAGTGGGAGTTAGTTAGTTATGTGCCCTCAAGTCAGAACTGACAGTGACCCTACAACTGTTTTCAGTATTTAAGGAGTACAGTAAAACCTCGGATAACACTAAAACCTGGTTCCACAAGTCTTGGTGTTATACGATTTTTAGTGTTATCCGATGCATGTTAAAATCCTATGGGATCCATAGAGATACATTGTAACCACACAGGCTTTAGCGGTTGTTATCTGATGCATCCCATAGGATCTTAATGTTATCCGATGCAATTCTTCCCCCCAGATTGCTTAATGTTATGTGATTTTAGTGTTATTCGATACTAATGTTATCTGAGGTATTACTGTACTTTTTTCCAGTTCCACTCCTCCAGTGAGTTTCCATGGCCAAGTGGAGATACGAACTCCGGTTTCTAGGGTCCTAGCCCATCCCTCTGTCTTGCATAGATACGTGGACGTTACTTTCATTCCTTTCTGCCTGTGTTTGCATAAAGTTGCAAAACTTTGCAGCAATTTCTGTACATTTTTTAAGATCTCTCTCTGTGTAGATGAATAGGAAAAGGGATTTGAAAAATAACTTCAGATGATTGAGATCAACAAGTGTGTTTTGTCTGATGGAGGTCAAAAGCTTACCTTAACAAACCTTAGAGTCCAAAGCTCCATATATCATTTAAGGTCTTGTGTACACTTTTAGTCAGACTGCTGCCATCTAACAACAGGACGAGGAAAGATAGTGTACCTGTATATGTGAAATACTTGCCTGCAGGAAAAAACCCGCTGGTTATGGATTGGAGTAAAACCAAGGAATTGAGGAAAAGCAAGAAAGGCCATGTGCAGGCTAATAAGCAGTTGATGTTTTGATGTATGCCTCATGTACAAACACTGAATATATCCAAAAAAAGAGGGTGTAAAGTGCTAGTTTTTGCCCATTCAGAGGCAGAGCTGAGCATGTAGATTTGAAAGTAATTCACATTGACTTCTTTGGCACATTTCTGAATAAATAGGTTTGAGAAGCATTTCTATGCTTTCATCATACAGTATTTCTAAAATCACATCAACAGGTGAAGCACACTAAATCCACAATAGAAGAAAAGGCCCTTCATGGTACATCCACCTCTTTTGTAGATTACCAGTGAAACTATTGTATTAAAGTGTATACTGTATAGCTTTTAATAGTGGAATAATGTTTTCTTTGTTTTGTTCTGGATTGGTCTGGATCCATTTTATTTAGTCCCTATTCTCCATTTGCCAGTTTTCTTGTTCTGTTGTTTCTTGGTGAAGACTTGTCTCTGGAAATGAGTAGCCAAGGGAGCAATATCTTTGACAGTTGAAAGCGCCTTGGGCATATTTATTTGTTTTCATTTAGCTTTTATTGCACCTTTCCTCACAGGAGCCTAGGACAGCTAATTACAGAAGATACTAGAGATAGCAGGCTAGATGGTGTTCCCTTCCCTTGGCTTTCCAGTACAGTACTTGGAAAATGGTTATGTAGTGAAGATGGCTGTATGGTGACATTAATAGAGTAATTAATCTGTTAGTTTCCTGGTCTTTGCATATACGGTAATTTCTTTCTGTGACCATGGATACATTCCATTGTTTTCCGCTTACACACAGGTTTTTTAAACAGATCTAATGAAAGCTCTGAGGTATTTTGGATTTTGTATCTTAGAAAATGTAAAGGTCACCCGCCTTGCTTGAAATCCTGTCGTATTCGACTCTATGTTCAGTTCTCATCTCTGTTTATAGCTAAAGAGCCAGCGATGTCTGCATCTGCAAACATTTCCATGGACATGTGGTAGGCATGACTAGACACAGAATACTGTTTACCTTCCCACCGAAGTGGTACCTATTTATCTACTTGCAATTTCTTGCTTTCGAATTGCTAGGTTGGCAGGACCTGGGACAGAGATGGGAGCTCACTCTGTCGTGCAGTACTCTGGTCTTGAACTGCTGATCTTCCAGTCTTCAAGTTCAGTGTCTTAATCACTTGAGCCACCGCAGTTTCACATGTTAAGTGCACAGAAAAGACATATGTGCACATTGTGATGCAACTGGATAGAATACTGCACTGAGTGTACATTGGTCCTCGGTTAACGTAATTAATGCATTCTCCGGGATGTTTCTTACAGCAAAAATGACTTTAACCAAATTTCCATAGGAATGCATTGAATGCACTTTCCCATAGGAATGCATAGAAACCCAAAATACATTAACTGGAATGTAGTTTCCCATAGGAATGCATTGAAAACCAATTAATCCGTTCAAAAAAACAAATAAACCGGTAAACAGCCACTATTTTCTATGGATTTCCTTTTGTTTATGTTATTTATATGTTAGCCAAGCTGTTTGTTAACCAAGGTTCTACTGTATATGGGAATGCTAGACCTTTGCAGCCAGTCACAGATTTAGGATGAATTTTCCTTTTCAACACAAAAGTTTTTTAAGTACTTGTTACATTCACCCCTTTGGGTTTTTAAAAGAACATCTAAAATGTAGACATCACAAGTAAAAGATACAATATCGGTGAAAGCAAAATAATTATTGTTAACATTTGCAAGCTGTAACAACTTTCTGGTTATCTGCCCACTCTCCATTCCCAGTATTAGAACATGGCTATTTTTAATATTCAGATTAAATACCTTAGAGATGTAACTAGCTTAATTCTGCAGTTACAGTGAGGATGTTATTTTATGATCCTAGGAGACAATGCTGTGGTTTGTAGTAAGATACTTTCCTAATACTGTACTCTTGTTTATTAAATAGAAAGTATTTCCTATTTATTACTTTAATATTTTGTTTCTTTGGGAAAAGTTCATAAACTGTGTTGCTTTTCCTTTTGCTGAGATGTTTATCCTGAAAAAAAAATCTTGCAAGATATTTTGTATTTTGGATGTGTTCAGCAATTGAAATATTTCTAGTGATGCTAAGGGGGAAATTCTTTTTTAAAAGATCTGCTCTTTGCATTGCTTCAAAAATAGGATCAAGCAGCTCAGGTTTTCCACATGAGATGTATGATGAATTGAGTTGGTATAATGGCTAGATGGTATTGTAGATACAATGGGCACAGAGCTGAGAGAGTTGAGGAGGATGGTGGAAGACAGAGGTGCCTGGCGGACATTGACCCATGGTGTCGCAGGGGGTCAGAGTCAACTGTGCGACTGAACAACAACAACAAAAATCAGTCTAGAGCAGGAGTTATCAACCTTTTAAAGCCAGGGGCCGGGTCATGCTCCCTCAGACAGCTTCAGGGACCGGACAGCCATTTTGCCCTTCCTCCACCACATGGCACTTCCTGGTATGGTGGAGGCAGTGGGGGGCCACATGAAATGGCGCTGCAGGCTGCATCTGGCCCATGGACCGCAAGTTCAGAATCCCTGATCTAGAGGTGTAAATGAAGGGTGTTTAAACCATGGCTCGTGTCCAGCCCATGGCACCCTCGCTACTCCTGCAAGTGGAAGTAAAATATTCATGCACAGAACGCTGCTGTAAATGACCCGCATCTGTCGTAAACGCGTTTACAACAGCCGCAGGTCATTTACAGGAGTGTTCAGCACATGTGCAGGAGCATTCTGCGCACACACATGCACGTTTTACTTCCTCCTCAGGGTGGGAGGAACCACATGACTGGCACGCTCGACCACATGACCTGAAAAGTTTGAGCACCCCTGGTGTAAATGGTGCCATCATTTACATCAGCTCTGAAAATGTGCACTGCATGTAGACAATGGTTGTTTTTATTTTTTCCTACATAAAATAGGGATACAGTGTAACCTCAGTTAACGAGCAGCTTGGTTAATGTAAAAATTGCATAATGAAAGGAAATCCATATAACATTGTGGCTTGGTTTACAGAATTTTTTCTGAACAAACTAATTGGTTTTCAATGCATTCCTATGGGAAACTGCATTTTAGTTAACATATTTTTGGTTTTCAATGAATTCCTATAGGAAATTGCATTTGATGCATTCCTATGGGAAATTCAGTTTAAGTAATTTTTGTTGTACAAAACGTCCTGGAGAACACATTAATTCCATTAACCGAGATTCTACTATATCTTAATTTCTTTGCTTCTAATGAAATGTAATATGGCGATAATGTCTGCTATCAGTGTGATACAATGCATGGCCACCTTGAATTAAGTCTCTCTGTGTTCGTTGAGGCTTAATCTTACAGAAACCTATTTTAATATTTCAAACCAAACATATTTAGAGAGTCTCTATTCTCAGGATTTGTTTTTGCAGAGCTCCATTGTATCGACTGTGTGACTGAACAACAACAACAACAAATTGTATTTGTGTATTGCAAATTAACATCCCTGTGTATAAGCAATGCATTTTTAGGATGGTGGTTTTGCACAAATCTGATTTCTGGAAATTCAGGATATTTACAGCTTTGCATAGGAGAGAAAAAAGATCCCCTTGAATGATTTTTCCCTTCTGTTGGGAAAACAGTTTTGACACAAACTGTCCTTGCAATAGTGGGGATAAAGGTCCCAACTAATTAAAATGAGGTTTTTTTATATAGGGACATAGTACTATTCAGGCTTATTCACAGTTTATACTGTAGTTTATTGGCAGATATGTGTGTGAATAAATTAGGTACAGTTAAGGTTTCTTCAGGTATGCAAAATAACATGGATGCTTTTGACATTCCTCATAATAATAATGTGTTTGAGTGATTAGCTGTTGATGTGCTGGCAAGAAATACAACTTTCTGTGGAACTTATCTTTGACTAAATACAGTAAAACCCCTCACTGTTAGGTTTGCAAGCCTTTCTCCTGCCAAAGGCAAACCTAACAGTGAGGGATTTGTCTTGCCCACCCTGTTGTTTGAGCAGGGAAGGCAGGGCTAATCTCTCTCGCCTTTGCCTTTGGGCTGGGGGCTGAACCGGGGCCTGTACTTCCCCCCAACCCAAAGACAAAAGGCAAAGGCAGAGAAATTAGCCCTACTTCCCCTGCCAAAACAACAGGGTGGGCAAGATGAATCCCTCACTGTTAGGTTTGCAAGCCTTTCTCCGACCAAAGACAAACCTAACACTGAGGGATTCGTCTTGCCCACTCTGTTGTCTTTTGCCTTTGGTTTGGGGGCTGAACTGCACCCTGTTCTCTCTCCCCCCCCCCAACTCAATCACCAGCAGAGATCTCTGCCCCAAAGCCAGCAGGGTCCAGCCCTACAGGCTTTGGAGCAGAGATCAACGTTGGGGAACTTGAGGCAAACATTTGCATTGCACAACATTATCTTAACGTTGTACAATGCAAATGTTTGCCTCAACGTTATCTGATTTTAGCCTTATCTGAGGTAAATGTTATCCGAGGTGCCACTGTACAGTATAGTTTAAGTTTGATAGGCAAAGGAGACATTTACTTCTGAGAAGTGGAAATATAGAAAAATTGGTGGCAGAAGTATTCTAGAATTTTTAACTTTCTTGGTGTGCTTAATATATATGAGCAACAGCAAGATTTTCCTAGTACATAATCTTTTTTAACTTGGTGCAGAATGGAAGTACTCAGTGCCCCATGTCTCTTTAAGTAAATAGTTAAAGTAACAATGAAAGAGCATCTCTTGCAGAGGCATGGCTTTTTGAGTTTTGGAAGGGCTGCTGGAAGAGAAAGAAAGGTAAAGAGCCAAACACACATTACAGAAAATAAAGGAGAAGGGATGCAATATGTATTCTCCCTGCACATGGATACACGCATGCTGAGGAGAGTATTCAGGTTGTAGGGGTGCTTGTTGCACTGCAACCAACAACGTGAGTTTGTTGGGAGTGTGCCCAAATCTTCTTCCTTGAGCAATCTCAGGTCGGATCAGAAAGGATCAGGAGCCCTTATACACACACCCACACGTGTGCGCACATATGCACTTTCAGCCTGTGTAAGAAACTCCTTACTGTGTCACATCCATTTTGAGATGTTAGATGGAAATTATTGATTAAAGTGTGAAATAAGACATACAGTAGTTGCCAACCTCTGCTGGCCAAGTAAATTTAAAGTACTGGCTCAAATTGTCTGAATGAATAATGTTGGGAAGGAAGCGATAAGGAAGAGAATTGGCTCTTCCAAATACTGTAGCACTTGTTTATGCTGTGGCTCCAGTGATGTAAGTGATCAGTTGTCTCTCTTTTTCTCACAACAAATGGCCTTGTGGAAAGTTTCCTTTTTTTTTTTAAAGTGTTTTTCTGCCTCTAACACCTGTGATTGTTAGGAGGATCTGGTTATGGAGACTCTTCATTTGATGGGTTATGTTCAAGGAGGGATAAGTCACTTAACACTAGGAGCAGCTGTGCAAAAGTTGTTTCAAAGTGCCTCCGTGTGTTAGTCGCAACGTGCATACAGTATAAACTTCAGCATTTTGCTATATTTTGATTAGTATTGGAAACTTCTATCTCAGTCATATGTTTGAGTGATCTGTTTCCAGTTGGAGAGGAAGATAATGCTATAGCATCCAATTTGAAAGGATTTATACAACAGCCAGTCACTTGTACAGTTGTATCTCGCTTAAAGAGGATAATGTGTTCCACAGGATTGCTCTTTAAGCGAAACACTATTGTAAGTGACCAATTGTGACTTCTGGTGGGGGGGATTGCAAGCCCCGATTTATTTGTTAAGCAAGTTTTTGGTTGGTTTTATTTGTTAAGCGAAGCGAACATTCAGAGAAAATTCTGCTGTTTAAGCGAGTTACTCTTTAAGCGAGGCGCTCTTATGCGAGGGTTGACTGTACTTCAATGGCTGCATAAAGGCACAATCCCCACAAAGAAGGAATGAACTGATTTAGTAAATGTCAGTCTAACTGCAAAGCAGTCAGATGCTTTGTTGACCATTTTAAGATCAAAGGGATTGTAATAGGTCCTATGACATCTGCAATTCATTATAGGACAGTTTTCTTGTATAATGTCTGACAGTAACATTCAGTTGAGTTGGAATTTTGTGTGCCTTGGTCTTTATGGGGGAAAATCTGATGAGGATTTGCTTTTGATATATTTTCCAGTTTAAAAAAATAGTTTGTTGAAAATGTAAGCTGTGTTATATTGAATCAGACAGTTGGTCCATCCAGTTAAGTTTTGTTAATTCTTGCTTGAGTGGTAGCTTTAAGTTCATTCCCACCACCTTCTTCCTGGTCCCTTTGAAAATCAAACTTCTGAGCCAAAACCCTGTTGGTTCATATGATAAATTGCATTAAAGTAGGGCCATTGAAGTAATGTTAATTAGATGAATCAACTCCACCAGAAGTTCCATTGGTTCAAATGAGTCTGCTCTAACTATAACTTATACTATCATAGTACTGTACACTAATACCTCGGATAATGCTAAGACTTGGTTCCATAAGTCTTAATATTATCCGGTTTTTAACATTATGTGATGCATTGATCGCACAACGTTAAAAAAAAGCCCTGCTCTTTTTCAGAATGAGGAAAGGGAACAGGGGGTTGATCCGCATGCCTCTTTGGAAAGGGTAGCAGGGATTCCATGTGTGGAATCCCTGCTGCCCTTTCGAAAGAGGCAGGCGGATTGAGCCAAGCGCCAGCTGGGTTGGGGGGAGAACGTGTGCACGTGTCTCCTCAACCCAACCGGAGATCTCAGCCTACGATTGCCGGCTGGGTTGGAAGAGAATGTGTGTGCACGTTTTCTACCCAACCCAGCCTGCGATCGCATCCTGGGATCTCCGGTTGGGTTGAGGAGATGCATGTGCACGTTATCTCCCTAACCTGGCCAGCAATCAGACGCTCAGACCGCTGGTTTGCTTGGGGGGAGAAAGGGCACGTGCACCCTCCACCAAACTGGCACTCTGAGCAGAGATCTCTGTCCCCAAGCCCGCAGGGCTGGTCTTCAGACTTGCAGGCTTTGGGCCAGAGATCAACGTTGGGGAATTTGAGGCAAACTTTTGCATCACACAACATTATCTTAACGTTATACAGTAGAAAAGTTTGCCTCAAACTCCCCAATGTTATCTGGTTTTAGCGTTGTGTGGTACAAACACTAACTGGGGTATTACTGTAAGTTAGGTAGGCCTGTTTAATTCAATGGAATTTACATAGGGGTTGACTCATTAATTCAGCATTAATTCAGTGGTTCTACTCTAGTGCAAATTAATACACTAAGCAACAATATTTTGACTGTAAAATATTTTGCCAGTGAGCTGTGTTGACAAATAAGCATTATTGAACAAATATTCTTTGATGTATACCAGGGGTTCCCAACCCCTAGCCTGTGGGCCTAATCCGGCCCATGCATATCATTAATCCAGCCCACGGTGGCCACCCAGGTACTGCTAGGACTGCCCCATCCACTGGAAGTCCACCGCCCTGAGTCGGTCCCACCGAGTAGGGCGGTATAGAAATTGAAATAATAATAATAATAATAATAATAATAATAATAATAATAATAATAATAATAATAATAATAATAATAAGTCACGCTACATCACCTCAGCAGCGGCTGGAATCGTGTGGCTTTTGCTGCTTCGTGCACAGCCTCCATTGCTTCCCAGGATGGCGGGAGGCTTGTCAGAATAATTTCGCATCAGTTTTGTAATTTCCCAATGCTGCTTCACTGCTCTTCAGCAGCCAGAGTGGTCCGGTGAACGACTTCTGGTGCCAGGCGGAGCTTACATCAGCGCCTGGGGTCACAGCGTGCAACCAGGAAGTAGTTCACTGGACTGCTGTAGCTGCTGAAGAGCAGTGAAGAAGATTCGGGAAATGACAAAGTCAACATGAAATGTCTCTGAAAAGGCTGCCGCCGCCCTGGGAAGCGACAGAGGCTGTGCAAAAAGCAACAAAAGCAGCACAATCCGCCACCGCCAATGGCAACAAAAATATAAGTTGTGGGTGCAGGCATGCCTCCAGCCCCCATAGCTGAGCATGGTGGTGGGAACTGGCCCATGGTGGGAAACCGTTGGGAACCCCTGATGTATACCATGTGATTCTATGTCACAGATTACTTTTTTGCAAGTATCACTTAATACAAAAGTTTTCATCTCAATTTTCATCTACATATTTCTTGGATATCTGACAAAATCAACAAACGACAAAAACAAACATTGTGTGAGACTAATGTCTGAGGATATGAACTTGATTAATGAAAGCCCACATTAAAATATAGAAGTCTTTGAGATGTTACATTTTTGTCTTTTATTTTGTTTTGGGTTGTTTTTGTTTGGCTGTTTGTTTTATTTTGATTTGTTTTTTAGTTTGTCTTATATGCTTGCAAAAACTAAAAAAGTGTGTTCTTAGAAGAATGGTCCCTATTTTGTGCCGTTATGCTCACGCCTCACCATTGCTGCGGGAGCTGCACTGGCTGCCAGCTTGCCTCTGGGTGCAATTCAAGGTGCTGGTTATTACCTTTAAAGCCCTATATGGTAGTGGGCCAGGATACCTAAGAGACCACATCACCCTAAGGACACCTGTCCATCCCACCAGAGTGGACCAGAGAAGCTCTCTGGTTGTACCATCGGCTAGAGAGGCGCACCTCTCTAGCACTAGGAGGAGGGCCTTCTCCGTTTCTGCTCCAGCCCTATGGTACCTCCTGCCAAATGACGTGCATCTCCAGAGGGAGCTACTGCCCTTTAGGAAGGGGGTTAAGACTTGGCTGGCAGAGCATGTATGGGGTATGGGCCGGATGGTTGCCCCAGTCTGTTGGCTCATCTGACCTCCTCCCTCTTTGTGTGTGTGTGTTACTTAATCTTTTAATCTTGATTTTTATATTGTGTTTTTATTCTGTTCTAAGTGTTTTGGAGAGTTTGGTAGCTGCCCTGGGTCTTTTTGAGGAGGGCGGCATAAAAGTGAGATTAAATAAATAAATAAATAAATAAATTAGCATTATATTCAACGTTAAATGAGGTTGGGTATTTGGAGTGTGATAATTATTTTCAAAATCGAATGCACTGAAATTTTAAGTGTCTCTTTGCTGCCTTAATCACTTTCCTCTGAGACTGTTTATACTTAAGATTTCTTTCCCATTCCAATATGTCACAAGTATTTTCTATCACTTTTTAAAAATACTGAATTATCAAAGTAATTGGGTATTGATCTGAAGGAAGGAAGTTGTGCTGGAGAATCAGTATGATACACTGATTTTGGAAAGCAGGTCTCAGGAGACCTGCATTTATCTACTTTCAACTTTCTCCCCCTTGTGTGTCTTAAATAGTTTTACCTCCTGTTAAGGAGACTCAAGGCTAGTATTGTTATGAGAAATATTTGTTAATTTGGCTTTAAGATGAGTACAAGAGTTGGTTAAATTGGATTGTGGCTTTGTAATACCTATGACTTGACTTCTTCACCTGCATTATACAGAAAATTTCCTATGTCACCTTCTAGAATTGTTCTGGTGATTGTGATGTAAGCTTTATCTTGCTTGCTTTGTACTTTTGGTATGCTGTGGCATGAACTGTCATGAAAGAAATCTGTTATCTTTAGAGCAATAAAATATCCGTGGCTGGCAAGAAGGTATGAAAGAATGAAGCGTTGTTGTTGTTGTTGTTGTTGTCAGAAATTATTCTGGGTTGAAATGATTTTTGCTGGTGAAACTCTGCTCAGGCGGTGCCCAAACGAGGCTCCTTTTGTGTCTCCAAGAGCTGGGACAGAGACAGGCACTCAATCATGCAGTACCTGGGTCACAAACTGCCAACTTGCCAGCCTTCCAGCTAATAAGGCGAGCTTCATAACCATTGAGCCACACAGTATAGTTATAGTATTTCTTCATGTGTGCATGAGCATTACATTTAACATATTAATTAAATGTTTTTCTCTCTCCACCTACACACCACCTTCTTTTAGTGCTGCTGGCATGAGATACAAACATCTTAAGTCTTTGCTCTTTAGTGGAAAAGAAGGAGTGTCTCATGCTTAACCGTATTTGCTTTAGGTAGTGCTCCAGCACACAACGGACTTCCATTGAAGTAACCATGGAGATGAGCGTGGGTGGGATGGGTAGGCATCATTTTCCCTTCCAGAAAAGACTGATGGAGACAAGGATAGGGTGCAACACAGAAGTTGCTATGGAGTAGTTTTGTTCTTGTACAAAAAAAAAAACACCACCCTTTGCTTTTTAGTTCCTTCTGCACAACTTTAGCAGAAGCAGAGTTGCACACAGAAAAGTTTCTCCCTCTTCATAAACATTTATGAATGAAAGAAAGAAGAATGGCAACCAAAAGCAAAACTGTCTTTTCTGAGAAAGCATTGCCACAAAAAAGAGTGGTTTTTACAGGAACGAATTTGGCATGCTATGGGGGTATTGCTATGTAAGGCTCTGCATAGATCTTGCCCAAGACAGACCTCAACAGTTTTTGAAATACACACCTGCTGCACTATGCCTTGACGCAACTAAATGAAAGTATTTGCTACACTATAGGACAAAACACAAACAACTTTCAAGGGTCCACCCAACCATTTCTGCAAGTAAAATCACAATATAGGGCATTTTATATGTATCTATAAATCAATCACACTTGAGTGAGAAATGGAAATTTAAATGCCTTTCTGTCTTGTGATTTCACTCATTGGATAACTTGCAGAAATGAATCCTCCAAACGTATGAAATATCTGTGCATATGCGAGAACCACTGCTTTCCCACTCTTGGCTCACCTGCTCATATGTGAAAGTTGCAAGAAATTAGACATTAATCTTGTTCTGTAAATATAGTTCCTTTTTCTCCTAAGTAGTGCTCTTTCTGTCTTTTGGCATATTGCCTAACGTAAAAGTGTTAATACGGCACATCTGGAGGATGTCAGAGAGGAAAAGCTGATTTATTGTAATTCATCACTTCTACCTTTGGGAGTTAACTAGAAGTCACATCTGAACAGAAGGTCCCTGTTCCAGAATTGAAATTTTATCTCATTCTGAATTTTTGACTTGTCTCCACCCCCTCTTATTGTCTTATTGGCTGGTAATTTGGTGGGTCTCGGAGGACATGCTTAGCTTGTTTGTTTCCGGTACCAGAAGTGGACCTTACACACACTCTTCATTTCCCATATGGACCACTAGGACAGGGGTGCCCAAACTACGGCCTGGGGGCCAGATCCGCCCCCTGACACCAATTCATCCGGCCCACAAAGCCCTCATTTCTCCCAGAAATGGAAGTAAAACAAGCCCATACAGCCCCTGACTGGCAGTAGATTTCATTTCTTCTTCTGCTTGTCTTTGTCTTAGATTAAACAGCTTTCTTATCCAACTTATTCATTAATGATAGAAAGCAAAATACTCTTTATGCTTTCATTTTGAAGTGGCTTTGAGTTCATCATGTCTCTTATCCCATTAGTGTTCTCACTGTACACTAAAAAGTTGTATCTGGAAGTTTTTTAGCCATAGAGTTGTGACAAGTAGACATTTGCATCTTTATAATTTTGTTCAGCAAAAATCACATCATTGCTACATAAAGCTTGAACTAGGAAGTGAACTCCTAAATTGAAAGCATTTCTTTTATTGCCCAGTTTCTTCTGCAAACGTTCTTCTGAAAAAGCAGTTCCTTCCAGTCATAATAAGGCTGAAAATCCCAAACACTTGCTGAGGAATAAGCTCCAGTGGATATAGTCAGACTTTATTCCGAATAAGCATGCTTAGGAATGCACTGTTCATTTTTTTACTCTTACATTACAATCTTTATATTTTACATCTGTCTGTCTATTGCCCATCTGGTATATCCTCCCACTTAGGGCAGTGTACTGCAGTTAAAAACAATAAACATACAATTGACATTTAACAACAACAATTAATCAATAAATGACTATTGACAGGTCTGAGGCTGGGAACCCAAATATAAAAATGATTACTAATTGACAACAGAGGAAAATATCCTTAAATGCTTCTTTTAAAACTGCAGCTTTCAGCTGTTGTTTAAAAATCTCCAGAGATGGGGTCTGGCACAGCACTACCTGTGTGGATTGAGATAAATGGTTGATGTAGGCCAGTATTCTACAGGAGAGACACTCTGACAGATAAGGTCTCAAACCTTATGTTAGCATAACACCTTGTCCCTGATACAGGAGGAGGCAGGGAGCCAATGCGGACTTGCCAAGACTGGAGAAATATGTTTGGATATCTACGTTACTGTCACCAGCCTGACAGCTGCATTCTAAACCTGTTAAAGTGTCCGTATCAGGCACAATGGCAGCCCCACGTAAAGAGCATTGCAGTAGTCAATAACTGAGATTACCAATGATGATTAATTAATTTCTGTAATTAACAAGGATAACATTGGGATTGGAAGGGGGGAAATCAACATTTTAACTATCCTAGTGAGATTGAATGAAGTATTTTACAACACAAAACTTTCTGTAACATCTAACTCTTAAAATGTTGTGTAACAGGTACTAATTATATAAATGTAAAAGTTAATTTAAACTAAAGTAGAAATTCAGGGTTTTTTCCCCAAACCACAGTTTATTCTGCAATTTTGCTTTTTAATTACAATAATTGAGTTTGATTTAATAATTTCATGGTAAATAAACCTTTGAATAAAGATTTGGGTTTAACAAAAGTAGTGGGGTTGGGAAAATATAGTCCTTTCTTTGTCTGTTCAACCAAGAAGACAGTATTGTATTTCTAGCTGAGAACACGCTTTGCGTCATAGGACAAATCCAAATCATAGGACTCTCTCTTATTTCTCTGTTCATATCAGAGCGTTGCACAATTAGATTATTTTTGATCAGAGGCAGAGTACGTCAGTGGGGTTTTCTCAGCCACTTAATTAGACCTCCTTTTGCATTTCTGGTGGGGCATAAATTGCATGCATATAAATGCTTCATGGATGGAATTTCTCAGTATTCACATAAAATTTGTTCCATATCCAAACCCCATTTACTTGATCTTTGAAGACTTTTCACTTTGATCTTCCTACTTTGTTTTGAAGTTTATTAAGGGACTTCCAGATGATCTAGTCAGAATCTTGTCCTGGTATCAGACTCTTGGGCAGTCATCCATTCAGCAAGATAAGATGTTTTTGCTGTCTATAGGTTTAGTTTAGCCACTTCTGGTTTATTATTTAAATATTTATTATTTAATCTTGTTGTACAGGTTCATTTTAAATTCATAGGAGCCACCTGAAAGGATAACTACTGTGATGTGGTTTGATTCCTTCAGAATTGTACCAATAGGAGATGTGCCCAAACTTTTTGAGTGGCCAGAATCCAGTTGAAGAAAAATTGCATGCACAGGACAGTTTCTCAGGTAAATTTTCTCATTTCCTGGGCTCCCAGACAAGTGGCTGGTCATGAGAATTTAGCCATGCAATTGATTGTGTAATCTATGGAAAATTGGGTATGTGACAGTCTAGCTCCCTTGTTTTGTGCAGTTGCCGTTACACAGTCATATAGGACAAAAAGATTTGGGGCTATATGCTCCCTAAGACTAAGAATGGAATTTAGTTTTTAGTTCACTGGCAACCTGTAATATTCACTGACTCCAAAGACTTCATAACATGTATCTAAAATACTGTAAGTATATTCTGTGTTATACTGTATTAACTGTAGGTTACAACTCTTTGAGGAATGAATGTATGTGGAGGAAATGCATTTCCCTCTTGTAATGTGTGAATCAGTCAGAGGCAAACCATTTTGATGCATTAGATTCATGCAACTAATATCCAAGATACCCACTTTGGCACAACAGCAAGAAGAAGAAGAAGAAGAAATAAGACATTATTATTCTGGGTTGAAAAGATTTTTGCTGGAGAAACTCCACTCTGGGGACACTTGAATGAGACTCCTTTTATGTCCCTAAGATCTTTTTCCCATGGAAGGGGTCCCTATTTATCTACTTGCAGTTTCTTGCTCTCTAAGAAGATCTGGTAGGTTGTCAGGAGCTGGGACAGAAACGGGCACCCATTCCGTCATGCAGTACCCGGCTCTTGAACTGCCGACTTGCCGGCCTTCCAGCTGACAAGGCGAGCTTCCTAACTCCTGAGTCACTGCAGTCCTACTTTGGCATCCTTGAGTATCAGTTGTTTTTGTCTCTTTTCTTCTAAAAGGTGTGCTAAGTTCAACCATGCCTCTCTCATGTGCATGTGCTCCTGTTGCATTCAGTTTCTTCTCTCTTAAGGTTTTTCTGCAGATACAGTATTTTTATTTTCATTATGGAAATAAGTGCATGTGAAGCATGTCTTTATGGAAAGGCTTTAGTGACTGGTTTAGATGGAAAACAGCGTTGTTTGGAGCTGCCACAGCCCATCAGTCTAGCTGTGATGGTGTTCAAACTCTGCTGGAGAGGTGCAAAAAGGTTGTGAGCATCTAAACCAGGGGTGCCTAAACTATGGCCTAGGGGCTGGATCCGGCCCTGACACCAATTCATCCGGCCGGTGAAGCCCTCGGCACTCATGGAAGTAAAACGTGCCCATAGAGGCACGTTTTATTTCCACTTCCGGGAGCGACAAGGGCTTTGTGGGCCGGATGAAGTGGCATCGGGGCTGGATCCATCCCCCAGGCCTTAGTAACCAGCCCCCTGAACCACATGACCAGCCTGTGGCCCAAACAGTTTGGGCACTCCTGATCTAAACAGGAGCTTTTCTCATCTACCAAAGTGGTCTTCAGGATTTAAATATGGGATTCATTTGAAGTCTGATAATCTCAAAGACAAAAAACTGTCTCAGTCTCATCTTTTCAACATTAGTGGGCTATCCATAGTGTTTGTTTCTCCTTTCATTCAAAAGGTTGCTAATCAGCTGATCTTTTCTTCCTAATGTGAAGAATACTCAGCCTTAAGTCTCTTTTATCTGTCCATATGATTTCCTTGTGTGTAGGGCGGAGGGTCATTTTATCACTTGTGAAGATTAAAGGAACCAGAGATCCTCTGAAATATTTTAAGCTACTATGTTATTTACCTGCATAGCTCTGCCACTGATGTAGTAGACAATGAAAACAGGTTTGAAAATCATCTGGAAAAAGAATTCCAGGAGAAAAAGCAAGAGGCTTGTTGCTACTCACTTTGAGCTGACTCTGCAGGTGGACATTAATGCCATTTAGGCACTTAGCTTCCTCTTAAATTATTATTCAGAGTTAGGAGTTGTATACGATATTTATAAGAGTCCGATGTTATTACATAGTTCACAGCTCGATGTTGAAGATACAGCATGAAATAGAGCTAAGCCCACTTGCGCCTACTGATTTCAATTGGTTTGCAGTACCAATTTTGTATGTATTTATACAGAGGTAAACCACACTAGGTTCAGTGGAAATTAAGATTGGTTCTAGTGGGATTTAGAATATAGGATTGTGATGTTAGGTGAATGGCTATTGTTCTGCTTCTCTGAGGAATCAGGAAACAGGTAGTCAGTCCTTTCTTTTTCTTGTCTGCAAGGAAATTAACTTTGTGAATCTCAGAGTGTATTCTATGTGCCATCTTCCAAAATAATCCAGGGATATGGTGAAATATGATCAGAAACTCAGTGGATTGGATTGTACATATAAAAATCTTTGATATTCTCTAATAAATCAATTTAAAAATACTCATGGAAGAAGAAGGTTTATATTGCATTGTGATTTTCTAAAGTTAATCATTCTTTTATCAGGGTGTTAATAATAACAATAATTTCATGTCAGAAATTATTCTGGGTTGAAAGGGATTTTGTGGAAGAAACTCCGCTCAGGGAACACCCAGATGAGGCTCCTTTCATGTTCCCAAGAGCTGGGACAGAGAGAGGCGCTCAATCTGTCATGCAGTACCCAGGTCTCGAACTGCCAACTTGCCAGACTTCCAGCTAACAAGGCAAGCTTCTTAACCACTGAGCCACCGCAGCCCCTTATCAGGGTGTTGACAGATGGTGTTGACAGATGTGAAGACATCTGCTGTTTCTGTGGTTGCTTAATCATTGAAAGTGTTGGCTCTATTCTCATGTCAACATGGTACACAGTGATGTAATAGCCTCTGCTCCTGCTAAAAATGTACACGGCTGGGGCTGCTGGAGCCTGGAAAGGCCATTATTTGTGTTATCTTTAAATTTATAGTGAATGGGCCGGGATAGATCAGTGTGAGCTAAGCCTTGTCTCCTCTGAGCTAGTGAGGTCATTTGGCAAAGGTGACTATGTGGAGGTTGTCCGGATTGAATTGGCAATGTTGGTGGATAGGAACTCCGAAACTTGTCATGTCTTCCTTCTGGGTTATATCTTGTCAGATGAGTAATAGCTTTGCAAATCTGTTTGGCAGTGCTAAAGTGCAGGGTTCGGCTTTGTCTTCCCTGACAGATTTGCCAGGGAATAGGGATGGCATCACATTCCTATTAACTTTTCAGGGTTAGTTTGGTTTGCTGCTTACAGCTGGCCTTTTTAATGTACACTAGTTTGTCTGTATTTGTACTCCTCCCTTCCCACGCCAATAGTCATGACAGTCCATACCTGGCAGAACCAGGGCTGCTGTGTGATTTGTATGCTGCTTAATCATTCCTGAAATTAGCATTCTGTGTAGAGTTGCAGAGAGCATGCTCAAATTCCTCAGCATCTTTCTCCTGTGCTGCATGCTGATCACCTCCGTGGCTGCTACGGGCTCTCATTACTGACGAATAGCATGCTGTGCTGATGCAGGCACCATAATAGGAAGCACCTAGGCCTGTCATAAACAAACAGGTCTGAGGGAAAAAAGTGCAGGTCTGACGTATGGCGTGACCATAGCAACAAGAGAGATGAGGTTGCCATTTTGGAGAATAATGCAGGCTAGTATAGCTCTCTACGAGAAGCCAGAAAGTACCTGACACAATACAAAGCTTATCCCTATGTGTATCTCAGAGGCTTTTTGACAGAATCTGTTTTCAGAAGGCTGCTTGCAGAAGTATCATCTTTCAGTGGAAACATTTTAAGCGGTTTGTTTGAACTGGGGTCCCCCCCCCTTTTACAAGTGCAATTGAAAGTTTTGTTGAAGAATGATAGTGCATTTACTTTTGAAAAATACTTATCTGACTTCTCAGAGTCTGCATTTTTGGATGCTTAGTCATTAAAACAGAGAGGATACACATTTTGAGTAAGATGACTGTGAGTTCCCTGCATTATGAAGTATGGCCAAAGTTTTTTGTACCTGAATTTTGGATCCAGGTAAGATTTCATTTAATGTTCAATAACTAGCTATTGTTTCTTGTGCATTTTTCCTTGTGTCACTTAAATTAGTATGTACATGTTTATGCTTGGGGAGAAAGCAATTTAGGTATTGTATTAGAAGCTACAGTATAAATGGCTGCTCATTGAGTGGGTGGACTTTAGAAGATTGAAGGTATGAAGATGTTATTGTAGTCCGTAAGATGATAGTATTCAATGCATGTGGTCGAAATCTCTATTGGCTCACTTGAGCAAATCCTTGTTTTTCCAGTAAACCCCCCCCCCCAATTTAAATTACTGAATTAAAAAGTGTTTCAACTTCTGAGAGTTACGGAATATGCAGGGAACTATCCCTAGAACCGCATAATATTGAGATAAGACCGTTAAAAAGAACTGCATATTTCCTCTTCACTCCTTAATTTCTTGTGTGCATAATTGGGGCACTTTACAAATCTTTCTGGAAGATCAGTTAATAGGTGCAATTGCATGATTATAAAGCTGCGACTATAGAGTGTTTATAAGTCACAACACTGGGAAACAGCAAGATTGTGTGTATATCTTTGTAATTGGTTCAAACATTAGATTGGAACTTCTGAAGGTTTTTTCCCCTCTGCCCTGGGAAGAGGAGAAACATGCTTATTGTAATTTGACTGTCGAATAAAACATGCATGCATATACCTACAGATAAGAAGGAGACCTTTTGCTGAATTGTAACGTCCTGAAATATTCAGTAGACTTTGAGAACTAAGCCATGTATAAATATGAAACAAGATGAGATTTGAATATTTATGACAATGCTCTAGGAAAGAGAATGAAGTACAGTAATACCTCGGATAAGGTTTACCTCGGCTAACGCTAAAATCGCATAACGTTAAGTAATCTGGGGAGGAGAATTGGATCGAATAACGTTAAGGTCCTATGGGATGTATCGGCTAACAACCGCTAAAGCCTGTGTGGTTACAATGTATCACTATGGAGCTTTAACGTTATCCGATACATCCCATAGGATTTTAACATGCATCGGATAACACTAAAAATCGGATAACACCAAGACTTGTGGAACCAAGTCTTAGCGTTATCCGAGGTATTACTGTATTTGGGTGGAAGTTGAATCTTTTAAGTCTCTGTTAGTAGCCCTAGTCCTTGGACACAGCAATTCTTTTTAAGTGGAATTTTTAGGATTTTATCTTTTCTCTGTAAAGCAACTGTAGGCACTGACAGAAGACTATGAGTAGGCAAATATCAGAATGGTGGTGTCTTCACTATCCTGTTTCTGCTTGCCAGTAGTTCTGAATGGTTTTGGAAGCTACATGTGTGGCTTTGGGTGTTTTGCTATTAATTCCCATGCAACAGAGGTGAATGTTCAGTAAATTCTCATTGGTGTAGGTTATAAGACTACTGAATAAACTTACTACTTGCATTTGTGGGTGTGTCATTGCTTTGTTGAGCACTTTATGGAGTTGGTCATATACTTCTCCATTTTCCTATTAGCTTGGATGCTTCTGCATAACACATAGTAGGAACAAGAAATTTCCATCTGCATCTTCTTATGTAGAGTAATTGGAATATTTGGCTGCAGATTCTGAAATTATGACGCTTCCCTTTATGTACAGTCCAAAAGAAGATAGCTAGGGAACAATTCCATGCTTTGACTTTCTTTTTATTATTTTAATTGGAAACAAAGGGCTCAAGACTGCATTGCAAAAGCTGAATGGCCTGCAGCAAAGCTGATGGCTTTAAATGGTGGCAAGCTCTGTAAGAAGGAGAAACTGGGAAGAATATTTTCGGGATTGGGATAGCTGCCCCTCAGGACAGGGAAGTTGAATGCTACAGAAAGGAGGGAAGAAAGAGGAATTGTCCTGGTAAGGGGAAAGACTGATTTGGCCCTTTTTAGGACGTTTACAGATAAAGGTGCTTTCTTGCTGAGAGACGTTCTACTTTTATGGTAGCTTATCTCAACCTGCATAGTAATTCTGTTGAAATGGAATGAAGCTGTAGATCTTGGCCACCTTCATCATCAAACACTCATAAAAACATCAGTTGACAAACAGATTGGATTAGCAATTTGAGTGCTAGTAAAATAGAACTATTGTGCAATACGATGACTTGCTGAATTAATATTTTCTTTGTACCAATATTATTATGGTGTTGTATGTCCTGCTCCTCTCCCTCTCCCCCCCCCCCAATAAAGCTTTTTAAAAAGTGGGAAGAAATCCTATCATTGTCAAAACTGGCTACATTCCATCTACCTATTGATTGAAATACTGTCTCCACAGTATTTTTTGGGCTTGGGGGCACATGAGGTCATCCGTTCTTCTTGCTCCTACAGTGATTGCTCCCTGAGAGAAAAATTCTCTGATCTTGAAAGGATTAACGTTGCTTTAAAGTCTTGACCAGATCTAGAAGAGTCATGGCGGCCAAGCTATTGATAACATTAGAGAAAAGATCATTTAAAGGATAAGATGTTTGCTTGTTTTTGTGGTTTATGTTTAGTTATATTTCAGATCTTAATGCCATCTTCATTTTATATATTTCTGAGGCTTTTACTGATTCTGTCAGACACCAGTTAATCAACAGCTATCAATTATCAAAGCTTACAATTTGTTATTTTAGTTAGTCCCCCCCCAACAAGTCAGTGAACAATAGGAATACCCATATTGTTTGCCTTTGTTATGTATAAAAGTAACCATTTTTTCATTGTTTAATATGAACTCTTGTCTTGATGCAAAACAATTGGTCTAAATATGGGGTCTTCTGGTTCTTACATTTCCTCAAACAAACGTTATTTGGCCACATGTGTTTATCTTGAACTGTGAAAACTTCTGTGAAGAAATCCAATGCCGATTTTTTTCGGTTTCTTGCCCCTCAACTCATTTTAATGTGACACATTGTATGGATTCAATTCTTATTTAGTTCTCATGAATAAAAGTTCTCACCAATTCATGCCCACTAAAATAGGCTTGCACTGAACTTTGTTTATACCTGTTACATCTTCCTCAGCTTGGTATTGTGATATACAAAATAAAAATGTCTGAACCTTTAAATTGCTGCAAGACAGTTTTCTTGTTTTTACAGCTAGAAATGCTGCTGCCCGTTCCCCTTGAACTTGTGAGTCATTTTGACTTTGTCTGTCTGATTCCCCTGCATCCGACCACCATTTGACTTTACAGGAAGAAGCTCATACAAAACTGTGGAACATGGGGCTATTTCCACTTAAATGCATTAAGGAAGTGGGGCAGCCTCTCCAGATACATTTTCATCCAAATTGTGAGGGCAGGTATTATATACAAATTGGGGTTGTTCCACAACCCTCCTCTTTTTTTCAAAAAAACTGTTAAAGAATCTCTCTGTTTCTCTTCCATAAATCTCCTATTCTAGGTTGCCAAACTGTATCTGCAGCTGTAAACATTTGTTTGCAGATTTCAGGGAAGAAGCAATTTAAACTGAAGAGATAAACATAGGACATACACCGCTACACATTGCCCTGTTCTCATTATTATTTAAAAAAAAATATTCTGGGTTTTAGCTACATATACATGGATTTAATATTTAATTAAGGCCCTGGTTTTTTCTAGGTGGAAATACTGAACATTTTTTACAAGCTGCATGACTTTTCTGGGAGTTATAGTACTATGTACTTTAAATAAGAGTGAAATTTATTTATTGGTGCTTATTGCAAAGGTATATAATGTGTTTGTTGTTTGTCTTAATTTTTTGTTATTCTTTGTCATTTTTTGTTATGTGAATATTTCAGAAATGTGGTTGGTTGGTTTTAATGCTACTGCAATCAATCATTTAAGAACAAAAAATTATGTTATTCGCTCTCAGGTCCTTTTCAAAAGGAGATTTGTTTTGTTGTAGGGTAGAATCTGTTTTATTTATAGACTGCATCCCTGTGAATATTCAGTGCTACCAACACAGAGGACAATTGTGTCTTAGAATTGTTGAACTGGAAAAGCAAATGGGCTCATTGCAGTGCAGATTTTCATGAGCGGACAGCCCATTTTTGTCACATGGACAAAGTATCTTTTGTATTTCAAAGATGTATATGTACATTTGAGGAGCCAGTATGGTATATAATGGATAGATTGGCAGACCATGACTCAAGAGGCCTGGGTTCAAATTCATGCTTGGCCTAGAGGGTGGACTGGTAAAATCAACACCCATTAAATATCTTACATTCCCTGAATGCCCTGCTGGGATCAGCAAAGGTTGGATCCCCTTTGAAGACACATAGAGAAAAATAAATGGGATAAATTACTCATGATCACACATGCTTTGGTCACCTCCAGACTTGATTACTGTAATGCGCTCTACATGGGGCTGCCCTTGGTGACCATTCGGAGGCTGCAGCTGGTCCAGAATGCGGCTGCTCGGGTAGTGATGGGGTGCGGGCGTTATGCTCGTGCCTCACCACTGCTTCGGGAGCTGCACTGGTTGCCAGTATGTCTCCGGGTGCAATTCAAGGTGCTGGTTATTACCTTTAAAGCCCTACATGGTAGTGGGCCAGGATACTTAAGAGACCGCATCGTCCCAAGGACATCTGTCCGTCCCACCAGGGCGGATCGGAGAGGCTCTCTTATCATTCCATCGGCTAGAGAGGCGCATCTCTCTAGCACTAGGAGGAGGGCCTTCTCCGTGGCCGCCCCGGCCCTTTGGAACCTCCTGCCAACTGAGTTACGTCTACAGACAGAGCTCCTGCCCTTTCGGAAGGGCCTAAAAACCTGGCTGGCAGGGCAGGTGTGGGGGTCCAGGAACATGGGGTCCCATGTTGGGTGGCTGATATGATGGGACAGCCACCCCTCCCTCACTCTTTTAAACTTTTAAAATCTTTTTAAACCTTTTAACCTTTTTAAATCTTTTAGATTTTTGTAAATTCATGGTTTAATTCTTTTTTAATTGACTTTTAAGTAATTTATGAACCTTAAGGTTTTAATTTATGAATTTCTGTAAGCCGCTTAGAGTCAGGTTCGCCTGATTAGGGCGGGATAACAAATCTAAATAAATAAATAATAATAATAAATTAGGAGGAAAGATGAACAATGGGACCAAAGGGGGTTGAAATTTAGGAGAATCTTTTGTTCTTTGACAGTGGTGCTGTGTCCAAATGTCAAACACTGTAGTAATTTCTGGTGGTAACACAGTCGTCCCTTATACATGTTAATTTTTATGTTGGCAACAAGAGAAGAATCCATGGATTTAGCTGTAAACTACATCGTTAGAATAAAGTTTCCTGGGAACATTTGTTATTGATGAGCAGCAACTTGTTTATAGAAAGATGTCAGTACACATAAACAAAGTTATGTATTGATTCGTTTACAGAGGCTATTAAGCTGTCTTCCAGTTCTCGGCTGGCAGAAATGTGTTGACAGCAAATGATGGCTTATATCATTTTAGAGAAAGAAGAGTGACAGGCTACTTAGGTCTTATAATAGAATAAATGCAAATCCGATACAAAATGTTACCATATTCAGAAATCAATACAAGAATCTCCTAGGACATTTTGCTTCTAATCGGGATGTTCCTTTATTTCAGGGGTCCCCAAACTTTTTGAGTCGTGGGCTGATCATGTGGTTCAGGAAGCCAGTCACTAAGGCCCGGGGGTCAGGTGCGGCCCTCAACGCCAATTCATCCGGTCCGCGAAGCCCTCGTCACTCCTGGAAGCGGAAGTAAAACGTGCCCGTACGGGCGCATTTTACTTCTGCTTCCAGGAGCGATGAGGGCTTCGTGGGCCGGATGAATTGGTGTCGGGTGCCGCACCCGGGCCTTAGTTTGGGCACCACTGTTTTATTTCAACAACCACAAACTTAAAAAGAAGAATTTGATATGATATTGCTGAGGGTGGCTTTATCAGCAGGTTGTTGTTTTCATTCAGTATACATGTTAGACTATTGGATTCTTCTTGCACTAAAAATATGAAATGAGCATAGCAAAACTGGAAAGGTGGTGCTGTTACTAATTAACTGCTCTTGACTTATCTGTATACATTTGAGGTTTGCACAGATGTGTGATAATGCTTCAGGTACAACAAGCATCTGGTCCCACCCCCCACCCCAACCCTGGAATCTGGCTCATGTAACTATACCTCCTAAACTTTCATATGGGAAAGTATTTTAAGAACATAATTTAGGAACAAAGTGGATATATAGTGATTTAAGGCCTTTTATATTTTCTCCTTCCTATATTTTGAGCATAGAACATATTGTAGAGTCAAGAGTCATAGTATATATTATCGTAGGAGGCTAAGGATTCTTGTATACAGTGGAACATCAGTTAACAAATGGCTTGGTTAACATAAAATTGCATAACAAAAGGAAATCCATAGAAAATAGTAGCTCAGTTTACGGATTATTTTTTTTTGAACAGATTACAGTATATTGATCTAGGAGGGAGTGATGGAGATAGGAGTGGGTGCTTGTTTATATTACAACCTTACTTTTTTTTTTGTTCAGTCACACAGTCAATTCTGACCTTTTGCAACCCTATGGACCATTGCCCGCCAGGCACCTCTGTTTTCCACCATCCTCCTCAGCCTGCCCAGCTTTGTGCTCATTGCATCTATAATACCAGCTAGCCGTCTCATTTTTGGCCGCCCCCTTCTTCTTTTGTCCTCCACCTTTCCCACCATCAAGGCTTTCTCAAGTGAATCTTCTCTTCTCATTTGATGTCCAAAGTACTTTAGCATCCCCTTCTAAGGAGCAGTCAGGGTTGATTTCTTCTAGAATCGACCTATTTGTTCTCCTCTCTGTCCAGGGGACTCTCAAAACTCTCCTCCAACATCACATTTCAAAGGCATCTATTCTTCTGTGCTCAGCTTTCCTTATGATCCAGCTTACATGTGCACCCCTTAATGTTTAAGTTGCAATGCAAGGATTGCAGAATTGGCATACCTCTGCCTTAAGAGTGAAGAGAGATCTTTGATCTTCCAGAAATTTGACACTGTAAATACCATAATTCCTAATACAACTTGGCCTTGGGGAGTTACAATCTGTCAGCCAAAGGGACCACACCCAAGTTTTAGGTAAAAGTAAAGGTCTCCCTTGCTTGAAAGCCAGTAGTATCCAACTTTAGGATTAAGTGCTCATCTCTATTTACAGCCAAACAGCCAGTGCTGTCTGCATCTGCAGACATTTTCATGGACATGTGGCAGGCATGCTTAGACACTGGAGTGCACGGAATGCTGTTTATCTTCTCACTGAAGTGCTACCTATTTATCTATAGTACTTGCAATTTCTTGCTTTCGAACTGCTAAGTTGGCAGGAGCTGGGGCAGAGAAGGAGCTCGTTCTGTCATGCAGTACTTGGGTCTCAAACTGTTGATCTGCCAGCCTTCCAGTTCTCAAGTTCAGCGTCTTAACTTTAGTTTTAGGGGATCTTATAAACTTAGAACAAGTAGTATCTGCTAAATATTGATTGTTAATTCATGTGATGGAAATTTATAACATTTATTCAACATTCTATCAGTGGCTCTCAACCTTGGGTCCCCAGATGTTTTTTGAGCCATTTACCATTGGCTGTGCTAACCAAAATTTTTGTGAGCTGTAGTCTGAAAACTTCTGGCAATAAGGTTGGGAACCACTATAATACAGGGGTGCTGAAGCCTTCGTAGGTTTGGACTACAACTTCCATAGTTCTTTACCATTGGCAGTACTGTGTATATGCTGGGGATTCCGAGTTGTAGTCCCAAAAAAGTCCTTATTGCTAAAGGTTTACAATCCATGCTGTGATATACAGTCTTTTCCTTCTCTACTACTTTTTTGACTAGTTTCCACAGACATTGGTTTTTAGAGATGGCCATTCCCACTTAGTGTAGTTGTAGTACGTATGTAATTCATAATTAATATCTTCAAACCTCATGATTCCTTCAAGCTCCCAGTGACCTCTTGTCAATCTGTGATGATGATCTCTTTGTATATACAATGGCACTCACAACCAGAGCATAGAGAAAGACTGCTGCTAATATTTCAAATGTTTGTGTTGTACAATTCAATATTCAGTGCTTTGCACATCAGTTATCTCAGTAGTTTTGATTAGACCTTTGGTTTTTGGACTACAATTCCCAGAAGCGTAAGTCAATTCCCCATAGCACTGATCAGCCAATGTTCTGACTTAGGCTTCTGGGAATTGAAGTCCCCCTGTGGGGCCTGTGCCCCATGTTGGAACCCACTGGATTACACTGAAGAATATCTATTTTATGATGATCCCATTCAATATTCTTCCTTATGGTTTCTCACTTTTCACAAAGTTAGTTATATGAGCAGGATCCAAGAGCACACAGTACTGAAAATCAGTATTATATAAGTTAAACAAATAAACAAACATTCCCCTGTGCCAAGTGTGTGGGGTGGCCACGTTGGAGTTTCTGACTCAAATTCAGGAAACAGAGGTTTTCCCTCCAGAGTATAGATTTTAGAATTTGTTCTGTGATTATCCTGGCTTTTCATCTAACACAGCTTGTCATCTAACTTCTGATGGGAGATGCACCTTGATATTGCCTACCTCCTGAAGCTAAATGCGTGTCAATGGGGAAAGAATAGGTGATCTGGGAACCCCTTCTATATCTCTTTGAGCTCCAGGCTGAGAGAATGGAATTATATAAATGTGCTATTCTTTTCCCCCAGGTCAATTTTAAATGCAAATCATATTTTAAATGCAAATTCCTAATAAAACTGTATACATTTATTCATATCAATTGGTAGTGGGCCAGGATACTTAAGAGACCGTGTCACCCCAAGAACACCATGTCCCACCAGGGCAGATCGGAGAGGCTCTCTTATCATTCCATCAGCTAGAGAGCCGCATCTCTCTAGCACCAGAAGGAGGGCCTTCTCCGTGTCCGCCCCAGCCCTTTGGAACCTCCTGCCAACTGAGTTACATCTACAGACAGAGCTCCTGCCCTTTCGGAAGGGCCTAAAAACCTGGCTGGCATGGCCGGTGTGGGGCTCCAGTAATACGGGGTCCCATGTTGGGTGGTTGATCTGATGGGACAGCCACCCCTCTCTCGCTCTTTTAAACTTTCTAAACCTTTTTTAACCTTTTAACCTTTTAAATCTTTTAGATTTTTGTAAATTTATAGTTTAATTTTTTAAAATTGATTTTTTAAGTGATTTTGAACCTTAAGGTTTTATTTTCTGAGTTTGTAGGGGGATTGTTTAATTGTTTTCAATTTATTGTGTATAATCTTTCCCCTTTTCTGTACGCCGCCTAGAGTCGGGTTCGCCTGATTGGGGTGGGTTAATAAATATAGATAGATAGATAGATAGATAGATAGATAGATAGATAGATAGATAGATAGATAGATAGATAGATAGATAGATAGATAGATAGATAGAAAAGGAGCAGTTTCATGCTCACAGACAAGGAGAAGTTCAGTTTTTCATAACATCACCAGTTTCTTGCTATTAAAATGTAGCTACAGTACTTGACATGGAGGGATAAACAGCAAGCTAAGGTGCGTTGCAAAATCTGCATGTCTTGTTTCAAAATTGACTGACAATTTGTTACGATCTTTTGTCTTGGGAAACTTATAATGGAGTTCTTTACACTCTTATCTGGAAGTAAGTGCCATTGTATTTAATGAGGCTTACTTTTGAATAGTTATATATACAGTTATACCTCGCTTAAAGAGCATAATGCATTCCACAGGATTGCTCTTTAAGCGAGTTTGCTCTTTAAGCGAAACACCATTGAAAGTGACCAATTATGGGGGGGATTGCGAACCCCGATTTATTTGTTAAGCGAGTTTTTGGTTGGTTTTATTTGTTAAGCGAAGCAAACATTCAGAGAAAATGCTGCTCTTTAAGCGAGTTACTCTTTAAGCAAAACGGTCTTTATGCGAGGTTTGACTGTATTATGCTGCTGGAAGAATTATCTAGGTAAAAATTGTGCTTAATCACTTTCCTCTTTCCAGTTTTAAATAGCTCATATTTGTCTTTTTTTTCTGTATTAATCATGCTGCATAACAGACTGAGCTGTTATTGTCATGGGAGCTATATCCCAATATTTTTTTTAAAAAAATGGGTAAATGTTTTACATATTCACTTAAAAATTCAACATAATAATAAGCATATATTCAGCGTAAAAATGACTTTAACAATATGCCAACACTGAATGTGTTCTTTTACAGGAATAGTAATATCATCAAGTTGCCCTTTTCAGAAGCAGGTTGATAGTCACACTTTAATAGTTGCTGAAGCTTGAATCAACAAGTCTATGTGAAACAGCTTGCAGTGTGCCTTTGAAATCCTGATATATCTAGTCAGGATGATTTATAGGCTCTTGCTGTGGCATGTGGATGTGGGGGCCCTAGTGAGTTTGTTTGTTTTTGTGTTAGCTCCGTTACCTAGCATTCGATGAAGTGGTGGCTAAAAAAAAGATGACACAAAAAGAATTTAGCCAGGATAGTTTCTTAAATTGGAGAGATAAGCAGGTCTGCAGCTTCATTGTAATGCTGCTTTTAAATTCACTTTGGTACAAAATAATGGTTCTGGGTCTAAAATTCATTTTTCATTTATTTTATTCATTTATAGTAAATTGTGCTGGTAGAAGGCTAACAGGAGGTCTACAGGATTTAATCTCCAGATGCTTGAGCAAATAACCATGTCTTAACTTGGCCTTGAAGCAGAGGCAGAGGAGGGCATTCCATAAGTGGAGTTCTACAGGTCAGAAAGCCCTTTCCCACATCTCTCTATAAGGTACAGCTGTCTATGATGGGCCATGGAAGAATTTACCCAGAGCATTTGCCAAGGGTGCAAGCACTCCTCTGAAATAAAGATGTACTTACCACCCCCTGGATCCACACAGGCAATCCATCTTTGCTGGTTCTTATCAAGGGTCAGGCTGACATGTAGTGAGGCATCAGTTTTGTCAACATAATCAGCCTGCAATAGTGGAAATTGATTCTATGAAGACCGGCTAGATGACAACATGAAATCTTTCCAGATGCTGCCACAACTATCTTGACTGAAGATGAAAGACATTTTCCTTGAAGTGCTTAGCAAATTCATCACCTAGGACAGTGATGGTGAACCTTGGCACTCCAGGTGTTCTTGAACTTCAATTTCCAGAAGCCCATGTCTCTGTGAATCCACATGAATAGGTTTGCTGTGCCTATGCATATTAAACCCATTCGTGTAGATTCTCTGTGAATCCACATGAATGGGTTTACTGTGCATATGTACAGTAAACCCACTTGTGTAGATTCACAGAGACTTGTGCTTCTGGGAATTGAAGTCCAAGAACACCTGAAGTGCCAAGGTTCACCATCACAAACCTAGGATTTTACTCTTAGTCTTCTTTGCCATTTGGAACAAATCTGCTAGATGACAGATTAAAATGACATGAGGGAGACACTAAATAAGACCGTGTAATAGATGGACACAATAAAGGAAGCCATGGCCTTTTGTTCACAGGACTGTTAATGATATGTTTTGGAGATTATTAATTTGTAAGGTGGCCATAGATTAGAAACAACTTGACTGAACATAACAACAAATGCAACATGGTAGATCCAACAAGAAGTTGCTGTTTGCTACTGGTTATACTCCAAGGTTATACCAGTTGTATTCTGGTTATTGATTGACCTGTTTCATTGCTTGTTGGGTTTTTGTTTTTTTTGGTAAAGGATAGGCAATTACAGACTTTACAGCATCAGAGTGGACACGTTAAAGCAATTGTTCTGTGCCCTTTTCCATCTTGCTATTCAATAATGAGATCAAGACTCAGCCTGAAAATGTCCCAGAGTTTTTGATAATCCCTCATTCCATAAGTCTCTGAAGGTAGAAGATCTTACTTAGTCTTCCATTCCTGTAGGGTGGTTCTGCTACTGCTAAGCTAAACCTCACAAGAGGGGGATCGGTCCAAGGGCTTGATGGCAAAATCTTGCAGCTTCAGACCACCCTTTCTCTGCCTGGTAGGAAAAACTAGATCCAAAGTATGGTCTCCAGGTCAGTGATGTATTGAGGTGGTTCTGTTGATGACATAGTAGCTAGGATAGCATGGTAGCTAGAATAGCTTAGTGCAGTGTTTCCCAAATGTTGGGGTTGGGACTTCAATTCCCAGAAGCCTAAGTTAATTCCCCAAAGCACTGACCAGCCAGTGACTTAGGCTTCTGGGAATTGAAGTCCCAACCCCAACATTTGGGAAACACTGGCTTAGTGTGAATGTTCAAGTCCCCCAAAGTCACATCCTGGAATTTTCCCACACTGCTTCTGAGACTGACTAAGCCCTCAAAAGGCAATAGAATTAGCCAATAATTTTTTACCTCTAAGAGATGCTGCACAGCTTCTTGATGCTGAATAAGATGTCAGTCAGAATGAGGGGACTTTAACAGATTGTTAACAGGGCATTGTACGGGTAGGGTATTCACCCTGACCACCACCATCCAAGCCCCTTGACTAAAGTTCTTATTTCATGTCCTAATCAAACTCTGGACTGCCAAAATAAAACCACTTTCTTCGCTTTTGTCATTGCCTTGGCTCAAGTGTCAGTACGTGCTTCCGAAGCCTTTTGTTTCTTCTGCTCACACTCTTACTGTGGTTGAATAGATGAGACACTTGATTCCAATCCAAAGACTAAGGCACCCCTACTCCGTGAACTTGCCACACACACAAAAAAAGACCCCAACTTCCTGTGAGGTTCAGGGCAGCAGAGGACATTCTATTGATAATGACTAGTTCTGCCTTGCATACTTCCTGTCTTTCAGAGATGGAAATCGGGGATCAGTGGAGCCAGCTGGTCTTAAGGCTGTTCCTGTCTATTTTGCTAATCTTTGGTTCCATATATCTTTGAGAGAATTTACCCACATCCTTAGTCAAGGGTGTAGGCACTCCTCTGAAATAATGATGTACTTACCACCCCCTGGACCCACACAGGCAATCCATCTTTTTAGTGGAGATTAACAAGGAATCTGCATGGGAGTACCTGTTTCCCAATGTTTGAAGAGTCTGGGATGCTATTCAACTAACTGCTATCTGATGTAGTTTGCTGTTTCTTTAAACTCAACCCTAAGAAACAAGGCCTGGCAGTGACATCTGAACTTTGGCAATTCTCATTTAGAATTTTCCTAACCACAATAAATTGGTGCATGCCTGAAGAAGTGAACTTGATTCACAAAAGTTGGTATAGTGTTGATTTTTTTGTGAACCAATAAAGGTATCACCTTGCTTCTGTTTTTGAATAGTAGGTCAGGCATGTCTCTCTTCCTAACAGTCCCACTGCATTCATCTACTGTTCTACAGAGCCCCATGACCAAATTTTCAGTAACACTGGACTGTGCCCCTTATTAGTTGGCCACCAAAAACAGAAGAAATAATGTATATAGAAAGAGTGAATGTTGCTGGTGGTGGAAGATTTTCTGTACATTAGTATAAGAAACAGAGATTGTAGTTACGAAGTCACCAAAATGTCTTGGCATTATTCATAGCAGTTATGATCTAAGTTAACTTTGCTTCTTTCTCCTTCTCTTGCTGTCCAGCTGACTTTAGGAGACACAGTCTCATATCATTCTGGGCCTTTTGCCAGACATGCATGCGGACACACATACTCAAAGGATATGGAAATAATAAGTAGTTCGAAGCGGCATAGTGACGCACAGTGAGTGTCGTATGATAGACACATTGGGGAAAATAGCTCAAGAATACTAAACAGTTAAGGATAAACAATTTCATGTTTATTTGGCTACATAGATTTACACATGAATTTTTAAAAAAACTTTGTACAGTCAAACCTCGCATAACGAGCATTTCGCTTAGCAAAAACTCGCATAACGAGCAAGTTTTTTACTAAGCAGTCTGACTTGCATAACGAATTTTTTGCCATGCGAATCGGACTTTTCCCTATGGAAAAACTCGCATAACGAGCGTTTCTATGGGGAAAACTCGCGTAGCAAATTTTTTCGCTATGCGAGTTTTCCTCATAGAAACGCTCATTGTTCGAGTCTTTCCATAGGGAAAAGTCCGACTCGCATAGCGAAAAATTCGTTATGCAAGTCAGACTCGCATAGCGAATTTTTCGCATAGCGAGCAACCGCGCAGAACGAATTAAATTCGTTATGCGCGGTATGACTGTACACTGAATTTTGTAACCGCAACCTCATATATATTCTATATATAATTCCATTTCATTACATGGTGAAACTCAGCTACAAATAAATCCACATATGTTAATGGAAAAAGAAAATGAAACAATTGCTAGTCTCTTTTGACTTTGCATGTTAACTCAGTGTCGGAGATATATAGGACTTGGCACAAACTACATATTAGTATTAATGCATATAAGCATGTACAGTATCTGTTTCTTAAATTAATTTCAGGTGTGAGTGAGAGGGAGTATAGAATTGTGCACCTAGAAAGAAGATGCTTCCTTGCCCATTAATACTCTTCCTGCAATTCATCTACCCCTGCAACTACAAGCAATAGTTTTTAAGAGCCTCATTGGCAGATGTTAGATCTGTGAAATTTGGCTTTTGTTGGACTGTTTCAGGTGATCACAGAAGAGCTCCTTAATTATATCAAGCTCTTTGTCCTTTTCGTCACCCTATTTCCACCTTTTTTTTTGGTGACCAAACACTGGTACACATAGAAAAATAAAGAAGACCTCATTGAATGCTCACAATCAGGAAAAAGTTCCTGTGATCAATTTCTACCCAGCAGAAAAGCCTTTGGAAAGGAAAATTGGCCATTACATACTTCAAGTTCTTCCTTAGGGGCTGCAGTGGCTCAGTGGTTAAGAAGTTCACCTTGTTAGCTGGAAGGCTGGCAAGTCGGCAGTTCAAGACCGGGTACTTCAGTGCCCATCTCTGTCCCAGCTCTTGGAGATTGAACACCCATCTCTGAGCACCCATCTCTGTTCCAGCTCTTGGGGACATGAAAGGAGCTTCATTTAAGCGTTCCCTGAGCAGAACACATCATTGTCATCGTTATTGCTATTGTTATTATTATTTCTCTCTTTTATATAGTGAAATTTACTCTTATTTAAGGGTGCATAGGATTGAAATTCTAATGAATTCCTAGTAGGGTGAAGTCATAGTGGACTGGAAACAGTGTAGTACAGTGGTACCTTGCTTAAAGAGTATAATGTGTTTCACTGGATTGCTCTTTAAGCGAACCACCATTGTAAGTGACCAATTGTGACTTCTGGTGGAGGGGATTGTGAACCCTGATTTAGTTGTTAAGCGAGTTTTTGGTTGGTTTTAGTTGTTAAACGAAGTGACCATTCAGAGAAAATTCTGCTATTTATGTGAGTTACTCTCTAAGTGAGGTGCTCTTTATGCGAGGTTTTACTGTAAATATTCTTGACTTGACATATATTTATTATGTACTTTATCCCCTTTTTTCTCTAAAAGGGATGCAAGGCAGCAGCATAGATTTATACTGTAAGTTTTTTTGGAGGAAGAGCCAAAAGGCAAGCGATCTTTCTTTTCACTAAAAAAGAAAGAAGGAAATGGCACCTTACTGAAAATAAAATTAAGTCACTGTGGTGTTCATAAAGAAACCCTTCTATAAATGTGTATATAAGAAATACAGGGGACTGAGGTGGCTTAGTGGTTAAGACGCTGAACTTAATGACTGAAAGGTTGGCAGGTCAGCAGTTTGAGACCCAAGTGCTGCATGACAGAGTGAGCTCCTGTCTTTGTCCCAACTCCTGCCAACCTAGCAGTTTGAAAATAAGAAATTGCAAGTAGATAAATAGGTACCACTTCAGTGGGAAGGTAAAACAGTGTTCTGCACACTCCATTGTTTAGCCATGCCTGTTACATGTCCACAGAAACATCTGCAGACACAGACAACTCTGGCTCTGGCTATAAACAGATGAGCACTGCACCCTAGAGTCGGATACGATTGGCTTTCGAGCAAGGGCGATCTTTACCTAAGTGCGAGTGTTTATCAGCAAGGATCCAGCTTTTGATTCTAGGATGTTCAAAATTACCATCATCCTTGACAGGATACCACTTTATCACTTTCAGGACAGTAGCATACACATTTCCACTATGCCTGCCTATCCTAAACTTAAATGAAGAAGGCGTGCAGGAATCTGTGTTCTAATTCATAGTCTCTCTGCTGCTGTTGGTATTTTGCCTGTTGTCGGTTGTGGTTATTTTGTGTGTGTTGTGGTGTGTGTGTGTGTTGGTATTTGCTATTTGGTTTCTAGCTGGTGTCTCAAATGTTAAAAATTTGAGGTATAATCCATGCAAAAAGGATTTTTTGAAATATTTCTCATCAGAAAAGATTGGGTTGAATCTTTTCCTTTAGTGATCTGATACCAAGAAATTGCTTCTCACATTTCCAGTTTCTTCTGTTTGTAACTCACTGGTCTCGCCCTTTCTTTCAGTTTTACTGATGTCCACTATGCTTCCTCTGATACAAATATGCTTGCTTATTTTGTTTTGCTATCTTAATTTTTAACTTTGTCTGAATGGTGTAATACATTTGCTCGTTGACCAAAATTACTTATACAAAATGTAGCCTACAAAATTGAAAGAGACTTGGTGAAACATCTTTTGCTAGAAAGGTAATATTTGTGTGTAGGCATCATGTATCTTTCTCTTTAAAAAAAATAAGATTAGTGTCATACAAATAGTTCAATTGTGAGGTTTGGGTGAATAAAAATCTTGCTTCCCTCTCCTCAAAATGAAGTTCACTGGGCAGCTTTAGTTAAAATTTAAGTTTGAAGAACAGGTAAAATACATATTTTTGTATAGCAGTTCTTCCCTTCGATTCAGCACTGGTTAGGCCTAATCTTGACTACTGTGTCAAGTACTCAATGTTTCAAAAAGGATGCCAACAAAATGGAACGCGTCCAGATGTTTTGGTGGTATGTGAGCAATCAGCCAGTGAGCAAACTTGTTATTATCTCCCTATTTGTATTGCCCCCAGATTTCTCATAAGAGACAGAAAAAATATATTGATGGGTTTGAAGACTCTAATTTTTTTTTTGTTTATTTTCTTCCATATCTTATAAGCATAATGAACTCTGGATAGTTTCAAGATACTATTGCAAGTTAACATTCAGAACCTAAGTAAGCTTCTTTTTTTCTATGACATCTTTGTTCTTGGAGGATGATTTTATGGAGCTTAAAATATGAGGAATAATAGCACACGGGGACAGACAGACACACGCACACACAGTAACACATAATGTTTTTCTTGGCAAGTGCTGAATAGTGCATCGAAATGGCATGCTTTCCACCAGTAAGCTGTAAAAAAACACCTCTTAAAATACGATTCAAGCAAGAACATTAGGCAATGTGGCCCTCTAGTGGTGTCATTTTGATTTTTATTCCCACTACTAAGGTTTTCTTGAAATTACTACAGTGGTACCTCGCTTAGAGAGCATAATGCGTTCCACAGGATTGCTCTTTAACCGAGTTTGCTCTTTAAGCGAAACACCATCGTAAGTGACCAATTGTGTGTGTGTGTGGGGGGGGGGGATTGTGAACTCCGATTTATTTGTTAAGTGAGTTTTTGGTTGGTTTTATTTCTTAAGCGAAGCAAACATTCAGAGAAAATTCTGCTCTTTAAGCGAATTACTCTTTAAGCGAGGCACTCTTTATGTGAGGTTTGACTGTACTTGATCTACTTGTGAACAGAGATACCACATTAGCTGTGCTATTGAATAAACACACTAATTTTTTATTTTTGTTTGTCCTATGCCACTGTTATTTGTTTACTTCATTTTTTTTTAACTTTAAGGGTTTTAAAATCAAGCAATTAAAACAGTTATTTTATGGATAACTGAAAATGCTGGATATGTTTTTTAAATACATAAACATGTCCTGCTTTCCACAGTACCTTTGAGTGCCTTGTATGCCTAATTAGTCATGCAGAAACTTAATCTTCTATAGAGTAATAAACTGACATGACATGAAGGACTGTATTGCCATGTTGTCTTACCTGGTCAGAGAACCAGGCTTCAAAAAGAGTCACTCATGTTTCTTCTCCATAAAGGCATTTCAAACCATATGGCTTATTTATGTAACAATTGAATGGAGACCAGACCCTTGACAGTAGAAATGTATATGGGAACAATTGCTGTTGTACTACTAAATCTCCCTTCACTGTGATGGGGCAGTTATCCAGGTTGGATAATATTTTAAAAGGCCCCATACAAAGAAACATCCTCTTCCCCTTGTATTTTCATTTATCCTGATACAAAATGGAAAAGAAATTGAGGATGTTAATAGAAAACAGGAATATGCAATGTATACACCAAGGGTTCCCAAACTATGGCCTGAGGGTTATTAAACCACTTCACGATATCAGAAATTGACATTGGAAAGAGCCTTTGACAGCTGCAAGGCTTAGATCTATCCATTCCCAGCAATTACATGTGCTAGGAATGGACTCAATTAGAGTGCATCTGCTTGCAACCACCCCACCCCCACCCCGCAAAATAACCCCCCCTGATAGGTGTCAGAACCCCCCCTGATAGGTCCACTCCTGTGCCATGGTGTGTGATCAATAGAAAAAAGAAAGGACCAATTCTCCCCTGTGTGGGAGTTCTCAACCTTCTAAAGCTGGGGGCCAGGTCACACTCCCTCAGATAGCTTCTGGGGCTGGATGGCCATTTTGCCTTTCCTCTACCACATGGCACTTCCTGGTGTGGAGGCAGTGGGAGGCCACATGAAATGGTGTTGCAGGCCATATCTGGGCCACGAGCCGCAGGTTGAGAATCCCTGCTATAGTGGGACAGATGCCTAACAAATTGAGCCCAAACTTTTTAATAAATAGTCAATCAATCAATCACTTTATTACAGTCTATGACCAGCACAGTAAAATGGAGATAAACTTTTAAAATTTAAATGCTTAAAATATAGTTAAAATATATTATTTAAAAACATATCCATTCAAAATTTAAAAACTGAGTAAAATCCGATAATGATAAGGGTGAAGAGATAACATAATAAGTAGTGTAGGTCAGCTGCTCAGTGCGGAAGCAATCTCAGTAAACTATAGAGCCACACTAGACTTCCTAGTCAGCAGCCGACGTATCCTACTAGCCTGTGCACAAAAACCCGCCACTTTGCGCGTGATAGCAATACTACTGTCCTGGAGTAGGAAGGAAGCTTGTTGGGCCGGCAATTTCCCTGGGCATTGGCGCAGCAAGGGGATTATTAATTCTGCACGGGCATCCCTATAGAATGAGCAGAAAAGGAGAACATGCTCAATCGATTCAACATCCCCATCTCCACATGGACATAATCTTTCTGAATAGGGTATCCCGTTATATCTGCCCTCAAGGACAGCTGAAGGCAGGCATCCACAGCGGGCCTGGGTGAATGGCAGCCTATGTTTTGGGAGATCTAATTCCTGCAGATAAGCTGCGGGGACAAGCTGGTACCTGATGGAAACATTGGAGAAGAAACCAGGAGACTTGGCCACATCTTCCTGCCGTTCAGTGTCCCTTATTCTCTGTTTCACTAGCTCCCTGGCTTGTTGTGCTTCCATTGCAAGCAGGGTAGCTGGACACAAACCCAAAGAAGCCAATTTATTAAGTATAAAACATTTCCAGGAAGAGCGAAATGAATCTTGAAGTGTAAGAAACACCAAGGTGCCCTGGGAATTGTGTATTTTAAGCCAATATGAAATCATCAGCATCCAGCACCTCGCCTCTACCTTCACTAAGCCCGTCTCCAGTCTTAATCTGGCATTGGAAACGCAGCGGGGGGTCGAGAGAGCAGCTCTAAGAAACTTTGACTGAACTCTCTCCACCTGCTGATAACTGGCTAAGGGTCCTAGCTGCGCACCATATGTGAGCTGGGCAAGTGATTTAGCTTCATACAGTTTAATGGCTGCTGGTACATAACGCCCTCCCCTGCTCCAGTAGAACCTAAGGATTGCTGATGTACTCCTCTGCGCATTCTGAACTACATGGTCAATATGGGTTTTTCTAGAGCCTGAGGCATGGAAAAGAACCCCCAAATAATTAAAGCTGGGGACCTGCTGAATAGGATGCCCCTCGATTTCCCAATTGTAAAGTTTGGGTTTCCTGCCAAAGACCATGATCTTGGTTTTGGCATAATTGATAACTAGATGGTTTTCCGTGCAATAGGCAACTAATGCTCTGAGTGCCCTTCTGAGGCCTACCGGTGATCTTGCCATAATGAGGGTATCATCAGCATAAAACAGTGAGTTAATATGCCTCTCTGCTAACTTTGGAGGATGGAAGTCTGGATTTGCCAAATGATTGACCAAGTCATTAATATAGAAATTAAACAGAAGTGGGGCCAATATACATCCTTGTCTCACACCTTTCTGGGTGGCAACTGCAGAGGACAAGTGACCCCATGGGGAGCAGCGCACCTTCAAAGCTGAGTTCTCATGCACCACAGAGATCAAGGCCAAAAGGCGGTGATCAATTGTGGGAGTTCTCAACCTTTTAAAGCTGGGGGCCAGGTCACACTCCCTCAGATAGCTTCTGGGGCTGGATGGCCATTTTGCCTTTCCTCTACCACATGGCACTTCCTGGTGTGGAGGCAGTGGGAGGCCACATGAAATGGTGTTGCAGGCCATATCTGGGCCACGAGCCGCAGGTTGAGAATCCCTGCTATAGTGGGACAGATGCCTAACAAATTGAGCCCAAACTTTTTAATAAATAGTCTACAGTTTAACACTTTCTTGCTGAAAAATAGCTTGTACCTTGCTTAATGAGCAAAGTGCATTCCATTGGTTTGCTCGTTAAACAAGTTGCTTGTTAAGTGAAACACATTTCCCCAGAGGAATGCATTGAAGGAGCATGTTTCCTATGGGGAAATGTGTTTTGCCGGTTCAACCCGCGACCCAAGCGCCGATTGCACACTGGGATCGACGCTTGGGTCGTGCATAAGAACGGGCATGCATGCCTGTTCAACCTGTGTCCCAAGCTCTGATCACACACTGCAATTGGCACTTGTGTCATGGGTAAGAACAGGCACGCGCACTTGTTCAACCTGCGACCCAAGCGCCAATCACACTGCAGTGTGCGTTTGGGGCTTGGGTCATGGGTTAGAACAAGCACTCCCATTCTTACCCACGATCCAAGCGCGAGAGAGAACTGTTCGAGAAAGAGAAGGGGGTAAATAGCGCACAGTTCTCTTGCCTGCGCTGGTGGAGAAAGGCAGAAAAGAACTTGCGTTCCAGTTTCATTGAAGAGAACCCAAAAGCTCTTTCCTGCCTTTATCCACCAGTGCAGGCGAGCGAGCGAACTGTTTGCTTTTTATCCCCTTCTCTTTCTCGATGAGTTCTCTCGCCTGCGCTAGCAAAAAACCCGGCTGATTCGCCAGCGCAGGCGAGAGAACTGTTCTCGTTAAGCAAGCTTTTGCTCAGTCAACGAAGCAGACCTTTTTGGGAAAGGTCTGCTCATTGAGCAAGTTACTCACTATACGAGATGCTCACTATACAAGGTATTACTGTATAAGTGGGGTTTATTATCACTAGAGGGCAGTAAATGCAAAAACAATGTAATAGAGCTGTGGCAGAAAATAAAGTGTTTCCCAAACTTTGGTTTTAGACTTCAATTCCCAGAAGCCTAAGTCAATTCCCCAAAGCACTGATCAGCCAATGTACTGACTTAGACTTCTGGGAATTGAAGTCCACCAGTGTTTCATGAACATAGTTTGGGAAATACTGTGTGACTATGAGATTCCAGAATTGTTAAGACCTGGTACATTTAATTGGGACTGTAAACCCATAGAGATTTTATTTAGGAATAAGTCCTATTAAACACAATTACCTTTGAATGAATCGACTGTGCGACTGAACATCAAAAGATAACATAATAACGTGACTTAAATAAATACAAGTGAGTAAATACTGGATCTACTTTAAATACTCTGTCATTTAACAGAATTGTATTAATGTAGAAGCAATGTGGTTTTAGAATGTGTTGTCTTCAAATGAGCATTTTATTATCAGTATCGAAAAAGAAAAGTCATGTTGATCTACAGAAATACGAAAATCTACAAGTGGACTTTGATTAAGTCTTAATTACCAATTCCCCAAATTTGCAAGTTTTCAAGTTCTCCATTACTTGCTGAATTAGCCAGATTTGTTTTGTTTTTAAAGGAAAAGGAGAGCATGGAAGTTTTAAAATGTTTTGGGTGATTTTTGCTTGATATTTTAAGCTACAGAAGCCTGAAATCTCACTTAGAACCTTGATGATTGCTGGAATAATGTTTGTAAAATGCTGTGAGCCAGTGCCAGATTAAGCCAATGTGGGGCCTGTAGCAAATCATGTCAAGGAGCCCTTGTGTAGATTTAGGATACCCACCCTGAAGAGCCGGGCTTAGCGACACCCAGAGCTGTCCTGGAGGCAGGGAAGGGCCAGTGGGTGGGTTGGCAGTGTGGTGCGGGGGCCCTCAGAAGCACTCTGGCACTGCTGTGAGCAATAAGGAAAAGCATTGAGGAGTTCCGATATCAATACTGTTAACACAGAATCTAAAACAGGCCATCACATTTCTAGCTTTCTGCTGCCATTAAGCTACTAAATGATCTAAAACTGTTTAAAATGTTAAATTTTAGACTATCATTCAGACAGTGTTTCCTAGTCTTCATTATTCAATATGTTTTAAATAGATGAACCACTGCAGCATTGGTGTAAATATACCGTTTTACCTTGGAAGCATGTTGTAATATATCCATGGCGTTAGCAAAACATTCTTATTTAACTTTCAAGTTAAAATATATAAAGTGGAAGAGTTGTCAAAATACATAAACACAAGCTAAGTCCTTCTTGATTACACTTTTGGGGTGTCTATAGAAATTGCAAGTAGATAAATAGGGACCACTTTGGTGGGAAGGTAACAGCATTCTGTGTGCTCCGGTGTCTCGTCATGCCTGCCACATGACCACGGAAATGTCTGCAGAAGCAGACAACGGTGGCTCTTCGGCTTTGAAACAGATGAGCACTGGCCCCTAGAGTCGGATACGACTGGCTTTCGAGCAAGGGAAACCTTTACCTATAGAAACTTTTGCTGATGCATCTGAATTTCTGAGTGGGCCACTTTCAGTTATATTCATTGGAGATCTTTAATATAAATGAAAACCTGAAATTATTTTCATTAGTTCTAAGTACTGTCTCCTTTTTAAAAGAGTCTTCTTTCGGGAATCTAAGTCAGCATTACAGAGGACATCTAAATCAGCTGAACTGGTCATTTCAAGTAGACAACTCTATTTGCATATTGTTAGCTTTGTATTTATTGCCTCAGTGTTAGTAAGTCCCCAGAGGGACTCCAGTGGCTCAGTGGTTAAGAAGCTCGCCTTGTTATAGCTAGAAGGCCAGCAAATTGGCAGTTCATTACCCGGGTACTGCATTATGAAACAAGTGCACATCTCTGTCCCAGCTCTTGCCAACCTAGCAGATCGAAAGCAAGAAATTGTAAGTAGATAAATAGGGACCACTTCAGGAGGGAAAGTTTCTCCAACAAAAATCCTTTCAACCCACAATAATTTCTGATATGAAATCATTATTATACTAAGACCCCACTCACCCACTCAGTTTTACCTTTGGTACACTCACATATGTTGTGGCTTCATCTCTGCTCCCTACCATCAGGAAAAGTACGTGCTCCCTACCATCAGGAAAAGTACATGTTCAAGTACATGCTCTTGGAAAACAGTTGTTCACCTCCCTCTAGGACCCCTTGGTACAAGAAGCATAGTGTTTTTGGAACAGCCAGGGTTTGGCTTTCTCCTTTAACTGTAAGAGTGTGGTGGGTCTTTGATCACTGGGGTTTGCGATGTCCGTTGGCCAGAATAAATACAAAAATATTTATTTCCCCGCAAAATTAAAACAAAAGGGTTTCTTCAGATGCACAGAGCTCTGCAAGAAGCTTGTGGTGCCAGATCTACTGCCTCAGTTTAGTAACTAGTGAGAGTTTAGTGAGGGCAGAATTACATATGTCCAGTAGGGTTTCTTCAAATAAATAGCAATTACCCTTCGATACCACCACATGGTGCTTAGAGCAATCTCTGGGTTGTTCACAGGTATTTAGTATCTTCCCACCAACACACTGGGTACTCATTTTACCAATCATGTAAAAAGGGACTGCAGTGGCTCAAGTGGTTAAGACGCTGAATTCGCTGATTTGAAGGTCGGAGTTCAGTTCATGGGTCCTGCATGACGGAGTGAGCTCCTGTCTGTGTCCCAGCTCCTGCCAACCTAGCATTTTGAAAGCAAGAAATTGCAAATAGATAAATAGTAACTACAGTACTTTGGTAGGAAGGTAAACAGTATTCTGTGCACTTTGGTGTTGAGGCATGCCTGCCACATGTCCACAGAAACATCTGCAGACACAGAGCACTGGCTCTTTGGCTATAAACAGAGATGAGCACTGAACCCTAAAGTTGGATACAACTGGCTTTCGAGCAAGGGTGACCTTTACCTAAAAGGGAAGGCTAAGTCAACCTTGATCTTGTTGGGACTGAACTCAAATCATGAACAGTTGGGTGCATTGAAATGGAAGACTTTATTGGTTCTAACCAAAAGGCTCATTTGCATAATGGTAGATCATAGCCTACCATTCATTATCTATGAACCAGCCCACTGAAATTTGCAAAACAATAGTTACCATAGATTTCTTTACATTTGTATAATTTTGTTTTATCTACTCTTGGAAGTAGCATCATTCATTCATTCATTCATTCATTCATTCATTCATTTGACAAAGATAGGAACCATTTTGGGGGGTTTGGACTACAATTCCCAGCCTCTGCTAGCTGAGATGTTCTGGGAATACAGTACAGGCCAATGAAACAAATTTTTCGCATCACTATATTTTGAATAATGATGTTCACTGAAATAATTTTAAGTGTTATTGTAACATAATCTCTTAAAGGCAATAAGGGATCAGCAGTATACTGTTGAACTACTGTTTAACTAGATACTGTTGAACTAGAACTCCCAGAATTAGTCATATGACATTCTTTTTCTTTGCCGCACCCCTTTTTTTTACTCAGAGTCCCCAGAAGTTTCCATTCTGAGGCTTCCACCTGTCAGACTCACATTTAAATTTGTGCTCACCTGAAAAAAGGCTGCGTTGGAAGGCTTCATGGCTTAGGATAGGTCAAGTTCCAGCCCAGTTGCCTTTTAGGAAGGAAGTTGGTCTGATGCTGCTCGGAACTTCTACCTTTTTTTTCCAGATGAGCACAAGTTAGATATGTCCTGGGAGTCTAGGCCCCCCCAGCCCCCATAAGCACTTGCCTGCCCATCATTCTTTGCCAGTTGGCTGAGTTGGATAAAACTGATGGAGAAGCTGTTCGAGCAACATTTGGAGGACTGATCTAAGGTTACAGGTTGTAAGTCTGACATCTGTGGATTAAATCTTGTATCACTGGAGTAGCTGTAGTTAACCCAAAGTCTTCCCTCTACAGACTGCTACCTATAGCCACAATCTTTCATCCTTGCTGTCTATAGTTTTTTTGGGTTAACAGTGCTAGGTAATCTTATGTTGCTTATAAATACTGAAGTAACATATATGAAGTGTTTTGTGTGGTTCAAAAATGTATGACAGAAATACTGAGTATTGTTTCATTTGATGTAATATCCACTTGATATTTTATACTGTATGTCTTGAAGCACATTTCCATTGCATAGATGCTTCACAAATATAGATTTTTTTGCTTTCATACCTTTGTTTCTGGAGAAAATTCTTAATGGACATGTCAAATCTTCGCCGTGTGACTGTTTATAAATTGATAGCACTTCATACTTACAAGGATGAGTGATCTAGTTGGTGAAAATGCATGGCACAATAAAGATATTCATCTTGAAGGTGCCAGGAGATTCTCTGTTGAATTTGCTGCAGGGCTGCCTCTTTGTGAATTGATTCTGTCCATTATGACGCAAAGGGGGAAAGCTGCAGTGTGTTAAAAGTGTGCTTTTCATTGACGATATGTGGTTAGTTCTTAGGAACAAAGTTGGTATGTGAAATATGGATATCTAAAATGAAATAGTGGTAGATTATACACATAGGCACTTCAGTCTAATTTGTAGTTTCTTAAGATACACCATATGTTTTTCTTTGAGGGATTGACTGAAAGGTCTACCTGCATGTAGTGATCTTATGTTTTGTGTACTGAGGCAATCTGAACAAAATGTTAGTGAGATTTATTTATTTATTTATTTATATTGCATTTCTATACTTCATGTCAGGAATTATTGCAAAATCTGAAAGTTATTTTGTCATACTGGGTCTTTGTTTCAAATGCAGTAATAAATGTGTTATTTTAAAAATACAGGAAGCTGTACTTTATGAATGATATTTAACAAGGACAAGACAGCCTCTCCTGCTTCTTTGAAAGAGTTCAATGAGCCCCTTTTCCTAAGCTAGTAGAAACTACTGAGATATAAAAAAAGTTAAGCTAATTAATCATGCCTGCATCAAAGTAATGCTGCAGGGAAGCTATTATTAAATGGCATTTAGCACAAAAAAAGAGAAATACCCTGTTCCCAAGAGATTCTTCCATGCTGCTCAAACAGAAATTGGTGCACACATGTTATGGCTTTCTTTTCTCCTTTTATTTAATTTTGTCTTGAATGTGATTGGCTATTATCTGAGGTTTCTGGGCGGGATTACCTGACACTTATTATACTATAGCCTCCCTGCAGATCCTTATTTGGTAGCCTGTTCATAGAAGAAGTCTCTCCCAGCAACGGAGCATCTTGACATACATAATTCATCAAGTCGTGGTGTTCTGGAATATGCAGATATCTGTCCGCTCTTCAAATTTCTTTTCACCTTCTGCAATATATCTTTTCCACCTGATCCTTGAATTCTGCAGCATTTTTATTTTATTTTATTTTATTTTATTTTGAATTTGCAAATGGCTCTTAACAGGATCAGAAGTCTCTATGTACGTAGAGGAGTACGAGCTAGATTTTGTGTACCTAATTGAAGGAAATCTATAGATCAGCTGAACTAACAAACAGAAATGAAATTTGATTAAAAGAATCTAGCAAACTGCTTTTCTCTGAATCTCAGTGACAGCAGAGGACTGAACAATTCTGTTTTAAATTGGTATCACTACAGGGATAAAAAATGCCCGAAGCAAATTATTTATTATCAGTGTCTTGGGGCTACATAAAGGTAGGAATGTTTTGAGTTTGTTTATGTGTTTTCAGTTTTTGAATTTTATTGTGTGGATTTTTATAAACAAACATAATGATGGAGAGAAGGATAAAAAATGAGTTGATCAGTTTTTTACACTCATCTGGTTCAGCGTGCAACGAAGTACGTAGCTCAACAATGGAAAGATACACTGTTTATTGTGTGTGTGTGGTGTGTGTGTGTTTCTTTGGTTTTTAGTCATATCTAAATGTGCCTATCAATCAAAGAATGGTTTTTGAAGAGTGTTACTATTATTTCATGCTTTATTAGGCAAAGAGTGTTTGGTTAAAGAGTTAGAAATAATGGCTGAAAACATACAGTCAGGATCTCAGTTACCATGGTTGTGTTTTAATAGCATTTTTGTTTCCTATGTATGACCACAGCTTTTATTGATTAAAGTCTTCCTTGAAATGAGAGGCTATAAGTGGTCTTCTCTCCATGTGTTAGTGTGCCTCATGGTACATATTTTCTATAAAAGAAAATAATACTGGCTTATCTCTTTCTGTGTTGAATTGTTTGGTAGTACAGTATACTATTCTGAGTCCTTACCCCTACCTCTTTATTTTTCCTTAAATGTACATATATTTATATATTTAATTTAATTAAATTGCCCTGTTTTCATGTAATTTTTAAATTAATAACATCAAGCTGTGACCATGCAAAATTACATTTTTTTTGTAGTTCACCTTCTCTTGTAGCTGTTCACCACACACACACCCCAAGAATTAATCTTATTAATTACAGAGTCTACCAATTTCTTCACTTCACATTGGCTTAACTGTGATAAAAATGTTTCTGAATTTTAAATTTCAGTGAAACTGTCAGTTTGTTTGTTTCCAAATCAGGTGCTTTACTGCACCAGTTTAGAATGCCAATTTTCCTTTATTAGAACATTCTAATAAACCAAAGTGTCTTGATTCCATATGCTAATTTAAAACACTTCTTATGTTCTTTTATTATTACAGACTGTTGTGTTTTGCTCAATATTTCATGGAGCTTGTCTTTGTTCATAACACTTTTCTCTGAATAAGCTATCACTTGGTCAAGTACAGATTAACATCCTGAATCAGGAAATGTGATTTAGTATTGGGAAAAGGCTTTTGTGATTCTGAGATGGAAAAGAACATAAACTGTGCCCCAGCACAGGTGTACTAGTTCCAAGAAGTGGAACCAAGAGAACTGATGGTAATACAGGGGGCTGGAATTGAATTCTAAACCATACTCTTCTTTAGAGTTTGCTAGATGGCCTTGGAGAAGTTTACTATCTTAAACAAACCACTAAATTGGCAGTAAGCCCATATTCACTGTACTGAGTTCCTTGGAGACAGAAATTATATAGACTTTAATAGGGGTGTGACAACAGGATCCACACAACCCTTGACATGGTTTTGGACTATAACCTCCACTTGCCTGAGCCAACATGCCCAGAAGTCATAGATGATGAGATTTTTCAAGTGTTAGTGTACCTTATAGTACCGATCAGTCAAGTTTCATCATCTGTGACTTTAGGGCATGTTGGCTCAGGCAAATGAAGGTTATAGTCCAGCAACATGTCTAGGGTTAGAGGCCTTCTGCTTCTGCTATAATTAATTGTTATGGATGGTACCCCATATACTGTGGCTGCTGATATGCATCAGAATCTAGCTTTGATGGAGGCCAGGGACAAATGTCTCCTGATTGGCCTTCACACTTATAACAGCACTCTTGAGTGATGCCAAGTAGCTGATACTGTCAATCTACCCAGCTATTGTATAGGTACATCTCTCATCCTATTACAAAATTAATCATGTGACTAATACAGATTAGTCTCAGTTTTTAAAATGAGCTACTTCTGACAGACATCTTCTTTTGAGAGTTTTATATACATGAGGCAAAAGCCATGGATGCTACTGCCGTATGGTGTCTTGCTAAAGTCAACATGTTCAGCTTGGGGGATCATAATGAGATTTCAATTCTTCATGTTAGTGTTTGGCTTAAAGAAACTTTTCAGTCCCTCTTGCTAAATGGCTACTATATATGGGGATTCATATACAGTAAAACCTCAGATAACACTAAAACTTGATTCTACAAGTCTTAGTATTATTCAATTTTTAATGTTATCCGATGCATGTATCGGATAACGTTAAAATCCTATGGGATGCATCGGATAACGTTAAAACTCCATAGAGATACAGTATAACCGGCACAGGGTTTAGCGAACGTTATTCAATGCATCCTATAGGACTTAATGTTATGCGATGCAATCCCCCCCCCCCCGATTGCTTAATGTTATGGGGTTTTAGCGCTATCTGATGCAAACGTTATCCGAGGTATTACTGTATAAGTAGATTGGAAGGCGGGAGGTCAGCAGTTCAATTCCCAGGTAGGGATGGAATGAGCTCCTGTCTTTGTTCCAACTCCTGCCAACCTAGTAGTTTGAAAGAAAGAAATTGCAAGTAGATAAATAGGAACCACTTCAGTGGGAAGGTAGCCAGTGTTCCATGCACTCCGGTGTCTAATCATGCCTGCCACATGACCACGGAAATGTCTGCAGAAGCAGACAGCACTGGCTCTTTGGCTTTGAAACAGATGAGCGCTGAACCCTAGAGTCTGATACTTTCCATCAAGGGAACCCTTTACCTTTATTCCTATCTTGATGCCTAGAGACATTTGCTACTGATATGATTCTGTTTTATGGGGTCAAAAGGCAGAGGAGGATCATCTTTGAGTCCAAGCCTATCATTTTTAAAAAAATCAGAACTGCCTGATCTCAAGTTGCTTCATCAGTTGGCAGTCAGGAAAAGGGCAGGGGCGTAGACATAATATGATTGACATGCCAAAATCTTATCAACTGAATTTATCCTGCTATTTGCAATCCCATTTTCACTACTGCACTCTCAGACTTTCCTTGTTTCTAACAGTATTTATTTATTTTATTAATAGAACGAGAAAAGCAAGGGTGATTTATGGATCCCATATGTTTCTCTTCAGTAAAGTACAGGGCACAGACATAAGACAACATAGGTAGATAAGAAACAGAAAAATCTACTAATAAGCCCATTCCCAAGTGGTGACTGTAAAGATAAAGAGAGTTGTACCTCTATTGTTTCTATCCCCAAGTTATCATTGGGCTAAAAGGCAGAATACTGTGAGACACTCCCCTACAGCAGTGGTGGCGAATCTTGGCACTCCAGCTGTTCTGGAACTTCAATTCCCAGATGCCCTGATCAGCAGGAGTGCTGACTTGGGCTTCTGGTAATTGAAGTCCAAGAACAGCTGGAGTGTCAAGGTTCGTCATCACTGCCCTACAGTTACCGTTTCTGCCAAACAGAGGTGCTCCAGCTGGGGGAAAGTCAAGGAGTTAAAGCTTCCTTTATTTCTGATGTTATGTTTATTGGGAGAGAGATGGCTCCTCTTGCATTGGGTAAAAAGTGGACTCTCTATTGGCTGAGAAATAAGCTATGTTTACTTCTTCAACCAACGCATATCTCTACCTCACACCTGCACATCTACAAATCTCTTAAGTCTATCTTTGCTCAGGACTAAATATCTGCAGCAGAGGGAAACGTGCATAGAATCATAGAACTTTAAAAATTCAGGAGGTCACCTTGTTTACCCTCTGTGCAGGAAATCCAAAGCTAATGTTATATTTGAGAAATGAACATCTAACCCAGTGTTTCCCAACTTTTGGTTTTTGGACTTTAATTCCCATAAGCCTAAGCCAATTCCTCAAAGCACTGATCAGCCAATGTACTGACTTAGGCTTCTGGGAATTGAAGTCCCCCTCTGGGACTGGTGCCCCACAGAACCATTGAATTCTAACCCTTTTCTAAGAAAAACCTCCCAACAAAGAAGAGTTGATCACTTCTTGAGATAACCAGTTCCCCTTTCAAATAGCTTGTACTACCAGATCGGTCTTTTTAATGTTTAGCCACCAGTGCATTTCTTACACTTTAAACTCACTGTTTAGGTCCGTACCCTGTGATGCATCAGAAAACAAGCTTGTTCCATCTTCTGTGTATGCTAATCTTTGCAGTTTTCATGGAACATTTTTGAGGGGGAGGATGACTTCCCTATCTTGTCTGCATGATCCTCCAGGGACTTGCTTTGGACCTGCTTTCATCTACATGATCCTCCAGGGACTTGCAGTGTCCTGCTTTCTTCAGACATAATGAGAATAGTGAATGCTAAAACTTAGCATGTACATTCTTCTTTCTGTTGTCAGTAATAGGGACCCTGTCTTACACAAATGTGAACACAAGACTTTTAAAATATAGAACTATTGACATTCATCATTAACAGAAATATAATCTCCAAAACAGTGAGGTACTAGTACCCCTATATTCAGCAGTAGTTAAACCACGTCTAGAGTACTATGTCCAATTCTGGGCACTGCAATTTAAGACAGATGGAAACAAATTAGAGCAGTGTTTCCCAAATGCTGGTTTTTGGACTTCAATTCCCAGAAGCCTAAGTCATTTCCCCAAAGCACTGATCAGCCAATGTACTGACTTAGGCTTCTGGGAATTGAAGTCCACTAGTGGGCTGTGTACCCCTTGTTGGGAACCACTGAACTAGAGCATGTACATAGAAGGGCAAGAAGGATGATCGGAGGGCCAGAAACCAAGCCATATGAGGAAAGACTGAAGTAACGGGAGCATGTTTAGCCTTGAGAAAAGGAGACTGAGAGGGAATGTGATAGCACTCTTCAAATACCTGAAAGGTAATCATAAAGAGGAAGAGCAGGATCTGTTCTCAATCCTCCCAGAGTTTAGGACACGTAATAATGGGCTCAAACTGAAGAAAGCCAGATATAGGCTGAATATCAGGAAAAAATATTTTAATGGTTAGAACAGCGTGACCGTGGAACCAACCGTCGCGAGAGGTGGTGAGCACTCCCAACACTGGAAGCATTCAAGAGAGAATTGGACAGTCATCTGTCAGATATACTGTACTTTGATTTGGATTCCTGCATTGAGCAAGAGGTTGGATCCGATGGCCTAAAACGCTCCTTCCAACTCAGTTATTCTATGATTCTATGAAGAACATTACTGTTTATTGTTTCTTGTTAATTGACACAGTATAGTCCCATATCCGTTACATGATCTTATTAAAAATGCTTTTTTTATACTGTCCCCATACATTCTTTGTGTTCTATGAGAAAATTGCATCTCTCTGTAGTCCGTTTCCTATGGCAGTCAGATGACTGAATGCATATTTTTAGATACACACATGTACTTCTAGTGTAGTGGTCGCAAACTCTCTGTGGGCATGTGCACCGTCATCCCAGCACAGAGTTCACCCTGCCTCTCTGCTCAGCAGCCCAATGGGAGCACTTCCTCCCTCCTCCCAGCACAGAGTTCGCCCGGCCCCTCTGCAGTATAGATGGCAGCCCGTTGAGTTTAGGCACTCGGTCTCTAAAAGGTTCGCCATCACTGTTCTAGTGAGTGGACAAAGACTGTTGACCTTTCATTTACTGCTTTCTACAAGAATGCTTAAAATTGTTCATGTGGGTTGAACTTTTCCGGTTTACGTAATTACATTTAGACATGTGAAAATGAGAAACATAGTTTACAAACAGAGTAATTCAAGAAATTGTTTTTTCTTCTTTAGAACAAAGGTGGGCTGTGAATATGTATATTAAACATCTAAATGAGTCATCTCCCCCCCCCCATAGTGAATTTTATGAGAACAGTGAAATTGATCTTTACTCATATCTATCATCAATTATATAGAATTGTGTAGAAGAGTTCTTTTTCCAATCCCTTATTTTGAAATTTTCCCTGGAATTCAAAAAAATGTCTGTTAATTATATCACTGAACTGAATTGGTTTACTGAATTTTTATAATACAAATATGTCTATTAAAATAACCTTGGCTCTTCTGATGCTAGGAGGTACATTTCTCCGCTGTTGACATGTGTTGTTTTTCTTTCTCTTCTCAGTTTAAAAGAATGCTCAATCGAGAGCTAACCCACTTATCTGAAATGAGCCGATCGGGCAATCAGGTCTCTGAATATATATCCAACACATTTTTAGGTAAGCATACAATAATGAAAACGGGCACTCTTTCCTAAGTTATTCCTTCTCCACCAGCTATCACTAGTCTACAGATGAAAAGGTTAGCAGAATTTATCTTTGTTTTGTAATAAATTCCATGCATATACATATAAATCTCTGTTGGGTAAATAAAATGCAATGCTTGCTTTTATTTTACAACATGAATTTTCCTTTGTATATTGAATGTGGCCCCATTGTGTTTAGAAGTTTGCACATGTTTCACTGAATGGTTAATTGTTGAAGGTGAAAGAGACACCCAAATAGAAAGAAGAATTGAATGCAAATGTTCTGTAGAAGCCAGTAAACAAGAACAGTGTATCCTGCAACATTTGATCACCAACCCATTTTACTCATTTGCTAAGTATTTTTGGTTTAATTCAGTTGTGTAGGTATGAAAAAGAACATTTAAAACCCTAAGACTACAATCCTAAAGTCCTTTACCAGAGGTCACATCCCACTGAATTTAGTGAGATTTGGTTCTGGATAAAAATGGATATGACTGCCTTGACTAGTGCTGCCTGACTTTGTTTATAGTTTATGCCACAGCAATTGACATTGTTCAAGAAACGTGCTATTATTCAGTTTTCAGAATGAATTGTGGAATCTTCAGCAGCATACAGAATTAAGGCTGTGTGCACCTTCAGTCTCACAACAATATGTTGCTTTATTGGATTGCACCCCAACTCTTCTGGCAAACATTCTCTTCAGTGGCTGAAAGAGTGATAAACACAAGGGAGTCCATATCCTAATTGGTTGCTATTTCAAGAATACATTCATTCTAAGAACACTTACTGAGGATGGAGTTGGAAAATGTAATCTTGGAATAGTTCTCTGCCTTGTGTATGTGTATGTAGGTCATTCCTAAGTATAGCTTGTATAAGTAATGCAGATGTTGGTTTACATCCAGGATTAACTTTGCTTTAGAAAAAAGTATTTATCCCCAGGGAAAGGAACATATTTGATTTTGACCAAACAGACCCTTTCCCATGTTGCAGTCCTCTATGCTGTATCCTATGTTTTCTGGATAATCCCTCAGAAGCAGCTTCTTGGAGGTGGCCACAGGAAGTTGTAGTGGAAAGGTGGCAGTCGTGGCCAGGAGGGCTTTTGTACAACATCATGTTATATACCAGCTCTGCCCGCTCCTAGATCGGGACTCCTTGTTCATGATCACACACGCTTTGGTCACTTCCAGACTTGATTATTGTAATGCGCTCTACTTGGGGCTGCCCTTGGTGACCATTCGGAGACTGCAACTGGTCCAGAATGTGGCTGCTCAGATCGTGATGGGGTGCGGGTGTTATGCTCATGCCTCACCACTGCTCCGGGAGCTGCACTGGCTGCCGGTTTGCCTCCGAGTGCAATTTAAGGTGTTGGTAATTACCTTTAAAGCCCTACATGGTAGTGGGCCAGGATACTTAAGAGACCGCGTCACCCCAAGAGCATCTGTCCATCCCACCAGAGCGGACCGGAGAGGTTCTCTGGTTGTGCTATTGGCTAGAGAGGTACATCTCTCTAGCACTAGAAGGAGGGACTTCTCTGTGTCCACTCCGGCCTTATCGAAGCTCCTGCCAACCAAGTTGCATCTCCAGACAGAGTTGCTGGCCTTTAGAAAGGGTGTGAAGAAAGGGTGCTGGCAGGGCAGGTGTGGGGTTCAGGCCAATCAGCTACCCCAGCTGGCTGGCTAATCTGACTGTTCTCCCCTCTCCCTCATAATTTTAATTGGTGAATTTTAACTTTTAATCTCTTTTTAATTTTTAACCTTTGAAGTGTAACTTTCAGAGATGGGTGGGTATTTTATCATGGGTTTTATTGTTGATTGTGTTTTTAACTGTTGTTCGCTGCCCTGTCATTTGTGAGGAGGGCGGCATAGAAGTGTGACATAAATAAATAAAGGTGAAAATCTGCTTTGTCCAATTGGAAGTATGTTCTGCTGTAAAAGTTGTTCTTGAGCAATATAATATTCAGTAAAACTAATGTCTACCACTAGATGTTCTGCAAGTGGTAAATGAAGCACAGGTATGTGTTCTAAAGTTCACATGATACATTGCCCCTTAAGTTACTCTGAGGTCTCCTTGAAAAGTGTTTTGACTCCACATAGCATAGCACAGTGTTTCCCAAATTCTGGTTCTTGGACTTCAATTCCCAGGAGCCTAAGTCAATTCCCCAAAGCACTGATCAGTCAGTGGACTGATTTAGCCTTCTGGGAATTGAAGTCCAAGAACCAGAATTTGGAAAACACTGGCATAGCAGATTGGGTGTTTTTCTTTTAGTAGAACAGAAAACTCTGTCAGTGGCTTTGATTTGTCCATTTGGGATCACATAGGAACATAAGGCCATTGCTGGCTCTGAACAGGCCACTGGTGGAAGAAGGCCAGCCTCCTATATTCTAGAGGCAGTGCTGCTGCCATATGACTTAGTTTTCCAGCTTGCTATACTTGCCTGCAGCTCATCACAGACTGGAGTGTTGTTGGGCCCCTTTGGAGGTCCCCTGGAGCCTGAGCTCTGAGTGTTCCCTATCCTTTTTTCTAACTTTGAACTTGATCATTAATTGGAAACTAATGTGGAAACAGGAGTAGGCAGTTTTCTGGAATAGCATTTATCATAGTGTTGCTGTTATATTGATATGATAGGATGTTACTGTCAAGCTGATAATAAGATCATACTGCCATAGATGATGACTGTTATGTCTGAAGTAGTGAGCTGCAATTCACAAAAACCTGTGCTGAAATAAATCTGTTTTAATTATGCCACAATACAGTACAGTTGTACCTCACTTAAAGAGCATAATGCGTTCCACAGGATTGCTCTTTAATCGAGTTTGCTCTTTAAGCGAAACACCACTGTAAGTGACCAATTGTGGGGTGGCTTTCGAACCCCGGTTTATTTGTTAAGCGAGTTTTTGGTTGGTTTTATTTGTTAAGCGAAACGAACATTCAGAGAAAATTCTGCTTTTTAAGCGAGTTACTCTTTAAGCGAGGCGCTCTTTATGCGAGGCTTTACTGTACTTTAGTTTTACATGTGGTTAGAGAGAGAGAGAGATGCTACCTTTTCTCATCATGGATAGTTTAGAAGAGACAACTGAAATAATTTCTTTCAAAACATTCCTTCCATGTTTCTTAGTGGATTTGGCTGTAATATTGAATTACCCAGTATTTTCTGAATCCTTACAAAGAAACTTATTAGCCTAGTTTTAGAAACTTTACATACACACACACACACACACACAAAGGTTAAATATGATTTTTTTAAAAATGATTTTAAAAACAGCTTAAATATGATTTTTTTTTAAAAGCTTAAATATGATTTAAAAATGCAAAAGCTGGCTTGAGACCCAATATCAAGAAAACCAAGATAATGTCAACAAACCCTATCAGTCCCTGGAAAGTAGATGGGGAAGAAGTAGAAGCAGTGACAGATTCTACTTTCTTAGGATCCAAGATCACTGGAGATGGTGATTGCAGCCATGAAATAAAAAGGCGACTGAATCTTGGGAGGCAAGCTATGAGAAACCTGGGGAATGTAGCGAAAAGTAGAGACATCACCTTGCAAACTAAAATTTGCATAGTCAAAGCAATGGTATTCCTGGTCGTAATATATGGTTGTGAGAGCTGAACCATTAGGAAAGCTGAGCACAGAAGAATATATGCCTTTGTAGTGTTGGAGGAGAGTTTTGAGAATCCCCTGGACAGTGAGGAGAACAAATAAGTCAATCCTAGAGGAAATGAACTCTGACTGCTCCTTAGAAGGTCAAATAGTAAAGCTGAAGCTGAAGTACTTTGGACATCAAATGAGGAGGATTCACTTGAGAAGGCCTTGATGCTGGGAAAGGTGGAGGGCAAAAAAAGAAGGGGACTGCCAAAAATAAGATGGCTAGATGGTATTGTAGATGCAATGTGCACAGAGCTGGGCAGGTTGATGATGGTGGAGGACAGAGATGCCTGGAGGGCAATGGTCCATGGGGTCACAAAGGGTTGGAATCGACTGTGCAACTGAACAACAACAAATGATTCCCTGTGGAGATGACCTACTTAGAAGAACCTTCTTACTATGATAAGGGAGGACCCCGAGATGTCTGTGTTTTCTGTATGAAGAAGTAAAAACAAACCCTGAGGAAACACATACACCATTAGCCTGTAATCTAAACTATCCTAGAAACAGTGTCACAGCACTCTGGTGTGACAAGGAGCACAGACAAACAGGTTTTAAAGAGCTATGAAGTGTAAAAATACACAACTGTTCAAGCTGTAAGATTTAATCCAAGTGATAGCATGTCTTCATATCATCTCAAAAATGCAAACTGAGGAAAGATTTCCATTAAAGCTTCCTCACACCATAATCTAGCTTTTCCCTTGTCTGTAGGCTGTCTGCAGGTAGAGGTGAAAACAGGATGATGGCAAGTGGGAGCAGACAGTCCTGTATACAAGTTCTGCAATGGTACAGTCGTGCAAAGGATATCACCATATCTATTCACATGCTGCCTTTTAGTGCCTTGTGATAAATTTGCTTCTCTTCCAATAATGCCTCCTTGCACAGCAGTATCTGTAACGCTGCAACTATCCATTTTAAACAGTCTAGGTCAGTGATGGCGGACCTTGGCAGTCTAGCTGTTCTTGAACTTCAATTTCCAGAAGCCCTGACCAGCATGGCACTCCCGGCCTATTTGTGGGCACGCGAGCTGCCTCCCCAGCACAAAGTTCACTCCATCCCTCTGGCCAGAAACCCAATGGGAGTTGCTTCCTCCCTCCCACCAACACAGAGTTCACCCCACCCACCTGCCTAGCAGCCTAATGGTAGTGCTTCCCCCCCCCCCCCTACAGAGTTCACCCCTCACTTCTGTTTGGGCACTCGGTCTCTAAAATGTTTGCCATCACTTGTCTAGGCCAGTGTTTCCCAAATGCTGGTGTTTTGGACTTCAATTCCCAGAAGCTTAAGTCAATTCCCCAAAGCACTGATCAGTCAATATACTGGCTTAGGCTTCTGGGAATTGAAGTCCAAACACCAGCATTTGGGAAACACTGGTCTAGGCCAACAAGTCTCAACTGTAGTTCATTAGTTTTCCAGTTTTCAGTACTGATAGATTGCTACGCTTGGGAAATGGTTGTAATGGAACCCACTAAAGGATAGCAGTAAAACAACATGAGTTTTGAGTCACATTAAAGGCCAAAATATTTTATTTTGCACAGACTTTTGTGAAATGCAGCCCACATAATGATTTAATCAGATGCAAGTAAATCAATTGATAATCCTTTCTGAAATAACAGTTTTGTATAAGGGGTGCAGGGGTAGGAGAGAAGTACTTTGAGGGCTGAAAAACACACCCAGCACCAAAAGGAGTTAGGCACTCACAGTCCCCAAAACCTTAGGAAATCCCTTGGAATTCCATGCCCTTCTAAAAAAATTCCAAACAGAAACTTCCTTACACTTGACTTCATCTGACAACTCGCTATAGAGTCTTCCCTTTTGATGCCCCTAAACTTTGTGCATATGACTGAAATCATAACCATCAAGGCATGCACATGAGTCATTACTCTTTAGCTACTCTTGGTTAGCGCCAGTTCAAGGGCTGTTCCTTTCATCCCTGTTTTATTTAATTGGTGATCAGAAGGAAGTAATAAAGAGATGAAAGGGGGTTGAATGCCTGCAGCTGGAAGTTGGTGACATTTGTTTGCAGTGATCTGATTTGGATTATTTACTGTTTCCAGAAAGGGCTAGCCTGTTCTGAAAGGGTAAGAGAAGAGAGCAGAAACGTAGCCATAGTGATACTGGGTCATCTCATTTTAAAAATTAATACGGATCATTAATATGAATAAACACATGCATAATCTTCAGAATTCTAGGCCAGTGCAAGGTGGAATGTGGTGAAGGATTAAGAGAATCCCAAAACTATTAGTAATTTTATTTAAATAATTTACTCGCTTTGAGGGGCTTGAGAACATGTGTTGCATTATCCATAAAGGAAAATCTGAACATGTTAGACAATAATAATCTAACAAATTTAACTATGAAATGATTAAAAGAGAAAATAAAATTATTACTGTATTTTACACTAGTTTTTCTCTTGTGGGTATTTTTATAACCTCACAGAAATCCCATTGATTTGGTGCTGAAAATGACCCAACATCAAATTCCATGTCCTGCTTAAAGGTTATTTCAGCAGCACATTTGCAGATCGTGACCTTGGGATTTCACAGTCCCAATGTACACAGAGTTGTTGACTTTTATACCTTCATTCAGACTTGTACTCTGAATTTATGAACAGAGAGAAAAGGATCATGCCTTGTGTCTCAGTCTTCAGCCTTTGTATATTCAGATGAAGGTCTACACCCATGGTTTCCATAGTGGGGCAATTTGATTTTTGAGGGTGGGCAATTTGAGAATGAGTTGTTAACAGTGAATGTCTTTTTAGGCTTCCTCCACTTGAATAGTTCACTTTTTGAATAATAATAAGAATTATATGTCAGGCATCAGGATTGTAGAGATGCTTAGGTGGGTCATGCCCCCCCCTCCAAAAAAAATGTTGGGAACTACTCTAACCTTTCTTGGCACATGTAGAAGTTGAGAGGTGCAGCTGTGCCCAAACATAAGCAACATGTATAGTAAGCATTGAAAAAAGTTTATCCATAGGGCCTCTCTTGCCTTTACATTGGCCTAGTTAAGATGCACCATTCAGTGTGTGACCCTACTGCCTTACGTCTTTGTAGGACTTCACATAGTTGGCAAAGGAAGATTTGTAAGCATGTACTTTCATTTGTTTTTACCTGCAGTTTGTAAATTTGTCTGAATTGTGAGCTGAAGTAAATTTAAAATCTTTTATTGGAACAAGCCATAATCCAAAACCCCAGTTAAAACAAATTTTAGTCACTGCTGCATCCTGTAACATTTCCTTTTATTTTGTAATACAGTAATTGCATATACATATGTGGTTTTCTGTAAATGCCAAATCTTGTTTCCTATTTCTGTAAATGGAGTCAAGTCTGGTTATTCAGTAGCTGTCCTAGTTCTGTCACACTGTGAAAAAAAGAAAAATATTTGGTTTGTGTTTCTGTATCTGCCAGAGAGCCCAATGCAGATATCTTATTTGCCAGTGAAGTTGGCTTAAGAACCAGACATTTTGGATGAAAGTATAGAAGGAAATTTTAAATGCTGGGTGTGTGTTGCTTTTGTTTAACTTTTCAGTGCAGTGTTGCTGTCATAACTTTGGTTTTGGACAAGGAAGACTCTACATTCAAACCTTTGCTAAGATATTCAGATAATATGATTGTCTGAATACCACTCTTGTATCAGCAGTTGAAATCCTGTTATGCAGTTTGATAATGAAGTTATCATTGGGGGCAAACTGATGCTGAATAAAAGCAGATTGCTGTTGATTAAAGGTGCACAGGCTCATACATAGTGCAGTAAAGTCACATGCATCCTGAAATCCACAAATGAAGCCTTTAACAACAGTTTGCTGAAGATGATGATGTCATTACTGTTGCACGCATAGTGCTGCGCTACATAATTTCAACCAACCTGTTGTTCAGAATATAAATGAATTATGGAAGTGTTGCAATGGAAAAGCAGTTGGGAGAGACTTTAAAAAAAAAAAGTTATGCTCAGAATGTTTCATGTTAGTAGACTTTTAAGTTGTGCAACTCTGTGAGGGATCGTAATTGCTCCCGATTCACAGAACAAATAAACTGAATTGAAAGTGAGTGAACTGTTTTAGCTAGGCCACAGTGGAGGTACAGTCAATTTTTGATCTCTAAACCTTGATTTTATCCAATCAGATATGCTGACTGAGCTTTCCATGCCTGTCACCACCCCACACACTTCTAACCTGTGGATTTGAGTAAATTTATTTGGGGGAAGGCACTGTTTGGCTTCATGTTGACACTTTTTTTCTGTCAAGAGAGTTCTAATGCACACAAGTTATAGCTCTTCTTTGTCCTTTTTCAAAGACAAGCAGCATGAAGTGGAAATCCCATCTCCAACACCGAAAGACAAAGAAAAGAAGAAGCGCCCTATGTCTCAGATCAGTGGAGTGAAAAAACTGATGCACAGCTCTAGCTTGACCAATTCTAGCATCCCTAAATTCGGAGTCAAAACTGACCAAGAAGATATTCTAGCCAAGGTAAGAACCATGCTACTGCCCAGCTGGCTGTGTACTTATCACTCAGACACATGTCCTGATATCACACTGTTAGATTACTTTCATAGGGGTGATGGCCCCCTCAGTGGAAGAAATACCATTGGGCCCAATGGCAAAATGAGCAGAGGAGGAACCACTTTCCTACTCTGATTCCCAACAGTCATGGAGGCGGAGGAGGCCATGCCAGATGAACAAGCTGTGAAGGCGTGCCTTGATAATACCCCCAAGGCTGTGGCAGTCCATTGCAGTCCCAGTGTTAAATCCTGCATGCCTCATTTTATACATGCCACAGGAGATGGCTCCATGATCGTAGTGTGTGGGCCACTTCATGGCAAGCTGGGATCCACCTTAAACAATTTCATACCAGTGGCATTTTTTCTGTTTACCTTGGAGGGCAAAGGCAGCTCAGAACCAGCCGGCCTCCAAGACCAGGCCACCCGGTGCCCTGGGGCAGGAAAAAAGTATACACAGATCAAGTTGCAGCTGATGACGAGATCACTTTCATAGTTTTATGCTGTATTCTTTTCTTAGGAGCAAAGGAGGCAGTAATTTTAAATGCCGGGGTAGATTTTGATGCATTTTATGCTACTGCAGAGTTATGGTTAAAACACAATAAAAATAAGATAGAAGGAGAATAAAGAGAGATTAAACAAACAAAACCTGCATCTATAGGATTTTATTTGAAAATCAAGTGGAATGTTTGCAGAAAAGAGGAGAAAACAAAGAAGTTTGCTGCAACTCACTGCATTCACAAACACACACACAAAAGGGGGGGGGCAACAGGATGATAGCATCCCTGGAGACTTTCTATGATCTCAGCTGTTAAGAAGGATTTCATATCCATTCACGCAAAATATTCTTAGTAGTTCTCTCTTTGAAGCAAAGTATTTCCCCCTTGATTCAAACTTGGATGCTGAGCTGTTAAATATGATTGAAATGGGTGGCAGTAGTACAATGTTGTGGCTTCATTGGAAAACCAGGTGTTGGATCTCACTTTCTGCTTTTATTTTAGGAACTAGAAGATGTAAACAAATGGGGCGTCCAAGTATTTAAAATAGCTGAATTATCTGGGAACCGACCTTTGACAGTTGTCATGTACACCATTTTCCAGGTAAATATGACCAAAGGTAGTTTTGTCCATTTTTCCTTTGTGCGGCCTTTGTGTGCATTTTAAAGACAGTCATTCTACTCTTTTGAACTCCAGGAACGAGACTTACTGAAGACATTTAAAATTCCACCAGACATGATGATAACATACTTGATGACGCTAGAGGACCATTACCATGCAGATGTGGCATATCACAACAACATACATGCTGCTGATGTTGTCCAGTCTACACATGTGCTGTTGTCGACCCCTGCTTTGGAGGTAGGTCTGAAGTATGGCAAAGGAAACTAGCAGTGCAGACGTGTGATGCAAATCACTTAGCCATGAAGGTTGCTCTTACTTTTCATTCAATATATTTGAACACAGAATTAACCATAGATGTCCGTACGGCTAGTGTGGAATGCTAAACCATATCTTACAGTTGACTGTTCGATAACTTTTGCAAGACATCCTTACCCCATTTTTATTAGAATACAGCCCAAAGGAAATACATTTACATTGGTTAGTTCTTGACTATGTTCATATTACCCAATGTGTTGGGGGCAAAATGCTAATTACCAGAGAGAGCACTGAGTGTCATGGCGCGGTATATAAGTGTAATTTTGCTTTTCTCAAAAGTGGATGTTTAATGGTGATGCTTATATAAACATGAGATTCTCATACAATATCAGACCTACTTCTTTATACAGAAGCTAAGTTAATAAACACCTGATCAAACTTTGATTAGATTTGTCTAGTTAAATTGCTTTTATTAAATTTTAGGAGTAGTTGAACATAATTAGGAATAACTGGACATAAGAAGTCATATTTAAAATGGAAGAACGTAAGCATTAAGATATGTCTTTAAAAGACAATTCATCAGGATTGACTTTCTCTGGATTTGTCTTGATCCACTAGGGAAGCAAGCTGAAATTACTAAAAGGGGAGGGGGGCTCATATTAACTTGTAGGGTAGGAATGTTGGTATTGTACTTCTCATGTAATCTGAGAAGAAATGTAAGACTAGCTGTGCAAAATGTTTTACATGAAGTGACCTTGTTGTTCTCCCAGAGCAGTGTCACAGCCTATGGCCATTTTCTGGGACTGAAAGCATAAGATGCAGAGGTTCTGGATATGACTTCTCTATTAGGCTAAGATTTTAAAACAGGTAACCATAGGTGGGCATTCATTTTGTGACTTTGGCTCCTCATTTTAAACAATACCTACTAGTTTTGCTGCCTAGCAGTTGGACATCTAGAAAATAAATGTAAGCTTGGGCTTACATCAGCTATTTAGGAGGGAAGAGTAAATATAGGGTAGACTGCCTTAAGCAGAGAGGGAGAGGAAATCAGTACACTTGTCTTTCATTAAAAAGCATTTTCTCCATTCAATAATCTCTTTTAACCTTGTTCTGTTACTCACTTTGCCGCCTCCCTTTTTCTTTCAGGCGGTGTTCACAGACCTGGAAATTCTGGCTGCTATTTTTGCCAGTGCAATACATGATGTCGATCACCCTGGGGTTTCAAACCAATTTCTTATCAACACAAGTAAGTACAGTTTATTTCTGGTAACATTGACTGCTCACAGTATACTTGGCATTCAGGAACCAGAAAACAAAGGAGTTACCTTTTTTGTGCCTTTTATGTCCTTTTGGGTCTAGTCACCTTCTCCCTACTATATGCTGCTATTCAGTTTGTCCCACTCCCTGAGCTTTTGTTTTCCAAATCAGTTCATTCAAACTAAAGCTTGGAAGATTTGGTTATTGTACTACGGTGACCATCCTTTGTGCTTGCTGCATTATAGTAGAAAAATTAGCAACCTAGATCGCACATTTGGAAGTTTAAGAAAATCTATTGCTATTGTAAGTTATAACATTTTATAGGTGGTGGATCTGTATTTGGGCTGTACCTATTTTAGGCTGCACATAGAAGCTCATGTGGCTGAATGCTCCTCTGTTCAAAAAGATGTCCATCCACAGAGAAATTTTAGGGGAAAGGATTCTAGCCTAGCCCTTACAGTGGCATGATAGTTTTCAGTGTCTTTCTTGGGCAGAGGGAGGATTCAACCATATCATTTCAAAAATTTAGAGCACAGCAGTAAAAGCCAGCTCTCCGTCCACCCACACAAATAATACAGATACAGCTTCTAGTGAATGTATATAGACATTACTTTGAGCCAGTAGCTCAGTGCCAGGATTCAACATGCCATTGCATTTAAAAAAACAAATACCATCGCTTCATCAGAGTGCAAACTGGTAGCAAATGTCATAATATGTTATTAAGGTAAAGAAAATTACAATACTGGAATCAACCCATTACTTAGGAGCATTTAAAACTATAATTTTTTTGGGTTGGAATGGTAATAACATGCAATACCTTGCAGAATACTAGTTAAAAATCATTTAGTCTACATCTGCACTTCTAATTCTTAGAAGTCCTTTCTATTGTCATCTACAGATATTATTTTTCAAATCATGGCTTGACTAAATCAGGTGAGAGGGTCATTGTATTAATAGCTTTTATTCTTCCCACTTACCCACTTCCAGTTTAAATCCTCCCTGACAAATAGCTGTAGCTAATGCAGACAAATTTTAATGTGCATTTTACAAAGTTGATTTTTTTAATCTATCATTTTGTGCCAATGTAACAATAAAAAGTAAAATTATCTGTTAGATGTAACATTGTTGTGATGCAAGGTTTCCCCTTGCAACATTTCTTCCCTTTAGTTTATTTTCACATCCCCCCACTCCTCCCCAACAAGCCACAGAGCGTTAAGTACACCTTATAAGAGAGGAAAGGCTTCAGGGGAATAGAAATCTTGGACAGAATGGTTTTCCAGATTATAAAATAGGTTCTGCCATCATAGCAATTGGGCTTAGTGGCAATGATCCACATGAAGTTTGCTATAAGTCTTTATTTCAAAACCATTTGGCAGTGTAAAATTCAACAAATTAAATGACTTCAGTTTTAACCATAACAGCAATGAAAATCTCTCTTTCTCTGTCTTACACACACCACTCTTGCATTTTATCAATAACAATGCATTTTCAGTCCTTATATTCCATGTTCTGTGTTTACAGTGTATTTATATCATAAGAAAACTGATTATGCTATCAGGGTAGAATGTTGTTCATTCAGAAATTGAAATTTTTAAAAACATGTTTTTTTTAATTAGTCTGAATGACATATTTGTAGGAATAAACTGTTACCTGCCTCAAAAAGAATCCTTGGCCATAAAGCAGGAGTTCTCAACCTTTTAAAGACAGGGGCCGGGTCATGCTCCCTCAGACAGCTTCAGGGGCCAGATGGCCATTTTGCCCTTCCTCCACCACATGGCACTTCCTGGTGTGGTGGTGGCAGTGGCGCCAGGCCACATCTGGCCCATGGGCCTCAGGTTCAGAATCCCTGCCATAAAGCAAGATAGGCAACCAACTCACTTATAATATGCTGATCTTCCCAAAAAAATAAATAGATCATGTTCTGCCCTCTGAGTAGTACAGGCTTCTTTGCCACATTACGACAAATAGATAGTGACTAGACGTTTTTAAAAAACTTTCCTAGTTCCTTCTTTTAAAATAAATGTTTAATGAAATTCAGAAGTTCAAAAGCTTAAGTATTTTATGATTCAGCCATGCAGTGTAGGAGGTTTGCTTCTCTAGACATTAGAAATGTGTTGATATTGTTTTGATACTTCAGCCTTTCAGATGTAATTATGAGATGAACAGGAATCTCAATTGACAAATAAGACCTCCTTTGTCATGTTGTACCTTTGGGAGAAAACTATCCCTTGGCTCACATGTCTGGTACAGGAGAGTGAGGTTGCAGGGGAATATATTGGAGCAGATGAGCTTCTGCATACAGTCCTATAGAGCCATGGGGTTTTTATGGCTGAATTGTTGTTGTTGTTGTTGTTGTTGTTATTGTTATTGTTATTGGGATAAAAATAGAGGAACAGTCAGTAGAACAGACAGCTACAGTTAGCTATTGGACTATTGAAAGTAGAATAAGTAGAAATTAATGTCAACAAATGACAAGTAGTGTTTCATTGCAGAATATCTAGATAGATTTAGGGGAATAAAATCCTCCCCCCCCCCCCGGTGTTGTTTTCTTGAAAATGCACATCAGGGAGCCTGTGAAGGCAACACAACTGTTTTGTGTTTTATGAGTTTTCAAGACTGTTAGAAGATCTGTGATCTTGTATAAGCAGATAAAAGGAGGTTCATTTTAGAAACTTGCATTTGGATATTAAACGTCTTTCCTCTGCAGTTCTTGGCAGCAGAGAGTAGTGGCAAATTGATTTTTGGAGACCAGCCAACGTAAGGAAGAAATGCACACAAAAGAGAAGAGTACAGGTTCTCTGTGCCTAAATGCCAATTGGAAAGATTCTAATAATATTTTGATGGTGGGAGAGGGAGACAAAAGCAACACAAGCCTTCAGAAGGAGGAGACACTGGCTTAGAGTAGGTTTATAAGGAATTAGTTAAGAGTGCAATTCTTGTATTCTGAAACAGTGATACAGGAACAAGGCAATTGCTCTGTGTATCAACAACTTTACAAATATCTCAGGGCCAGAATAGGAAGGAGGGAACCCTCTGTTCCATCAAGTATGACGTACATGCAGCTGCGTGGTTATGTCCAAGGGCAGTTTCCACAATTTCATTTGTCGCTTGCTCAGCATTTGCAGTATGGAGAGTATGCCATTACTGCAAATTTTGGCAATTATCAGCTTCAGTTTGCTGCTGTATCTCATTTATTCTTGGATTTTTGCAAAGCTCTTTTCTTTCATTAAACCAGGGATGCCCAAACTACAGTCTGTGGGCTGGATCTGGCCTGTGGGCACCCTTGGTTTAAGCAGAGAAAGTGGGAGCCTAAAATCTATCTCATCATGTTGCAAAACAGATGGCAAGGCACATTTTACTTCTGTAAAAGTAACCACATGACTGGCCCACTGAAACACATGACCGGCCCATGGCCCAGAAAGTTTGAGCACACCTGCATTAAATAATGTAGAGAAAATGCCCCTAGATGCAGCTCTAAATCCTGTTCTGTTTTGCTATTTACGTTTGGCATTTGATACTCACCAGCTGTCATGATGCAGAAAGGAACATATGAGGCTGAAGGTTGATCGAGGAGCAATGTGATGTTCCACCTATTATAAATTATAAATTGAATGTTTTGGAGGCCTTAAAAAAGTGTGGAGTCAAGAGGTAAAACTTTTGTGACAGGAAGGGGGTATCGGCTTTTCTAACAGTTTGCCCTCTGGCTGTCTTGCAGACTCTGAGCTCGCCTTGATGTACAATGATTCATCTGTCTTGGAAAACCATCATTTAGCTGTGGGCTTTAAATTACTACAAGAGGAAAATTGTGACATTTTCCAGAATTTAACAAAGAAGCAAAGACAGTCATTGAGAAAGATGGTCATTGACATCGTAAGTTGCCATTTGAGTTTGTTTCACATTTTAGCAAATGCATGAAGCTTGCAAAGGTAAACCTAGCAGCAGATAAACTATTTTATGGTTTATCTCAGAGTAAACGAAACAGGACAGCAAAAAAAAAAAAGACAAAAATGTTGTGGCACCTTAAAGACTAACTCCTGTATTTAAATGTGAGCTTTCGTGGACCACGTCCACTTCATCAGACATAAGAGTGAGGCCTTGTGGCATCATATTTTATGGTTGGCTATGTGGCATATAAAAATAGAAAAGTACAAAATAGGATGTTTATTGTTTCAAATATATTGTATTTTTGCCATCTCATAATTAGACAGGTTCTCAGTAGCATGTCTGCCCTATCACTCTGGCTAGCCTAGAACTTTTATCTGAATTTTACCCTCTATTCTGGAGAAAAAATGGCCCTGAATCAGAAGTGAATATTCTTAGTTCTGAAGAACACCTTGGTGATAAACTGTTACAAAGCTTTGTGCAGCAAGTGTCCCCATAGAATATAGATGTTTTAGGATTACATCAAATATTAGTCCTAGGTAAAATAGATCCAGAACTTCACTTACAGTGACTCACAACTCTGAGCCCTCTTGGACTGCTAGCAGATATCACCAGTATTTAATCTTCTGTTACTAGCCTTACCCATTTCAACTCCGCACAAATGTATAATAAGTATAAATGCAAATAAATAAAAGTTCAGAATGTAAACAGTTTTAAGGACTTGCTTCTTGTTTTTTTGTTCTCCAAGGTGCTTGCAACAGATATGTCAAAACATATGAATCTGTTAGCTGATTTGAAAACAATGGTTGAAACCAAGAAAGTGACTAGCTCTGGAGTTCTGCTTCTGGATAATTATTCAGACAGGATTCAGGTAAAATACTGTATGTTATAAATATTGATTCTGGCTTTCTTTCTCTTCCATTTCCTCATACAGCTTACATATTTTGCTTCCTGCACTACCTTCCACCATTCCAACCCACAATAACAATCTCTTCTGAGGATCATATATACTAGTGGTGGCGAACCTATGGCATGCGTGCCAGACGTGACATTCCCAGGCCTTTCTGTTGGCATGAGCACTGTCACCCCAGCACAGAGTTCGTCCTGCCCCTCTGCCCATCAGCCCAATGAGAGTGCTTCCTCCTTCCCCTCCAGCACAGAGGTCACCTGTCACTCTCCCCAGCAGCCCAATGGGAGTGCTTCCTCCCTCCCCCAGCACAGAGTTCGCCCCACCCATCTGTTTGGTCTTTAAATGGTCCACCATCACTGATACATACCTTTTTAGCCATATTTTGCACAAAACATTGCATTTTCACATTGAATTACTTTCCTGTACTTGAAAGCAGCCCTTTCATGTTCTCTGACTCCTACATTTCTTTGAAACTAATCAGTCTTGTACTTACTTTTTTTGGCTTTTTATTAGAGGGAGAAGCTGCAGATGTGAGATGATTGGGAGGCTATTAATGGCAGTGTGGGGGAAACCACAGCACACCATCCCCTTGCTGTTCAGAATAAACTTTGCACTCCCTGTATTTTCAGTATTCTGTTTTCACGCTCACCAAATGTGCAAATGGAAAAAGAGCTTTGTCTCCAGCAGAATAACACCATATGTTCTCTATAAAGGAAATAATATCCTAGGTTTTTTTCCCCACTGTCTGTTTCAGGTTCTACAAAATATGGTACATTGTGCAGATCTAAGTAATCCAACAAAGCCCCTCGACCTGTATCGCCAGTGGACAGATAGAATAATGGAAGAATTTTTTCGTCAAGGAGACCGAGAAAGAGAGAGGGGCATGGAAATAAGTCCCATGTGTGATAAGCACAATGCATCGGTAGAAAAATCACAGGTAATTTAGTTATTGAAGACTGATGAGATAGCAATCTGGAGTGCAGCTCACAGAATACTAATTATATCTTACTTGACACAGACTTAGCTCATTGTCATGTAAAAGTAGTTGTAGTTCCAGCTTATGCTGCAGGGCCCCTGTCTCCATCACTACAGCCTATCGGGCAACAAGGCTCCTTGTTTCTTCAGCAATAAGATTTTATGAAGCCAGCTTACTAACCCAACAACCAACCCTCCTCCTTTCTCATCCAGGCTTAGGACTGGCAGAGTTGTACAAATAGTAATACTCATCTTTTAAATACAGGTGTTAACTAGACTTTGAGAGACCTTACTATTTGCATAGCATAAATAAAGTTTACTTTTTAGAGGAAATAAATGTTGGCTGTATCTGCCAGAAAAATTTGTTGACCCTGGACAGCGATTTGAGAGAAAGGATGCAAGAGACCTAAGAAACTTTGCAACCCCCTCCCTTTTTTTTAAACTAGTTTTCTCAATGTTACTAGGCCAGGGATGTCACAAGCTGGTCATGTGGTTCAGGGGGCCAGTCACATGGTTCATCTCACTGGAAGTGGAAGTAAAACACCTTGAAATCTGTTTTGCAACAGGATGAGATAGAATAGACTGCTATTTTCGCTGCTTAAACCAGGGGTGCCCAAGCTACAGGCCATGGGCCAGATCCAGCCCCCGATACCAGTTCATCCAGCCTATGCCGCCCTTATAACTCCCGGAAGTGAAAGTAAAATGTATCTGTGCAAGGGCATTGGGGGCTGGATCTGGCCCACAGGCTGTAGTTTGGGCATCCCTGTACTCAGCAAATAGGCAGAATCTTCTGGAATAACATTTCTCTTCTTCCCAATTTTGCATTGTAACAGGTGGGTTTCATAGACTACATTGTTCACCCTCTCTGGGAGACCTGGGCAGACCTTGTTCATCCAGATGCCCAGGATATCTTAGACACATTGGAGGACAATCGTGAATGGTACCAGAGCACAATCCCTCAGAGCCCGTCTCCTAACCCAGATGACCCAGAAGAAGGTAGACAGGGCCAAGCTGACAAGTTTCAGTTTGAACTAACACTAGAGGAAGATGGTGAATCAGACACAGAAAAGGACAGTGGAAGTCAGGTGGAAGAAGATACAAGCTGCAGTGACTCCAAGACTCTTTGCACCCAGGACTCTGAATCCACTGAAATTCCACTTGATGAACAAGTGGGAGAGGAAGCAGTGGAGGAGGAAGAAGATGGAGAGAGTCAGACAGGACCTTGTGTGAAAGAAGAACATTCTCCTGACACGTAACAGTGTGACCCATCCACAGCTCCCATTGTTCTGCTCTTTCATTCTTTTTTAAAAATCGAAGAGAATGGTTTCTCAAGTGCATGTCACACGGCACAACCATGGTCATGCCTCAGTGTCATCTGCCAGAGATGTTTGTTGATCCAGAATTGACTTGATTACGCAGTTCGGCACTCAGGAATATTGTAGCCAGAGTTGTTCATCTTCATGGCATCAGAGAGCAGAGGGAAATGCCTACACATAACAGTTAGAGGTTCAACTTGGCAGATATGGTCAGAAGGTGTGTATTCTTCACATTCTTTTCAAAAGGAGTAAAAGTCTGGTCCAGAGTGTGTGTGTCTGTGTGTGTGTGTATATGAGACTGACCAGAATCCGAAGAAACTGGCCAGTTGTGTGCACCAGTATCTAAAGTGGCCAGCAAGTTTCTAGTGGAAAATAAGTGTACTCAACTGACTCTGTTACCAGTAGGAAGATGAAGCTGTGGAAATCACTTACATTTTCTAATTTCAAGTCTTCCTGACACATGACTGAAAAAAGTGTGGCTCAGTGGATTACACTGACGGCTGCATTTTGTATAATATGTACAACAAATCTTTTGTAGAGTTTACTTTTATTATTAAATGTACTGAGAGGTATTATATTTAAAAGAATGAAACACCATGAGAATTTCATCTACCACTGGTTCTTTCTCACACACACCCTCCCACCAGTAACTTGCAAGTTTTCAGTACAAATATATGCTACACTGGATAAATTGAATTTTATAATGGTTTGCACTTAGATTTTCATAGCAATTCATTCAGCTGCTATGAAATAACCTTTGTTTTCTAGTCCAGTGCAATTTGTAAAATGCTTTTTTCAGCACCCTCCCCTCTCCCTGGTCTTTTTGTGTTGCAGAAACTAACTTATTGGCATTCATTTCTGGCATTTTTCTCTTTTTGTAATATACTACGAGCAGCAATACATCATCTGTAATGAACTTGTCCTCGGACATGGCTTAGTTCTGCAGATCTTATCTTTATTTCTCTGGGCTTAATATATTCAACCAAAAAAAAAGGAGGAAGGGTGGGGGGAAAGAACCGGAAATCTAGTGACCACCAGAGTAGCAGTGCTTTAGAATGTGAGTTGTAACCAGTTGGTGAGTGACAGGATGGAGATTTGGCAAGACGTTCCTTCCAAGTAGATGCAAAGGGGTACAAATGGTATGAACATTATGACAGGTAATAGTGGCAGCAGATGAAATCTTGAGAAAGTTTTGAACATTGGGAACTCCTGGGAAGAAAATCTGGATGAACCTTCTTAGTACAATAAAGATTTGCAGGTATATGGGTAGTATGAATATAACTGTCTGGTTATATGTGCATATCTTTTTTTTTTAATGTTAATTAAATTATTCCTTTTCCACAAAGCCATTTCAAGTTGTGCATGTAACAGCATTTACCGTATTTGCTGGTATATAAGGCACACTCTGTGTTCCCCCTTAAAATACACCAGAAAAACAGAGTGTGCCTTATATTCCAATGTGTCCTATACACCGGCAAATACTGTACGTTATAACATGCTGTGCTGGGAAACACATACTTAGCAGTGGGGCATAGAGACTGCTGGGACGATAGAGCATATCAGCTATGTTTGTGCAAAATATAAACAAAGACAAGTGTTATGTACAAGTTATTCCTTGTAGAATTTTTCTGATGTGGACAACCTTCTGGTCTACTCTTCCTTTCCCAGCTCTGTTATGTCCTCCTTGCTGCACAATTATATGCATTTTAACTCCAAAGTAAGTTCCACTGATTTCCAAGGGGCTCAGATGTCTGTAAGGTTTAGCGAAAACAGTTTTAAAGAATTTTTTTAAAATCAGGGTTTTAGCTTTTCAGTTTGATTACGAGAACTGTTGCATATATGTTTTTTAAAAAACCATGGGCATCGCCCAACATATTGTCAAAGGATGCATTTCTGTCTTATCTGTGAGTGGATTTATTTATTTTTGAACAACAATTTAATCCCTGTTCATTATGCTGCCCTGTTGAGAAGTTATGTCTAGCAGTGAAGGAATACAAAATACATGGTCCTATGAATTTGCCAAAAAAGGGGGGGAGGTAGCATTTGCAGAACAAAATGTAGGCTGCAGTACACCACACAACTGTATAATTATGGCTAACAGGTTGAATAGATACTTAACCTTTTTTGGATTGTGCCATTAGCAAAAACAAATCAGTACTGTGTGGGGAAAATGCATACACAGTGGCACAGTGATCAGAAGAAGTTCATTGGCCACATTAAGTGATCTGGGGCATCTACACTTTTCCGTACCATGGGTGCATTGCTCAGGAAAGTGTATGACTTTAAATCATTGTCTGCTGTCCTACAAGTGTAGGTTATATTCAAAACTTTGGAAAAGTTACTTAAAGAAAAAACACTGTAACATCCAGAAACCCATCTACCCCAACCAGCATGACCAGTAGCTATCCTGGATGGGGGACTTTGAGAGTTACACTCCAAAAAAAGTAGCTTTTCTTAACCACACATAGCTTCCATATCCAGTGGCATTTCTGATGTGCATTGAACAGCACTTCTCTATAAGCAGGGTTCTCACATAGTTGAGATAATGCCAGAACTGGAGTGTTTTAGTCACATGATGAGGCCACAATGAAAACCAAAATTGGGCTGGATCAAGATCAAATCTTCCATGCTTCAGTTCCATTGATTCCAACTAACTTGGTGGCACTGCAGCCTGATTCATTTAGTCTTGATCCAAGCTATTGTATGGTTCCAAGCCATTATATTTACTTAGTAGTACCAGAGAATGCTGTGGGACATATGTATGTATCAGATTTTTAATGGGTGTACTGTCTAATGAGGATAGTTTTAAAAGTGCATTTTCATGTGTTCAACCTACCTTTTCGCTTTTATTGGGAGAGTCGGAACTATTGGAAAGTGAGTGAATTTCCCCCCATGTTCCTGTTAGAATGGGTTTGCATCCTCCTCATTATTTCAACAATCATCCAGTCCCCCAGAGTGCCTGGAATCTTTATGAATAAAAAGCAATATCAATTCCAAAATTCAGTATGGACCCAGGAGGATATGTACCTGCATTGTAAATCTAATCCCGTGATGGGGTGCACTCTATTATGAACCAGCGAACGGCTTAAGTTTGGGTTTTAAAAAACCTCCTGTGAGGATACAGCACCATAAGTCATGTGAACTTCTGTTTTGAATGTGACTTCCCAGACATTTACTTTCATACATTGCTGGATTTCGTTAGGGTGCTCCATCTAAGATTAAACCATTGTTGGAAATGCAGATGTAAAGGTAATGTGACCATATTGTGTTTAATACACCCATACACATGGACAATCAAATGGCAGAAGAAAATAATTTTTAGAGCCAGGGATAGAATGCACTGTACAATCTGTTTTTTGTTGCCCTTTTGCCAAAGTGCTTTAGCACTGCACACTTGCAAAGTAACTTTACATGTTTTCTGTGTTTCTGCCATAAGACAAATGCAATGAATTGGTTGTGGTACAGAGAGGATGGAAAAGGAGAGAGAAAGAAGAATCTAAATTTGTAACTACTTCAGCTTGCAAGTTACTATACTAATGCTATGTTTCTTTCCTCTTATGTCATTGTAAAAATATGATCAGACAATATAGGTAGAACAAATGACACTCAAAAGTTTTTTAAAGTAAGCATACAGTCAAACCTCGCATAACGAGTGTTTCGCTTAGCGCAAAACTCGCATAACGAGCAAGTTTTTCGCTAAGCGGTCTGACTCGCATAGCGAAAAATTCGTTATGCGAGTCAGACTCGCATAGTGAATTTATCGCATAGCGAGCAGCCTCGCAGAACGAATTAAATTCATTATGCAAGGTATGACTGTACATTGAAAATGGAATTAATTTTAACAGAAAAGTTTGGCAGTTCTTTTAAAATGCATTTATTTATTTTTTATTCGTGCCATACATATTTTTTTCTCACCAAATGACCTTACTTGTAATAAGTCTTGTTTGTCTCTGTTTACAACCATGTATTTATTGTAATGTATATACTGTAATGTTACTTGTAAATTATAAGTTCTTATTATAACATCATCCTTGACAGGATGGTGTTGCTCTATTTGGAAACTCTTGGTGAGAGAATTAATATTGTGTATACATACTGCCCTTGTACATTCCCTTCCCCCTGTAATATATCCTATTATCACCTTAGAGCTTGTTTATGAAAGAGTTGAGAAAAATTACGAAATACATAGATATATAAATTAGAAGCTGCAGGTCTTTGGTCCCAGGGCTGTGCCTTAACTTTATAAACAATATTTTCTTCTGTTTTGCTGCATTTGAAAGAAAGGTCGTTGTGAAATATGGGCTGGGCATATCTTTATCGCCCTTTTGTCTTTCTTTAATGAGACCATAGGTCAGTGATGGTGAACCTTAGCACTCCAGATGTCCTTGAACTTCAATTCCCAGAAGATCAGCAGGAGTGCTGACTTGGGCTTCTGGGAATTGAAGTCCAAGAGCACCTGGAGTGCTAAAGTTCGCCATCACTGCCATTGGTGGTCTTGGCCTCGTGTATACGACTTCCCCTTTTCTACCAGGTATTTAGCCAGGATTCCACTGCAAACCTAAATGCCAACATGCATGAGTATTAATACTGCCGGGCAAGGAGTTCCCCCCTTTTAAAACATACCTCAGGGGATCCATTTATCCCATTCTTCCCCTTTCTTAAAGGCAGAGCAAAAAGCAAACAAAAATCGCACAGCAACCATTTAATTAACAAATTTCAGCATTAATCTTCTGTCCTAGCTCCATCGAAACCAATGTTATTTCTTCTTGGTTTCATGGCGGCTTATAGTGAATCACTTGCAGTGACTCTCAATTATACCTATGTGTATATTCAGTAAAACACAACTCCCCCTCCAACACTAATATTAGATGTTTTGAGCAGCCAAAGCTAGCTTCTATATAAATGGATGTGTGGATGTGTAGCAAAGATGTAGAGACTGACTGTATCCCGTTAGGTCTTTAAAATACTATCATTTGTGTTTTGCAAAATTTTGCAGTTCTAAAGTGTGTCTTGCTGCTGTTGATGATCACGTAATTTTGTAGTATTAAATACCTCGTCACCATTCCATGAATGCCCAGCCCTTGTAGCATGTGACTGTTCAGTTGAAAGGAGAGGATCTTTTTCAAGGAAAAATGGCCTCCTTCTTGACACATACTGTAGATTTTAGCAGCCCTGGCCCAAAGGAATATGATTGCTTTTGTTTTAAACAGTATAAAAGGGATATTATAACAACAGAATTACTGAACAATTTTTTTTGTTTTCAGTTTGGTTTTGTTTCCTCTGGGTATGTCTTTAGAGTGGCTAATTGTGTGAACATTGCAAATAATTAAATGGTTTCTTAGCCCTCTCTTACAGCCTATGGGATTGTACTGTATGTCAGATACCTTCATATGAACTTTTTTATATGCAATGAAATAAAAGCATGGGGTGATTCTGCCTAGATACTGTACTTGACCATCTTTTGCAAATAAATTTATCTTACACTATTAATTACCAGTAATAAGATTCATTTTTTAAGATTTGGGAAAATAAAACAAATTAAAGTTTGCATGGGTCTGGAAACAATTATACAGTGAATTTTTCTGAAGAAAGCATTACAAGTAACTGTAAGAACCCATATTCTAGCCTAGTGAAGGAATTAAGGAAGAACTTAAGAAACATCAAAGAAAAAAAATGGGAAAGTGGAAATTTGTCACACACACCCCTTGGGGGGGGGGCATACAAAGCCATCAAAGGAAATGTAACTTGGAACCTATGGGAAGGTGAATTTTTCTGAAGAAAGCATTGTAATACAGGTAATGTAATACAGGTAATAAGAGTGTTGAAGACTTGGATTCAAATTCCTGCCCAGCCATTGAACTCACAGTGGGTTTGATCACAATAATTTTGAAGGGACTTAATGGCTCATAACAGCAACATGGCCAGATTCAGAAACTACTCGCATATCCTGTTCATTAATTCTGCACATTATTAGAGTCTGCATGGAAAATCCCAAGGAGATGATAAGAGAGAAAACAAAACAAAAAATGTTGTGGCACCTTAAAGACTAACTACTTTATTTAAATGTAAGCTTTCATGGATCAAATCCACCTCATCAAACATAAGGGTGAGGCCTCATGACATCAATTTATACATATCAGGTACACAGGCACACGGTTAGCCAGCCTAACAAAAGTTACACTAGCTTTTTACAGCTGGTTGCTTTCTGTTTCACTGCTACAGCCCACAGTTCTCCCAAACCTGCTATTTCAAAAGACCCTAACCCTTTGGAACAGTTTTTTTTTTTTGGGGGGGGATATCAGAAATCGTCTTTCAACTAAAGTTGAAACATTCTTCTATTTCTACATGTGTGTTTTTTTAAACTTATACAGTCCATTCTGAGAAATGTAGACTTTGTTGGAGTCCTTATTCTTCCAATTGGCCCTTTTCCAATTGGCCAATTTTCAATCAGTCACTATTGTTTGTAATTACACTATCACCCTATAGGCCGTGCAGTGGGTCTGATAAAGGAATACGGTAGTTTCAAATCCAGCTCCACTGATATGAAAAGCTAATGTTATGTCAAAATCTGTCTTCACAATTCTCAGAAGGGGTTCTTGCAGCACAATACAGGCTTCCATTTTTCTGTCTCATGTTTCAGGCCCTTTAGATCAGGGATTCTCAGCCTGCGGGCCAAATGCAACCCGCAGCACCACTTCACATGCTCCCGCCCCCACTGCCTCCACCACACCAGGAAGTGTCATGAGGAAGGGCAAAATAGCCATCCAGCCCCTGAAGCTTTCTGAGGGAGTGTGACCCGGCCCCAAGCTTTAAGAGGTTGAGAACTGCTTTAGATCATCTTTTGCCAATTGAGATGTCTGGCTGTACTCTGTGAATCTTTCTGTTACATATCTCTTCGACATGGCAGCTTCTCTATCTCATGCTGTTCCTGAACTGAAAAAGTGTGTTCATGATTTCTGTACCTGGGCTGTAGCTGAAGCACAGGAAAAGAAAGGTGGCTGAAATCTGTGGAAGAGAGGATTTTCTAATGCAAGACGGGACACTGAGGCCTATAACCAACATAACACATTTGTGTCAGGCTGTCAAGTCAGAACTGACTTGTAGTTACCTAATAGAACATTCAATGTGAGTAAGATATTTAAGAATGAATTTTACCAGTTTCACATCCCCAGTGAATTTTGAAGGCTGAATGGAGATTTGAACCCAGACCTCTTGAATTTTAGTCTGTCACTATTCATTGTGCCACACTGGGTGTTGAGACTAACATTCTAAAATCATTAGCACAATGATGCTGGATTATACTGTTACGTGGGCAGCTATACGAGGTTTTGCAAGGCATCGCATGTGAACCCTGACCACATGCAACTGCTAGGGCAGCGATGGCAAACCTTGGCACTCCAACTGTTTTTTTACTTAAAGTACCAAAAGCCCAAGTCCCTGTGAATCCATGCGAATGGGTTTACTGTGTATACACGCAGTAAACCCATTTGTTTGGATTCATGGGGGCATGGGCTTCTGGGAATTGAAGTTCAAGAATAGCTGAAGGACTAAGGTTTGCCATCACTGTGCTAGGGAATCAGGCCTTATGCTGCCTATTCGTATCATTGGTAGGTTATCCCAGTACAGTAATACCCCGTATAACGCAAGTACCGTATATCGTTAAAACCACATAACGTTACAAGATTTTCGGAAAAATCTTGTATCGAGTAACGCGATTTTAACGTTACACGATACAGTCGTTCTTAGCAGCAGGGTGGGTGGAAAGCTGAACGGGGTTCTCCGTTCAGCTTCCCAGCCACCCTGCAGCTACGGAGGCAGGGGTGGGGAGGCTGGAAAGCTGACGGGGGGCTCCCCCATCGGCTTACCCAGCCACCCCACAGCTGCGGAGGCATGGGCGGGTGGCTAGGCAAGCCGACAGGGAGTCCCCGTCAGCTTCCCCAGCCACCCTGCAGCTGTAGATCGGGTCCTCTGATCTCTCTGGAGGTGTTTCTGGGCTTCCCCGACGTCCTGAGCCAGTGCAGCAAGCCAGAATGTCAGATTTCGAATCCCGATGTTCTGGCTTCCTGCAGCATAAAAGAGGGTGGGGGAAGTTCAAAATTAGCGCGCATCGGGTCTCCCGACCTCCCTAGAGCTGATGTGCGCTAATTTTGAACTTCCCCCACCCTCTTTTATGCTGCAGGAAGCGAGAACGTCGGGATTCGAATCCTGACATTCTGGCTTGCTGCACTGGCTCAGGACGTCGGGGAAGCCCAGAAACACCTTGGATCGGGTCCCCACACCTCCCTGGACCCGGCGGGGGGGTCAGAAACCCCAAAATTGGTAAAAAAAACGGACGTTTTTTTTACCAATTTTGGGGTCTCTGACCCCCCCGCCGGGTCCAGGGAGGTGGGGAAACCCGCTCCAAGCTGTTTCCAAAGTTCTCCCACCTCCCTGGAGGCAGCAGCAAGCCAAAATGTCAGGATTCAAATCCCGATGTTCTCGCTTCCTGCAGCCTCCAGGGAAACAGGGCTTTTTTTAACATTGTGTGTTCAATGTATCGCACAACGTTAAAAACCGAATAACGACGGGACTTGTGGAACCAAGTCATAACGTTATTCGGGGTACTAGTGTACAGTCAAACTTCACATAATGAAAATAATTCGTTCTGCGATGCTGCTTGCTCTTGCGAGGTTATCACTATGCGAGGTTTTTTTGCATAGCGAAAATTCCTATGGGAAAACTCGCATAATGAAAATTTCTATGGAAAAACTCGCATAGCAAAAAAAATTCGTTATGCGAGTTTTTCCTATAGAAATTTTCGTTATGTGAGTTTTCCCATAGAGAAAGTCCGACTCGTTATGGCTAAGCGAATCATTTGTTATGCGAGGTTTGACTGTAACTTCGTTGAGTACAGGCCTCACACACCCATTTGTAGCTGCACATAAGTACAAAATATATATTAACATGCTGTTTGTGTGATCTGTGCGTGAGGTAGCATAAATGAGGTTTACAAACAAGTCTTACATACCGTATATGCTGGGGTATAAGATGACTTTTTACCCCTGAAAAACATGCCTCCAAGGGGGGGGGGCGTCTTTTACCCCGGGTGCACTTCAGTTGAATAAAATACAGTAATACCTCAGTCAGCGTTTACCTCAGATAACGTTTACCTCAGATAACACTTAAATCGCATAACGTTAAGCAATCTGGGGAGGAGAATTGCATCGAATAACGTTAAGGTCCTATGGGATGGATCGGATAACAACTTTTAATATCAGATGACGAACAAGAGTTTGAAGGCTTTTAAAGGGAAACTGTCATGCCAGCAAACTTGCTAGGGACTTGCCTGGCACTTGCTCTCTCCCTCTATTTGTTATCTTTCTTCTATCATTGACAGTTCCAGTTTGGTTAACAGATTAGAAAACAAACAGCATGGCGGCTCCCATAGGTTTATTGTTCCATTCAGCTTTAGTGAATTGTCTTTGGTGAATTACGTTTAATAAACTTGCACTGTTTTATGTTTACTGTACATGTTTGATAACATACAGACTTGTGACAGTTTTTCTGCATGTCATAAGCATTTGAATATAAATTAACATGTTGAAATCAAATCTGATGTTCTTTTACGTTTTATTTTGTGTGTGGAAGGTGTGCAGAAGAGGGGGTAGTCTTATACAGCAAGTATATAACTATATTTTGAGTGGAAATGTTGGGGGGTCGTCTTATACACCCAGTCATCTTGTACGGCATATACAGTAAATCAATATGTTTACAGCTCATGTTTAGGACTAAATGCTGCAAGAGCACATCAGATGTATAAAGGAACGGAATTCCTGACTGTCCCTCCGATTGCAGAGGGACTTGGAAAGTGCATATCACCATCAGGAGGATCTTCCCAGACCTTTAAGACAGTCTGTCAGGTTACTTGTCCCCAAGTAAAACCTTAAACCAAACATGTATATAGACAGACAGTGCAATACTTTTATCAGTAGTATTCTCAGCTGCTGGTAACTTTTACTATTCAGAAAACTAGCTGAATCATTCTGCACTGACTGAAGCTTCCAGACCACTGTTAAGACCAACCCCACATAAAGAACATTGCAATAATCCTGCCTTGAGATTATCAGTGCTTGGTATATGGAAGCCAACCTATCCCTGGTCTAAAACAGCCATAGCTGGTATATCAGCTGAACCTGATAAAAGCCATTCTGAACCACCAAATTGCCTGACCCACCAAATGACAAAAATGGATTTAGGAGTAATCCCAGATTGTGCATTTGATCCTACACCAAGAGTGCAACTACACCCGCCTAGAGTCAGGTTCGCCTGATTAGGGCGGGATAATAAATCTAAATAAATAAATAAATAAATAAAATTATATAAAATTACCAATGGTAGGCTATATAACTATGAAAGAAACACATGATGCTTCACATTTTCCACTGTGAAAGATGGCTGTATGCCTCTTCCATGGATGAATGCAATGAGAAGACTACTATTTGTTGAACAGATAGTGACTCTAAACATTTGAGAGCAGACCTATTTCTGGCATCTGTTGAATTTAACATGAGAATAGGACCACTCAGAATATTGATGGGACCCTCAAGAAGATTTGAAGTCTTAGTTCTTCATCCATGCATGGTAATGAGGACCATGGATAAAATGAGTAGAAGAACCAGTTACCTTTTCACTCCACCTTCCATTCTTGTGAGGTTGGTAAAATTGGTACCCAGCTTGTTGGGGCAAAATACTAATAAACATGTGAATTGGCCAGAGAGTGTTCTAAGCACAATGGGGTGGGATACACATGTAACTGCTAATGCTTCTTAACCCTTGAAGTCGTTGTATTCTAGGCATCTGAGAATGGAGGAACTTGGCAGAGCAACTTCCCCACCACCACCACCACCACCACCACCACCACCACCCAAGTTGTAAGTAATCTCATATTTGGAAGGACACTAAACAAGTCACCCTCAACTAGACAGTCATATGGAATAAGTCCTGGCATACTTTAATAGCTTATTTATGAGGGTTGGTGAGTTGCCTACCCACTTCTTACTGGTGGCAGAAGTCCTTTGAACACAGTACCTTTTGTGCCTGGCCTCTTCTTTCTGTGTTTGTGTCTGCCTGTTTGTGTTTGTACATGCTCATTTTTCCCTGGGCTGCAGCTCACAAGGAAAGGACAAGATGGACGTGGCTGATGGCCTTCAACGTTTGTCTGCTTGAGCTAGTTGCCTCACTCCCTTTAGTATACTTGTGCATGTTGCTGGGAGACTGCTGTGGCTTAGTGGCTAAGATGTAGAACTCGATGACTGGAAGGTTGGCATGTCAGCAGTTTGAGACATGAGTTCTGCATGACAGAGTGAGCTTCTGTCTCTGTTCCAGCTCCTGCCAAACTAGCAATTGGAAAGCAAGAAGATAAATAGGGACCACTTTGGTGGGAAGGTAAACACTCCGGTGTCTAGTCATGCCTGCCACATGCCCAAAGAAACATCTGCAGACACAGACAGCACTGGCTCTTTGGCTATAAACAGAGATGAGCACTGAACTCTAGAGTCGGAAACGACTGGTTTTCAAGCAAGGGTGACCTTTACCTTTGTCTGAGCTGTGTTTAGCCACAAGCGGTTATCTGCTACAGCACAGAGACCTCCTTCGCTCCATATGGATGAGTTGATAAATGGCTTCATTTCTTCTTGTTTCGTTTTTTGGCAGCTCACTTTGGCATCCATCAGAAAAGGGTTAATTTCCCTTTCTTCCTCTTCTGAGATGTGGGCCAAGGAGGGGAGGGAGAAAGCTTATTGGGAAACTACAAAGCGCAAAAAGCGTGGAGCTTTTCACTTTTTATGAACGGATCTATTTTAAGCCAAAGCTCCCATACACATGGCTTTGCCCTATTACTTCCACACGTGCTGGCAGGAGGCTGGGAGAGAGAAATGCTGCCAGGTTAGAAGGTGCCCCTTAGCAGGCACGTGCCAACGTTCCCTCTGCAACATTTCCCTGTGTATTCTCTCTCCTACCACCCACATACTCACTTGACATGACAGCAAGAAGCCAACGCGCATGTGATCAGTGCATTAAAATGCATGGCACCACTAACTCGATGTCACTTTGTATCAGCATCATACTTCAGCATTTTTGTTCCTGGCTTAAATAAAGCTTGGGAGAAGCACCCCACATGCCTTCACCGTGTGTGAATGAAATGTCATTCGACTTCTTATGAATAAGGAGACAATTTGATGTGCGAGCTGTATGAATGAATCCAGGAATTCTGTTTCCTGCCTTCTTTCCAAATGCTGGCTTCCCATTAAATGAATTGACGCACATCTCCATGTATTAGTAAGGCTCTGCTTGCGTTTTACAAGGGATCAAGCATAAAGCAATGCGGTATAAGAGCTACTCTGGATTCATTGATATTTCTGAATGAACGTCCAGAGGGGACAACAATACAGAATAGCTATGGACAAACTACCTGAATGTACTGAGCAATAAAATTGTATGAATTAATAGCATAATTCTGAATGAACAGAAGGGGTTCTCTCTCTCTCTCTCTCTGTCTCCTCAGAACACTCCAGCTGCTTCGTACTGCTTATTAATAGCATCTGCTTCCATGGAATCAGCCATATTTTTCTGAAGTACCATCATGACAAATTGGCAGAGTTGCTACACTTTGTCAGGTGCTGAAAGTGAATGTAAACCCCATACTTTCCCAAAACCATTTGGTCTTGTTTGATTTTTGGATGATCCACCTTCATAAAAATGTGACATTTGTTATGCAGTAGAGATCGAACGCTCACTACAAAGATCCAAATAGTGAAATGTTGTGTATTCCCAGTGTTGGTATACGGAGTCAAAGCTTGGACACTGATTAAAGTATCTGAAACGAGAATAAAAACTTTTTAGATATTTTTCTGATATGCCTGAATCACAAACTAACATGGCTACTATTTTTTTTAAAAAAAAAAACCTTTTGAAATGCAGATCTACAGACAGCTGCTAAAGATATCATGGGTTGGCCATGTGACTAATGTAGAAATGTTGCATCTGGTGGATAAAAAACAAGAACTATTTAAGACCATTAAGCAAATAAAGCTCCAATACCTTGGCCATATCATGCGGAACAACATAAAGTATATAATACTCCAACTCGCTCTGCAAGGAAAGATCCCCAGGAAGAAAGGTCCTGGATGTTGATGGACTTCATCGGTGAAGAACTTGAGAGACTGGTGTGGCATATCCTCAGAAGAACTGTTCTGAGAAGTTAAGAACATGAAAACTATTACCATGATGATAGCCAATATCTGGAGTGAATCAAACACTTGAAGAAGAAGTAGAAGCAAGCTCCTGAATTATCTTCTGGATTTCCCATAAACATAAGTAGAAATAAAATATGATCCACCACAGTTTATGGCTCTCAATTGGCTATCCAGATGTTAAGTGTGACAACTGTTAAGAGCCCTGCTGTCCTTTCTTCTAGTTTTTTTTTCAAACTTTAAGCCAGAATTTGACCATGCCTATTTACATTTTGAGGGTTATTAGTCTCTGGCAATCATTTCTAAAGTTTCACACTCAGACATGTCTTTGGGAAAGCAGCTCCAGAAAGCAGTAAGAAAGGAAAAGAGACCATATCATTTTCAGACAGTTGAGGTAAATGAAGACAATCATTTAGAACAATGGCTTACTAGAATTCTTATAAACAATCCTCTTGGTGTTCCTGGTGGAGAAATGGTGCAAGATCTTCAAGAAGGTCTAGGCCAGTGATGGTGAACCTTTTAGAGATTGAGTGCCCAAACAGCAATCCAAAACCCACTTATTTATCACAAAATGCCAATGATCCCATTGGGCTGATGAGCAGAGGGGAGGGGTGAACTCTGTGCTGGGGGGAGGAAGTGCTCTCATTGGCCTGTTGGGCAGATGGGCAGGGAGAACTCTGTGCTCAGGTGGCTGTATGGGGGCCCACAGAGAGGGCTCCAAGTGCCAACTCTGGCATGCGTGCCATAGGTTTGCCACCACTGGCTTAGGCCTTGGCAGGCAAGAAGGACACAAAGAAAATGTTGGCATACCACGTCTGGGCATTCACAGAAAGTAAATTCCCTTTTCCACACTATTATTAAAGATACAGGAGCTGCTTTCTTTCCCATCTGACTGCATTTGCAGGCCTAAGACAAAAAGGAGTGAGAAACGCATCTCTGCAGCAGCTGACAAACCTTTAGTATCAAACAGAACTCAGATAAGGAGGGTTGTGACCCATCCCAGAGTTCTCACTCCCCACCTCTTTCCCTAACATGGATGAGACTTTGGCTATTGCTGTATTTGTGGTTCCCTACTCACATTTACAAACAAGAAAAGAAATGACTGCAATGGCTGTTTTTGTTCTTAAACTTAATCTTTCTTCAGCCAAGAAGGTAGAAGGATGTTGCTCTTTCTCATTCATTTGGCTCTCAGGAAGTAGGTTTGCAGTTCTACCAAATACATGTACAAAATTTGACACAGGGAGCTGTAAAACAAGGAAGGCTACAATGAGCATGTGGAGCCCTAGGGTTGTCTTATACCAAAGCCCTACTCTTTACTTAATGGGATTGCAGTGGTTTAGTGGTTACAGTGGTGGGATGTCAAAAATTTTACTACCCCACTGTGACATCATCCCAGTGTGGGCGGAGCTAATGTCGTGACATCATGATGTCATGGGCGGACACACCATCATGATGTCATGACATTGTGGGCGGGGCCAAATAAAAAATGAAAATAAAAAATAATAAAATAAAAATAAGTACACACACACACCCCTCAACACACCCACCCACCCACCCACAACACAAACCTGTAAATAAATTAAATAAATAAAAATACATTAAAATATACCCACCCAACCAACCAACCAAACACCCCAAACACAAATCAACCAGAGCTTTTAAACCAGAGCTTAAAGCTTATTCTGGCTAATCTTTCTCAGACTAGGTCAGATGGAAGGAACTACAGAATGAACTCACACAAGATGGCTTCATTTTGGGACTTTTCATCTTTTCGGCAGTTAAAGAAGTTAGGTACTAAGTCTTTGCCTAACCAGTTCTCTAGGATAATATGCCTTAATGTAAATGTAAAACAGCTGTACCTCCTTAAGGGTTCTCCAATTGGAACAGCACTTGGAACAGCACAGGTGTAGTTTATTGATGAGGTAACTCCAACACTTTGCTTAAAAACCCCAAGCCAGGACGCCAGGCCTTTTTAGGAACTGTGGTAGTACGTCAATATAGGTAAAGGTATTAAATGCACATTAAAATACACACAGACACACCACATCCAAAGGTGAGTCACTTTCCCTGGGGGAGCAGGCTATAGGGAGCTTCAGGCTAGCAGCTTCTCTTCCTCCTCCCTGCTTGGGAGGACAGCAGGGAGGCCGTGCATACACACCAAGCACTGTAGGCGTGCATGCACACCAAGTCCTTGGTGCACATGTGCAGTGGGGGAACCAGTGAAAAGGTAATCCCTGAAGGTGGTTCCCCCCAAAAAACTGCTACCAGTTCTCCGGGACACTGGGAAAAGTTACTACCGTTTTGGTGAACTGGTGAGAACCTGTTACATCTCATCACTGAGTGGTTAACATGCTGAACTTAATTACTGGAAGGTTGGCAGGTCAGCAGTTCGAGACCTGAGTACTGCATGATGGAGTGAGCTCCTGTCTCTCTCCTAGCTCCTGTCAACCTTGCAGTTTAAAAGCAAGAAATTGCAAGCAGATAAATAGGGACCATTTTGGTGGGAAGGTAACAGTGTTCAGTGCACTCCAGTGTCTAGTCACACCTGCCACATGTCCACAGAAATATCTGCAGATGCAGACAACACTGGCTCTTCAGCTATAAACAGTGATGAGCATTGGAACCTAGAGCCAAATATGACTGGCTTTCGAGCAAGGGATACACTAGGGTTACACTGTCTGCTCCAGTTATGGCAAAGTTACTTTCCTGGGGAATTTGTTGGGAGATACAGTAGTTAATAATCCTACAGCAAGTCAAGCTTGAACTATCCTGGAGCTAGAAATGACAACATTGGGGCTGTTCTGGTTTGAGCATATCATGAAATTGCAGGACTCTCTGGAAAAGACAATCTTTATAATGCTGGGAAAGGAGGAAGACATCAGGCAATGAGGAAGACCAAATGTAAGACAGATTGATTCCCTAAGGGAAGCTAAAGACTATAACATGGAAGAGTCGAGCAGGGCTATGGAGGACAGGATCTTTTGGGGAGCTCTCAATGAGACAAAAACAACACAGCAAACAAACAACCCCACACCCCTTTTGCAATACACACATATATAACAAAAAAACTTACCAAGGGCTGATTCAAAATAAATTGTCTGTAACAGTGCACTGTGTGGCTTTCCACAAGGTCAAATACTGAGAAAATAAACTGCCACAATAGCCTAGCCATAGATTGGAGACAACTTGACATAAAAGCAAGTTAATAAAGAATGCTGTAAAGCTGGATGCTTCCCTCCTTCTTTCCCTCTCTGCTCCCAGCGCTCTTGTTTACCATTTGTTAGACTACAGAGAGGTTCTTGCTCTCCCTTTCCCCTGACTTCTTAATTCACACTTTCTCATTTGTGAGTTGCAGGCTACCAAGAGACTCCATTTTAAAATGTGCCTTTATGATTCACCTGACACTCAGCAAAGCTCTCCAAAGACACTTTCCTCTGCACATTAAAAAAGAAAGAAAGAAAAAGAACAAGGCTCCAAAGAAAAGCCTCTGAATCATTTCCCCAGATTCTGTTCAAATACCAAGGAATTGGTGGTATCTGGTGGTTCAGACTGCAATTGAAAAATGTATACCTTTTTAGTATAAGGCTTTATGAGAGCCCAAGGTGACATGTGGTGAAATAGGCAGTTACATTTTGGAGAGATGTCCTCCATCCTCTTGGGTTTAGAAGACCTATGTTCTTGCTCAGCCTGCTCAAGATCGTACTGTGGCTGGACGTCTTCAAGGATGGTGTTCTCCTTTCTTACAGTTCCTTATCTTGAAGTTGGACTAGAGCAGTGATGGGATGACACCGGTTCTGACCGGATCCACAGAACCGTTTTAAGGATTTCTGGAGGGCTCTCCGTGGGGGTAATACCGTTTTTGAGGCGTCCGGATCGGACGCCTCACCGGGAGGAAAATTAAAAAAAAAATTGGAGCAAAAATGGCTCCAATTTAGTGCGCATGCGCAGAAACTCAATCTGACACATGCGCACTAAATTGGAGCCATTTTTTTCTCCGATTTAAAAAAAATTGGATACGGCCGCCCCTGACTGGAGCCTCCTGTGGAGCCGCTTGCCGCCGCTTGCTGCTGCCTGGTGCTTCTATCGCCACTGCCACCTCCTGCCATCGCTGCTGCCGTTGCCGTCCCCATCGCCGCCGGAACCGAGGAGGAGGCGGGGCGCTCCATGTTGGCTCCAATTTTTAAAAAACCGGACCCGGAGCCACTGCCTGCTGCTACTGTCGCCGCTGCTGCCGCCTCCCGCCATCGCCATCGCCGCTGTTGCCGCCGTCGCCCCAGGCCAGCGGAGCGCGCCTCCTCCTCCTCCAGTTCCAGCAGCGACGGCGGCAACGAAGAAGACGGGCTTTTTGGCATCACGTGTGAAGCGTCACTTCTAAAACCAAGCCACAGATCTCCGCTGCCAGATGGAAAGGCTGCCCCCCGATCCCTCCCCAGACCCCCCGTGAGGTTTATGGATGTAAAAGGGGAAACAACGGGAGGCAAGGAGAGGAAAGGGAACCCCCCCCGGGGGGGGAGAGAAAGAGAAAACCGCATCTCCACCTCTTCCGTGCGAGTCCCGCGGCGGCGGCAGGACCTGTTCGCCCCCGAAAGGGATGGGAGCCGATCAACGGGCAAGGCGGGGAAGAGAAAGCTCCGGAACGAAAAGGAAGGAGGGAAAAAGCAAATGCATCTACCCGGATCAATTACAGAAACGCTCCCGGCACTCCAGTCCCCTCCCTCTCCTCCTTCCACCCCCCCGGCGATGGCGATGGCGGGAGGCGGCAGCAGCGGCGACAGTAGCAGCAGGCAGTAGCTCCGGGTCCGGTTTTTTAAAAATTGGAGCCAACATGGAGCGCCCCGCCTCCTCCTCGGTTCCGGCGGCGATGGGGTGTGCCTTGCCGTGTGGCCCCGGGCCATGGGGGTCGTCGGCCCCAAGAAGGGTAAGTGAGGGTTTTGTGTTTGGGGTGGGTGGGTGGTTTATGGTGTTTTGGGTGGGTGGCTGTACTTTTATTTAATTTTTATTTTATTTATTTATTTATTTTATTTCTTTAAGTTATTTACGGGTCTGTGTGCATGTTTATTTTTTTTATTATTTTTTTTATTTTTGGCCTTGCCCACAACGTCATGACGTCATGACGTTGGCTCCGCCCATGACGTCATGATGTCATGACATTGGCCACGCCCATGACGTCCATGACGTCATGGCGTGGTAGTAGAATTTTTGACATCCCATAACTGGACTAGAGCTTGTCACAACTTCAAATGGAGGAGTTCTTCAAATGAAAGGCTGTGCTCCGTAAAGTAGCCCTAATACAGGCTCCACCAAGATGATTTATTATTATTATTATTATTATTATTATTATTATTATTATTATTATTATTATTATTATTATTATTATTATTATTATTATTATTTAGTCTTATACCCCGCCCCACTTGCATACAGGAATGCAAAATATACAGTTACACAATCATAATAACATACAAAGATCACAGGTAAACACCCCCAATACAATAAATGCATAGTAATACAATAGATATAATTTAGTACAATATATCTAAATCAAATTACAAGAACAACTTAAAATAATACACTATACAAATTATACAATATCAATCAAACAAGTACAGTCCTCAACACAGAGACGATACCATGTTACAACACCAAATTTAGCAATACAATTCAATAACCATTCTACCCAGCCCCAAATTAGTCCAATGGGCGGTTACCACAAAAAAAAAACCCACCACCCATCACCATGGCCGCCTTTAGAGCCCAGGGGCCCCTCAGGAAGGAAAGAAGGAAGGAAGGAGGTGACTCTTTGCATCGAGGTGCACCTGGGGTTGTGGAACCTAATGGCTCTTCTCCCACCTCGGCAGCTGCCCTGAGAAGAAAGTCACTTTTCCTGGCCTTGTCCCTGTACAAGTTCGTTGGAAACCCGCTCGACAAGAGGCCGCCGCTGCTGCGTCATCTTTGCTCTCCTGCTCACCCTCCCCACATGTAATAATAATAATAATAATAATAATAATAATAATAATAATAATAATAATAATAATAATAATAATAATAATAATAATATCCCTTTTGTGTAATAATCTTAAGAACTCACAGCGATTGAGGGTGTTGTGTGTGTGTATCTTTTTCCTTTTTGCATGTTTTCCTCTTCTCATCATTTTCTCTCCAAGTCAATTTTTTTAAAGATTTCTAGCCCTGATAATTTTCTCACAATTTTTCATTTCCTGCCTTGCCATCTATCTCATCTGTCGTTGTGGTTGGACTGAGTGGGACCAGTATGTACTTGGCTTTTATGTGGGGTATCTATTCTGGTGCATTGACTACTTTTCCAAATGGAGGTAAAAATTCAGGTGGGAACATAACACAATTGTGACATGAACAAGTTTTGATGAAGAAAAAGAATGATGACTTAAAACAGGGGTTCTCAAGGTTTTTGTGCCACAAGCTGGACTACTCACCCTCAGACAGCTAAGCAATAGTGGTGGGTGGTTTGCACATGCATGGGCATGTATGTGCATGTGCAGGCGCATCCAGGAATGGGCAGCAACAGGTTTGCACCCCCTGGGAGGAAGAGAGTAGCAAAATTTGGTGGCCTCTGGGCAGGGGGTGGCAAAATTGAGTGGCCTTCAGGCAGGGGGGCGTAGCGAAATTGGGTGGCCACGCCCACCTCCCTGCCCTGCCCCATAAGGTTTTGTCCCTGCAAGTGGTTCAAGGTCTCCCTTGCTCAAAAGCCAGTCATATTCGACTCTAGGGTGCAGTGCTCATCTCCATTTATAAAGAACAGTGCTGCCTATGTTTGCAGATGTATACATGGCCATATAGCAGGCATGACTACATCACCCATGTTGTAGGCTCCACCCATGACATAGGCTCCACCCACAGTATGGTAGCAAACACTTTTGCTGCCCCCACTGGGCACGTTCACTTCCGGGGTTGTCACTGTGGACCAGATGGAACAGCATCTGCGTCTGGCCCAAGGGCCATAGGTTGTAAACTCCTGCCTTAAAAGTTTCCAAATAAATAAAACTACAAATTCGACAATTTACTCTATTGTACTTCATTACATAATTGTTTCATAGTGGATTTGGATGTTACATGGAAGATGATGGAGGGTGGCACATGATCTGCTCACACTTGAGATTGAAGGTGAAGGGTTGGCCCCAAGAGCTAAAGATGTTGCTATGCTCAAACTCCCATCACATGCAAAACTGGTAGCAGTGACCCCTTTTTCACTTCCAAAAGAAGCTTTGGTCTTACTCTCCTATTCCTCAAGATCCCATTTGTCTCCAATGATGCTGACTGATTTCTACCATAAAGGTTGGCTATGAAAGGTCTTTGTTGACAAAGTACAGTGGGACAGGCAGCAACCAACCAACCAACCAACTCTAGGATCCCTTACAACCAGTCAGACCCTTGTGGGACCTTTTCTTATTGAACAGATAGCATCCTAGAAGGATTACAGAGAGGCACAGAACAGGGGCTCAAGGTCAGGACTTATTTTGGTGGTATCAGGCATTATTCTAATGTGCAGCTGGACACATTTTTGGCAGTAAAATATATTAAGTGGACTGAAGAAGTCGGTTTTTGCGTAGTTAACAAATATGGTCTATAGACTTTTTTATTAAAACAAACGGATGAGGAAACAGACAAAGAAATAGAAAATTAAAATGACTGCTGGAAGTCATTAAAATGACTTCCAGGTGTTCAACTGATCAACTGCCTATTTGTCATTAACTCATAATGATGTGTGGAAATAAAACATGAATGTGGTTATGCAAAAGTTACACAGTGGGGCGAACACAGACAAGAGGACTTTATCATTGCACCATGTCTCATGTACTATACTGATCATGTCAAAATGCTCTTTATTTCTAGATGGTTGGATAATCAGATAATCATCACCTGGGATTGGACAAGCAGAGTAGTAACAGACCAGCATGAACTTCAAAGCACTGAATCAAGCACTCAACAAGTGAATCAACAACTTCATAACAGACAGCACCAACGCCTGTTCTGTCAGACACATGCTGGTGATGTTTCTTGTGTCTCTTTATGAGCTTTGCTGCCAGCTGAATTTCCCCCCAGTCTCATTGCTCCACATAGCTGTGTAACAGCTTCACCTTTAAAAGCTTGACCCACTCATTGACTAAGTACTGTTCTTTCCATGCCAATAGCTTTGATTTTATCGATGTTGACAGCTTCTCTAAATCAAGGATGAATATAAGGCTTCCATGCAAATGCTTTTGGTACATACTATAAATTGGAAGTACATCAGCAAGAAAGCACACAAGTAAGAACCTGTCTTCATCAAGGTGGAATGCAGACTCCCACATGCTGTCTTTCTCTTAGACCTCCTCATGAAATGGAGAAAGATATATCAGGATAACAGGACTGAATACACTAGTGAGAAGGAAAACTTCAAATAAAAGTCGAGGAAGTGCAAGGAAACAACAGTGGTTAGTTTGAGCAGTGTTCCAAAGGCCTCTGGACACACTGAGCCCTAGAGGTAGCTGGCACATATGCTAAACTTCATTGGCTAAGTATTCATAGACCTCCATGTAAGACATGATTGGGAGATTCCACAACAGACCTCTAGAAGTGGGACAGAAGATTTGAACCCAGCTACAACCTGAATGCTGCATGATGTAGTGAGCTCCTGTCTGTGTCCTAGCTTTTACTAACCTAGCAGTTCAAAAGCAAGAAATTGCATTTAGATAAATAGGTATCGCTTCAGTGGGAAAGGTAACAGCATTCTGTGCACTTTGGCATCTAGTCATGCTGGCCACATGACCACAGAAACATCTTCAGAGGCAGACAGTGCTGGCTCTTTGATTGTTAATGGAGATGAGCACCACACTCTAGAGTCAAATATGACTGGCTTTCAAGCAAAGGCGACCTTTACTGTCTCCAGCAGCTGGCATTCAATTGATTTCTTCTTTCTCAGACTTTTATCAGAATATAGTCCACCCCTTGCTTCTTCCTCTCCAGCAGGGGGAAAGAATGTAGGGCATTAACACAGATGACACAACAGCTGATATCAGAGGAGTTCGAAATTGTACAAAATTGTACTAGGCTTGTTTGTGATGAAGAAAGTAAACAGAGCTGACACAGCTGGAATGAACAAGTCTGCCAAAAATGAAAACAAAAACCTATTCACAAGTGAAGGATAATAATCCTGAAATAGAATGGAAGTGGAAGGGATTGATTTGAGTCTCCAGTAATATCAGCTAAATGGTACTGAAACGAATGGCATCACACTTTTAACAGGAACAAACAGAATGTGTGGCTGAGCCCTGAGTGTGGTAGATCATTTCCTTGTTTTTACTAGTCAAAAAGTCCCATCATTTTGACCCAGTGACCCCCCAGTTTCTGTATGACAGGAGTGGACAACTTTAGCATATCTTGGGGCAAATATCTGTCCCTGGGGCAACACACACAGCCAAAAATGCCAAAGTCCACATGGACACACAAATGAAACCAGTTTTAAATAATGGATATTTTGGGCTACTAGATAATGTGGAGTTGTGATCTATTTCAAGGTGAAGAAGGGGGAAGAGTAGAGATGAGGTGTACAATAACACCATTTTGGGGACCATACAATGCCACAGTCATGCTTTGGCCACTCCTGCTCTACAGCACTGGACGTGCCATGAAGAGGAGACCTAATTCTAAGTGGAGCAATTGCTCTCTATGAGGAGGTCTCGGATTCAATCCTTCACTTCTTGAGCAAATAGGACCTGGTAGCAGGAGTAGGCCAGATACACTGGAAATGGCAATAATGCTAGGAAAAGCTGAAGGCTGCAGAAAAAGAAGACCAACTATGAGATAGACTGATTCCATAAAACAGTGGTGGCGAACCTATGGCACGTGTGCCAGATGTGGCACTCCTGGACCTTTCTGTTGGCACAAGCACTGTCACCTCAGCACAGAATTCACCCCACTCCTCTGCCCAGCAGCCCAATGGGAATGCTTCCTCCCTCCCCCCAGCACAGAGTTCACTCCCACCCCTCTGTTTGGGCACTTGGTCTCTAAAATGTTTGCCATCACTGCCATAAAAGAAGCTATAGCCTTGAGTTTACAACAACTGAGCAGAGGACAGGACATTTTGGAGGGCACTCATTGGCAGGGTAACCATAAGTCAGGGGTGACTTGATTACATGTAACCACAACAGCTAGTGATGGGCAATCCAGGACAGTAGCCAGGATTCTAGATTTGGGGTGGGGGGAACAATTTTTCAGGAGAGGGAAAAAATTTTTTAGGGGGGGGGAAAACAATGTCATACTCACATATATAACATGGGCACCACAGGATGGGTTCGGGGGGGGGGGGCTGTTAGCTCAGGAGGGTTTTTGCCCCTCCCCCTGTCCCCCTGGCTATGGCCCAAACAGAAGACCCAAGATTTAGGAGAGAAATTGTTTCTTTTGGAAATACCACACCTAGAATTCCCACAGGCGTGACTACTGGGGGTGTAGTCAATAAAAGTAACCTGTCCAATCATTGGGACAAAACCACACCAGATGAGCAAACAGTCTGCTCTAGTGCATGGCAATGTCTTATATTTCCCAGATAGGAGGGTGAAATGGGTAAAAAGGGAAGGGTGACAACATTGTGATTCATAAGTGGAGAGGAGGATCAGAGCCTCTGTTTCCTGAATGAGCTCATCCGCTCCTTTTACAAATGCTGAATAACTCAAAAACAGCATTTATTCAACACCTCTGTTTATTCACACCATCTCTTCTCTCGTTTTAAAGCTTTCCTTTGAATTCTCTACTTATCTGCCCAACATTTTAAATGTGTGAATTATGTCTACATTATTTTTAACATCCATATTTTAAAATACAAAGGCAAAAAAAACCCCCAACCCCAAACAAAAACACAGCTAAATTAAAAATAATGATGAACAGATTGAGAATAAAAAAAACACAAACCATCAGGTGCTTCATGGGTTTTCCTTTTCTTTATAGTTCTTACCCTGGAAAGATTTTATAATTTACTTATGTATTGAAGGCATTTATAAATTGTTTTTCTCCCCAACAGGACTTTCAAAGTGATACACAAAAAGAATGGCAACATAAACAGAGAACAGGACAAACAAAAAACAAACAAGCTCAAAAACAATTTTAAAAGTCACAAACTAGATTTAAAAACACCACAACTTTAAATTCATCCTGTCAAAAGCATCAGTGTTGTGGCTTCTGGTGGTCTTTTTTCAGGTTCATCCATTGGTCCTTCATATATTAGCTGTAGCCTCATCCTTTAAATAACTCCCCAGACCCTGATATCAGTAAGACTCATCTCAAAAAATATGGCTGTTCTTTGTACAAAGAATTATTGATGCCATAAAGAGTTTTATTGTACCTAAACTTTAAAAAGAAATATTTTTGAGCCAACCAATTTCCTAAATAACATCTCATTACTTCTCAAGGGAAAAAACAGGGAAAGATGTTATCTAAGGAAGGAAAGACTGCTGTTGGCTGTCCTGGGAGGACAATGTTCTCCAACATATACCTCATAGATCCTTGATTATATTTTATTTCCTCTCTCCAGTATAGTCTTGAGAAGCCATTACCTGTAACAGAAACAATAGTCCCTGAGAAACAAAAATCTGACTGGCAATGGAAAAGGTAAGTGTTACTTGCTTCAACCTTTCCTGCTTTTTACACTTCAAAAGCAGTAACTGCAAACTTTCACATCCTCTTATGTACTGGCAATTTCTCTTTCAGCCTGCTTTTCCCTTTCCATGAGCTGAAGGAAAGTGTTACTGCCTGCTGTCTATGTTAGTTAGTTAGTTAGTTAGTTAGTTAGTTAGTTAGTTAGTTAGTTAGTTAGTTAGTTGTTATGAGCAGTCAAGTCTGAACTGACTTACAGGGAGTCTAACAGGGCTTTAATAGAATCATATAATAATTGAGTTGGAAGGGGCCTATGAGTCCACTGACTCCATCTCTTCAATGCAGGAACCCAAATCAAAGTAGATCTGACAGATGGTTGAATGCATCCACGGTTAGAGTACTCAGTACCTTCCCAGGTAATTGGTTCCATTGTCCTACTGCTCAAATGCTCCTACTGCTTCCATTGTTGACATCCTTCTTAAAATGTGGTGTCCACACATTTTCTAGATATTCCCTAAATAGTGTCAAATAGAGGGGGTCTAGTACCTTGTGGGTTTGGGAGACTTTACTTATGTTAATAGATGGAGGAGAGTTTTAAAAGTACCCTGGACAGCGAGGAGAACAAATAGGTCAATCCTAGAGGAAATCAACTCTTGACTGCTCCCTAGAAGGTCAAATAGTAAAGATGAAACTAAAGTACTTTGGACATCAAATGAAAACAGATTATTCACTCGAGAAAGCCTTGATGCTGGGAAAGGTGGAGAGCAAAAGAAGAATGGGATGGCCAAAAATGAGATGGCTAGATGGTATTGTAGATGCAATGGGCACAGAGCTGGGTGGGCTGAGGAGGATGGTGGAAGACAGAGGTGTCTGGTGGGCAATGGTCCATAGGGTCGCAAAGGGTTGGAATTAACTGTACGACTGAACAACAATTATAGCACTGGTCTTTTTGCAGCTGCAATGCACTGTTGGGTCATGTTCAACTTGCGACCTACAACAATTCTAAGAGCATTCTCATTTATAGTATTATTGAGCCAAATATTCCCCACTGTGTGGGCATGTTTTTGTCACACACATACACACCCCAGAACTTGATTTGGAGTTAGATGAGATTACCGCCACTGGATCAAGCAATCAGCTTCTCAGGGAGACATCTGGTGGTGATCCATAGACAATGCTACGGATAGCTAATACTTCTGCATAACATCAGAGAAGTGAACCATGTGAGATTCACCCCAGACAACTCCATATGTATTTACTTTTTAAAAGCCCCTTTCTTTTCCTCTTGGTGACACACAGGTAGTTTGGCCATATTTTGGCTCTCTAGCCTATTTTGGGCCTGGCCAAATGCTTTTCTTGGAATAGACAACGCAATGTGATAGCCAGTCTGTCAGATACAGGTGCAGGACTTGAAACAATGCAAAAAGATTGCTTTCCTTTAAAAAACAAAACACAACCCTATAGAATTAGGCATATAAAAGTTGATCATGTTACAGGCATTTAGTTTATGTAGCCTATATAGATAACATCCAGCAAAGACATATAATAAACTTTTCTTGTAAGTTGTTACATGCTGTCAGGTAGTTTTTAGTTTATGGTGACCCTATGAATTAGTGACTTCCAAAAAGTCTTGTCATTAACAGTTCTGCTCAGGTTTTCTGAACTCAAGGCTGATTCCTGTTCCTCTTCACTGGTAATTAACCTGCAGTGTTTAATTACCATACGTAGTCATGTCCTGACACTCTAGTCAACAAGTGATGAACAAGCATACGCAAACCAGCTTGTGTGTGTGTGTGTGGCTTGTGTGACATTTCCACTATTGCAAAATTGGTAGCCGCCACTGGGACTCACGCTATAAGCATTATAGCACACTCTCTTTCCTTCTCATTTCATAAAGGGGAGGGCACTCTGTCCTCCCAGGGCTTTAAGGTGTTGAACTCCTGAGAGACATTACATATGTTGCTGAATGTTGAAGCCAGTATCACCTTCAGTAGTGGCCCAGTCTTAATGGGTTTTTGTGACCCTGGGAAGTTGACATCTTCTGCAATACAGAAACTGCATGGTGTTTCTACTGGGAGAAAGACTACAACTGGTCATTTGTTCTTTGGTTCAATTTTCTGATGTTTCAGAGAAAACACTTATTTTGGATGGTGACTTCCAGAACTAACAAGGCACATAGACAACAGCGAGTTACACAAAGGGTTTGCCATGGCCAAACTTTCAGCACCTTTGCTCAGACTGTAGCTCAGTGGCTAAGATATGGTTGATAGCAGTGGTGGGCATCAGCAGGTTTGCACCAGTTCGCTAGAACTGGTAGTAGAAATTCTGGCTGCCCCCGCCCATCCAAGTTTTGAAATAAAGTACTGTACAGTAATACCCCAGATAATGCTAAAACTTGGTTCCATGAGTCTTAGCGTTATCCGATTTTTAACGTTATGTGATACATGTATTGTATAATGTTAAAATCCTATGGGATTTAATGTTATGCGATACATCCCATAGGATTTTAACGTTGTGCGATGCAATTTCCCCCTCCCCAAATTCCTTAACATTATGTGGTTTTAGCATTGTGTGGTACAAACGTAGTCCTAGTTTGGGTGCAACGCAGGGCTTTTATTATTATTTTTATTATTAGTTCAAATTTATATTGCCACCCATTCACCATGGCGACTCAGGGCGGCTTACAAAAATACATTACATTACAATACAATATGTTGGTGTGGGCTCAGGGGGATGGGCGGCAAAGTCCTCAACATGCCCTGGGTTTTTCTTCCCCTGGCAGTTGGTGTAGGCACAGTTTGCAACAATATTAGCATTATAGGGCAGTGATGGCATGAACCTTGGCACTCCAGCCGTTCTTTTCCTCTGGCCATGCCCACCATACCATGCCCACAGTGTGGTAGTAAAAATTTTTTGAGCCCACCATTGGTTGACAGCTTTGAGAATTTAATCATAGTTGGAATACTGAATTGATCAACCTGCCTGGAAGATAACCCTTACCTAGGCAGATTAAAAATGAACACTGGCATTAAATTAATTCTAGAATATTTTCTGACCCTGTGGAAAATTCTAACTTGTAAATGGTAGCTGAAAGCTTTCAGCTAAGGGCAGGGATGGGGATAAATTTAGTTTGTCTTGTAAATATATGGTTAGGAATATTAGAGAAATCCCCTTGCCCAATCTTTTCAACAACCATCATATGCCACTTCTGCCACTTGGTATTGTGGCTCAACAAACCACAAGGATGCACATATGCACAAGCACACATAAAGCAGAGGACTTTTTTGTCCCTATATATACCAGTGATGGTGAACCTTGGCACTCCAGGTGTTCTTGGACTTCAATTACCAGAAGCCCAAGTCAGCTGCTGATCAGGGCTTCTGGGAATTGAAGTTCAAGAACAGCTGGAGTGACAAGGTTGGCCAACACTGCTATATACAGTATTGTTGAAAAGTCTTAGCCTACCATCAGTTGGTTGGAAGACATTCAATGAGTTATTTGAGTGACATAACCCATCTCCTGTGCCAACTGGAGATGACCTTTTGCTGATTGTCCTCTCAAGCTTCTCCATGTTCGGTGAAGTTTGGAGCTAGGGGGTTCAAGTTATGCTCCCCCCCCCCTCCATCATTCATTGCATTTCCCTTAAACCAGCTTGTGGTGGCCTAAGACTTTTGTGCAGTACTGTATTACACTAGCTGGGACAAAAAAGGATCCCAGTGGCAAAAATCAATAAATTCATCAGGACAATTTTCCTCTCAGGTTTTTTTTTTTTTGTGTGTGTGTGTGTGGTTTTGGTTGTTTGTTTGTTTTTGGATTGTTGGAAGGGGGAAGCAAAAATAAAATCCTGTTTGCTAAAACTTGTGGACATTGCTTATAAATCTTCCAAGGAAAGTGACATAACAATCTGTATTTTCTAGATATAGTTCTATGCCAATTCTGAAACAAAAAAATGACCCTGGGATACTACAATGTACTGTCTCTCTGGATGAGGATTAAGTGCACATGCAAAATTCACTGGTGCCAAACTTTTCTTAGATGAATTCAGAAAGCACAGCTTAATCCATCTGTTGTTATGCAGTCAGTTGACTGAATTCCCTTTTGCTCATGTTATGAATGTTTCCAAGGACAGATTCCAAAATATTACTGAAATACTCCCTCTTGTGTTCATTTAAAGCAATTTCCCTCCAATCATTTGCCATATACAGTACTGTATATACTTAATCAGTTGCAGTTCTTCTGTATTTCAGACAGAAACGGTCACAATTTATACACAGTTCCTTGCTGTGATGATTAAATATTCAGACAGTTATGTTTTAGCCATACAATCTGAAGCCCAATTACAAGTATATGACTCTTCTTCTTCTTCGGAATAACTTAGAATGTTAAAAGTTAAGTTTCATGTAAATGACAGTATAATTGTAAATATCATTGTTCTTTTGGTATTGTATATAATGTATATTTCCTTCCACAATCACTATATATGTAACTATGTTTACTGAGCTAACTATTTGAAAGTGATGACAAGTTTATGTAGTTCACCTCGACAGATGGTTCTGTAGTAAGAATTTTATCAATAAAAAATTTCCTTCTAAAAAATTTCCTTCTAAAAAAATTCCTTCTTCTTCTTCTTCTTCTTCTTCTTCTTCTTCTTCTTCTTCTTCTTCTTCTTCTTCTTCTTCTTCTTCTTCTTCTTCTTCTTCTTCTTCTTCTTCTTCTAATTGTTCTTTTTCTTCTTCTTCTTCCATTTCTAGGTCAGACTTTAAACTGTCAAAACTGCCACCTTTGGTGAGTTCATTCTGCAGTTCCTCTTGCGTGACCCAGCATGAGAAAGATTAGCTGTTGGGGTGCCGTTCTCACGATCAAATGATGTGCACAAAAAGACATATAATAGAGAAAGTGGCACAAAAATATCATTGCATGAGAGAGAGAAAAAATGAATGCAAAATTTGTCACAATGGAGAAAACTGCATGCTAAAACTGAAAATTCCATATAAAACAGAACATATTATTTTTTTGCAAAAATATCTCCATACATATTTATTTCTTAAAGAAAACAACGGAAGCAAAAACGAGACAGAATAAATGTGCTTTACAAAGGGCAGACATCATTATAAGCTACACAAACTTGCTCTTGCTCTTAGCTAATTGAGAACATCACAAAAGAAAGGCAAAATGGCACTGAATGGATAAGGGGCTTTATAAGGGGATTAGATGTTGAGCCAACATTTCGGTCCTTGCCTCGATCAGGAGTGGTCATTAAGATGATAAAATGGAGACATTCTTCTTACATGGAAAAGGAAGATGTTGGGCACTCTGAAATTTCAGTAATATGTACCAGCACATGGCATATTGTACTGTCACTAAAGTGCAGAAAGAGCTAATAAAGCTGATTCAATCACAAAGGTGGTACAGTTGACTCCTGGAAGCCCTTGTGATCTATGTAGATCCAGCCTAAGTCCTATCTGGAGAATGAATGCATTCCAGAGATGGATCCACAATTGCAGATGGGTTTCTGAATCAAAAAAATAGAGGTTAGTTGCAAATGACATAAATAGGAAAGAGACATGTAACAAAGATGTTTTCTTCCCAGAAACATATGGCTGCTGAGTTGTGGTTCATCATCTATGGCTGAAATAACCAAGGGTTATTTCCTCAGGATGTCAGTCTACTTATTTTAGTCACAGCGAATGCAAAGCAGTTGTACATCACATACTGTGCTCTAAGGTTGCTTTCACCAGAGCTCTTTTCTTTGGAATTGCTGTTCTTTGTTTCTTCAGTAATTTTGATAGCTAATCTAAATGCATCTGGTAAATTGTCAAACTTCAGTGATGATGAGGGTTTGTGTGTTTCCTCCATCAATTCTTCATATCTGATTTGTGGCAAAAATGAAATATATTTTCAAAAAGCACACTGTCGTTGGCAGTCATTTTTTCCCCTTTATAATTTTATACAGTGAAATCATGCATATATAAATGGAAAGAACTTGGTCTTTAACCCCCCCCCCCAAAAAAAAAAAACCCCAACAACAACAAAAACAGAAACTGATAATAAGACATAATTAAGAATGATCCTATAAAACAGGGATTCTCAACCTGAGGCCTGTGGGGCCATTTCATATGGCCCCACCACCACCACCACAGCAAAGTGGCTGTCCAGCCCCCCGAAGCTGTCTGACAGAGTATGACCCGTCCCCCGGCTTAAAAAGGTTGAAATAATGGTTAAAGTTCAGAATGAGCTCTGACTTGCAAAAGAAGATGCAAAGAACAAAAAGGGACTCTTCAGCAATAATCAGATCAGGAAGAGTGAAGAAACATTAGGTCCGCTGTGGGTGGAGGTTGGAGAAATGATACTAATAGGTATTAGAGAAAAAGGCAGCACTGAAAAAGACCTACTGTGCTTGCTTCTGTTTTCTTCCAAAAGGAAAACAATGTTTGGTTTAGTGTAACAGAATAAAGGAGGCAGTGAATGACTGTTTTCAAGAAAACCATATATGGTAGCATGGAAACACTTGGGGAGTGATCACTCAGAGGTCTACCCTGGATTTAAGTGAAGATCTTTACAAGGCACCCTGCCTTTAAACTGCTGTTGTCATTCACATGGAAATATTTAATTGTACCTTTTTCTTCAGGTGCTGTATTGGCTCCAGATACTGCCTATCATCATGGTGATAGTCTTACTGTTCTTAACTCCTTGGAACAGTTCTTCTGAGGACATGCCACATCAGTCTCTCAGCCATGATGTCCATCTACATCCAGGTCTTATTTATTTATTTGTTCAGATTTATATTGCTGCCCACTCGCTGAGGCGACTCAGGATGGCTTATAGTCAAAACAGCAACAGTACAGTAACGATCATAAAATACAACCTCACAAAACAACCAAATCAGAACACAGACTAACTCCCCTCTGACTCTTGATGAAGACCTGGAGGTGGAGGCGAGGTTCTCAGCCGCCTGCCAGGCCATAACATCTTCTCCCTCAGGCCGTTGGTGTGGGTCCAGAGGAGGGGGCGATGTTCTCAGCTGCCTGCCAGGTCACATTTGCTTCTCTTCCCAGGGATCTTTCCTTGCAGAGCAAGTTGAAGTATTCTATATTTTATGTCATTCCTCATGATATGGCCAAGGTATTAGAGCTTTCTTTGCTTGTGGTCTTAAATAGTTCTTGTTTTTTATTCATTCAGCACAATACTTCTACATTAGTCACACGATCAACCCATGATATCCTTAGCAGCCGTCTGTAGATCTACATTTCAAAAACTTCAGTTCTCTTTTCAGATGTTTTAGTCAATGCCCAAGCTTCGACTCTATATAGCAACAATGGGAATATGTAACATCTTACTATTCAGATCTTTGTAGTGAGAGATAGATATCTAATTAATTGTACCATGGAAGTGTATTTCAAGTGTCTACATGTCACACATGCCTCCTTTCTCTTTTCCTGCCATTGTCACCACCTGCATACCTCCCTCCACCTTTTGCTAGCATTCAAACTCCTTCCCTCTTTTGGGGGATATTTATCAAATCAAATTGCTCTGAACTAAGAAGACACAACAAGTATGGGAATCAGTGTTGTATCAAGTCAGAGCTATAGTGATGAATTAGGAGAAAACACAATTTAAAAGTTGTGTTGGCTTGCACAGAAAGAAAAGGACTTGCATTCATAGTCTTTGCCAGAGCAAACTTCCATGGGGAACAGGATTCACTTCCCCATTCTGCACATCATCAGTGATGCAAAATGAGCTGCAAATTTAAGAGAATAATGGGCAATGTAACGTCACTTGGACATGCCCTGCGTCATCAGTGATATCATTTGGATATGCTCCCAAAGGACTAGAATAGGCAACCTCACAAACCAAAAGCAAGACTAAATTATGTAACTGGAGACAGTACAAAAATTTACAAGCCCAGCTGGCCAAGCATAATATACCACATACTCATGCCAAAAGATCTGATCTATGTGCATTTAGCATTAATGTCACATGGTCAATGGAATAAATATCAACAGGAACTGAGCAACGTGGTACAAACAATGGTGATCTTCCTAGTTATTTAGCTACTTCAAATGGATTCTGGTCTGAAGGCCCAAATTAGCTGCATGCACAGACACTAATGGAACGTGAACATGTAATCTCAGAGCCTCTGTCTGTATTCTATGAGGATTCCTGTGGAACACATGAGATTCCTAAAGTCTGGAGGGGAACAAATGTTATCCTCATCTTCTAAAAGCAAAGGGTGGTGGTAGTGAGGAGCTACTGTCCAGTCATTAATTGATATTGGAAGCTTCTAAAAGATCTCCCATTGTCTGTCCCAGCTCCTGCCATCCTAGCAGTTCGAAAGCAAGAAATTGCAAGTAGAGAAATAAATATTCCTTTGGCTGCAAAGGTACGACTATGACATTTCCACATGACTACAGAAATGTCTGTAGATGCAGATAGCACTGGGTCTTGGGCTGTAAACGGAAATGAGCATGTCACTCCAGAGTCAGATATGACTGTCTTCTGAGCAAGGGAGACCTTTAATATGATGATGGGTTTAGCTGAGTTTTAGACTTGATCCATGAAAGCTAAAATCAAAATACAGCAGTTAGTTTAGTATTTAAGTTGCCACAACATTCTTGTCTTTTGTTTTGTTTACTCTCTGATATGCTTGCACAGACTAACACGGCTACTATTTCAAAATTTTAATTTGTCTCTATCTGTCCACTGTTATAGACCTACCGGATTTCTAATGAAACATGCACACAAATCTGTTTCTGGGAGTCTTTTGCAATTTCATGTCACTTTCCTTCAAATGTTTGCCATTTCACCAGATTTATGGTTCTGGGCAGTTGTTTAAGGCACAGATACTGATCATTTGAAGGAAACTTGTTTAGATTATCTCCATGTTCACCACTGGCAACACTGACTAACTCCTTTACTTTGAGTAGTTTCACTGCATTTAGTAGAAAACATTTTGAAGAGGGTAGATATGCAATTAGGTCTGTTCTAGAAACAAACTTTCATTTTGCACACTAGTACAAAAGACTCTGCCATCATTAAATAAATTGCACTTCCTGCAAAAATACATTAGGGGGGTATCTAATGCAAATACTGAGATGAATGAACACAGATTGTTCATTGTTGCATGATATGAGTTTTTTTAAAAATAAAAAGAAAGCATTGAATAGATGGGGTACAAACAATCCTAAAATGAAATGGATTTCCCCAAGAAATGTAATGTTAGAAAGAATACACGGCATAAGTCTGGGGAATGGACAACATGTTGAACTTTACAACTTTACAAAATGCTACACAAATATACAGTAGCATTATATTTGTGCATCACTTTTTTAAAATGTGCTGTCAAGTCGTTATTGTCTTATGGTATTCCATCAAGGGTGTGATGGAAACATAAAGGCATAACATAATACAATCCTGTCCTCTGCAGACCTGGAATTTAAACTCCTTTGCTACAGAGGACTACTGATGACTCTGGGCACCATGATATTAAAAAGGGTGGACAATTTCAGCTTTTTGTCCCCATTCTGTCCCAAGCCAGAAATTAATAGATGTCACCAATGGACCTGGTTAGGGTACCAGAAATGTCCTGGAAGCCCAGAGATACCTGGAATTGATGCCAGGCCTGGCATCATTTTCAACATACAGTATTTGGTATATACAGTATATTAACTAGTGCAACAGGTTACTGCTATGTTATTTAAAAGGAACAGTTAATCTATTTGGGAACCTAACCTCTGCCTAAAATAGAGCACGTTTAGTTCTTCCAGAAACCCCTTTAGGGATAGCACAGCAAAATATAGACTTTAATTTGGTTACCAAATTGCCAGCTGTATGGCCCAGCTGGCCGGCCAGCCATAAAAATGCCCCGCCGTCACTGCGTCCACCACTGGACTCTCCCTCAGCCAGCCGGGCTGAGGGAAGGAGACACAGCTGTGCAGCCTGGCCAACTGGCCATAAAAACGCCCCATTGTTGCCACGTCCTCCATCGGACTCTCCCTCAGCCAGCCGGGCTGAGGGAAGGAGACACAGCTGTGTGGTCCGGCCGGCCTTAAAAACGCCCTGCTGTCGCCGCGTCCACCATCGGACTCTTCCTCAGCCCACGAGACTGAGGGAATGAGAGGCACAGCCTGAACATGGAAACGCCACTGCCACCACCACCACTGGACTCTACCTCAGACATTGTTGGTGGGGTTGAGTTTTGACATTTTTCCATGTTTTTTTAAAGTGTTTTTCCAGAATGATAATCTAATATTTTGTAATTGTACTTGAGATATTTTTTTGAAATGTTTTGAAATGTTTTGTATTATAATTGTAATGGTAACTGTATATTTTGTATCTTTGTTAGCTGCCAAGAGTCGTTGGCAAGTGGGGCGCATACAAGATTAATAATAATAATAATAATAATAATAATAATAATAATAATAATAATAATAATAATAATAATAATAATAATAATAATAATAATAATAATAATAATAATAATAATAATAATTCCAAACTCCTGACATTGGCTCTTGTGTGTGCAGATCTGTTTAAGCATATGAAAAGTCATGGTGTACCTGTCTCCCTCTCTAATTAGGATGCAGGAGAAGCAGGAAGTGACCTCAGAGAAAAGGGAAATGAGTGTAAGAGTAGCAATCTGAACATGATTCAGAATAGGCAAGAGAGGAAAAACCACAGGCGGGTCTCTCTCTCTCTGCCCTTCCCTCCTCCTTCCCTTCAGATAAGAAGAAAGCCCTTTGCAAGGCACTTCTAAGGAGCAGAGCTGTCGTACAATCCTAGCCAAGCATAGCATCTGGAAGGGCCTTTATTCTGATGTGTTGAGCCACCAGTGCTTGCTGTGCCAAACCAATGTCTGGAGCCAGAATTAATAATGAAGCATCTCATAGGAGACAGTCTCCTGGCTGTGAGGCATGAACTGGAGTGGCCCAAAGCCTTTGGAAAGCAAAGCTGTGCAAGAAACATCTGTTTCTCATCAGAGCAGCCCCCAAAGCTCTCTCCTGCTGATTTCTGCATATCAAAATCTGTTAAAGGATACAAGAACTCTGGGATGGTTATTGGTCTGCTTTTACTTTTCCAGGCAGTAACATTGTTCCTTGTCCAAACTGCTATTGAACCTATGGTGTAGAATTCAAAACAAGGAAAATTTCAAACCCCTTTCACCTTTTTTGAATATGGTAAAAAAAAAGGCTGTGAGTTGTTAAATGTATTTCTTAAGATTCCAGTTTCTTTCCAGACCTTGAAAACATAACTTTTTTGGGACTATAAAAACTCCCAGGAATGTTTAGTCAGGATTCTGGGAAATGTTGTCCAAGACAACATATTTGCAAACTCTTTCTTCTAGATAGGTTTTTCCTGCCACCCTTTTACTGGTTATTTTTCCAGCTTTGTTTGATAAAAGGCTTTGTTCTGCCTTGAGTGAGTGCTTCAATCAAAACTGCCCCATAATGTCTACACATACAAAGAGATTCTCAAGGCCAATTTTTGCAGTGGTGAAGTTAAAGTGGTAGGAATAAGATTTTCTCTCTCCTTTGTTGTTGCTGCAGAAGGAAGACAGTTGCTGTCGCGTACAGTAAAATCTCGAATTATGAATGGCAGCCTATGAAAAACTCATGATACAAAAGGAAATCTCGGGGAAAAAAATACTTTGAGATACAATTTTTTTGAGATATAAAACTTTTTTTTGATTTTCCAATGCTTCCCATGGTGCTGGGAGGGGTGTTTGGGACTGTTAGAAGCTTTCCCCACAACCAGAAGTGCTGAAAATTCCCCTGTCCCCTCAACAGCTGATCAGTGGGTACTTTTCCTGCAATTACCAGAGGTGGCCACTAGACGGTGCTGTTGGAAATGTACTGAATATGCTTTGGAAAACCAAAACAATAATTTCTGAAGCTCAGGAAAAAGTCAAATAAACATCTTTTATCTGCTCAAATCTTTTTATAAAGTGGTAAAGTGCACTTTATGAAAAATTTTGAACAGAAAAAAACCCTTCTTTTTTTGCATTAGATTTTTTTGCTTTTCAATGTATTCCTATGGGAAACCATGTTTTGAGATACAATTTTTTCAAGATATGAAAAACCTCGAGGAATGAATTAATTTTGTATCTCGAGATTTTACTTTACTTCACAGAGTAGAGTGAGAAACTGAAAAAGAACTGATAAAATATTGCCCTATGTCACATGTAAACAGTGGCCAAAGCCTCTCTTGCAGACTTTCTACTTACCAAGCATGTCCACTAGGGTTTTCTAAGAAGTTGCACTTATTTTGTATAAAATGTGTGCACCACACACATCACAATAAAACAGTGTCTGGCTGCAGACAGAAATATAATAAATCCATTTAAAATTCTTGGAAGACTATTGAGCCCCTCTTCATACACATCATGCAAGTCCTGTTGGGGACACTATCTTGTTGTGGGTAGAGAAGGTCCTATTCAGATGAGGAACATATCTATAATGAAAAGGTGTAGAATTGGGTAGCAAGGAAAAAGAGAGTTGATGGAAGCTCAAAGGTCTTTTTTTTTTTTGGCCAATTAATGGATTGTTCTTATTATTATTGATGTCTGCAACGGAACCCAAGGCTCGATGTCCGCGATGGAGCCCAGGGTTCAATGTTTGTGACAGAGCCCAGGGCTCGACGTCATCCTTCTTGGGTCCACAGTCCAGGCAAGCAAAATGCTTAGATAACAATATATTATTCAGAAGTGAAACAATAAGGACAGAATAAAGTTGTCATTTTTTAATCCCCTACCACTTAAACAGGGGGTGGAGAACATGGAGGCCTCCAGATGATTTTGGTTTCAGTTAGTGTTGCAGGGTCAGCAACATTCCACTATCTGAAATTTCCTTTGGTGGTGATTCTTTTTAAATTGGACAAAGTGTGTTAGATTGTTTTCTTCTTGGACTAAGGGAATAGAATAGAATTATAGAGTTGGAACGTCCATTGAGCCACAATCCCTGTAGAAGTAGGAAATCCACTGCTAAAGTATTCCTGATAGACCATCCAAACTTTGCTTAATAACATCCAATGAAAGATAATCTACCACCTTCCAAGGCAGTCCGTTCCTTGGAAGATATTCCTAAGTAGTGAAAATCTCCCCTCTTGTAATTTGGATTCATTTTCTTGACTTCTAGACCTAAGAAAAACAAGATTGTTCCATTTTCTGTGTGAGAACCCTTCAAGTATTTGAAGATGACTGAAATCATGCCACTTCTTAGTCTTTTCTTCTCTAAGTGACACATGCAGTGATGGGATGTAACAGGTTCTCACCAGTTCCCCAAAACCGGTAGTAACTTTTCCCAGTGTCCCGGAGAACCGGTGGCAGCTTTTAAGGGGGAACCACCTTCGGGGCTTACCTTTTCAGTGGTTCCCCCACTGTGCATCTGCCCCAAGCACTTGGTGTGGATGCACTCCTACAGTGCTTGGTGCGCATGCACAGCCTCCTTGCTGTCCTCCCAAGCAGGGAGGAGGAAGAGAAGCTGCTAGTCTGAAGCTCCCTATAGCCTGCTCCTCAGGGTAAGTGACTCACCTTTGGATGTGGTGTGTCTGTGTGTATTTTAATGTGTATGTAATACCTTTACCTATATTGACGTACTACCACAGGTCCTAAAAAGGCCTGGCGGCCAGCAGGCCTGGAAGCTGGCAGGCCTGGTGGCTGGCAGGCCTGGCTTGGGGTTTTTAAGCAAAGTCTTGGAGTTACCTCATCAATAAGCTACACCTGTGCTGTTCCAATTGCTGCTCCAATTGGAGGACCCTTAAGAAGGTACAGCTGTTTTACATTAAGGCATATTACCCTAGAGAAATGGTACAATAACCATATCGATCTTGCAACATGGTGCTGCCCAAGCACTTATACTAACAGGTAAGTGATGGGTTTGTGAATGGTGGGTGTGTGGGTGGGTGGGTGGGTTGATTTATATTTGGGGTGGGTGGGTGGATGTATTTTAATGTAATATTTATTTATTTAATTTACAGGTTTGTGTTGTGGGTGGGTGGGTTGAGGAGTGGGTGTGTATGCTTATTTTTATTTTATTTTATTATTATATTTATTTTATTTTTCTTTGGCCCCACCAACAATGTCATGATGTCATGATGTTGGCTCCCCCCACACTGTGATGACATCACGGTGGGGTAGTAAAATTTTTGACATCCCACCACTGTAGGGTTAGGTTCGGGTTCGGGTTCGGGTTCGGGTTCGGGTTCGGGTTCGGGTTCGGGTTCGGGTTCGGGTTCGGGTTCGGGTTCGGGTTCGGGTTCGGGTTCGGGTGTGGTTTGCCTCTTGAGCTAGTGTTGTAGTAAGGGTTAGGCTTAGGGGTAGGGGTAGGGGTAGGGGTAGGGGTAGGGGTAGGGGTAGGGGTAGGGGTAGGGGTAGGGGTAGGGGTAGGGGTAGGGGTAGGGGTAGGGGTAGGGGTAGGGGTAGGGGTAGGGGTAGGGGTAGGGGTAGGGGTAGGGGTAGGGGTAGGGTTTGATTTGGATCTTGTGCTAGGGTTAGGGTTAAGGTTAGGGTTTGGTTTGCCTCTTGTACTAGTGTTATAGTTAGGGTTATGGTGATGGTTAGGGTTAGAGATAGGGTTAGGGTTTGATTTGCATCTTGTGCTAGGGTTAGGGTTAGGGTTAGGGTTAGGGTTAGGGTTAGGGTTAGGGTTAGGGTTAGGGTTAGGGTTAGGGTTTGATTTGCATCTTGTGCTAGAGTTAGGGTTAGGGTTTGGTTTGCCTCTTGTACTAGTGTTATAGTCAGGGTCAGGGTCAGGGTCAGGGTCAGGGTCAGGGTCAGGGTCAGGGTCAGGGTCAGGGTCAGGGTCAGGGTCAGGGTCAGGGTCAGGGTTTGATTTGCATCTTGTGCTAGGGTTAGGGTTTGGTTTGCCTCTTGTACTAGTGTTATAGTTAGGGTTATGGTTATGGTTAGGGTTAGGGTTAGGTTTAGGGTTTGATTTGCATCTTGTGCTACGGCTAGGGTTAGGGTTAGGGTTAGGGTTAGGGTTAGGGTTAGGGTTAGGGTTAGGGTTAGGGTTAAGGTTAGGGTTAGGGTTAGGGTTAGGGTTAGGGTTAGGGTTAGGGTTAGGGTTAGGGCTCGGGCTCGGGCTCGGGCTCGGGCTCGGGCTTGGGCTCGGGCTCGGGTTTTGTTGAGGGTGAGGGTGAGGGTGAGGGTGAGGGTGAGGGTGAGGGTGAGGGTGAGGGTGAGGGTGAGGGTGAGGGTGAGGGTGAGGGTGAGGGTGAGGTTGAGGGTGTGGGTTAGCGTTAGGGCTCAGGCTCGCGCTCGCGCTCGGGGTAGGGGTAGGGGTAGGTAGTGATGGGATATATGAGGTTGTCAGTAGTTCTCCACAACTGGTAGTACCTTTTCCCAGTGTATTGGATAACCGGCAGCAGCTTTTGGGAGGAACCACTTTCATGTCTCACCTTTTCACTGGTTCCCCCACTATGCATATTCCCCAAGCCTTTTGTGTGCATGCATGCCTACAGTACTTGGCGCTTATGCACGGCCTCCTTTTTGTCATCCCAAGCGGGGAGAAGGAAGATAAGCTGCTAGCTTGATGGTCCCTATAGCCTGCTCCCCAGGGTAAGTGACTCACCTTTGGATGTCGTGTGTCTGTTTGTACTTTAATGTGTATTTAATACTTTTACCTATATTGACGTACTACCACAGTTCCTAAAAAGGCCTGGCCACTGACAGGTCTGTCAGCATGGCTTGGGATTTTTAAGCAAAGTCTTTGAGTTAACTCATCGATAAGCTACACCTGTGCTGTTCCAATTGCGGTTCCAATTGATAAACCCTTAAGGAGATACAGATGTTTTTCATTTACATTAAGGGATATTACCTGAGAGAACTGATACGATGACCATATCGATCTTGCAACATGGTGCTGCCCAGGCACTTATACTAACAGGTAAGTGACAGATTTGTGTTTGGGCTGGGTGGGTGGGTTGAGGGGTGTGTGTGCTTATTCTTATTTTTTATTTTTTTATTTTTTCTTTGGCCCCACGCACAACATCATGATGTCATGATGTTGGCTCCGGTCATGAGATCATGACATTAGCTCTGCTCACACTGTGATGACGTCACGGTGGGGTAGTAAATTTTTTGACATCCCACCACTGGACACATGCCTAATTCTCTCAACCACTTTTCAATGGGCCAGGTATCTAGATCTTTTATCACCATGGCTGGATTGTTCAAGCTTCTCAACAGCCTTCTTAAATTTTGGGTGTCAGACCAGGACACAGCATTCCATGTAAGGTCTGACCAAAGCAGAGTAAAAATATACTATTACTTTTATTGAACTGGACAGTTTAATGATGCAGCCTGCAATTGACTAAACATATTCCATTTGTTTTTATTTTTAAAACCCCAAATCCCATGATTCTCTAGTCTATGAGTTCTACTTACCATACCTGCACCTACATCTGGACGAAGGCTGAGCTGGAAGGCCTCATAGACTGACTCTCAGAAAAGGAAGTTGCTCTGGTGGTTGCAAGGAGCTCACATATATACAGTAAATCTGCATCTTCTTACATATGAATGTTGTAACAGAAATCTAGAAAATAAACTATTCTAAACTTGGCTCTTAAGCATCTTCAGGTTCCACTTGAGCTTCCATGGACTTGTAGGTGCTTAAACTTACCTTGATGTTACTAAGTGAAAAAGAGTCAGAAAAGGCAAAAAAGAAACCGGAGTAGATGAGTATGCTAATTATTAGAAGCTTCCTCCTTATCTTTTTCTTTAGCTTAAAGTGAATTTTACATTCCTTAAAAATAGCTTTTAGAAAATGGCCAAAAATAATAAATCAAAATGTCCTTTTTGAAAAGCCAGTCTATATTAATATGTCCTGATATCGCTTTCTGGTATTCCATGGGGTTGGGCTTGACTATGCAACTGAACAACAACAAACAAATGGCTTTCTGAATTGCTGATTCAGATAAATGTCCTACTGAATTAACTAAATCTTATGTCACAGTAAATAAAAGTTATAAAATACTAAACTACAGTTGGGAAAAAATATTAGGCCCTCAGGAACTGCTGTTTGTGTTTCTTGAAAAGAAGATGTAGGTTTAGTATTTCTAGTTATCGTATCAGGTAATCCTTATGTTTCAAATTACTGTACAGTATTATCATGTTTCTAAAACAGAAAAAGAACCTTAACATGATTTCCACACACACTGTTACTGTTTAAAAGCTTGTGGTATATTTATACTTGTATACTATTTCTAGCATAAATATGCAATAAGCTTTTCAGTAATGTAACTAAATCTAAAATATTTTTATACACTGTACTTTGTTTTGGAAAAATTTGAGAGATAGAATATTACAATGTGTGGTGAAAGAAACAAACCAAAGACTTTAATCTCTTTCCTTAAGTGAAAAAAGCCTTTTTAAAAATGGAAAATGCATTTTCATTGTTTAAAACAGGGATTCTCAACCATGTGCCCCCCTACTGCCTCCACCACACCAGGAAGTGCCATGTGATGGAGGAGGGGCAAAATGGCTGTCTGGCCCCCAAAGCTGTCTGAGGGAGCGTGACCCAGCCCCGAGTTTAAAAGGTTGAGAACTCCTGGTTTAAAACATAATTTGTTTAAGTAGAACCAGACAAAAACATTGAGTATCACAAGGAAGCTGAATGGACATCTTGCGTTAAGGATTTAGTTAGGTGGGGTTATAGGTTTTAATTGTCTGCAGATGGCTAGTTTGAGCAGTCAAAGTAAAAATTTACTAATAGGAGCAAACAGGGATTGAGCATTTACAGCTGTTTTGGGGTGGATAATGCAGTCAGCATGTGTCAGAATGTTGCCTTGTGCTTTTTCTTCCAAACATAGGCCAGTGTTCCAGCTAGGGACACTCTAAGTTTTTAGCAATAAAAAAAAAGCCATAACAATAAAAAAAAAACTTATAAATACAAACCACTGCCAGCATGAATCAATTAGCAGTAAAACAGCAACAGGCGAGCCATAAAATAAGTCCCTGACAAAATCAAGACCAATTTGAAAAGTTGCAGGGAACTCATACACATACACAGTAAATATGCATCTTCTTACATATAAATGTTGTAACATAGTCTGGAAAATGATCTATTCTAAGCTCTGATATTAAGAATCTTCATTTTCAGAAAAATCAGGTTCCATTTGAGCTTCCACAGACATTTCCAAGTTTTTCACTTGAGACATGTAGAAAACGGGGAGGTACATCCCCCCCCCCGCCCGAAGAAATCAGATTTGTATAATGTACACATATTCCAATCTACAACCAATGGAAATTCAGAAATACAGTAGTAACTCTCATAGGATGCTTCTCAACGTAATGAGGAAGATCATGACCAGATGATAAGTCTCCATGGACAGAGTCTGTAGGTAGAGTTTTGTTGACATGGGCAGTTAGAGTGTAATGTCTAGGACTGCAGGAACACCTCCCCCAGCCTTCTCCCCAATTATCATTTTTTTACATCTATAAGATTAGTGCTAGATCACCTTATTATTAGTATTGATATGCTTACCAGTTTAGTGCTAGATTGCCTCTAGATAAGGAATTTAAAAAATACAAGCAAAACCAAATAGTGAAGGCTGGAAGGCTGAGTCAACCTTGATCAAACTCACAACCTTTTGGTTGAGGTACAGAAGTTTAACCATTGCACCACCAGGGCTAATAAAAGATGTTCCTGTGGCATGTGATATTTCTGTAAAAGTTAAGAAAAAACTTTGGGAATGCTGCGACCTTTTACAGATTGCTGTAGAACTATTTCAAAGCCACACAACTTGACAGCAAACCATAAAAGGATTGGCAAAGATGGAAAAAAGGAAAGGGAGGAAGGGCTGTGGGATGAAATGCAAATTCTATTGCATCAAGTTGAACAATGAATTAGATAAATCCATAGCACCTATGTAACCACTGATTGCAAATTCAACTGTAATACAGGCTGTGAATCAAATCATAGTAAAGCTGAATTGGAGTGATTTGGCTTGCAAGTGTTTAGTCATAGCCTCAGCCAGAAAGTAACAGGATAGTCTTGGTTAAGACATGATTGCTTGATCCAATTTACCTATCTGTGATTTAGGTACTGTATTTTCAATTACATCAGATCATAGGGTTTTGAGAATGACCATATTGAAGATCTGATTACTGGATGAGTGATTGTGTTTCATGGCAGAATCCAAACTAATGATAGTGGCACTTCTGCATTGACTTAAAAGCTGAAAGTAGTCAAAATTAGAAGATGATTTACGGTAAATGTTTTCTCATCATTACTATATAATACTTTATTGAATGCGATGGAATTTATTTTGAGTAAACATGCATGCGATCTCACTCGTAATCTCTAAATACATTCTGGAGTAATATCACTGATCTCAAATGAGCCTTATGACTTTGTAAATACACTTAGAGTCACATTGTATGTCACCTGGCATGCTGCCCAGAGACAATTTCACATTCCATGTGGTAGATTTCTTTCCAGAAATAGTGGAAAACAAGCCATGTACCAGAGACTCTTTCTAATGTACTGTATCTCCTTGTACAGTATATTGAGAAATTCACATCTATCTTGTAAATGCATCATGAGAAGTGTTTAGTTGCAGGCCTTTTCCCCTCCACACCAAATCAGAAATAGATTTTTACATTTTAGGAAGGTATTCTGCTTTCTACTCTTTGAAGTCTAAGATGCCAGAATTTTATCTTGCCCCCCCCCCAAAAAAAAATACTGCCCATGAATCAAACAGAACATTGCCTAGTGACCCTTTACTGTTATTTCTATGGCCTGAATTCAAAATAGCTGATTTCTAAAACATGGGAACAGCTGACTGGAACATGGAATTGCAGAGTAACAGATCAATTAATGACCATTGTGAGGTAATATATTTTTTCCAATCAGTGTAATGCTTTTGCAGAGCATGCTTGAAAAAAAATGTACAGTACATACATTGATCAAGAAACATCTTAAATTCTTTCGACTGAAAATAAGTGTCTTCATTGTTTTTATTTATAAGCACAATCTGTTGGTTGTTTAACACATGGATCTAAAAGTAAAATCAACATGCACTTGCAAGGAAGGAAACATATGGATGTCTTTCTCTTATATTATCTCATATAGGAAAAATAGTTTAACAGAATCAGGAATAGAATATTCTTGCACGACCATAAGAGCATTTATACGTTATATAAACATGACTATTGGACATTTAACAGCGACTAGAAATTGATTAATTAAGCCAAACAGTCTTCAACTAGCAGCAGCATCTCACACATTCACATTTCTCTCTTTCACACAAGTTTATATACACTGAGTAAGTCATTAAATATTGCACTTATTGGCCCATGATCCCTCAGGTTAGAGGTGTTCAAAAAATAGAAAAGAAATCTATTTTTATAACATTTTCATGCAACATTTAAGACATTTCAGCTCCACAAACACGAGTAAATAGTATACACATTCTGACAGTCCAACTGAATTACAACACAGTAGCTGACATTAACCAACGATATATTGAACAGGAATTACAGCACAGTTTCCATTTAACACTAGTTTGCAAAGTACATGTCAGAATTATCCACTGATGTTGAATGATCATGGTGAGTGAGTAGGAGGGACAAATTTCAGTGTCCATTTCATATGTTTAGGGTGGGATGTGAAACTGGTAGGTCAGGGTGTGTGTTCTCTCTCACGAAATGTGATGGGGCCATATACAAATAGCACATTATCTGTCTGTTCAGCTGCCACTATAAATATGAGTTCCAGGTTTGTGAAATTACCACAGGCACTTGCTAGGAAAAGGATTATTATTATTATTATTATTATTATTATTATTATTATTATTATTATTATTATTATTATTATTATTATTATTATTATTATTATTATTATTATTATTATTATTATTATTATTTGCAAATCTACCATTTGAAGACAGGAATAAAAATTAACAATTTAAACCCTAACCAAGGACCTAAGAACTATTAAGGTAACAGCTGAGTATATATGGAGTTCCTAGTAGAGTTGTTTTTTGGAGAGTTAGGATAAGTCCAAAAAGTTTGATAAGTTCAAAATTTCCAAATATCTAGGAAGTTCTTTAGGTATTGCTTCAAGGTCTCCAATCACGATGGGTATAACAATAGACTTCTTCCTCCATAGACATTCAACTTCAATTTGCAAATCACAATATTTTGTAATTTTCTCTAGTTGTCTGTCTTCAATTCGTGCATCTCCTGGTACAACAATGTCAACAAACCAGACCTTCTTTTCCACAACAGTTATAGCAGGTGTGTTGTGAGTCAAATGTCTATCTAATTTTAAAGTCCCACAGGATCTTGACTCTCTCATTTTCTAAAACTTTCTCTACTTGATGTTCCCAATGATTTTTATTGCATCCAAATCCAAACTTCTGACAAAGTTTCCAATGGACAATTTTTGCAACCCTGCTGTGGTGTTGCAAATAATCAGTCTGTGAAATTTTGCTACAGCTGCTGTTTCATCCTTTTCATTACAAAGCCAGCATTTGCTGTTGTTGGATATGTGCTGTATTTTTGTCTTCAAGCAATTTGTTGGCAATACTTTTATTATTATTATTATTATTATTATTATTATTATTATTATTATTATTATTATTATTATTATTATTATTATTATTATTATTATTATTATTATTATTATTATTATTGACAAGTTCCACAAAGCAGTGGAGTCAGGGAGAAAGGAGAGGAATAAAACAGGAAATAAACATTTTTTTAAAAAATAGTAAAACCACTATTTAGAATGAGTTGGTGTGATAAATGTTGTAGTCACATGAGTTATATGTAATCAGGTATAACAATTTTATTCAGAATATCATATAAAACTGAATTGTGAACGAAAATGTGTATGAATGTTTAATTACAGATGTATCATGAATTCCAGTTTTGCAAATGGAAATATTTCACAAAAATCAGCTTTCAGTTGGAAGTGTGTGAGAGAAGAAATTCTAATATTGACTTGATTGTCTGATAAGAAATAAATGAATCTGCCCATGTCAAGAAGTGCCTCTTTTAATATGACAACCTCCCAGTGACTTGTCAATCGATGCTCAGTATCCCATAGAATCAATCCACTAATGCAAGGATGGGCAAAGTATCAGGACTTCAGAGGTTACTGAATTATAGCTTTTGTCACCCATGGCCAGAATAATGAATAGTGAGGAATGTTGAGAGCTACAATCTGATAAATCTATAGGCTCACAATTCTGCTACCTATACTAAATGAACTACTTTTGGCAATCATCTTGTTCCACTACAGCCCCCATGCAGGTCAACTCAGGAGATGGTGTGGTTTTAGATGTAGGACCATAGTTGCATTGACTTGTCAAAATGAACATAGATAGCTTCCACCCATAAAAGACAAAAGTACATTCTTGCTACTTCAGTATACTGAAAATACAGTATAGATCCTTACACCAACAGTCCAAAATTATCTACAGATTTATCTGTTTTTCTATTACAGTCTGTTAGGGATCTTTGCAACACCAAAAGCAGTTGACATGTTTGATCATGTAAAATGGATGGATATCCCATTACCTTATGGGAAAAGGTATCCCTGTTCAACAAGATGCCCATTTACATAGTGCCATCACAAAACATCTTCGCCAAAAACTAACTCTGGTAATGCTGCAGGACTGACACAAAATTATTAATAGACATAAATCTTGCACCACTGCTAAGCTCCTAGTAGAAAACACAACATTCCAATACTTCTGCACATTAGGTTCACACTCCAGTGAACTTACTGCACCACTAAATAGCACTTCATTTTTAAAATAAATAAGGTGCAGGCAGTATAGCTGGGTGTAACAGAGCTGAGCTGACCAGGAAGATAATCTAATCTTTCAGACTCAAGCTCTGGAAAGGCCACAGAGATCTAGCTGTTCATCGTAGTTTCTCTATGAGGTATACCAAGGGCTTATTCCAGTTCACAGGGAATAGTGCAATTAGCAGTTCACTTAGAATAGAGATGAAATAAGTATGTATAGTCCAGATTTTAAGAAGGGTGAGTAATGCATTTTCAGCATATGATGAGGAATCCTCATACTATGAAGAAAAATTGTTTGGCAGGACAGAAGTCACACACAGCTTTAAGTCCTGTGAAGTGCCCTCTTTCTTGACTGAGCAGCACAAATGTCATTGACGTTCACACTATTGGCTAAAGGAGAAATTGTGTTGCTTCCTACCAGTGGTGGCACTAGTGCTGTCCAATAGAAACTTGCCATGCACATTATCAAGAGCTCAGATGACAATTCAATTTGCATTAATATTTTTTGGTGGAGAAATAATTTCACTTAATAATACAGCAACAATAAAATGACAATGTGAACAAGATGCCTATATCCTGCAGAATACGTGGATAATTGTATCTCCATTGCATTATTAACTCATTGCTTGGAAAAGACCTCAGTATAAGCACAAAGGGATAAACAGCTTCAGTAACAGTCATATACATTGCAGCTAAGAGACATAGAAGATAGCTGCTTTGACAGAAAGGAGAATCCAGCTATTCTGTATTTCAGTACACCAACCAACCAGATCTAAAAAGAAGTGTTTTTAAAATATGTCACCTTGAAAACATGAAGTTGCCACTTGATTGACAAAAAGGTATAGCATGAGACTACTGTGATCAACATCACTGGTGCTATGTACTTTTGAACAGCATTCAATACATTTCTGTTCCAATATATGGTATCTCACAGACTGTATTTCGAACCACGCGACGACCAAATATCTGCTTGAGCAATGTAACAAGTTTGGTGACACCTTAAAGGCAGGCAAGTTTTATGGGACATAAACTTTCATGAACAGCTTTCATGAACAGTTCCCACATTGCTCACCACTGAACTGCAGCCATGTTCTACAGAGGTATCCTGCCTACAATGAAGGCAAGGCACCTCTGATGAACATGGCTACAGTTCAAGGAAATATATGCCAAACAAAACCTGATGCCACAAGATTCGTCATTGTTTTTCCTGCAACAGACTAAACCAACTACTCCCCTGGCCTTTTGAGCAAAATATTGTTTTGTTAGTGCAAGGCATTGTTCTAGGAGTTGGCTGGCTGGCTGTTGTATCACAGTATGGTAGCAGTTCAGCATGAATTGAAGGAACAGGTTGGGGACAGTTGTGGAATCTGCAACAAATGTTTTTCCCTTCATGGAGAGGTGGGACAATTTTGGCCCTACAGATGCTTTGGACCTCCACTCCTGAAAGTTGTAGCCACCTTAGCCAATGGGAAGGGATTATAGAAATTATAATTCAGAACATTTTGAGGACCAGTCATTCTCAATGCCTGCACTGAAGGATGATAGAGTGGAAATGTATGTTTGTAATAACTCATAATACAGAATTAACATAAGACATGGATTATGGATAAACCTTCCTTCTTTGGTCATTCCCACTAATTGAAACCTGAGCATTATAGAAATACTACAGTTTTCAGATGTTGTGTAGCTGTGATGGTGAGCCTTGGCACTCCAGATATTCTTGGACTTCAATTCCCAGAAGCCCAAGCATGCTGTGAATCCACACGAATGGGTTTATTGCGATTCATTCGGCCCGCGCTACCCTCGTCGCTCCCAGAAGCAGAAGTATCAATTTTGGTAACGGACAGTAAAAAGGCTGATTGGTACAGTTTTCTGCCCTGTATCTCACCTTCTCATTTTCATTTATCATCTTAGCTTTTAAAAAGATCTAAGATGCAACTGAACTCTACTTCAACTGGTTTCAACAGGATTCCAACAGGCTTAACATTCATTGGATTGTGCCTTTGGAGTAGAAATAGAAAAACGAGGGAAAATAGATACATATTGTAACGAGGAAAGGAAAAGTAAGAAGGTCTGAGTCTGCTTTTATTTTGTTGTGCATATGGCCATTTTTTTTTAAAAAAAATAGGCCATTGCAAATATTGAAAAGGAGGCTATAGTAAAAAAAATTAAGCACAGAAAAAATTCCTTAAAAACAAATGTATACTTCTAAAAATGTTTTCGTTTGTCTGTTTTTCTATTTTTGCAAACAGCTAGTACAGGAACACCAGCAATAGTGGAGAAAGCTTTGCCCAACCCTGCTTGTTAAGCATACAATAGAGCAGGAGTTGCCAACCTTTTAAAGTCAGGGGCTGGGTCATGCTCCCTCAGACAGTTGAGGGGGCCAGACTGGTCCCCCCCCCCACTATTTGCGGCTGTTGTAAAAGCATTTATGACAGCTGTAAATGAGTCCATGGCAGATTCTGGTGGCGGTGGCTGCAACGGCTGGAGTGAGAGTTCCAATTATTTGGTGCCATGGGTCGGATCCAGCTCATGGGCTGTAGGTTGCCTGCCCCTGCAATAGAGCTTTGCAAGATCTGAATATCCTTTTGCCCCTATTAACAAATTTATAATCAAATATTGATTATGCCTTTGATATAACACTTAAGCTACAGATGTAGGGTTGCCATGATGAAAAAACACACAAAACAACTCTACATGTAAAAAAAGGCAACTTTGACTAGCCTTCTCACTGACATGATGGTTTTCTTTGAAGACTATGAGGCTTTCCACCTAAATTGGTACAGTCTACACACATTTGCCACTTTGCTAAGAGCTAACATATTATGAAAAGCAAAGGGTTGCTCTGGAACACAGTGAGTAGGGTCCAGTGATACAATTTTTCTGCAACTGAACTACTTCCATGAGCAGTTACAGGAACTGAGTATTTGAGGGTTGGGAGAGAGAAATCATTTATTTCCAACATGATAGTGTGTTTCTACAAATGCACATTTGAAAGACTGTGTTTGGGTGGCAATCTGGAGAGAGAGAGGGGGAAGGACCACTGCTCCTTTTAAAAGCTCAATCACCTTTCTCCAAAACAGTTTTCTAAATAACTTTAGTTAATGTTAAGTGTATTATTGTCATATACACTTAATGTGAAATGATCTCACCTAGAGAAACTTCCCAGTGCCTATTGCAATAATGGGCTAATGTAACCTGATCCATTTTTCCTAGAGCATTTACAGATAGGGAATTTGATTAATGTTAGGGCAGGAAGGACTTTTGGCCTTGGTAAAATGCAGATTCCAACTGAACTGGTAATTGAATCTCACTTAACACTAGTAGTGGGACAGTTTCTTCCTATCAGTAGACTTCAAGGAGAGCAGGTTAAACAGTGTGGAACTGTCAGACTTCTTTTTCCCAGCTTCTTAACTACTGAAGTACAGTATTTGTCTCAATCTGGTTAATGGTATAACTGGCCATGTATCTAAGAATGTGGCTAGGAACGCTTTTGGAAACATAGCCTCTCCTGCCCCAAGGCAAACCAAGTGTTAAATTTGAGATAAATTATACTTCTGTCCAGTTCTCTGGTACTAAACATACATAACTAAGCAATTCGAAATGCATATAAGTCATACGGGCAAAGCCATTTACTCTCCAAAGAGGGCTTAATTGTTCTCTTTCTGTTGTGCTGCTCTCTATTTTTGTATTTTTAAAAAATGTATCTATAATTCCATCCCATCACATACATTCTTTGAGGCAGTCACAAAACCGTAAGTTCTTGTAGACATAAAAACATAGTTGTAACAAATGCTTTTAAGGATGTCAAAAGACAAGCCCTGCTGGATCAGATCCAAGGCCTTTCTAATTTAGCATTCTGTTACCATGGTAGCCAACCAGATGCCTAGGGAAAAAACTCATAGATAGCTGAAAAAGAATATTGTAGCATTGAAAAAGAGGTGAAACAAAATGATCAAGAGGCTGGAGCAACTCTTTGGTGACAAAAGGTTATAACATTTGGAGTATTTCCTCCTAGAAATCAGATGTGGTACTACAAAGAGGATTATGATGATGATGATGATGATGATGAGGGCTCTGTGGTTATAATACACAGACCAAAAGCACAGCTGGGTGGTACCTTTAATAGACTACTAAAAATCATAAAGATAAGATAGCCTTCAGCCCCACATAGATATTCATAAAACTGGGTAACACATTCCTGGGAAGGATGCAGAAGAAACACAAATATTTTAAAAATCATGGGCACCTGTAGTCTGGGCTTCTCTGCTTAAAACAAGTTCTAAGATAGGGGCTGAAGACTCAGGTCAGAATTACAGGCTTCATATTTCATCTCTGATACTGTGTACTGGAATGTCTCTCTTAATCTAGTTAGACAAAGGACTGCCAATTATTGAGTGCATGCATGTACACACATGGCCTTGTATCAAAGCACAGGGTTCATTTTTGACTGGGAATACAGGTTCATAAAGGCACATCAAAGAAGCTGAGGTAACTTTTTTTGCACACTAGATAATCCAAATGCAGTCAAATTAAAGTATCGCCTAGTTGAAAAACTAGCTATGATTGCAGATTCTTTAAATCAGTGGTTCCCAATTAGTTTTTTCTATGTACCACTTCAAGAAAGACCTCAAACTTGCATACCCCTTATTGCAGGAACGTTAAATATCACATACCCCTTATTGCAGGAATGTTAAATAAAAAATGAAATCAGGTGTATTTTATATTTATTATCATCAAAAGACATTCTAATGACAGAGAACACATGTTTCATTAATGTGACACATGTGCACGTTGACAATGATGAACAAATAGGCGGGAACGGGGGCAGCCGCAATCAGGTGACGCAAGACGTGGGAGGCGCGAGAAAAACCGCCGCTGTGGGAGAAAGCGCTTGATGCATACGATTGACTTACCTACTGATCGTTTAATTAAATTGAATAATTTTTTGGCAATTGTTATTGCATTATTGTTTTTTAAGGATTTAATATTTTAGTTAAGAGATTGCTGCGCGTACCCCTTGATGCAATCTCACATACCCCTGGGGGTACGCGTGCCACTAATTGGGAACCACTGCTTTAAATGATCCAATAAAGGATCTCTGGTGGTATAAAACCTTCTCTCCCTCTTAGGACTAAGAACTGAAATTCTTAAATATTAGTGGCTCTAATCACACCTTCATAGTAATTAAGAGTATTTTGTTTATATACATACTTACAAACATGTGTCTAAATATCTGGCAAGTAAGGCAACAGTTCATTAAGTTATATGTAGCCAATGAAAGCTTAAGACCCAAAAACTTTTTAGTTTTCAAGCTGCCACTAGATTTCATTGTTTTTGCTACAACAGACTAACAGTCACATTATTTCATCTACAAAGTTGGCTTACCTATTCGTTACATGGTCACTAACCTTTTACATGTGATTTGGAATGGTGTATGTGAATTGCCTCCCCTGAAAACTAATATATTTTAGTTGATGTTTGGTGATATAAACATTTTGTCTATCGGGATGACTAAGCCATCTACATTAATGCATGAATTACCTTCTTGAAGAGATGCATTGCCACGCACAAGCCAGATCTCCCACACATGCATAAACACAATTTTCACTTATATGGGATAAATTCATGGTAGCCATGATCGGGGACACTACTGTGAGTTTCTATTGCAGGGATGGGCAAAATGCAGCCTCCTGGATGTAATTTGTTGGCAAATCTCATCAACCAGCACAACCCATGATGAAGAATGTAGCAAATTGCACTTCAGCACCATTTGGAGAGCCACACTTTGATCATTCCTGAACCAAAATATTCCTTGTCAACACAAGAGAAAACTCTTGCCAAGACGGAGTTCCACTGACTAGTGCAATGAGAAGCAGCAGCACACCCGGCCTCACCATGAGACAGAGTGAGGCAGTTGCCACAGGCAACAGATATGGGATGTCCTGAATGGGAACACATTCTTACTTGTCTAAGTTGTTATCGCTGGGTTTTATTGTCAATGATAGGGAACCTAGTGGTATCTTTTTCCTGCCTTATGTGCCAAAGTAATGTGGTTGGCTTATCATCTCTATACCTTGATTGGATATTGGGAGGTCTTGCTTTCTATTCTGCCTTAAGAGGCAAAATATTATGGATCAGATCTGCACAGCACATAGAATCATGTTAGAAGTAACTTTTTTTAAATACTAATAGTTATACAAATAAATGTTTTGATTAGATCTACTCTCAGCAATTAAGGTCATCCAATTAGGATAGCAAAAGGGGAATACTTTTAAGTGCTGCCATGCAACCATGTCTGTACCAATTTCCTCTTATTGTGTTTCCTATTATTTTATATTCCTTCTCTCATTCTGCAACTTTTCTTCATTCAGTTCTCAAACAAACTTGTGAAGTTTAGAGAAGTTTAAATTTTCTTCCGTCAGTTCAGCAATCATTCCACAAACAACACTTTGGAATCCACATCTGTGCTGATGTTAAAATAATCACATTAGTGATACAGTACTGGAATTTTTTTTAGCTCTGCTTTTTGTATCTTGGGCATGGACAAAATGTGGCCTGTGAGCCAAAAGCAGTCCTCTGGGTATGTGTTATAGACCCCATCCTCTAAAAATTTGTAATCTGAAAAAGGGTTTGAGAGGTCCTTTGTGCTCTCTAATGGGCACGAGAGGCAAATGTTGCTGTGTTTTGAAACCTGCAGCAAAGTTATGGTTTCGCTACAAATCCAAAATTGTAATTCTTTAAAATATTTTTGTCTCACTAGAGGACACAAGAGGGCCTTTCTCACTGTTATATGGAAAAAAAATTGGCTGTAGGGTTGGAAGATTACATGGGGCCCACTGTGCTCCAGAGAATCCTCATCCTTGCTGAAATGAAAGCAGCTATATAGCCTTTGTGGTGTGGAACAGGCACACTGAGATGTGGAAGCACTGTTTGATATTAGACTAATCACCTAATAAACGACTGAAGTCTGGGAACATTATTCAGTTTTTAAAACCTAATCTACACTGTATCATCTTGTTTTTTCTCCCTCATTTCAACTACATCTCAAACATCAAAACATGGTTTGTATGATGGTCAAGTATTCCTCAGAATAAAGTGGATTAGAGCTTAAAGCTCACTGCAAAAAGTGATAAATAACCAGAGGTCCGTGGCTAAAAGCCAAAGAACTTTATGTTTCAGCTATAAACCAGTTTTTTTTTAAACTTCCAAGGTTGTTAGAGAATCAGGTGGCTGTAAAATCTTCTCTGTGCTTTTGTTTAGGGAGATACCTGTGGTTACCCTAACAGTACATGGACACCTTGCAGCATACACTTTGCCCTGGGAATTTAGACTGGGAAATTACTTGGAAGATATTGCTGTGTTTGCATGTTTACATTGCTATTTTTCTGCAATGATAATATTGATTGGGAGGGTAAAGTAATAAGACTCCTACTTTTGGACTGCTAGATCATCACCTCTAGAAGAGGAAATAGAATTAATTGAAAAGGAATAAGGGGAGAATAAAATCCAGACATAACATGGGCCTGACATCACAAGTGTCATCAGCTGAAGTTGAGATGGATCAATGTGGGGGGAAAGCAACTTTAAGAGCAAAGACAAAAACAGCCATCTGTGTATGTCCCTTCCTTCAACATTTGCAATCCATCCCACAGAATAGCTCTATGCACATACTGTACCAGCAGAGGATATTAAAGAAGACATATTCTCCCAAATGAATCAGTAAGACATAATAAATCAAGGCATATAGACCCTAAATAAATACTCTATTGGCAAAAGATCACACTGGAGCTGCCTCTGTCAACGATGGTTCAATTAACAGCCGCAGTTGGGTTGCTGTGGCGGAGGGGTGTCTTTTAGTCTTGTGTTCTGTTTTCCAACAGCAATGGCAGGATCTGTCTCCAGGCTTTCAGACATTTTGTCACAGATGATATCCACAAGGCGTTCAAATGTCTGCTTGACGTTGATGTTGTCCTTGGCACTTGTTTCAAAGAACTCAAAACCTAGTCCAACAGACAAGGGAGGCATTAAAGCTATAAATTTCTCTCTCTCTCTCTCTCTCTCTCTCTCTCTCTTGGACAACATCCACACTGCACTTTGGGATAAGATGATGGGGCAGAAAAAAAGGTCCAAAGCAAATAAAACTGGAATAACTGGGTTTAGAAGATCAATTGCATTAAGAATATAAGCTTAAATTCAAACAAGTGCAAAATTTGGAGGAGTGTAGAATTTGGAAGCACAAACATATATGTGCCAGTGTGAAGTATCAGTTGGAGTAGATTAGGAGTCTTGGGTTCAACCCTTCAGTTGGATCACAAACACATTGGTGAATTTAGGCTAGCTGCACTCTCCACTTGTTGTTTGGTCTCTTTTTAAATGTATATATAGGAGGCTAAATCATACCATGTAACTGGCACTCTTTATTATCTTTCTTGTAATCTGTTACTTTCATGTCTGACTCTAGGAGACTTCTGGTCATGTGGCAGGCATGATTATATGCTGGAATGCATAGAATACTGTTACCTTTCCTGGTGAAGCGGTACCTATTTATCGACTCGCAATTTCTTGCTTTCAAACTACCAGGGTGGGAAGAGCTGGGAAAGATGATTTCATCACACAGCACTCAGGTCTCAAACAGTTGACCTGCCAACCTGCCAGCCATCAAGCTCAGCATCTTAATTACTATCTAAGCCACTATGGTCCCAGGAGCACTGAGGTAAGTCAAACTGGCTCTACCTGCATGTCCTAGGTTAGGGCACGCTGTACTTTTCCACCCTCAGTTTAGACCTTGTGGTTTTGAGTAGGAGTTGTAAGCCCATTCAACTAAACATGACCAAAATTCATCAGGGTTTGGTACCAGTGAATGGCTGTGACTCTAACTATGCAAATACAGTAAATCCATTTAGCATTTTTGTTCAAGTGTTACATGAGCTATATAAGGCGCAGAATCCTCCTACCCCATTGGTTCTGTACCTTATATAGATCTTTTACTGTTCTTAAGACTGAAATCCAGAGAAGATTCAATGTGCTCACAAAATCAGCATCACTGTTTGCTACCCTACTTTATCAAAACTCCCCCTGTCCAGCTAAGAATTCGGTACTTCTCAAGAAAATATGAGTAGCGGCCCTTTCTTCTAAACACTGCAAGACTCTACTGTGGCAGCTTGGACCAGAATACGTTTGGAAGGTTTCAATAGGAAGGCAATAGCATATATGGCTCATGTCTTTACTTCTAGACTGGAATATCCTATTCAGGTTGAACAAAACTTTAGTCCTACATATTATTTTATTTCCTTCATGTTTTTCAGATGTCTCATCTTGAGGGAAGCAGTGCTGTTTAGTTATGAAAATAAAGATGAAATCCCTTTGAGCTCTGATAACTATTACTGGAAAGGCGCTAGATCAATCTGGTTATGATATGCTTAGGAGATATGCTACTCATATAGGGGTTGATGTATGTTTACTATGACAATATTTCCCCCTCAAATACATATCATACATTTACCATGGTTTGTGTCCTGATGGTTCACAAGGTAAACAAGAGTTTAATCAGGAAGTCTCGTAGCTGAGGTACAGATTTTTTAACAAACATGGTTAGGAAAGAGAAATCAGAGGACATATGTGTTCCTCTTAATATCTAGATCAACTCATTTTGTGAAAGTTGGCTTTGTTTGTCAGTTGAGCTCTTTGTAAGAAAGTGTTTGTGCTAATCTCTAAAAAAGGGGTTCCCAACTTTTTTGAGCTGAGGGGTTGGTCATGCTCTCTCAGTCAGCTTTGAGGGTCAGACAGCCATTTTGCCCTGCCTGCAAGATGGGGTGGCCATTTTGTCCCAACAGCTTCAAAGGGACAGCCATTTTTTCTCTCAAATGCCCTTGGAGAGGTGGGGGGCACATAAAACGCCTGCTATAAAACCACATAAACACACTGCGAGGGAGCAGCACTGCAAAAAATAACACAATTCTATCAGTTTGCCTCTTACCAAGTTGTTCTGCTAGATGTTTCCCTCTGTCAGTGGAGATTACCCGTTCTTCTTCCATGTCACATTTATTGCCGACCAAAATAACCTGGGCATTATCCCAAGAGTAAGTTTTTATTTGGGTTGACCTTAGGAGAGAGAAAGAGAGAATGAGTGATCAGTCAGTGAAAGAGCAAGCAAATAAGACTGGCGTCACCATCAGGTATGCTGAGCCAGCCTGCCTTACATAGCAGATTTTTTTGCACGCAGTTATAGGCCAGGGAATAGTTTCATCTGTACCTTTCACAGTAAGTTAATGTCAAGTGGATGTTCTATTTTAGGAACTCAAATACCTTGGGACTTTTTTGTTGTTAGCAGCAGCCTGGGGAATATATTTTAAAGCTTGCTGTATCTAAGACAGGGTTTAGGAAGGTTCTTTTTCTCTCTTAGTCATGTTAGGTAGAATAGTCTGGAAGGTGAAGTTTAAAAAAGTAGTTTTTCTGAGCCTTGATCAATTGAGCTCTTTGCAAGAAAGTGTCTGTGCTAATCTCTAAAACAGGGCGCACGCACGTACACACACCTACCCTTTTCTCTATCTCTGAGTCCCTGCCCACTTTGGCTAGTTGGCAATATTGACTAAGAGATTCTTAGAGAGGCATGAAGAAAAGTAAACTTTCTGAGCTTTGGGCATGAAAACTATAGCCATTCTCTCATCTGCACTGTTCCTATCAGCCTGTCATTTTTTGGATGAAGTTTCCCAGATGCTTGGTTGTCAAATCAAGTCTCAATGGGTTGCATGTTTTTCTAGCTCTCCTGGTAAAGTGAAAACTCTCAGGGTAAGAATGAGCATGAAAGAAGGGGAAAAAACTTTCATTTTTATTCATAGGGTTCTACTAAACTCAGCTTCCCAGCTGACACCAGGGTTCATTTTATTCCAACTCAGATGCTTTAAAAAAGAACTGATTCCCCCTGACCCCCAAAGGATTGGACAACTGGATAGGAACTTGAGGATCTTTAACTTCAGATCCCAGCCAAAGCAGTAATCTACATCTAAATTAACTCTGACAGATGACCAGCCAATGTTTTTTTTTATTAAAAAAATCCAATGAAGTCACATACCACTGGTCTCGAAAAGCTGCACCAAAACAACTTCCTTTTCAAACAGCAAATGAAGCTGGAGCTCGGCCTAACCTAGACCATGAAGTCTTCCAACCTGACCTTTTTCCAGTTGACTGTAATTTAGGTCGCCCTTGCTTGAAAGTCAGTCGTATCTGACTCCAGAGTTCAGTGTTCATCTCTGTTTATAGCCAAAGAGCCAGCACTATCTATGTCTGATGATGTTTCCATGGACATGTGGCAAGCATGGCTAAACACTGGAGTGCATGGAACACTTTTTACCTTCCCACCAAAGTGGTATCTATTTATCTACTTGCAATTTCTTGCTTTCGAACTTCTAGGTTTACAGGAGCTGGGACGGAGACAGGAACTCACTCCATCGTGCAATACTCGGGTCTCAAACTGTTGACCTGCCAACATTCCAGTCATCAAGTTCAGTGTCTTAACCACTAAACCACTGCAGTCCCTGAGTGTAATTTAACTGAGCATAATTTAAGTCTGAGTCTGCCAGATGTAACTCTCAGAATAGAGAATTCTAGGATCTGGAAGTCTAAAACCACAAGAAACCAAACCAAAATGAATGACACATGTCTATCTGAGGCAATTATGTGAGGATGAATACAATCTCCTTTGGTTTTGAAGGCTATTTCCAGAAAAGTAAGATTCATAGCAATAAAAGTAAGATCCATAGCTATAAAAATAAAAAAATAAAAAGCAGTTGCTTTGAATTTTTCCTCCTTCTCCTCTTTTCCTAATGCCAATTCTTCATTTAATCAGTGCACCACCTACCTAAACTCCTATTTAATGGAACTTAAATTAAATATAAATTTAACTTTAGATGTGAAAGGGCCACAAGGCTCATCCAGGCCAGTAACCTGACAAAGCAAGCTCTGCAGTAAGGTACATTATATCAGAGCTTGGAAAAGCCATAATAGTTGCAATGAGTTTATTGTTTTCTAGTAAAACTACTAACTACTGTATTATGTAAAACATAATGTCTGATGAAGTGGACTTGATCCATGAAAGCTAGCATTAAATACAGTAGTTAGTCTTTAAGGTGCCGCAATTTTTTTTGGTCTTGTTTTATTTACTATTTTTCTACACACTCTTTAGAGGCAGCATTGCAATTAGGTATCAGCTGAAATGCGATTTCTCTTTTATAAAAAGGTGCGCCTGCTTTTGCTGCCACTGCTTTGACAGTGAATTTGATGATGAATTTGCAGCAGAATAGCCATCCACTCCCACTAGCTTCAGGGATACCAAAATCTATAAATTTATATATATATATTAACAGACACCTTAAAAGTAGGTCTTCTGGTTTCACATTGCTATTTGAACATTAAACAGACTAGCGAATTGTACTTTAAATTTTTTTAACAAGCTCTCACATGACTGTGACATGCTGTGTCATTTCAAGCATGATCACATAAAGAAGATAAGATAGAGAGAGATTGGTGGTAAGAGTTCCATTAATGTTAAATATTTAATTTTACTATGTACTATTACTTTGATGGCAAGCAACCATAAATCCAGTTCAGTAGGGATACTTTTCTGTCTCTCTCAATCTTTTGGAACCATGTGAAGTTCTTTAGGAATCTGCAGTTATTCATAATACAGCAAATGGCTTTTAACAAAAGATGTGCCAGTCACCATGGTAACCTTGCAAATGGCCATAACTCAGATCCCTCACTGTATCAGCCTGTTAGGAGCTCTAGACAATTTCATTTGTGGACTATTGCCATAATTGTACTGTATTTCATTAACAAATGGAAAATATTTGAAACTGTAATACAATGGGAAAAAATCTATTCTATATTCATCCGTTTATGTAAAATAGTAATACTGTATGGCAATTTTAAAAATCACTTTAGTGATTATGTGTTTATGAATCAATTTCCTTAGCTTTTTCTTTCTTTCATTGTTTGACGGAGGGGACTGAGAAATTCTTTTTCCCTGAATTTGGTTACAAATTCTGCTGACTTACAATTCTAGGGCTAAACTATGGATTGGATCACTGCATTTTGTTAGTGCTATTTGCAGATTTATTCTAAATTATTTGGAGCAATTAAAATGCTAGTTCCAACTAGAGTAGGTCCACTGATTCAATGAGGTGGACTTGAGGGTCTGATTCACTATGTCTGCTCTTGCACCTGAATTTTGACCCAACAGGATCAAGGTTGACTTAGCCTTCCCTTTTTAGGTAAAGGTCGTCCTTGCTCAAAAGCCAGTCATATCCACCTCTAGGGTTCAGTACTCATCTCTGTTTATAGCCAAAGAGCCAGCATTGTCTGTGTCTGCAGACATTTCTGTGGACATGTGGCAGGCATGCCTCAACATGCTGTTTACCTTCCCACCGAAGTGGTCCCTATTTATCTACAGTACTTGCGATTTCTTGCTTTTGAACTGCTAAGTTGGCAGGAGCTGGGGCAGAGAAGGGAGCTCACTTGGTCATGAAGTACCTGGGAATTTAACTGCTGACCTTCCAGTCAGCGAGTTCAGCATCTTAAGCAGTGGCAGGCATCAGCAGGTTCACACCAGTTCGGTGGAACTGGTAGCAGAAATTCAGCTGGCCTCACCCATCCAAATTTTGAAATAAAATACAGTACTCCTAATTCGGGTGCAACGCAAGGCTTTCCCCCTGGCCACGCCCACCATACCGTGCCCACAGTGTGATATTAAAATTTTTTTGAGCCCACCACTGGTCTTAGCCACTTGAGCTACTGCAGTACCCTTCTAAAGGAGCTTACAAAATAAAGGGCATAGCACAAAGTGAGACAATTCAGTGAAAATAGTGTGACCAATAATGCCAGTACCCTAAGAACTAGGAAAAGCAATCACACTTATATACCGTCCCATACTGCTTAGTGTACTCTTTGGGCAGTTCACAATTAGCATTTTGCCTCCAACATGCTGGGTACTCATTTTACTGACCTCAGACAGATGGAAGGCTGAGTCACCCTTGATCCGTGGTCAGGATCAAACTCACAACCTTTTGGTTGCAGTACAGCAGTTTAACCACTGCACCACAAGACTAGAGAAAACAAGTACTGTAGGTCTTCAAAGCTTTGATAGGTAACTACTGTATTCTGGTAGTGTGGGGCCGCTTTTAAAAATCTGTTCTTACTTCTACTCACCAGCTTGACCATCTTTGATTTTTATGCTCCAGCTTTTGAACTCCCCAAACATTCTGACACAATTCTCACCTCAGAAAAAGTGTTAGAAGCAAAGTTTGGGCTGGTTATTTTCATACACCACAGTTCTCAGAATCCACCATGGTGAATTCGGGAAGCTATAGTACCAAACATAGTCTTCTCAAGATCTGATTTTTAAAATACAGAGCTAAAATGCAACTGTAAGGAATACTGTATACATGAAGAAAAACAGTACTGTATATGTTTTTGCAATGCAAAACATTTGTCCAATCTGGCCAGGTTATCCTGCTATGGTAATAGAGTAGACCATACTGCCAGCAAGTCAATGCTGATTGCCAAGCGGTGGTTAACTAACTTGACAACCCAGAGGACTAATGCCCTTGGGTAGCAAAGTCCACAGTGAAGGGTGATGGTCTCCAAGTGAATTAAATCCCACTTGAAACCATCTTGATGGGAGAGCTGCAGCTTCAACAATACTGGCCTAGGGCCGATGAGGACTTTGTGTGCCAAAAGATAAGGCTCAGAAAGTGACTCACAGAACTGGATCATTGTCACACTGTAAAGCGGAAGGCAAATGGAAGGCCACTGCATTTTATTGCTCCTAGAACAATTTTCATGGCTGATTGCCATGAGAATAGCCAATATTTGGAATTGGATACTGCACTTCAAGAAGAAAACATTTGTAAAGGCTTTTAATGCACTGAGGTATGCAACCAGTTTAGAGTTGAACACAGTTAATGGGAGCATGAAACCAAGATTCAACCATTCTTATTTGTGACACACATTATCTGAGATTTCAGTTCATGGTGCTTTGGGACATTATGTATATTTAATGACTTTAGCACAAGCTGTGAGTTGCTCAGTGATCCCATTTGTATAAACATTTGCACAAATTGGTTCATAGGTTCCCTGTGGGAGAAAGGTTTCTAATAGAATGGAAGGAGCTCAAAGTGGCATAAATGTAGCTCAGACAGGCTGGAATTACACATTTGCCAAATCTGGAGGCTAGCTATAAACAGAAACAAGATGGGTCATAACATGTGCCAAATTTGTAGCGCTCTCTCTTTTTGTTGCAATTCATAATGGGTGGGCATTTGCACTGCCAAAGTAGACATGTGGAGGGTTGAGGATGATGTCACATGATGTGGGTATATACATATGCAGATGTGCAATTTAATTACAGGTTTTAAAAAAGGAATGGCTTATCCACAGAGGCACAAAGGAAAAAACACAAAACTGGAGATATGATAACCATTGAGGGAGAATGAGGGGATGGTGAACAGAGGAGGTAGGGCAGGAGCAGGCAGAGGTGAATCCACTTTGTTCTTGAGCCCCACTCTGCTGGGGGCCTTCTAAATAGCAAAGGGTTCCTTACATAGCTCTGTAAGCAAACATGAAAGAGTGTGTGTGGGGAATAGAGGAAAGAAAGGAAGGGGCAGATGACTGCCTGAAATGGCAAAATATCTGTAATATCTGCAGCCAAATTACCTTGGTTTATTGGGGTGAAAAACCCCCAAGCACCAATCTCCATTCCTGGTAGTTAAAATACAGCTAATGGTTTTCTGTTCTTTCATGACTGCTCAAACTAGATTGGGTACTTGATATTGAGAGATATATAGGAGTCATTGCAAATTCAATCTGGTGGTGTGTTTTTCTCTCTCTTCTGTACAGTGCTATGGCCTCAATGAGTGCCTTGAACTGAGATCTATGGTTGAATGCAGATTGGAACAGGCTCTCCCTAAGAGTTGCCTGTGGGCTTTCCACAGACAGTGGCCAGTGGGGCAGTGGCGGGTGTGTGTGTGTAGAATCTCAGCCTAGATAATTTCTTTAGTTACCAGATTCCAGCAGATGGCTGCCATCTTTCCCCTTGTTTTCCTCTCCCCTTTTCTCTTCAAATTTAGAAAGAGGATGAAAGAGAGAACCTGTTCTTTATCTACAATGGAAATAGATGTAATTCGCAGCCAGTCCCACAAAAAAAAAAACCCTCCCACAATGTAGTGGTAATTTTAAAGAGGAAGTGCTCAATATGACAATTTTTACAGCTGTGCCTGCAAGCAAGATCCAAAACTGAGACAGCTGTACTGATCCAGATCAATGAATAATTTTAGCAGTTTTTATTTCCACTAGACTAGAAGTATATTCGATTTGGTTTTGAGGGATTTTTTTAGGGGTGCATGTAAAGCCAACGAGTCTTAATAGCCTGTTCAAGAGCATGCTACCTAGAAACAGATGGAATTACAACAGGCATAGTTCCAACTGTGGCCCGTATCCTCTTACATAATTATGTTGGCATAACCCCAAAAGTCTAACTATTTGATACAAATTGCTGGGATTGAATTATTATTTTAATTCAAGGGCTTTAGGAACCATCCTGGCCAAATTATGTGACTGAGAGTCCTCAAACCATCAGGAGATAGAGCAGATCCCTGACCCCCCATTCTTTTGCCACTTCTCCAACCTGTTAAAAAACAGCCCCAGTGCACCATGGGAATCACAAGGATTTCTTGAAAAGGTGCCGTGGGAGGGGGGATGAATTCTGATGGAAGATGGTTCCATATAGAGCAGATATCCTTAATTTCCACACACATTATTTGTTGCATACTGAGTTGTGTGATTCAGAGAGCAACTTATCACATCTACAGTATAACAACTACAAAGCTTGGGCATTTCAACTCGAGTTATGCTATTTGCTTCTCTGTTCAAGAGGATTTGGTCAGAAAACCTTTTTTCCCTCCAGCTGCTGGCAAGATTGCATCTGAGCTTGGAGAGCATAGAATAATAAACATGTAGGAAATAACTGGGGTATTGAGGGTGTAATTGATGTACACTCTGGGTGGGCAAAACCTGGCCAGTGGGTTAAATGTATTCCCCCAGAGAACAAAATGCAGGTTTCAAGAATCCCTGAGCATTAAAAATGTTTACATCAAGAAATCCCCTTTGTGCTCTGCAAGGGAATATTTGAGGCATTTTTACTATTTTCTGTTATCCAATTTCCAGCATCTCCTCTTTTGCATCCCATAAATCGAACACCTAATTTATTATTTTGGGTTCTATGGCTCAACATGGAGAAAAACAAAAACTGACACATATCTCATATTTTCAGTTATTATTTTCAAGGTGATGATGTATATCCAGGGATTCCCAGTCTGATGTAATGCATAGAGTGACAGATTAGGGCATAGGGGACCTGATTTCAAATTGCAGCTAGACTATGAAAACTAATCTGAGGGACTAGAACAGGTAAAAACACTACTTAAATATCTCCAGTTAAAGACTCTATTAGAGTAACTACAAGTCAGTTCTAGGGACTGCAGTGGCTTAGAGGTTAAGATAACTGGAAGGTCAGCAGGTCAGCAGTTCAAGACCCGAGTGCTGCAATACTGAGTCAGCTCTCATTTCTGTCCCAGCTCCTGCCAACCTAGCAGTTCGACAGCAAGAAATTGCAAGTAGATAAATAAGTACAACTTCTGTGGGAAGGTAGACATCGTTCCATGACTGCCACATTACATGGAAACATCTGCAGATGCTGGGACAGATGACGGAAGCTCGCTCTGTCACACAGTACAGTAAAACGCCAGTTTATTATTTTAGTCCATTCCAACAGTTTTGTCAGAAACTGGATCAATCGTAAACTGAAGTATGTTTTCCTATAGGAATGCATTGAAAATAAAAAACCTTCTCCACCTCCCAAAAAAATCCACCACCACCACCCAAAAAAGCCAGACACACAGTAAAGGGTAATATAAATGAGGGACATCATTTCCTATTGATTTGCCATCGTAAACCGTGGCATACTTAAACCAATCCATTCATAAGTCAGGGTTTTGCTGTATCTGGGTTTCAAACTGCTGACTTGTTGACCTTCTTTACTACTAAGGTGTCATTCAAATACCATGTGGCCATTTTAGGGGGGAGTGGTCGACCAAAAGTAACAGAAAGTCATGAGGGGAGGGCGTTCGGTGTGAAGTCATGTGACTCCAAAATTATCATTTGCTTTTCACATCCAGCTGGCCATAGATCCATCTTCAAACCATGTGATTTTTTTAAGGGGGGATCATTCAAAGGTCACAGAAAGTCAAAGAGGAGGGAGGGGGGGTCAAAAAGTGACCTATTTTAGGTTACATGGTATTTGAAAGAGCCCTAAGGAGACTTGAGAAAGCTTTGCTATGTGAGGAAGAGAGCCTAGTCTCCCACAAGACAGAAGCACTCTGCTTTCCTTTGTCTGAGTTATAGTATACACCGACTAGGGTCATCATTTATTGGCTCATCCTTGGCAACCTTGCATTGCCAGCTAATCTTTCTCACAAAAGGATTAGGAACTGTAGAATGAACACACTAAAAAGTGCCTTCATTTTGGCAGTTTCGTGTCTGGGCTAGACACGGAAAAAGAAGAAGGCAATGAGAGGATGACATATTCTGTGGCTCTCTCAACAAGAGAATGAGATTTTGTTTTTGTTATTTGCGCAGAGGAAACAAACTTGTGCAAATAAGACAAGCAATGCTTTAATGCGAATAAATGTAAATGGCACAAAATGTCAAGAGCTGCTATTTTGATATATGGACTTTCATGGATTTGTTGTTGTTCAGTCACACAGTCAATTCCGACCCTTTGCGACCCCATGGACCACTGTCTGCCAGGCACTTCTGTCCTCCACCATTCTCCTCAGCTCGCTCAGTTCTGTGCCCATTGCGTCTACAATACCATCTAGCCACCTCATTTTTGGCCACCCCCTTTTCTTTTGCCCTCCACCTTTCCCAGCATCAAGGCTTTCTCAAGTGAATCCTCTCTTCTCATTTGATGTCCAAAGTACTTTAGCTTCATCTTTACTATTTGACCTTCTAAGGAGCAGTCAGGGTTGATTTCTTCTAAGATTGACCTATCTGTTCTCCTCGCTGTCCAGGGGACTCTCAAAACTCTCCTCCAACACCACATCTCAAAGGCATCTATTCTTCTGCGCTCAGCTTTCCTAATGGTCCAGCTCTCACACTCATACATTGCCACCGGGAATACCATTGCTTTGACTAGATGAATTTTTGTTTGCAATGTGATGTCTCTACTTTTCACTATGTTTCCCAGGTTTCTCATCGCTTGTCTCCCAAGAATCAGTTGCCTTTTTATTTCTTGGCTGCAATCACCATCTGCAGTGAGCTTTAATCCTAGGAAAGTAAAATCTGTCACTGCTTCTACTTCTTCTCCATCTATTTTCCAGGGACTGATAGGGCCTGTTGCCATTATCTTGGTTTTCTTGATGCTGAGTCTCAAGCCAGCTTTTGCACTTTCTTCTTTCAACCTAATCGGGAGCTTCTTTAAGTTCTCCTCACTTTCTGCCATTAGGGTGGTATCATCTGCATATCTCAAATTTTTGATGTTTCTCCCAGCAATTTTGATCCAAATTTTGATTTCTCCATCCCTGCATTGTGCATTATGTGCTCTGTGTATAAGTTGAATAAGCAGGATGACAAAATGCAGCCTTGTCTTACTCCTTTTCCTATTCCAAACCACTCTGTCCTTCCGTATTCTGTCCTAACTGTTGCTTCTTGATTCATGTACAGATTTCTCATGAGGTATATAAAGTGCTCTGGTATTCCGATCTCTTTAATTACTTGCCACATTAAGAGGTGTTATTTTAAGCAACCTGTCAGTTGTTCTGTGTGTGTTGTGTTTGTGTGGGTAGACTGCTTCTCAAAGGCAAAAAATTCCACAAATTACAAAGTCCCTGATGGGAGAAAATAACTCTTCTTGTCTGGAAATAAAGGATCCTTCAGAGCTTGACAATTCTTCCTTGAGTGCCCTGTTAAGCTGAAACTGCCCTAAATCAATGAGAATGAAGAACTTTGCAGGTACAGTATTTTTTAAAAACAATATTATTACTTACATCCTTTTTCTAAGGTTTCATCCAAGGTGTTTTGCTGTCTAAGGAGGAAAAGGAAATGCTCTCTTAACAAGTCAACACATTCTGTTCCCCTAGAGCCAGCCAAATTATCCTGGTTTATAGGGCTGAAAACCCCTCAAGCACCATTCTCCATTCCTGGTAGTGAAAATACAGCAAATGGTTTGCTGTTCTTTCTTGACAGCTCAAATCTGCTGCCTGAGGCCTCTGCTTCAGTTTGCCCAGTCCTGCCTTTCATGTTTGCACTTAAGAATCATGGGCTGAAACAGTGAGAGACAGCAGAGACAGCCTTTGAGTATGAATAAATATTTTTAAAAGTAATTTGGTTTCTGTCTAACTGTGAGAAATGTTTTATGCTAAGGGATATGAGACTAGTCGCAGTTACATAGAAACTCAGAGCAACATGGATTTCTATGTGTTCTAAAAGTATATGGACTGCCTACATCAGGAGTTCTCAACCTTTTAAAGCCGGGGGCCAGGTCATGCTCCCTCAGACAGCTTTGAGGGCTGGATGGCCATTTTGCCCTTCTTCCACCACATGGCACTTCCTGGTGTGGTGGAGGTGGTGGTGGTGGTGGGCTACATGAAAAGGTGCTGTGGGTTGCATCCAGCCCACGGGCCACAGGTTGAGAATCCCTGGCCCTGCATGTACCATGCCTCCTCACCTCATCATGGAAATTCACTTAACTTAAAAACCCTGTTAAGATCACTATAAACTGGTTCTGACTTGACAGGACACAACTAAGAGCTTTGGACTCTTATAGTTACAAATATGCTGTACATAGTACCAAAAGTTTCCTGCTTGGTATTTTTAAAATACATTGGAATTTTTAAAATTACTTCTTCCTTTGCTTGTGACTCTGTGTGAGCAATGCTGCTCTTTTTGGAGAAAAACCAAACTTAAAAGGCAGCATTAATTACAATTCCATGTTGCACTGAACTTCAGACAATGCCACTGTCTGTTTTCCTTTTCTCTTGCTTTCCCCCCTTTCCATTTGAAAATTGCTAATTTCTTTTTGTCTATGATGGTTTTCAGGGTGATGCTCCAAGAAAATTAAATCAGTACAACTCCTGTTTCTGATTAGCACTGTTTACACTAAGTCAGATAGAGAACTCTTGGCAGTCTAAGCTACTTCTTTATGTGGGGATCTGTTGATACTGAAGAGTACATTTAATCAAAAACAGATTCATGCATATGTGAATTTGTGTCCATCTGTGTCTAGACCAGATTTTTGAAAAGTCCTTTGTAAAGTACAACTGCCAGAATTCCCCAACTAGTACAATGTCCCATTTAGCACTTCCCTGTTAACTCTTCCAGGTTCTTGCCTAGAGCATGTTAATGTTAACATTTGGTAGTTAGATTCTGTTATTCAAACTTAAATATGTTCTAAATACTTTAATACAGTATAGCCCTTTATGGCCTATGCAGTAGGATAGATCTTGTGCACCAATGTACCTGGTGTGAGGGAATCAGTGGTGGGCTGCCAACATTTTTCCTACCACACTGTGGGTGGGGCTGACATCATGAGAGGAGCCAACATCATGACGTCATGACATCATGAGCAGAGCCAACGTCATGATGTCATGGGCGGAGCCAACATCATGGCATCATGACATTGTGGGCAGAGCCAAAGTAAATAAAAATAAAAATAAAAATAAAAATAAAAATAAAAATAAAAATAAAAATAAAAATAAAAATAAAAATAAAAATAAAAATAAAAATAAAAATAAAAATAAAAATAAAAATAAAAATAAAAATAAAAATAAAAATAAAAATAAAAAATCAGTATTCATAAAATAAAATAAAAACACACTACAGAAAATTCCCCCCCCCCTCCCGGAACACAAAGAAAACAAACCCTAGTAAAGTTCCTTACCTTTGCTGGATCGGGGACATGGGGAGCAGCAGCAGGTAGCTGGTGGTGGCACAGTGGATCGGCAGCGTGGCCTAGCCTGCCATTGAAGCAGTGTTGGGAGTCGGCGGTGAAGGAAAGGCTGCTTCCGCTGCCCCAAGGATGCCACTGCGCCCTTTCCCGGCAGCCAAAAATGGCTGCTCGGAAGTGTGCATGTGTCAAAATATCATTTGATGCATGCACACTTCTATTTTTCAGTGTGCATGCATCAAATGGTGTTTTGATGCATACGCACTTCCGAGCATCCATTTTGGGCTGCCCGGAAAAGGAATCCGGAGGGTGGCCAGAGAGGCGACCGAACCGGATGCCCAGGGGTTTACTACCCCTCCAGCAAACCCCTCCGGATTTCTGCTACTGGTTCGGCCGAACCGGGTTGAACCGGTAGCAGCCCACCACTGGAGGGAATTGTAATCCTTAGAACAGGGGTGCCCAAACCTTTTGGGTCATGGGCTGGTCATGTGGATCAGGGGGCTGGTCACTTTGGCCCATGGGCTGGATCTGGCCCCAATGCAAATTTATCTGGCCCATGAAGCCCTCATTGCTCCCAGAAGCGGAAGTAAAACACACCTGTGTGGGCATGTTTTACTTCCACTTCTGGGAGCGCCGAGGGGTTCACAGACCAGATGAATTGGCAACATAGGCTTCATGGGCTGGATGAATTGATGTCGGGGGCGAGATCCAGCCCATGGGCCATAGTTTGGGCACCCCTTCCTTAGAATATATAATGCTAAGAAGATGGAGTGTCTTAGGTTTAGAAATGTGTTAAGAGTTTTAAAGAATGCCAGTAGGCTGCTGTTGTTCTTATTAATGCTATCAGCAGGTGCTGAATGTTCCTGGAAGAAGTGGAATCACAGGCCTTTACAAGGCCATAACAACAGTAATTTTAAGTGACCACTAGTTCCGAGAATGTGGGGAGAATGTAAATATTATGTCTGTGAGAATATGTTAAAATGTTTTGGGAAAATGAACATGTTAGGAGTTAAGTAACAAGCTGATTGGTTGTATACTAATGAGCTATGTTAGATGCTGTGTTTAACATACTGTACTGATTCATGGTATTGAGAGTTTAGTTCTGTGTGAAGTTCTATGGGAACTGGAGCAGAAGCTGGTTCTGTTCCATCATGGATTTACAGATGGAAGTTTGCTAGAGAAACAGTACTGCTGAAAGGAAGCAGAAATTAGCAAACATGATTACTTAGGATTGTTGGAGTCCTTTATGTTTGGGGGAAGGAGATTGTCTTGAATGTCTTTGATAAATCTTTGATTAGTACACGCACTATTCAATTTTTGTATCCTGTGAACCTACTTAGAAGATCTACATGCTTTTGACTATCTTTTTATTCTAAATAAAGAAGAATCATTTCACCAACTGGTGTGTTTATTGAAAGGGGTAAGAAGCAGAGTGATTGCCAGGCCAGAAGCCCATACTACTACACACTTATGTTTTCCCTTGGCTGAGATTGTTTTAAATAAGATGATATTTCAGGTGGCTGGGTGCTTAAGCAGCCAAGGACGTCTAAGCAGTCTCATGTGTACATTTTGTTCCATTCATATCTGAGAACACATTGTATTCTCGTTGTGCTGAGTTTGGGCAAGAACAGGTAATTAGAGCTGTTTCTTGCTACATTTGAATGATTCATCTTATTTCATCCTTAGAATGCTCTTTTTTAAAGCTTCTCGCTCTTAATGCTTTGTATGAATTGTGAAAGAGGAAGTTATTTTTCAATTATGGAGCGAGAGTGGAGACAGTGCAAGGTGTGGCACCCAGTTGCAGACCAGGAGCCCTCTGACAGTGCTTTCTTTGATAAACCACATCAATCATCTCATAGGCCTGTGATGGCGAACCTTGGCACTCCAGGTGTTCTTGGACTTCAATTCCCAGAAGCCCAAGCCAGCACTCCTACTGACCAGGGCTTCTGGGAATTGAAGTTCAAGAACACCTGGAGTGCCAAGGTTCACCATCACTTTCATAGGCCTTTGTCAGGATGTAGCCCAAATATTGTAGAAGGAAGTGTCCATGGCACCTGTGACAGTTTTCTTTGATACAAAATGGGGCAGAAAAGGCATTTCACATCATAGAACTTTTTATCATATGAGGCCAAAGTTCCTCCTGGATTTTTAGAGGCATCATTTTGTCATTGTTGACAGAGTTATGGTGATGGTATGCAAGGGAGAGTGGGACTATAGAGCTTACCCCAGTGTAAGCATTGAAAAAAACTCTGCAGAAAGATGTGCAGCCTTTCTGCAGTGTGAGCTCCTATAAAACTACAGTTTGGGGTGTGTGTCTGTGCATCCATCAATAGGTTTAATGCTTCACTGATACAAAGGCATGGGTGGGTGAAGGGAAAACCACATCTGGAACTTCTGGCTGTTGGATTTCATCACTTTATTCTCCTTGCAAGCACAAGCAATTACTTTTTTTTTGCCCTTCATAGGTAACAGCACCATGCTACAATGCTAGCCTATGTGGTGCTTAAAAATATTCACTTAAGGGTTCATTCTCATTTAGACTGCCTTGACTTGACTCCTCAGTGAGGAATTTTCAAGCACCATGAGATTCCTTAACCCCAGGCAAGAGAGAAAAAAGGAATGCTACATGTTTTCAATGAGGCCTCCATAATTTGCACTGTATCTTTCTGCAAAATAAGTATAGTTCAGTTTGAGAAGGAAAGCAGAACAACAGCAGGCATGGAAAGGATTGGCTCATAGTTTTGAACAGGGGTGCCCAAACTTTTCAGGCCGTGGGCCAGTCATGTGGTTCAGGGAACCAGTCACTATGGCCCGGGGGCCGGATTCAGCTCCTAACACCAATTCATCTGACCTGCAAAGCCCTCATCACTCCTGGAATTGGAAGTAAAACATGCCGTACGGGCATGTTTGACTTCCACTTCCAGGAGCGTCGAGGGCTTTGCAGGCTGGGTGAATTGGCATCAGGGGCTGTATTAAAAATCCAGTCAAAACCGGGCCATAGTTTGGGCACCTCTGGTCTAGAAAGATTATTTATTTATTTATTATTTTACAGACTTATATGCCGCCCTCCTCAAAGAGACCCAGCACATGGAAGATACCCTTCCACGTGCTTCTAATCGATAAAATTCCATCTAGCTATCCTTAGTCAAATCTACATTGCATGCATTTATAGTGATAGTTTGTGTTAAACAATTATGTATACAGTATATTTAATTTACACAATATAAATTGTGCTACTTCTCTTCCATCAAGAGCACCACAAAAATGTTCTCCCTCTCAGGGAGTGAGGGGAACTATTTTGGGGTTCCTAATCCTTGCCCTGCAAAGAATGACAAGCAATGATTATCCCGGCAAAGTTTTCACTTGAACATTTGGGCTGCAGGTGATCAGCTGATCTTGCAAACAGAGCAACAAGTCATCCTTTCTTAAGTCTACTTCTTCTGAAAGTTGAACTACAAGTGACTTGAACCAGTGTGGATGACAGAAAGGTGGCCTTGGACATCTTTATCCCCTCTTGTCTTCTCTAAGTATCTACTTAGGGATCTCAACCTTTTCAAGCTGTGGGCCAGACCATGCCCCCTCAGATAGCTGCGTGGGCCAGACTGGGGGTTCCCCTGACACAAATGCTGCCATAAAATGAGTCTGTGGCTGTTCTAAACATGTTTATGACAGCCGTGGGCACATTTACGGCTGTTGTAAACATGTCTCCTTCTGCTTTCAGTGGTGGCGGTGATGGCAACATAGGCCAAATGAAATGGTGCCATGGGCCGGAGTTGGCCCATGGGCTGTAGTTTGAGACCCCCTGGGATATACACAGACTATATATTTTTCCTTTCTTTTAGAAAGAGACAAAGCTTTTGTTGTTCTTTTAGAGCAGAGGTTGTAAATGTTTTTTCCACTGTGGGCCAGACCACGCCCCATTAGACAGCTAAGTGGGCTGGACATGTGGTTCCCCCTACCATAAATGCTGCCATAAAATGTATCCATGACTGCTGTAAAATGCATCCATGGCTGTTTTAAACACATTTATGTGTTGACAACAGTCACGGGTGCACTTACAGCATGTTTTCAGATGGTTTTGTCGCTTCTGCCGCTTCCAGTGGTGGCAGTGGCTGTGGTGGAAGCGAGGATGGTGGGCCATATGAAATGGTGCTGTGGCCCAGGTCCAGCCCATGGGCCATAGGTAGTGAACCCATTTTAGAGAGAAAGTTAGCATATGGTTGTCTACACATACATCCCAAAGATGTGGAAATCAGACATTTTTGTCACTCTTTCTTCTGTCCTACTTCATAACAGATTCCCTGTAAGTTTTCTCCTTTTACCTAATTAAAAGTTTCAGGAGCAGTTTAATAGCACTCAGAATTCCTTTTCCTCCTGCTGTCCATCCATGCACAGGAGAAACAATACACCAAAGGATTTTGTAATCCCTCCCACTACTGTTCTCTTCAGCCAATCTTGCAATTTCTTGAAACTTCTTTTGATAAGAGAAAAACAGTTGATGGGGAGAGAAACAAGGGACTATGAGTCATATCTGCTTTAAACCTGAAATGCTGGGAATAACTGTAAAAAAGAACAACTCTATTAGCTGGTGGCAGTTGGCTAGCTGGCTATCGGTTTCAACAGAATGTTTTCATCTGAACATGAACCAAGCTGTTTAACATCTCACTTCAGAGAGATTTTAATTTAGTTCCCTACAAAAGCACTTCCACTCTGAAGTAAAATCCTGTAATTGTAGGAGATTTTGTGGCAATTTTGCACTCCTATTTGTAACTGCATCCTATTACTACAATAAAATGAGTGCTCCAGCTGGTGTAGTAAAGGCAACCATGAGCCTGCTGGAAGTAAACATAAACACAGTGAGAACAGATAATGGCACACAGTTCACAGATCAAATGCTGCTCATGGATGGCCATTGCTAGGGTGGTAGTGTCTCCCAAAACTCTGACTTGATGTTCAGGCCATCTCTAGATCATTGGATTCCTATGACACAAAGCACAATAATCAATATACCCTAATCTTTCTTCTTTATTCATGTCAGAGGCACCACAAAGCATATAATAACATACAAAGCTAAAACCAACATATATAAAACAAACATGAACTAGACTGACATCCAACCAATATTGGGCCACATCAACACCATTTCCTCTTGCCAAGATTAGGTCCTCCTCAGTGCACATTGAAGGGCACTGTGTGCACTGTATCATATGAGTTTGTTCTTCTCCACATTCACATAGGCTGTCATCTACAGGGAAGTCCCACTTTCTCAGATTAGCCCTTGATCTTCCTACCCTGGCATGCAGTCTGTTTAAAGCTTTCCACACAGGCCATGGTTGTTCTTGGCCAGGCAGTAGAGAATCATGTGGTTCTGCCCAGTTATCTGGTAGCTCCTTGCTCGCCTTCCATAGTTCTAAGGTGATCTGTGGGGGCTGGTTGTTTGGAGGGGAAGAAATGAGGGGCGACAGTGGCTCAGTGGTTAAGAAGCTCACCTTGTTAGCTGGAAAGTTGACAAGTTAGCAGTTCAAGACCTGGGTACTGCATGATGGATTCAGTGCCCATCTCTGTCCCAGCTCCTGCCAACCTAGCAGTTCAAAAGCAAGGAATGGCAAGTAGATAAATAGGGACCACTTCAGTGGGAAAAGATCTTGGGGACATGAAAAGAGCCTCATTCGGACATCCCCTGTGCAGAATTTCTCCAGCAAAAATCCTTTCAATTCAGAATAATTTCTGACTTCGGGGGACATGAAAGGTCAAGGAGCCTCCCCAAAGACTGTTATTCCAGTGATTGGATGTCCCCTGGGCACCACTGGCAATGGTGATTGTCAACGGCTAATCCATTCAACCAAGAAGCACCTCTTTTGAACAGAAATATACCCTAATTAAAGCAAACTATCACCATGCATTCATCCTAAAATTATAGACTCATAAAATTGCCATCGTCATTAGCTGTTACTCATGTCCGAGTATACATTTTCCCTGAAAACAGGAAAAATGCCATTGGTGTGAATTTATTTCAGGTAGATTCCAGCTTGCCATGAAGTGACTTGCACACTATGATCACGGAGCCATCTCCTGTGAAATGAGACATGCAGGATTTGACACCAGGACTGCCACAGTCTTGAGGATATTGACAAGGTGTGCCTTCACAGCCAGTCTATCTGGCATGGCCTCTTCCACTTCCATGACTGTTGGAAATCAGAATAGTGAAGTGGTTCCTCCTCCACTCATTTTGCTATTGGGCCAATTTGATGGTTTCTAGTGTCATTTCCTCCACTGAGGGGGCCATCACCCCACCTAAAGGGGCTCATCTGCCCGTAGCTGTTAGCCCCTTTCAGAAGTCAGGTTAGTTAACCACTGCTTAACACTCGGTGATGAGTCACTGGCTGTACGGTCTACTCCATTACCATAGTGGGATCTCATCAGACAAGCAATCATAAAATAATAGAGTTGGAATGGGCCTATGCAGACATTAACCACTGTCTCATAAACTGTGGCTCAGATTCCTTTTGATGTTTGTATTGTAATAAACTACTGTATTTATAGTAAACAAATAAAAATCCAGTCAACCAGGCTACAGCTGCAATCCTAACACACTTACAAAGTCTTGGACTTTGCAACACATGGGCGTACATGGGACACACAAGTAAACAATGTCAGTTTTACACTGCAAGCCTGTAATGTCTGTTCTTTTAAATTATCATTTATTATTATTTCATGTTATTCCTATGTCACCATTGTTTCGGTACTAGAATCAGGAAGATTCATGATCTGAATGGAAAGAGACACAGTTTAAAAGGTAGTAGGTTACAGAAGCACAATTAAGAATAAAGGTAAAACAGAACTATGCAAACTAGTACAGTACAGTAATTTTAAAAGGTACTGAATGTAAGGAATTTAAAAATATTTAAATGTAGAAAGGAAAAAAAGGGGAATGTTTTATTGCTTTTTGTTCTATGCTGTGATGGTTACTGAGATGCTTTCATGGCCAGCCCTACCATTAGGAAAATGGTAGGGCAGTGAGGCAACTGCCACAGGCAATACAAAGGAATGTAATAATCAAGCAGCAAGTTGATAATCATTGCCTCTGTTACAGTTATACTTTTGCTGCCAGTGATATGAAGAGAGGTTTGCCAAATTTTCAGCCTCAAATTTCTCAACAGCTTGGCAGGTTTGGGGTACTTGCATTTAGGCTCATTCAGGTGGGAAGAAGTATCATACGCCACTCCACTTTAGACAACAAAATGTCTTAGGATGCCCCGAGGACTAGAAATATGGTACAGGTACTGTACTTGATTACAATATCTGTCCTCTTTTTTTTTCCTGGAATAGTCCAGCAGAATTTTTCACACAGCTTTCTTTATATCCATCATGTCTTGCCATAAGGATCTCAGTGCAATCAATCAATCAATCAATCAATCAAGCAAGCAAGCAAGCAAGCAAGCAAGCAAGCAAGCAAGCAAGCAAGCAAGCAAGCAAGCAAGCAAGCAAGCAAGCAAACAAACAAACCAGTTACTATGTCAATGGATACATAATTAATTGCAAGCTTACATTTCTGAGTTATACTGCCTGGTGGTGTATGAGGACACAGGAGTGCGACATATGAATAGCCTAACTTATTTGAACACATTTGTCATTGCGGGGTATAACAGCAATGTATGTTAATTGAGAGTTTGCATGTCACACACAATGCTATGTTCTATGCCCTGCTGGGAAAAGTGATTTAGTGGCTCATAGTTACAAGAAGGCTGTACATTTTAGCATTCCTCCTGTTGGGATACCTGTCATTAAATTATAAGTCTTTGCAAATGCACAGCATGTCTCATCATGAAAGATTAAGGTTTTAAAGGAGGGGGAGGAGTGAAGAGGTAGAACAACCATCTATGATGCTTGTGATAGGCCACTTGCAACTAAATGACATTACATTATTGTGTTCTTTAATTGCCTCATTTTAAAATGTTCAGCTCAGTTTTATTGTTCTCTGTATAAACACAACTCCCTTAACTGCATATTGTCAGATATATACCCCAAAACAGTGATTTAGGTGTAGTTTGTATTTCCATCATCTTCCATGATGATTAAAGCAAAGTATTCCTTCACCTTTATTGCAGCATCTTCTTGTCAACCTTAAATAGCCCCTTTTTCTTTCTTAGGGGTAAATCAGATCCATGAAAATATACTAAATACATCAAATATAAATTTGAATGTCCAGTTTTCTAAACTACTGAATCTGCTAGAAGATACTGCTACATTTCCAATAGTTCACCATTTTCAATTCATATTCTGTCTTCTTCTTCTCAAGTATAGCAATAGGGAGACTAAAGTAAAAGGCCTCCTGCATTCTGCTATTAGTGTCTCGGCAGTATAGATAAATGAAATTCTTGCTACACACTTAAACCTGCAGAGGGAGGATGCTGCTTGGGAGAAGATATAGTATTTGGAGTGTCAGGCAATTGGTGGTCACAAAATGAATGAAACTAGGCTTGGGTCAAGAACTTTGCACCATTTTTCATTTTAGTGACTCTGGACAAGGATGCTATGAATGTAAAATCCTTCCCAATTCAGTGGAGGAAACCTGAATACTCAAGCAGGTAGTGGGCATGAATGAAGTTCAGTGGCCATTATTACTAAGACGTGTGAGATGAAAAGATTTTTTCCCTCCTCCTTTTCAGAAAAATACTTTTGTAAAAAGCCGTCTTGTTACTTGGCAGCATCTCAGCTGATAGTCTTATGAAACTGGAGCTAAGAATAGTACCTAGGGAAGAAGTTGGGAGTTGATTGACCCATAAGGGACCTTTTAAAAATCTTTAATTTCTAGATGATTTCTCAGCTCCAGTTTCAAGATACAGTAGTCAATAGTTGGACTGCCACTAAGTATTGAGTACTGATTGATAATACCTTAGGTATCAGATTAAGTGACTTCTGTTCCTCCAAATCCCCAGAGGACAAAGTACAGCTCTAGATAAAGTGGCTTTTCCTGACATCATTTCTCCCAACCACACCTCTAGAAGCAGTTCTTAATAATAATTACAGACTGTCAAGTTAATTCCAATTTACAGTGACCTCTTTTTATAGGTACAGATGTGGCTTCCCTTTCTTTTCTTCTGTGGGTGGCCTGGGGCTGTGCAGCTTGCCCAAAGCCATACAAAGTTGACTCTTCTGGAAGGCACAATGGGAAACTGAAAGCCCAACCTTTGGCTATGCAGTCAGGTGACAAGCTCAGTGAGTTATCCAGCCAGCCTTTGTAATGTAATTTGCATATTCCCAATGATATAGTAATATCAGGGCTTTTGGGATCTGATTAACAGCATTTGTTGATTAGCAAGGACAAAAATAGTATTTTTCCCACTTCTCTTGCCTTCTATGTACCCTCTTAACTTAGCTGTATATTCTTAATAGTCTAGAAATAAAACCCAATGTTCAATTGACACAAAGGGATGCAGTTCTGTAGCTGCTGAGAATGTTTGCACATTACCTTCACATGGATTTTGTAGATATATACTGTACTACATGAGGCTATATCTGGATCCAGACGAAACCCTTACCCTGTCAATGAATACAGCCTTCTAAGCTTAGTTTGCACACACCTGTTTTGAATTTTGGTAAAGCAAGAAGTCCCAAACTGTGTTTTATTGACCTTCACACTTGGCCATTCTTTTCCAGGAGAATATAATGAGATTTGCTAAACTGTAATTGCCTTAATTGACTGAGATACCGATGAGTCAGACTGGTACTCACAAGAGAGTGGGAGTGAAACAATTAAAATTGTTTTTCAGAAGCATTTGTAGGGTGGAAATGTAAGCCCTTTTGCTTTGTACTTATTCATCATTTCAACAAAAATAGCAAAAAAGGACATTTCTAAATATGCTTATATACACACCTTGTTTATAAAAATTTCATACACATTTTACGGAAATTTGTGTCAAGGAAGTCACAGGGAGAATTAGGATGCATTTTTCATTTTCAGTTGCTTAACCCAAGCATAGGGACACGTTACTTGAAATATTACCTTGTCTAGAATGTGGAAAGGTTAGTTTTCCACATTTTGATCTCCTATGTGAATTTCTCATCTTTTAGGACAGAACGCACAAGTTATTTGTGTGTGGTGGTGGGTGGATGGTGATTTTCTGGCTTTTCTGGTGATTTTCTGGCTCTTCCATATGACAGACCTTTGACTAAAAAAAAGTATGGGGGCCTACATCTTATTTTAAAGAAGTACCATGTCTCAAGAAGTGTAATTTTTCTGTTTTTCATTAAATTTTAAAAAATTGAAAAGGGGAGGGGGCGGGCATATAGTGGCCACAAATATAGCTGGGGAAGTCATATGTTGCCTCTATGAGTACATGACAACCATCTAACAACAACAACAACAACAACAGGATTTACCGTAAAACCCCGATTTACGTAAAAAGTCTGTACCCTAGCTTCTTACGTAAATAGGGGTTTTACGTAGATCAGTTCATCTCCATAGGGATGCATTGAAAATTTAAAAACAAAACTATGGAGAATCGTTCTTTGTGCCCCTAGTGGCCATCTCTGTAATTACATGCAATTCCCCCTCCACTTTTTAAATTCTGCTCCCGACAAACAGCTGAAGACTCACCTAGTCCCAGTAGAAGCAAAGGGGGCTCTGGAAAACATAGCAAAAGTGCCTCCATCACCACTGCTGCTTCCACCACCACCGCCACCACCAAGGTAAGTGATTTCTTAAGACTTCTGGTGGTGAGGGCGGGTGGCACAAGGTGGAATTTGTAATTCTAAGATGGCACCGCCGCTATCTTAGAATTATAAGACAGTAAAACCCCTTATGTAAGTCAATATTTTTTCATAAATTGGAACACCTATGTACGCAAAAAAAAAACCTTACATAAGTTAATTTTGATGTAAGTAGAGGCATACGTAAATCAGGGTTTTACTGTATATACTGCCCACTCGATAACACAACTCTGGGTGACTCACAGAACAATACAACATCTAATACACATTATAAATATAATATTGGAAAATATACATATCAGAATATGATAAAATACACTACAATAAATAAATAAATCACACTATCATATAAATCACAACATCACATAAATCACAGCATCATAAATCACAACCATGATACAACATTGAGAAAAAAGAAGAAAGATTCATTTGAAAAAGTACACAAATCATCCGCCAGAAAGTCCAAGGCATAGGCTGGCCAGGGGGCGATGTCCAGCCCCCAGTACTTAATGTCAGTTCTTCACCCCAGTCCTTCATGTCCATCCCAGTGGCCAAGTCCATGGAATAAATGGCCCAAACGGAACTGCAGATCCCAAAAGCCCAGTCTGTCCAAAACTCTGCTACCCCAGGGCCCCTGCCACCAGCCCCTGTGTGGCTGAGCCACCTGTTCTGCAGCTCCTGGCACCTCTGCCACCAGCCCCGAGAGGCTGAACCCCGCTCCATGACCTGTAGCTCATGCCAACACACCACTCTGCTGAAAGGCACCTCACGATGCCGACCCAACCGCAGCTGGAAGTGAAGCTGGCTGCTGCTGCTACCGCCACCATCTTGATCCCTGGCTGATGGAAGCTGGCCAGAGACCTCTGGCAAAGGCTGTGGCATGGTCAACCTCAGCTGCCTGCCCGGCCACCCATCCACCCTACCTCCATAGCAGCCTCTCTCACCTCCGGCTAATGGAAGCTGGCTGGAGGCCTCTGGCAAAGGTGGTTGAGTGGTCCTCCTCACCCAGCCACCCAGCCTCCATGGCAGCCTCTCTCACTTCTGGCTGGTGGAAGCTGGCTAGAGGCCTCTATCAGCAGCGTGGTCCTCCTCAACTGCCCACCCTCCTACTCTCTGCGGTGGCCTCTCTCACCTCCAGCTGGTGGAAGCTGGCTGGAGGCCTTTGGCAAAGGCGGCAGCGTGGTCCTCCTCAGCTGCCTGCCTGCCATCTGTGACAGCCTCTCTCACCTTCATCTGGTGGGAGATAGATAATTATGGTTCTTAAACAAGTCTCACTACCCTCAAGACACTTCTGGTGGCAAGAAGGTGTTCTCTTCCTGCTGCAGAAACCCTGGTTTACTTCCCTTTCTTTGTGTGTTCCATTGCTATTTATTATTATTTTTAAAATATTCCTTTAATTTTTTTGGTTTCATTTCTCCTTAATGTAGCTTATATATATTTAGTTTTGGCTTTTTGTAGAGCTATTTACATTGCTCTCTAATGGTGCGTTTTGCCTGGTAATCTTGTGTAAATGATGGATTACTCTTGTTTTAATTTGCGTGTGTCTGGTTTTATATTGTATTTGTTTCTTTGAGAAAAAACATTTTAAACAGAGAATAGGATATCTTTTTTAAAAAGCAGCAACCCATAATAACCCAATTAAGTACACAACGATACATCCCAGAAATGGCTTCTGGCATACTATGGCCAATGTTTTATGGTCAACATGGCTGAGCCAGGTTTTTCCAACAATTTGAGAACATGTGCTCTGAGAAACAAGTCAAACGGAGTAAACAGCACATGAGAAACACAATGCAGTAATTTTCATTATCTTTTATAGCATTAGCGTGCGTTCTCCCAGAGAATAGCTGAACAGAAAAGAGATTCTGACATCTGCCAGATAAGCAATGGCCCGAATCTTAATATTTTGTGGGTAAGGAATGAAATGTCAGGGTAAGAAACAAACAGCAACAACAAAATATAAGTGGCTTTAGCACTCTTTTCTTAAGCTCACATGCACCCCTTTCTGTCTGCTCTTCTTTTTTCTGTATCTAAATATCTGTCTGACTCATTGTTTGGACGTTATGGTTAGGAGAGTCATAATCCAAAACAGAACATCTCTAGTTTTTGGTCTGCCTCTGGCAATTCCCATTTCTATCTGACTATAGCTCCCAGAACCCTTCAGATATCATGGTTACCAAAAAGTAACATTTCAAACTATACATTAAGTGGGAGGTACCAACAGGTGAAATATTGTTCACAAGTATGTGGGAAATTAAAAAACCAAACCACCTCACTCTTTCTGCCTTTTCCATCATCATAAGCTCTGTCTATGCCCCAATCATTTTAAGACTCTTCTTGAGTCAGGAGGTCAAAATCCCAGAGGCCAGAAGTCCCTATTCAGAGCTAAAGAGCCAGCTGTGGGATATCACAACATGACTTCACTTAATATTAGGAAGATGAAGTAATATTCTGCAAATAGCACAACATCCCCAACCCAAACAGCTTGTAACTCCATCTGTTCCCATCAGTTCATGTGAATGCAGCTTTTGGCGCTTAACCAGGTCACAATCATACTGCAAGGTGAACTACTGAAAATCCCACCCAGAAACAAATATATTCAGAAACAAGAGAGCACAGAAGCTCTAACAAATTTTGCACTATATTGTACATTTTTATACAATGGAAGAGTCTTTATAAAGCCATATACTGAGCCCATATATCACAGAAGATATAAAGACTGGAACAACGATACTGATCTCAAATGCTGGGTAAATGCCAGCCACAAATTCACAGAATATGAATTCCTATGACAGGGAAATTGTGCATCTCAGCATCTCAAAATCATTAAGCATTCACCTTAAGATTACTACGATGAGTATTTAAACAGAAATGCAAGCAAAATTTGCACAAAAAAAGAATAGCTCTTAAGGCAAAAGGCCTGTTTTTCATTTTAAACTGCAACCTTAGCAGAACTCTATTTGCTGATTCGCCTTCATTCATTCATCAGGGGTGGGGAACCTCTCCCTCCAGCCACTACAACAGGGAGGCAGATTGTATAAAGGGAATTCTCCTGAGACATGCAGAAATAATCTGAATGTATAACTTACCTGCAGGGAAACGTATAGGAAGGAAACAGCTGATGCACTGCAAATCAGAAAGGACTGGGCCTATGGCATAGACATGGAATGTGCAACAAAGCCATCTTGGGCTTTTTTCCAGGAGAGGCTGGGTGCTGCGGGAAGATGCTACAGAATCCTTATAAGGCAAGACGAAAGCATGGAGCAGCATGCAAAGCAGGGTGCTGATTAAAATGAACAGCTTGCTTTTCGCACATCAGTTCAGTTCAAAGCTTCCTAGCTGCCCAGCCACTCTTCAGGACTGACTGGGTACTGAAAAATAAGCAATGGCTCAGGCTACAAAGCCAGCAAGGGGAAAATATCAAATGGCTATTCATCTTTTTATTCATTTTGCTCTTCTTTCTTATGGGCTAGGAGTGGGAAATTGTTAATATACTTTGCAGGGTATACACTTCTGATAGGGGACATTGCTGAATAGGATCATTTTAAGGACCTGGTGTACTCCACTGATGGGAAGTCTTCTTTGTTAACAAATGATTCAGAGGGCACAAAAATGCATTTGAAAGAGCTTAATCCTGCCTCTTCCAGCACACTCCTGATTTCTCTCTTTCACTTATACAACAAGTTGCTCCTTCCCAAACATGAATAAATACATTATTCCTATAATCAGAATAACTCTAAATTATTTTAAAGCTGCATCACCAAAAACTATTTAGCTATCCTCAGAGTTTGGGAGTAACTAGTTAGTTTGCAATTAATTCTTCTTTGCCATGGTTGCTGCATAATGGCTACATTCCAGTATTTAAATGCAACTTAAAAAAGTAAATTGAATCAAGAAAATGTAGAGAAGTTGATTCACTAAATCCCCACTAATTCAATGGGCCTACTCTAGTTGTGATATACTACTGTATTTCAGCCAATGATAACCACATTATGATTGTAACTTAATCACAGATACAACTGAGGCAGTATTGCAAGGTGTAACTACATTTCTTTTGCAGTGTGTCTAGAACTTTTAATTGCTCTTATAAGGATGGAGATGTGGCCTTGTTAGGTGGAGGGACAACACCTGGTTCAAGTTTTGTCTTATCCTTTTGCTATTTTGTAGATGCCAAAGCAATGAAGTAGATAGCAATTGGATTATGTTTTGCATTATGATATTTTGCTTTAAACATCAGTTTGTGTCAGATGTTTAAAACAAATGTAAAGGAACAACCTAAGCTCCTTCTGAGGAAAAGAGTTATTCAAAAGTTTGTAAACGGGACCTTTTCCCCTCAAGGATGGTTGCTTTCCTGTGGCAAGGGGTCTTGTGTAATTCAATGAGGCTATGAGCCACCCAAGATGGAGAGGCCATAGTGGAAAACTCAGACTAAATATGATCCACTGGAGAAGTAAATGGCAACCCACTCCAGTACCTTTGCCAAGAAAACCCAGTGGACAATATCAAAAGGCTAAAAGATATGAAACCCGAAAATAAACCCCTCAGGTAGAAAGGAGTCCAATATGCTACTGGGGAAGAGTGGTGGGCAAGTACAAATAACCCCAGAAAGAGTAAAAAAGCTGGGCCAAAGTTGAAAGGATGCTCAGCTGTGGATATGTCTAATGTTAAAAGGAAACTCTGATGATGTAAAGAACAATATTGCAAAGGGATCTGGAATGTAAGATCTATGAAGCAAGGTAAGCTAGATGGGAGTGAAACATGAGATAGCAATACAGTACTGAACATTGACATCATGGGAAACAGTGAACTAAAGTGGATGGGAATGGGCAAATTTAACTCATTATATCTACCAATGTGGGCAAGAACCCCTTAGAAGAATGGAGTGGCCCTTATAGTCAATAAAAGAAGGATGAAAGCAACAATGGGATACAATCTCAAAAATGACAGAATGATTTCAGTCCAAATCTAATGTAAACCATTTAACATCACAGTAATCCAAGTCTATGCTCAATCACTGATACAGAAGAGGATTAAGTCAACTGGTTCTACTAATACCTATAACATCTTCTAGAACTTACTCCAAAAAAGATGTCCTTGTTATCATAGGAAACTGGAATGCCAAAGTAGGAAGTCCAAAGGTAACTGGAAAAACAGGCAAGTTTGGCCTTGGAGTACAAAATGAAGCAGGGCAAAGGCTAACAGAGTTTTGGCAAGAGAACACACAGGCCAGAGCAATTATCCTATTCCAACAGCCTAAGAGGTGACTCTACATATGGGCATCACCAGATTGTCACCACTTATATACTTTGTAGCCAAAGATGGAGAAGCTTTATATAGTCAGTAAAAATGAGAACTGGAGCTGATTGTGACTCAGATCAATGAACTGCTTACAAAATTCAGACTTGGAATGAAGAAAGTGGGGAAAACCATTGGACCATTCAAGTATAATCTAGATCACACATCCTTTATGAATATATAGTAGAGGTAAATAATAGATTTAAGTTAAGTTATTAGACTTGACAGATAGAATTCCTGAAGAACTCTGGAGAGAGGTTTCTAACAGCACAGGAGACAGCATTGAGAACCATCCCAAAGAAAATGATCCTAAACATTAGTTGCTGAAGCTTAAACATGACATGCATCCAGTTTTGTTATTCAGAAAAAAGCAGAAGACTAGGGTCCTATTATTTAGACAAAAAGGTATTACAGAAGGTTTGAAGGTTCTTGGCAGTTGCAGGGACAATGCAGGATCATGACATTTTGCTGCTTGAAGCAAAGGATTTCCTCTCCTATTTTGTTAGCAAAAGCTGACTGGACTGACACACTGAATCTCCTATGATGAGACAATAGCATCACCCATCACACTTGACAGTAATAAACCAATTCAGAGGACACAGTTCTGTCCTCTGAGGGGCAGGAGCTGCTGGAAGCACATGCAGAGGACAGCTGATGTTGCCTCTCAGCATCTTGCACTTGAGGCAATCATCTCACATTGCCTAAGGCACATTTCCTCCCATGCTACATCCACATCTTTTAAGAATCTTTGCCACAGTAGCAATATCACTTATAATCTGCCCCATAGCACTGGACAGTTCACAAGGTAATTAACATTTTGCTCCCAACATGCTGGGCATTCATTTTACTAACTTTGTAAGGATGGAAACCTGATTCAATCTTGTCCTGCATCAGGATTGAACTCACAATGTTAGCAGCAGTTTTGGCTGCAGTATAGCAGTGCCACTAGGGCTCAGTAGCAATTAAACTGCTGTTATCTCTCATTTGATCCCAGTGTCACCTGAAACAGATAATTTCAGCCTGTTGCATGGAAGGGGTAATGCACCAAGAGGGATATTGCATCCTACTGTTTATGCTCAAAGAAGGCTCCAACCACTCAGGTATTTCAACACTGAGTGCTATGGTTCTCTGACAATAAAATCTGAAGTGATTTCAGGAAACTAAGTGCCATACAGTAATATCTTGCAATTTCACTGTGCCATAGCTCTGTCAATTTAGAAAACTGATGCTCTAGCCCAGGGGTTCCCAACCTTTTCAAGACGGGGGGACGAGTCGCATTCTCTCAGTCAGCTTCAAGGGCCAGATAGCCATTTTGCCCTGCCTGCACGATCGGGATGGTCATTTTGTCCCAACAGTTTAGAAAATGGGCAGCCATTTTGTTTCTCAAATGCCCTTGGAGGAGGTGGCGGCCATATGAAATGGCACCATGGGCCGGATCTGACCCTCAGGCCTTAGGTTGGGAACCCCTGCTCTAGCTTTACTGTCCCAACCATACTTTTGCTATTGCTAGGAAATGGAGAAATAAAGTTATATTGGTTGTTGTATATAACCATTGCCTCAGGTGAATTTGGTTATGACATGGTGAGATTTAAAGGAGCTCTAATTAGTCAACTACAACCAATGCTACACAAAAGTTTTGTGATCAATTTATCCCATTTCTCCACTTAAATTGAGCACTGCCAAAGGGGAGGGACTGTTGGGTGGTTGTGCAGAAAGGTGGACTGGAGTCCTGTGTTTTTAATAGTTGTGCAGAAACAGGGATTCAGCATGAATTAGGCCTGTTGAAATTTTCTCCTCCATAGAGCTATTAAACATACAGAGTCTCTCCTTTCTTCCTTATATGACCACTCTAATGGGATCTGGAATGCAGTTTTGGTGCTAGATGGAAATAAGTTAGTTGCTTCAATGGTCTTAACATACAGGTGCTAGTTTCCCTATAGGACAAGCAACAGTTTGGATGGGTTATTAGGTCAGGAAAATTCAGATGGATTTTAGTCCTTGTCCTACTCTTTGAAGATTTTAAAAGGGCAGAAAAAGTGTGGCAGAATTATTTTTCCCCAGTGTTGCTGGTCCCCAGATCTTTCACAGTGTTTGCCAAGAAATTCCACATGTGGTGTGAAAGGCATTTTTTTGCCACCTACTAGACACCACTTGCACCCATGGATTCTTTCCAGATGCCAGTACATAATTCCCAATGATATCAGTAATGAATGTTCAACAAACTAGCATAAACTAGTCCTTCCTACTTGCAGAGTCTTGTAAAAAGGAAGTAGCACATAATGTATGCTCAGATTCACTTAGCATCATAAGAGAAATAGTTCTCATGTTCATCAGCAACAGCCACCCATTGCATATCAACTAAGTTGCAATCTGAGCAGTGTCACAACATGTCCTATGCGACCTATGGCCTCATCAATGTTCATCAATGTATTTTGCGTACTCCTAGTGTTACAAAGTCACCTGTGTTTTATTTTTGGTCTATCCCTGGTGTTACAGAGTCCCCTATCTTCTAAAGATCTTTCTGGGGTTTCATAGAATGTGCTGTGCAAGTTCTCTCATAACCCTGTAATGGATTTTACTATTGAGAAACATCTCAGTACAGCTTGAATTCCAAACTCCCTGCCTAATTTTATTAACATCTTATAGAACATGTTTTGCAAGTTGCTCATTCTAAAAGATTTCATGATATCTAATAACTTACTAGAACCAAATCTTATAAGAAAGGAGAACAAATAAATATGTAAAACATCTCTACAAATTATTTAAAGGCGTGAATGAACGATTTAAAAGAAAATAGGGAGTGGCAAGTTTTTCTAAGGGAAAAGATTTGGCAGACCTGCATATTGTCCAATATTAGTTTAAACAGAGCATAAGCAACAAATATTCCTTAGTGTTTTGTAGCTTGGTATCTTAGTGGGATCATAGTTGCTCATTCCTGCTTTAAAGAAATAAATATCTGTCGTGTTGCATGCTGTCGGATATCCTCCTATCCATAACTCAATGGTACATCTATTTTACATACAAAATGTCCCCAGATTAAATCTTCAGTATTTTCAGGCTTGCAAAGGAAATATTGCTGCCTGAAAACCTGGAGAGTGACTGCCAGTCAGTGACAACAATACTGAGCTAGGTGTCAGATCAGATATATCAGGGCATTCTGTCATGGCCATGTAACCAACACCTGCAGCAACAATAAGATGGAGACTGGTGTTTAAAATGTACCACTAGCCTGTGCAATTGAGTACCTTTCATCTTTTATCGACAGACCTTCATTATTCCTCCTAAAACTATATTGCTTTCTTATGAAGCCACATAAAACAGAACAAAGGAAACTATTGTGAGCCAGAGAGTAAACACCCAGGAATAAAGCCAAAATTAATCTATCTTTCCTGGAGAAGCAATTTGTTTAAGTGCTAGTCATCACCAACTACAATGGCCTCCTAAAACCCTGCATGGAAGCTGAATGTAACCATTTAAATATTAACTGTACCACACTTACTTTTATCTTGTAACAGGATGAAGTCAGAAATATAGATGTGTGTGCTATTAAAATTGGTGGGTGGGGGAGACTCTTTTAAGATGCTAGGGAAAAAGGCATTTTTGCTCAGTGGAAACAGGTGGAACTGAGGCAGCTATGGTGTCTAAAGTATGAGAGACTGGTTACCTTGGAAACAGGTTTGAAATGTTTCATCCCACAATACTATGGAGGAAGTTGGCCTATTCCCCCTTCTACTTCCATTGAACTGTAACAAGGATTTAAGATGGAACATTTGCTATTGTGGGGGATGTTTCTTTGATAGAATCTCACAGTCATTTTCCCCCCCACCCAGCATATATGCAATAAATGAAATTGCAGACAAAACTGTAACCTCATCCTCATCTATATTCAATCAGAGTAAACAAAGCAGTATTTCTGAAGTGTTTTTTATGATGTCGTGATGTAACTGTGATTGAGATTTTTTTTGGGATGTTTTTGATATATTTTATGATGTTATATTTGCTATGTGATATTTGTAATTTACTATGTGATATTTGTAATTGTTTCTATGCTATGTAATTGTAATTGTTTCCTTTGTGAGCCGCCCAGAGTCACTGTGTGAGCAGGGTGGCATATAAGTCGAACAATACAATACAATACAATACAATAGCAAACAACAACAACAACAACAACAACAACACCAACACCAAAATGCTGTGGCACCTTAAAGACTAACTTCTGTATTTAAATGCGAGCTTTCATGGATCACGCCCACTTCATCAGCTCACATTTAAATACAGGAGTTAGTCTTTAAGGTGCCACAGCATTTTTAGTCTTTTTTTAAAAACTGTTCTATTTTGTTTACTCTCAGATATGCTTGCACAGACTAACACGGCTACCACTTCAAACATCTATGTTCAATATATGGTAGGAAATGTGTAAAAAATAAACCTTTCTTGAATCTGGTCTGCCTTTTATGACATGAAGTGCTAGGGTAAGATTGGGTATCTTTGACCTCCAAGAATGACTTACATGTGGTCACAGGGGGTGAGGTGCTGAGGAGCAGGGAGCAACAGTCTGAGGAGACACTGTAGTCTGAACTTTGGTACAAAATATAAGCCTGATAACCATCCCACTAAATTTGAGACACAAGATTCCTGAAATCCAAGCTCAAACTTCACTCATAATGGAGACAGGATCTCTGTTGCTAGAAGTTCTTGTCATCCAGGGGCATAGCTACTGCCGTATCTGCCGTATCAATTATACAGGCCCCCCGGGCCACGGGGCCCCCCAACGTGCGTAAGCAAAACAAATCTTTACCCTTCCTAAGGGCCCCCAAACAAATTTTTATACGGGGCCCCGGCAAGGCACGCTACGCTTCTGTTGTCATCCTTGAGGTCCACCTACAAGAGAGCTAACCCCACACCTCACTGGAATCTGGGAAGAGCAGTCCAATCTCAAAAGTATGAAATGGTTTCATTGAGATCTAGTGTGTTGTAGCGGTTAGAGAATTTAATTGTGACTTGAAAGTTCTGGATTCTAGTCCCTTCTGAGCTAAAGATCAATAGGGTAACCTTGGGTCATTCTTATTCTTTCCCTGAACATGGCCTACCTCTCAGTGTTGTGAAGATAAAGTTGCAGAGAGATCAGTGGAACAAAGCCTGTCTTTGAGCTCAGTGGAAGAAAAGCAAGATATCACAATGTCTAATTACTGAACTGTAAGTCTGTGCTGTTGGCAAAATGCAATTTGTTTTTTGTTCCTTGAGCTCTGTCCAGGGTTCTGAAAGCTGCGTGCCTGATTAATTTTGTTTCTTGGAGTCTGAACCAATAATTGAATTCTACCTAATCTATCTTTTTGGGAGAGTCTGCTTGTTGGAGGCATTCATCAGACCAATCTGTGGTTTCTGTCTTTACAAAATGGACCCTAGAGCTGGCCTACAGGTATCACAAATAGCCAGAGATTTCCTTCCATCATTGTTGTATGCCCTTCACATCCATGTACAAGTATGATATTAAAATACTGTACAGCCTATTTGAATAAAATCCAGAACATATAAATCCTACTATTGTAAACTACACAGCCTAGATCTCCATGCATTGAATGTTATGTGGCTATGTTCTGTTTGACATTTTACTAGCAAATGGCTGTCTTATAGCAATGACATTAACTTCAGGACAAGTATCTAGTAAACAGATATTGTTAACAAGACTGAATAGAAACTGGTAAGCTGAGGATCCTGCCTGTGAAATTTGGAATTGTTAGCAAAACACACTTCCCTCTGTGAAAAGAAATCACATCAATTTTCCTTATTCTAAGATTGTTGAGGGTATGCAAGAGCAAAATCAAATCAGAAGATGGAGGAAGGAGTTCAACCTCCCCTACATCACTTGGAGAACTGTGAATAGGCTGAGGGTTGGAGTGCCTAAATGCAAGACCAACATGCTCAAGTGGGGGCTGCTGGTAGACAATACTACATTGTGTTAATTTGGAGTGATACAGAATCCAGGTCATTTACTGGTCTGCCAATTACTGCTAGAAACATGCACCAATGAGGACTTAAGTTTAGCCAATGACAAAGCCAAGAAAGTAGCTTCATTTTGGCAGTCCAGCGTTTGATCAGGACAGGAAGGAAGAAGGAAAAAATTAACATAGAAAAGAATTAGTTATTAGAAAAACATGTTTGGATAGGAATTATAATAAGCATTCTAGTTCCAACTAACTAAGGACAGAGATACTGAAAGCCATGCCTGCTCCCTCATATCCTTAAAACAAAGATGTCTCCTCTTTCTTTTCTCAGAGAGAATAAATAAGGAAATCTGAGAAAGAAGGACGTGGCATCAGCAACTCTTAGAATATCATAGTAAACTGAAGGAAGATCAGGACAGGTCAGAGCAGTTAAAGGACAGTACAAGAATCTGGAGGAATTCCAAATACCAGTGGCAGAACTGTAGCTTCGATTTGTCTGTATAAATATTTGCTCTCACTATTTCTTGGCTGCAATATTATTTGCATGTGACACTACCTTTAAGCAAAGCTGCATTTCCCAGAGCTCTTTTGAAATGATTATATGTCATGAAACAATTTCCATAGTCTCTTGCATTTTGACCAAACACCACTATCATGTAAATTGTGGTAGTGAACAGAATGTAACTTTCACTTCCTATTAAGAGGTGCCTATCATTTTATTTCATTGCTATCATTCTACAACCCAATATTTTACTGAGAATCTTACAAACTGGCCTATGAACTTATAACTACGTCACTCTGAGTTCTATGGGACACATTCCCAGGCATTTGACTATATATAATTGTAACTTTGGTTAAATACTAGAAATAAAATCTAGAGCATTCACTAACATTGATGCATGCTTCCCTTTTCATCACTCGTATTTCCTCTATGTGCCACACTGACACTCAAATTTATAATGATATTATGTATCCCATGCAATAGAGGTTGGCAGCTGTCTCAGGTGGCAGTTTCTCCTTCCTCCTCTGTTACTAAATGTCCCACTGTTCCAACTAAGTCACTATAGTTTCAGTTGTCATCACAAATATTACTGCATTTTTTTCTGGGAAGCACCTAGTTTCCCAGCAGAACTGCATTCCTAGTAGTCTTGCTGGAATATGGCTCTCCTGGGCAACAAGATGTCTACTCTGGCACACACTGTTTCCCAGCAGAATCACTTGTGTTTTAGAAATGGCAGCAGTCACAACAAAAGCTGTGGAGTGACATCTGGGCTGGCAGAAGCACAAAAATATCAGACTGCTTGTGGCTCCCACTCCATATGCTACTCCATGTTAGTTTACTGCCATTATTATAGATCACTTTCCTGTAAGGTTAAATCATGATGTCCTATGATTCAGAACAGCCGTATGCTGGAACCAACTTTTTGCAATAATTTGCAGCAAAGATACTTTCTGTGGGTTAGCTGCAAAGAGGCACAAATTCACTGGCATCATGTGTCCTATTTTAATGCAATTCCTTACATTAGTATGCATTAAAGCAACTGGCTCAGAAAGCAGCTGTCTGAAAGGCAATGGGACTGGGGATGGGCACAAAGGAAAGGGAGAATATGGGCTGCAGGTTTCCCTCAGCACTCAATGTGGCAAAAGAGGAAGCAAAGGAGGAGGAGGAGGAGAATATAGGCTTCAGGTTTCCAAAGGGAGAACCAGAAAAGCCCTGGAAAGGGATGCTTCATCCAGAGTTCAAGAGTGAGTTTTCACCTATTGGGCAGCTTTGGAGCAATCCAACAACCCAATCACATATCTGGATCTCTCTCCCCACTTCTGACAGCCATAAAAGCCTGATACAAGTCCTATTACAGTTTTGAAGAGTATGGAGTGAACATTTCTTTAAGTCACAGTAGGGATCGCTTCATAAGCAACAACAGGAATTTCTGCAAATTTCATTCTTTTCAATTTCTTTTTTGAATACAAAACTAGGTTATTAAATCCATGTCCTTCCTGTACAATAAAACACAGTCATCATAGTAATATATTAAACATGTACTTCTGTTTTGTTTTTGGCTGGAGATCATAAATAAGCACCAAAAGCAAGGGGAAAGGAGGTCCCCAGAGCATAGGCAGTCTCTTTTTCATACCCAGTGTTCCCAATGATGCCTATTCTTAGGATCCTGGTTTATCTCCTAGTATTCCCTATCCCATCAATTATTCTAAATATACCAACTGAGACATTTAACACGCTAGGGGAAAACAGCACAATCAATAAATCAACTGAATGTATTTGGGTTGGGTCTGAAGCTTTCATACAAATAACATCACCATTTTACAGGAATATTCTCATTTTTTATTTGGAAGGCCACCTTATCCTCTTTTGATCATGGTCTCACCAAGTGACTCTACCTGTCTGGGCATCAGAGGCATTCACGGAGGTTGTGTTACTAAACCGCTACAGCATTTCATGAGCCAGAATTCATGATCGAGGCTGGAGATGGATAATAGATTTTCCAGAAATTCAAGGGTGGGTTCGGGGCACATCCCTCATCAACCACTATACAGACACACATCAAGTTGGTAGATATCACCTTTAGAGCTCTAAAGGGCTTGGGGCCTAAAGCAGTGTGTCCTGTCTACAGAGGATGTTGTTCACTAAGCACCATCAATGTGAAATATCAGTGGGAAGAACATATACCTTTATTGTTCAGTTACATAGTTGAGTCTGACCCTTTGTGACCCCATGGACCACAGCACACAAGGCTCCTCTTTCATCCTCCATAGTCCACCCAGTCTGTCAACGATGCTGCCTAATCATCTCATCCTCGGCTGCCCCTTCTCCTTTTGCATTTAATATTTCCTAGCATCAGGGCTTTCTCCAGTAAGTCCTCTCTTCTCATTGAGTGGCCAAAGTATTTGAGCTTCAGCAATTTACAAAGAAGAGAAACTCCTTTTTGGTATCACCCAGACTTCATAATGCATTTTGACCTATTTTTGTGCCGTATTTAAACAGTTTAAATGATTTTCTGCCTCTGCATTTGTAACTGTAACTTTTATATTTAATTTTATATATTTAATTTTCCTCTTTTGTTGTCTTTCCCCCCTTTATAAAGGTAAAGGTTTCCCTTGCTTGAAAGCCAGTTGTATCCAACTCTATGGTTCAGTGCTCATCTCTGTTTCAAAGCCAAAGAGCCAGCGCTGTCAGCTTCTGCAGACGTTTCTGTGGTCATGCGGCAGGCATGACTAGACACCGGAGCACATGGAATGCTGTTTACCTTCCCACGACTTCAAAATAAGAGGAAAATTTTTCAAGCTTGGTGTATTTTATATGTCCTTTAATAATACTATTTGTATAGTATTTGCCCTTGGATCCCTTGATGATGAAGGGTAGTATTTAAATTTCACAAACATATATTTCCATTTGATGCATTATGAATTATTGGCTGTTATAAACCAAGGAGACCCAAAATTCTCAAGGCTATTGCTCCTTTCCTTATTTGTATGCTTTTTTCATGAGCTAAATATGGCTGCCAATCAGGACATGTTTATCAAAGATGTGCTAGAAAAACGCTCTGCTAATTACAAAATGCTCCATAGGTTTCCTTTAAGCACGCACAGCTTTTTCAGTTGCTTAATTAGAAGCCATTTTATGAAATCATCTATGCTGAACTGCCACATGTTTAACCTATATTTAGCAAGAGACAAAGAGAGAGAAATCTATCTGAAGCTATACATGGAAAAGATGCTTACTCAAGGCCCTCAATGTGTGTCATCACTGTCAAAGCATGATTTGAACAGAGCCTGAAAAGTTATTCTGCTGGACCAGAATTCCCAGAATCCTCACATTGAAACAACAGTTTCTGGAAACTATAGTCTAAAATGTTACTTTTCTAAGCTTCATAGAGGTAGTTTAATTAGCACAGTACTGAAATATATATATTAAAATTAATGTTTTAAAATTAATTTTGCCCGATTGGGGCGGGATATCAAGTATGAACAATAAATAAATAAATAAATAAATAATAAATGTTTGCTCAGCAAAACTTTTAGTATTTTGCTTGATGCAGATTTTGCATCCATGTTACAATAAGCAGAGAAAAAATAATTTAAGAGTCATGTCTGGAAGCATCGCAAACATCTGTGGCAATGAATAAACATGCCCAGCCTTAGTTACATGCAACTGCAGAGAATGTAAATATTAATTTCTCATGCTGTGGCTATCTGGGGAAACATGTCACCTAACAAAAATGTAATCTTAATTTCTGTTGTACAAATGTAATCCATGAAGTGAGCCTCATATATTTCCTTTAATGACAACTTTCTCTTTAAGATGCAAACAACCAGCTGCTTTCTTGGCAAGCAGATACTCCTTTTCTCCAAGGCCCATCACATTGCTTCCCTGAAAGCATTCTGACTGCTGATGTTGCTGTGGATATGTGCCATCAACTTTTGACTTTGGTGATCTTATGAATTAATGACCCCAAAACTATTAACAATCCTGTCCAAGTCTTAAAAACTAATGGTTGTGGTTTCCTTTATTGAACCAATCGGTCTCTTTTTTCTTTTTTTTCTACTGCCTTTCTCGTTTCACAGTATCCTTGTCTTTTCCAGTGAGTCTTGCTTCTTTAGATATGTGGAGAATTATAATCACCTTAGTTTACTTATTTTAGCTTCATCTAGAGCAGTGTTTCCCAACCTTTTTAGACTTCAATTACCAGAAGTCAATCCCCCAAAGCACTGATCAGCAGCCAATGTACTGACTTAGGCTCCTGGGAATAGAAGTTCCCCTGTGGGGTGTGGGCCCCACATTGGGAACCACTGATCTAGAAAGAGTGCAGCAGCCACTTACTGTACTTGTTTTTCTGCTGGTCCATGCTATCTGTAAGACTCTCCTGTAATGTCAAACTTCATCTCCTCCAATGTCATATCCCTTCATGTGATATGAAGGATTTGTTCTGATTTTGCTCTGCCTCACAGACAAAGAAGAGGTCCCTAGTTTGCCCTGTACTTGCTCCAGAATCAGACTCATACTTTTGATTCAGCTGATTTTTCACTTTTGTCTGAAAGTAGTTCTCATGCCTAAATCATTAGTCATTTCCTGTCATTGTTACTTTCTGCTAGTTCTATAGTGCCATTTGCATATTTTAAATCATTGCTGTTTCTTCACCAAGTTTCATTCCTTCTCTTGAATCTAATCTGTCTTTTTATGTGACAGGTTCTGTGCACAGATGAATCAGCAAGAAAATAAGCAAGATAGAAATTTGATGAAATAACTCACAACCTCCAACCCCCACATCATTCTTCTTTGCTCTGTTGTTAATTGCAAGGCACCTGCTATGACACATATGTGAAAAAACACATAAATAACATTTTCAGACCCTTTACATGAACATACATCAACAATTTTTAATTAGTAATGTCATACTGAAATGATATGTATAAAATGTCCCTGGGAAAAATAATTTAATTTGCAATTTAAAAATGAGAAAATGAGAGAAAGCAAACACCCAAATAATAGCACACAGCCTAAATAATATACCACACAACCTCTCATGTGTATATTTACAGTGACCACAATGTCAGTCCTATGCAAAGGGTCTCCATGGTGACTGAAGAACCATTTTAGGTACTGTATATTTGAGTGGCAGTCTTGAGAATGTAAGCTTCTCTGGAAAAACAACACCTAAATGTCTACATTCTGTTTATTCTTTGCAAATATTTATTATGCTATATTATGGTATGTTACAGACTTACACTTTATTATTTTTGTGCATTTTATAATTCTATGAAGGCCTACTTGGAAATACATCTTGGAATAGGTGAGACTTGATGTTAGAGTGGGCACACATTCGTGTGCATGCCTGATGGGCCACCTGGGCCCAGCTCAAGGGCTGTGAGAAGCCAAGGGGATGGCAGGGCCTCAAGGGAGCCACCCTTCCAGAATGTGCTGACACAAGTGAAGTTGGTAAATGAGAAATAGGTAGGCAGAAAGGGTCTCACTAAGGATAAGAGAGGGAAGGTGGCGGGGGTGGGGTGGAATTATCATTGGCTGCAAATGGAGAGGAGATACAATTTTCAAAATCATCAGAATACTATAAATGCCTAGGCTGTAGTACAAAATATTCTCTTTGTATTTTGTATTTGTATTTGTATTTTCGACTTATATGCCGCCCTGTCCACCTCATTATTACCTGCACACCTACTGTACAATACTGTACAATACTGTACATTGTACAATACTGTACAATACTGTACATTATTACCTGCACACCTACTGTACAATACAATTAAACACAACAGCATGAGTCACAAGATGAGCTAATCTTTGAACCATTATAGGGCTTTGTCATTGTTGTCATGTGATGTCAAGTCAGAACCAACATACAGCAAGACTAATTAGACTTTCAAAGTATGTGAGATATTTAAACTGTGTTTTAACCAGTTTCATACTCCCAGTTAATTTCAATTGTCTAGTGGGAATTTGAGTCATAGTCATAGTCTGTCACCCTATCCACTATACCACACAGGGTATTTCATAGGATTTTAACATTATCAAAGTCAGTGCAACCAGCCAGGAAAGGCAGATAATATCTGCCAAATTATTTTGTTTCCCCTTATAAATTAGTATTTTTGTCAGCATATTATATAGTGCTATGTTGTATTACGTTATATGTTATCATGTTTGTTCCACCACCAGCTTTGAACTAGGATGTTTATTATGGCAGCAATCCTAAACACAATTGTAAGTGCCATTTAACCTTAAGCCTACTTGGTATGGTGGAAGGAAGGAATGTAGTCTACAGTTTCAGGGTGACATTTTGTCCTTAGCCTGTGAGCCACTCATCCAATCCCCTCTGTGTTTTGTTCATGAATTAAGTTGAGTTCTCCTTTGAGATGACATGAGATGTAATCCTATTCCTTTCATCATATAAGTGTATCTTCTTTGCTATTAATATAGATTCAGTCAATGGCCAAGTCTTCTTCAATTTCCTCAATGCAGAAATTTCATTTGGGAATGTGGTATGACAACGTTAACTTTGTCAGTGCACAAAGACAGAAGAAGATGAAGATAATGCCTCAACCACTAACCCAGCCCTTAAAATCTGTCAGCTTGGCCACAGGAGATTTTAACTTCATTGCTATATGGAGCAAATGTTGTGAGTGAGTGATAACACAAACACTCTTGAACTTTTTGACCGTAACGTTCAACTTGCAACAGAAAAATCAGGCAGAACAGAATCTGTTTGGAAATATCACACATAATCCTCTTATTGAATAATCCATTTCCACTAGTTAAGGAATTGAGGCTTGTATTCTTTGTCATGTGCCGGTTGCACAACTAGGAACAAAACTTTTTATTTTGTAACTTGTGCCAAAAATAGCATTCTGCCCATTCTTTTGTAGAACCATTTAGAAAAAAGTTAGGGAAGAAAACATACATTCAGAGGGCAGGACATTCCCTGGTGATGGGGCAACCATAGAAAAATCCTGTTTATCTTTGCCCACCAACCTAACAGAACTCACTTGTAGACTCATGTTCTAAGCCTGAGCAGGTCCATTAAATGTGGAGGTAATCCTTTAAGGAACCTGTCCCTAAACCAGTGATGATGAGCCTTTTAGAGACTGAATGCCCAAGGAGGAGGCAGCGGCGTGTGGGTAGGCACCACACACACCCTCGCATCCATGTGGTGTCACCAGTGTGCCTCCGGCGATGTCACATGAGTGCATGCACATGTGTGCCACTTGAGGTATGCCGGCACATCATGTTGGTGTGCCTGAGTACATCCGACCACTCCGCAGGTAGGCCCACCCCGCAGGGGTACCCAGCCCCCTGTGGTTGAGCCTGCCAGGAGGTGTTGGTGGGGGTATCTGGTTGCCTCACCTCACTCCTCTCTGCCTCCTGGGTGAGATTTCAGTGGAGAGAGAGGGGTTGGTAGGGAAATAGTGCTGCCATTGGCATGGAGGCACAGGGTGGGGCTAGCCTGCACCAGCACATGCCCAAAGAGAAGGCACTGCGTGCCACCTCTAGCACACATGCCATAGGTTCACCTAAACTGCCCTAAATCATTTGAAGCATCAATACAGTCTCAGAATTTACCTTTGGAGAATCTGTAATGACATCCCAAAAGCAAAATCCTACCTTTGGCAAGGTCAGGATACACACTGGTGGTTCTTTACAGGTTGGAAACTGAAACAGACAGATTCGAGGTGCTTTCCCCCAACCTATCACACATTCAATGGATGCACAATTAAGACAGATAACAGCACAGATATGCTGAATTGCCATGGTTTTCTAGTAGAGAGGGTGGCCATGTCTAGGGTGCTGGCCGAAGTGTTGAGGATTCCTGTGCTGGAACCAGAGAAGTAGTGCTTGATTTCTGTGTGTGATGATGCCTGGGACACACAACTCAGCACAAAAGAATGTACATGAAGCCAGAAACAAGGGAATTGACTGCCAAGAGAATCAATGGCTGCATACATTTGTATACATCATGCCACTACTTGGGGCAAGGCAGATACTGTACACTAGTACCAGGTTGTCAGGGGCTTCTTATGGCACAAACCCTTGTATCAACAGTACGAGACTTGAGGAAAAACTCCATGCAGACATTTTATGAGCCTTCCACGAGCACAGGGCCTAGAAAAACATTTCCCCTTGTCATGGGTGTGGTAAGCCAGACCAGGTGAGATGCAAACCCTCGGAGGAACAATTGTTACAGCTGCCAGTTCCATTTTGCTAGTTAAATAGTTATCTCCCAGATCTCAAAAAATGTCCCCAACTCACTATAATATTATTTGGTTAGCTATCTTTTCCCAATGTACCCAGATTAGCCAAATTAGCATGTGTCTTTCAGCAATTGATTTAGAAGCAGTTCTGTTACTCCTCCCAAATGTTTGTTAGCTCCAGCTCTGTTACATATCAAGAACTGTCTCCAGCTTCTGGTTTTGGCTGTAAAATCTCATGAAATAGGATGCTGCTGATCAGGAAAGCCTACCCATTTAAAAAAAAACCAATAATTTCTTCTTCATTCTTTCCTTCCAAGATTGTACCAAGAAAAGGCAGGTAAATTTACTCAATGTAGAGCAATAGTTAACAGTTGCTGCAATCTGTGCCAGAACTAATCCAATAACATGCCTGAAAACAGCATGAAACCATTCTCAGCACTAATTTATTTCATGATCTGAATATGATAAAGACAATTAGCTAAAATAAATTAAATCAAATAGCTCCAATTATATAGTTCCCATTTATACTATATACAGGATTCAATGATATCTGGTCTTTCAACTTAAAATGCACAATGAGTCATGTTCAAAAATAACCCCTCTTTCATGGTCTTTTTTGTTCACACTCTGCCATGATGTGAGCATCTCCCCAAGGAAGAAGTGGACTGAAATTCATACAACTCCCAATTGCTTCAAAACAGATTCTTTCTGGTTAAGAAACAGCAGCAACAAGAACCTTTCATAATAGGGTTCACATCATAACATATGGCCTATTCTGTACTTTAGCAAATGTGCCATACCACACAGTTGGCTAGAATACAAAGAGAAGGGAAAATCAATGCAAAGAAAGGTAATGTGGGCAATGGTTAACATGGCTATGACAGACATAGTTAGGTGTCAGGCATTGAGGGGGGCACACTGCCCACCTCACAGCCCACAAGAGGATACTGCCCAACAACTGCTGCCCTGGAAAACCTTCAATTTACCTTTTAAAAAGCTACTTCTACATTAAAACAAAGTGCCTGGAAACCATTTGTGTATAAAGTATGCATCTTATGCAAAGGCCAGCTACCATGCCAGGTTGGATTCCAAAAAATGTACACACTAACTGATTACATTATTTTAATGTGAAAGTGTGTTTGGAATCCAGTCTGGAGTGGTATCTGGCTTCTATACAAGAGACATACTTACTACACCCCATGTTTTAAACAGAAGGTAAGAGGTAAACAATTAGGTTTTCATGCTGCCATCATGACATTACATTTCAGTGGCATAAAATCAGTGCATATCACAAAACAAAACAAATAAAATTAAAAAAACACTGTAGCACGTTAAAGACTAACTGCTATATTTTTATTGTTAGCTTTCGTGGATCAATTCCACTTCTTCAGACAAAGAGTAAGACTTACAGGATTGGTTTTTATACACCAAATTCAGGGGGTCAAAGGGAGAAGGGGTGTGGTCAAGCAAGATGACAGACAAGCTTTGACCCCCTGAATTTGGTGTATAAAAACCATGCCTGTAAGTTTCACTCTCTGTCTGATGAAGTGGACTTGATCCACAAAAGTTAACAATAAAAATATAGCAGTTAATCATTAAAGTGCTACAGTGTTTGTTATTTTTATTTTTATTTTATTTTGTTTTGTTTTCTGATATGCCTGAACCACAGACTAACACAGCTACTATTCCAATAAAACCAGTGGCAAACAAAGGCAAGGGCCCAGGGAGGAGTGGAACTGTGAAAACTACCCAAGGTATTTACATAGCTTGCAGTGCTACAGAACTCAGTTGTGACAAATACAAAGCCCTAGTCTGACCCACAGACCATAAGTACTGTACTCAATTTTACCAGTCAAATATTGGTGCCTACTTTGTTAAGCCCTTTTCTGATACAATGTACTAGTTCACATTGCTTTTTCAGGTCAAATGACACAGTATAGAAAATCAGTACTTCTTGCTGTTACAATATTTTCCATTTGGGTGTGCAACTCTTTCAATTACATCCAGCAAAATGAAGACTATGTTTATCTTTCAGTGACCAACTGGAAAGGAAAAGCAAGATGATTTGCAAAATTAATTTGGGGAAAAGGGAAGTACAGGAAAATTCATGCTAGGACAAGGAAAGGTCTTTAATCACTTTAGGGGGTACTATGTCTTTTTATTTATTTATTATATTTATACTCCACCCATCTAGGAGATTTTCCTAATCTGGGCAGCTAACAACAGAAAACTCAGACATTAAAAACAGTCACACATTTTATAAAATATGTAACGCTCAGCCGTTGGCAATATATTCTTAAAAGCCTTTCTCGTGTTATTGTCTAGTCCAGCATTCTCCAAACTCTGTTCTGCGGAACACTTCAATTCATAGAAGCCTAAGTTAGTACATTGGCTGATCAGTGCTTTGGAGAATTGACTTAGGTTTCTGGGAATTTAAGTCCAAAAACCAAAGATTGGGAAACACCGGTCTAGTTTATGCCCTGGTGTTTGCTAGAGGTGTGCCCATTGGAAGACAATGCACAAAACATTTCCCTACACTACTGTGGTTGCTTGGATTCATTTTGAGAATGCCCATTAATTGCAGTGAAGAGGGCAACTGTAAAACTGTAAACTTTTGCATTTACGTAGAGTTGTCAAAGTAAAGGAGAACGCGATCCTTGCTTACACAGTAACCAAATACTGTATGTATGCCAAAGCTTTGCTTTGGGAAATCTCATGCATCTTGTGACATATGCTGCAGTCCACGAAAGCTTATGCCAAATAAAACGTGTTAATCTTTAAGATAACACTTGAACCTTCAATGGTTTTTAAGTAAGTCACCAGATTGTTATAAATATGAAATCAGGGTATTTATTGTCTCCAAACTAAAAATCACAGGAGTTGGGAAGCGAAGAAGAAGAGAAAGATATTTTCTAGAGTCTAGACAAATCTCATATAAAGATGTTTTTGCAATCAAGTATTCTAATCAAGATGTTATGACACTTGTATCTAAATTTAGTTGTTACATTTAGTGTGCAAATTAACTGTCATTGCTTCTTTTTTTCCTACTAGCAGGGCTAGGAGTTTGGGATTAAAGGTGTCATGTACAGAAGGCTGAAAATATGACACAGTCCTCGACCCACTTTACAGGTGAAATAGCTTGTCTCGTGGGTTTGCTTAAACTGGATAATATAATATGAGAGTGATTGTAAAGAATATGAAGAATGAATGGAAATGTCACAATACAATGGGAAAGAAAGAAAGAAAGAAGGAAGGAAGGAAGGAAGGAAGGAAGGAAAGAAAGAAAGAAAGAAAGAAAGAAAGAAAGAAAGAAAGAAAGAGAAAGAAAGAAAGAAAGAAAGAAAGAAAGAAAGAAAGAAAGAAAGAAAGAAATTTCCTAGGCAATGTTGCTTAATGTTGATCTGGTACAGAGTTCTTGAATAAAGATTTATTAACGATAAGCCCTCTGAGTCATGACTTGCATTTGTTCTTTCTATATTGAAAGTAAACTGATCATTTTAAGAAACAGCTTCTTGGATAAAAAGTAATTGCTTAGGAGCATTTTTCACCACAGATTAGGGATGCGATGAGAACACACAAAATGTCTCATTCCAAGTAACTTTGCTAGTCTCACCTTGCCAAGACATCCCGCTTAGACTTTTCTGCAGCAGCAAGATTTTCCAGCTTCTCAAGATTGAGAACTTAATTGCACTTTTCCTTTGGGAGATTGCCAAGCAGCTCCATGTCGGGAACTGCTAAATTCTGCCTAGCTTAATATCTTGCCTGATGAATCTTGCACAGGAACGGTGCACTTTCACATAGGAATTGTAACAATCTTGCATAGATTGGTGTATCTGCTGCCCTTCCCATGTGAATTTTGCAAAGGAAAGTTGCCATTCTTCACAGAAATTGTAATAACATTACCTACCTACCTACCTCCTTTGTATACCACCCATGTGAGTAAATTTCCCACTGTGGGTGATTTACAAAATTAAAATAGAATATATAAACTGAATATAATACAAACACAACCCACCCACCTCCTGAGATGGAGACATAAAGGAGAGAAAAAAGAGAGAAATGATAATTAATTGATTTTTTAAAACAAAATTACAGAAAAAATATTTTACCTACTAATTACTACTAACACATCTTAGCATTTATTTATTTTTAAATGAACACAAAACTTGTGACATATCAGGGAGAAAGATCTTTCATAGACAAAGCTCTTCAGAAGAAGAGTGACTCTCCACTGCAATTAATGGGAGTTCTCAGAATGAATCCAAGCAACCACAACCTTACCTTTACCTTTACCTTTAGGGCATATTTCAGAGAATTCTGCACGATATAGCAATTTTCTTGAGTCTGTGAAGGAGCCATGATGGCTAAACTGGTATGAAACATTAATAATTCTATAAAGTAAAGATGTTTTGTGATTCCTGGAGTAGGGAGCATTTTAAGGCTAGCCAAAGATACATTTTGAATGTCATAGCCTTTATTTTATAATGGTTAGCCCTGAAGCTATTTGCACTGTGCAAACTTCATTGAGGCTGTTCTCAGATTTACTTTGTTGAACTTCACTTGGAGAAGAACATGGGAGATAAATATTTTATTGCCAATCTTCTTCTCCATCTGAATTCTGTAAATGTTAGAAGGTTGTCGGATAGATTAGACACATTCCAATAAACTGCTTTATGTTCTAGTGGGTATTACTGTTGTGTTTTTTTTCCTAAGTGAGATATCTGAAGTCACATCAGCTGTGAAAGAAAATCTGTCTGCAACTCCATGAAGTTAGATCTTGGAACAATGATTATTAAGAAGCACAGAATAGTTATTGCTGTTGAGAGAGAGAGAGTTTAAGCCAGCTTTCTTTTAGAGAGAGATCTCCTTCTGCTTTGAGCCTTCTTTCTGAGTGAGAGTTGGGATTGAAGAATGATGACAGGACAGCAGAGATACTTTTTAGAATGCCTTCGCTCCACTGTCTGTAACATGCAGAAATAATGTAACAGTAATTTAGGTAAAGGTCCCCTTTGCTCAAAAGCTAGTCATATCCGACTCTAGGGTATAGTGCTCAGCTTTGTTTATAGCAGAGCTTCCCAACCTAGGGCCCGTGAGCAGGGTCCAGCTCATGACACCATTTCATGTGGTCCCCCCCTCCAAGGGAATTTGAGAAACAAAATGGCCATCCCTTTGAAGCTGTGGGGACAAATTGGCCACCCCCATTGTGCAGGCAGTACACAATGGTCCTCAGACCCTCAAAGCTCACTGAGAGAGTGTGACCCAGCCCCTGACTCAAAAAGGTTGGGAACCCCTGGTTTACAGCCAAAGAGTCAGTGCTGTCTGCATTGCAGACATTTCCATGGTCATGTGACAGTCTTGACTAGATGCCTAAGCACACAGAAAGCTGTTACCTTCCCACCAAAGTAGTACCTATTTATCTACTTGCAATTCTTGCTTTTGAACTGCGAGGCTGGCAGGAGCTCAGTCTGTCTTGCAGCACTTGGAACTTGAACTGATGATCTGCCAATTTACCAGTCGCCAAGTTCAGTGTCTTAACCACTAAGCCAAGGTAGTCCCTCAGTAATTTACATAAGCCTAACGGTTACATCACAACTGGTCAGTTGTTCCATGTTTGCCTGACTTTTGTAGAGCAAAAAGGGTTTAATAGATCCATGGGTGAAAATCATTCAAAACAGATCAATATTCTAAATGATAGCATGCCTGGCATACTGCCTCTTATCCAAAGGACATAATTATGCACAACTGCAGATGTGTGTGTATATGCATGCACGCACACATGCACACACGCACGCATACATTTTCAGTGCTCTGTTTTATTGCTTCTCTTTCATACCTTGCAAATGTTCCCAGTGAACTGAGACGCTTGCATTTGCAGAAGGCATAAAATGGCTGTCAAAATCAGAGGCAACCAGAAAGGGTAAAGGACCCTGTAAATGGCAAGAGTATTATAGATGTGCGGAACATGAAAATAAACCTTTGAGACCTAAGTCACAGTTTTAAAATGCATTTAAGACAAAACATAAGGAGACAATTTAGCCAATCAACCTCAGTACCCAGTGGAGAGATAAAAAACACTTTTATGAAGTACAGCTCAGAAAATACTCAGACAATATAGCTATTTGAAGTAATGTAACCTTTCCCATTTCTGGTAGCAGTGAGTCAAATTATACAGGTCTAAGATAAGTAGTTAAGGATCCTGTGTTGTGTGATTCATTTTCAGAGAAAAGTCTACATCTGAAGAATTGGAGCTACTCAGAATCACACACGTTCACACCCCATTTAAATGAATGGAAGCATTAATCAAGAAAAATGATAAAATTCAGGTGTTAAAATTAAGGAAGAGAAATGGAGTAGGATATGGAAACAAAAAATTATGAAAAATATGTTGGATAGAGTTAAAGAAAATTACTATAAAGCAATTTGGAGATAGTATATGACTCCAATATGGTTGAGCTATTATGATCCAAAATATAATAAGGATTGTTGGAGGTATAAAAAAGAGATTTGGACATATCTGCATATATGGTGGGAATGTGATTATTTAAAGAAAATATGGGGAAAAGTTTTTATGAAAATTAATCACTTATTATCTATAAATTTGCAGGTGTGTCCCAGAATAGCATTATTAATGGAATTTCAAAACAAACAAATAGAAAATAATAAGAAGGAATTGGTCATCACAAGGATAACAGCTTTTAGATTGGTTATTGTTTAAAAAATGAAAAATGATTTGGGAATTTGAGCTAGATGATTGGCTTGTGAATTAAAACTTTAAAAGGGATATTTTTAAAAGTCTTGAATTTTTTGGAATAGTAGCCATGTTAGTCTGTGGTTCAGGCATATCAGAAAACAAACAAAACAAAATAAATAAAATAAAAAACACTATAGCACTTTAAAGACTAACTGCTATATTTTTATTGTTAGCTTTCGTGGATCAAGTCTACTTCATCAGACAAAGAGTGAAACTTACAGGCATGTTCTTTATATACCAAATTCAGGGGCTCAAAGGGAGAAGGGGTGTGGTCAAGCAAGATGACAGACAAGCGAGCACAAGAATGCAGTTTCACACAGCCATTAGCAACAATAGATTATTCAGATAAACTCTAAATGACTCCTTTTCAATCCCTTTCCCATGACATGCAGGTCACAAATTGATCACAGACCATAATGGGCTTTCTCAGCAACCTTGAGATTGATACAAAACTAGGATTGAAAGGGAGACAGCAGAAATCAAATACATCCATCTGTTAGATACCCATCACAGGGGGCTAATTATTAGTGAAGGGTTTCTGGGACATTATCAAATTTGGTACACATATTGCTATATAATTTTATATTACAACTTTCCTGCCAATTCTCTTTAGTAAAACAGAAAGAAACCAGGTACAGGTGTCCCCCCCCCCCCTGACATGCAGGTCACAAGTTGATCAGAGACCATAATGGGCTTTCTCAGCAACCTTGAGATTGAAAGGGAGTCATTTAGAGTTTATCTGAATAATCTATTGTTGCTAATGACTGTGTGAAGCTGTATTGGTGTGCTTGCTTGTCTGTCATCTTGCTTGACCACACCCCTTCTCCCTTTGAACCCCTGAATTTGGTATATAAAGAACATGCCTGTAAGTTTCACTCTTTGTCTGATGAAGTGGACTTGATCCACGAAAGCTAACAATAAAAATATAGCAGTCTTTAAAGTGCTACAGTGTTTTTTATTTTGTTTTGTTTTGTTTTCTGATATTTTAAAAGTCTGATTTTAGAGAGATATGGGATGAATTTATTGAATATATCTTAGTGAAGGGGAAAGGAATAAGGCTTTGACAAGAATATTTAACTTTCTGAAAAAGGAGACAACCATAAATATAGAAATGAAATGTTATTTAAGTAAAGGTAAAGGTTTCCCTTGCTCGAAAGCCAGTCGTATCCGACTCTAGGGGTCAGTGCTCATCTCTGTTTCTAAGCCGAAGAGCCAGCACTGTCTGCTTCTGCAGACATTTCCATGGTCATGTGGCAGGCATGACTAGACACCAGAGCGCATGGAATGCTGTTACCTTCCCACTGAAGTGGTCCCTATTTATCTACTTGCAATTTCTTGCTTTCAAACTGCTAGGTTGGCAGGAGCTGGGACAGAGACGGGAGCTCATTCCATCCTGCAGTACTCAGGAATCGAACTGCTGACCTTCCGTCTCCCAGTCAGCATCTTAGTGACTTGAGCCACTACAGAGAATAATTATTAGAAGATGTATAGTATCCCCCTAAGAAGATGGGTACATGTTAAAGTTATATAAGATTTTTCTTTTCTCTCTTTTCTTTATGTTATTATATTTTGTATTTGTATATTTATTGTGTTTTTTATTAGTTATACTTTAAATGTATTTTTTTAAAAAAAGAAACATTAAGCATGGGTTTAAAACTCTCCACAGGACTAAAAACACATTACTTTGGTTGGGTTGTTACCTTAACTATTTTTCTACCAATTTTAGTATTCAGTTTAAAATTGGATAGATTGTGTCCATGTTACATGTTTGTGTTGTTCTCATCCTGTTCTTTTAACCAAAAAAGTTGAAGGCAACTCACTTGATAAGACCTATTTAGAAAACATTTTCCTACCAAAATACACAGATATAAATACATGTTCTTTCCAGATACACATTTAAAATGTATCTTCAATGTGAAAAACTTGCCCCAAATGGGTTTAATTATATGTTAAAGGAGCCTAAGAGTGTGGCCAGTTGGCCTTGGGATGTTAACATTATATCCCGCTGGGATTGCTGGCAAGGAACCTCCTTATCACCCTTCTGTTCAAGGAACCAGCCTTGGTGTTAATAACATCTGGGGACAGATTGATAGCGAACATCTGTGCAGAGATGAGGAAACCCTATGATAGGCTATATCAGGGAGAAATTAGCCCCATGACCCTTTACCCCAGTTCTCCATTGGCTGGGGCAAGACCAGGTGATTTAACAAGGTTTATAACCATCCCCTGGAACCACACTGAGGTTGGTTAGAGTTTGGCTTTCCTGCATGGATCACTGAACAAGTTCGGTCATTGGGAGCTTCCTGGATGTCTTGCATAATGGAGTGGAGGAGAGTTTAATTCAGTGGTGGGCTCAATTTTTTTTTACTACCACACTGTGGGTGGAGGAAAAGCCCTGTGTTGCATCCGAATTAGGACTACTGTACTTCATTTCAAAACTTGGATGGGCAGGGCCAGCCAGAATTTCTGCTACCATTTCTGGTGAGCTGGTGAGAACCTGCCACTGCACATCACTGGTTTAACTGTACAGTTTAGAGAGTAAAGTTTTACATGTTAGCGTGGCTAAACAGTCACAAGGCAGTTCCAGATCCCAGTCTTTTGTTCCTTTAGAGGTGGACAGATTTTGTGAAGTGAAAAGTTTGTTCCAACTATTTCCTTGGCTTCTAATTTGGCAGTTTTACTTCCTGCCCTGAGTTCATGTGTGGGTGAAGGCCCTTTTTATTTCTGCGTCCCCCCCCTCCTGTTTTCTCCAAACCAGTTTTGAAGACAAGACATCCACTGGGATGTTCTGGAGGAGTAGTTCTCAGACATCTCGCTACAGATGGAAAGTAGCCACCACTTGGGTCAGCTAACAAAAAGGAAGAGCAAGTGCATTAAGACCTGGCCCATGTTGCCTTTCCCTTTTGGAAGACATGCTCCAGATTTGGAGTGGAGAATGCAGGAGGGGAGGGGAGCTTTCCTCCCTGGCTTGAGTGTGATGGCAGCAAAATCCCATTCCAAACAGCAGTGCCACCAAGAGCCAGAGAGGATCCTTCTTGCTGCCCTTGAGGTCAATCTTTTTCACATTCATACTTTGTAAGAAAATTAATAGAGCCTGCTGGATAATTTTTGACCTATTCATTTGTGAGGAAATGAGGATTAGATCCTTACTAATTTGGACAAGAGTTCTTTTCTGCTCTTCTTGGATCTTGGGAACCTCTGATGCAATGTATGTGCTATACTGTATCAAGGATTCTCAACCTGCAGCCCATGGACTGGGCCTGTAGCACCATTTCATGTGCCCCCCGCCGCCACCAAACCAGGAAGTGCCATGTGGTGGAGGAAGGGCAAAATGACCACCCGGCTCCCCAAGCTGTCTGAGGGAGCATGACCTGGCCCCTGGCTTTAAAAGGTTGAGAACTCCTGTGCTATATCATTGAGCTATTTCTTTTTCTCAAGAACTTTAAACATAGGGAAAAGAGATATGGCTGCTCCATCCACATGACAGTCTATATACTATTGATGCTAGAGTCTATAGCAAATGTTTACAGAACAATATTTGAGCAAGCCACATAAATGGCATATTCTCCTGCAATATGTTTATGTGTTCAGATATCCACAGAGGGGAAATTGTTACGCTAAAGACAAATGCTTAACAAAATATTACATTTATCCTTTAAAAGCAACAGGCAAAGATTTTTGCTCAAGATTATCTGAATCACTTTATGGGTCAAATATTTTCCAGCTTATCTCTGTGATGTTTCCATCTGTCCCTTTCAGCAGGTAGCCAAGAGGTTTGTTCAGTTGGGCATGAAAAATTGACAAATGTACTAGGTGAAAGGGGGAAAAATAAAGCAACCAGGCGAGAAAACTTAAAGTAGACAATAGAAATGCAATTCAGTTTGTACCTAATTTTTAGAAGAGGCCTTCCATACAAGGAACTGGAGAGCACTGAGCCACAAATTACTTGAAGCTGACATAATCCTTGCAGACAAACAATGATCATTTCTGTTTTATACAAATGGCAAATGTTTGGTACAACTTCTACCTACCTACCTACCTACCTACCTACCTACCTGTCTATCTGTACACTCATAATAGGTAGATAGGATGTCCTCAAGTAGAAGCTGGATTGGCCATCCGTTGGGGATGGTCTATCTCTGAATTTACCACATTGAGGAGGAATTGACTAGCTGACTCACAAGAGACTTTCCCAACTCTATGATTCTATGCTGTGATTGGGAACCTGAAAAGATAAATCAGAAACCCATGTTCCTGAGTGACACATTACAACATGCTGCAATGCTAGCTGTTGCTCCATGCAAGTTGAGATTTGATTTACTTCTATAAATAATCAATGGAAAGCAGAAGTGCAATGTTAAAATATTAATAGGGCAGAATGCTCAATGAATGATAGATAGCAGAGCTAAAATCACTTTCTCTTTCACAGCATAGGAATGATGCCTTTTGTGATGTGTGGAATTTAATACCATGGGACCAAGACCACCCATTGAATTAAAGCTCTGGTCATGAAGATCTGTTCATACCCAGGATCTGCTTGAAACTGACATGAACCAGTTAGGTAGTAGTGTGGGGAAACTAGCAAGAGCTACTGTATTGGATTACACCTCCCATAATTCCCCAGGAACAGTGGTGGGCTCAAAAAAAATTTAGTACCACACTGTGGGTGTGGCCTACTTTGTGGGTGTTTTTTTTTGTGGGCATGGCCTACTCTGTGGACATGGCCATGTGACTGAGTGGGCGATCTAGTCATGCCTGGCCAGTGGTGGGTGTTTTTTTTACTACCTACTCTGTGGGAGTGGTCAGGGGGAAAGCCCTGCATTGCACCCAAATTAGGACTACCTGTACTTTATTTCAAAACTTGGATGGGTGTGGCCAGCCAAAATTTCTACTACCGGTTCTGGCGAACTGGTGCAAACCTGCTGATACCCACCACTGCCCAGGAAGTATAATCATTTATCAGCTTGGCTGGGGATTCTGAAAGATCTATAGTAATCCAGGAGAAAAAAGACAGGGGCGGGGGGAACCCATCTAAATGCTAATCTCTGGCCAAGAGTAAACTGGTAAATCTATTGGTTCCTGGTTTGCATTTGGACAAACCTAACTAAGTGGCAGTAAGCAAGTTATTTAAGACTGAATTAAAAGAGATTTGATTCAGACAACTATCTCAAGCAGTGCTGTTGGAACGTATGTGCTAGACTAAGACAACTCTTCTCATGGGCTTTCTACTCACTTATTCACTCAGCTCAGTGGTGGGATGTCAACAATTTTACTACCCCACTGTGATGTCATCACATTGTGGGCAGAGCTAACATCATGATGTCATGGGCAGAGCCAACATCATTATGTCATGATGTTGTGGGTGAGGCCAAAGGATAAAATAAAAAATAATAAAAAAATAACAAAAATAAAATAAAATAAAAATAAGCACACAAACACACACACAACTCAACCCACCCACAACACAAACCTGTAAATAAAATAAATAAATAAAATAAAAAATACATTAAAATACAACCCCCCAAAACACAAATCAACCAGAGGTTTTAAGCCAGAGCTTAAAGCTTATTCTGACTAATCTTTCTCACACTAGGTCAGATGGAAGGACCTGTAGAATGAACTCACCACAAGATGGCTTCATTTTGGCACTTTTCAAATTTTCAACTTTTCAACAGTTAAAGAAGATAGATACTAAGTCTTTGCCTAACTAGTTCTCTAGGATAATATGCCTTAATGTAAATGTAAAACAGCTGTACCTCCTTAAGGGTTCTCCAATTAGAACAGCAATTGGAACAGCACAGGTATAGCTTATTGATGAGATAACTCTAAGATTTTCCTTTAAAACCCCAAGCCAGGCCACTAGGCCTGCCGGCGGCCAGGCCTTTTTAGGAACTGTGGTAGTACGTCAATATAGGTAAATGTATTAAATACACATTAAAATACACACAAACCCACCACATCCAAAGGTGGGTCACTTACCCTGGGAAGCAGGCTATAGGGAGCTTCAGGCTAGCAGCTTCTTTTCCTCCTCACCACTTGGGAAGACAGCAAGGAAGCCATGCATATGCGCCAAGGACTATAGGCGTGCATGCACACCAAGTGCTTGGTGCTCATGCGCAGTGAAAAGGTAAGCTCCAAAGGTGGTTCCCCCCAAAAGCTGCTACCAGTTCTCCGGGACACTGGGAAAATTTACTACCGGTTCTGGCGAACTGGTGCGGACCTGTTACATCCCATCACTGACTTAGCTGCTGAAGAAAAGAACACTGACACAAAATATTGTAGTGTATAAGAATACAAGTACTGTACACAGATCCTACTTATGCAGATGTATTGTCCCAAACAAAAGGGATAACATGTGTAAGAGGTTTGGGCATAAAAATAATGAAAAGGTCTGCAAATGTAATTTTTTACAACACCTATTCAAAAATTGAGCAAGCGGAGGAAATGGTAGCTGAAGATGTTCTTTGTTTTGGTCTACAGGTCTCCTCTTCTTTGCCATGATATAAACTGGGCCTGTCATTGTTCCTTCATACCATATACCTACTATTTCCATAAAATGTTACAGGTCAAAATCCTATTGAATTTTATGTCAGCATGGCCTAATATGAAGCTCTTTGACAAATTGTTACAGGTTTAATGAAATACGGCACAATAGCTGATATCTTTACTAAGATAATTTGCAGCAATTCAAAGTGATTTAATAAAACTGAATAAGTTATAATAGAAGTTTCCACTCAAAGTCCTTTCAAAATAAACAAGGGCGGTGTACTACTATGTCCTCCTCCATATGCTAGAGTGGGATTTTTAAAATGTTCTTTCTTGCATTAGCTGAGCCAGAGGAGATAAACTGTCTTATTTGCTCTGATGGAGTAACTATCATTGTATTAATGTGTGGCTGTTCTGATAAAATGGAATGGAACTTTGGGAAGGCATGAAAGAGAAATAAGCCTTGCTGAGCCCATAGGCTAGGGTTCAATGCACATCTCACCTGGGCATTTTTGAGGATTGTGCTTAATTTGGGAAGGTTTTTTAATTTTAAAGGGGCAAATTGCATTTCCTAAGGCAACGTGTGTGGTCCCTGCGCATACTTGTTCTACTGGGAGAAAAATCCTCCATTTCTGGTTCAGCCAAATTTATTTATTTATTTATTCAGATTTATATTGCCGCCTACTCGCCGAGGTGACTCAGGGTGGCTTACAATCAAAACAGTAACAGTACAATAAAAATTATAAAATATAACCTCATTGGTTATTGTATAATATTGGCCATGTATGGAAAATGACCTACAGTAAGATCTTGGGGGTATGGAAGTGCCCCACAGACCTACTGAAGTTGACTCATCCCGGCTATTCAAATAGTAAATGGAAAAGAGAGATTAAAATGCACGGATAAAGGTTCAGACATTTTAAAATAGAAAAAAAGGCCAACATTTTCAAGACCTCCTTTTGGTGATTTACAAACTTCAGTCATTTTCAAGCACACCTGTTCCTACATATTAATTCCTTCTCCTCCAATATATTGTGGTCCCATTATATGTTCTAAACACACACAATGCCTCCATCTTGTGGAAGCTAAACAAGTCTGAATCTGGTTGGTGCCCAGATGATCTGGGAATGCCTTGCATTTCATAGTAAAGAAAGATGTGGTATCAACATAATAAGTTATTCTAAAAGCAAGAGCTGATATGTTAGGACATACTTCTAAGTAGAAATAATAAATACATTAACACTGTTGCTACTTTTCTCACTGTTGCTGTCTTTAAAGAGTTGAATATTTAAGGCAAGTAATGGTGTCCAGCAGATTTTGTGAACTCAGACTTCCATCATTCTTAACCATTGACCATCTTGTGGGGGAGGGGGGTAGAGATGCCAGATTCCCTAACACTAATTTAAAGTATAGCTGGGCCATTTGATATGAATGTATGCTTTTTTCTGCTCCCCAATTTCACTGCAACTTTTTTTCTCAATAAGAATTTAACCTAGTGGGACACTCAATGGATGCTATAACATTATATGGTTAAAGATCTCAACTATTTCTAGCAATAGCAATTACACTTATATGCGGCACCATAATGCTTAGCGCACTCTCTGAGTGGTTCACAAGTTAATTAGCATTTTGCTCCCAACGTGCTGGGTATTCATTTTACCAACATTGGAAGGATAGAAGCCTGAGTCAACTTTGTCAGGATTGAACTCACAATGTTCTGGCTGCAGTATAGCAGTTTAACTACGGTGCTACAAGGTATCTTTTTGCCCATTTCATTTCTATCAGATTATACAATCATGTTTTGCATATGGTGAAATTTTCTTATGGCCTATTACACCAGAGCTAACAATCTTTGGTGTCCTTAATATGTGCACACAACATGGATATAATGCAAAGAAAAAGTTTAAAAAACTTGGCCTGAACCAGTACAAAACATTATCAAAATCAACATTATGTTTGTTTGATGGTGTCTTACTTTGTTTGCAAAATTACACTGTCTTTTCTTACAGCGCAACTGTGTTGGGACATTTCTCAAATCATAAAAGCAAGAGGAATACAATGATCAAGTCAACTATTCTGAACTTCCATTTAATAGCTACTTTTTATTTTACTTACCAGTCTTGCACAGCGTTGAAAGATTCTTCATTGGTGATGTCATACATCAAAATGAAACCCATTGCACCCCGATAATAGGCCGTAGTAATTGTCCTATATCTCTCTTGACCAGCTGTGTCCTAAAACAGTCAAATATAGAGAGGTACAGTATTGGCTAAAAGTTGGCAAACTCCTGTCTTTAAAACTACCCAACAACAATTGAAATCGGAGTAGAATTTCACAACACTGAGTTTCCTCCTAACAAAGAAGCTACATTTATGGTAGACTTCCATAATTTGTCATTAACCAGTTGCAAAAGAAGGAGGTAAAGAGAGCTGCTGTTTAACCCCCTTCCTGGGATGCTAGTTTTTCTGTGCAACTCATCCATATTCAGCATCACCCATTTTATATAGAACCGTATACTGTATATGCTTAACCTTTCCCCTGCCTTCACTTTTTCTAATATGCTCAAATGCTTTCTCCCTAGTCAGAGTTCCGGGAGAGATATTTAGAGAAACATGAGAGAGAGAGAGGGCTATAGCAAACTACCGGTAGTAACAAATCAAGTCGGGTAGCTCATTTTTCTCTAAACATACTTTTTGATCAACTGATAGTGGGATTTAGACAACCAAGATCAAGTTGTATTCTTATGCTATAAAATTCTCAGCTGTTGCAGAGATTGCAGATTATTCACTATACAAAATGTGCCAACTATATACTGTACACAACTTGCATTCATAAATTGCTCATGGAGGGCAACCCCTCCACAAACAGGAGAGTAACTGCCCTAAAACTTGGGGGTGAGACCCCTCTTTAGCCCACAAGCTACATAACCTGCATTACACAGAATTTAACCTTTTCTACTGCTCCTCACCATTACAAAAATGCACAATACTTCACTAATATACTCACTTAGACATCTTGCTATACATTTCTGTCCTTTCTGGTGGATTCATTCTTCAGTTTTTTTTGTTTTGTTTTAATATGGTGTTAGAAAGATTAGCCAACAAGGTTGCAGCCCAGGGTACACCAGACTGTATTCACAATCTTTATGGAGGCTCTTATATCATTAGCACATTCCTGTGCTACTGATATAAAGTAGTGGCATCCAAACTATGGCCTAAAGGCCCAATTAGGCCTGTGCATATCATTAATTCAGCCCAGGCTGAGTACCCAGGCTCTCCTAGGACTGCCCCCCACCTGACATCACTTATGACATGAGCCATGGTGGTGGCGATTGCTCTTTGTCCCCGCTGCTCTCAGCAGCCTCTGGCTTGGTCCCTTCACTTCAACAGCCTTTAGGAATGTGGATCACTTGGTCTCCTACTTCAACAGCCTTTGGGAATGTGGATCATTTGGTCCCCTCGCTTCAACAGCCTTTGGGAATTTGGATCACTGCACTAGGGAAATTTTCAGAGCCTTCCTCCATTTCAAAATCCATGGTGCTAGGAGAGCACCATGGCACACCCAGGATGACATCATCCTGGGTGTGCCATGGGGCTCTCCTAGTGCCATGGATTTTGAAATGGAGGAAGGCTCTGAAAATTTATCCAACACAGCAATCCATGTTCCCAAAGGCTGCTGAAGTGAGGGGACCAAGCCAGAGGCTGCTTGGAGCAGCGGGGACAAAGCGCGATTGCCGCCACCACCACGGCTGACATTGGAACTGTAAGTGAAAGGAGCAGCCCGCCTCCAACACCCGCACCTGTGTGTCAGGGGCAGGACTGGCCCAGATTTAAAAAACTGGGCACCACTGATATAAAGTGACATATATATGGCCTATTAAGTTCTTATATCAGTGGTGGCCAACCTTGTACTCCATATATTCTTAAACTTTAATTCCCAGAAGCCTTGATCATCAGGTATGTTGACTTGGGCTACTGGGAAACTGAAGTCCAAGAACACCTGGAGTGCCAAGGCTGGCCATCACTCTCTTATATGACTAGAATTAATGGTGATGTCTGGCCTGAAAATAATGCTATGGCCATATAGAGTTACACTGTCTGATACAGTGAATAGGAAAGTCTGCAACCAGAGAAGCCAGATGGGCCTTCTAGAACTTATCTATAGTATTGGCAAAAACTGGAAACATATCTCCTCCAAGAACTTAGAAAAGTTAGAAGTAAGACTAGTATCATGTTCTAGGGCAGTGATGGTGAACCTTGGCATTCCAGGTGTTCTTGGGCTTCAATTCCAAGAAGCCCAAGTCCCTGTGAATCCATGTGAATTTACTGCATATGCACAGTAAACCCATTTGTGTGGATTCACAGACTTGGGCTTCTAGGAATTGAAGTCCAAGAGCAGCTGGAGTGCTAAGGTTCACCACCATGGTTCTAGGGTAACCAATTGCATTACCTCCAAAGATCTACATCAAATTTCCATATATTGACTGATGTGTATATTTACAAACTTAGAAATTTGAATAAAAAGACAATTCACTTCAATAGAAGAGAAAGACTGATCTGATAACTTCATAGTCCATTGACAAGGTGCCAACTACAGATGGACAATCTTCAACTTTAATCAGGACTGAAAAGCCTGTCAAATAAAGGTTGTCTTCAAACAGAAGACTCTTCAATGTTCTATCCTCAAAGGGTTATCCTTCATAAAACATGGGAATCTTACTATGTTCCCATCTAGCTCCCCAATCTTTCACATTTTCTGATTTGTTTCTAATTTTATTTATTAGCCTAGCTGCAAAATAAATACACATCCTGAATTTGGCAGTGTGTCAAGTAAATCATTTAAATTAAAGTTTCACATTAATCATTTACTTATATTTATTGCAATTGGCATTTAAAGGCATATATATTTATAATAAGCTTCTCCGTTGCCTGTTGCTTTATTCCCTACCACTATCATAAACCATCACTTCAAAATTAAATGAATGTAACCATTAGAAAATGCTCAGCACAACCTGCTTCAGCAACCTCTGCATTTGAAATAAATCTACAAAATCATTTCAATGGGATTTGTACAGGAAGATCTTTTGGTGAATTGAGCCCATGTGGACTAATCCTAAAAAAATTAAGTTAGTGCATAAACTCCATTCATTGAAACAGAAATTAATCTTAATTCTCATTGGTCTCTATCAACAATTTTATTGGAAACATATAACCTTTAGTTCTACTACTAATATTACTAAAATGACTTCATTTACTTAGAATATTAATTTAATATTGTCTATTTCTGCCTTTCTACATAATCAATTTTGTAGCCCTTTTGTTACTTTTATGAATCCAGTTATGCAAATAGGAAGCACAGGAGAATTAATTTCCATATTTCATTTACATTCCTCGCTGTAAATCAATTCTAATTTTCTTCATTAAAGCTTGATATGAGCTTCTATGTAAAACTGGTTCTTTTATCAATTCAATCTTGTTTACTCAGTGATACTAATTTACCAACTGATCAGATTATATTTAATTTCAAAACGCAATGGTCTGCCTTTTGGTCTAGGGACTCTTCCTAAGCCAAAAAAATAAACCAGTGAAGCCTGATGAATATTGATAAAAACTTGACCTATAATGATTATGTTGCTATGGCAATCCATCTTCTTCCTGGATGAACAGGGAAAATATGTAAAGATCTGCAACCCTTTCTCTGCTCCAGCACCATCCAATTATTCAGGTGGGACAGTCACTGCTACAGAGGAAATGGATTCAAGTATGTTTTCATTAAGATGACTATTTTACAGTCATACTTTAATGAAGGAGACCCACATGGGACAAAGAGCGGGAAGCAGGCTTAAGATATGCATTCAAATGAAATACTGTAACTACTAAGTTCAGTGGTCCTTATTTCCCTTTAGTTGAGGAGTTCTCAACCTTTTTAAGCCATGGACCGGGTCACACTCCCTCAGACAGCTTCAAGGGGCAGACAGCCATTTTGCCTTTCCTCCACCACATGACACTTCATGGTGTAGTGGAGGCAGGGGGGGCACATGAAATGGTGCCACAGGCCACATCCAGCCCATGGACCACAGGTTGAGAAAGTCTACTTCAGTTAAAACATGGCAATGCAGTCTGAAAATCTTGTCCCATGAAAGTTTACTTCGAAAACAAAACATTACATGATTAATTCCAGCCTATGGAATTCCAAGATTTGTAGTCTGTTGTTGTATATGAAACTTCCCACTCAAGAGCTCTAAATATATTCCTCTGAACTACAGTACTAAACCCTCTAGCACAGACCTCTAAATATTACATTACCTGCTTTCAGGTCTCATTTAGTTTATTGCAACCCTAATAGACCCCTCAAGGTATGTGAGATATTAAGGAGTAGTTTCACACACACATACCCTGTGAATTATACGGCGCTAAGCAAGTATATGATCCTAAGTCCCTTGAATTTTAGTCCATCACTCAAATTCCTACATCACACTGGCTTTCTTTCTTAAGCAGCACCTCCAAATCTAAAAACCAGGATTAGTGGTATAATGGAGCCAGAGCTTGTGTGGTCAAAATTCTGGGACCTTTTGTTTAGCAAGGGATTGCAACTTGATCTATGACTCTGGCAGGTTTCCTTGTTCCCGCCAAGCATAGCTGTAACCCTTACAGTAGATAGAAAAGAAATTGTCTTTCTTAAAAGCAGGACATTGCAAGTATGTTGTATCCCCACTAGAACATAGTACAGTCAAACCTCACATAAAGAGCACCTCTCTTAAAGAGAAACTTGATTAAAGAACAAAATTTTCTCTGAATGCTCACTTTGCTTAACAAATAAAACCAACCAAAAACTTGCTTAACAAATAAATCGGGGTTCACAATCTCCCCCACTAGAAGTTACAATTGGTCACTTACCATGATGTTTAGCTTAAAGAGCAAACTCGCTTAAAGAACAATCCTGCTTTGGTCTAGCCCAGGGGTGGGGAACCTGCGGCCTTGAGGGGAGTCCGGGCTTCTGGAAATTGAAGTCGAAGAACAGCTGGAGGACAAGCCTGTTTTCTCTAGGCCAGGGATTTTCAACCTTGGGGCTCCAGGTATACTTGGACTTCAATTCCCAGAAGCCCAGGGTCCCCTCAAGGCCACAAGTTACCCACCCCTGGAGCCACCAGCTATACCTGTTCACCAGCTGTTATATGGTCCAATCCAACTGCCTGAAATCTTGGCCCTTCCTTTTGGGGAGCAGTGATGGGGTCTTTTATAATGAGCATTGCACTTCCAAATTTATTAGGATTCTTATAAATTCTTGATTCTGCAGGACAGAGCAATGAAAACTAAAGTAATAACAATTAATATAATTATATAGTGTAAGGAAATTGTAGGAATTATCTCTTCCAAGCAGGGTCAGATTTATGTCCAGCTTCTGCTGAAAGATATTTAGCAATGGATTGCCTTCCCTAGATAATCAGTATTCCTATGAAACTGGTCTTATAATTAAGACGTTTTCTTCAATGTTCAACCACAATCGATCTATCTATGATTTACTTCCATTAGATTCAATGCTCCTGCCTAGAGCAACAGAGAACAAAACCTTATCATCTAGTTCTCACAAATAGCAGGTGAAACAATCAGTCTATTTCTGGGTTTTTTAAATAGTAGCCATGCTAGTCTGTGGTTCAGGCAAATCAGAAAACAAAACAAAATAAAATAAACAAAACAAAATAAAAATAAAATAAAAACCATTGTAGCACTTTAAAGACTAACAGCTATATTTTTATTGTTAGCTTTCGTGGATCAAGTCCACTTCTTTAGACAAAGAGTGAAACTTACAGGCATGGTTTTTATACACCAAATTTAGGGGGTCAAAGGGAGAAGGGTGTGGTCAAGCAAGATGACAGAAGCAAGCACAACAATACAGCTTCACACAGCTATTAGCAACAATAGATTATCCAGAAGTACAAACTATCTCCCAAATGATACAATGCACACAAAGCCCCTCAATGTGCACTGAAGAAGACCTTATGTTGGCAAGAGGAGATGCTATTCAAATGGTCCAATATTGGGGAGATGTCATCTAGCCCTTTTAAATTCTATTTTGTTTTTAGAGGTGTTAATTTTAGCTTTGTATGTTATTATATGCTGGTGGTGCATCTGACATGAATAAAGAACATGAATAAAGAACATATGTATGAATACATGTTTTATGAAAGGACAAAACTGTCTCAGTTTAATCATTCATGTTTTCTGAAAGTATTAAGGTTGGCTTTGATCTAGAACCCATTTGATTATCTTTCTGGCAGTCCATGGTGTCCATAAAACACATCTCCAACACAACATTTGAAGTGACTTAAAGCTGCTATCACGCATCCCCAAGTAATATGTATTTCTCATACTTTAAGAATAAATAAAAGTCAGCACCCATGAACTATGAAGTTCAACTATTAGATGGCATGTATATATGTTGTTAAATTTTAACTCCAAAACATTCATTCCTTTTTATCACAGACAAAACACGAGAAGGTTATTATGTTGTACAAGAGAGTCAGCTTCTAAAGAAAACACATATCTTGTCATTTTGGCCTCCATGACCTCCAAAGTTTTTTGCAATTTGACAGTTTCTAATATTGGCTCTTCTGCCTGCCGAACAATTGATCACCCAAAAATAGATATGTTCTTACCATACATGAGGCCCTAGGGGTTTCTAAAAGTTTTATTTTCATCACAGATGTGTCGAATGCCTTTGCTTTTCATGGTTGACCTCTCACTTCCTTTCTCAATGTAAGGTGTGCGCACACTCTTCCCAATTTGGCAGCTATTTCAGATGTCGTGTTAAGAAAAGGGAGGGGGAAAGGCTGGATACAGTTCATTAATTAATTGAATGTTTTGCTTGCCCCCCCCCCTGATTTAAATTATAAACTGCCCTGAGCACCTTGATCTTTCTTTGTTCATATCTAATAAATGTTGCCCAGTAAGAGCATCTGGGGCAGCGAACACGAGATCTTCAATGGTACATGTTGAGAGGCATAGAGTACACTGAGACAGGTGTGAAGCTGCTTTATCTTCTTTGTTCTCACAGATAACTTTTGGTCTGAAAATCCAGGTTCATTTGATTCTGCCAACTCCAGTCTGTAGCCTACTAAAGATAAAGGTCTCCCTTGCTCAAAAGCCAGTTGTCTCTGACTCTAGGGGCAGTGCTCATCTCCATTTAGAGCCAAACAGCCAGCACAATCTGCATTTGCTATTAACTCCTACCTTTCTCTGTATGTTATTTGGTGCACTGCTAGCTAGGTTAGGTAAAGGTTTCCCTTGCTCGAAAGCCAGTCATTTTCAACTCTAGGGTTCAGTGCTCATCTCTGTTTCAAAGCCGAAGAGCCAGCACTGTCTGCTTCTGCAGATGTTTTCATGGTCATATGGCAGGCATGACTAGACACCGGAGCACACAGAATGCTGTTTACCTTCCCACTAACGTGGTCCCTGTTTATCTACTTGCAATTTCTTGCTTTCGAACTACTAGGTTGGCAGGAACTGGGACAAAGACAGGAGCTCATTCCGTCCTGCAGCACTTGGGAATTGAACTGCTGACCTCCCGCCTTCCAGCCAGCATCTTAGCCACTTTAGAATATAGATTTTATTATAAGTTGGCTTCAGGCATCCAGTAATGATTATATAGCTTTCATTGAATGCTACATCTACCAGTTTTGCACCAGGCTGGTATATTCCCCTTCAGAGAAGTATAGGGCCAAAGCTGTCATTCTTAATGTTTGAGGTTGTGTGCGTCAGGTACTTCATAATAGAGCTGAAGACATTTTTCTTTGTATTTAGGCAGTGTTGCTTATACTTCAGCATGCAATTGAAAACAACACCTAGATATTTGATGGCAAAACAATGATCTAGCTCTATGTCTTTCCAGGTAACCTGAAATTTTGAGAAAACTGCTTGTTTCTCAGATGAAGACAGATATAGTATTTGAATCTTAGTAGGGTTGGTTTAAGTTTATTTCTATTATCAGTTCTTCTAATGGATCTGTTAGAAGTTCCATCACCTTGCGAGGTGACTGAGCAGTAAGTGTGTTGGAAGTGGTTGGTTGTTGGTGTAGATGTAGAACAAAACAGGAACCAATATGTTGCCATGGAGTAGACCGTTCTTTTGATTGTTCCATTAGTTTGATTTTGATTGTGTTGTCCTTGGTATGATTTTGCAAAAGGTTTTCTGTTACTTTAGTTAGTTTATAATCTTTGGTTAGATTATAGAAGTTTAGCAGTTCTTGATGAGGAACAATGTCATAGTTAGTTGAAATGTAAACAAAGGCTACCAATATGATCTTCCTAGTTTCACAGCTATCCTCAATGAACTGTGTTAAACATAGGATTTGTGGTGTACAGTTCTTCCCAAGTCTAAAGCCAGCTTGTGATGGGATGATGAGTGGTTTCCCCAATACCTATTATGCAGTCAATTATCATTCTTTCCAGGATTTTAGGAAAGTGACAAAGTAGTGAGATTGGCCTGATGTTGTGATTTGTGCATGTGGTTTCTTTACTAAATTTCAAAACAGCAATCACTCATGCCTTTTCCCAAAAGGTTGGAATCCTGAGAGAATCAAGGCTATTATTAAAGAAAGTAAGGAGACTTTTTTTGTTACTGCCAAAATGTACTATCTGTTATATGAGGGTGTCATCCAGGCATGGTACCATGCCATTTTTGCAGCTATAAAGAGTATTTTTCAATTTGTTTAAGCTGAATGGTTTTATATGGTCAATTATCACTGTATGCTTGTTTCTTTCACATTTAACTTCTAATTTCCTGTGGTGATGTTTTGCTCTGCTATTAATTAGAAGTTGATGGGCTATTTAATTTGCCCTTAGTTGGGTTGTGTTAAGCCACTTTTATAATCTCTGGGCATTTTTACTGTTTCTACATGTTTATTTGTTGCCCGCGCCACCCAAGGACCACTTGGGGATAGACTGCACTTGGGGAGCACCTCTCTCTCCTGGCTCCCAGGACTCCGCCCCCTGGCCAGCATTTAAAAAGGCAGCCTGGGAAGGCCAGACTTTGCCCCTGCCACCCAAGGGCCACCTGGGGATGGGGGTAGGATTTCACCACAGCCGCACCTGAACTTAATTGCGGATGTGGTAGAGAGGATGTAGATTAACATTGGAATGGTATTCTTTATTGTATATTGTACATTGTCGAATAAATTATTTTTGTATTGGGTATTAGCTATTGATTATACTGTGTTTTTATTGTTTATTCTGCACTGAGTATTGTTTACGGATTGTATTCTGATTATATTGTGTAGATATATATGCATGACTATGAGCCGTCCCGAGTCGGATATTCTCTGATTGGGCAGGATATAAATATGCAAATTAAATTTAAATTAAATCAAATTAAAATTAAAATTAAAATGACTTTTATCAAATTATCACTTTTAGCTGGATGCCCTAAGATAGCTTCTTCTTCTTCAGGTGCCATATCTGTTCTGGATATTGGTAATCATGATGATGATAGTCTTCCTGTTCTTAACTCCTTAGAACAGTTCTTCTGAGGACATGCCACACCACTCTATCAGGTTTTTCAGTCTGTCCATGCCCAGGGCCTCTCTTCCCTGGGATCTTTCCTTGCAGAGCAAGTTGGAGTATTCGACACTTTATGTTGTTTCTCCTGATATGGCCAAGGTATTGGAGCTTTCTTTGCTTAATGGTCTTAAAGAGTGCTTGTACTTTATCCATTTGGTGAAATACTTTTACATTAGTCATATGGTCAATCCATGATATCCTTAGCAGCCATCTGTAGATTCACATTTCAGAAGCTTTGATTCTCTTTTCAGAGGATTTAGTCAATGTCCAAGCTTTGACTTCATATAGCAACACTGGGAATATGTAACATCTCACTATTCAGATCTTTGTAGTGAGAGTTAGATGTCTACTGCATAATAAACGTCACATTTTTTATGAAGGTGGATCTTGCTTTTTCTATTCATATTTTAATCTCTACCTCGGGATCCCAAGTTTCATTTAACATACTCTCCAAATAGACAGTTTTATCTACCCTTTCAATTTCTTGTGTTCCGGCCATCAGCTTGCTGTGAGTTGGTGTTTGGCTTATAACCAGATACTTCATCTTCTCGGTGTTGAGATCCAAACCATATTCTGTGTTTGAAGCTCTAACTTGATCCATCATCAACCGAACATCTGCAATGTTTGTGCCCATCAACACTGTCTCATCAGCATATCGGATGTTATTCAGGTATTCTCCATTAATTTTAATGCCCATTTTTAAATCTAATAGTGCTTCTGAAAAAATACTCTCCGAATATATATTAAACAGTGTAAAGCTAACACACAGCCTTGTTGCACACCTCTGCGAATTTGAACCTGCTCTGTCAGCTGCTCTTCAACTCTGACTTGAGCTGTCTGATTCCTATAACGGTTGGTGATGATTCTGATATCTTTATCATCTACACTAATTTTCTTCAGTCCTATGAACATCTTCTCATGCTGGCATCTGTCAAAGGCTTTTGCACAATCTATAAAACATGCATTCACATCACATCTCATGTCTCTACATCTTTGTATGAAGACCTACATTGTAAACAGTGCCTCTCTGGTATCTATAGAATTCCCGAAGCCAAAATGTGTTTCACCTGTGCTTTCTTCACACGTCTTATAAATTCTACTATGGATGATTTTCAAGAAGACTTAAGAGCATGATTCATGAGTCTAATCATTCTGTACTCCTCACAGGACTTCACATTTGGTTTCTTTGGCAGTGTAACAAAGGTTGATAGCAAGCAATTGCTGGAAGGATCCCTGTGTCATAAATGGTGTTTAAAGGTCCGTCAATTCTTTGATGTTAACTTCAGACAAGAAGTTTCAAAGTTTCTACTGTCATCTGGCCCTCTTGCTTTCCCATCTTTGTATCTTTGTAAAGCTCTTACAACCTCACTTTTGAGTATTGGTGGTCCAGTATTGCCATTTATGACAGGCTGTCCACCTCTTTCATCAGTAAATAGCTCTCCTATGTATTCTTTCCATAGCATAACCAAGTTACAGGCATAACCAAATTGAAAAGATGAATTTTCAGCAGTTAGTTTTCCTCTTTATTATAAATCCAGCCATCTGTAATTTTAGAAAATGAAACTACAATACTATACTGGGAAGAGGAAATTGTCATTAATAAAACAGTTAACTGTAATAGCTGGATATTATATTTCTGGATAAGCAACAAAGAAAAAACACCTTATAAAAGCTAGCATTTCATCAACAAGCAATCTCAAACTATAGAAACTAAAAAAGTTGCAAAACACCAAACATTAAGGCAAGATATTAAAAGAATACCAAGAAAGATCACCCCCCCCCCCACACACACACACACACCCTCACTAGTTCCAGCAACTGGAATCATTCTAAAATCTTTGGTTGCCAATGCTAATTTACTTCCTGAAATACTTTTTTTTTTTTACTGATTTTACAAATGTAATTTCACTTTCAAGTTTTTTAGGATGGGCTCCTAATTTTTATGCTTGACCGTGTGGTCCATACTCACACATTAGAAACGCTAAGAAAAATAAGAAGTATAATTATATTAATAACAATGTACTGTAAAGTTGATTTTGACTTGTGACAACCCTTTCCAACTAAACGGCTGTTGAAAGATTAGAGGCAAATATACCATTTTATTAAAGAGCTAAGTGGCTCTAATATTACACAACTGTAAGTTCCTCTGATACATAAATCTATTGTTCTGTTCTGTACTTTACATTTTGTTGTTGTTCAGTCGCACAGTCGATTCCGACCCTTTGCGACCCCATGGACCACTGTCTATCAGTGCATTTTATTGTTAGAAATTATTTTATTTCCCTGTGATTTTTTAAATACTGTGCCTCCATTCAATTGGATCTTATTCTCTGTTTATCTGCTGTGGTTTAAATAAACTTTCAAATTATTTGCACTTGTGAATAGCCTCAGATAATCTCTGGCTACACCTTTCACTCACTGGGGCAAATAAAGGACCTCATTTTCATAGAGTTCTCGGGCATAGTTTACCAATTCCTTATTCTGTGGTGCTGCTTGCCCAGTTGACGCATACATTGTCTCATTTCCCAGGAAGTATGGTGGGGAAATTCATTCCTGACCCCCAGCAATGAAGCCAGATGCTCAACTCAATGAGCTTCTCAGCCAATTCAAAAAAAGGAAAGAGAGAAAGACCGTCTTCCCCCCTCACATTTTCCTTTTCAATAATTTGATATTTACCATCATCAACCTTAGTCAAAAGTAACAGCAGCATCATCATTAGTCAAGCTGGTGGGGAAATGATATGTGGATGACATGATGCTGATATCATTAGGACATGTTAATGTGTAGTTTTGCATTACATTCTCAAAGTAGAAGGGACTACGTGGATTCCTCGGTTAGTTCTAGGCAAGTGTATACAAACACAAACTCAGGCCTCTGAGCACTTTAGAATACATTATGCAAAATAAGTAAAATGTATCTGCTTTTCCCCACCTAATTTGCACATTTTATGTAGGTCACAGAATTAATGCAAAATTTGCATTACCCTAGCATAGATTCGCCTGGACATTGGGTGTGTGCATGCACACAGAGAAAACAGCCAATATCCTTCATCTCCCGTGAACTATATTTGGATTGAGCTGCAACATGCCCTTGGGGAGCATTAGTTCAGACAAGGTATGAAGGCACAAGATGCAGCAAACTGGTCTGATACTGGAACCTGATGGGGAACTATCTGTGATCCTTAAGTATTCCATTTTGAGTTTCATCCTTGAATGAAGATGGACTAGAAATCAACATGTAAAAAACACGTTAAGTAACAGATTTAAAACAAAGAGGGAGAGGGATGCTTAAAGTGTTGACTTTCTCCTAATGCACACCTGGAAAGGATAAATGTTAAGCTGGTTGATGCAAGCTATGTCATACACTGCTTTGTTTGATGATGCTGTGTAGCACAAGGGTCTTTCATTTCATTTTTATGCAGCTTGGTTCTCACAAACTGAAGGACTGTATAAAAACATTCCTAGTACAATAAACAAATAAAATATGGGATGTGACCTCCCTGAGACATATTTTCCACCAGTGAAAGGAAGCTCAATTTACAGTGATGTCACATAACATGTATTCATGTGTGCATGTTACAAACATTTTTTATGTGTAAAAGGTCAGATCAGCTACTTCACTTCAAATCTGTTCAGTTTCATTTAAGCCAGATGTACAGAACCAGAATTTAGAAAAATTACTTTGTTTGGTACTAGAAATTCTGAAAGTCCTCCAGCCAGCATTGATAGTGTCCACAACTAAGAGATACTTTGTGGGAAATCTCATAAGACTGCTTAGATGTTGTTCTGATCAATAATGGGGGGGGGGGGCAGCGAGAGACACCGGGTGTCATGGGATTATTGCAATTCTTGCACAAAGAGGCATAATTTTTATGGTGGAAAAGGCATATGGCATGCTCTGGCAAATTTGTATGGCCTCGGACATTAGCCCTGCGGGACGGGAGGAGAGCTTTGACCAGGAGCGCAAGGACTGCTTCCACCTGCTGGTGCTGCCAGGCCCCGCCTCCATGCCAGGCTCAAAAACCGCCGGCTGCACCCATTAGAGGAGATTTAGACAGTAGCAGGGAATGGAATTAGTGGACTTAGTGAGTGGGGTAGAAGTCGGGATTTTTGTGAATTGTTCAAAGTGTTTTGATGTGTTTTTGAAATGTGTATGAATTCTTGGTTTTGTGATCGGGATGGGGTATTTCTTGTAACGTTCTTGATGTTTAATGCTTTGATGTGCTTTTGATATGTGATTTTTGTGATGTAATATTTGTTCTTAATGAAACATTGTTTTGCTGTAAGCTGCCCAGAGTCGCTATAGGCGAGTGGGGCGGCATAAAAGTCGAACAACAATAATAATAAAATTGTGCTGATACTTTGGCTAAGGAATCAATTTAATTCTGGAATGAACAGTATGTAGCAATGATATACTGTATAGGCATTTAAGATCCTCTGCTGTCCTGCTGTCCTCAAAGGCTTCCAAAGGACCAAAGGGATCCTAAGGGACTCTAAGAATCTGGGAAGGGTTTGGATAAGAAACGTTTTATTAACAAAATACAGTTGCAACTGATGACATCTTCAGGACTGTGGAATATAACTTCACATGACTAGATTTCAGCCATTACATTCCGGCATTTCTTTAGTTCCAATTTTCCTATCAGAAAAAAAAAAATGTAAAACCTCCCTTGAGATTTCCTTAAGAATTTATTTCTGTTCACAATAGAAATAATAGTTTCCCTAAAAGAGATCTGAGAACATTTTGGATCACTATATATTTTGGACTAAAAAAACCCCAAATTCCTTTCAGTAGCATCTGTTGGCTAGGGCTTCTTATTCTTGCGCCATATCAAATTCTGAATATTGGCAATCATCATGGTAATCAGCCATGAAGACTGTCCTGCAAATATAATGCTATGGCATTTCATCTGCCTTCCGCATTGCAGCGTGGCACCCGTACCAGTGATCCAGTTCCATGAGTTACTTTCTGGTCCTGAGCCCTTTTGGCACACAAAGTCCTCTTCAGCCCTATGCCAGTATTGATGAAGCAGCTGCCCTTCATCAAGATGGATTCAAGTGGGATTTAATCCACTTGGGGACCATCACCTTCCCAGTGGACTTCGCCAAGACCATTAGTCCTCAAGGTTGTCAGGTTAGTTAACCGCTGCCTGATGTTTGGTGTTAAGTCACTGGCAGTATGGTCTACTCTATCACCATAGCAGGATAACCTGGCCAGACTAGGGCTTCTGAAAACTGGAAATCCAAATCACAAGATAGACCAAAGATCCTCACACTTGACTTAATGAGTCCGGACAAGAAAGCAAGTATGTCAAGTTCATGTTCAAAGCAATGCCCAGCTATTCCATGCTTGTAGCTTATAAAGATATACATTTTTTTGCTCATACAAATGCATGAAACATTAAAGGAGATGGTAGTGCATCATAAAGTATAAATCATTCGTCCATTGGCTATGGTGATTCATCTAATATTGATGCTGTCTTGGCTTGTTTTGAGAAGGTAATTTGAATTGTCAGCTACAGGGACAAAGCTGGCATAAACAACTCTTTCCCCATTTATCTCACTCTTGACCTTTTGACAGAAGAGCTTCTACTATACCAAAGTGACACAGAGAAGATTCATTCCTTCACATTCACCTTGCAGTTCAATTTTCTGGGATGGTATCATCCCTCATACATTTATTTAATCTATGTACTTGTTCATTAATCAAATGTTTTAGCATGTCATCCTCAGGATGAATTAAAATGCACATCAGGCTAAAGGGATGAATAGGCTGCAACTGTGGCTTGAAATGCAAACTCACCCATTTTGGCACAGTTTGCACAGTCATACACCCTATGAAATATGCAGCCACACAATATGTGAAACAAGGTTGGTTACATGCAGCATTTAGGCCACAGGCAACCTAACATGCTATGCTGTGTTCATAATGCCACAAATCCACTGCTGATTTCCCATTGTTTCCCCCTTACTGTTATTCAAGAACAAAAAGACTTTCTGTCTTGTACTTTTTCAGGGATTTATGGTACAGGAGGGTACTCTGTCATCTGCTTCCACCACAAATGCCTAGCAAAGTTGCTTCCAGGCATCATGGCCATCTGTGGTTGGGAAGTTGGAGAAAATGACAGCATAGAATTGAATAGTGGTGACCCCTTCATGGGTTCTTGGAGCCAAGTTAAATGCAATGTGGGCCTTCTCCACTTTCAAGTAGTTGCCCATCTTTCTCCAAATACTCAAACAATATAATCAAGGATAGAATGGCTATTACTGTACTGTATTACTATTCCTAATGTTAATGTACATGGGCTTTAGCTACTTCAATTCCCAGAGTCAATCCTCCTGTGTACTGAATACAGAACTAAATACAGAGAACACCATTTCCCATGAAGATTTCTAAGGTCCAAACATTTTGTTTCAAATGGGGCTGTGACAGATTGACAAGCCTTGAGATTTCAATCAGAATGTCAGGCATGCCTCATCCAGAGCCTGGCAAATTGACTTGACACCAAACAGATGTGCTTTTCATTGAGATATATGGATTATGTTTCCTTTTCTCCCACTACTAATAGGTCCAATTTGATAGGAAGGAGGAATATTGTGCAAGACAAGTTTTCTCTTATCAAAGGTTATGCATTTACAGTACCAATGCCTTTCTTATCAGCCTGAACCAGCAGGTGCATGAATGGAGTATGGGATATGAATTATAAGTTTGCTTTTTAAGCCTATTAGAGGTTTTTATGGTTCTCTTGTTCCAATAATTGCTTTATACCAGCATATGTTCCTTCTTCTGACTCCCCCACTGATGATTTCTCTTTTTCATACCATGAAAAAACTGTGTCTTACCTGATTTTTCAACATGTGAAAGAAAGGCCTTAAAGGATGTGGAAATGAGCCGATATATTTAAAACCGAAGAAGAAACTGGGGGAGATAGATACCAGTTTTTACTTTCTTAGGATCAAAGATCACTGCAGATGGTGATTGGAGCATGAAAAAAAAAGTGACTGATGCTTGGGAGACAAGCTATGAGAAACCTGGGGAACATAGTTAAAAGTAGAGACATCACCTTGCAAACAAAAATTCGCATAGTCAAAGCAATGGTATTCCTGGTGGTAATGTATCATTGTGAGAACTGGACCATTAGGAAAGCTGAGTGCAGAAGAATAGATGCCTTTGAAATGTGGTGTTGGAGGAGAGTTTTGAGAGTACTCTGGACAGCGAGGAGAACAAATAAGTTGATCCTAAAAGAAATCAACCCTAACTGCTCATTAGAAGGTCAAATAGTAAATATGAAGATGAAGTACTTTGGACACCAAATGAGAAAAGAGGATTCACTTGAGAAAGCCTTGATGCTAGGAAAGGTGGAGGACAAAAGAAGAAGGAGGCGGCCAAAAATGAGATGGCTAGATGGTATTGTAGATGCAATGGGCACAAAGCTGGGCAGGCTGAGGAAGATGGTGGAGGACAGAAGTGCCTGGCGGGCAATGGTCCATAGGGTCGCAACGGGTCAGAATTGACTGTGCAACTGAACAACAACAACAAAAGTCTTGAAGGACAAACTGCAGCTGATACATTGTGAAATATGAAGGACCAAATTTGCAAGTAGGAGAGAAGATTCAGTCTAAAGAAGCTGGATCTTCAAACAAAACCTAGAAATTGTCAAGGAGAGTAGACAGTTGAGAAAAAAAGTGAGAAGACTGGCTCTCTAGAGGATGCTGGACAACAACCCCCACAATGCTTATGTACATGGCTAATGATGTATGTTGGGAGTTACAGTCCAAGAACATCTAGTAGATTGCACATGGCCTACTCTGATTTACAGGATAACTGGTAAAATTGGTTTCCTGATCCTCCTTCACAACCTTGCCATTGCTGTTCCCAAGCCAGATTAGAACCCTGGTCCTGTAAAACTTTTTTTGCTACAGAAGCGATGAGGAGCCTTGTTGCCTGATATGCTGTATAGTGGGAAGAGAAACTCGGTCTTAGTAAGTACTATCCTCCTTCACATCTTATTTTTTTCATGGCATTCCTTTCCCTAAGCTTTAATGGAGGGCACCAGCTTCATCAATATGGCCTGGGGCTGAGGAGGACTTTGCGTGTCAAAAGGGCTCAGGACCAGAAAGTGATGCACAGAATTGGATCAGTAGTACGGGTGTCATGCTGCAATGTGGAAGGCAGATGAAAGATGGTGATGAGGGTGGTGAAATATCAATATTTCACCACCCTCATTGCCTCTGCAGATAATCACCCAGTGACCTTGTTCTGGGTGACCAGGACCCTCCTTGGCAGAGGGGTGACCTCTCAGCAGCTTTCGATACTGTTGACCACGGTATTCTTCTGGGAAGGCTCTGAGGGTTGGGGATCCAGAGCACTGTGTGGTCCTGGTTTTCCTCATTTCTGAGGGGCCAGACCCAGTCAGTGTGGCTGAAAGGTCAGAGGTCTAGCCCTGGGCTGCTGCAATATGGGGTGCTTCAGGGCTCGGTCCTTTCACTTCTCCTATTCAAGGTCAAGCTTCTCAAATCAATCCAGAGGTGAGTATGGTCAAAAGGCATTATCTGAAGCAGGAGTTGTCAACCTTTTTAAGCCAAGGCCGGTGTGTGTGTGTGTGTCACATTCCCTCAGACAGCTTTGGGGGCCAGACGGCCATTTTGCCTTTCCTCCACCACATGGCACATCCTGGTGTGGTGGAGGCAGGGGGGGGGCACATGAAATGGTGCCGCAGGCTGCATCTGACCCATGGGCTGCAGGTTGAGAATCCCTGATCTAAAGCACAACTGAGATTGCACACAGTAGATGAGACAAAGAATAGGAATCAGTTCAGGAAATTAAAAGATAGGAAAAGAGGACTGTCTAGGATTGTAGCATCAGATATAAGTATCATCTCAGGCAATGTTGTTGTTTGGACTCTTCACTGACTTCATGGACTAACAAGTTTTCTCAGAGACCTACCAACGAGGAGCTTCCAGACTGTAGTCTCCAAGTATACAGAAAGCATTTATAACAATAAAGTCTCATGGGGAGCTAAGATGTAGATCATTCCTCAGCTTTAACCCTAGACTAGGCTTCTGTTCCCCAGAAAGGGTGGTAACTGGAAACATTCATAAGCAATTACACTGCTATCCCTGTGACCTTGGTTTTTTTTAAGGACAATCCTTTCCACCAATGACTTAAGACATCAGACATAGTCTATTACTGAGGAAATTAAGCTGAATCATGAACCTACTGCTTGCAAAATGAGAAGAACCGTAGAAGAGATATGGTTGAGTAAGCAGGAAATATAGGGTTTCTTTTTCAACTTGGCTTAAGGGTTAGATCCGGTGCAAAGTCCTGCATATTCATGAAGATTTCTGACTCATGGCAGGGTGTGGGAATTCTGTGCCTGCAAATAAAATCTGCACTTTGCTTTTAGAGCACATTAAAAAGGTGGCTTGCAACTCACTGGATTTTATCTCTTTCATGCTCCTCTTTCACAGAGGCTGTCACTATGCCTGTATGCTGTGTGAATGGCATGTGCTGTCTGATTGCATTTGAACAGCGATCCTAATAGGGCTTTCAAGTGCCACACATTCCCCAGTGAGTTTTCATGACCAAAGAGAGATTAAAATGCAGGGCTCCTGAGTCATTCTTCATCACTCTACCCATTACACCAAATTGAATAGTACTGCTATCTGTTTTAAAAACTGCTTCACAGGAACATACGAAACCAACTTTTTCATAGTCAGACTCATGGTCCTCCGTGCCCCCCTCCAGTGTTCTCTCCACAATGATGAGTAAGAGCCCTTCAGCATTTCATGTAGGAATTCTTCCAGCCCTATTTAGAGATTTCAGGATATGAACCCAAGACCTTTTGCACCCAAGGCATGTGCTCTACAATTGAGTGAGAGCTACAAATGTACTTTGGGACTTGCAATTCTGCCTTAATGCTAGCACAACTACTGCAGGCACAACCATGAGTTGTGTTTACATAATTATGTAACAGAATTTTGACCTAAGTTGCAGAAGGCTGTTATGTATCCAGTTCAAATGGCTTCTTTCCTGTGCAGGATTTACTTGAGAAGAGATTAAGTTTCTCAGAATTTGGCAGTTTTTTAGGCAGAACAAGAGGTAGATAAGGGGAAAGGGAAACAATACTGTACTCAGTTTGCAGAAAGCTTGGGAATCTAACTGATGCAGGGGAAAGTCTTGGCGGAAGGATTCACTGTGCTGAAAATTGCCAAAACTGAGAAATTTTGTGAGTACTGTACAGTATTTGTTACATCCCTAATTTGTGGGACTTCTTACATGACCCTACAGATTGCAGGCAGACAAAACCAAAATATAAGGAATATTAGCAATTGTGGGGAAGAAAAAGCTCAATGTCTGTGCTGCCAATGTGATTCTTGGGGGGGGGGCATCATGAACAATAGTAATGTCAACTTAATTACTGGCTTTTCCATCGTTAGAAGCTTTGTAAATTTTCAGAGAGTGAGATTCAAAATAAAGGTTACATATAGTGAATAAGAACAAAGCTTAACTAGATGTGGGTAAATTATGAACTGGTTCCTGTACATTTTGTAAATGAAAACAATATAAAGTTCTTGCCTTCCACAGTACTGTATTACAAAAACAATATCCAGGTGATTTCATCGTCTAATAAAATACAATTGAAAATTGTTCTGCTAATTGTCTCTATTGAGGCAAAGCTTCTATTACCATAAAAAAAGAATTTGCCTGGACTTGAGACATTAGTTCAATGGCGAATCTCTTAAAATTTGAATGCCTTAAATTAATTTTTATGGCCGAACCAACAAAATTAGTTTTAAACTACCTTTTAAAAGACCAAGATTTCTAGGGCCAGTTAAATGGGCCCGCCCCCGGCGACTAATGGATCCGGAAGGATTCCAGAGGGAACTGGGGTGTTTTCCTCTTGACCTGCAATGCGATTCATCTGAGGCTCTTGTCAACTCATGGAACGAGAGAGTAACGGCAGCCTTGGATGTGATCGCTCCACTACGGCCTCTCCTTGCCCGCGGGCATCGATCATCCCCTTGGTTCACAGAAGAGCTGAGGGAGCTCAAACGGGCAAAGAGATGCCGAGAGCGCCGCTGGGTGAAGACCCAGAGTGAGTCTGATCGAACACTTGTTAGAGCTGCCATTAAAGCCTATCTAGTGGCGATGGGGGCGGTGAAATGACAATATTTCACCGCCCTTATTGCCTCCGCAGATAATCGCCCAGCGACCTTGTTCCAGGTGACCAGGTCCCTCCTGGGAAGAGGGGGGTCTGGCCCTGGTTGGCAGGGATCGGCTGAGGCTTTTGCTGATTATCTGGCGGAGAAAATCGCTCAGATTCGCTTGAAGTTTAATCCCGGCGTGGAAGAGACAGAGCTGGGGTTGACCAGAGTACAGTCTGGCCATGTTATCTGGGATCAGTTCGATCCAGTTGGCCCTGAGGAAGTGGACAGGCTTCTTGGATCTGTTCGCGCCACTGCCTGTGAATTGGATCCATGCCCTGCCTGGCTAGTCAAGGCATCTAAGGCTGTGGCAGGCGGTTGGGTCGAGGCAATTATAAATTCATCTCTGCAGGAGGGGCTTTTTCCAGCACCCTTAAAACATGCTTTGGTGCGTCCCCTCCTGAAAAAGCCATCCCTCGACCCTACGGTACTTACCAACTACCGACCTGTATCCAACCTACCCTTTTTGGGTAAGGTCTTGGAGAAGGCAGTGGCGTGGCAGCTACAGGAAGTCCTGGATGAAGCGGATTATCTGGACCCTTTCCAGTCAGGATTCAGGCCCGGATATGGTACTGAAACTGCATTGGTCGCATTGGTGGATGATCTCTGGCGAGAACGGGATGGAGGTCATCCATCCGTCCTGGCTCTTCTTGACCTCTCAGCGGCTTTCGATACTGTCGACCACGGTATCCTTCTGGGAAGGCTCCAAGGATTGGGGATCCAGGGCACTGTGCTGGCCTGGTTCTCTTCATTTCTGAGGGGCCGGACCCAGTCGGTGTGGCTGGAAGGCGAGAGGTCCAGCCCTAGGCCCCTGCAATATGGGGTGCCTCAGGGCTCGGTACTCTCGCCTCTCCTATTTAACATCTACATGAAGCCACTGGGTGAGATCATCCGTTCCCACGGGGTGAGGTATCACCAATATGCAGATGACACCCAGCTGTATATCTCAGCCCGTGGAGATCCAATTGATGCAGTGGAAGTCCTATCCAGGTGCCTGGAGGCTGTCAGGGTCTGGATGGGGGACAACGGGCTACAACTGAATCCCGGCAAGACTGAGTGGCTATGGGTAAGGGGTCCTGCACTATCTCGGGAGTTACCATCTTTGGTTCTGGATGGGGCAGTTTTGCCCCAAACAGACCTGGTGCGTAATCTGGGGGTCCTCTTGGACTCACGACTACTGCTCGAGGAGCAGGTGGCAGCCGTGGCCAGGAGGGCTTTTGCACAACTTCGTGTAATGCGCCAGCTACGCCCACTCCTAGACCGGGATTCCTTGCTCATGATCACACATGCTTTGGTCACCTCCAGACTTGATTACTGTAATGCGCTCTACATGGGGCTGCCCTTGGTGACCATTCGGAGGCTGCAGCTGGTCCAGAATGCGGCTGCTCGAGTAGTGATGGGGTGCGGGCGTTATGCTCGTGCCTCACCACTGCTTCGGGAGCTGCACTGGTTGCCAGTATGTCTCCGGGTGCAATTCAAGGTGCTGGTTATTACCTTTAAAGCCCTACATGGTAGTGGGCCAGGATACTTAAGAGACCGCATTGTCCCAAGGACATCTGTCCGTCCCACCAGGGCGGATCGGAGAGGCTCTCTTATCATTCCATCGGCTAGAGAGGCGCATCTCTCTAGCACCAGAAAGAGGGCCTTCTCCGTGGCCGCCCCGGCCCTTTGGAACCTCCTGCCAACTGAGTTACGTCTACAGACAGAGCTCCTGCCCTTTTGGAAGGGCCTAAAAACCTGGCTGGCAGGGCAGGTGTGGGGCTCCAGGAATTTGGGGTCCCATGTTGGGTGGCTGATATGATGGGACAGCCACCCCTCCCTCACTCTTTTAAACTTTTAAAATCTTTTTAAACCTTTTAACCTTTTTAAATCTTTTAGATTTTTGTAAATTCAGGGTTTAATTCTTTTTTAATTGACTTTTAAGTAATTTATGAACCTTAAGGTTTTAATTTATGAATTTCTGTAAGCCGCCTAGAGTCAGGTTCGCCTGATTAGGGCGGGATAATAAATCTAAATAAATAAATAAAAAATAAGCAACCAGATATCTGCAAAAAGCTGAAGATGTTAACCTGGAAACAGTTTAAGGAAGGAAAGTAGATCAGTGGTACAGCATCTACTTTCTGGCAACAAATATTCAATCCATGATATCCCCAATGAGGCCTGGAAATGCTCCCATCCGAACCCATAGCACCTCTAGGCAATGTACAGCAGCCACGCCAAATCTGGCCTCTTCCATCTGTGTTGTACTGCAACTCCCATCCTACCTCAGCCAGTAAACATAATGTCAGTGCTGACTGAGGGATGATGGAACTGTAGTCCAAATATCTGGAAAGGGCCAGGCTGGAGAAATCTCATGTAGGCAATAAAAAGTTAGTTGGACGGGTTCAGCTTCTTATAAGGCATCTTCCTGCATTGTTGTTCTGCACTGATAAGCAACACCAGAAAATATTTCATCAGTGTCAGTCAAGATTTCAGTCTCACTTGCAAATTAGGCCAGCTCCTCCAATGTCCAGGTCCATCTTCTCCCCCACGATGATTTGCACATAAATCAAGTTGCTGATGATCAATCTGATGAAACAAACCTCCTGTTCCTCAGCTTTGCAAAATGGTTTCTGGATCCACCTTGCAATTGCATTAGCTTGAGTAAGATAGTTTAAATGTTTTTGATAAGAAAACTGCCTTGCATTTAGATTTGGAGCTCGTTCAACCCTGACTGACAGCTGTTTGCTGAGGGTCCTTGCCAGAACATTGGTCTCAGACGTGCTCTCTAAGGGATGGTTTGCACTTATCTGAAGAGCTAACAAGCAGATGCTTGTGACACTGACACCATCACTTCGGGGAGCCTGGGGCGAGTTGTGAAGTGGGAGTGCACTCATTACTGACATGAGGAGTGGTTCATGCATCTGATTCTGTGCTACATGTAATGTCTAACTCTGGTTTCTAATCTAGGAGTCTGCACTATGTAACAGCCTGTCAATATACTGTATTGTGAGGTAGTGTCATCTAAGCCTGAATCACCAAGGTGACTGGCCTTCGCTTTAAGTAATCTAGCAACCTGAAATAGCTGTTGCCACGTAAGGCAGTCTATGCCCCCCCCTCCCAAAAAAAAAAACAAGCGTCAATCAGCTTAATTTAAAAAGCATTCTGCAAGCAACCAGTTGGGAACACTCATGAAGAAATTGTTATCATCTTCTTGCAGCTGGCAGAAGGAGGAGGGGGAGAAGAAGAGAGAGCAGAGCTTATCAGAAAGTTTTTTTTAAAAGAGCATACAAGAAAGGAAGGGCAAATAGAGAAAGATGTTAGAGAAAGGACATGTATGTGTGAGTGCAAGACGGAGGGGGTTAGCCCTGTCCTGTTTTTGGGCCTAGCTTTCCACTCCTGTCACTACTACTTTTAGTAGATTATTCCTAAGGAGGTTTCCAGGAAATCTGAGACCAGCAAGCAGGTTAATGGGATGGCACAGACAGAGGAAGGTTCACCAAGAGTTCCTTCCATGCCCTTTGATTATAGAAAGGGGCATGAGGATAATCTTAATAAATGGACCCAGAAACTGCCAGGGTAAAACATCTTTTTTGGCAGTCACAGAAATGCTAGAATTTAGAGACTGTATCTGTGGGGCTGATTCTCCTATGTTGTGGATGTCCTACTTTGATTGATAAATATACTTTGGACTTCGTTCTCATTTGGTTTCAAAGAGACATTTGAATTATCCTTTGATTTTTCAAGCAACTCATGCTCTGGTGAAAGTGAATTGAACTCAGAGAGGATGGGAAAATAACAGATGGCAAATTTAAAAAAGAAGAAAAAAAGAAAAAGGCAGAAGTGCTCAATTCCTACTTCATCTCTGTCTTTTCCTGAAAAGTGGTATATGTCCCTTCAGGCAAATGTTACCTACATTGGGAGGGGGCAGAACTGCAGCATGAGATTGATAAACAGATAGTCAAGGAATATCTTATTACTTAGAATGAGTTCAAATCTTAACAGGCAGAAGAAATATAGCCAAGGATGTTTAAGGAACTGGCAGAAGAGATATTAGGACCACTGTCTATCATTTTCTTGAAATCATGGCAGAAGGGTGACATGCCAGATGACTGGAGGAGGGCTAACATTGTTTCTATGTTTAGGTAAAGGTCACCCCTTGCTCAAAAGTCAGTCGTATATGACTCTAGGGTTCAGTGCTCATCTCTGAACCCTATTTATCTACTCACTTGTGTAGCAGGTGTGGGGTGCCGCCGGTGTGGTAGCCTCCCCTCGCTGGCTTATATGAGGGCCATCTGGGCTTTTAGTTCAATTTTAATTTGTGGTTGTTGGGAGGGTATTTTAACTGTTTTAATGGTTGCTTAAAGTTTTGAGGTTCCTGTTTTATTGTTATGTGATGTTTATATTTATGAGCCGCCCGGAGTCACCTTCCCAAGGGGGTGGCAATATAAATTTGAATAAATAAATAAATCTCTGTTTATAGCCAAAGAGTCAGCACTGTCTGCATCTGCAGGTGTTTCCGTGAACATGTGGCAGGTATGCCTCAACACCGGAGTCCATGGAATGCTGTTTACCTTCCCACCGAAGTGGTCCCTATTTATCTACTCACAATTTCTTGCTTTAGAACTGCTAGGTTGGCAGGAGCTGGGGCAGAGATGGGAGCTCACTCCATCATGCAGTACCCAGGAATAGAACTCTGACCATCCAGTCAGTGAGTTCAGTGTCTTACCTACTTCAGCCACCGCAGTCTCTCTATGTTTGAAAAGAACAAAAAGGAAGAACCAGGGAGCTACAGACCAGTCAGCCTGATAGAAATCCCAGAGAAAATTCTGGGGCAGATTATAAGCAGTCACTCTGCAAGTGACTAGAAAACAATGCAGTAATAACTAGAAGCAAACATGAATTTGTCTAGAACAAATCCTACCAGACTAATCTTACTTCATTCTTTGATCAAGTAACTTCCAGTGGAAATGCTGCAGATATAATGTATCTTGACTTCAGCAAAGCCTTGGACAAAGTGCTCCATGATAGTCTGATTAGCAAGCTAAATAGATGTTGCCTGGATAGCTCAGGAATCAGGTGGATACACAGTTGGTTATGCAATTGTACTCAGAAAGTGCTTATTAAAACCTCTTTCTCAGACTGGGAGGGGGTAACAAGTGGGTGCCACAAGGCTCAGTCCTGGGCCCAGTGCTCTTCAAAACTGGATAAAGGAGATGACACAAAATTGAGTGGAATAGTTAATAACTTGGAGACAAGAACAGAATTCAAATAGTTCTTGATAGGCTTGGACATTAGGCTGAAAACAACAGAATTAAATGCAAAGTTCTACACTGGGGCGGGGGATTCATAAGATGGGTTATACGTGGCTCAGTAAAACTACAAGCAAGAAGGATTTTAGAATTGTTGTAAATCACAGGCTGAATATGAGCCAACAATGTGATGTGGCTAAAAAAAGGCCTATGCTATTTTAGGCTCCATTAACAGAAGTATAGTTTCCAAAAGCTGTGAGGTATTAGTTCCCCCATGTTCAGCACTACTCAGGTCTCATTTTGAGTACTGTCTCCAGTTCTGGACACTGTACTTGAAGAAAGATGCTAACAAACTGGAACATGATCAAAGGAGGGCAACAATGATGGTAAAGGGACTGAAAACCATATCCTATGAGGAAAGACTGAAAGAACGGCACCTGTTTAACCTTGAGAAATGGAGACTGAGGGGGGATATGATAGTACTCTTCACGTGAAAGATGTGGGAGCAGGATCTGTTCTCAATCATCCTAGAGTGCATGACACAAAGCAATGGGCTGAAACTAGAGGGAACCAGGTATAGGCTAAATATCATGAAAAACATCTTCACTGTTAGAGCAGTATGACAATGGAACCAATTTCCTCAGGAGGTGGTGAACACTCCACTGGCATTGAAGAGAAAATTGGACAATCATCTGTCAGTTCTGCTTTGTCAGTTCCTGCGATGAGGAGGAGGTTGGACTCAATGGCCTCACAAGCCCCTTCCAACTCAGTTATTCTACAATTCTATCTCAGAGATACAAGTTCTACCATAGCATCTGGCTTTTGATATCAGTATTTTAATTGTTTGTTGGATAGCTAGCTAGCTCAATAGACAGATAGATATGCATTTGGAAGCCCAGAGAAACATAGCAATTTCCTCAGACTATTCTGAGAAGTAGCAGTGCTATCTTTCAGATAATTTACCTCTCAGTAGGAAACAAAAGGTTCTTTATTCTTGAGCTTGATTCTATCTCTCAAGGACCTGAAATCAAGGATGCAATTACTTGCTAATCTGTTTCTTGCTGACACTACCCAGTTTTACACTGGTTGTTGCTTTGCCAGATTAGAAGAGAACATTTTTCATCCATTGCACAAAGACTGTCATTAAGCATTTATTGGACTTTTTAAATGCAGCAATTTTTGTCTACATTTTCAAATGAGCATATGAACTTGCGCTCATGGTTTTGCCCTGAAACACATCAGAAGGTTCTTTTGCCATCTACTACAAAAGGAAATAAATACATTTTGCCATAGAATTCTGCAACCCATTCCCTCTTCTTTTAGGAACTCTGTAAGTAAGAGGGCATTGAACGGCTAATTCCTTTATCTTCAAATTCTCTTCAAATACATTAATATTAATTTTGATTGTGTTATATGTATAGTTTCTGTAAACCACCCTGAGTCGGTTGTACTGAGTAGGGCAGTATACAAATCGAATAAATAATAATAATAATAAATAATATCTAACACATCACAGATTAGAATAAAAGTTGTCAGGCCAAAACTACATGTTAAAGTGTCAGCTTAATAATAATTTGGTGTAAATTTAATGGAAACATAAGGCATCTCATTATGCTGGGGGAGAATACAACCTTCTAATTTGTGTGTCTGTTTAGGTTGTTGCCCTAATGCTAATTCTTCAAGTGCCTTGCTCTTCTTTTTTATGGTCTTTTTGGTACGTTCAGCAGACAGTCCTTCAAATAGAGAACCATCTTCTGTAAAGTAGGACACATGGTCATCCTGTCTCCAGTCTTAGCAACTCCAAGATGGCAACTGCTCCTTCATGGTGGTGGAATGTTCTTAAGCTGGAGCTTAAGATGGATAGAAACCTGAGTGTTGCCTCTTTATCCATGCTGGCAGGGAAGCTCTGGTTCTAAAAAGTAACCTTTACAAGCTTTGCTTTTGATTCACATGATTTTGTTGAGTCTTCTATGTTTTAATGTACTTTTCATAGCTTTGGGGAAAAGGAGCAATGCCAGTTATGATCTAGCCCTCTTCAATTTCTCTTTGTCAAACAAGACATGAATATTATCTCCCTCCTCTCCTTGTCCATACCGAAATAGTTGTCTCTCTTTAATTCCCAGTCTTGCATCCAAATAATCTGAAGCTATGTTTTTGCACCTAATTTAAAACATGTAGATATTAAAATGAATAAATCTGTCACAGTCTTTAAAAAACACTTGCAACATAATCAACAAAATCCAAAATGAATAATTAAATTTGGGGTTTTCCTTTGACCTTCTTTAAGCTGAGACTAATATTGTCAGCTACAGAAAAGAACATTGGAGATGCAAGTCTAAAAACTTGCCTGCACTGCAGCTCTAAATAACTGTGTTTTTCCTACTATGAATTAAAGAAGCAAAACAGGATAGTGAGTCAGACCACATCTGCTGCCTTTGTATTTCAGCTTTTCCCAAACGGAGCCCTCTGGATGCACTGAACTACAAATTTCATTATCTACATTTTTGAAAACTGATCCAATACAATACTATGTTGGTATTCTGTGTTGTGTACTATATAGAGTGATGAATTAGGATTCTGGAAACCAGGACTCAAATTCTGACTTCACCATGAAAACTCACAAAGAGGTACCGAACTGAAAAAAGCATTCCTTAAATATATTACCTAGACCTGTTAGAGTCACTATAAGTTATTTTCAACTTGGCAGATAACTATTATTGTCTTAATTAGCAATAGTCCAATGTAATATTTTCTTAATTTGTATCATCTCTATTCTCTCTCTCTTTCCCACCACCTTCATACGAGTATGTCTCACTCAGTGAAGAAGACTCAGCATTGGACAGCTGGCAGAGTGATAGATTAGGTGTCAGGAGAGTCATGGCTATAACTTCAGAAGCAGGCATCACCACTCCATTTTAGAGCCCATTTGCTTTGTTTCTCTGATTATCATGAAATCTTGTCTGAATCTTAACTGTTAACTCATCTATATAAAAATAGTTCCCATCCAATTTTCCATTTTTAAGAACAAGAGTGAGGTTCATGTGACTCTCAAGGTGTTGTTGGATCATGGTTTTTCCAATATTTTCTTTTCCTTCACTTAGTTTTCCTTCCTTCCATAAATGTGCCTGCTTCCACTTCCAGGGTGTGTGGTCCAGCCTGCTCAGCTGTCCGGGGGTGTGGTCAGGCCCATGGCATAAAAAGGTTGGGAACCCCTGTCCTAAAGCATTCAAGGCTTTGTGGGTGAAAATGCTGAATCCCTGTGTGTAAAGAAGTAATCATAATCTGGATAGTCCAGTACATCATTACCTCCTTGACCACTTTCACAAGAGAGGAAAAGATAGGGTTAAGTGGGAAAGTCATGGCTTTGGATCATGCAAGTGTCTTGCCCATGTCATCAGGTGTTATAGGCTGAAATCGATCCAACATGACCAAACATGACAGTGCATTAGACATCGCTTCATAATTAATTGTCGCAATAATGAAATCAAGGTCCTTACGGATAGCTTCAATTTTCAGAGGTGTTGATACCCAACTGAAGTCCTAGATCACCTTGTATAGAGAAGTCTCTGAGAATTCTAACCCATTTGATTTATTTTCTCTTTAAATATTCTCTGGACACATTTCTCACCACAGCCAAATTTCCATCTAAGGCCATGATGGTGAACCTTGGCACTCCAGATGTTCTTGAACTTCAATTCCTAGAAGCCCAAGCCCCCGTGAATCCAGACAAAGGGGTTTACTGCAATTCATCTGGCCCCCACCACCCTTGTCGCTCCCAGAAGCAGAACATGCCCATACGGAACAATGTGGGTGGTGTGGGCCAGATGAATCGCAGTAAACCCCTTTGTTTGGATTCATGTGGGCTTGGGCTTCTGGGAATTGGTCCAAGAACATCTGGAGTGCCAAGGTTCATCATCATGGATCTAAGGAACTTTCCTCAATTTGCCCTCTAGCCTCCTCCTGTTTTGCTTCATCACTCACTGCTCATCTGTAAACAAAGAGGTGTGAGCTCTGTAGAAGAGAAGGTGTTTAGGTGCGATTGTGTCAGCTGTTATGACCACTATAGTATTCCACCATCAGGCTTTGACAGGAGTGCCAACCAAATTGGTCTGCATCCTTCCAAAGGTCCTTTGGAATGCACATGGGCCCATCATTATGGGCCCTTTCTCCATGTGGAGTGAGGAAATTGTTAGCCCTAAGCCTAGCAGTTAGTGATCTGGCCATGACACAGATGAGGAATGTAAGTCTCAAAACACCAGAACCTATCACTCTACCCTACTGGGAGTGGGGGGATGACAGGTTGAGGGCATGCCTGCAACATGAGTGGGTCCTAGCACTTGCTGGGATAAACTCATGGAAGGTACTGTATAGTACTCATGAAATCAGCAGACAAACCAGAGACTACCACCTTTGAATTAATGTTAAACTCCCCCAGGAGAACCAGCACGGGAGACTTCAACACCACTGTGGAGATGAAGTCAGCCAGCTGCTCAATAGTTTTAATACTTGTTTGATATCGATATCATGCTCTACAAGGCTTTCATGAACACGAGGGAAACCCTGCTGTCACTAAAGGGTGGATTTTCAGAAATCAAAGGAAATTAAACTGAGTAGAGATAGAAGATGATGAAGCTGGAGCAAAACATCAGGAGGAACCACTTCAGTTTAAACACTGATAAAATATTCATCTTCTCTGGATAATTGCCTTCCTCTGTTCATTCCTTCCTTTCCAGGACTGTACCGATGGGAGATATCAGCCCATCACAATCTAGCAATTTCAGGGCTTGTTTCTTTTTAACTAACAAGTCAAATATCCCTTCATGCTTGCCTTTTATCATGCTGAAGTTTGGATACTTTCCAATTCAATCCCTGGATAGTTTTCAGCCCAAATATGTAAACAAATAAAGGCTTATATGGTATAGTGCTAAAAAGAAACCCCAGCTATATTGAGCAACTGAGACAGGACCCCATAGTTCTAACCTATTTGCTGGATGATCTAAGTATTTTACACAACTCACACAAGTGGAAAAGGGCATTGTTTTTGTAAGAGCACGTAGAACCATAAAGCATGCAAGAACAGTATCAATAAGGGGTAAAATCTGGAGTAGATTATAAAGCAATCACCTTGTCAGACTCAGCACTGTGAAAGCAATGCAGTAATAAATAGAAGTCATCAAAGATTTCCCAAAAACAAGTCCTGCCACACTAATTTTATCTAATTTTTATCATGTAATTTCCTTGGTGGATGATGGAAATGCTGCATATACAGCGGTACCCCACTTAAAGAGCATAATGCTTTTCACGGGATTGCTCTTTAAGCAAGTTGCTCTTTAAGTGAAACACTTGGAAAAAGCACTGCTATTGCTATTATTAGTGACTGAGTGTGACTTCTGGCAGGGGGGATTGCAAACCCCGATTTCGTTGTTAAGTGAGTTTTGGGTTATTTTTAGTTGTTAAGTGAGGGCGACCATTCAGAGAAAATTCTTCTCTTTAAGTGAGTTAGTCTCTAAGTGAGGCACTCTTTATGCAAGATTTTACTGTATAATGTATCTTGACTTCAGCTAAACCTATGACGAAGTGTCTCATGCGTCCCATGACGAAGCGTCCCATGCAGTGGTGGGAATAAGCAGGTTCACACCAGTGCACCAGACTCAGTAGCAGAAAACCTGTTTGGCCCTAATTCAGGTGCAATGCAGGGCTTTCCCCCTGGCCACGCCCACGATATCACACCCACAGTGTGGTAGTAAAAAAATTTGAGCCCACCACTGGTCCATGATATTCCGACTAGCAATCTAGGTGTGGGTTGGATAGCATAAGTGCCAGGTGGATAAACAGTTGGTTACATAAACATACTCAAAGAATGCTTATAAATGGCCCCTTCTCAAAGTGGGAGAGGGTAACAACTGAGGTATGACAAGATTTAGTCCTGGGCCCAGTGCTTTTCAACATTCTCATTAATAACTTGAATAAAGGAGTTCAGGGAGTATTTATCAAATTTGTGGATGGTACAAAATTGGGTAGAATAGCTAATAACTTGGAAGTAGTATTAGTTCTTTCTCATGCCTGTCTCCGGCACTGCTCAAGCCTCATCTGGAGTACTGTGTCCAATTCTGGACACTGCACTTGACGAAAGATGCTAACAAACTGGAACAAGTTCAGAGGAGGGCAATAAGGATGATCAGGGGACTGGAAACCAAACCTTTATGAAGAAAGACTGAAGGAACTGCCCCTGTTTAGCTTTGAGAAAAGGAGACTGATGGGAAAGATGATAACACTCTTCAAATAATGGAAAGATAGTCATAAAGAGGAGGGGCAGGATTTGTTCTTACTCATCCCAGAGTGCAGAACCCATAATAATGAGCTCATATTACAGGAAGCAAGACATAGTCTGAAGATGAGGCAAAAGTTCTTAACTGTTAGAGCAATATGACCAGTTACCTTGGGGGATAATTAGTGCTCCAATGCTGGAGGCATTGAAGAGAAAATTGGACAACCGTCTGTCAGACCTACTTTGATTTGGATTCCTGCACTGAACAAGAGAATGGACTCAATGGCTTCACTGGTCCCATCCAACTCATTTATTCTATGATTCTATGTAACATCTTTTGAACAACCATTATTAGGTAGGATTTTATTACTTCCTTTAACTGGAGAGGCATTTGCAACTTCAACAGAATAAATCACTTTTAAGGAGGGAAAGTTTGGCAGAAAAATAGCAGCCTTGCTCCATTAAGAATCAAGAACTAATTGCTCCCATTCAACTATGGAGGCAATAGAAGTATAAAATGACATGTATTGGAAAATGACTTTGATAACTGAGAATATGATTTCCAGTGAAAGGTATGACTCATATCCATGTATTCAGTGGTGGGCTCCAAAAATTTTTACTACCACACTGTGGATGTGATCTACTCTGTGGGTGTGGCCATGTGACTGGGGAGGTGATCTAGTCTGCCTGCCCAGTGGTGGGATTCAATTTTTTTTACTACCTGCTCTGTGGGCATGGTGTGGTGGGCATGGCCAGGGGGAAAGCCCTGCGTTGCAGCTGAATTAGGACTACTTTGTTTCAAAACTTGGATGGATGGGGCCAGTCAGAATTTCTGCTACTGGTTCCGCTGAACTGGTACGAACCTGCTGATGTATTGCAGTGGTGGGATTCAGCAGGTTCACCCCAGTTCTCCAGAACCATTTGCAGAAATTCCGCCTGGCCCCATCCATCCAAGTTTTGAAATAAAGTAGTCCTAATTCAGGTGCAATGCAGGGCTTTCCCCAGCCACGCCAACATACCACCCCCACAGAGTACATAGTAAAAAAAAATGAATCCCACCACTGATGTATTGGTTTCTAAATGAAGTGACTGAACTCATAGAAATAGAAATGACTGAACTCATATAGCCATGAAGGGTCTTGGGATTTCTGGGTCCATAAGAGAACCTAATATTAAGCAGAATGAGATGGCTATCTCAAGTGGTAGTTTTTGCCAGTCATGGTGACAGCCCCCAAGATATTTATCTGGAGTCATTTTGGTTGTATTTCTGAGCTTCCTTGGCTAACCCCACCTATTCTTAACTTGTGACTATCCAGGCACTATGCCTGAATAACAGTAATACAACGGATTTGAGTCTCACAGCATCAAAAGCTATGGACTTTCTGGGAAGCCAGGGCAATATCATCCATACCTTCCTTCAGGCTCAGTTGTTCCCTTCATTTTAGCTGTGATCCTCACAAGACCTGGGACAGAAACAAATATTACCAAGAATAATGCTGCAAATTTCATTTACTGTGATGTCAAGTATTTGAGTGTGGTTTGGTCATGAATGGGCAATGAAAAGTCATTAACTTCATGAAAAGACCTGATTTTAATGTGTTGATCCAAAACTCCCAAGAGCTTTCTTTTTTGGATTCTCCTGAGAGAGCGAGAGAGAGCACAACCTATCCAATAAGATTGGAGTTCTCCCATCCCCCACATCACTCAGCTGGCTTTGATCAATTTGGCCTTCCTCCAGTTGTGATTTATGCACCACTTAAACTTGTCTGTGTCTCAAAAATCTGTCAATGGTGCATTTGGGAGAAACAGCATAGATCTCCTCCAGTCCCCACCCACCCTGGGGAAATCATTGGCAAAATGAAATGGTTCTTTTGATGAGAGTGTTGGGGGGCTGTTGGGTAGGTAGGATGTAATCCTTGAAATCACCTTAGGATAGACCCCCCCATCCCGCAAAAAAGATTTCAGCTCCCATCTGTGTAACACAGTATTTCCAAGACAAAGTGACCATGGTTTCAAGCAGCAATTCTTCTCCATAGGCTATGTTGTCTAGGGTTAGTGTGTGTGTGTGTGTGTGTGTGTGTGTGTGTGTGTGTGTGTGTGTGTGTGTGTGTGTGTGTGTGTGTGTGTGTGTGTGTGCACGTGCACATGTATACTCACATGTATGCTGACTATGGGGACTGTCATAATAAGCACTTACACTTCCAGAATTACTACTGCACCACTGCTGAAGAGAATATAATAGAAGAGATACATGAGTTTGTTTTCAGTTTTTCTGTAATGAAGGTGGAGGTATGGAAAGGTTCTTCTCCTGTTCATTTTATCCAACCCTGCATGCTGCAGTGGGAGGGGGAGACTCAGGACATTGTGGTACCACACAGACTGTTGAAAATTCTCATCCAAAATAAATCCATAACTAGCTAGTTTTGAAATACTGTACTGGCATTTTCTTTTGGGGACTGTACTGATGGGAGATCAAAAGGTGTGATAGGGGATGGTGACCTATTTAAAACCTGGATAATGAGGGTTTCTAAGAGCTGAGACACATTTTTTTTAACCAGAAAAAGGGAATGCTCAAGGACTGTGAGCATATAAAGAGACCTGGTGGTGCAGTGATACTGCAGCCAGAAGGTTGTAAATTCAATCCTGACCAGGTATCAAGCTTGATTAGGGCTCAAAGGTGACTCAGCCTTCCATCTTTCTGACATTGGTAAAATGAGAACCCAGCATGTTGGGGGCAAAATACTAAATAACTTGTGAATTGCCCGGAGAGTGCACTAAGAACTTTCTTTCTTTATTCATGTCAGAGGAACCACCAGCATATAATAACATTAAAAACTAAAATTAACATATCTAAAACAAAAAGGAATTAAAAGGACTCGATGACATCCACCCAATATCAGGCCACATCACAGCATTTCCTCTTGCCAACATAAGGTCTTCCTCAGTGCTTGTTGAGGGACATCATGTGCCTTGTATCATATGGGTGATTGTTCTTCTCTGCATTCACATAGGCTACCATCTACAGGGAAACCCCACTTTTCTCAGATTAGCCCTTGATCTTTCTACCCTGGCATGCAGTCTGTTTAAAGCTTTCCACACAGGCCATGGTTGTTCTTGGCCAGGTGGTAGAGAATCATGTGGTTCTGCCCAGTTATCTGGTAGCTCCTTGCTTGCCTTCCAACGTTCTACGGCAGTCAGTGGGGGCTGATTGCTTGGGGTGGGTGGGCAGAAGTCATGAGGAAACTGTGCCTTGATTTCAGTCTCTGCTTTGGTAGTTGGTGATCAAATAGCAGGTGTGTTTTCAAGGGTCTTGCTTTTACCCACTCTTTCTGAGCAACATTTTCCTGGTGAAAGTTTGGTGGAGGGATGCCAGCTAAGTAATGCACTTTTTGTATTGGATCCATAAAACAAACAAACTTCTGTGGATACCAAGAATAGCCACCTGAACTGAATGGACATTTTAACATCAGAACAATGTCACTGCAGATTGAACCACTAGGTAATATTTTAATTGACTTTGATTTGGCTACAATTGGAATACCTAGTGTGTGAGCCAAATTCCCCCCACTCCTGCCATTCCTGATAGAGGATACTGAAATCTGCATAGCTTTGACGTGGCAGGAGAGGAGGCCTGTGGCCTCAATGGAGCCATCTGGGAGGAGCTGTAAGTGGAGACCTGATTTCCTGTGTCTGTTGGATGGTGGTGGGATATAAAGCGAGTGGCTACTTTGCATTTATTTTTTAAGAACAGAGCCTGGCAAAATCCAACATGCCATAAAAACCTGGACTTTCCTTACCTTTGCCCGAAGAAGTGATCTTGAATCACAAAAGCTTGCAATGACTTTTTTTTATTTTAATGATCCAAAATCTTCTACATTTGTTTTGTATTGGAGTTGGTTTTAGGCATCCTGTGACCATTCTTGCTATTTCATTTAGGGCAACATCCACCTGACCTGTGTGCTTTGATCTGCACCACAATGTACTAGCATACTCTCCTGCAGAGTAACATAAAGCTAGTGCAGAAGTTCTTAATGTGTGTGGTTGGGCACCCCAACCTGTGCCTGTTATTTTCCTCAAAATATTGTTCCTGGCAAAAAACCTTCTGTATGGTATTTAGACACTGGGTCTTGAAGGTGAGATTTTGATCCAGGGTAACCCCCAGGTATTTGGGGGTGTTGCAGTGTTCAAGTCTAGTGCCATTCCAGTTCACCTGCAACCTTCTTGATGCCTCACAGTTTTTCAGATGAAAAGAACATAGTTGAGTTTTTAGACAGTTTGGCTTCAGTTGGTTATCCCTATAATATATAGCCATTAAGTTCAAAGTCTCAGTCAGTTTTTTCTCAATATCCTTGAAGGTTGTGCACTGTACAGCAATTGCAAGGTCATTGACATAGAGAAAGCTCCTAGTGGCTTCTGGCAATGGTTGATCATTAGTATATATACTAAGCGCTATGGGGCAGTGTATAAGCGCAATTGTTATGCAAACAGCCTGAGATTCATATCTGGCCATAGAAATGCACTCCTCTACATCTTAAGCATTTGTTTCAATAATATTTCTGATTGCAGAAAGAATTCGATTCACATTCAAGTGACTTTCTCTTGTTAGAGTCTGAGACATGGACAGCCAGCTAACAACATGGGCACCAGGACCTAGTCTGACAAGACAAAAGTCAAAATGACAATCTTGTCCAAGTCCAAGTCTAAGTCAAGCCAAAGTAGACAGGGGAACAAGATAACTAAAATCCAATAGATAAGATCTAGTCCACGGAGATTAGAAGCCAGATAAACAAGGAACTAATATGATCAGGAGCAGGGTACTTCAGGTCTGGAATGGGTGCAAGATTGAGAACAGAGGCCTAGAACAGAAATGGAGTCCATGAACAGGTCCAGAAGCCAGAGACATTCATAAGGTCCCTTGACTAATTATGTACAATTAAAACAAAACAAATCAAATCATTAATTACCCATAGCTTTTCATTTTGTTCAGACCATAACAATATAGCCTCAAGATATGGAACAAGTGAATCACTGTCAGCTTGTGCTGTAAGATGCTTCTTTATTCAAAGTTGGTAATTATAACATCCTGGTTTGAACAAAATAAGAAATGTGGGTTAGTTAGAAATGACCTGGTTTAATTGCAGGTCACACAGGAGGATTCTATTGGATGGCAAAATGGTTGTTCAGTTCTTGAATTAGTAAGATGAGATATGATCATCCAAACCCGAAGAAACGCCAACGCCGCCGCCGCGCCAGACGCCGCCGCCGCACCCCCCGGCCCCCGTCACCGGCCGGGAGGAAGATAAGAGGAGCCTCCCTGGCCAGGGGAGGCCCGAAGAAATGCCCCCGCCACCGCCGCGCCAGACGCCGCCGCCGCACCCCCCGGCCCTCATCACCGGCCGGGAGGAAGATAAAAGGAGCCTCCCTGGGCCGGGGGAGGCCCGAAGAAACGCCGCTGCCCCCGCCGCGCCAGACACCGCCGCCGCCGCGCCCCCCGGCCCCCGTCACCGGCCGGGAGGAAGATAAGAGGAGCCTCCCTGGCCAGGGGAGGCCCGAAGAAACGCCGCCGCTGCTGCACCAGATGCCGCCGCCGCGCCCCCCCTGCCCTCATCACCGGCCGGGAAGAAGATAAAAGGAGCCTCCCTGGGCCGGGGGAGGCCCTAAGAAATGCCGCCGCCAACGCCGCCAACGCCGCCGCCGCCACGCCCCCCGGCCCCCGTCACCGGCCAGGAGGAAGATAAGAGGAGCCTCCCTGGCCAGGGGAGGCCCGAAGAAACGCCAACGCCGCCGCCGCCGCGCAAGACGCTGCCGCCGCTCCCCTTTGTTGGACTTTGTTGGACTCTCCCTTAGCCATCCGGCCTCGAAGGGAGAGAACTTGGGGGTCTTGGGCGGCAATAGAGGACTTAAGGGGGGGGGTTGGTGGGATATTGTTATATTGTATTATATTGTTCTGTTTAGTATGGAAGCCGCCTAGAGTCAGGTTCGCCTGAGCGAGGTGGGGTATAAATTTGAAGAATAAATAAATAAATAAATAAACACAGACACAGTCAGGGGAAGATAAATGTAATTGCAACTGGAAAGATTTATGATTACTGGGACACAGCATCGATTCATTGTCACATATATTTGTGTCAGAAGAGAATATAAAGGATTGCCTTCAAGTAGCCTGCAATGTGTTAGATGTTGGCCTAGTAGAAAAAATACATAACAATCAGCTTTTCTTTTCTTAAAGAAAATAAGATCAACAATCACTCAATGCACTTTGCTGGAAGGTGGTCTTCTACATCAAGGGAGATGCACATTAGAGTTGAGACTCTAATAATGATTTGGTAATCAATCAATTTCAGCATTGGAGTTGAAATCCAGCCTCATCTCACTCTGTGGTGGCTCTATAATGAAGGAAAGTGACCCCATAGAGTCCTCATCAGTTTTATCACTAAAAGAAGGATTAACAAAGGTTGATTGATGAATTTTATAAAGGTTATGGTTATGTTACTGCTATGTTTAAAAGGACTGTGTGGAGAATGTTAAAACCTGGCACTTTTGAGAAGCTGTTGCAGTTTGGTTTCCATAAAATTGCTTATGGCAGCTGATTTGATGGCAGCAGCCATAAAACTGGGTCCAAAGCTTTCCCAGCAATTGTATATCAGACCTGTACTATTAATTCTGGTTGGTTTTGGAGTGCAAAACAAATTTCTGGGCTGACAATGCTATAATTGAAAGTATTTATCTGTCGCACAAGGTTCCAATGAAGCTTGGGATTCAAATTCAAAAAACAACCCCCCCCCCAAAAAAAAGTACATTTTATATTTTGGAGGTCTACTCAGTGACATTCTCCAGTGTGTAATCCTATACCATCAGAAATATCTAACAAATCTCTTGTAGATTTCAATGCAGGAGACCTGAAGAACTGTTACTGAAAAGCAGGGTGGGAAAAGTGTAGTTGGCTGTCCATATGGAGTCCATAAGGGCGGATTTCTCCCTGCCCCCAGCTACTCCAAAATCCTTTCCAGGCCAGTAAATGCCAAATAAAATAAAATATTTGCTATTACTGCGTTGGGAAAGTGTTTGGGAATCCTTCGACAGATATAAAAATGAATTTTCACTTCTTAAACAGCAATTTTGGATCATTGGGGAAGCTGAGGAAGTCCTTGACTGTGTGTGGGGGGGAGGAATATGGTCCTGAGACCTGTCAAGGTTGCTCATCCTCACTGTAAATTTATTATGTATGAACTGACTTGATATGATGGAAAACAATGGGTAAAGCTCTGGCTGATGTCAACAGGAGCTTCTAACTCATAACTGGTTACAGATAAAATTAGGCATTGAATGTTCTGTGCCATGCCTGGAAACCATATTTGCAACTCCTAATAAATTATAAAGCATCAGAGAATGACTACATCCAAAGCCAAAAACTGCTGAGATTCATGACAGTTTCTTTATAAATACAGCCAGTCTTAATAAGTCAAGTACTATATTGCAACAAGTACTGTAATCTGAATAGATGGAACTAAGTGATAGGCATAATTTTCAAGATTAGCCCATGCTCATGACATGCACCATCACAGAGCCACAAAATAACTGATTTTCTATGGCAAATCTGCCAGATCCATCCACTTGTATCCATTTTCCAAAATGCCCTGTGGCGCCATGGGATATGGCAGATCACACCATGCAGAATTAAGTATAATACACATGGGACAGAGACAATAAAGCTAATTCAGATAGCAGTTGACCAGCTCATCTCAACACACCAGTTAACATTCCTAATTTGAAACAGTTGCAGATAAATTAGGTTGACAATCTGCTTTAAGTCCCCTTAGGCTTCCATTTGGAAGAATGGACAAGCAGTACATGGCAATCTAGGAGACACATGCTTCATTTTCATGAGTAAATAATACCAATTAGAATAACAGATACTGAATGTCCAGTCAGTTATGGCATAATGAAACTTCTTAACTACTTTGAGTTGTTAATGTTAAAAACAGGACTTTCACTGATCTTTTAGTCCCTTATGGTTGAAAACATTTTATTTGGCATAAGTTTTCAAGGGCTACAGCTTGGAGTTTGAAACATTTCTTTTGTGAACCACAACTTCCAGAATCCCATAGTTAACATGGCCTTTAGCTGTGTTACCTGAAGATTCTGGGCACTGTAGTCCAAGAAAGGAACTTTTCTAAACTGTTCAATGGGACACATCACAGCTTTGGTAGATTAACGTAACAGAGCCCCATTACAATAAAACAGACACTTTTATTACATAACCCAAGTGTTAAGCCAACAGCGTTAATCTATGTGGCAGTTTATTACCAGTTAAGAGAATGGAATGTACACTTCTTATCCCATGCCAAGTTGCACATCTGGTGTGTGACAAGAAATATATGTGCTGACTTGCTAATTAGCCCCAATTTGCCTCTGAAACTGGTACCATTGGACTTAGCACAAGTGGATTCAGTGATAGGATTTTGGCTGGATATCTCACAGTTTCCTGGAAAGGGAACAATGCACATTACACCATGGTTCCAGGACTTCAACCTGCATTCAGTTTGAACACAGCCAGAATGTGGAAAAATTAAATTCAAACAGCTCTCTCATATGCCCTTTCTAGGAAAATAAATTATATTCAGAAAGTGCCAGTCATAGGTTTGTAATGTGTAAGTATACCATCAAGTCAATTTCCAGAGTTTTCTAGACAGAGAAAATACAAAAGTAGTTTACTAATCCTTTCTTCTAGCGCAGGGGTTCTCGACCTTTTCAAGCCAGGGGCGGGGTAACGTCTCTCATCGGCTTTGAGGGCTGGATGTTTGGAACCCCTATCCATGCCTCAGGGGTCCTTAGGTTTGGACCCCCTGTTCTAGGGTGTGTTCTGGGATGGTACAGGTTTGCCCATAACTACACTGGCTGACTCTTTCCCAGGAGACACAGTGAGGAATCGAACACCCAATCTCTGGCTTTATAGCCAAATAACATTCCATATTATATTCGAGGGTACCACCCATTCTCCCTGTTTGCTCCTGGTGGGTGCCATTTTGGCCTAACTTGGTGCTGTTCTTTTGCAAGGATGGAATGATCTATTAAGATGGCAACTTTTCCTCCATTTGGCCTGAGCTGGGTGGTTTCCCTCCTCACAAATTCTTTGTGTTTGTGATAGAGATGAATAAATCATCTTGTTTCTGTGCCAGCTTTATTTATGTTAATTCATGAGCCTGTTCTGTCTTTATCTGTTAAATAAAGTAACAACTTATTTAAAGCCACCTCATGATTCTCCTTTCCATTCATGAAAGAGACTGAAACATGGCATTCTAAAGATATTTTCTCCCAAGGTGTGCACGTCTAAAGACATTTTATCTGAAAACATGAGTTTTTATACACATTTTGGTACCTGTAGCTGCACTGATTCCATGTAACATCCAAAGGATAACTGTGCTATGATCTGTGTTAGCCCAGGAGCTGCCAGTCAGACAGATTTGTTTCAGAATGTGGACTGAATGAAAGCAGGGGTGGAGAAAATGTTAGTCATCCAGATATGCATGACTACAATTTCCAGAATCCCTTACCATTGCCTGGGCTAGATAGGGCCAATAGGAGAGGTTCCCTCTCATGTACATTTCCCATGTGCTGGAGATACAAAGCCCTCTCATGCCATCTTCCTGCATCCCTGTTATACAATGAATCCCTTACAGTGAATTCAGGAAAAAAACACCCTATTTTCTTTTTTGAGGAGGGTCTACAGTTCTCCAAAACGATCAGCTTTGATGACCAGATCACTGCTGCTTGTCAGATACCAGAGCCCCAAAGAGAAATCTTCTGCCAGAGAAGCAACATTTCACTTCCACATCATGATAAATAAATGACTCAAACAGTGTTGTTTCATTTGAGCACAGACAACACATTTTGTGCTCTCTTGTTTTGCTGCTTTAAGAAGGCTTGTAAAAATGGCAATTGAATGATGGCTCACATAATTAGGAGAGAAAAACAACAGCAGGTATTGCAAGGGATTCTCAAAGAATTAACACAAATTGGACAGCAGAGGAAGCTGGAGAAGAAAATCCGCTATCGAGGGAAATTAACTATACACCCTGTTTTTTTTAAAGCTGCAGTTATAAAACATCTGTCAGCTTCATGTTCTCCCTACTGAGTAAAAATGGAGAAATTGAAACTACAGCCAGTTTATTTCTCACTTTACTTTTCCCAGTAATTGATGCTGGTTCTCTCTAGCAGGAAGGTTCTAAGGAGATGTAATTCTTTGTGACATCAGCATAGTGTTCCCAGGAAAAATCTTTTTCACCTACCTTTGCTTGTGGAAAAAATGCCTAAAATCAAACAAAAAACTGCCCAAACAAAAAACTGGATAGCTCTTCACCTTTCCACATTAAAAAGATGTATGTTCAAAACACAAAGAAAGGGTATCCTGTCCTTTTAAAATTAAAATGCAAAGCTGTAATTAACCTGGGACTAAACCAAATGGGGGAGATCTGTTATGAACATCTCATGCAGGTTTTGTTTCATTAATTAGAGCTGCTGTGAGAGCCAGGTGTTCTTTCAGAAGGTGTTTAATTCTTTCCTCACATTCCACACTGAGCTACTGGGGAAAGAAAAATTAGCAACATTATACTTTGTCTTATTCCATGCATCTAAGGATGCCATAGCAACCTTATAGACACAGGGGAGCTCATGGAGAAAAGGGCACAGGAGCAAAGAGCTGAGATCTTCTCCCAGACCATCCCATTCTTCCTTTTCAATGCCACATCGCAAACAGTAAGGTAAATATTGTCAGGAGCTTTTGTTAGCATGGTTGATTACACTGCACCACAAATAAATAAATAAATAAATAAATAAATAAATATTGTCTGCTATTTGGTTTAATCCATGTGTGCTATACTAAATTAAGTGCACTGAATCCAAATCTGAAGTCCGATTCTGCCTAGGACATCAGGATCTAAAGTTAATTATGCATATATATGTGATTAGCTACATTCCCTTGTTCCCTAACCCTACTCATCTTTAGCTCAAAACGGACTCACTATGGCCTAGCTGTATTATCCCATAAGATGCTTTAGCACTAGAGACAAGCCCTTGGTCCATCTCGCCTTATGTACCTATTTCTGACATCAGTCACTGACTTGCCCAGACATGCCCGGCCGCTTCTGGAACATGCATGCCACCAGTATAGTGGTAGCTGCAACTGTTATAATGTTCCCATGTAAAAATACATTCATTACCCAATTACTGACCATTTGAACAGCTATAGCACACCTATAGCTTAAAATCTGCATGTGGTAGGCAAATTCTGAGTTCAGATTTGGAATCAACACACTTGATGTCATGTAAATCACATTTGTTATTCCCAGTAGCAAAATTGTTGTTGTGCAGTGTTATTAATGCTGCCACCCACCTCATGCTTCCCAGTTCCCTCTGACTTTAGTAGCAGATCTTATAGTAGCTGGGAGAAGGACATTCTAGCACAAATATATTATTGTGAGCAATTTCTATAGTAATATAGAGTATATTGGGAGGCTTGGTATTTAATGAAGATCCATCACATCTACAAATAATGGTTCAGGGTGGAGAAGGGGGGAGCAAGCATGTGGCCTAACACTCTTGTGTGTAATTTTGGGATTCTCCTTGAGAATATGCCCCAATGTATGGGAAATAATTTTTAAGATTTGAAAGTCAGAATAACTGATACTTGTCTTGGACCACTAAAAGATCACACATATTTAACTAGCTTTCAGCCCTTCATCAGATTGGGCACCGAAGAGCTGTAGGAGGAACAGAAAAAGCCCCAAAGATCAAAGAATTGTGGCCAGATGTGCTTCCCAAGTTTCTTTGTGGAAAGTCTGTATTAAAATGGAGGCTAAAGATTGAAATCAGAGGTGTAGGTTTCATCAGACTCCACCTCTGGTGTCATTAATTGGACTGTCTGTCCCAATCTTGTTAGACAAAAGGTTAATAGTTATTCAGCAATGAGAGTGGTATAGGGGAACACAGGTGTTGACACCAACTCTTTCATGTGGTTACAAGTGCAGTTACCAATCTGTCAGGTAGAAGAGATACATCTGGGAGGACAGGAGCTGAAGTGTCAATGAAATGCAGCTTCCTATCTCACCTTTGCTCTCACAAAAAGTTAGCCACGCCCTTATCAACATCTACACAGCAACACTGCAAACATGGGAGAGGTTGCAAGGGCTGGCATTTCATTAGACTATGGAAGTCCCTAAAATATAAGTGTAAGTGCAGAGCCTGAAAAGATGTGGCCATAGGCCATACTGGTTGAGGGATTCTGGGAGTTGTAGTCAAAAATTACTTTTTCCAAGCCCTGACCATTGCAGTGTCTTAAACATCTCAAAGTAAATATTATTATGTAGTGATTTTCTGTCATTGGACTCAATTGTGTAATATACATGAATCTCTGACCTGTCCTATTTTGTCAAAATGACCTGCCTACAAAAGCAAGAAATGTGTTCAGGTGGATAATACAGAAATGAGAGGCAAACCATTCATCTGGCATCACCATTACTGGTCATTTGGAGGCTGCTGGTTGTGATTTTGCAGAGGGAGTCAGACAATTTTAGTGGACAATTTTAGGAGCTATCCATGGTGCTGAGGCTGTTTTAAAAATAAGGTTTACAACCTCAGATAGATCAAAGTAAAACTCAAAGGAAATCCACTGCCCCATGAATTCAGTCACCAACCTCTGTCCACTAGTCTTCACAGTACAGTCCCCAAAAAATTATTTTCCCTTCTCTTCCACAAAATTTATAGTTATTTATCAAGTCAAAGCACTGAGTAGGGAAAGTGTTTCTTCACTGCCCATCTCCTCCACATTAAAAAAAATTGATTTTTTTTCTTGGTACTTTACCTTCAGTCATATTTCAAATACTAGTTCCATTATAATGCAGGCCAGTAGTCCTGCTCATTACTTAAATGCCCTTATTAGCTTTAATAGAGATGCTCATTTAGAATCAATTATCATTGCTGAGAGTCTCTACAGATGATAGGGAATGATTTCAAAGAAGCAGGCATAGGAGCACTTCCAAAGGAGTGTGCCACAACCCTAAATTAGTTCCCATAAACTGAGAGCTGCATGTCAACTCAATCCCTGAATTCACCCATCCCCAAGTGGTTTCCTGTAGTGATCAAAAGTAGCCCACCCCAGAACCATTGATTGTTTCAATAATTACCTTCTGAGCAGCTGGTGAATTTTCTGCTGGAATTAGGGGGAAATGTAACTCAAGGGACAAAGTGATTGTAACATGTTTTGCATTGCAGTGAGAAAGTAAACCAAGACTTACGAAAGCATGGAGTGCAAATTAGTCCTGCTGAGTGAATTATCAAGGTTTCCTGGCTTTTCCTATGTACTGTTGGCTGCTTAACAGTGCAGTTGGTTGTTTGTTTTGCAATAATAATATGTACAATGTGCTACTTTAGTTCTCTAATCAGCTTATTGGTCATTCTTGCCTTCTATTAGCCACAAGTCAGCACTGCGATTTACATTGTTTGGTGAAAGAAATGTATTTGACATAGCATACATCTATCCATAGCTACATATCTGATAGTGTGTTTTGTGTTTTGATACACCATTAGAAAGCAAGCATAGCCTCTGTTTATCTATTTCCACTAGATCCAACCCTACTACATACAAAACTTAGCAAACATTTTGAATGTGCACAGGACTGTAGATTTTCACACCTCAGCCTTTCTGTTTATAACATGGATGGTAATTATAGTTAGAGGAGAGTGATTTCTCAGATTGCCCTTGCTTAATGCAACATCACAGAAATTTCAAGAGAAAATATTCAGTCACTAATGGCTCTTTTAAAATGTACTTGTAAAGCTTCCACTCATACTAAAGGTACATTTTGACATGTATCCTCCTCAATTTAAAGTTCAGAGACATTTTCTCTCTAAATATTTATATGCCCTGGTGGCGCAGTGGTTAAACTGCTGTACTTCAACCAGAACATTGTGAATTCAATCCTGACCAGGGATCAAGGTTGACTCAGCCTTCCAAGGTCAGTCAAATGAGTACCCAGCATGTTGGGGGCAAAATGCTAATTAACTTGTGAACTGCCCAGAGAGTGCACTAAGTGCTATGAGGAGGGATATAAGTCTAATTGCTATTGCTATAACCTATTTAAATATAGGAAAAACAAGGGAAGCATAAGACAGAAATGCTGCACATTAAAAGAAAAACACTGTGAGGCAAAGCTATGGCATTCCTGTGACTACAAGAAATTCTATGTATATCAAGGATGGGTCCTCATTATCTTCAACAGTTCTGGCTCAAAGCAGGATGATAGAAAATGTTTTCTGGTTTGTGTATTCTGTAAATCTCAGTGTCAGTAAGTATTCTGAGAAAACACATTCCTACATACCTAAAAGGATATGCATATGATACACATGACTTTAGAGTGGCATAGACATATACATATTTCTTAGACTTTAGAGTGGCATATATACACAGTATCTTAGTGGTTAAGATGCTGAAATTGATGACTGGAAGACTGGCAGGTCAGCAGTTTGAAACTTGAGTGCTGCACAAGAGAGTGAGCTTTTGTCTCTGTCCCAGCTCCTGCCAATCTAGCAAGAAAGTTCAAAAGCAAGAAATTGCAAGTAGATAAATAGATAGTGCTTTGGTGGGAAAGTAACAGTGTTCCATGTCTAGTCATGCCTGTCACATGACGATGGAAACATTTGCAGATGCAGACAGCATTGGTTCCTTGGCTGTAAACAGAGATGAGCACCGTACCCTAGAGTTGGATCCAACTGGCTTTTGAGCAAGAGTGACTTTTCCATTTACCCCATACCAGTGATGGTGAACCTTTTAGAGACTGAGTTCCCAAACTGCAACCCAAAAAACACTTATTTATCGCAAAGTTCCAACACAGCAACAGGGGAGGAAGGAAACGCCCCCATTGGGCTGCTGGGCAGAAGGGCATGGCAAACTCTGTGTTGGGGGAGGGAGGAAGTGCTCCCATTGGGCTGCTAGGCAGAGGGGCAGGGTGAACTCTGTGCTTCAGTGACTGCATGGGTGCCTACAGAGCACACTCTGAGTGCCACCTCTGGCACATGTGCCAAAGGTTTGTCATCACGGGTCTCTTAAATGCTGCAGTCATCCCTATTTTAAACTCTGTATAAATAAGCAATGAAATTTACTTCCATACAAACACTAAGATTGTTTCAAATAAGTTCATTTGGAAAACATGCTCCAGTATTGTATGGATGTTGGGCATATAACAATGTTTATGATAAATACTGTGAAAGCAGATATGCTACTGGAAATAAACACAGCAGTATGCTTCCCCACTATAGATGCTAACAAGTGCTTCCAAATGTCCTTGCCCTTGATGAAAAAGGGTTTTTAACATATGGAGTCAGCTGAAAAAAGGGCAGTCACCACGAGATTTTCCTCCCACTCCTACGCAAGTGTGAAAAGATCAACCCTTTGCTCTGTCAACTACAGCATTCTCAAAACCCCTGCTTTTTGCAATACTGTAAGTTGTATTTTTCATGCAGATTCCTATATTTTGCACACATTACAAAGTTACAAAAACATATCTGCAATTTTCAAAAGGAAGTGCCAACAAGCAACTGCCCTGCTCCTGCCCCCCCCCCCGAAACTGCTAAAATATCTCCTTGTAGGAGGAAAAATTTGGAAACTGTTCTTGCCTGCACAAAATAAAAATAAATTAAGAAAAAGTGTGCCCATCAATATGGTCTTACTGCACTCAAAAGGCATGGTGCAGCCATTTCAATTTTCTTCCATAATGGATTTTCCATAGTAAAAAAAAAAGGGGGGTGGGAATAATAGGAAGACACGTAAGACTCTGTCATGGAAATAGAAATGGGGCTTGTGTTTTTAAAAAATAGTGACGTAGATGTCTGTGGGCTGTTCACTGGAGGGAGGTGGCAGTAATGCATTCTGGGTTGTTACTGGGCAAGTGTTGTATTTTAGAATATGTATGTATTTATTTATTTATTGCATTTCTATACCACCTAAACAATCTACCCTCCTGTTCTTGGTGAAATGAAACCTAAATTTGGATAAACATGTAGTACTGTGTATAGTCATTGGCTGGAACCCTTCAGAGGAGGGGCCAAAGGGTGGGACTTGTTGGAGGAGATAAAAGAAGTGGGAGAGAAAAGGGGGGTCTCTTTGTTCTCTTCACCAAGCTTCACAAGTAGTTCTCTGGAATCTGCTTAGAATTTAGCAGTCATGTAGTCTTTTGAAATAGGGGAGGGGGCCCTCAGGGCTTCCAAACTGAAAATAGGTTTCATTGATTTTAAATGTGCTTTCTGAACTAAAGATGCTTCATTTGCTTAAGAGATCTGTAACCTGTTTTGCTACAATATATACATGTTTAAAAGACATGAAAATGACTGGAGTTGTTTATTTTTCTATCTGCTATCTTACTAATAGCCTGACTCAGGTCAGGATATGTGAGAAGGCAAGCTAAATCCTGAATTGCTTAGCTTGAGGGCTTCAATTCAGGTGCATTCCCACTTACTTGTAGGCTAAGGCCCTACTCGGGAGTAACGGGATTGTCACACAGTGGTGACACTGTACCTCCCATAAACTCCTCTGAATGATGCAGCATAATTGAACAATAAAAGCCTTGCCTGGAAGCACAGGTTGTTTTGCAAATTATAAACAGCTGCACTTGCTGATACCCACTGTTGTCTGTGTGCTTTCTCTGAACACTACGGAAAAATTATATGAATGGCATTTACCTCACAAAGCAGTTGGATGAAAGCTCTGCCGTGGAACGTAGCAGGATCTTTCTGTTACAGCTCCTACACATTTGTAATAGCATAGCTGCCATTGCATGTTTCCACTTATCTGAAATCTATTTATCAGAAAAGCTTTCAAAAGATTCATATCTCATTTCATTAGTTGCCTCAGGGGCATAGCTGTCTTCTCATTTTACTGTAGCTGCCTTAAGTGCAATAGAACTGCTGAAGGCAAAACCGCTACATCTCAGTGAGTGGACCACAGAATGGCATGGCCAAAATAGCAATTCATTTTGCAGTCTCAAGACTTTTGGGGAGACTAATTTGGAAGCATTCATCAAGCTTTGTCCCAAGAGTTAATGTAGTCTGTGAGCACAGAGAATAGAGCCCATTGACCCAAATCACTCTTGATGCAAAGATAAATCTGCTGTGTCTGTCTTTCCCAATTAGATATCCTTCAGATGTGTTTGACTGCAACTTCTATTATCCTCAGCCAGTACGATTAGTGGCAGTGTTAACTGGAGATGATGAGAGTTATATTTCAACACATTTGGGGAGGCACCAAGTTTGAGAATATTGTGTTATATGAATTCTCTCTGCTCACTTTCCTTATTTTTTAATCATTTATTTAACAGGCCTCCCAAGGATTCAATGGCATGGCTCTTCTCCTTCCAGTTTTATCCTCAGAACAACCTGGTGAGGTAGCTGAGGCTGAGAGAATTTGATCAGCCCAAGATGACCTAGTGAACTATTGTACATGCCCTAGCCAAGAGCTGTAGCCAGGATTCTTCATGTGTTTGTCTCCTCGCAAGAATCTCTGGGAAGAGAGAAAACATTCTGCAAGAATGTTGTTATGAATGGGTGCTTTTCAGCACCAGTGGCTAAATCTGTAAAACATAACTTTTACAGGTGTAAGAATAACTGTTTTCTTTTTGTTCCTGGGTCAAAATGCCAGCTATGTAATCAAGGCTATTCCTCGCTGAGACAGAAGTGCATCCCCAAATGATTTATTGCCCTGATCATCTGGTATTCTAAATGAGTTGCTGAAGATCTGTTCTGGTGTTCTTTTTTTTTTTAAAGGTTCATCTGTTCAGAAGAAGTGAAATGATGTTCATTGTATCCCCACAACTATTATCTTCTAAGTGCACAGAATGACATTCTAGAGAAGCGAGTCTTCAGTTTGCAGTAGAGGTTTCTAAACTCGATCCCTAGTGTGGGAATCCAATTCAGCACTTTGGATAGCTCCTGTAAAGTTCAATCTAGAGCAGTGCTTCCTGACGTGGGGCCCACGCCCCACAGGGGAACTTTAATTCCCATTAGCCTAAGTTAGTTCATTGGATGATCAGTGCTTTGGGGAATTGACTTAGGCTTCTGGGAACTGAAGTCCAAAATCCAAAGTTTGGGAAACACCAATCTAGATAGAACCTGAAGCAGATTCATTGTCCCCTTGAAAGCAAAATCAAAGTCTCTACTTTTGTATGTGTAATGTTTCTTGATGTTTTAGGGTCTCCAAACTCAGAGGATGTGTAGAATAAGATAATTGTGGGAAAGCAGCAATCCTAGCAAGACAGACTTTCAACTTTGGATTGTTACTTTGTTTACTTGGATCTTAACCCTTCCTCACATATTCAAATATTTTTTTTCTCAACATCTAAATAGGGTCCCTACCACAGATCTGCAAACTCCATGTGGGAACTGCAAATGATATGCAGGAGGGAACAGGACCAACGATCTTGTTCTAGTACTTTCTCTCTCATCCAATGGTTTATATACTTCTTTGATCACATACTTATTTCCAGTCAACTGGAAAAAAATGAATTGGAAGAGGATCATACTGGAGTTTTGCCACAAACATGCTAGAATAAAATGTAATTTCCTGCATCCAGCTTTTGCTATCATTACAAGAAGAGGCTTGATCAATTGTACACATTTTAAAAAACCCAGATATGTGTACCTTGTGTGAAACAAATTGAATTTGCTACTTTATTATAAAATGGCAATGAGGAGTCATCAACGAGAACCGGCATGTATCACTGCAATTTATAAGGGTATTGCTTATCTCCAAGTGAAAACATTACATATCATATTATTAAGACAGCCTCTGATGTTGACACATCAAATATTAATTTTAAGGTAAGGAAATTAGAAAGTCACAAGATATGTTGCTGATCTCATTGGATCAAAGAACAATACACAAACTATTGTGAAGTAATCATAATCCAGGGATTCTCAACCTGTGGCCCATGGGCCACATGCGGATGCAGCCCATGGTGCCATTTCATGTGCCCCCCCCCACACCTCTTCCACCACACCAGGAACCACCACCCTGCCCAGAGGCCACCCAATTTTGATAACCCCCTCCTGGGGGGGTGCGAACCTGTTGCTGCCCACCACTGAGCATACCAACTGCCTATACCAACTGCCAGGAGAGGAAGAAGCCAGGGCAGGATGAGGACCTTGCCGCCCCTCCCACTGTGCCTATACCAACTGCCAGGGGAAGAAGAAGCCAGGGCAGGATGAGGACCTTGCCGCCCCTCCCCCTGTGCCCACACCAACTGCCAGGGGAGGAAGAAGCCAGGGCAGGATGAGGACCTTGCCGCCCCTCCCCCTGTGCCCACACCAACTGCCAGGGGAGGAAGAAGCCAGGGCAGGATGAGGACCTTGCCGCCCCTCCCCCTGTGCCCACACCAACTGCCAGGGGAGGAAGAAGCCAGGGCAGGATGAGGACCTTGCCGCCCCTCCCACTGTGCCCACCCCAACATATTGTAATGTAATGTAATGTAGTGTATTGTCTGTAAGCTGCCCTGAGTCGCCACGGCGAGTGGGCGGCAATATAAATTTGAACTAATAATAATAATAAGTGCCATGTGGTGGAGGAAGAGCAAAATGGTTGTCCGGCCCCCGAAGCTGTCTTGTAAGTGCTATGTAGATTGATCAGACTTTGGTTCAAACTCAGATTCTTTGAAGATTATGCAAAGGCACTCCTTTAGGGGCCACCATGGAAAAGGAGAGACCATCCAGAGAGCAGGAGAATGTGTTGGTGGAGGGAATCACAAAGGGGACTTTGGGTGAAAATCACAGTATTTACGTCAGCAAAGAGAAAAATGTTTGGTAAAACAAAACTACAAACACAAGGAGGTATTTTCTTTTACTATGTAGGTTCACCATGAACTCCATTTCCATTTGTCTTCCCTCTCCTTTCCAGTGGGTGATTTGTGCTTTTTTTGTTCTGATTGTCTCAGTTATTTGTGTTTGGGACACAGACAGCAGAGCTTAGAATTTACTCCTGGAACCCACCACCATCAGCATGCTCATAGATCTGCCTCATCAAGAACAAATAATTTTGCCTAACTTTACCAAAACTATTGTATCTGAGTGCTGTTACCTTTATTATGAGCTGACTGCAGAACATGGCTACCTTCAGTCTAGAGTAGTGATGGCCAACCTTGGCACTCCAGCTGTTCTTGAACTTCAATTCCCAGAAGCCCGGATCATCAGGTGTGTTGACTTGGGCTTCTGGAAATTGAAGTCCAAGAACACCTGGAGTGGCAAGGTTGGCCATCACTGGTCTAAAACAGTTTTTCCCAATGTGGGGCCTATGCTCCACAGGGGGACTTCAGTTCTCAGAAGCCTAAGTCAGTATATTAGCTGATCAGTGCTTTTGGGGGATTGACTTAGGCTTCTGGGAATCGAAGTACAAAACTCAAAGGTTGTGAAATGCTGGTCTAGAAGTCTACAGCCTAGTCTAGAATCTAGGAAGCCCCCTGACACAAGGATGATCAAAAGCTTCAGTTTTTTTTTTAAAAAAACAAACCACCTATCCCATACACAACTGATCCGCAACAAAAAGCAGGTATGCGTGGATTGACACCAAATAAGAATTCAACTGAATGCAATAAAAGACAAAGGAAAAGAAACCTGGGATTACGAGTCAATATGAACTGGTTGTAAAAGATAACATCCAGATACAGTACAGCAATGTGTTCTTAGCATTCATTACACAAACTTCTAAACAAGGGTGCAAAAAGTAATGTTACTTACCCAGATCTGTAGCTTGATTCTCTTTTCATTTTTGAAAACCGTTTTTACTTTGAAATCAATTCCAACGGTGCTTACAAAAGCTGATGTAAAAGAATCATCAGCGTAACGAAACAAAAATGAGGTCTTCCCGACGCTGCTGTTGCCAATGATGAGCAGTTTGAACATGTAATCAAAATTCTGATCTGATGTGTCTTTCTGCCCATACTTGCTGTCTCGTGCAGATGCCATCTGTAATTTTCAGAGAGGATAGGAATTATTATTATTATTATTATTATTATTATTATTATTATTATTATTATTATTATTATTATTATTATTATTATTATTATTATTATTATTATTATTATTGGATACAAATCTACCATTTGATTCACATTTGAGGACTGAAACAAAATTAACAGTTCAAGCCCTAACCAAGGATTTAAGGACTGTTAAAGTAATGTCTGGGTATATATGCAGTTCTTAGTAGAGTTTTGTTTTGTTTTGTTTTTTGGAGAGTTAGGATGTTCAAGTCCAATAAATCCAAAATTTCCAAATATTTAGGGAGTCCTTTAGATATTGCTCCAACGACTCTGATCACTATGGGAACAATGGGACATGTTGTAAATCGCCCTGAGTCACTCCGGGGATGGGGGGGGGGGTGTTAACAAGCATGAATAATAAATAAATAAATAAATAAATAAATAAATAAATAAATAAATAAATAAATAAATAAATAAGGAACAACAGATTTCTTCCTCCATAGATGCTCGACTTCAATTTGCAAATCATGATACAGTAAAACCTCGCATAAAGAGCGCCTCTCTTAGAGACTAGCTCACTTAAAGAACAGCATTTTCTCTGAATGGTCGCCTCGCTTAACAACTAGAACCAACCAAAAACTCATTTAACAACTAAACTGGGGTTCGCAATCCCCACCACCAGAAGTCACAATTGGTCACTTACAATGATGTTTTGCTTAAAGAGCAATCCCGTGGAACCCATTATGCTCTTTAAGCAAGGTACCACTGTATTGAAGTTGAGCATTTGTTCAAAGTTGAACAAAACAGCAAAAAAGACAATCAAATATTGTGGCACCTTAATGACTAACTCCTGTATTTAAATGTGAGCTTTCATTGACCAAGTCTACTTTATCATACATAAGAGTGAGACCTCATGGCATCAATTTATACACATCAGGTACACAGGCACACAATGATTGGCCAGCCTAACAGAAAAGTAACATTGTAGCTTTTTCAGTTCCCATTTAACAACCTGAGAGGAGTTTAACAAACCAATCTCTTTAGCCTCACTCCAACTTCAATTCCTCATGTATATGCCACAACTTGGGATGGAGCAGGGACATTTGTTTGATTCACATCTCAACAAAAAAGTATCCAAATTTACACTTCCCGAAGCAATACTTCGGCAATGCAGCTTTCCATGGCAAAAGTCATTCTACAAAACATACATTTCAGAAAGCTGCATAAGAAACAGGGAAAACAGGCTTTTAAAGGGCATATATTGGGGACATTGCTTAGAAAAATGCATAACCTGTTAGTGCACTTTTTTTGCAAACTGTTTATGCATTTCTTTGTGTATTTTTTTAAAATCACATTTGCAATCCAATGCAGCACTAGAACTAAAAAAATTCTGCTTGAAAAATATGACCTTAGTAGAAAGCAAAATAAATCCCTTAGTCCTAGCTTAGCAGTTATTTCCTCTGTTCCCACTGTCCACTGCCATGCCAATTTGTGTTTTGATATGTTTCCAAGAGGCTTCTATTACTGTGCATTTCCTCAGTAAATGGAACAGGTCTGTTCATGGCTGGAGCATTTGTGATCCAACAGGATGCTTAAGCATGGAAACTGTGCAGGAGTCCAATGTGCTCTGCTAATTACATCTATTTCCTGTCCTTTCTCCACGGACTTCAGGACAGCTTACATAGGCTTTCCCAAACATCCATAAACAACTACTCTGGGAGTTAGGTTAATGTGATATATTAGGCATTGTCAAAGGCAGAATGGGGATTCGGACTCTGGATTTTCCAGTCCTAGCTTAGCCTTTTCAAGCCTTGCACTTTCCGGATCGGTTTACTACAAGTCCCCATTGTCCCCAGACAGCACAGACATCAAATGGGACTGAGAGGAACTGTAGCCTTGCTTATTAGAAGACTATCCGTTTTGACAAGGTTGTTCTAAAACTCTCCACACTTTCATTACTTGAGGTATTAATGGCAGCTTCTATAGTCCTTCAGTGAACTAAGTCTGCAAAAGACAGGCAGCACAGGTACAGGCCCATGCACACCAATTTGAGAATAAAACAATTAGGATTGAATCCTGAATAAACATCCCAAAATGACGGGATATTTCCACCAGCCATATATAATATTCAATGCTATATTAATGAACAATACACTTAAAGCCTCCAAAGTGGCTACAGATGTTGAAAGATACTTGTGGGTACTCAAAATACTATTTACAAAATGCATTTTGTGTATTTATGTTACAGGTTTGTTCCTCCAACAGATCTCAAAAGCAGAAATATATATTGACCATGGAAGCATGCAACAATAAAAAGAAACAATCAATAGTTGATAATTAGCTTTTCCTATGCATATAGAATCTCTTAATGCAAAAGTAGCAATTTTAACACCAACATATTGTTCCCAAGCTCTGAGAAGAGTCATTGAAGGGGCTTAATACCAAATAAGCCCCTTCACTCTTTTTGGATCTATTTTAAATGGTAAAGAAGAATAAAGCTAATATAAAACTGTTAACAAAACAGTTCCTGCTTAGGAGGATATTTCCAAGTAGCAATAGACATCATGAGTGAAATCTGAAGCAAAATAAGCATTAGTTTAGTGATGTAGCTAGTGGGTCTTTCTTGCCTCTTTTCCTTTATGAATTAAAAAACTGTACCAAAAAACCTAACCTGGATTGGGGCCATAGCTTGTTAGGGGCTGGACCAGGGACTTTCATCCACTACTATCCACTATGGCCCATTAATCTAGGACAGACTAAACACAATATTAGTATGTAGAATTGCACACATTGGCCCAATTCTGAGCATCCCAGGGAATGCTATTCCTTGACCTCATCTGTACAATCCTTAATTTCTCCCGATCAGATAATGTGCTTCCCTTTTAGTCATTCAGCATTCCTGGCCTAGACTAAAGTTTCCCATGGATTTCCTAGTTCTTATGGGAAAGATCTCTTGTTTTTTCCCTTTTTACCATTACCCTCTGCTTCTTTGCACTGGTTATTGTAGTTTTCTTTGTCTCTACATTCCAGTCACTAAAAGACTGTATTCTGGGTTCTACCTTTTGCTTCTCACCTTTCCTTTGCAATTTTAAGTGGTTTTTTTCTGGCATCTATTTCAGCTTTTCTTTTCTTTTGACAACAGGAAATTTAGCAACAGTTGGAGGGCCAGGTGTTACCAACTCCTGTATGTGAATACTCAGGTTGTTATGTACAAACTCCAGAGATACTATGAATTAAAAAGTAATTACCTAACAGAGATAAATAAATATGCATTAGCAACAGTGGGACCTGCAGTTGTGCTGATGTTTTTAGACAAACATTCAGTGTTTGGCAAGTGATTCATCTCTCTTGCTCCATGGCCTGCCAGCTACAATCAGAAGCTTAAAGAATGACATTACAAATGGTACCAATATTTCCGATCTTCCTGGTTGCTTACCAACATGCATTTAGGGCACTATACAGATGAGTAAGCTATTTATGGCTCATCTTGATTTCGTCTCCCTACCATCTGAATTTTAATTTAGACAGGAATCATCTCTGTTCTTGGATTTACAAACTCAAGTCCTTAAACCTTCTTGTACATAACCTTCATTATTCAAGAACAGTTAGTGATTGGGGTGTGGAGGTTCTGAAGCCACAGAGACCTTTATGATGTCATAGTCTGACTTGTTCCTCTGTCATTTCTTTCCCAACCTTCTCTGATGCAGACACAAACTGTTCAGATTGTAACCGCCCCATTTCAAATCCCAGCAAATGCAAGATCAGTTTCAGAATCATGATTCACTTGTCCCCTCTTCCCCAGAAATCATGTGGTCATGGCCATTTCAAATGTTTTCCACTCCTAAACAAAATAAACAAAACAAAATAAAATAAAATACACTGTAGCACTTTAAAGACTAACTGCTATATTTTTATTGTTAGCTTATGTAGATCAAGTCCACTTCATCAGACAAAGAGTGAAACTTACAGGCATGTTCTTTATATACCAACTTCAGGGGCTCAATGGGAGAAGGGGTGTGGGCAAGACGACAGACAAGCAAGCACAAGATTGCAGCTTCACACAGACATTAGCAACAATAGATTATTCAGATAAACTCTAAATGACTCCCTTTCAATCTCAAGGTTGCTGAGAAAGCCCACTGCGGTCTCTGATCAACTTGTGACCTGCATGTCAGGGGGGGAAAACAAACACCTGTACCTGGTTTCTTTCTGTTTTACTAAAGAGAATTGGCAGGAAAGTTGTAATATAAAATCATATAGCAATCTGTGTATCAAATTTGATAATGTCCCAGAAACCCTTCACTAATATTTAGCCCCCTGTGATGGGTATCTAACAGATGGATGTATTTGATTTCTGCTGTCTCCCTTTCAATCCTAGTTTTGTAATTTCTCTGTTCCAGAATTGCAACTTTCAGGTCTTGGGTAGAGTGTCCAGTTAGATTGAAGTGGTTTGAGACAGGTTTCTCCGTGTTGCCATTCCGGATATCTGATTTGCGTCCATTAATCCTTTTGCATAAAGATTGTCCTGTTTAAATAAACAATAATTAAACAATAAAAATATAGCAGTTAGTCTTTAAAGTGCTACAGTTTTTTATTTTATTTTATTTTGTTTATTTTGTTTTGTTTTGTTTTCTGATATGCCCCAACCACAGACTAACATGGCTACTATTCCAAAAAATTCCACTCCTAAGAGAGTGTCAGACAAGAAACTGGGAGTGGGGAAGGGATCTGGGTGCAAATTTCCAGTTCCATCTGGAAAATATAGTGGCTGTGATTTTGGGCCGGTCATACCCTTTGAGCCCATCATGATCTCTCTCACAGAGTTATCAGCTGGGGATAAGAGCCATGCATGTTACTTTGAGTTCCTTGGAGGAAAACTGGGATACGAACAAGCTATTTTCCTGTGAGTGTACAATCTCTATATATCTGAAGAGTAGATTATATGGATTAGCTCTATATCAGTGGTCACCCTTCCTCAAAAGCCAGTTGTATCCAACTCTAGGGTTGGTGTTCATCTCTGTTTATAGCCAAACAGCCAGTGCTGTCTGTGTCTGCAGATACCTCTGTAGACATGTGGCAGGCATACCTCAGCACCGGAGTGCACAGAACGCTGTTTACCTTCCCACCAAAGTGGTGCCTATTTATCTACTTGCAATCTTGCTTTTGGAAGGCTAGGTTGGCAGGAGCTGGGACAGAGATGGAAGCTCACTCTGTCATGCAGTACTTGGGTCTCAAATTGCTGACCTGCCAACCTTCCAGTCATCAAGTTCAATGTGTTAACCACTAAGCCACTGTGGTCCATGTCTATACCAGAAGCCAAAACATGTGAATTGGAATATAATATGTGAGGGGGACATGAACATCCATATGGTGAGGACACATATTTGCATGCAATTCCTTCCTACTATATCAGTTAGGCCTTCATTGAGTGCAAAAGTTGGGGTAAACAGAAAGAGCCTCCTCAAAGACTGTGGTATTTTTGAACCACAATTGGGCATACCCAGGGGTCAATGACAACTTTGTTGTGCCATCTAATCTTTCTCACACATGGTCAGATGAAAGGAACTACAAAATTAATTAACCCAAAGGTGGCTTGATTTTGGTCTGACTTAGACATGAAAAAAGAAGCATAAAAAGTTTGAACAGGAAAGAAGACGGTAAATACAATCAACTTAATATGTTTACAGCTCTCCTGTGATCGGGAGCCCTGATTGAATATTTATTTATTTATTTATTCAGATTCATATTGCCGCCCACTTGCCGAGGCAGCTCAGGGCGGCATACAGTCAAAACAGCAACAGTACAGTGACAATCATAATCATTTTTAGGACAACTCAAAGAGTCTGGGTACTGGATTTCATAAACTTTTCTCCAAAGGTAATTTTGCCAGCTTTGGGTCTATTCTGAATGGACATGCAGTGGCTCAGTGGTTAAAAAGCTTGCCTTGTTACCTGGAAGGCTGAATAGAGCTAACATGTTCTTTGAAACTATTCAAGCTCTTTCCTGGTGTTGTAAATCCTGTACACAATCTCATTTCCCCCCTCCGTTTTTATCATTCTCTTATTCTAGAGATCTTGATTCTGTTGGAGAGCTCTCATGGATTCACTGCCCTACCCTCAGTGGTGGGAATCAGCAGGTTCGCACCAGTTTGCCAGAACCAGTAGCAGAAATTCTGGCCAGCCCTGCCCACCCAAGATTTGAAATAAAGTAGTCCTAATTTGGATGCAACGCAGGGCTTTCACCTGAGCCACTCCCACCATATCACACCCACAGTGTGGTAGTAAATTTTTTTGGAGCCCACCACTGTCTACCCTAATGAGTCAATGGAAGTGGTAACAAAGGAGGAAGTAAGCCAGCATGTTTTACTCTCCTTGTATTTGCTATTTATCATTTCTAATGTGTGAGATAAAGGTAAAGGTCTCCCTTGCTCGAAAGCCTGTTGTATCTGACTCTAGGGTTCAGTGCTCATCTGTTTATAGCCAAAGAGCCAGCGCTGTTTGTGTGTGCAGATGTTTCTGTGGACATGTGTCAGGCATGCCTAGACACGAGTGCATAGAACACTGTTTATCTTCTCATTTGCAATTTCATGCTTTTGAACTGATACATTGGCAGGAGCTGGGACAGAGATGGAAGCTCACTCTGTTGTGCAGCACTCAGGTCTTGAATTGCTGACCTTCTGGTCATCAAGTTCAGCATCTTAACCACTAAGCCACCACAGCCCATTTCTAATGCATGAACAGAACTCTAATTTGTTGTCTATAACTTTTAATTGATAAGAATTTTGTGCCATCAAGTCAGTTCTGACTTATGCCAGCCCCTTTCAGGGTTTTCTGAGAGTACTCAGAAGTGATTTGTTATTCCTTTCTTTAGGGTGGAAGTATGACCTTTATCTTTACCTTTATTCTGGGACTCAGCAGCTTGCTCAATGCCACACAGGCTGGCTCTTCTGAGATGCACAGTAGGGAGTTGAAATTTCAACCCCTGAGTTTTCTTTTACTAACAAATTAAAATGAACATAGGCAAGCAAGTCATTAAATAAATCCCCAAGCCCTTTTGCAAAGACTGTAGAACTCCATTCAGAAAAATAAAACCCATCAGAAACTCCTAGCCATCATCAAACAAACTCACAGAGAAATCTGAATTGCATGAATGTTTAATTAGAATAGTTCTAGGATACATCCAGCAGGAGAGTAGGGCAGAAGGAAAGAGGAAGCATTTATATTTGTGATCTTCAAATGCTAATCTAAAGTACTCTGCCTGATTGCATTTTCATATCTCAGAGAATCCAGGATGCTCTGTAATTATAATTATGCAGGAGGCTTTAAAATGCATTATTAGTTTACCTCAGCACCCTGTTCCTCCATAGTTTGGTTTCTGGCAGCTTTGCTGCTACTAGTTTATGGAGAAAGGAGCACTTTTGTTGCCTATGGAGAGGGACAAAGCTAGTATTTTTAACTTGCAACAGAAACCTAGTCTAGACATAAACCTGATGCCAAATTAATCACTATTATAATCATGAATCCAGTCCTCTTCATAGGCTTAACCTTCCATTTCCAGAATAAAAGCAAGGTTCTTGCCCTTACTTTCAATCCTTCAATGAACTATCCTAAACTTCACTCTCAATGCTTCTACTGTGATACACTCTTTCCCTGACCTTTGCATATTTAGCTCTATAACCTTCAGCTGGCCAAAGTTCTTCTGTTCCCTTATGAAAACTCCTATTTACTTCTCTGGAATTCTCTTCCAGAATGTTGCCATGTCCCTTCTCAAATATCACCTTTCTCAGGAAGATTTTGTTTATATCCTTTCCCTACTCCTTTATGTTTGCTATAACTACTGCAAAGTACTGTCTGTACTATTGAATTAAACACATCTTTGTCTCCTAGCTAGTTATGAATTAATTCCTTCTTCCATTGTTGTTTTTCTGAATTTATTTTACATATTAGAGCAAATCAATCATGTCTATAGTGCTTAGGCACTCTCTGGGAGGTTCACAAGTTAATTAGCATTTTGCCCCCAACATGCTGGGCACTCATTTTACCAACTACAGAAAGATCAAAGGCTGAGTCAACCTTGTGTTCTGGTCAGGATCAAACTCACAACCTTTTGGTTGCAGTACAACAGATTAACTACTGAGCCACTAGGGCTCATATCAAATATGAATACAGTATTAGATTTTTTGAGATTCATACCTCTTAAGGCTTCTTCATCTTGTACATCAGTAATGACCAATATTATCTTTTCCATATAAAAACAGAGAGTTTTGCAGCACCTAGCAAATTATTTTCTATCAATCTTTCTGGACTACAGTCTATTTTTCAGTTATATCTGAAGATGTGGGTTCCCACTCAAAAAGCCTGCACACAATCAATCAATCAATCAATCAATCAATCAATCACCCAACCAACCAACCAATCAAATCCTTAGTAGTCTGTGATGTGCCACAAGAATGTTGGTGATTTTTTTAGCAACAATTGAACATACCTGCTCCTCTGAAGACATAGCCAAAAGAATGTACACTGAGGCAATATGAAAAAAAATATTCAAATCACATTTCCCCCTGCTATTTAGCCCTATTGTTTTGTCTGTGCAGTTAAGTTCTATAAAATATTAATCACTTTGTCTAATGGAATTTACTCCCTATACATAAATGCACTGTACACTATGGCAACTATAATACTCATCGGGTCTATGTCTCACTACTCAGAAGTAAGTCCCTCTGAGTTTACACAGATTTACTGAGGATTTCATCATTAAATTATTGTCTCAACACTATGCAAGACCGTAACTAATCCAAACAGCAAAGCTAACCCACACATTTACTTATGATTAAGAAAATGTATTTATTCTTTCAGTGGATGCATTTTATTCAGATAAACTAGATTTTTATTTGAATCTTTGTACTTTATTTTACTTCTACTACCTTATGTGATATTTCTTCTTCCGTGTTTAGGCCAGATATGAGACTGCCAAAATGAAAGCACCTTTGGGTGAGTTCATTCTGTAGTTCCTTTATGTCATACCTAAATGTACCTAAAATACAACACAAATATTCACTACTTATGTATTCTCTTTACTTGCAGGTTCTTCCAGGCTTAAAAAAAATCTCACCTTATGCCATAATGTCTCATACAGTCTAATATAGCACAACTTATTTGAATGAAATTATTATTTGCTTTTCAAAGTCAACCTCACCCAATATCTACTACACAGAATGTGATACATGGCCACAATGAGTGAAAAGTAATGATAATAAAGTGTGGATTTAATTTCCTTTTCAATTTTGAAGTTGAAGGAAATAATGCTATTAAAAATAATTGTAATCAATGTATAGCCAAGCATCTGACAGCTCAGAATGCATCTTAAAATATCTTCTGGTCAAATTTCTGGTAGCAGGATGACAGATGATTTCTCAGTACAGGTATTTACATGGGGAAATGCTACTTTAGTGGCAAATTATTAGAATGGCTATATAGGAAAAATAAGAAAATTAATTGTGCAACCATGTAATTGTCTACTGAGAGGTCCCATTGGGTTCACTTGCTTTTAATCACACAAAATGGTGTACAGATTTGAAGACCACGTAGATTATTATGACTAATCAACAACAGTAGGCTCAGGCTACAAAAATGCATGAGCTGTATTTTGTTTGTTTAATACAACCCCCAAGAGTTTTCACATACATTTTCACAAGGCTTATTTTAAGCTTTCATGAATCATATATTGTTCTTTGCTTCAGATCATCTTGATAAGTAAACTGCTACCATCATCTTTTTCAGGACAGATTATACATCACTACTCCTACTATTATTTGTTTCTTGATATACCTGTGGCCCAAAAATCATTATGTATTGCTCATGCTGCTCATCTCTGTAATTCAATTCTTGTATAAAAGAATTGAAGAGTCATAGATGCCCGTCGCCTCTCAAGGCCACAAACATGCCAAAATAGGAAAAGAGCCTAAACAGAAGCTCGTACACCATGGCCGCAATTCAACATTTATCTGGGAATGGGACTCATCTGATGCAGTGGAATTTACTTCTGAGTAAATGCACATAAGGTAGTTCCTTGCGCTCCACATCGTTACTTTCAGAAATCCTACTGTTTTCATTGAGAGTTCCCTAGCAAGCATGGGTAGGATGGCTGCCTTAATGTTAGGAATAAAATAAAATAAACCAACATATAAAGTGCAAAGAGTCCAAAAGTGCCCATCAACTTTCCAGTGTTTTAACCCTAGCTGAAAATATTGTGATATCTTTGAGGGTCAGTTTCTGACAAGAGGAAATGGCAAGGCATTCCTTAGGCAGGATTCGCCTAGCAGTCATCAGAAATTCCCTTAAGTAATGCCTCGTTCTCTCTGTTGTCCCGCAAATGGAATAAACCCAAAGATTGGTGTAACCAGCAAAAGCCAAGAAGGAGGGACAGAATCATAGAATAACTGAATTGAAAGGAGGGGTGGTGGATAGACAGAGGATGATTGCCTAGAGCAGCCTCTTTCCCTCTCCCCCTCCCCCCAACACACACGCACACACACACACACACACACACACACACACACACACACACACACACACACACACACAGAGAGAGAGAGAGAGAGAGAGAGAGAGAGAGACACACACAGGGATGTAACCATGACATGAAGCATGTGGTTTTGGGAATCAGATGTGATAGAAAATGATATACTATATACACTAGTAAAATGTAATTTAGGGTGTCTCCAGGTGATGGGTGCACTATCACCAACATAGTTGTTTATTGCAATTCTTTTTTTCTTCTTTTCTTCTTCTTTTTTTCTTCCCTTTTTGTGAGTTGTCTTTGTATTATGTTTAATCATAAATATTGGGAGCTGCGGTGGCTCAGTGGTTAAGAAGGCCGGTATGTTGGCAGTTCGAGACCCGGGTGAAAGCTTGAGCACCCGTCTCTGTCCCTGCTCCTGCCCAACCTAGTACTTCGAAAGCAAGAAATTGCAAGTAGATAAACAGGGAACTCTTCGGTGGGAAAAAAAGATATTGGGCACATGAAAGGTGCCTCGTTAGGGCATCCCCTGATTGGAGTTTCTCCAGCAAAAACAAACAAACAAACAAAAAGAAAAAAAAACCCTCCCAACCCAGAATAATTTCTGACATGAAATTATCTTAAATAAATAAATAAATAAATAAATAAATAAATAAATAAATAAATATAATAATAATAATAATAATAATAATAATAATAATAATAATAATAATAATAATAATAATAATAATAATAATAGCACAGCTGAGAGAGTTTCTAATGGGCTTTCGGCTTCTCAAGTGCGTGCAGCCCCCCTGACCCACCCCTCCCAAGCCCCCCACCCGCCCTCCGCCCTCGTGCGTCTCCGCTGAGGAAGGCTTAGGGGCTCCCGTCCCTCGTCCTCGGCGTGAACGAACCTGCACCGGAGCTTCGTGCCTCATGGTCGGCCGCGCCGTGAGCGTCTTTCGTCCCCCGCAGCGGCGGCGGCGGAGGCGGCGGAGGCGGCGACACCCCTTCGGAGCCCACCGGCCGCACGAGCAAGCGCCAACTCGGTTTCCCCAGGCGGCGGCGGCGGTGGCGGCACCCACAGCCGCGTCTCGCTCTCCGCTTGCTCGCCTCTCAGCCGCTGGAAGGAGCGGCGCCCGCCCGCGAATCAGCACCGGGAGCTGTCCACTCTCGGCCCCGCCTTGGGCTCGCTCAGGCAAGGGCGCCCCTCGCGGTGGCCGGTGGGAATTGTAGTGGCCGGCCCCGGATCAAAGGGGAAACGGCCTCGATTGCAACTACAATTCCCAGGAAGGCTCACTCGCTGGCCGGCACTGCCTTCGGTCCTCCTTCCCACTCCCTCGGCTCGCCTCCTGCGATTGCTGCGCGAAACCCGAAACAGGGGCGCTCCTACGCGGGTGGTGTAGGGTCTCAGTAGAGGCCAAGTCCGTCTGGGCTGGGGTTCTGATGAACGTTCCCAAGCTTTCCTCTCCGTGAGCGGGGTGGGGGTGGGGTGGGGAACGGGGACGAAAACCCGTGTAAAATAACAGTAATTATACTTATGACTGCAGTGGCTCAAGTGGCTAAGACACTGACTGGAAGGCGGAAGGTCAGCAGTTCGATTCCCGAGTACTGCAGGGCGGAATGAGCTCCCGTCTTTGTCCCAGCTCATGCCAACCTAGCAGTTCGAAAGCAAGAAATTGCAAGTAGATAAATAGGGACCACTTCAGTGGGAAGGTAAACAGCGTTCCTTGCGCTCCGGTGCCTAGTCATCCCTGCCACATGACCACGGAAACGTCTGCAGAAGCAGACAGCGCTGGTTCTTCCGCTAGGAAACAGAGATGAGCACTGAACCCTAGAGTCGGATACGACTGGCTTTCGAGGAAGGGTGACCTTTACTGCCCTATAGCGCTTAGTGCACTCTCTGGGCTGTTCACAAGGCAATTCGTATTTTGCCCCCAACATGCAGGGTGGGTACTCATTTTACCCATCGGAGAATGATGGAAGCTTGAGTCAACCTTGTCTTCACTCAGGATCGAACTCACAACGTTTTGGCTTTAGTATAACAGTTTAACTGCTGCGAGTCTCCTGTACGCTCTGTCATTCCGTGGCGCGGCCGAGCCAAGCGAGTGGAGTGGGGTTGACCTACTCTGCCTCCCCCTCTCCCCAGCCCCGCCCGGCAACCCCCAACTCCGCTCCTTGCACTCCCAGCTTCGCGAATTCGCGCGTTTCAGACGCACTTTCGGCTCACTCGTCAGAACAGCTGGCCCTGCTCGGTCATCTGTCAGGCTACAGTTCCGGAAAAATGAATACTAAATCGGGTGTTTCCACTTACTATGATCTCCTGCCCAGCTACCATCGGACTACAATGTCCATCATCCGCAACCGTCGTGGTGAAGGAGTCCCTGTTCCTTTGGCAGCCCATAGCCCTAATCCTCCCTGTGGTCCCAGAAAATAACATAAAACTGGAGCGAGGCTCTTTTGCCACTCCCAGTGATCGCTTTTAGGAAGGGAGCAAAGGCTGGGCGAGTCTTACCTTACCATACAACTCCATTGAGAGGAAGGGATTCGGATTCCACCCGGAGAGAGAAGCAGCCAAGTGACTTCCGTGGGGGAACCATACAACCTCCGTCCGGCGGCTGCCAGAGGAAAGCTGGCGCTAGACTTCCTCCGGATTAGAGCAAAGCAGCGGTGCGGAGGCTTGAGCCAGCCATCCAGACCTCGGAGTGGAGTCTCCTGGTTGCGCGACTAGCATGAGCATAACCAGCCTAAACCTCCCCTTTAGGCACCTCTGGATGTTAATTCATTCCGGAGCCCAGGAGAGGCAGCGGGCGAGTTGTTTGCAAATCTACTCTATCCAAACGAGATAGAGCAAAGTAGGCTTGACTTAACTTAAGCCTCATTGATTTCAATCAAAACTAATCAGAGAGTAAACAAAAAGATAAAAAAAACGTCATGGTGCATTTTAATGTTAGCTTTCGTGGATCAAGATGTGGAAGTGCTGAAATGAAGTCACCTTTGGTGAATTCATTCCGTAGTTCCTACCACAGTTTGTATACTTATATATCAATGTGGCTTTTAGGGGCTGCAGTGGCTCAGTGGTTAAGAAGCTCACCTTGTTAGTTGGAAGGCTGGCAAGTCAGCAGTTAGAAACCCGGGTACTACATGACAGATTGAGTGCCTGTCTCTGTCCCAGCTCTTGGGGACATGAAAGGAGCCTCATTTGGGCGTTCCCTGAGCAAGGTTTCTTCTGCAAAAATCCTTTCAACCAAGAATAATTTCTGACATGAAATTATTATGATGTTTGTATATAAGTATACAAACCACATTGATTTGTATACTTATCTGTTATGCTAACCAACTATTCTGTACCTCTGTGCCTGATGTATATTCAGTAAAACCCCTACTTATGTAAAAAGTCTGTTCCATAGGCTTTTATGTAAATCTGTTTTTTACTTGACTCAAAGCAAACCCATAGGAAAAATGAATTTTTTTACTTAACTCAAAGCAAACCCATAGGAAAATGATATTTATGTAAATTGAAGCAACCCCATAGGAAAAACAATTTTTTTACATAACTTGATGCAAACCCATAGGAAATTGTGTTATGTAAATCAGGACAACTATGTAAATTGGGACATGGTTTTAGTACAAAAATCATGTAAGTTGAATTTTATGTAACTTGAGGCATATGTATCAGGGATTCCCCTAGCGATATGTGTGGCTGGATAGCAGAGTAGCACTTTTAAGCTCTTACGCAGCAAAAGCCTTAGTGCAATAACACACACACATATGCCTTCAGTAGAAAGGTGCACTTTACTTACAGTGAGGGGAAGACAGACATACACAGGACTATATACAACAGTCTCTCTCTCTCTCCAAGCCCCACAGTAGGTAGACAGCTTGGATTCCTCTGTTGGCTCCAATCCCAGGAGCAAGCATAGAGTCCAGGACCTCCTTCAGCAGTCTCTGTCTGTAGACTCTCTCAGTTTAGTCCTTCTCTTCAATATGACAGCCTCTTTCAGAATAGCAACCTCCTCACAGATAATCTCCTCCAGAATAATAGCCTCCTCCATAGACCCTTCCCAGAGGGCCACAGTTATACCCCAGTGTTGCTGGGCAGATTCTCTAATCAGCCACAGCTGGGCTGTTTCAGGAGCACATGGACAAGGCATGGACAGCCTAGCAATCAGTTTGAGGCTCTATTATGTACACCTGTGTTCAGAACACATGGAGGGCCTTAAAGTTGTACTATTCCACTGGGCAGCAATCTTTGTACAATACCCCCAAATGAAAAATGTCCTAACAATATGTAAGTCCGGGTTTAAGTGTAAATTGACGTCTCACTCTTATGTCTGATGAAGTGGACATAACATTAAAATACTGTACAGCCGTTAGTCTTTAAAGAGCCATGAGGTTTTTGTCTTTTTCTTTTATTTTGTTTACTCTCTGATATGCTTGAAACACAGACTAAACAAAGCTACCATTTCAAAAAATCAAAACTAAGTCCAGCTAACTTATAGAGCAATCTTATGCATGATTACTCAGAAGTAAGGCTGCCTACCTTTAGTGGGTCAGATGTGGGTATAGAATTTCAGTCTTATTCTGGGCCCAGGTCATAGAACCAAATTAATTCTCTCATCACCAATATTTAAAATAGTCTTCTAGGAAGACTATTTTAACCTCTGTTAACAAGACAGGCATGTAATGCTCCTTTACTAATATACTGGACCCCAGGGCAGCATCAGGCTTAAAAGAAATATAACCACATAAATGAGCAAGTTTATCTTCATTCTGTAGATATAGGTTCAAAATTACACTCCAAATGTTCCTATAAGCCTTCATCATATTGTTCAATTTACTATGAAATACATTCTACAAATCTGTATGTTTGTATGTGTTACTTTAAGTTGATGGATATCCAGTATGGTGTAGTGACTAGAGTGATGGACTAGGACTCAGGGGGTCTCGCTTCAAATCTCCACTCAGCTATGGAAACTCACCGAGGGAACGGAACTGGTAAAGCTATTCCTTAATAATCTCACATGCTTGAAAGCACATAACAACAATAATAACTTTTAATAACAAGGAAGTATTTAAAATATCTGAAATAAAGAAACACAACATGGTGATAACTCTTCAGAATTGTGAAACATTCCCTCCAATAGTGCAGACAAAAGAAAGTGGAGTGGAAAGATACTTTCTTTGACTACAAGTTCCTGAATCCCCTAATCAAAATGGCCAGTGACTATTCTCCTTTAATAAATAAATATTTACATATTAGGCCACCAGGTTTTAAATAAAGTCTATATAAGTAGCTTTTTAAAGAAAATATCTGTATATGGTAGCAATTCTTGCTCCCAAATAGGTGCTGCATGTGTTCACAGTATGTAGCAAAGCAAGCAGGCATTCTGGTTATCATTTACCTTGGATTCTGCATCACTCTGGATGGAGACACAATGGAATGGTATAAATTAACAGTGTCCTGTTGCTGACTGGAGAAAGCATTAGGATAAGTTATCATCAAAGCACTGTAGTTGCCATAGCTACTAGGTCACCAGGCTAGAAATTCACTCAAACCATATGTAATGATTTACCATGACTGGCAGAGAGATGGGAGTAGACAAAGATAGGATATTGATATTTCCTTTGCAATTGTGATTGATACCTTTAAGTTGAAGGGAGAATATTTCTGATATGGTTCGGTTAGGCTTCCAAATGGCTAGAAAAAAATTGACTTAGCCTGTTTACCTTTCTTAATATACCAAAATCACCAGATAAAGATACAGTACTGTAGTTTGCTTCTTCACTGTATTTTGTTCTGTTTTTGTAATGGGTTTCTCCTATCTAAAATCTCCCACTAAGCCTTTTATCTGGAATGTATGCCTCTTCTCAAGCCATGCATTCCCAAAAGGCCCAGGGCATCCCCAGAAGAAAGGAACCATTAACCACTTCTGTGAACTCTACCTAGAAAACCTGGGAAAAGGTTGTTATAAGTCAGAACTGACTTGATGGCACACAATTATTATTACATGTACAAATCCAGATCTACTAAATGGCCAAACTAATGTTGTTGAGATAGCTCTCTTCTGGTAAAAAAGTCTAATCGTCTTAACATTTTAAGTTGCTAAAATTATATGTCCATAATTTTAAAATGTACAATGCTCCAATATAAAGAAAGAAAGATTTGTCTATACTCTCAGGATTACCGGTTGGGAAGGGGAAAGGGGTGTGGGGTGGGTCTCACACCACCAACCTAGTAGCTTGGAGTGCTTTGTGGGGTATGGAAGACTCATGTACAGTATATGTAATTATTGTAATAGAATTGATTGGACATTTACACCACAGTGTCCAGGACAGTGAGCTGTTGCAGCAGAGGTAGGAAAAATTGGATTCCCACTACATTATCTAATCAAAGATGGGGCAATCCAAAAGAATTCCAGTTTCTATCCACTTGAAAGAGTGATGGAACCACAAAGGGTACTCCATGATTTGGCACTGGAGACATCCATTGGTATGGTTGATCCTCTGGACAGAGAAGCCTAACATAACCATATCACATTATGTGATCTATGTCCTCCAAACCTAGGTCGAGAGTGCAAACAGGTCCTCAGTGAGGAGACAGCCATCCTAAGCCAGGTAATCCCAATATCCCAGGGCTTGATTGGTGTTATGGAGGACACAATGAGGGGGGATTTCATAGAAGAAAAAAGCATTTCCCCCTAGACTGAAGTGATGGGCCTTGCCAGCAACATAAAGGACCTATAGGCTTGGGTTTTTGTAGAAACTGAAGAACTGTATGTTCTTCTTGTGGAAGAAGATGTTCTAGCAGCCATTTTGGACTCCCAAATTAAACAGTGTGCAATGGATATCATGAGAAATGTGGTGGCTTAGTGGTTAAGATGCTGAACTTGACTGGAAGGTTGGCAAGTCAGCAATTAGAGATCCAAGTGCTGCACAATGGAGTGAGTTCCCATCTCTGTTCCAGTTCCTGTCAACCTAGCAGTTCGCAAACAAAAAATTGCAAGTAGATAAATAGTTGCCACTTTGGTGTCTTCTACTCCAACAACCTGCCTGCCAGTGCTGCCCAGGGTGTTTGCCCAGTGTGACCTGCGCTCTGTTTCTCTAATGCTACTGACACTTCCTCCTGGCACTCCCACTGTTCAGGGTTCAGTCAGGATGCCCATTAGAGTAATTTCCTACTCCGTAGGCATCGTCAACTCTTTTTGTTTGCTCAATCACTGGAAGAGTGTCTGAGGATACAGGGAAATCCTTAGAAATGTTCTGCCTGCCTGTATCTTTTTAAAGGAACAAAGAGACAAAGACAGCTGCTAACTGGTGCACTCCGGTGTCTAGTCATGCCTGCCACATGACCACAAAAACGTCTGCAAATGCAAACAGCACTGGCTCTTCAGCTATGAAACAGAGATGAGCACTGGTCCCTAGAATTGGATACAACTGGCTTTTGAGCAAGGATGACCTTTACCTTTAAATTGCTTGCTGTGAGGGTGGTTACCTCTATCATTGCTTTCTTGCTCTTGTTTAGTCGCACAGTTGAGTCCAGCCCTTTGCAACCCCATGGACCACCACACACCAGGCTCCTCTGTCATCTGCCATTCTCTATAGTTCACTCAGATCTATGCCACTGCGTCAACGATGCCATCTAATAATCTCATCTTCTGCCTCCCCTTCTCCTTTTGCCTTTGATCTTTCCCAGCATCAGGGCCTTCTCAAGTGAGTTCTCTCTTCTCATTTGGTGGCCGAAGCACTTGAGCCTCAGCTTCAGTATTTGTCCTTTCAAGGAGCAGTAAGGGTTGATTTCTTTTAGGATGGTCTGGTTTGATCTCCTTGCAGTCCAGGAGACTGCCAAGAGTCTTCTCCAGCACCACATTTCAAAAGGCATCTATTCTTTTGCACTCAGCCTTCCTTATGGTCCAGTTCTCACAGCCATGCATTACTACTGGGAAGACCATTGCTTTAACTATGTGGACTTTGGCTGGCAAGGTGATGACTCTACTTTTTATTATGCTGCCTAAGTTTGCCATAGCTTGACTCCCAAGAAGTAAGCATCTTTTTATTTCATGGCTGCAACAACCATCTGCAGTGATCTTAGATCCCAAGAAGATATTTCTTTCTAGCAGTTGACAGTTCCACAATCCTGCACAAATATGCTACTGGGGCTTTTCACTATGTCATTGTTACACTGGACTTCAGCCATAATCTAGAGTTAGTCATAGAAACATTCACCAGATTTGTTTGTTTGTTTGTTTTGGGGAAGATGCAACAAATTACAGAATAGCACAGCAACCCTTGTGGCAAATCTATTCTGAATATGAAGGACTTTGTGAATGATGGAAAACTCTTACCAAAACTGGCTGAAACAAAATCTTCCCCATCCCTAACAAGAGCCTGTTTCCACCTAGCTAGTTGACTTCAATCCTATTGCAAAAATAGGGAAGTTATGCTCAGGTTTAATCTAGTTTGTGTTCCCATGTTCCTAATAAACAGGTCATCCATTATTCAGAGAAGAATTGGCATTTGGCTGTGAAAATGAAATTTGTTCATAGATCAATATATCCAGTATTCTCCTGTGATGTGTTTTGCCTTGTTTTTACTTCAACCAGCACTGCCTGGTTGCTGATCATGTTCTGCATTTTATGAGTCATAGAATATTTTCATGAAATAGATATGTTTATGTAAGATGCAAATTGATGTAAAGAAGCTCTCAATTCCTTCTGACCATAATTCTTTGTTCATTATCATAATCCACACCAGACTGCAAATGCAAAGGAAAGACTGAAAGAACTGGACCTTGAGAAAAGAAGAGTGAAAGGGAATTTGACAGCACTTTTCAAATATTTTACAGATAGGCATAAAGAGGAGAAATAACATCTGTTTTCAACCATCCTAGAGTGCAGAATATGTAATAAGAGGCTCGGGTTGCGGGAAACCAGATACAGGCTGAACATCAGGAAAAAACTTCCTATTAGAGCAGTACGACAATGGAACCAGCTCCCATAACCAGTGATTATTATGGATAGAATGCTGCAAGATTTCTGCAAAGTCATACACCTAGGTAAAGGTAAAGATAAAGGTCTTAGTTGCTCAAAAGCCAGTTGCATCCTACTCTAGGGTTCAGTGCTCATCTCTGTTTACAGCCAAAGAGACACTGTCTGCCCCTGCAGACATTTCCATGGTCATATGGCAGGCATGCCTTGACACCAGAGTGCACGGAATGCTGTTTACCTTCCCACCGAATTGGTACCTATTTATCTACTTGCAATTTCTTGCTTTTGAACTGCTAGGTTGGCAAGAGCTGGGACAGAGATGGGAACTCATTCCATCGTGCAGTACTCAGGTCTCAAATTGCTTACCTGCTGACCTTCCAGTCATCAAATTCAGCATCTTAACCACTTGAGCCACCACAGCCCATTTGAATCCAATTTTTACACAGATAGATAGGGTCTTCACCAACTCTGTGATATGCTGACTTTTCTAATGCTTCAAAAGGGTCTTAGTTTGAGCCAAGTAACTTCTTTCTTGAAATGAATTGGGGAAGGAAAGGTCTCCATATCATACTACTGTAGAATGCCCTGTCTTCTTCCCTGGAAACATTGAACTGGATGTTTTGGAAGTAAGACATTCTAAAGGATGTTGGGAAATTTTTGAAGGTGCCCATCCAGGGCTACTGTCCTTCTGTTAAAATTCTCAATCCTTCTATCCTCTCTCAACAGGGCTAAAACGGATCATCCCTCCAAGGTTGCTATTGCTTCTTTCCCTTTGTAAAGTAATCTAAAATGAACAAGATAAGAGCCCAATTCAGATGTTTTGCATGTAACTCAAACAAGTACAGGTATATCAGGATTAGGAGTAAAGATGGTCACTTTAGCCATGCCCCACAATAACCTGTTCTGTGCCCCTCCACATGTGTTGTCCTATTTCTGAGGAGTGTAAATCTAGGTTTTATTTAATATAGTCTGAAAAGCTTATTGGCTGCTTTGCAAATTGATGGCAATCAAATAAATAGCTTTCCTTTTTCCAAGCAAAGAGTGACATCTTTCTTAATTTTAAAATGTGATATTTTGGTATTTCAAAGAGAAACTCTTGACTTAATTTCAGGAAAAGCATTCTTGAAACTTAGTTTTAATCAATCTCTCTCTCTCTCCAACATTCACTTGATGCCAGGAATAAATTTGTTGGGATGCAACAACATGTGGAAGTCCACAGTTTCACCATCCTTGTTTTAATAATTGTTTTCATCAATTCCAAAACTGGCAATTGATCCGTCAAGATGGCACTCTTGTTCATATCAACAGAGAAGTAAGCCAGTGGCACTTGATTTCTTTGACAAGTAAATGTGTACAGAATGTAAGCCTTAGAAATATGTTTTTATCCTTTCATTTAATATTTCCATATGCATGTTAATGAGGGTTGTCATCTGCTTTCTGGTTAAAATCCTGGAACATCATGCCTCCCAGACAAGCTATCTGGGAAATTTACATGCTTGCCTGGCCAGCTAGGAACAGATGAGAGATAAACATTCTTTCAGTGACAGGAAACAAAGCAAGAAATCTCAGCTCTAGAACATAACTCCTGTTGAGGGGCAGTCCCTCATTATCTCAATCTCCACAGACACATCCAGAAGGAGAGCCCAAAAATGGAGTCACTAGTGTTGATTTGTATCAACCAGTCAAATCTAGCAGTTCTCATTTCTACAATGAAAAGTCTTCTGCCAGCCATTCAGGACTAAGCAACCATGAAATACTCTGCAATACAACAAGAGTATTGCAGAGTAATATACTGTTTCTCAACTCGAAAGGGACAAAGGAGCTGGAGAGGGGAAAGTAAAGGACAGTGCTGTCCCTGCAGATCACAAATTCCCATGGCTTCAAACTTTGCTGGCCATGGATCCACCATACCATTGGAAAATGGCTGGAATTTATTCTTTACACATCTGGATGTTTGGAATTGATTTAATGGGCTTAAGCTCTAAAATGTACCTAGTGTGGTATACAGAATCTTGGACTAGGAATCAGGAGACCCATGTTCAGGTGACTGTGAATAGGATCTTCCTGGATGTGAAGGAATTTCTCTTTGAAATGTTTAGGAATTGTGCAGTAGAAAGGTACGCCCTCTGAAATAATTGCCAAGAAGTACCAAATGCTCCTAAGCTTCTGCCAAGATAAATACAGCGATTATTTCCAGTTGCTATCCTGCTTTATGGACGCATAGGAAGCTGCTGCTACTGCTTTTTTCAGTGAAGCATTGTGCAAACTCTCTTGTGTATCTGTGGATTTCTTCTCCTGTTTACATTGTCATTTGAAGCTGTAGGAAGTGGTTTCACAAGAGATTTGTTGTACCCAGATACCTCCTGTGGCATAGCACAACGGTAACAACCCTGGCAGGCTGTTATAAATCTCATTACTTAACCTGTTTACTTCATGATATATAAAAAAATATCAAGCACTTGTGTTTTGTTTTCTGAATCCTTTTTATTTATTTTTATTTATTTTTATTTATAATCATATTTGTATGCCTCACTCCTCAGAGTGACTCAGGGCGGCTAACAACAATTAAAACCAATAACAACAGGACCTAACAATAAAAAACACAATCTAAAAAATTTCAAGGTTGGAAGATTTAAAAAGATTAAAATATTAAAAGGTTAAGAGGTTAAAAGATTCACTGGAGAGAGGAGGGTTAATAAGCCAGCAGGCCAAGGCAACCAACTGGCCGGAACCCCACACTTGCCCTGCCAGGCAAGTCTTCACCCCCTTCCTAAAGGGCAGCAACTCTGTCTGGAGGCGCAGCTCAGTTGGCAGAAGGTTCCACAGGGCTGGAGCAGATACAGAGAAGGCCATCCTTCTCTTTAGCAGAAGGTACAACCAGAGAGCCTCTCCAGTCCACTCTGGTGGGACGGACAGATGTTCTTGGGTCTCTTAAGTATCCTGACCCATGACCATGTAGGGCTTTAAAGTTAATAACCAGCACCTTGAATTGTACTCAGAGGCATACTGGCAACTAGTGCAGCTCCCGGAGCAATGGTGAGGCATGAACATAATGCCTGCACTCCATCATGATCCGAGCAGCCGCATTCTGGACCAGTTGCAGTCTCCGAATGGTCACCAAGGGCAGCCCCATGTAGAGCGCACTACAGTAATCGAATATGGAGGTGACCAAAATGTGTGCGATCATGAACAAGGAGTGGGCATAACTGGCGAACAACACGAAGCTGTGCAAAAGCTGGTACAAAACTACACTTGTTGCTTAAAAGTACATCCAGTCCCACTGGACTTGCTTCTTAGTAAAGTGTGTTTTAGATTGTAAGTTATTGGCTCTGAAATATATATGAATTAGAAAATGCAATCTTGTCCATATGGCTCAAACAACATATGTTCAATCTAGTCTAAAGTCAGTTTAAGAGGAGATTTTCATTAATTGTTATGTTTCTTCCATATCATTTCTAAGCTTTTAATCTTTATGCAGTTCTGAATGTTGTGCTCATTTTCTTATTAGAAATACCTGGGCCACAATCCAACACTGATTTTCATGATGTTACATTTCATGTTGCCCCCAAAGTATACAAACAGAGCAAGGTGAGAGAATCTGTGGCTTTCCCAGTGGTGTTGGACCAACTCCCATCTGGTACAAGCTTTTATTCAAATAAAGTTATCAGGTAAATGACAACAACAACAATACAGCAGTTCAGTTCAGTTTAGTTGCAAAAAAGCAGGAAGAAAAAAAATATCTCTCCAGGAATTGATGATTGTAAAAGGGAACTAAGATTAATATATTTTGAGTCTGAACCAAGCCAAACAATTGAACCACTGAGATAGGTAAAGGTAAAGGTGAAGGTGAAGGTAAAAAGCCAGTCATATCTAACTCTAGAGTTCAGTGTTCATCTCTGTTTATGGCCAAAGAACCAGCACTGTCTGTATTTGCAAACATTTCCATGGACATGGGACAGGGATGCTTAGACCCTGGAGTGTGCAGAATACTGTTTACCTTCCCACCAAAGTGGTCCCTATTTATCTACTTGCAATTTTTTGCTTTCAAACTGCTAGTTTCGCAGGAGCTGGGACAAAGATGGGAGCTCACTCCTTTTTGTAGTACTCAGGTCTCAAACGGCTGACCTGCTGACATTCTAGTCATCAAGTTTAGCATGTTAACCACTAAGTCACTGCAGTCCCACCACTGAGATAGACAGAACTAAATTACAACACACTGAGGCACAGATTTCAGAGTGGAAAGCAGTTACTTTTGGAGAAAAAAACATTTAGCTTTCTGATTGGCAGTTTAGGTTCAAAAACAGGCAATGACTATGTTTATTAAATGCTGATTCTTCCCATCTCCATTATCAGTGGTGGGCAGCAACAGATTGGGATTGGCAAAGGGCATTCTGCTGGTGCAATTTTGTGTGGGCGAATGCCTGCCTTGTGCTTCCTGTAATTTTCACCTTCGAGTCTCTTCTTCCTTCCCCTTCTGTCTTTGGTGTATTGCATTGCTTTCTCTTTAGTGTATTGCACTGCCCTCTCTAGTCTCAACAATGTAATTTTTTTTTGCAATTTGTTTGTTGTTGTTGTTCAGTCGCATAGTCAATTCTGACCCTTTGCGACCCCATGGACCATTGTCTGCCAAGCACCCCTGTCCTCCACCATCCTCCTCAACCCGCCCAGCTCTGTGCCCATTGCATCTACAATACCATCTAGCCATCTCATTTTTGGCCGCCCCCTTCTTCTTTTGCCCTCCACCTTTCCCAGCATCAAGGCTTTCTCAAGTGAATCCTCTCTTTTCATTTGATGTCCAAAGTACTTTAGCTTCATCTTTACTATTTGACCTTCTAAGGAGCAGTTAGGGTTGATTTCTTCTAAGATTGATCTATTTGTTCTCCTCACTGTCCTGGGGTCTCTCAAAACTTTCCTCCAACATTACATTTCAAAGGCGTCTATTCTTGCAGTTAGGGATTGTTTTCTCAAGGTGTTTCAACCAAACATTGAAGCAGGCAGCTGTCCAAAGAGATGGTGTCTGCCAGGGGCGTAGCTACCACCGTATCTGCCATATCAATTATACGGGGCCCGCGGGCCACTGGGGGCCCCCAACGTGCGTAAGCAAAAATTAATAAAAACTTCCCAAAAAAATTATTTCACAAATGACAAAAGTAAAAAAAACCCAATTTCTTTTTTTCCCGCGTAAAGCGTGTGTTCAAAAGTTGGCAACACCCTACATTGGTTATTGTGGGCTGCGGGATTTCCCCATTTAAGTCATTTACTTCAACGGGGGGATCCCACAATAATCGATGTACATACAATACGATGATACGATGATAAACCACAGACGGAGAGCAGTGTTTATTGATAGATAATTATGATGAATAAATATTTCTTTTAATTTTATGCAAATTTTTTTCTTTTGTGAGAAATCTTTACCCTTCCTAAGGGCCCCCAAACAAATTTTTATACGGGGCCCCGCCAAGGCACGCTACGCTTCTGGTGTCTGCCATCAATAATAGCATAAAGCAGGGATGCCCAAACTATGGCCCGGGGCCCGGATTCAGTCCCCAATGCCAATTCATCCAGCCTGTGAAGTCATCATCACCCCTGGAAGTGGAAGTAAAATGTGCCCATCTGGGTGTGTTCTACTTTCGCTTCCAGGAACAATGAGGTCTTTGTGGGACAGATGAATTGGTGTTGGGGGCCGGATCCAACCCCCAGGCCATAGTGACTGGGTCCCTGAACCATGTGACTGGCCTGAGGCCTGAAAAGTTTGGGCACCCCTGGCATAATGCATTGATCACAGGATTTCATTCAGTTTGTTCCTTTGGAGACGCTCCTACTGTCTAACAGGGCCCACTGGGATAGCAGCCCTTGTCAAGTAACCAGAAGCCAAATCTGGAGCAAATATCTTCTGAGCACCATTTACACACTGCATCCTTAGATGGCATGTACCTTTGCTCCTCCTTATTAAGTAGCTAAGTAAAGACATTTGTTTCAGATGTCTCCAAAAGTTGTAAACAATGCCTGGAAAATAGTCAGTACAGTAATACCTCGGTTAGCATTTGTACCAGACAATGCTAAAACCAAATAACGTTGGGGAATTTGAGGCAAACATTTGCACTGCACTATGTTAAGAAAACGTTGTGCGATGCAAATGTTTACCTCATATTCCCTAATGTTGATCTCAGCCCAAAAGCCTCCATGCCTGGAGACTAGAACACATTTAGGTAGGTAAAAAGATATCAAAAAAGGCACCGTTTAAAGCACCGGAAGTGCCATGTGTGCCAGGCAGGGCAAAATAGCCACCTGCCCCCCAAAGTTGTCTGAGGGAGTGTGACCTGGCCCTTAACTTGAAAGGTTGAGAACCGCTGTTATAGAATGAGAGAGAAGCTTTATTTAAAAAGTAACTTTTGCAAAAGGGACCTTCTCCTTTCCACCCCACTCAGAGAGATGGGTAGGGAAGAGAAAGATAAGCTATTCAGTAACACAGAGAGTTTATATAGGTTAAAATTAAAAGAAAACAACCCCACCACCACCATATTCTCCATTGTCACGTCTTCCCTAGTTCCATTACTTTGAAGGGGTTTTTTTTTAATGGTAGGGCTATTTCCTTTGACTGCTGACATTAAGAATTAGTCTACCATCTGTCCTCTTGAAGCAGAGCTCAACAGAAAATTAACATATCCAAATGTTGCCAGGTAAGGTAAAGATGGGAGGTAGGCTAGTGACTCTTAATACGTACACAAGATGGCTAAGCTTCTGCTACACCACAATTGAGCATACCCTGTGCAAGGGCAACCTTGTTTTGCTGGCTAATCTTTGTCACACTAGGTCAGGTGAAAGGAACTATGGTATGAATTCACAAAAAGATGGCTTCATATTGGCAATTTAACATCTGATCAAGACACGGGGGGGGGGGAATAGACTAGTAATTTCATCAATATTCTTCATTACATTTGTGCTGGAAAATATTTTCAAAGGCAGGCTGGACTGTCCTCTTCACTTTTTCCTATCATTATCTTTAGTGCTCATTGCAATGAAGAAATTGTAACCCAGTTTTTCATAGGAATGCAAAACAGATGGCTTTTCTCTAGCTCACCTCTGCAGAAATTAGTATCCATGTGTGCAAGGCCAGCCTACTGAGTGTCTGTTGCAGTAGGCGAAAACATTTTACTAATTGGCTATTAAGCCATCTTCAAATAGCTCCTGTCCCCTCCCTCATCCCCCACTGTTCATAAGAATGTTCACTTATTTATGGATCTTTTCAAAGCACATAAAGGCTGATGGTGCAGAAATGCTGTGCTTTAAAACTGGAGTGACCTCTGGTCTCTACACTGCGACTGGTGTCCTTCTGCTCCTGAGCATATTCATCTTACTTGTCTGGAGAAACTTTAAAGGGCGATCAGAGGGAGAGACTGCTGAGTTACCTTTCCTTTCAGAAATTTCCATCTATTTCCAGAGGAGACCACCAAGATAACCTAATTTCTAATCATAGTACTGTACTTGTGTCCACTGGCTTACCTAGGGCTAGGATGCTTGTGTTATCAGGGACAGTTTTGTGAATGCACAGTTGTTAATAATGTAATTGTCACTGTCAGTATTTTTCACTGAGGAGCCTTCCGCAATAGTCCATGGATGAAAAAGGACATACAGGTAAATTCCCACTCTGTCCCACAGCCTTTTCATAGCACTCTTTGTTGGGATCTGGATGGTATTTGTGTTTTTCCAGTGTGCTATGAAAAAACTGTTCCCCCACAAATGGGGGAAATGCACATGGCTAGGACTTGGGGTTATTTCAGGCCTAATGATGTCCGGCTTAGTGGTTAACATCCTGAACTTGATGACTGGAAGGTTGGCAGGTCAGCAGGTTGAGACCCGAATGCTGCTCGATGGAATCAGCTCCCACCTCCGTCCCAGCTCTTGCCAGTCTAGCAGTTCAAAAGCAAGAAACTGCAAGTAGATAAATAGGTACCACTTCGATGGGAAGGTAAACAGCATTCCATGCACTCCAGTGTTTAGTCATGCCTGCCACATATCCACAGAAATGTCTGCAGACACAGACAGCGCTGGCTCGTTGGCTATAAACAGAGATGAGCACTGAACCCTAGAGTCAGATATGACTGGCTTTCGAGCAAGGGTGACCTTTACCTAATGCTGTCCAAGATTTAATCCACTTGAGGACCATCATCTTTTCCTATGGACTTTTCCACCCAAGACTGTTAATCTTCAAGGTTGTTAGGTTAGTTAACCATTCCCTGACAAGTGCATTGAGTCTCTGGCCCATCATCTTTTCCTATGGACTTTTCCACCCAAGACTGTTAATCTTCAAGGTTGTTAGGTTAGTTAACCATTCCCTGACAAGTGCATTGAGTCTCTGGCAGAATCGTCTACTCTGTTCTATTTCCATAGCAGGAACACTTGGCCAGAAACCTTTATTTTATTCGGCTCAACATAGTGAAGAGATGGTATCATGTAACTTTACCACCAGAGGGAGCCAGAAGATAGGTTATTAAGGAATGGATTTTGAAAAGCAGATGATATGGTTTTGAGGAATTAAGGCATTATTATTATTATTATTATTATTATTATTATTATTATTATTATTATTATTATTATTATTATTATTATTATTATTATTATTATTATTATTATTATTATTATTATTATTATTATTATCCATATTCTCACATTCTACTCCAGTGATGGCGAACCTTGAGACTCCAGGTGTTTTGGAATTTCAATTCCCAGGAGCCCTGATCATCAGGCTTCTGGTAATTGAAGTCCAAAAACACCTGGAGTGAAATGTTCACCATCACTCTTCTAGCCTCTGTGTCATTCTAGGGTTATGTGTTATGCCATTAATTTATTTATCTGCCATTACCGTCATAGAATCTTGAAGGAGCTTCACATGGCAATGTATAAGAGCATACAAACATTATTTGCTGTATACAAATATCAGTACAAAAGTGTGATATCGAAGCAAATGAGAGAGCTATTCTAACTTCTGAATAATAGAAAAGTAGATTGTTAATATGTAAACCTGTTGCTTATGTATGCATACATTTTTAAGCGATTAGTTTTTTTAATGTTGGTTTTAAATTTTAGTGTTTCCAACTCAGATAAATAAATAAAAGTAAATGCATCATTTAAAAAAAGCATATAAACAAATTGTAAAAAGACAGCAATACAGTGGTACCTCGCTTAAAGAGCATAATGCGTTCCACAGGATTGCTCTTTAAGCGAGTTTGTTCTTTAAGCGAAACACCATTGTAAATGACCAATTGTGGGGGGTAGTGCGAACCCCGATTTATTTGTTAAGTGAGTTTTGGTTGGTTTTATTTGTTAAGCGAAGCGAACATTCAGAGAAAATTCTGCTCTTTAAGCGAGTTACTCTTTAAGCGAAACACTCTTTATGCAAGGTTTGATTGTATTTTAATAGCTGGAAATCTGAACCAGTTTCAAACTTAATCAGTAAATGTAGATGCATCTGCAAACTGTCAGGACATCTAAACCTGTTTAAAACATACAGATAAAGGACCAGGTAAATTTTTCCATGGCATGGAGTTCCATAGTGAATAAGTCATTCTGTACTATCCAGGTGTCATAGCATTGGCTTGCCTTTCAGGGAGGTAATAAAAGTAACAAGGGAAGGAACAGTGTCATTCACTCATTTCCAAACAAATGTTACTGAAACACTGCAAAATTGGATCACACTACAGCCATGATAGTGAACCTTGGCACTCCAGATGTTGGCACTCCGTATGGGCACATTTTACTTCCACTTCTAGGAGCAACGAGGGTGCCACAGCGCAGGCCGGATGAATCACAGCAAACCCATTCGTGTGGATTCACAGGGGCTTGGGCTTCTGGGAATTGAAGTCCAAGAACATCTGGAGTGCCAAGGTTCACCATCATGGGCCTAGTTAGACTACTGAAGCTCCCGCACCCCTACAAAGCTCTCACCTTGTGGGGCAGGGTGGGCGATTATTGTGCTACTGTTGTTAATTTGGCCTGTTGGTTTTGCCAGTCCGGTATATCATATCTTTGAGTTTTCCAGGCAGCTGGTACTCTGACTGGCACATGCACTGTTTCCACACACCACTAGAGGTCACTTCTAGTTTCTTTTTTCACTCCAATACAACTCATATTCTACTCCATGGAGTAGAATATTCTACCCCACTCTCTGGCAGGTAGCGGGGAAAGCAACATTAAGACCTTTGAGCAAAAAGGCTGTTGTTTGGAAAAGCTTCCTCAGCCAAATGGCAGAATCCACAATACGACACCAGAAAATGTCAGGGACCAATGATTTGGACAACACTTCTCTCTCTGGGTCCTCACAATTTGCTGCCATTCACAGTGAATTAGGAGAACCACATAAGAAAAACCTCTAGATATCCAGAGTTGTACAGATATGGCTCATTTTATATAGAAATATTTAACCTAAAAATGCTACTTAGTTTGCTTGAACTATCCAAGAAAATTCCACCAAGACTTCAATAACTTTCATCTCAATATTAAACTCAGTTTGGACCAGTCTACACAACAAATAAATTTCCTGGAGACCACTGTGAAACTACAAAATGGACATCTTAGTACCACACTATATTGCAAACCCATGGACACAGTGGTAGGATGTCAAAAATTTTACTACCCCACCGTGACGTCTTCACAGTGTGGGCAGAGCAAATGTCATGATGTCATGACATCATGGGCGAGGCCAAAGAAAAAATAAAAATAAATAAAAATAAAATAAAAATAAGCACGCACACACACACATCCATCAACCCACCCACCCACCCACAACACAAACCTGTAAAATAAATAAATAAATAAATAAATAAATAAAAATTACATTAAAATACACCCACCCACCCAAAACACCCACCCACCCCAAACACAAATTACTGGACCCAACGGCACCACACACAACATTAAAGGCAGTTTTACAATGTGATTTATGCCATCTCTTGCCAAAAATGTCCATTCATGCTTTATGTAGGACAAACAGGACAATCTTTACACAAAAGAATTAATGGACACAAATCAGACATCCGGAATGGCAACACAGAGAAACCTGTCTCAAACCACTTCAATCTAACTGGACACTCTATCCAAGACCTGAAAGTTGCAATTCTGGAACAGAGAAATTACAAAACTGGGATTGAAAGGGAGACAGCAGAAATCAAATACGTCCATCTGTTAGACACCCATCACAGGGGACTAAATATTAGCAAAGGGTTTCTGGGACATTATCAAATTTGATACACAGATTGCTATATGATTTTATATTACAACTTTCCTGCCAATTCTCTTTAACAAAACAGAAAGTAACCAGGTACAGTGTTTTTGTTTGTTTTCTGATATGTAGATCAAAAGTTGATCAGAGACCAGAATGGGCTTTCTCAGCAACCTTGAGATTGAAAGGGAGTCATTTAGAGCTAATCTGAATAATCTATTGTTGCTAATGGCTGTGTGAAGGTGTATTGTTGTGCTTGTTTGACCACACCCCTTCTCCCTTTAACCTCCTGAATTTGGTGTATAAAAACCATGCCTGTAAGTTTCACTCTTTGTCTGAAGAAGTGGACTTGATCCACGATAGCTAACAATAAAAATATAGCAGTTAGTCTTTAAAGTGCTTTTTTATTTTATTTTATTTATTTTGTTTTGTTTCCTGATATGCAAGAAAAGGCAGGAAAGGAACCTTCTCTCCTAAGTGACTTATTAAAGGCTGACCAGGTTATTCTGCTATGGTAAGAATAGACTCAACATTAATTGCCAGGTGGCAGTTAACTAATCTGACAACACTGAAGACTAATGGCGTTGGGTGGCGAAGTCCACAGGGAAGGGTGATTGTCCCCAAGTGGATTTAAATCTCACATGAATCCATCTTGATAGAGGGCAGCACATTCATCAATACTGGCCTGGGACCGATGAGGGCTTTGTGTGCCAAAGGGGTTCAGGACCAGAAAGTGACCCATGGAACTGGATCAGTGGTATGGGTGTCAAGCTGTGATGCAGAAGGCAAATGGAAAGCCAGGGCATCATATTCTCAGTACAATCTTCATGGCGAATTGCCATGGGGATCACCAATACTGTACAATCAAACCTCGCATAAAGAGTGCCTCCCTTAAAGAGTAACTTGCTTAAAGAGCAGAATTTTCTTTGAATGTTTGCTTCACTTAACAAATAAAACCAACCAAAAACTCGCTTAACAAATAAATCGGGTTGGCAATCCCCCCACATTTGGTCATTTACAATGGTGTTTTGCTTAAAGAGCAAACTCACTTAAAGAGCAATCCTGTGGAACACATTATGCTCTTTAAGCGAGGTACAACTGTATTTGGAATTGGATACAGCACAAGAAGAAAAAGAAGCTTATTGCAATTGCTTTGGGAGTAGATGGTTAGGAATGAATCTTTTGTTGTATGTGCCGTATCTACAAAATATCTTCACTTTCTTGATTCAAGAAAAATAGGATTTTAAGAAAAGGGGAGAAACTTTGCTTGAGGACAATTCCCCCTTGTTGTTATGCTCCTTTCCTCTTAATAAGGGAGGAAGAGATAGAGAGCGGTGATGCTTAGTCTGGTACGTTAGCAAACTAAGTTTGTCCTTGAATGACTTTGGCACGATTAGTCCTAAAGAGAGCAGTACTGTGTGGGTTGCCACTCCTCTTTCATAGCCTAAATCAAGTTGCTAAGACTCATTTATTTGGGTCTCTTAAGCCTAGCTTGTCTTCACCACTTGAACTATTTGTTAGAAGCCATCTGGGGAGCAAATGAGGGAAGAGAATAAGGGTGTCCTCTCTCTCTTTCTTTCTCTCTCTCTCTCTGCACCTGGAACATTAATCCCAGAGATTTATCTTCTGGTGTTGCAGCTGTTGTTCTTCCTCACACAGGGCCATAGCCAGGGGGTGGCCAGGGTGGGCACTGCCTACCCTGATTTAGCAGTTTTCCCACCCTCAAACTCCCAACTGCTTGTATGTGTGTGTGTGTGTACGTGCACGCATGCACGCACACACACACACAGTTTATGACATTGTTGCCCATCCTGGAAAAAAATATTTGCCCACCCATATCTAGAATCCTGGCTATGGTCATGTCCTCACATGCTGCAAAGGGCACCTCCAGTTAACGGACAGGATTCCAGGCGAATCTGGCTTGCAGAGATTAGATTAGCAAACCAGACATTGAGATGCCTGGCCTGGCCTAACCCTCCAAACCTCGTGGATCGTTTCAGCTTTAGCACCTGATGTCCTTTTCATTAAAAGTGTGAGGAAGGAGAAAAGTTCCACTTATGGGAAAAACAGACAATGTTAGAACAGGTATATTGATGCAGTGTAAGCACTGTGCTCAAGGCATTATTTCTTTGCATTAGTGTGTATATCACCTATGAAGAGCTAAGATGGTCAGAACAAATCTCTTCTCTATTCTAGCATTCTGGACTCTTCAGTGACCAACCACAGGCCTCTAACATGTCTACAAGCACAAGAGGGAGACAATGGGTCAATTCTTTGGGGTCAATTCCAATGTTACAATATTGTATGTGAACATCAGGGTGGTTGTCACCCATTCCTTTCTTCACAAAAGCACACATATGTGTTCTGCATACTTTGGGTTATACCTACTGTGCTCCTCTGCTGAAGGAAAGCTCTTGATCTGGAGATGGAAAAGGACAGAAAAGTGAATTTTGCCACTTTTACAGCCATCTCCAATCTTGTTGCAAAATATCTCTGAGCTCCCTCAGAGAACTGGATGGAGCAATAGTATGTGCTACAGTAGAAGGAAGCAATCAGAAAAACGTCTTTCTGGAGGGGTAGAAGGCTCCATCAGCAGAAGGGTTGAGATGAAACCCATTCTTTTGCAGTGGGGAGGACTGCCAATGACCATTATTTACCATGTAGAAACAATTGAGTGGAACTGACTCCACCATTGATCCCAGCAAGGTATTACAACTTTGTGAGAAGTCATGAGACACTCACACACACACACCAGTCTTTTTGGGTTAAGATTCATCCTAGTGAATGACAGCAGTTCTATTAATGGACATACTTGGATTCAGGCCAGTCCCCTACTGTTAGTCAAAACCAGTGTGTAGACCCATTGAATCATTTGTTGCATGGGAAATCAACCCTTATGTAGATCCCAATAAGCCAATGGGTGTGCTTTAGTTGGATCTTGCGATAAAATGCTGTCTTTAGTGTTTTCTTTCATGTACATACATTAGAAGGCAGAGATATCAACATCCAAGATCAGGAGTTCTCAACCTTTTAAAGCCGGGTCCCGGGTCACACTCCCTCAGACAACTTCGGGGGCCGGATGGCCATTTTGCTCTTCCTCCACCACATAGCACTTCCTGGTGTGGTGGTGCTGGTGGTGGGCACATGCAATGGCGCCATGGGCCGCAGGTTAAGAATTCCTGTCCTAGATCACTCAATGCAGATTATATAGTCAATTAACTTTACATGGCTTTTGGACCATTCTAAGTAGCTCAGAAAAACTCATTTGAAGGAGCCATGCAAAATATGCCCTCTGGTGTCCACCACTTCCTTTGTTATTCGTCTCTGCTTGACTTCTGAGTAATTTTGCACAGTTGGGTCCAACTACCATTCTAGTTTCCCACAATGACCTAGAGCAGGCATTCTCAACCTTGGGTCCCCAGATATTCTTGGACTTCAATTCCCAGAGGCCTTGATCAACAGGTGTACTGACTTGGTCTTCTGGGAACTGAAGTCCAAGAACTCCTGATGGGAAATCAATAGGTTGATTAGATGAAGCCATCTGGTGCTCCTAATAAATGGATCTCGGGATATATTTATTTATTTAATCATATTTATATGCCACCCTCCTTACAAGTGACCCAGGGTGGCTAACACAACCTTAAAACAGCAATAGGACAATAAATCAATAAACATCTATCAATATGATAAAACCAATCTCAAGATAAAAATTAAAAGATAATTAAAAAAAAAAAGGTTCACAGAAAGAGGGGGACAGTCAAATAAGCCAGCAGGCCAGGATGACCATCTGACTTGTACCCTACACCTGCCCTGCCTGCCAGGTCTTAACACCCTTTCTGAGGGCAGCATCTCCGTCTGGAGACGCAACTCACTTGGCAGGAGGTTCCACAGGGCTGGAGCAGACACAGAGAAGGCTCTCCTTCTGGTGCTAGACAGATGTGCCTCTCTATTCAATGGCAAAACCAGAGAGCTTCTCAGGTCCGCTCTGGTGGGACGGATGGATGTTCTTGGGGTGACGCGGTCTCTTAAGTATCCTGGCCCACGACCATGCAGGGCTTTAAAGATAATGACCAGCACCTTAAATTGCACTCGGAGGCAAACTGGCAACCAGTGCAGCTCCCGCAGCAATGGTGAGGCATGAGCATAACACCCACATGCCATCATGACCCGAGAAGCTGCTTTCTGGACCAGTTGCAGCCTCTGAATGGTCACCAAGAGCAGCCCCATGTAGAGCACATTACAATAGTCAAGTTTGGAGGTGACTAAAGTGTGTGTGATCATGAGCAAGGAGTCCCGATCTAGCAACGGCTGTAACTGGCATGTAACATGAACTTGTGCAAAAGCCCTCCTGGCCATGACTGCCACCTGCTCTTTGAGCAGGAGTTGCGAGTCCATGAGGACCCCCAGATTATGCACCGGGTCTGTTTGGGGCAAAACTGCCCCATCCAGAACCAAAGATGGTAGCTCCCGAGATAAGACAGCCATCTTGCGAGGATTCAGTTGTGGCCCCATCCAGATTCTCACAGCCTCCAGGCACCTGGAAAGGACTTCCATTGCATCACTTGGATCTCCATGAGCCAAGATATACAGCTGGGAATCATCTGCATATTGATGATACCTCATCCCATTGCCATGCCACTGCCTTCTCCAAGACCTTACCCAAGAAGGGAAGGTTGAACACAGACCAGTAGCTGGACATTATTGTAGGGTCAAGCGATGTCTTCTTCAGGAGGGGGCACACCAAAATGTGCTTTAAGGTTGTTGGGGGGAAAACCCTCCCACAGCAAAGAGTTAATAATTGCTTCGACCCAACTGCCTGTCCCTGCCCTGGTTGATTTCACTAGCCAGGCGGGGCATGGATCTAACGCACAGGCAGTGGCATGAATAGATCTCAGGAGCCTGTCCACTTCTCCAGATACAACTGGATCAAACCAATTCCGGATAACATGGCCAGAATGGACTTCAGACTGCATTTTGGGATAGAGCAGTGTTTCCCAAATGCTGGTTTTTGGACTTCAATTCCCAGAAGCCCAAATCATTTCCCCAAAGCACTGATCAGCCAATGTACTGACTTAGGCTTCTGGGAATTGAAGTCCACCTGTGGGCTGTGTATCCCTTGTTGGGAACCACTGGGATAGAGGGTAGGATGGGCCTTTGGCAACTGTAGATGGGTGGAAGAAGCTCATGTTCGCTGTATCTCAAGAAGTAGCCCAAAGTATGCTAAGGAAAGATCAATCTTCAACTTCTGGTGTGTTTAGGAGAGAGCTGATACAGCCACTGTATGGGAAAGAGGATGGACTTTTGTAAGCAGCCTGAGGGAAGGATTGCTTTGCACACTATCTGCAGAGCACAGTGGCTCAAGGGGAGACACCCCACCTTTTTTTAAACGCCATTTATTCCTATGGCAGTGTTGGGTCTCATTTCCTCACTATGAGCAAATTCTAAACTAGGCTTTGTTGTATTATTCCATATCTATAAGGAGCTGACAAATTGTTTTAGTGCACAGATAGCTAAATTTTTAGTCTTAAGTCTTTTGGGCAGTTCTGTAATTACCTAGCCAAAAGGGCTCCTACCATGGGTAGGAGTCCTAAAAACACACAACAAAAACACACGACTTTCCTCCGTTTGGGAGATGGCCAATGTGGCCCTCTGCTCAACTGGATTTTAAAAGCCAAATGCAACTTGTATTTATTTATTACTATGTTTATATACTGCCCTTTCTGGCCAAAAGGGCAGTGAACATAAGACTCAAATATACAAGATAAATATGTGAGATAAAATCCAGAAAAGAAAATATAAAATATATAAAAATTCCCAGCAGTACAATTAATATGTACAATTTTAATAAGAGTTGCATCATGTCGTGTCAGTTATGGCTTACAGAAAATCTTTGGAAGGTTTTCTAGGTAGATAAAAACAGAAGTGGTTTCCCATTCCTTTCTTCTGGGAGTGTCCTAGAACTGTGCAGCTTGCTCAGGGACACTCAGGCTGGCTCTTTCCTGAGAGACTCAGTCGGGAATCAAACTTCCAGCCCTTTGGCTCCACAGCCTGAGACCTTAACCACTGAATTTATCCAGCAAGCTAAAGGGACTGCAGTAGCTTAGCAGTTAAGATACTGAACTTGACAACTGGAAGGTCAGCAGGTCAGCAGTTCGAGACCCAAGAGCTGCACCACAGTGCTGCTCTGTCCTAGCTCCTGCCAACCTAGCATTTTGAAAGCAATAAATTGCAAGTAGATAAATAGGTGCCACTTTGGTGGAAAGGTAAACAGTGTTCCGTGCACTCCGGTGTCTAGTCATGGCTGCCACATGTCCATGGAAACGTGTGCAAACGCAGAGATGAGCACTGAACCCTAGAGTCAGATACGACTGGCTTTCAAACACGGGCAATCTTTACCTAAAGGCAAATTAAAGAGACACAAAGAATGTCTTTTTTATCCCCTGTCCCATGGCTGCACTCTCAGAACTTAGAGAAGTTACTTTTCTTGCTCTGCTGGCTAGGTGGGTCAATTTGGGGAGGTGAATTCCAAACCTGTGATTTTTTCCAATCTCTCTTGTAATTTCCAATCGGGTTGATATGAAAACAGCTCGGAATATCCACTAGATAGCAGTCTAGGTAAAGGTAAAGATCTCCTTTGCTTGAAAGCCAGTCATATTCCAATCTAGGGGGCTGGTGCTCATCTCTATTTACAGCCAGTGCTGTCTGCATCTGCAGAGGTTTCTGTGGTCGTCTGACAGGCATGACTAAGAGCCAGAGCACAGGGAACAGTGTTACCTTTTCCACCAAAGTGATACCTATTTATCCACTTGCAAATTCTTGCTTTTGAACTGCTAGGTTGGAAGGAGCTGGGACAGATGACAGGAACTCACTTGGGGCTCAAGCTGCTGACCTGCCCAGCATCTTAACCACTAAGCCACTGCAGCACCTTTCCAACGTATATACATATCTACAAACATTTAAAGGATTTATCTATTGCAAATTTCATGTGCTACAATGCATCATTCAGGAAGGAATCACCACCGGACATGCCCACATTATATGTATAAAAAAAAATATATTGTCTGTGTTGCATTGCCAACATTTTTCTGTGGTTCTAGTGACATTTCATTTCTGGGACTCATTGGAAAAAGCGCCTTGTCCCAGTTGGAGAAGAGCGGCTTCCGGAGGGATCAAGCCCCTCAGGAGGTCAATGGGGCTTACTTAGCAATTGCACTTGACTTAATATACCTGCCCCATAGCTCTCAGTGCGCTCTCTGGGCGGTTCACAAGTTCATTAGTATTTTGCCCCCAAACATGCTGGGTCCTCATTTTACTGTCTTTGGAAAGATGCAGGGCCGTAGCCAGACGGGGGAGGGCCAGGGTGGGCTTGGCTTGGTTTCCCATAGGAATGCACTGAAAAAGAGGCTTTGCTGCCCACCCTGGAAAAAAATATTCGCCCACCCACATGCAAAATCCTGGAAGGATGGAAATTTGAGTTAACCTTGATCCCAGGTCAGGATCGAACAACACACAACGTTCCTGCTCCAGTACAGCACTGCTACCAGGCGGGGAGATTTTGCAACCGCGACCTATTAACCCATCGGACGCTCCCTGGAACTTCGCCTCAATTGTGGAAGGGGGCGGGGCGTGTATTGTGACGTCATATGTTCGGGGGGGCGGAGTCTCCGATGCCAGTCTATAAAAGGATGCGGCGCCGCCTCGTTTCGCTCAGAGCGAGAGCAGAGCGGCGAGAGCGGGTCCCTCCGGAGCGGTTCCCGGGCGGGTCGAGGCGGCGATGGATTTATTGAGGACTATGGCTTACCAGCCGGGCAGCATCAGTGCCGGCGGCAGCAGCAGCAGCAGCAGCAAAACGGGCGAGCAGGCGCTGAGCAAAGTCTGCAGCGGAGAATCGAGGCGAAAGAAGGCGCCGGAGGTGATGCTGTCGGAGCAGCTGCAGCAGCAGCAGCAGCATCCCCATCATCCACACTCGGCCCCCGAGATCTCGCGGATTATAACCGACCCCACCACGGGAAGGCGATACTGCCGCGGCAAAGTGCTGGGAAAGGTAAATAAATGAAGGCATACATATGCACACGGCGGCGGAGCAGCAGCTTTCCTGGGGATTCGTGTCACGTCGGTTCTGGCCGGGACCGGGGCCTTAAAACACGGGGACCGCTTGCGAGTTGGAAGGGGAGGTGGGGGGACGCGACGGCAAGCAAAGCGATTCTCATTGTTCTGCCTCCACGACTCTCACTCGCCCGCTCCACATCGGTGTTCCCGATGCGCCCGCCGGTGTTTGGCTCTCTCTTGCCCGTAAGCCGGGCTTCGCTCCACTCGGAGGGAAATGTGGTTTTCCTACCCTGTGGCATCTGTGTAGACCTGTCGCCATCGGGTCACGGACTGGCATTTTTCTTCCCGATTTCCACACCGCCTTTTTAAGCTGCTCCATCCCATCGCCCGTCTTTCCATCCATCATCCTTTCTTCCTCTTTTAAGAAGACCCCCCCCTTCTTCTCCTCCAATCAACCTTTTTGCATTAAAAAGAAAATTAAATAGCCTTGTCTTGGAAGGTTTTTCATGTCCATTGTGCCAGAAATTGAGCTGCAGATGCTACCTCTGATTAATTGAATAAGCAACACACACCCCCACCCCACCCCTAAATATATCTATCAATCCTCTGCGGATCTCTTGACATGAGACTCAGGTCAGGTTGTTGGCTCTGAAGGTACCTGTCACCTTTTTGGAAAGGGCGGCTTCACAAAGGATGAGAAAACTCCTACACAGGAAATGGCTTTTGTGTAGGGTGTGGGAAGGCATGTACAGTATATGTTTACAGATGATTGACAGAAGTGTTTGGTTGGCATTTTTCCCTACCCCCACTTGCTGTGTTGTGCATTTGCATATGTTCACAATTCCCCACAAAATTATAAGGATCTGGACAGGAAACAGCAGAATATGTTTCTTATACAGTATGTGCAATCGGAGGGAAACATGATTTGCTGTCTTGTAGCATCTGTCTACCAGGACCTGACTAGATTTTCATTTCACTGCTGGAGGCGCAGGCTTTGTGAGTTTCCTTTGCATATAGGGGGTCTTGTCAGTCTATGGTAGCGTTGGCAGAGGATCTGAAGCAGAACAGGTCTGTGTGGTTCTTTGTTTGCTAAGCAAAACCCATCCCTATTTCTCTGCAAACATTTACGGACCAATTTTTGTGTCTTTTGCATTAGCCATGATTTCCCTGCTAACTTGATCCTGAGAACAGGATGGGAAGAAATTGCCAGACCTCTCATTCATGTCTCCATCTGCTTTCTTTGTACTGTCTCTTCAGGGTGGCTTTGCAAAGTGTTACGAGATGACAGATCTGACCACAAACAAAGTCTATGCTGCAAAGATCATTCCTCACAGCCGAGTGGCCAAACCTCATCAAAGAGAAAAGGTGTGTATTTGTGTCTTTTTGCTCCAGTGACAAGCCTTTCAGGAATCTCATTGTGTGTGCAAAAGGCCCTTCCCTCTTCCTCCCACACCCAACCTCAGTGGCTTGCTCACATGTAAGCCCTTTCTTCCCATGGTATACAGGAACAGATGCCAGTAACATTTCTCTGCCTTCCCTTTCCCCATCTTTTTTTTAAAAACCAGATTGATAAGGAGATTGAGTTGCACCGTATCCTCAACCATAGGCACATCGTCCAGTTCTATCATTACTTTGAAGACAAAGAGAACATTTACATTCTCCTCGAGTACTGCAGCCGAAGGGTGAGCATCAGTTGGGAGAAATCCAGTATTCACTGTCACGCCACTGGCAGCTAACAAAAAATGTTTAATATGTAAAAGGTACCTTCCACAGTTCTCTAAATGGTCCCTTTTCCTTGCAATTTACACCAGCTTTTTAATATATATATATATATGCTAAATCTTGGGTGTGGCTTCAGCAAAATGACCATGTCTGGTTTCTTTTCTCCTTCCTTTCCATCCAGTCTATGGCTCATATCTTGAAAGCCAGGAAGGTGCTGACAGCCCCAGAAGTGCGATACTACCTCAGGCAGATTGTTTCGGGACTAAAATACCTTCACGAGCAAGAGATTTTGCACAGAGATCTGAAGCTCGGTAAGTTGAGTGTGTTGCTCTCTTATGCTGGGCTTGTGATTGGGCAGTGAAAGAGCAACACTAGTCTCATAGATCTTCCACCGATATTAAAACTGCACTGGGGGAGGCAGGGTTTAATAAGTGATAAGATCGGTTTATCTCAAAACGGAGTCCTGGAATATTTCAGTAAGAACGTGAGGTATTCCTTCATTAAGAGGAACAAGAGAAAGGCTGGCTGTGTGTTGGTTTCCTGTAGGAACAAGTCTGGACTTGCCTGTTTCATCACTGCCTTGACTTGGACTTAGCTGGCTTTTCTCTGCTTGTTTCTGCAGGTAATTTTTTCATTAATGATTCCATGGAATTGAAAGTGGGAGACTTTGGGCTGGCAGCCCGGCTTGAACCACTGGAACACAGGAGAAGGTAAGGGGCTGTGAGGAAAAAAGGCAATAACCACTGCAATAGCCACTGCAAGATCTGAGGTCCTAGTTATACTTAATATGGGGAGAGGCTCTTGCCTGACAGTGGATCAGCATTGCCTTTTTTTATGGACAGCAGTGGCAAATGTGTGACTTTTTAGAACTTGTTGGACTGCATTTCCCATAAGGTATAGCTAGTGGTGAAGGATGATGGGATGAACTGTACTTCAGCAGCAGCTAATGGATTCTATCTTCTTTACCCATGGCTTAATGAGTCAGTCTGTGCCAACTTTGGTTCTGTCTGAATCGTTGTCATGGTTTTCAGGCCCACAACTATACAACATGCCTTGAGAAAGCTCAGGCCCCTGATGGCAAAGCTTGGCCCTTCAGATGTTCTTGGACTTTAATTCCCAGAAGCCCAAGCCCCCTGTGAATCCACATGAATGGGTTTGCTGTGATTCATCTGGCCCATGCTGCCCTCATCGCTCCCAGAAGCGGAAGTAAAACACACCCGTACAGGCGCATTTTACTTCTGCTTCCGGGAGTGACGAGGGCAGTGTGGGCCAGATGAATCACAGTAAACCCATTTGTGTGGATTCACAGAGGGCTTGGGCTTCTGGGAATAGAAGTCCAAGAACATCTGGAGTGCCAAGGTTTGCCATCACGGGTTTAGGTAGATTGTTGTTGTTCAGTTGCACAGTCAATTCTGGCCCTTTGTGACCCTACAGACCGTTACCCGCCAGGCACCTCTGTCCACCATCCTCCTCATATTGAGCTGACATAACTGTAGCAGGTTTCTGCAAAGCTGCAGTCGAAATACCTGGACCTTTTCTTACAGGGCATTCATGTGGCTAGTGATGTTTTGGTATGATCTGCATATTGCAACAGTAATGGAGTAGCCAGGAACTTTTTCACTATCTGTCTAAAAATTACAATTTCCTGGCCAGTCTGGGACCAGGAAAGCATTTGTTTTAAAAAAGCAGATGATTGATATAATGGGTTCTATGTTAAAACTGGGGAAACTGTTTCATCAATAATCCAGATTATATGTTTTATCTCTTTGTTGAATTATTTTTCAGGACAATCTGTGGCACACCAAATTACCTTTCCCCAGAAGTCCTCAACAAACAAGGACATGGCTGTGAATCGGATATATGGGCCTTGGGCTGTGTCATGTAAGTGTCTCTTGGGCTAAACTTCAAGGCCAGTGTATGAAAATATGAGGCTTTTTTCCTACTTGGTGCTTAAAGAGTGTGTGTGTGTAAAATACACACCAGCTGATCTCTTTACAAATACATGACATATTGTATGGACTAAGAATGACAAAGATGGCTTACTTTGCATAAACAGTATTTTGGGGGGTAGGTACAGGGGAGGGAGGACTGATACAGGTTATTGCAGCTTACTGTTATGAAAAGTGGAAATTGTACAGGACTTGATTTCCAAAATTGTATAAGGCACAAACCTGAGGAGCCACTTTAGGTTAAATTGAACAGCTTTAGGTTAAACTCAACAGTTTGGCCTGATTCTGCCTTCCCCAAGTGCTAGTGGCTCTCCCAAGATCTTAAGCAGAGGTCTCATCTCCCAGTTCCGAAGGATTTGAGGTCTCTTATTTGAAGAGAGCGGGCTAAAACCCTTGACTTCTAGCAGACAAAGTCTATGAGGAGATATAGTCTATGACCAGTGATGGGTAACCTTGACACTCCAGGTGTTCTTGAACTTCAGTTCCCAGAAGCCCTGATCAGCAGGAGTGCTGACTTGAGCTTCTGGTAACTGAAGTCCAAGAATGCCTGGAGTGCCAAGGTTAGCCATCACTTTATTCTTTTACATACTTCCACTGTCTGCAGAAATTCAGACTAAACTAGGCTTTGGAATACAGATTTGACTCAATGTGTTGCTGAATGTTAACCCAACACCTGTTTAGTTTCCATTGATTTAGTGGGTCTGCTCCAGTCGAGACAGTCAGGCTGGTTTAGGTTCAAGACGATCCTTTTTGTGCATTTATGTGAAACACTTTTCTGATTCCCTTTTTTGATGCAACCTTTAAACCCAGCTAAACTTTGCTAGAAGGAGGAGAACTCTTTTGACTAGATGCTGCTTCTGAATACAAATAACAAGATCTCTATTTTTCTCTTGATAGGTATACTATGCTTCTCGGCAGGCCTCCTTTTGAAACCACTAATCTGAAGGAAACCTACAGATGTATAAGGGAAGCAAAATACTCTTTGCCATCATCTCTGCTGCCTCCTGCAAAGCACTTGATCGCAAGCATGCTGTCAAAAAACCCTGAAGACCGCCCCAGCTTAGATGACATTGTTCGGCATGACTTCTTCTTACTGGTGGGTACCATTTTGCCCAATTTTTGTGTGTCTCGCTTGGTTTTGAGTACACCCTCCAGCTGACTCTGACAGCTTGTTTCTGTACCTCTTGTTTCCTCAGGGGTTCACGCCAGACAGGCTTCCAGCCAGTTGCTGTCATACAGTGCCTGACTTCAACCTGTCAAGCCCGGCAAAGAATTTCTTTAAAAAGGCAGCTGCAGCTCTCTTTGGGGGCAAGAAGGAAAAAGCAAGATATTTTGAAACACACAGTAAGTGTCTTCATGTCAGACTAGAGACCCGCTGCTTGTCAGCTTTTTACTTTGCTGTGTATTTGCAGTGTGATCTTAGAAAGCGTCTTTAGTTTTCCTCCTAGCTATATGCCAGAAGCAAACGTTCTGATTTCTACCTTACTGCTCAGTATGGTTGGTACAGAAAGAACAATGCTTTTATGCAAAGCTGATTGTATTGTCAGTCTACTGTGCCAGCTTAATATTGGTTGGCATGCTATAGTAGCCTTTTTATTGACTTATTATTAGTGATGTCTTAGTTTCATGGTATGTTTCTTTGTGAGACTATGTCTACAAAGAAGATTGGATAGTGGAAGAATATAGTACTTATTTTATTTTTATTACATGTCTTGCAGTTCCCAGCTGCTAGGGATGGAGCTTTTGGATTTATTGGACTACATATTCCATTATTCCAGTGCTGGGGTTTTTACATGACTTACACTCAGTTTACAAACATCTAAATGTGGTTGACCTGGGGGGGAAAGGCTCAAAGGTGCCTTCACTTTGGCAGTTTCATGTCTGGCCTAGACACAGAAAAAGAAGTTGGAAGTCTTTGAGCCTGTGTTAGGCTTAGCTCTACTCAAGCTTTCTGTTTTTGTTCCAGTGGTAGCTGGTTTCTTTTCTGAATAAAACTCCAAGAATGAGGGATTATGGGATATGCAGTCCAAAAATAAAAATCTTATCCCTTCTGGCCACTGTGGCTAGTGACCATGTTGGCTGGAGGATTTTGTAATTTATAGTCTAGAAAGAACATTTGCAAACTTCTGGTTGTAAAGTCTACATTGGGAAAAGAGAGAATCTACATTCTGTTGAAATTCACTGCAGGAAATCTCAAACACTGCACTCTATGATCATACAGTTTAAGACCCATAAAATTTACTTTTTTGTAACTCCTTTTCCCCTTCCAGATCGCTTTGCTAAAGAAGATGAAGAAATATATAAGCTTAGACATGACTTGAAGAAGACTTCAATCACTCAGCCTCCTCTGAAACACAGGATGGAGGAGGTGAGCATGAAATGGCTATATGAGTAACAATAGACATGGCTTTCAGAATGGGGTGGCTTCTGTTGTGCTGAAACTGAGGGCCCAGAAAATCCTTCCATATAGAGTGTTTAGATATAATTTCTTAGGCATGAACTATATAAAGATTCTTGTGAGTAGTTTTTGAAAGCTAGTTTCTAACATTCTTGGCTATGAGACCATGTGAAGTTTTTCTGAAGACGGCACCAACCAAGCATGCTGTATTAAGCACATTTTTGAGGTCACCAGTTTTAAGAAGACTACATTACAGAAAAGAGAGAAGGCTAGGGCTAACCAGTTGAAAGGAAGTTTGCATCCTCAAAGTTAAGGTCATTGATAAGACCAAGAGCAACCTGAACTTGTACCCAGTAATGTTCTTCAGTGATTACCCATACAAACAAGTGGATGGAAACAAAGGTCTGTTACTAGAGATAAAAATGAAAGGTTAAATATGGAATGGAAATAAAAATGTCTCCCACCTGTGAGGCTAGCACATTTTAAAGAAAAAAGCAGTAGCATTTTGGTTTGAAGGTTGTGTAAAGCTAACCTTGTTTGTACTTTGACTGATCATTTGGCATTCCCTTCTTTCCAGGAGATCCAGCCTCCTATCACCACTGTTGCCAACCCTGGTATAATGACAGAGACCAGACAAATTGATGCCATCCGCATGATAGTTCGGGGGACACTAGGAAGCTGTAGTAGCAGCAGTGAATGTAAGTATGACATGTTTTCTCTACTTATCAGCTTGTGTTGCACAATATAGTTTCACTTTTGTTTGGCTTCAAGCAGCAGTGTTATAGAAGTCCCCTAGAAGATAAAATTCCCATTACTATTTCTCCTTCATACTGATGTAGTGTATTTGTGGGAAAATCTTAAAATGTGGTGGGGAAAAGTCATGACAATCTTTGGATTGCAGAAGAATTCTGGAATTAATTAAGAAATCTGGTAGACGTCCCTAAGTGTTCTTCCTGGCCAAGAAAGTTCTGAGAACCATAGTTCTAGTACTGTAGGAAAGATGTTCTTGCCAAGTGGTGTAATCTGGAATGATGAATCAAAGGAATTAAACAGAGGTGGTAGAGTTGTTCGCATCTTTTGCAGCACAGACTGTGAACATGCTCCCCTTCTCTTTGCAGGTCTTGAAGACAGTACAATGGGAAGTGTAGCAGATACTGTTGCAAGAGTGTTGCGTGGATGTTTGGAGAACATGCCAGGCTCTGATCATATTCCCAAGGAACAGTTGACCACTTCTTTCCAGTGGGTGACAAAATGGGTGGACTACTCCAATAAATATGGCTTCGGTTATCAGCTTTCAGACCACACTGTGGGTGTCCTCTTCAACAACGGTGCACACATGAGTCTCCTTCCGGACAAAAAGTAAGTGGGCTGCCTGGTGTTGAAATCAGTCATCATTTGATGTTTCTTGGTCTCCTTAAACCCTCTTGTTCTTTGTGTTCCAGAACAGTCCATTACTATGCAGAGCTTGGGCAGTGTTCGGTTTTCCCTGCCACTGACGCTCCTGAACAATTTATTAGCCAAGTGACTGTCCTGAAGTACTTCTCTCACTACATGGAGGAGAACCTCATGGATGTAAGTTGTGTAGATGAAAGACTCTGAAACCTTTTTGGTTAGTATGGTCAGGCGAACACTGTTCAAATCAATATATGTGCTCTTTTTCTTCAGGGAGGGGACCTCCCCAGCATAACAGATGTCCGCAGACCAAGGCTTTACCTCTTGCAGTGGTTAAAATCAGATAAGGCATTAATGATGCTCTTCAATGATGGCACATTTCAGGTAAGCTAGTTACTCTTCCAAGTATTCCCCCCCCCCCCAATTTGTCCAGAGTACCTCAAGATAACACAGGGATACTAAATTGCACAGGCAGTAATCACTTGAGGAAGTTCTTGCAAAAGGATCTTCAGTGACTAACCTAGTTAGTCTTTGAATTGTCTTTTTAGCACAATGCAGAGTGAGAATATCAGGATTTGGGCAGGTAGTGGAAGTACTGTACCTGGGTGCATGAAGGCTAAGGAGGTCCTGGCGTACTAAACTTGATAAGTGAAAGTGCAGCTTCCACAAATACAAAAGACTAGTTACACCTGCAAAAAAATATTCCAATTAGCTGCACAAATTGAATTTTGTTCCCAATATTTAGGTGGGACCCTGGAAAGAAAACTGAAGTTAATGTATATGCATCTCATGGAAATATACACTCATTGTTTTTTGTAACTAAAGCAAGACCACCTAAATTGAAAAGAATGTAAATACAAAAGTGGGAGGGGGGAATGTCTGCTTATGCAGGTGAAGCATTACGAATAATATCACTGGGGGATGTGATCATAAGCTTTCTACTGGACTTGGATTAACAAATCAGTGTGGACACTAAGATATAATAAGTATCATTAAGTATGCCAGCATTACTTTTTGTGAAAGTATAAAGCCAGACAATGATCTTCTTCCAGGCTGTACAGACTATCAGTTAATAACCAATTTCCGTATGTGTTCAGGAAATATGAAATATACTTGTAATAAGAAATCTATTTAATTGGCTCAGATTTGTGTTCAGCAAAGGAAGATATATAAATGACAAGTTGCTAAGCATTGTCAAATTCTTTAAAATATTTATTATTTATATACTGCCTTTCTCCCAACCTCAGCACTCAGGGTGGCTTAATTATTAAAAGATGAACACAATTAATTATTACAGTAAAAGTTTCTCCAGCAAAAATCCTTTCAACCCAGAGTAATTTCTGACATGAAATTTATTTATTTACAGTAAAAGTCAATGAAACGTAGAGAAATACTGTATTAAAACAATTGGTTAACACTGATTTTAAAACATCTTAAAAGCAAGTTAACATATACATAAAACAATATGCAGTACCCAAACACATCCTGTCCCCATAAGCTGTTAAAAGCCTTCCTAGAAGAATTGGTTTTCTGCTGTTACTAGATGGTCAAAGAGTGAGAGGGACAGCCTGGTCTTTGTGGTGGGGGGCATCCCACAACCTGGGAGTAGCTACAGAGAAGGTGCTCTCATGCATCCTGATGAAATATGTCTGAGATTATCTTTGGATTGGGAGAAAGGCCTCCTATGAAGATCATAAGAGGCAAAAAGACTCAGAGATGGTATATGTAAGATAATATATGTAAAAGAGATTGTGAAGCTAAAATGAAAAGCTTTAAAAGTCTCAATTGTTAATTCCTTGGCAGGTCAATTTCTACCACGATCACACAAAAATCATCATTTGCAACCAAAACGAGGAATATCTGCTTACTTACATCAATGAAGATAGATTATCAACCACATTTCGCCTGACGACACTTCTGGTGTCTGGCTGTTCATTGGAGCTAAAATACCGAATGGAATATGCATTGAATATGCTGTTGCAAAGATGCAATTAAAGGATACTTCTTGAAACCAAAAGGACTTCTCTCACTCACATCTACTGACACCTACAGTGGAAGCAGTTTGGGGGAAAATAGTATGTTGATGGATGCGTAAGGAGTAGGGACTGGTACGAACCACTGTCTCATCTTGGTGCTGGGCTGGGACCAGACATGAAGCCTGCTGTCTTTGGATTAATAGCTGGACAAGGAATTCTTTGGAAAATCTAGCATTCCTTGGCTTACTGCTTGTTGAAAGAGATGAGTTGGACTTGAAGCTGTGCAACAGACAGTTCTGATGGAGGACTCAAACTGTGAATAACACTTGGATTTGGGAGGGAGGGTGATCTTATTGTGGAATAACTGTAAAGGGGCAGTTTGTTGTGGCTGCTTAACTGTGAACTATGGCCATACTTTTTTGTTTAGTTTTGTTTTCTTATTTCTTCCAAGAACTGATCACACTTGTGGCTGGCAAAGTGCATTCCTTGTTAATAATTTTTTTAATTTATTACAGCCTAAAGTGAAGTATTTATTACACACATTTTTTTGTAACTGTGATTTTTAAATATACATTTGTTGGCAATAAAGAGTTGGGAGGGTAGAATCTGAAGCAATGGTTTTGGTATGCTTTTTCTGCTACATCTGGCTTGTATTCATTATGATGCAATCTAGAGCTCAGAGAAGAGGTAGAAGGTCACTGCTGAGTTCCAAAAACAAAATGGCTGTTCATTCTGAGATGAGATGAACAGGTTTCTGCATACGCACATGTGTATTGTTGTTACAACATCAGGAAAAAGACATGCTCTTCTGCCTGAAGGAACCTCTGCTCTCTATGGCCTAAGGAACAGTTTTGCATAATTCCTACTGTCATGAGCGATATGTCTTTTCATCTCTTCCAAAGTAATAAATGTTCACTATAATCACTCTCAGATCCTATACCCATCGTGGTGAACCTTGGCACTCCAGCTGTTCTTAGACTTCAATTCTCAGAAGCCCTGATCAGCATGGTATACTGACTTGGGCTTCTGGGAATTGAAGTCTAAGAAGAGCTGGAGTGCCAAGGTTCACCACCACTGTGACCTATACAAGTTTTTAGTGGTGAGACACAGGGTGACATTGCAAGATTGTTTAATTTAGTCTCACAGTTCATTTTACAAACCCTTTTCTCTTGTGTGTGAACAGGGAATTATATGAGGGAAGCATGCATTCGGTTCCATAGAGAGGTGAACAGCCTCAGTCTAGATGTTTTTGAGCTGCAACTCGCAGAAGAAAGGAGCAAAGCACTTCTATACTGCCCCATGGCACTTATTACACACTCTGGGCAGTTCACAAGTTAATTAGCATTTTGCCCCCAACTTTGTTGGCTAAGGTTAATGGGAGTTGTAGGCCAAAATTGTTTGGAGGGGCTGCACTTTTTGCTCACCCTTGTTCTACTTGCTGTTATTTCATCCATGAAGGAGAACATTTAGTTTGCTGACTGGTAGTGATTCATTGAGCCTTTTGAAACATCTGTAACCACTGTAGTTATTTAGGCATGGCATGTCTTTGCTTATTGTCCCTACAATAGTTTGTTTTCTCATTTAATGGTTCCACTGTATCTTTTTGAAAAGGATTGATGCAAGCTAGTTGTTACACAAGTTCACCAGGATGAACATCAGAATTGCAGTAGAGCCTTGAATTCAAACAACTACCTGAGACAGGAGGAGGGGGATCTGTTCTAAAGAACATGTTTGGGATTTTGTATACAGGAATCTCCACCACAAGGAAATTATGTGCAGCAGCCTAACTGGAAAAAAAACCCCTAAGTGTCAGTAAATTTGTGTTCATATTTAGCCTCCCTGGAATTGTATAATGTTGAAAGCCATTTTCTTACATAGATTCAGCAGCCATAAGTCTATAATGGGAAGGAAACTGGATGTTAACAAGATGTCATTCCTCAATATCTCATAAAGGGCAGCTCAATACCATTTCTCCACTCATATACATCATCAAAGGAAAAGTCTGTTGAAAATAACTGCACTGCAGTCATCGTGAGGTGCCTCATGGACAAGTAAAAACATCATTGCCTTATACCAGTGGTTCCCAGCCTTTTTTGACCATTCCCCTCCTAAGCATCTCTAAAATCGTGATGCCCTCCCATAACATATACCATAATTCTTATTCAAAAAGTGAACTATTCACATGGAAGAAGCCCCAAAGGCCGTTAACTTAGTATAAACAAGCTTCCAAATTTCCCCCTTTAAAAATCAAATTGCCCTCCTGTGAGGCATGTGCCCCACATTGGGAACCATGGCCTTATAGGAAAGTGATCTGCACTGTATACAGCATGGTTGAGTTATCTTTATGGTTAAAGCATCTTTGCTGTGAATACAGCCTGATAGGTTTTCTTCAAGTGGCTATTCCAAGATGCTAAAAAAAAAAGTGTTTTACAATCTACTTAGCTGGCAAGATACAAAGCTACAACTTAAAAAATCCAAGTGGCATCAGAGAGCAAATGAAAGAGAAATTATGTTAATCATTTGTATTATTGCAGCACCTTCTGATGTTCCAGGTGATTAAGATTAGAAAAGATTTTTTTGGCACCACTTTCATTTAATTGGTGAGTCTTCTCCCATTTTCAGATTAGGGATGTATTTTAGTGGATGGTGTCATTTTACAAACAGAGGGTCTAACTACATGTTGCAGGTATCACATCATTAAAATCTAAAATAACAATGGTGCTTCCAGCTGATCTTTCTGCCTGAGCAATCAGACTTGCAAACAATGTCTGTGATTGCCTCCTGAAAGCCAATCACAGAACAGCAAGCTATTCTGTTAATTAAATGGATATGTCACATTTTTGTGTGCTCTTTAGAAGATGCCACAGACTCTTGCTTCACTAGGGTAAAATGAAGAGCCTTGGAATGGTCAAGGTGCTGATGAAAACCTACTGCTACCTGTTACCTGTCTTTTATTTAGGCATACATCTCACACTTTATTCAAAGGCACCCAAACTGACAGTCACCCACCATTTATCTTCATGATCAATAGCTGTGTATACATCCCCACCCCCCACCCCAGATACTCCAGCTTTTTATTGGTAGGAAACACCTTCCACTTCTTAGATGTATTATGTCAGAGATCACTGCAGTGCATCAAGATCTTTACATCATGTGACAGCTAGAAATGCTTGGAAGGAGCTGGAGAAGAGTTAGTGTGCGAATGCCAACAAAATGAAGCAAACATGAGGAAAGGTCATTCTCAGGACTATGACTCCAGAATCTCAGAGATAACATGATTATTGCTACACTGGTGGTGGAATTCTGGGTGCTATAGCTGCAGAGGTGATCAAAAGAGTGTTTGACTTCTCAGAAGTCAGTTTAGGTAGAACATGTGACTAATCCTAGAGACTTTAAGGAAGCTTTACTATAAACAAAGAGACTGAGGATAGCAAAGGATTTTTCTGCAGCTCAAGCAATTTAGAACCTACTGTAGGACAGTGGTGGAGAACCTATGGCTTGCATGCCAGAGGGGGCACTCCCAGCCCTTTGTTGGCACCCCAGCACAGAGTTCACCCTGCCCTGCAGCATACTGGGAGCACTTCCTCCCCCACCCAGCACAGAGTTTGCCCATCCCTCTGTCCAGCAACCCAATGGTAGCACTTCCTCCCTCCCCCAGCACAGAGTTTGCCCATCCTTCTGCCCAGCAGTCAAATGGGAGCACTTCCTCCCTCCACCTGGCACAGAGTTCACTCCACCCTTCTGTTTGGGCGCTCAGTCTCTAAAAGGTTTGCCAACGCTGACCTAGGACATTCTTTCTTTCCTATCACTGTGGTGTTGACATAGAGTTTCCCTTTGCCAAATAAAATACAGTATACCATTTGGCCCTTGCGGTCTCTCACCAGGTTTGCAGTTGCTGTGGGAGACTTAGAAAAACTGTTAAGATCCTGCATTTTTTGCTGTGTCACGGTGACCTGTTTTATCCTTTTATTGCCCTCAACTCTTTGGCAGATGTGCATGTAGATGGTCATGTGACTGGACAAAATCAACCTTAAAAGCTCATTTGGATGGTGCTATGCAAACAATGTTACCTATACTTGGAAAGGTTAGCAACTTCTATGCAGGGCTTTGAAATGTTAATTTTCTAAACTACAAATCCCAGAATACCTCAGCCCAAAATTGAACATTTCCAAGCTCTGCATCTCTGCTGTAAAAATACATGGTAGTGGTGGGGTGGGGGGAGAAATTCCCTCTTCCTAAAGTATGAGGGAACTGCCAGGATGTTGTTTAATTGCATTCCTTGCCTGCAATTACAGACAAAATTATCTTCTTTACTTCCTCTTTTACCCCTTCAGGTGTCACGGAAGATATGAGGTTCTTGCTCTGGCACTTCTAGCAGATGTTCTCTCTCCACTTTCCTCTGGGTCTGCTTTGTGCTCTTTGACCTTCTCCTCTTTTCACATATGACTTGTACAGTATGGAAATCCAAGACATTTTCTCCAGATGGGCAAAGCACTTTATTTGTTGTCTCTGTATATAGTTTAAGACTGATTCTATTCCAATCCTTTCTCTTATAATCTCATTGCTGATCTTATCATTTCTAGTCACTCTAGCAGCCTACCCCAGACATTTCCTTTCCTTGTTGACCAACTTTTGTTTATGTTTTGCTGTAAGTGTCCATCTTTTGCACTGGTAGAGGTGGGAATGAGTATGCTTTGTATAAGGTGTTTATTTGTGCTGTGCAGTATTGTCTTATGTTGTAAGATCTGAGCTAACTGGCCCAATATTTGGCTTGCCTTACAAACAAAATTAGGCCCTGAAAATGGAAACAGGAGAGTCTGTGTGATATGTGTCTGAGTGTGTGTCTGGGAAGAAGGTAGAACTCCCAACAAGACCATTTCAGCTCCCAGAAAGCACCAGTCAACTTGGCCAGGATGGTTAGAGTCTGTTCAGAGTTGTACTCCCCCAAAAGGTAATATTTCCAAGCTCTGGATGGAACTGAATAAGGGTGACTTTGAAGAAAATCCCAGGGGAAGCTTAAGTAGCTGCCCTTTCATGCTGTAATTCTACAATACAAGAATGGCCATTACTTTTGCTGATGATGTTAGGTTTAATACTGGGAATAACAAGGAAGCAGATTAGAAAAGACAGGTATTGTAGGAAGAACTGAACATAAAAGCCAGAGGGAGAGATGAAATTGCTGGTGTTAGAGATCGGCTACAAGTGAAAGAATGGAAGATGATCAGTGGTGGGATGTCAAAAATTTTACAACCCCACCGTGATGTCATCACAGTGTGGGCGGAGGTGACTTCATGACATCATGGGCAGAGCCAACGTCATGACATTGTGGGCAGGGCCAAAGAAAAAAAATAAAATAAAAATTAGCACACACATACACACACCCCTCAACCCAAGGAGGCCATGCATACGCGCCAAGCACTGTAGGCCTGCATGCACACCAAGTGCTTGGCACTCATGCGCAGTGGGAGAACCAGTAAAAAGGTAAGCCCCGAAGGTGGTTCCCCCCCCCCAAAAAAAAGCTGCTACCGGTTCTCCGGGACGCTGGGAAAAGTTACTACCGGTTCTAGCGAACTGGTGGGAACCTGTTACATTCCATCACTGAAGATGATGATAAAAGAAGATAAGGAAGAACAGCAACAGAGCAAGTAGAGTGGGGAGAAAAAAGTGTAAAAGAAAATGTTTTCTCTGTATTCAAGCTTTGGACCATCAGATTTTTTTTCTGTAGTAGGGACAATGAGTCATGATATCAGGGCCAATATCCTTTACTTAAGGAAAGTTGAGCTACAGATCTCCTTTCAAACAAACAAAATCATTGAGACCTAGAAGGTAGCTGTTTTCAGAGAGAGATTTGTTATCAATATAAAAGGAAAGCAGTAATTGTCAGTTGGTTATTCCAAACATTGTTTCTATCTGCCACCATTTTGTAATCGGTTCTGCACTTAGTTTCTGTTGTGAGCTGGGGTCCTGGGTGCAAGGAGGAGGAGGACTTTCAGCCAGTTCAGCTGCCTGCTGCCAGCTCCGACTTGGAATCTGAGCCTGAGGAGAACCCCTTGCCTGTCCCCCAGGCCACAGCCAGCTCAGATCAGGAGACAGAGTCAGAAGACATGGACATGGCACCGGCCTCGCAGCCAGCTGTCACTCCAGTAAGGTCAAGCTGGGCTGGAGGTTCGGAGTTTGATAGCTAGGCCAGGTGCCAGCAGGCAGGCTACTCAGGAGCAGGCCAGCACACCTGCCTGTTACAGGGTTTCTTTGAGATATCAGATGCAGCTGAGAAGGAGGAGGGCTTGGGCATGCCTCCTGAACAGCTGTGTGGTCTGATTCCCTTTAAAGGAGAGGTGTGCCGGCAGGCCCTTGTCTGGCCAATTCATGTTTTGGTGAACCCAACACTGTGCTCCTGGCTTCCTGACCTTGATTCTGTGGACATACGTGACTTTGACCACCCTCTTGGATGACCCCTGCTGCACCTCTAGTACGACTACACTGGCTCCTGACCTCTGGACTAGCAACAAAGACTCTGGTCTGCTCCCTCTGAAACCTGAAGTAAGGAGAAGCTCCCCTTCCCCCATTGTAGCTCTCACCAGCTATAGAGCTCTCCTGGTGCCGGGCTCTGACAGTTTCCTGCTGGTGGAGCTCAGTCACATTCAGCTTTCTCTTGTGGGCTCTTAAAGTTAAAAGACTAAGACTCTTTCGCTTAGCAATTTGTAGGGTGTAATGAGGTTGTTGATTCCAGAGGCCGGGGTGAGATTAGTTGACTTATTGGCACAGACAGTCCCATAAAAGATTTGCTAACTCAACTTTACTCTTTACTAATGATAATATCTGAAAAGCTACAATTTGGGAGCAGTATTGCTTAGAATATAACAAAGGTGGGGGGCTCAACATCCTCCAGACATCTCTCTTGCACTGGCACAGGAGAGGGGGCGTGAAGGAGAATTCCCAACCATTGAGGACTTTGAGCTTCAGCTCATCTCCTGCTTCTTCTCCTTCCTGAGGAGGCAGGCGACCAGAAATCCTTTGTAGGCTGGATCACAATGCCTTGGGCCCTCATGTTGCTGTTGTGTGCTTCTTTGTAGGTGTTGATATGACAATGAAAGAGGTGGAAGGAGAATGTGTTTTCTTTCATGGGCAAACAGCCTGTAGCAATTACTTTCCTAAAAAAACTGAAAAGGGAACAAATGTTATTATTAATAATAATTTCATGTCAGAGATTATTCTGGGTTGAAAGGATTTTTGCAGAAGAAACTCCACTTAGAGAATTCTCAAATGAGGCTCCTTTTATGTCCCCAAGGTCGGGACAGAGACGGGTGCTCAATCCGTCATGTAGTACCCAGGTTAGCCTTCCAGCTAACAAAGTAAGCTTCTTAAGCACTGAGTCACAACAACAAAAATAATATAAAACAAATAAAATAGCAATTACAAGTTTTAATCAAAAACCTAAGTATCAGTGAAATAGATGTGTTATATATGTGTGTGCTTCCTTGTGTCCTTCCATCTATTGTGTCCTTCCATATATGTGTCCTTCCATCTATTGTTAGGTCTCTATATTTTGGTAATTCCCCCCATTCTTTATTTTCAACTCTGGCATCCCATGGAATTGCAATGTCAATTATCCAGACATTTCTTCATTCTATTACTGTTATGTCTGGTGTATTATACTCAAAATGTCTGTTAATCTGGATCTGAAAATCCCACAAGATTGTAATTTGGTCATTTTCTAACACCTTTTCTACTTCATCTTTCCATGAAAATTTGGATGCTGGCAGATCCTTTTTTTTTAAACAGTGCTTGTAAGCACTGATCAGTGTATTAATTTTGCAACTCTATTATGTCTTCCCAAGGGAAGATTCTTGGGAAGAGAGGCCCTGGACGTAGATGGACTTCATATCTAAAGAACTTGAGAGACTGTTGTGGTATGTCCTCAGATGAACTGTTCCAAGGAGTTAAGAACAGGAAGACTATCACCATGATGATAGCCAATATTCGGAAAGGATATGGCACTTGAAGAAGATTATGTCTTACTTTGTAATCTGTCTGCACAGTCCTTGAACGTTCATAGATGAGGCGTGAAATATTTTCGCTTTTTTTTTTTGACAGAGTCAGCGTTTACTGTTTTCATTAATTCCTTATGATGGTGACGTACATCAACATAAAACTTCTTGCAATGTGCAGTGATCCAAGCAGAATTAAACCAACTACTAACAAACCATTTTAAAAGATCAAGTAAAATATTCTGGTTTTTCACTTCTCTCTCTACTTGACACCTATGACTCCAAGTTTTCCAACCCTTTTTAAATTTGTCCAATTCCAGTTCCATACAAGGGTGCTTGGTGAGAGAATTCTGTAACTACTACATAAAAACCCTTTTTGTATAACCCTGTAGAGCAATGTTTACCAACCTTTGGTTTTTTTACTTCAATTCCCAGAAGCCTAAGTCAATTCCTCAAAGCACTGATCAGCCAATGTATTGACTAAGGCCTCTGGGAATTGAAGTCCCAATGTGGGGCCTATGCCCCATGTTAGGAACCACTGCTGTAGAGGTCTTAAGTTTTCCAGGGAAAGCTTTTCTGTTGGTTGACACACTTCCAAGCCAATCTGATGAGAATAACAAGTCAGAGGCCTTCTCAGTTGGGACTCCTCCTGAAAGATACCAGTGTGCTCACCTCTCTGCTCTCTTTCCACCAGGTTATGACCCTTTTCTTTAGAAAGGTCTTTGGACATTAATTGGCAATAAATGTTAGAATACAAATTGCAGCAGAGGTTAAGAAGAAAAGGCAAAAAGCAGGCCCAAGGCATCCAATGTTTGGACTTCAACATCATCCATCAAGGCTGAAATCAAAGAAGAGCTTCCTAAAAACAATGGCACCAATTCCATCTCCACCTGAAGTTTGACAAATTGAATTATAAAAAACTATATCACCCAGAGAGTTATGGGTAACAAAGGAGGAGCCAACATCAGTTTACCATCTCCGATATGGGACATGGAAGATGCTGAATAGGCTGAGAACTGGGGTAACACGACAGCAATAACACTTATATACTACCCCATAGTGCTTAGTGGACCTTCTGGGTGGTTCACAATTTAATTAACATTGTGACTCCAACATACTGGGTGCTCATTTTACTGATTTCAGAAGGATGGAATGCTGAGTCAACGTTGAACTCACGTCAGTTTTGGCTGCAGTACAGCAGTTTAACCACTGCACTAAGGGGTTTCTATTTGTTGCTGTATTTATTTTTCCTGTTGTGCTTTTACTTTGTTAAAATAATTGTTTGATTTTTAATGAAAAACGCATTTAACTGTGTATTATTCAGTGGTGGGATGTCACAAAATTTACTACCCCACCGTGACGTCATCACAGTGTGAGCAGAGCTAATGTCATGATGTCATGGCCGGAGCCAACATCATGACATCATGATGTTGTGGGTGGGGCCAAATAAAAAATAAAAAATAAGAATAAGCACACACACACACACCTCAGCCCACCCACCCACCCCAAACACAAATCTGTCACTTACCTGTTAGTATAAGTGCCTGGGCAGCACCATGTTGCAAGATCGATATGGTCATCGTACCAGTTCTCTCGGGTAATATGCCTTAATGTAAATGTAAAACAGCTGTATCTCCTTAAGGGTTTTTCAATTGGAACCGCAATTGGAACAGCATAGGTGTAGCTTATTGATGAGTTAACTCAAAGACTGCTTAAAAATCCCAAGCCATGCTGACAGACCTGTCAGAGGCCAGGCCTTTTTAGGAACTGTGGTAGTATGAAAAATTTGGTAAAAGTATTAAATACACATTAAAGTAAACACAGACACACCACATCCAAAGGTGTGTCACTTACCCTGGGGAGCAGGCTATAGGGAGCATCAAGCTAGCAGCTTATCTTCCTCCTCCCCGCTTGGGATGACAAAAAGGAGGCCAGGCATAAGCGCCAAGTACTGTAGGCATGCATGCACACAAAAGGCTTGGGGAATATGCATAGTGGGGGAACCAGTGAAAAGGTGAGCCCCGAAAGTGGTTCCTCCCAAAAGCTGCAGCCGGTTCTCCAATACACTGGGAAAAGGTACTACCAGTTGTGGAGAACTACTGACAACCTCTTATATCCCATCACTGGCTACCCCGAGCCCGAGCCCGAGCCCGAGCCCGAGCCCGAACGCGAGCCCTAGCCCTAGCCCTAGCCCTAGCCCTAGCCCTAACCCTAACCCTAACCCTAACCCTAACCCTAACCCTAACCCTAACCCTAACCCTAACCCTAACCCTAACCCTAACTACAAAATTAGCACAAGAGGCAAACCTACCCCTACCCCTACTCCTACCCCTAACCGAATCCCTAACCTTAACTCTAATCCTAACCCGAATCCTAACCCTAACCCTAGCACAAGATGCAAATCAAACCCTAAAACCCTAACCCTAACCATAGCACAAGATGCAAATAAAACCCTAACCCTAACCCTAACCCTAACCCTAACCCTAACCCTAACCCTAACCCTAACCCTAACCCTAACCCTAACCCTAACCCTAACCCTAACCCTACAGTGGTGGGATGTCAAAAATTTTACTACCCCACCATGATGTCATTACACTGTGGGTGGAGGCAACATCATGACATCATGACATTGTGGGTGGGGCCAAAGAAAAATAAAATAATAATAATAAAATATAATAAAAATAAGCATACACACACACCCCTTAACCCACCCACCCACCCACAACACAAACCCGTAAATAAAATAAATAAATAAATATTACATTAAAATACACCCACCCACACCAAATATAAATCAACCCACCCACCATACACAAATCTGTCACTTACCTGTTAGTATAAGTGCCTGGGCAGCACCATGTTGCAAGATGGATATGGTTATTGTACTATTTCTCTAGGATAATATGCTTTAATGTAAAACAGCTGTACCTTCTTAAGGGTTCTCCAATTGGAGCAGCAATTGGAACAGCACAGGTGTAGCTTATTGATGAGGTAACTGCAAGACTTTGCTTAAAAACCCCAAGCCAGGCCTGCCGGCCACCAGGGCTGCCAGCTGCCAGGCCTGCTGGCTGCCAGGCCTTTTTAGGACCTGTGGTAGTATGTCAATATATGTAAAGGTATTAAATACACATTAAAATACACACAGACACACCACATCCAAAGGTGAGTCACTTACCCTGGGGACCAGGCTATTGGGAGCTTCAGGCTAGCAGCTTCTCTTCCTCCTCCCTGCTTGGAAGGACAGCAAGCACCAAGCACTGTAGGCGTGCATGCACACCAAGTGCTTGGCGCAGATGCGCAGTGGGGGAACCACTGAAAGGGTAAACCCCGAAGGTGGTTCCCCCCAAAAGCTGCCACCAGTTCTCCGGGACACTGGGAAAAGTTACTACCGGTTCTGGGGGACTGGTGAAAACCTGTTATATCCCATCACTGGTATTATTGTATTATTATAGCTCTGTATTTTTAAACTGTTATTTTAATGCATACTGTGAGCTACCTGGAGTCCAGCACTGGAGGGAAAGGTGGCTATAAATAGCATAAATAAACTTTGCTCCCTGAAAAGTGGATAGGCAAGATTACAAACTCATTTTGGCATCCTAGTTGTTTGAACATTGCCAGTAGTTTTATTATATGTACAATGCAATAAAATGTAGTAAAACACAGTCTGGTTGGGTTGTATTTGTCATTGATAAAGAAACTTGCTGGGATAGTCTATGAGAATGTGAGCTTTGTAATGCAGTTATTGTTCATGCAGACCAGTTCAAAGGTGTGTGTGTTTAATCTGATTTTTGTCAAAGATTATCATCAAAGCTGCTCTCTACTGATAGGACTCCAGTCAAAAATAAGAGGAACACTGTTTTTTTAAAAGAATCTTCCTTTTTTAAAAAAAATCTGTCATTTGACATGGGAATCTACATTATCTTCCCTAAAAGTCCCCAATCAATCTTTGCTAGCAAAATGTTACAATCTCATTTATAATTGCTTATTTTCAAGAAACATGGTAAATGATAAACAATTTTTATTAGAAAGGGGTGAGTGTCTTTGTCAATCAGGATATAGCAACATCTACAAAAGTACAGTAAAAGCCTGCAGGGAACTTTGAAATAAATGGCTGTATATAAAATTGAATTCTAACTTCTCCCACTTGCTTGGGAGGTAATCTTGTGTTTGTAATCTGTAGTTTCCTCTCTGCTTTCATGCTTTTTTTATGCCTTATTAAGTTCTTTGGTTGCAAACATCCTTCTGATTGAATTGCTACTGCTTAATTAGAGTGATACCTTCAAATTAAGATCCTAAATGCTATTTAATTTTTGTGGTGTTGAAATCTAATATCATGGTTCATCAATGTTTTGAATGTTCTTTAATAGAACATAAGGATTTGGCCTCTGGGATTTATTCCTTTTAATTTTGTTTGCAATGTGAAAACTCCTAACAGACTTAATGGGTTCAGACATATCAAACGTCAACACTATCTGATGATAGTGTTCAGCTCAATTAATGTACAGGAATAAGGGAGAATGCACTTTTGTATAACAATGGTGTCTCCTGTGTTCCCATAATAGAGAGTGCTGTGGAATTAAACCAAATGCATAAAATTTGGGATGGGTGAGAATTGAGTTTCAGTTCAATTTCTCATAAAGCCAACATGCAGCTAAAAAAGAAAACAACAATTTGGGAATAACTTTTTCTTTCAGGACAAAAAAACATAAGATTTTGGATTGGATATTCATATGTGAGAGAAACCAATGCAGATGAATTCATTCATCTATCCTGCTCCAGGTCTTGAGTGCTTCCTTAGGTTTTTTTTAATCATGTCAGAAGCACACAAAGGTGCTTTTTGGGTTGAAAGGATTTTTGCTGGAGGAACTCCACTCAGGGGATGTCCGAATAAGGCTCCTTTCATGTTCCCAAGATCTTTTCCCACTGAAGTGGTCCCTGTTTATCTATCTGCAATTTCTTGCTTTCAAATGCTAGGGTGGCAGAAGCTGGGACAGAGGTCATGCAGTACTTGGGTCTTGAACTGCCAACTTGCCGGACTTCCAGCTAACAAAGTGAGCTTCTTAACCACTGAGCCACCACATTCCCCATAGTAAAAATGTTGGTTTGAATCACTGTGTGGTTCTCTCTGTATTAGGAATAGGGAGACTATATTGACCCTATCTATATTGTACAACATCTCACACTAGGTCAGGCGAAGGGAATTGCAGATTGAACTCATGAAAAGGTACCTTCATTTTGGCAGTTTCATGTCTGGCCTAGACATGGAAGAAGCAGCAGCATAGAGGCATTCTGGCTAAGTAGTTTGAGGACAGAATGATGAGTCATGGCCATAGATATGTGGTTATACTTCTTGAGTTCTGGGTCACTGGTGCAAACCTGGCTGAGGTAATAAATTAATGGAATGGTTCATTTGCACGTGCAAATAAGCAAAAGAACTTGGTGCAATATCATGTGTAATGGGCAATGTAGAGCATTTAGAGAGCAACCACTTGTTGACTAATGACAGTTCTGACTGCCACACATTATGCAAAGCAGCCTAGCTTTATAGGTGTAGAAGAATCTGATGATGACAACACTGTATCTGAGCACTTCTACATACTTTTGATACATGACCAGAGCAGTCCATATTAGCTCAACAGATTGCTCAACATGACCCAATCTGGGCCTGTCTAGTCTGAAAGCACTTGTTGCTTGATGCAGGTGGAATGTGGTATTTCATCAGGCTCTGACAGACTCCAGATAAACATGAATCAACTGCCAAGGTCTGCTTCAGATTGCTGCTCTGTGTTTAACAAGCAGATAATGCTGTTGGCATTTTAGAATGATAAAGGTGTTGAAATGATTTGAAATGTTGTTGGGGTATGAAAGATACCTTTAAATGCCTGCTCTCAATAGGGCAAGGGTGTAAAGGGGAGACAGCCAACCAGTATTACACCCAACTAAATGTAAATCCATGGCCTTCAAAGCATTTAGGCACTGACATTGGCGTTTCTGCCAATGCTCTAGTTAAAAGGGTTAAAACAGGCATAACAAATTGCATCATAGAATCATAAAATTCATAGAACCATTGAGTAATTGAGTTGGAAGGAACTTATGAGGTCATCCAGGATGAAGCCCAGTAAAGGAATTCAAATAAAAAGAGATTTGAAAGATGATTGCCCAACTTTCTCTTGCATGCCTCCAGTGCTGGAGTGCTCATCACTCTCAAGGTAATTGGTCCCACTGTTGTACTGCTCTAACAGTTGGAAAGCTTTTTTTGATATTCATCCTATATCTGTCTTCCTGTAATTTAAACCCATTATTACGTGTCCTGCAATTTGGGATGATCAAAAATGTCATTAGAAACAGAGTACTGTAAGAATCTGCAAAGAAATTGTTTTTGTGATTAGTCACCAAGAGAGACACATATGATTCATTTGCAAGTTGGCTGTATAGATGCAAAAGCTTTAAATGAGAGAGGGGTATTTTATGAAGCCAGAATAGCATTACATCCAGTTATATCCAAAGATGTCTTTGTCAATGTGTTCCTAAAGCAAGGGGTGAGAAAATTGCTCAAAGAAGCTCAAGTGTGCCTCCCCTAGCACTTGCACCTTATCAGCCTCCTCAAGTTCTCAAAAATACTGTAACTTTCTTTTGTATGGGATTCCCCCCCCCCCCATGCTTCCCCTTCTTTTCCCCATACTCACACAGGTGCATAGAATTCCAAATGGTTGGTTGGAAAAGTGTTTATATTTTATTGAAGAGAGTAAAAAGACAAAAAAGTTTCAAAAGACAGTTGGAACAAAATATACTCAAGACAAAGCTAAGACAAACAAAATATGCACCAGAAAATAGTAAATCTAAGCTAGCCTACCTAATACTCACACATTAGCATAGAATCAGTTCTGAAGCATACACAGAGGGCATTTTTCATAGCAAGGAACTGCAGGACAGCAACTGAGTATAGAATCTCCTGAAAGGTAAGCTAAGGTAACTACAGAAACTTCCAAAACCCTTTTAATACAGTACATTAAATTTCCTGTTTCAGATCCTTCCATATGGTCTGCCAAACAGTCTTCAAGTTTCCTTAAATGTTAAAAAAACTCATAGAACCTTACCTGCTCCACTCCCTTTACAACAGCTGAAATCATCTCCCAATTAGGGTGGTACACTCCAGGGCTGTAGCCAGGGGGTTAGTGAATTAGCAGAATGCCCACCCTCAAACTCCCAATTACTTATATATATGACATATATATATGACATTGCTGCCCACCCTCCAGTGGTGGACTCAAAAAATGTTACTACCACACTGTGGGTGTGGTGTGGTGGATGTGGCCAGGGGGGAAGCCCTGCGTTGCACCCGAATTAGGACTATTTTATTTCAAAACTTGGATGGGTGTGGCCAACCAGAATTTCTGCTACTGGTTCTGGAGAACTGGTGTGGACCTGCTGATGCCCACCACTGCCATTCTGAAAAAATTTCACCCACCACATCTAGAATCCTGGCTATGGCCCTGGTACACTCACATAAAAGCCTAAATTCTCCAAAATAAATTTCATGTTCCCCAGTTTCTTCACAAATGTCTTCCCTTTTTTTGCTGATGAGCAAGTAGCCACCCTTCGTTGCAGCTATGGATAGTTTTCTATAACTTTTCATAATTCCCCTTATAAACTCCCACTCCATTTTGTTCATTTTGTGTGTTCTGCAATCCCAAAGAGAAATGGAATTTATCTGAATAATATGCATTTTTTGCTTCTAAAGGGCAACGTCTGGATTTTTGTTGTTCAGTCGCACAGTCGATTCTGACCCTTTGCGACCCCATGGATGACTGTCCACCAGGCACTCCTGTCCTCCACCATTCCCCTCAACTCGCTCAGCTCTGTGTCCATTGTGTCCACAATACCATCTATCCATCTCATTTTTGGCCGCCCCCTTCTTCTTTTACCCTCAACCCTTCCAAGCATCAAGGCTTTCTCAAGCAAGTCCTCTCTTCTCATTTGATGTCCAAAGTACCTTAGCTTCATCTTTACTATTTGCCCTTCTAAGGAGCAGTCAGGGTTGATTTCTTCCAAGATTGACCTATTTGTTCTCCTTGCTGTCCAGGGGACTCTCAAAACTCTCCTCCAACACCACATCTCAAAGGCATCTATTCTTCTGCGCTCAGCTTTCCTAATGGTCCAGCTCTCACAACCATACATTGCCACAGGGAATACCATTGCTTTGACTATACGAATTTTTGTTTTCAAGGTGATGTCTCTGCTTTTAACTATGTTCCCCAGGTTTCTCATCGCTTTTCTCCCAAGAATCAGTCGCCTTTTTATTTCATGGCTGCAATCCCCATCTGCAGTGAGCTTTGATCCTAGGAAAGTAAAATCTGTCACTGCTTCTACTTCTTCCCCATCTATTTTCCAGGTACTGATAGAGCCTGTTGCCATGATCTTTGTTTTCTTTATATTGAGTCTCAAACCAGCTTTTTCACTCTCTTCTTTCAACCTAGTCAGGAGCTTCTTTAGGTCCACCTCACTTTCTGCCATCAGGGTGGTATCATCTGCATATCTCAAATTATTGATGTATTTGTCATTACCAGCGTTGGTAGTGTTAATGACTTCTGCATGTTCAACTGATTGCATCATCACCTTTGAATCTGTTTACATGACCCAGTGAAAAATAAATAGCATGGTGATATTTCTGTGTCACTAGAGATGGATTGTTGCAGACAGAGTGTTTGACAACCATTCTTTCAGTTGGGCTGAAAACTCCCTAGAATGATTAACTGCACTACCCAAGTGGCCATAAGCCTATATAAACGTGCATTAAATGCTAAGAACAGAAGAACTTTGTCAATAGAGCATTAAATATGAGTCAGAGATAGAAATGTTGTCCTCGGGGATTACTTTCAGGGTCCACAACTGGAGTCTGCTGGAATGATGAATACCATTGGGTTTGCAACTTAAAAAAAAAGAGTGGGTATGTTCAAGGCAGGATACCTAGTGTGGTGTAGTGGATAGAGCAGGGGTTCCCAAACTTTTTGCACTATGAGCCTGTCACATGGCCAAGGATGCTGGTCATGTGGTTCTATCATATAGACTAATGGAGTCTATATGATATAGGAAGTGGAGCTGAGAGTGCGAGATCCAGGTTCAAGTATCCAGTGAGTCATAACAGTGACTTAGTCACTCTCTCTCAGCCTGAGCTACATCATAAGGTTGTTGTGAAGGTAAAATGAAGAAAAACATGCCCTCAATTTTGCCCAGAGCTCATTGGATGAAGAAATGGGATACAAATATACACAAACATGAATGAATAAACAGTGTCTAGGTCCTAGTCAGTTATTTTGGGACTGCATACATACCATTTCACAAGCACTTCTCTCCCCTATAAAGCTGCAAAAATGCAAGCATAGTAAATAAAATAACTAATATAGTTAGCAGATGAAGGGGGCTGAGATTTTTTACACTCAAAATAGTCCAGTTATCATTGTTCTCTTTTAATTCAAGTGCATTGAAGGGTATTTTTTTTTCAATAAACACAATTTAGTAAGATGCACTAAAAGTTTTTCATCCTGAATTGTTGAGTGTGCTGCTATTAAGTGTTCCAGAGAAGCTGGAAATTATGCCTTCAGGTGATTAGACTTTATTAAGAGTCTAGGCTCCTAGTCATGTCAACAGAGGCAGAAGGGTCAAAGCTGAGACACCAAACTGTGAGATGCAGCCATCTTCATTAAGAATTAATGATCACATCTGCAGAAGGGAATTCAGTGGTGATGGAAGGAGATAAATCTTGAAGGGCAGTAGCACTGTTGAAAGATGACATTGGCAGACATTGTCCACAGTAACAGGCTAACTCTGGTTGATACTGTGCAGAAGAAGGCAATATGAAAATGTTTTTGAACACTTTATACTTCAGAGCAGCTCCTATGATGAGACAGTCCAAAGTAAAACAAGAAATAGTGCTGGGTAACAAGATTCATGGGTCAAAAGATACCAAATCAGCTACTCAGAAACAGCAAAGGTTGAAGTCAACTTGGTTGAAGTCAAAAGGACATACTATTGCTGATGAAAAGGAACACCCAACAGTTCATGGGTGCATGTAAATGAAACATAGAATGTGAGGAGAATGAGTCAAGGTGAGCTTAAAACTGTGGAATAAAAATGGAATATTTAATTCTACCACCTAACCTAGCGTGGTAAGAGCCTTATTATTCTCCGTGGAAATAACAGTTTCTGCCTTTGTAGCTCTCCTGCTGGGGTACACAGAAAGAGCCTTCTCAAAGATTGTTGTGGTTTTGAGCCACTATTGGGCAAACCCTGGTAATGACAACCATGTGTTGCTGGCTAATTTTTCTCACATTAGGTCAGGTGAAAGGAACTGTAGAATGAACTCACCCAAAGGTGCCTTCATTTTGGCAGTTTCACATCTGAACTAGACATTGAAAAAGAAGCTCTCCTGCTCGTTCTAACTCAAATCCTGAATCACAGTCCCTTTCTAGGGTTTCCTTAGCCATTAGGTTGCACCAGAAGTCCATAGGAATTGGAACTGCTATCTCCAAAATTATTAAAAAGCCCAAAATATGTTTATTTAAAACACAGATACACATACAAGTCAAGTTCGATAGACAGAAAAACATCACTAGCTGCCATTTTCAGAAGGGTAACTGTAGTACTCCAGGTTCAAATGTGAGCTTCCTGATATTTGACTGGTGGAAATTGCTTTTCTAATTTGAGGGGGGTGGGGGCAGGGGACCTGGTGTCAGTCAACGTATGTATCATGTGAGGAGGAATGTGATGGGGAAATGAACAATGCTGTAAGCAAACAAACTGCTTTGTGACTGACAAGGTCAACTGCCAGCTTGCTACTTTCAGTCTGAGTTATAGCATAGCATTATGAAATCCTTTACCCCATAAACAAAGTGTGTTACGGCTTACGCAAGGAAAGGTCAGGCACTGGGAAATATAATTTAGATAAAACTGCTTCTACTGTCAAACACAGTGACAGCTTGTAAGAATAGCAGTCAGGTGGTGGTGGTTCTGGCTAGACTGTCACCATGCTGTGGTTAGGCAGCACTTATGTTCCAACACACATTGAAAATAAGGAAGGGCAGAGTTGGATACAAACATTAAGCCAAGCTCTGACATGTGGTCCTTGTTTACTAGGAGTATGCTTTGGGGAGGGGGAGGCTCTGACTGAAACTCCTCATCATGCAGATTGAGGATGGACTTGAATGTTCTTAGAAATAAATGAATTGTACCAAAAACTGAAAAGGAATGGAAGGAGTTATGGGAGTTATAGTCCTGAAAGATAATGTTTCCAAGCTTTAGTTTTTCCATTCTGGTCTTTTTTATGTATAATGGTAGAAAAGAATGAAGATGCAGTAGGAAAACATAATCTTGGTATTCAACCAACTAGGGCTGTGCTTCTGATTTTGATGAATCTTGGACTTAATTTGTCTGATTTGGGAGATGTCTGAATTGAGGTGAGATTGTTCTAAAGTAGCCTGTCTGAGTAGCTGATTTGGGGCTATTGGGGTGGGGAGAGTGTTTGGTTCCCAGGAGGAACCCAGGTAGTGCAGTCTCCTCCTTTTCTGTCAATTGTGTTTTAGGTTTTTTGTGACCAATGACGTAAGAGAGAGGAGCCATTGTAACGCCCTTCTTTTCATGTGGGTTTCACACACCTTATACAAGCATGGAAAAACTAGCTGTGTGGGGTGTGTATTACAGAGTAAGACCAATCCTAGCCACACTCACTGTCTTCTTTGGGAAAGTCTTTTTTCCCCAGTGGGGAGAGATGAGCTTGGGGAAAGTAGGACGAGGGAGGGCGGATGATATAGGTAAGACTACTTGAGGCAAATTTTCAGGGAACCTATGTGCACTCTTTTGGTACTTCACTCAGTACTCCACCCTGGTTTTTGCTGGGTTAGGCTATTGCCTTTGCTAAGTGAAAGTTTCAGGCTACCGTTCTCAAAATCCCTGAAGTAAAATAGCCTCGGGTGTGGAATTCTGGGAGTTGTAGTCCATGTGCAGCATTTCTGAAATCCAGGGAGAGCTTACCTTTAGCCAGAGTAAGGTGTTAGATTCAGGTGCAAAAAAGAGGATGACTGTTTATTAGTTTGTTTATTTATTTATTTTCACTTCTGTACCACCCATCTGAATGGTCTACTCAAGATTGAAAATTGAGGCCAAAAATATTCCAGAGGAGATGTGCACAACAGCCAGACTAAATATAATAAATCCAAACAATATTAAATAGTGTTGAGGGGGATATTCTGAAAAGCCTCTCTAAAGAGCAGAGTTTTAAATTGTTTCTTAAATATCCCCAGGATGGTGCCTGGCACAGTTTAGGTGGCAAGGAATTCCAAAGAGCCACCACCGATTAGGCCTTTCTCCTTGTGATGGACTCTTTTGCTGTTCTTGTTGTTGTTATATAAAACTGGCCAATTTGAGATCCATGAGTGATGCAGGCAGATGTTTTTTTGGGAGAGATGCTCTGATAGATAAGAAAGTCCTAAACTGTATAGGGTTTTATATGGTAGTGTCAACACCTTCTGCCTGATATGGTAGGGAACGGGGAGCCAGTGTAGGCTTGCCAAGGCTGGGAAAATATATTCAATATTTCTTTGTTCCTGTTATAAACCTGGCCGCCACATGTTGGACCTATTGCAATCTCTGTGTCAGGGGCACAATGTAACCCCCATGTAGAGAGCATTACAGGAGTTAATTTGTGAGACCATCAATGAAAGGACCAACATGCAGATCTTTATGCCCACTAACCTAGCCTGCTGCCTTCTTGTCCCATGAATCTGGCTGACCTATCACCTGTCCTGAAGAGTACAGTAAAACTCTGACTTACATATGTCTTGAGTTACATAAAATTTGACTTACATAATGATTTTTGCACCAAAACCATGCCCCAATTTACATAAATGTCCCAATTTACATAACACAATTTGCTTTGAGTTACGTAAAAAAATTCATTTTTCCTATGGGTTTGCTTTGATTTACATAAATATCATTTTCCTGTGGGTTTGGTTTGAGTTAAGTAAAACATTCATTTTCCCTATGGGTTTGCTTCAAATTAAGTAAAAATTCATTTTTCCTATGGGGTTGCTTCGAGTTAAGTAAAAAAAACAATTTACATAAAAGCCTATGGAACAGACTTTTTACGTAAGTAGGGGTTTTACTGTAATTCATTTGCTTCTCCACTCAGTTTTTATACATTGAATAAGAAAGGAACCTTTTTTTTGCCTCCGGCAGCATGATATTTTTGGATAGTGTTGATATGAAGACACAGTTTTTCCATCATCAGGTACAAAGTCTGGTACTTAGTGCTTTTTGCTCTGCAGCTGAAATGCCTCATAATTGGGTTTGTTACACTTGCTCTTCCATTATCCTGTTGTCTGCGTAGGCTCAACGGCTAAGACTGATGGGCATAGCAGTTTTTGTCTCTGTACAAGTCATTTGACAAAAAACCTTTCAGGTTCCTTCAAGCTCAATGGTACTTTTTCTAATTCTCTCTTGTGTGTTATTATAACGCATTTCATCCTAATGTATTCACAGAACAATGCAAGGAGATAATCAATTACTACTAAGCCAATGTAGAACATTTTATTCTTTTTTTGTTTTTGTAAATCCCATTTCATTGCCACCAACCTCTTTGATTTCTCCTGACTCTGGCCAACAAAACAATTCATTTAATGGCATTTTCTATACTGAGGGCAAAAGACAAGGATGCTTTTTGAAGGATTTATGTCCCTTTTGGGGGTGGTGGTGTTTTTATTGTTCCTCTTTCAACTGAGATAGCTCCATGTGACAATTAACAAGGAAATGCCCCTGAGATGCCATTGGACAATAGCAAGGCTGGCCAGGGAAGAAACCCAACACATGTTTTTTATGCTCACCCCTCACATAATTCATCTGTTGACTTTGTATCATGCAATAGCTTTGCAAGATAGTCACTTGGGAAGCCTGTCATGTGAATGAATCAAGTGACAGACGGTCATTGGCAAGCCCTATTTATCATGAAGTCTTAGTGTCCACGCTTCTGTAATTTAAATGTATGAGCACCTGAAAATTATATTTTCTTGTCGATCACACCTGCTGTCAGATGAAAGGCTTAGAGATGGTAAGAAAAAGTAGAGATGGCTGCAAGAAGTGACCAGACATCTTTGGGACGGATGTATCCAGGCTACTCAGCCGTACAGATAAGCTCAAGAGAGAAGGGGAAAAGGTCAATCTATCCACTATTAGCTACCAGTGAACAGATGTAAAATAATCCCTCAAGCAGCTAAATCTTCTAAATCTCATAGTTTCAAGAATGCTTATAAGTACAGATTATGGTTCCAGAGAGACAAAATAAAACATAATAAAAATGATACTACAGCACCAACCAGGAAAGAGAGACAATAATTATAATCTGGCTGGAACAGGTATGAAACATTAAAATAAATTTAGCAATGATGAATCTTTTAAAAAAAAATCCATTTCCTCTTTTGGAGCTTGTGATGACATATTTTTAAAAAGCTAGTGAATTATAGTATCTTCTTAAATCATGAACATTTGCTTGCAAAGAAGCTCAGGTCACCCAGTGTAAAAGAGCATCTGGGGTCTGGTTTGCAGTCTACTGAGCCCTCCATGCAGAAGAAGCTCCCTCTCAGGTTACTTTACAGCTAGGGAGGATGGCTTTGGGAACTTTGGAGGAGGCCAGCTAATGAGACATGGCTGAATTCTTCCCTGGAGGGCCAGAAGATTGGCTGGAGAAGCATAGATAGAGATTCTGTTTTAAGCACCAGCAGTCTGCTGTTCATGTCACCCAGCCACCATTCTTTGAAGATAAAGTTGTTGTAACATCAAAGAAATATTACAAGAACACCAAATAACAACATAGGAGGCCACTAGAAGTGCCAGAATGAGAACCTTGTTTCTCCCTTGACCTGAAAAAGGGGGAGTAGACTGCTGACTTGCCAGTCTTCCAGCTAACAAGGCAAGCTTCTTAATCACTGAGCTACCACAGCCCCTGTGGGGTGAATGAAGAAGAATTATATTTTGAACACTGTTCTCCTAACACTCATGGTGACATTGGTTACTGGGAAATGGTGATTGGGGGGAGCAGATAGCCATATTGAAAGGAAAAAGATCCCCTCTGATTGGGATCTGGACTGGGGAACTAGCAGACATGTGACCAGCTTGGGAGGGCTGTTGCAGTCTCCCACAACAAGTGGCAGCAGGTGTCTCCCCCCAACCCCATGGTCTTTTGCCTGGAAAGTAACTAAACCCACATCAGGCCACCCAGCCTTGGCTGCCTGTCCCAAAGAGACTGTGTGTTTGGCATCAGCTGGTAGCTGAGTCACCTGATGCTGGAATCTGCTCTTCATACTGTACCAGGGATTTCTTGGTGCAAATAATCCAAGCTATGCCCTAATCTTTCCCATTTACTAGTCCATCTCCAATGAAATGCAACATCTTGATAATGTTGTGTGCTATTTGAAGCCACAGGGGAGGGCTGGAGGGCAATTTCAGACATAAAGGCTAAGAAAAGTTAATTTTTTCTTAATAGAGCTCAGAAAGTTATTTCAAAGATTTCTGAAGTACTCTTCTCACAGCAACTATTAAGGCCGCTCTTCTCCTTCCCAGTTCTCAGAACTAAAACAGCTAGTTATCTTAAAAGACAGCGCACATGTTTTTCATTTAACAGCAAATGGATGAGAACTTGGTTAGGATCTTAGGCAGCCACATCTGAAATCTGGGCTAAAATGATCTTTTTCCCAGCTAAGTTCTCCAAGAGCATGTTGCCTGAGATGTGAGCTGGAAATGGAGCCTTCTGCTCTCTGAACCTGGACCAGGCAAAGAAGGATCAAATACCTGCCAAGCCTGGCAAGAGTAAACACTGCTTCTTTGCAGAAGATGAATTTGTCGAACACAGTACAGTCAAACCTCACATAAAGAGTGCCTCTTAACAAATAAATCGGGTTTTGCAATCCCCCCCCCCCCATTGGTCACTTACAATGGTGTTTCGCTTAAAGAGCAAACTCGCTTAAAGAGCAATCCTGTGGAATGCATTATGCTCTTTAAGCGAGGTACAACTGTACTTCTGGCACTTGAAGAAAGCTTGGAAGCCTGGGCTTCTGCAGCTCTTGGTATAGGGTCATCAAGTTCAGGTTGCCAGCTTGAGTTACAGGGCATCATCCTGCTTCCCTGGCTCTCGAGGTAGGGAGAAGAATCTTAGAGTGAGCTCTACTGTGGAAAGAGAAATATTTGTTTTATTTTGAGGAGTGCTTTTATAGCCTGGGCAGCCATATCTCTTTTGCTCTCACTTAACATCAGTTCATAGTAAGTAAAAGCTAAAGGTCTTTCTTGCTCAAAAGCTAGTCATGTCTGACTCTAGGGCAGGGGTTCACAACCTACAACCTGTGGGCCAGGGCCGGCCCATAGTACCATTTCATGTGACCCACATCATCACTGCCGCTGCCACCAGGAGTGGAAATGAATGCATCTACTTAATTTATGTAATTTACAGCAGGGTAAATGTGCCCATGGCTGTCGTAAATGCATTTACGACAGCCGTGGGTGCATTTTACAGCAGTGTTTATGGCAGGGGGAACCACCAGTCTGGCCTGCTCAGCTGCCTGAGGGGCTGTGGCCTAGCCCACAGTGTTGAGAACCCCTGCTCTAGGTGTCGGTGCTCATCTCTGTCTATAGTCAAAGAGCCAGTGCTATCTGAATCTACAGATCTTTCTTTTGTCATGTGGCATGACTAGATGCCAGAATGCTCAGAATGCTGTTAACTTTCCCACTAAAGTGGCACCTATTTATCTACTTGCAATTTCTTGCTTTTGAACTGTTAATTTGGCAGGACCTGGGACAGACAATGGGTGCTCACTCTGTTGTGTGGCACTCAGGTCTCAAACTGCTGACCTGCCAACCTTCCGGTTGTCAAGTTCAGCATCCTAACCAATAAGCCATCTCAGTCACAGTAGAATATCACTAAGCACAAATCTGGTCATAAGGCACTGCAGGAAATACACATCGTCTGTCTCATTCTTTCATGCACACATTAACTCATTTTGTAATTGTTACACAGTGGTTACTCCTGAGGTATCACAAGGGCCCTCCTCCTAAGCCTCAGGTTTTGGTCCTGAAAACTCAGGGAATGGGGAAACAGTTGATTGGGCAACACTGATACATATCTAATTGTAGAGACACGTGACAAAGGAAATTATTTTGCTGGGAAGCAAACGTAATAGGAGCAGGAAACATGCAATTCCCAGAATGAGTGTTTTGATAGCCAAGTCAAGGAGAAGTTCGAGTATTTCGTGATTTCATCATCATTCCCACTTATAAAGAAGTTCTGCTTCTGCAACTGGGTAAGTTCTGGCTCCACTGTACCACTCTGGAAAACTTAGGCAGTCCTTTTATAGGAATTATTTGCAAAAGGTTGCCCTTGCTCAAAAGCCAGTCATATCCAACTCTAGGGTTCAGTGCTCATCTCCATTTACAGCCAAAGAGCCAGTGCTGTCTGCATCTGCAGATGCTTCTATGTTCATGTGGCAGGCATGACTAAATGCCAGAGTAAATAGAACATTGTTACATTTCACACCAGGCAGTACCTATTTATCTACTTGCAATTTCTTGCTTTTGAGCTGCTAGGTTGGCAGGAGCTGGCACAAAAATGGGAGCTCACTCAGGTCTTCAACTGTTGACATACTGACCTTCCAGTCATCAGCATCTTAACCACTAAGCCACCAGGACACAAAAAATGACAAACAAGATAGAACTGCTTCTGCAGCTTTCATATAACTTAACTCAATGGATAACCTTTAGTAAGTTGTATACAACTAGTAGCTTGTGCGTGTTGAGTGAAATAACATGATGCAAATAGTTTCATGTAAGACCACAGGGGTTTTGGACAAATAACACACTTGATAGCTCCATTGTGTTGAACTAATGACAGTCTAAACAATGCAGTGGTCATCCTCTCTTTTGCAATCAACATTTACTTCACCTCTCCTGACCTATATTTCATTGGTACCCTCCTATGTTCTGATACAGTCAGGTACCACAGTCTACTTACATAATATATATCACCACACATTGGAGGACTTTTAAATATTTCATGCTGTCTGGAAAGAGGAAAAAGACTGTCAGTCTTGCTGAAAGGAGCACCACTGTTTGTCACACATTCTTTGAATAATGATTAATTGCAAAAGGGCGGTGGCCCAAGGAAAAGAAATCTTATTAATTTTAATAAAACTGGAAATTGCATGTGAGCCATAATAGTGTTTATGTTAGAACAGTTTTCGCCAGACTCAAATTGTCTGAAAGTCCTAAACCTTTTTGTCAGGCCATCTGAGGGAACAGGCTGTAATCCACAAGAGCTAATGTTCAAAGCCCTAAAAGATGATGGAATCAAATTATTACATTCTATATGCCAGCAGATTTGGAAAACACAACAACGGCCACAGGATTGGAAAAGATCAGTATACGTTCCAATCCCAAAAAAGAGTAATGCCAAAGAATGTTCAAATTATCGAACAATTGCGCTCATCCCACATGCTAGCAAGGTGATGCTCAAGATAATGCAGGATAGACTGCAGCAACACATGGAAAGAGAATTACCAGAAGCGCAGGTGGGGTTCCGAAGAGGCAGGGGAATAGAGACCACATTGCCAACATACGTTGGATCATGGAGAAAACAAAGGAATATCAGAAAGAAGTCTACTTCTGTTTCACTGACTACACCAAGGCCTTTGATTTTGTGGACCACAATAAAATGTGGCAAGTAATTAAAGAGATGGGAATACCAGAACACCTTATATGCCTCATGAGAAATCTGTCCATGAGTCAAGAAGCAACAGTTAGGACAGAATACAGAATGACGGAGTGGTTTGGAATAGGAAAAGGAGTAAGACAAGGCTGCATTTTGTCACCCTCAGCATTGGAGCGCATGACTTGCATGCAGAAGGTCCTGGGTTCAATTCCTGCTACCACATAATGAGCAATGCAGGGTTGGATGAATCACAAGTTGGGATCAAAATTGCTGGGAGAAACATCAACAATTTGAGATAAGCAGATGATACTACCCTAATGGCAGAAAGTGAGGAAGACCTAAAGAAGCTCCTGATCAGGTTGAATGAGGAGAGTGCAAAAGCTGGCTTGGGACTCAACATCAAGAAAACGAAGATAATGGCAACAGGCCCTAACAGGCCGTGGAAAATAGATGGGGAAGAAGTAGAAACAGTGACAGATTTTATTTTCTTAGGATCAAAGAGCACTGCAGATGGTGATTTCAGCCATTAAATAAAAAGGTGACTGATGCTTAGGAGACAAGCTATGAGAATCCTGGGGAACATAGTGTAAAGTAGAGACATCACTTTGCAAACAAAAATTTGCATAGTGAAAGCAATGGTATTCCTGGTGGTAATGTATGGTTGTGAGAGCTGGACTATAAGGAAAGCTGAGCACAGAAGAATAGTTGTCTTTGAAATGTGGTGTTGGAGGAGAGTTTTGAGAGTCCCCTGGACAGCAAGGAGAACAAATAGGTTGATTCTAGAAGAAATCAACCCTGGGTGCTCTTTGGAAGGTCAAATAGTGAAGATGATGCTAAAGTACTTTGGACATCAAATGAGAAGAGAGGATTCACTTGAGAAAGCCTTGATGCTGGGAAAGGTGGAAGGCAAAAGAAGACGGGGAAGGCCAAAAATGAGATGGTTAGATGGCATTGTGGATGCAATGGGCACAAAGCTGGGCAGGCTGAGGAGGATGGTGGAAGAGAGAGGTGCCTGGCGGGCAATGGTCCATAGGGTCGCAAAGGGTCAGAATTGACTGTGTGACTGAACAACAAAAACAAAATGTTGAATAAAATTGGTAGTCTTTAAGGTGCCACAAGTCTCCTTTTTGGTTTGATCTGCAACAAACTAACATGACTATCCCTCTGGTTATTTCTGGAGGGATGTCGACCTGTGCACCGCAACCCACTTCTAATAAAACAGGCAAACCATAACACACAGTGAATCATTTTATTAACAAAAGAAAGCCAGAATACATTCGGCATCTTGATCCCTGTATATTGGTGTTTGACAACTTTTCAGCTTTTTGGTGTTTGGAGCTTCAGCTCCAATAATCCATGACCTCTGGCTCAGCTGATTGGGGCTTCTGCAATCTGCAATCCAAAACTTCTGGAAGATTAAAGGTTGAGCATCACTGCTATACCAACTGACTCCTACAAAACCTCCAGGTGAGACTTGCTCAGTAGTCAATGCAGTGAGTGAAAATTTTGTCTTCTTTTTGACAAATTTAGCAAAATTGGATTTTTTAAAAAATATTTGGGATGGAAATTATTATTGTTGTTGTTGTTGTTTTTGTTATGCAAATTGGAACTTTTTTTGTAAATATTTCTTGGGATTTGTGAAAGGAAAATATGGGTTAGATCTACAATATGGTGTCATCTACTAAGAAGCTACACGGTGGCTGAAATACTGTTGCTTATAGTAAATAGCACCAAAGTAGGCTGACTGAATTAATGTGAATTGGTGAGTCAACTCCTTTTTAGGTTCCCTTGATTCAAATGGCCAACTCTACTGGTTGTTTAGTCTAGCATAATAGGTTGTAATTAAAGCAGGCCCATTTGAATCAATCGAATTTAAAGACAAGTCAATTTACCAAATTCCCATTGATTAAATGGATCTAATCTAGTGTAATTTACTATGCAAAGCAGCAGGATTTCAGCCCTCTATGTATGTAAATGTTATAAGTGGTTAAATGCAACTAAATGTGAGGTATAAATATAGTTAATTGCTTCTTATGTTAGTCTGGTGTTTTTCTTTGATACTGTTTTTAACCAATTTGGTTTGATTGATAATTCTATATTTTATTTTTACTTTTACACTCATGAAATATATCCTTTATTCATACTAGTTACAATTGCTGTTTCAGTTTTGTTTGTTTGTCCAGAAGTATGTGTGTTGTAAAATTTGATTTTGTGTAGTTTATTCTTTGTATAGTGTGTAGCAGTTTGTATGTTGCATACAGTATTTTAAAGTGATTTTTAAAAAATGGAATATGAGGGAAAGCAAAACTGACAGATTCCTTATTTCTACTCAATAGCTGTCTAATCTCAGGCTCCATTTCTACCAGCAGGACTACTTTCAGCACATGATGGCAATACGATTTAGAGCAGTGGTTCCCAACCTTATTTTGGCCGTGCCCCACCTAAGCATCTCTAAAATCCTGACGCCTCTCCCCCCCCTCCTCAAACATATAATTCTCATTCAAAAAGTGAACTCCTGTTCAAGTGGAAGAAGCCTAAAAGGCCATTAACTTGGTCTAAACAAGAAATGCAATAAATAAATAAATCACTGTTAATAACTCATTCTCAAATGAGTAAAATCAAATTGCACCCCTGTGTGCCCCATGTTGGGAACCATAGGTTTTGAGAGGATGCGTCCAGATTATCAGAAATATAGTGGGATGAAAGGTAAGGAAACTGACTCACAGCACTGGACACAATGTACTAGGCTTCTCAGTGAAACTGCAGCAAGCAGCAGAGTTCTTGTGAATGTGTATGTAGAATTTTGTCTCATTTACTAGGTGCAAATGAAGTTATCCCATTTGACTTTAATATGCAGCCTCCATAAATGCAGCATGGACAATAAATCGTGCAAGCACAGAGCCAAGAACTCAGGTGTAAAACTATAAATTCTTCTAGCAAAGATGAGAAGGGTAAATAAAATCATAATCTTACTTTGAATACAGATCAAATTCCTATATATTCACCTCTATTTTCTGCACTACTGAGCATAGGGAAGAATAGAAAGGGGAGGGGAACAAAATGGTGTAACAATGTCCACTTTGAAGGCAAACCTATTCTCTATCTCAGGAGTTCTCAACCTTTTAAAGCCGGGTGCCGGGTCACACTCCCTCGGACAGCTTTGGAGGCCAGATGGTCATTTTGCCCTTCCCCCACCACATGGCACTTCTTGGTGTGGTGGAGGTATGGGCCATATGAAAGGGTGCCATGGGCCGCATCTGGCCCCTGGACCACAGGTTGAGAATCACTGCTCTATTTTATGACTCCTTCATTCACTGCTATCTACCTCGATTCTTCCACTCCCACTCCCACCCCCATTTTGCTTAATTGTTTGGTTTCCCTCCCCAAGGGAATCTGGGTGTTTGAAATTCGGCCCAGGATATTTGAAATAAATGGAGAGAGCAGATAGATAAATTATCTGCATTAGCAAATAGGCATGTCATTAAAAGGTAAAACTGATGATAAAGCTGCTTTCAGCTGAGGCAGTGGCTATAGCAGATAAAAGTGGGAAATGATGAGGATCTGAGGTGATTATTTATATCTACCTAATGGCCAGTAAGTTGCAGCATGGAACATATCTAGGAGGTAATAATAATAATAATAATAATAATAATAATAATAATAATAATAATAATAATAATAATAATAATAATAATAATAATAATAATAATAATAATAATAATAATAATAATAAAAGTTGCACATGAAAGTCCCCCCCCTTTTGGAGGGGGGTGACTTTAGAAGTGTTAAATTGCCTGCAAGTTTTATCTCCACTGAGCAGTGTGGTGAAAGGTTTTGATAATGTAGCAAAACCTTCCTTTGGGGTGTGTGTGTGTGCGTGCATGCCTGTGAGGATTTCACTAGATTTGCATGCATTTATTTCTAGGCTAATGAGTCTTCAGTCTTGTTTTAAAGTATAATGATATATATGCTAATGCGTTCTTTGTTCTGGCCACAAGTAATTGAACATCTCACTACTGAGCACCAGGGCTTGATACAATGTGAATATCTAATATGGAAAGTTTGTCCTTCCTTCGTTTTCATCCAATTTAGCAATACATAGGATGGATACTGCCCATTCGAAAGTTAACCAGACCCCACAGCTGTCCAGTCCTTTCATTGTTCAAAACAATCTTGTGTTTTGTTTGTACATGCAGGTTTTCTTGAATTTTAAACACTGGTGATTGCGTCTTAAATGCTCAGAATACAAACATACTGAGTGATCTGGCATTTACGGAGTACACACCAGTCTTATTCATCATCCAAAGGGTTGAGAGCGTTCAGGTCAGCTGTAGCCTCTCTCTCTAACAATGCCCGCCATCAATGGAGGAACACTGGCTACAAGCAGAAATAAATGCCTGTTTACTGTTTCCCCACCATCCTCTGTCCAAATGACCTTCTCCAGAGTTTAGAAAACCCATGCAGCAAAGCACAGCAAGTGCACACAAAAAGACACACCCTACTCTCAAAATACGCAAAATCTCTTTGAGAAAGATCTTGCCAACATATGAGTTTTTGCCACCTGTGACCTATTATGGTGCTTTTCAGCGTTTTCTAGGTAGAGAGTAGTGGTTTACCATTCCCTTCTTGGAGTATTTTCAGACTGTGTAGCTTTTTTAAGGGCTAGCTAGCTACACTCCCAGAACACACAGTGGGAGCTTGAATTCTAGATTATACCTAACTCACTGAGCTATCTAGCCAATGGAACCAAGGTATCTCAAATCTTTAAATATTTCAGTGGGTTCACTGTCAATATACATTAGTATATACAGTATGCATTAAAATGTTCAAGGAATAGCATCCCTTGATAGTCTTAATGTGCCATGAGATTCCATGTGGTTTTTGTTTCAATGTATGAGCATGGCAATTCCCCCAATGGATTTTTCTGGCTGAGCTCATACATCTTTCAGCACAAATACCCAATTATGGGGGATCCAAATATTGATGCTATCTGCATCAAAGAGTCTCATGATACTATTTTCTGTAAAATGTAGCTAACTACTTTAAATTCATCAGCTGGTGAATGTTTTTTTCAGGAACTAGGGAGAACATGAATGTTCTGGTGACTGGGATTAGCTCTGTTTAAGTGGAATCTAAGGTCTGCCACTGAAGTCTGCATTTTGACATCTGGAGCTGTCAAAATGAAATCCCACCACCACTGAAGCTATTGCAGACTGAAGCTATTGTAACTGCAGAGCTACATTTGGCTCCCAAGCTAAACATCATTCAGGTTACAGCAGTGGTGGGCAGCAAAATTTTTTGCTACCACTCAGTGGGCGGAGTCTATGTTGTGGGTGGAGCCTACATCATGAGCAGAGCCTACATCATGGGCGATCTAGTCATGCCTGCCATAAGTCCATGTATACATCTGCAAACACAGGCAGCACTGGCTATTTGGCTGTAATGGAGATGAGCACTGCACCCTAGAGTCAGATATGACTGGCTTTTGAGCAAGGGAGACCTAGAACCACTTGCAGGGACAAAATCTGACCTGGCAGGGAGGTGGGTGTGACCACCCAGTTTTTCTACCCCCTGCATGAAGGCCACCCAATTTTGCCACACACACCCTGCCCAGAGGCCACCCAATTTTGCTAACCCCCCTCCCCTCCTGGGGGGGGGCGGCGGCGGCGGCGGCGGCGGCGGCGGCGAACCTGTTGCTGCCCACCACTGATTTACAGATATAGCAACTTGATGTCCTCAAGATATTTTAGACTACTACTCATATTAGCTTCACCCTGCCAACAAAAGTCTGCATAGTTAAAGCAATGGTCTTCCTAATAGTAATGTATGGCTGTGAGAGCTGGACCGTAAGGGAGGCTGAGTGCAAAAGAATAGATGCCTTTCAACTGTGGTGCGGGAGGAGACTCTTGAGAGTCTCCTGGACTGCAAGGAGATCAAATAAGTCAGTCCTGAAGGAGATCAATTCTGATTGCTCCTTGGAAGGACAAATACTGAAGCTGAAGCTCAAGTACTTTGGCCACCAAATGAGAAGAGAGGACTCACTTGAAAAGGCCTTGATGCTAGGAAATATTGAAGGCAAATGAAGAAGGGGTGGCAGAGGATGAGGTGTCTAGATGGCATCATTGACACAGTGGGCGTAAATCTGGGCGGACTACAGAGGATTGCAGATGACAGAGGAGCCTGGCGCGTGGTGGTCCATGGGGTTGTAGACTGTGCAACTGAACAACAAAAGCTTCAGTCAACGTAGATGTCTCCAGAGAGTTCATGATACCTGAAGGACACCAGGTTATCTGTCCCTGAGTTAACATACCTACAGCTCTTATCCACATGCAAAGGGAGACTGTACTTTCTCTGGCTGTATAATTATGTATATATGATTACACAAAATGGATGCTTGGTTAAATTTGATATTATTGTAGAATTTGCAGTTCCATTAAAACTAGATGATTTTCAGAAACCACTAAGAAATTCAGCAAAATCTGCAAGTTTTTCCTCAAAGTAGGACTTTAGTGTTTTCTGCGTAGCTGGAACATCTTGATGTATGCTCTTTTATTCTAACAGTCTGGCCATTAGACTAGGTTGTTCCTCAATTCTTGTCACAGCTGGACCTGGTGCAGAAATCAAGGTTCCTGAAATCACCCACCCCAGCTGTAGATGAATAAGCAAACAACAAGTATCAATGTTCATACAAGCCTTTCAAAAATGGCTTGGGAGTCTTTTGCAGGAAACATCAAGAGGGACTTGTTTTTAATGAGATATTCTTGTCTTCTTTGTAGCTGAAAGGAACTGAAATATACCACAGAAGTCCTCTTTCATAATACTGTACTGTAGAACTCCTACTTTTGAGAACATGCTCTAGAACCCATAGTCCAAAAAAGTAACCTTTTCAAACTAAATTGTTAAGTATAAAACATGGTGGATCACACTCTAAGTTACACACAGTCTGATAAATCAGAAAATGTTTTTGTAACGAAAGGAAACCTTCTTCAGGTCAACAGATAATACATATCCTTCCTCAGGGAAGAAGAAAACAGGAAGCAGCTTATTTAGTGACAGGGATGTTATCCTGAATTTTCAAAGCAGCATTATAATCCTTCCAATGCAATTACTACTTTTAATTTACTTTATTCTTGTGTGACCTCATGATAGGAGCTGATTCCCATACAGAGAATGTGCTTTCAGTGCAGAAATAAAATCCCAGTCCATGCTCATCAGTGTTTAATTTAAACACCAGAAGAAGAATGTGCTCCCTCTTTAATATCTTAAAAAATTATGTCATAGGCATGCATCATGACCAGTTGTTGGAGTGACTGCACTCTTGTTACCTTTCCTCAGTCTCACTGACATGGTCATTATAGGACTAGTTCTCATAAACAGTAGAGCAGGGTTTCTCAACCTGTGGCCCAAGGCACCATTTCATCTGACCCGTCACCGCCTCCACCACACCAGGAAGTGCCATGTGGTGGAGGAAGGGCAAAATAGCCACCCACCCCCTGAGCTGTCTGAGGGAGTGTGACCCGGCCCCCGGCTTATAAAGGTTGAGAACTCCTGCAGTAGAGAAAGATGTAAATTTGACCCTTTGCTTTCCACATGGATTTCAGGAGCTCATGAAGGAGGCCCATTTTCTCTGCCCCAAAGAATTGCTACCAGTGTGTAAACTATAAGAGGACAGACAGTGGTTTTCCTCTTGCTTTTGGACTGCAGTATTCAACATCAGTCTAATTGATTCATTTTGTGTCATTTGGGAGTTGTGTTTCCTTTCTTGGATTGCAACACTTAGTCAGGGTATGACTGGGGGACTGTGGGTTGTAATCCAAAAAAAGCACCTTTCCAAGTGCTGAAAAAATTGCTTCTGGAAATTTTGTTTTTCAGACTCTATGGATTTTGTTTCTAGAGCTAACATGAACAAAGGAATGGCAGCTGTATGCTTATCAATAGCCCATCAAAAAGAATGGGGTAGAACCAAACAACAATCATATTATTAAATGCTTCCCAATTCTACATCCAAGATGGCTTCTACTGGCAGAAAGGAGGGAAAACAGAATGGTCCTTCTCAGCCATCCACAGGTACGTTATAGAGCAGGAAGGGAGGGAAAGGGGAAAGCAGCTAAATTTTGGGTGAAGGTTTTGAACTTTGGCTAAAAATCCTGTTCATCCTTTGAACTGTGAATTAAAAGTAGTTGAAAGGTCAAGTTCATTTCTTTACTCCTATTGTACCGTACTTTAAAAGTTTGAGGAACGGAGTTCTGCAGGCAGCATTCAAAAGTTGCTTGGGACAGAGCCAGTTTTCAGACTGCAGTGTGTTTTTATGATAGGCTGATGGGGCAGTGAAAACAGAGATTTACAGCAGAGATCTGGCAAGCCATCTAATAAAATGCTGCTAGAGAAAAGAAACCAGGAAAAAAAACCAGGAGGAAATATTCACTTGATACATTTAGAGGGAATTTATGCAGCTGTAGATTATACTGTAAATATGGCCAGGTTGTCCTGCTATGGTACGAGAGTAGACCATACTGCCAGAGACTCAGTACCAAGTGTCAGGTAGTGGCTAACTAACCTGACAACCCTAAGGACTATTGGCCTTGGCAAAGTCCACAGGGAAGGGTGATGGTCCCCAAGTGGATTAAATATCATTTGAATCCATCTTGATGGAGGGCAGCAGCTTCATCAATACTGGGGCTAAGGGGGGAATTTGCATGCCAAAAGGGCTCAAGGCCAGAAAGTGACTTGCAGAGCTGGATCAGTTGTATGGGTGTCACACTGTGATGCAGAAGGCAGATGACATCATTATATTTGCAGGACAGTCTTCATGGCTGATCACGATGATGATCGCCAATATTTGGAATCAGATATGGAAGAAGAAGAAGAAGAAGAAGAAGAAGAAGAAGAAGAAGAAGAAGAAGAAGAAGAAGAAGAAGAAGAAGAAGAAGATGATGATGATGATGATGATGATGATGATGATGATGTACGGTACAATCAGATGGTTGCAAAGGTGTGCACCTGATCACACCAGGATGAATGGACAGATGAACAGATAGATAAATAACTTTGCACAATGACCATTTTCTTCAGTCAATTCAACCTTTTCAATTGAAAATTCTTAACAAGACCTCTCAAGTGTGATAAATACTATATTGGCTGATACATACAGTTGAATAATACAACACATATTTACACATGCCTTGCATGCACTGTTATGAAACCACAGCTCACAGTGTCAACATCTGATCAGCATTTCTAATCCTTTCATCAGGATTCAGTGATGTAAACTACAGCCCACCTTGGCAAGTGACGCACAACCTGACAACACCTTCAAACAACACCATCACTTTCTTTCCCCTCCCTTCCGATTTCCTATTTTTATACAAATGATGTGGTTTTCTTTCTGTCATTTACCAAGAATAATTGATCATCATCTCACAATCTACGACCTACATAATCAAGGGAAGTTGTTTCTGCACAGGCAAGACACAAATCAAAATCCACTGGTGCTAAAGAAGCTGTGCTCACATCCCTATCCAGCTGCCAAGCTGCAAAAACTGCCGTGGCCACACACTTGCCAGAGAATGACAGTGAATCATTATGACAGCACATTCCAGTAGTTTTACTTTCTGCTGGAGGGTATGTCTTAGGTACTGTATCTGAGAAAAAGCTAAATGAATGAGTGACTACAGAACTAGGAAGCTAAGTTAGAACATAGGTAGTTGCCTCTTGTAGAATCAGAACATTGATTACATAGACAGTGTTGTCACTTCTGATTAGCACCAGCTATCCAGGATTTTGGGCCCAGATTTTTTCCTAATCCTAGCTGGAGATTTTTGATATTCTCTGGTGGTCTTCAGCCTCGTTTCCTCATCAGACATGACCCCACTCATCCTGGAATCAGGCAGAACTGGCTGTGTGGTTGTTGGTATCTTCTTCCCCTAAAGAAGGGATGGTCAAAAGGATATCCATGAACTGCCCAGTTCCTAGTACACCCTGTCTCACACACTTATGAAGGATGCTTTGGGGTCTGCAACTGGTTCTTAAATGCTATTTCAGATTCTCTAGGCATTAGCAAATCTCCAAAATATCTTTGGGAGTGGAAGGGGGGGGGAACCAAAACAGAAGTGACTGACTTTCTGTTTCTGTTTTTTCTTTCTAAAAATGGCTTTTTCTTCTTTTAATGGTCCACAGAAGAATAATATATAAATATACAATTGTGTTCTCCAGAAGCTTTTGAGGTTTGAGCAGCATGGTGGTGGGGAGGATATAGATTGTGGGCAGAAACAGTCCAACAGAGTCTGAGGGAGTATAAAAATGGCTGCCAAATCATGGAAGTTCTCCATACTTCTTGTTTTCTGTAAGGATAAGTAGCGGCTGCTCATTCAGGCATCACATCGAGATAACAAGGACCGTGGTTCAAAAATACCACAATCTTCAAGGAGGCTCTTTCTGTGTACCCCATAACTACAGATGGTAACTGTAGATAAAGTTATATTGTTTCTATTTCAAATGCTTCTAGTGTACTTTTATCATGTAAAGTGGAAAGTTTGTGAGGAAAAGAAACCAAAGGGGTAGACAGGGATTGAGATTAATAATAATTTCGTGCCACAAAATATTCTGGGTTGAAAGGATTTTTGCTGGAGAAACTCTGCTCCTTTCATGTCCCCAAGATCTGTTCCTGCCAAAGTGGTAACAATTTATCTACTTGCAATTTCTTGCTTTTTAACTGCTAGATTGACAGGAGCTGGGACAGAGACAAGTGCTCAAACTGTCATGGAACACCCAGGTCTTGAACTGCCAATTTGCCGGCCTTCCAGCTACAAGGTGAGCTTCTTAACCACAGACCCACAGCAGCCCCTGAGATTGAGACTGAGCTGACCTCTTCACATTTCTGTGCTATTATTTTTCCAACCTCATATTCTGCTAATTTAGGGGAATAGCCAAAATTCCTCAAGATAAATTGTGTCTGGTAAATCAGAAAGGGGTTTCGTTCCTTCTCTTAGTGAATGCAAGTTATGGGTTCTGACATGTCACTAGATACCACTTTCCTGACAAGGAAAAAATGGTGCCAGATTTACACACCTGAGCTTTTCTTTGTACTTCTTACAAGCTGTGCCAAATGCTATATAATAGAACACTCTGCCAACCCCTACTTAAATTATAAAATACTGTACATGCACGCCAAGAAGACATTTTTACATGTTTAAAGTATAGAATAAGATCCACCCTCTCTACAGCTTTCTTGTCCTGTTATTCAAAACAGAGTTCTTTAAGATAATGAGTTATCAGGCTAAGCTGGGTGTCACCCAATTTGTTTCAGGTCTTGAAAATCAACTTCTGTTTAAAAAAGACTTTGGAGTGAACAATTGTTGCTGTTGTTTTTTGTTTTGTTTTTTACTGAGGGAAGGTTTTCCAAGGGTCACCAAATCCAGCCTTAGTGCAGATTTTATGCCAAAAAAGTTCTTCCTAATGTTTAGTCAAAATCTGCTTTATACTTTGAATCAACTTGTTTGGGTTCTACCTTCTGGAGTCATGTTTATTTGTTAAACATCCAACTCCTAGTGCCCCCCTACCAACCATGACCACATGTTTGACAGCAGCATAAAGGACCTTTGTGAGCTGCTGGATGTCAGTCTAGATCCAGAGTCTGCCTTGGCATCTTCTACATAACCTTCCAAGGAGAAAGAATGTGTGGCCAACAGGCAAAGGAAAGATGTGGTTGACCCTCTTTGACAAGGCTCTGCTTCACTGTTTGAGCCTGTGGTCAGAGCCACAATAGTGACTCTAATTAAGGTGGAGGTTGGAAGCAGCACAGGAAGAAGGGAAGGCATGGGAACTTGGGGTAGATGGGATGGAGAGGAATATAAAGGAGGGATAGTCAGCAGCCAAGGGGGAGGGGAAGAAGGGAATTGTTGTTCAATCGCACAGTCGATTCCGACCCTCTGCGACCCCATGGACCACTCTCCACCAGGCACTTCTGTCCTCCACCATCCTCCTCAACTCGTTCAATTCTGTGCCCATTGTCTCTACAATACCATCTAGCCATCTCATTTTTGGCCATCTCATTTTGAGGAGGAAAACATTGGGTATGGTGGAGTGATACTCAGGACAGTGCTGTGAACCTAGAAGCACTTATGTATAGTGCACATATTTCATTTTTGGAGTTTCTCAGTGCTGGGGATGTATGATACATATTTTGGGGGACACAACTAAGGGGGGTGTTGTTTAGATGACATATGCTTTCTTTCAATATCTGTTAGGTAAAGGTCACCCTTGCTCAAAAACCAGTTGTATCCGACTCTAGGGTTCAGTGCTCCTCTCTGTTTATAGCCAAAGTCAGTGCTGTCTGCTTTCCCACCAAAGTGGTCCCTATTTATCTATTTGCAATTTTTTGCTTTCAAACTGCTAGGTTGGCAGGAGCTGGAACAGAGACAGGAGCTCACTCTATTATGCAGCACTCAGGTCTCAAGCTGCTGACCTGCCAACCCTGTTTGATACATTGTTGTATTTTTGCACTTCAAATTTAAAAGCATAATATAAAACACTAAATACAGTTTAGCTTAAGAAACTAACATTACCACAAATGCAAGAGCTGGCCAACTTGAAAATTATATCAAAGACAGCATGCCACTGAAGCGGGTATGTTCTGTATCTGGATTAGTGTTGTTTAGGAGAAATGAGACAAATTCCAATGCTACTTGATCCTAGATTTCCTTCCTTTATATGTAATTGGTTATTAGAAGTGCAAGAACTAACTTGTCTGTTTCTATTTCCTGCTTTACATCAAATGCCACAGAACCTTTGAACCTTCAAAGAGGCAAACAATATTCATAGAGCTGACTAGTTAAGCGGTGGATTAGGATTTCTCATGCTTGCCTCTACTTCCTTTTTCTGTGTTTCAAACATTGTGAAACTTTAACATTTCCATGAGTATTGCCCAATAGGATGGCAACTTATGCAGCTGCAAAAAATAGAAAATACATTAACAAAAAGAGAGCATGAACATGTCTATTGATTTTCTAACTCCAATTATGTGTACAGATGCAATTTTTTTAAAAGGCTAAACTTTTGTCAGGAATATAAGAGGTGTTTTAGAGTCAGTTGAAGGATTACCCCCAATGCCCTGTTGCTGGGGTCAATATACCACATGAAGAAGGATCAAAACTGGAATTTTTCTGCACAAAGAGCATATTATTTCCCACTGAAGTGAAGCCTTTTCTTAAAGAAGTGATCTCATGAAGAAGTGTTACCATTTCTAAGATGCTCTTTCTTCTCACCTACCTTCTTCTTTTGTGTCCTGATCAAACTTTGGACTGCCAAAAACAAGCCACTTTCTTGGCTTTGTCATTGGCTAAACTTAAGTCCTCATCAGTGCATGTCTCTGGCAGCAACCAACAGACCAGTAAATAGGCCGGACTCTGTGTCTCTCCACATTCACACTGTGTGTTGTTGTCCGCCAGCAGTCTCCACTTGAGCATGTTGGTCTTGCATTTAGAGACTCCAACCCTCAGTCTATTCAGGGTCCTCCAAGTGACGTAGGGGAGGTTGAGATCCTCAGCTATATCCTCCTTTAATGTTATTCCTTGTCCAGTAAGCTCCTTCCTCCATCTTCTAATTTGGTTTTGTTCTTGTGTACCCTCAAGAATGTTTGTTCTTGACATAAAGCTCTTCCTGGATTTGAGCCTGTGGGCTTGAGACTCATATCCATTCAGAGGGTGTTGAGGGTCATTCTCTGGCTTAGTTCTCTCAGCGTCCGTTGCTACTTCTCTTCTGATCTTAGGTGGAGTGATACCAACAAGAGGGTATATTTTCTCAACTTGTCAGGATCAGGAGGGACGGTTGTCCCTATATTTTGTATCTGGACAGAATTTTACATCCTTCCTACATAGCAGTCACCACAACCACATAATCAAGGTTACTTCCCCAGCTATTAAAGTGGGGCTCAGGAACCTTTTAGCTTCCAAATGTTTTTGCCTACAATTCCCATCTGCCTCAACCATTATAGCAAATTGGAAAGGTTTGTGGAAATTGTAATCCAAAACAACTGGTAGGCCATTATCCCTAAATAACTTTGAACTCTCTAGAAACACCTATCTGCAGTTGTTTTATGGCAGGACTTGTAGTTGCAGATACAGTACAGTAAAACCTCACATAAAGAGTGCCTTGCTTAGAGACTAACTCACTTGAAGAGCAGAATTTTCTTTGAATGGTCGCCTCACTTAACAACTAAAACCAATCTCCCCCCCCCTCCAGAAGTCACAATTGGTCACTTATAGAGGCGTTTCACTTAAAGAGCAAACTCGCTTAAAGAGCAATCCTGTGGAATGCATTATGCTCTTTAAGCGAGGTACGTATTTGTGAGCAAGCCATGGGATCAATTTGTGGGGGGATGGTCAGGATGAATGCCTTAACAATGTACTATGTTATAGCAGAGTTGTACTTATTTATAGTACCAGCAATAAAACAGTTCCTAAAGTGCATTACAAGGGAAGCCGGGAGGCATAAAGTTAATGGAATGGGAATGTGGCCCAGATTTTCCTTCTAACTTTTTTGTTTTGTTTTCTTTTTCTTGAACAAGCATAGCCATCTTATTCCAAAAATACCAGTGATATTTCCAAAAGCCACATTATCACAGGATGCTTGGGAAGTTGTCTTCCCAGTGACTTTTAAAGGTAGCACATGCAATCTCTGGTCTGTTAATTAACTATTCTAAAAATAAAGAAAGGTGAACCATATTAGCAAACTTGTTCCACTGGTTTGTGCAGCCTTACCTAGATTAGATAAACTTAAAGATGCTGCAGCCTACAGTTAATGTTATAGAGATTGGAACAGCAATGCAGCAAGCCCACTAAAATAGGAGTTGTGTTACAGGCGCTATTTGCTCAGCCAAATAAACCACATGTCTTCTGCTGGTTGCACCTGTTTTGTTTGTTTTTTAGTTCATAGGTTTACAGCCTTTGCTACCAGGGGCATAGCCAAGCCAAATGTCCTGTTCTGTTCTTGCGCCCTTTTTCATTTTGGTACAAAGGCAGAAGCCAGGCTTCCAAAGACTCTAATATGTTCCACACTTGACACTCTGCCATGCTAGGGTTCAAATTGTGTTTTTGTGGTGCCTTAGGCTGGCAATTTGTTCTGTAGATATATTGCTATGATGATTGCATTGCCCCAACATTTGTTGGGAAGCCCTGCATCTACAAGAGTGCATCTTGTTATCCAAAAATAAAAATAAAAGACCCATCAGCTTCCTTTCAGCCATTCCATTCTGCTTAGGAGTATGTGTGATGCTTGTCCTATGCAAAATGCCTTGTTCCTCCAGGAAGGATTTTATGTGGTGCAAAAAGTTCTCACTTGCATTGTCTATCTGAATTGCCTTGGGTTTCCTTTCAAACCTCTTGTTCACCAAGACCACAAACTTCTTGTGCACCTCATGTGTCTCACTCTTCTTCTTCAGTAGGTGGGTGACAAAGTGTGTCACAAAATCACCAGAATGTTCAATCGTGTTGTGAATGCTTTGTCTATATTCTGGTCTTTGTCTGTAATTTTTTTTTTCTTCAAATTTATACCCCGCCTTGCTCAGGCGAACCTGACTCTAAGTAATACATTGATTGACTGATTGACAGATTGATTGACTGATTGATTGATTGACTGACTGATTGATTGATTGATTGAGCAACTTGGTGCTCCTTCTCTCTGTCCTCAGTGGGACTGAGAGCCTAACAACCTTTTATGTGATATAGTTTATGCAGCTCGCTGTGCTATTTGCATCGTGTGGATTTACCTTGATATCTGTAGCAAGGTTGTGGTTCTGCAGCTTGAGGAAAGAGTGCTGCACTGTGCATGATTTTTCCAATTCCTGCACAGAATTCACCCAAAAAAGGAGCAGAAAAAAATGTCACACTATGCAAGATAATTGCAATTCTTGTGCAGAATGGCTTCTCTTCTTGCACAGGGTTTGCACAGGGTTTGCCACAAAGAGGATCAAACTGTACAGGCCTTCACAGTTTCCTGCAGAAAAGAATACATGAAAAAAGAAAACGTGGGGAAAATCAAGGAAGGGATAAAATCCAGGGTTTCATTTTCACAAGCAGCTGGGAAATCTCACGGAAGCAGAAGGAATTTCTCCTTGGGGAGTCCTGCCTTGATGAGATGCAGAAAATTGCCAAGCATGACAACACTTTTGAGTACTTGTCACATCCCTTGCTCAGCCACACTCTATACTTTATTATGTCTTTAAAAAACAGTGGAAAGTACAGACTAAATCTTAAGCCAGCATCAGAGTTACTTGTAGAAAGCAACTGCTAAATGCACTGAATCAAGGGGAAATGGTAATAATAATAAAAAGGAAGAACAAGGGTATGATTCAGAAAGAATTACTGGACCTTAAGAAGACTAGGCAGTTGACTCCCAGGTTAAAAGCACTCTTCCGTTTTATCCAGCTGTTGGTCTGTATAGTCCAATTTCACAGTTTATTCCTAAACCATTTTCTCCAGGAGTGTGCTGCAAGTTGAGCTTTGATTCTAAGGCAATAATCTGAACTGGGTACCACTTATCCACTGACACCTGTTTCTGTATTATCTCCAACATCCGGTTGGCTGGTGATTGACTTATTAAGACCCTGTCCAGACTGGGCAATTTGGAGCCATCTGGTTCATGCTTAAAAGGGTTCTTATCATTAAGTGTGATCTCTTATTTGAATGATCCTTTTAGTTAAACTGGTCGGTGTTTTTCCTCCCATGAAAGACTCTGGATTGCTCTAGTTTGTCCTCCTTTTAGTTAATGACACTCTCTTTCTGGCCCTTTTGTCTGTCTTTTCATGCAGCCTTCATTCAGTGGACCATGGCATTATATCAGTAGGAATATATTTTTAACAATTAAAATGGTAGAATAGATGAAAATTAAGAAGGGGATCCCTTACAATGCCACAACCCATTAAATACCTCACAAGGCTGTCACCAACTCTATGCTTATCTCTAATTTGGTGCAAACTAACCATCCCCCCAAGAGATGAGGTGGTTTAGTGGTTAAGATGCTGAACTTAATGATTGGAAGATCAGCAGGTCAGAAGTTCGAGAACCGAGCGCTGCACGATGAAGTGAGCTTCCGTCTCTGCCCCAGCTCCTACCAACCTAACCATTTGGAAGCAAGAAATTGCAAGTATATAAAGAGGTACCACTTCACTGGGAAGGTAAAAAGCATTCCGTTCACTCCAGTGTCTAGTCATACCTTTCACCTGTCCATGGAGACATCTGCAGGTGCAGACAACACTGGCTCTTTGCCTATAAACAGAGATGAGCACTGAATCCTAGAGCTGGATATGACTGGCTTTCGAGTAAGGGCAACCTTTACCCTTTACCTTTACCAAACCATCCCCACTAGTTATAGAACAGGATAATTAGGAACAGTCTAAATCAGGTCAAAACCCCTGTATCTTAATGCTTTCCCAAAAAGGAGTGGGACACCTCTTTTAAAAAAAGGTAGGATGCATCTGTCTAATTCAAAATACACATGGGCACAGTAGTTTGATTTGAGGTCAACAGAATGGAAAGCAATCCAAATTGTGAGCTATATGCTTGTCTGGGCATACCCATGTTTTTTCATCTAGAGTGGGTCAAGAGAATTAAGGGAAGTTCAAACCAAGTGAAAGGAATAGCTGTAATTAAACCAACAGATACAGTATGGGGCAAAAAACATTGCAGCCAAATAGATCTAACAAAACCTCTGAAATGGGCAGTGGTGGGATGTCAAAAATTTTACTACCCCAACGTGACATCATCACAGTGTGGGCAGAGCTAATGTCATGACATCATGATGTGGGCAAGGCCAAATAAAAATAAAAATAAAATAAAATAAAAATAAGCACACACACACTCCTCAACCCACCCACCCACAACACAAACCTGTAAATAAATAAAATAAATAAATAAAATAAAATAAAAATTACATTAAAATACACACACACATCCAAACACACACCCCAAACATAAATCAACCCCCCCCACACACACTCCAAACACAAACGTGTCACTTACTTGTTAGTATAAGTGCCTGGACAGCACCATGTTGCAAGATGGATATGGTCATCATGCCGGTTCTCTAGGATAATATGCCTTAATGTAAATGTAAAACAGTTGTACCTCCTTAAGGGTTCTCCAATTGGAACAGCAATTGGAACAGCACAGGTATAGCTAATTGATCAGGCAACTCCAAGACTTTGCTTAAAAACCCCAAGCCAGGTCGCCAGGCCTGCCAGCCACCAGGCCTTTTTAGGAACTGTGGTAGTACGTCAATATAAACAAATTTAAATAAATAAATAAATAAATAAATAAATATAGGTAAAGGTATTAAATACACATTAAAAGACACACAGACACACCACATCCAAAGGTGAGTCACTTACCCTGGGGAGCAGGCTATAGGGAGCTTCAGGCTAGCAGCTTTTCTTCCTCCTCCCCACTTGGGAGGACAGCAAGGAGGCCGTGCATATGCACCAAGCACTGTAGGCGTGCATGCACACCAAGTGCTTGGCGCGCATGCACAGTGGGGGAATCAGTGAAAAGATAAGCCCCAAAGGTGGTTCTCCCCAAAAGCTGCTACCGGTTCTCCAGGACATGGGGAAAAGTTACTGCCGGTTCTGGAGAACCGGTGCGAACCTATTGCAGCCCATCATTGGAAATGGGGTAATCTCAGGCAGAGTGGGGAAAGGACACAGGTAAGCAGGATGTGTTGAATTTACATTTAAGTAAGAATTTCCAATTCTGCATTTTCCATATTAATATATGACCTGCTATCCTTCAATAAATACACTTCTCAGCATTTTGTGATCCATTTCTCCAGACAAGAAAACATGTAGGAAAAAGATATGTGTTGAATCCTGGATCTGCCTCATGTTGGTGGAAGGGATCATAATAAAAGGTCCCAGGTGTCTACCCTATTTGGAGAGAATCCCAATCTTTCCCACTACAAATTAGCCCATTCTGTGGACTTTCCACCAGCCCTAGCTTTCTGTGTTAAAGGAGGTAGTGGGGAAATCAGAGGAGCTGTCTACACCAATATCCAACCCTATGTTAAGTAATGATGCATTCAAAAGTGTAACTGAAACACATGCAAAAAGAAATGGGGAGGGGAGAGAGATAAAGAACTGAAAGTCATCAACTGTGACAGATTTATACATCTTCAGGAGTGGATATTTTTTCAAGGAAGAGAAAGACGTCTTAAACATTTTCCCTGGGAGCGATTTTCCACGCCAATCCTTCCACATATTATTATTCCCCTGCAGAGCTCTGATCGCATGACTTTGAAGGCAAACACACACCTGGAATCTCCAAGAGGCAAATTGACTTTGAGAAAGGGATTTAGAGTTCAAAATACCTGCCAAGGGAAAGATTAAATATCCTTTCCATGGCTGTCACTCATCTGCACCAATCCACTTCCATGGGACAACCTGTGGATTTAGTGGGGGGAAGGGGCACTGAAATCTTTCCCTTTCCTCTTACCCAGCCATTAGACATGTTCTTCCATTTGGCACCCTAGTACGGCAACCCTGCTTGAGACTTGGATGGAAGACTAAGAACTAAAGGGGGAAATTGTTTGAACTGAACTACAAATTACTATTCATAGTAAAATGTAATTACTGTAACTCATTTTCCCAACAACACAGTATAACTAGATTACATTACCATTGCAAATTAATTAAGAGCTAATGAGCAACGGTATCACTCTTTTTGCAGTGTAGAAACTTTTTAGTTTCTTTATGATCCTTTTAGTTACTCTTGAAGTTACAGGGTGAGGCTACACTAAATGGCAGAGACAGAATACCATGCAGTTCAAGTGTTGCCTCCTGCAGTGCATTGTACTCTAATGTGGGTGTTGGGGTAACAGTGGAGTGGGTAGGAAAAATTGATTTCTGGGCCTCTAGCCTGAGGCTTGTAGCATTTTAGATGCTTTTAAAAGTGGAGCGGAGTAACTATTTTCTAAAGTAACTATTTTAGTTTCCTTTGAGAAATTGGAAAGCAGAGTTACTTTTAAAAAGCGGTAACTATAATGAAACAATCTGGCCAGGTTATTCTGCTATGGAAATAGATCAGGGGTACCCAAACTATGGCACATGGGTCAGATCTGGCCCCCAACTCCAATTCATCTGGCCTGTGCCACTCTTGTCGCTCCCAGAAGTGGAACTACAGCCGCATTTTACTTCCACTTCCGGAAGCAACGAGGACGGCACAGGCCAGATGAATTAGTGTTGGGGGCCAGATCCGGCCTGTGGCCCATAGTTTGGGCACCCATGATTTATGCAGAGAAAATGGCAGCCTAAAATCTATCTCATCCTGTTGCAAAACAGATTGCAAGGTGCATTTTACTTTCGCTTCTGGAGGGAGGAACCATGTTACCAGCCTGCTGAACTACGTGACTGATCTGCACCCCAAAATGTTTGGGCACCCTGGAGTAGACCATACTGCCAGTGACTCAACACCAATCATCAGGTGGCAGTTATCTAACCTGACAACTCTGAGGACTAACGGCCTTGGGTGCCAAAGTCCACAGGGAAGGGTGATGGTCCCCAAATTGATTAAATCCCACTTGAATCCATCTTGATGAAGGGCAGCCGCTTCATCAATACTGAGCTGGGGCTGATGAGGACTTTGTGTGCCAAAAGGGCCCAGGACCAGAAAGTGACTTGCGGAGCTGGACCAGTTGTACAGGGTCATGTTGCGATGCAGAAGGCAGATGAAAGCCCACTGTACTGTATTCTCAGAATAGTCTTCATTGTTGATCACCATGAGGATTGCCAATATTTGGATTCTGATACGGCAGAAGAAGAAGAACTATAAAGACAACAAGCACCTAAGGTGGAAAAATAACATTCCAAATCCTGAGGTGATAAAAAATAATTTGTTCTCAGTCTTAAATGTTTGGAGTAGTATGTTGCAAAAATCCTTTCTTAGAGAGCAGTTAGACAGCTGGAAAAGATCAGGTCCGATCAAGCTGGGATTACTTTGCTTTGAGTCCACCCATTTCTGCGGAAAGTGTTTCACTCTGCCCCCGCTCCCCAGAGTAGCCCCATTGCTGAACCAAAAACGGTCCAATTTGAGCATGGATGAGAGTGGACTGATTCATGATCTCCTATGCACTGTGTGATTACTGTGAAAGAACTCACACTGGACTGTGCCACAATCAGTTCAAAATGTGAGACATTCCTCCATCTGATTACACCCTTAGCCTCCTTAAGGGTGTTCTTCCAAGATGGAACAAACTCAGAATGAAGTGAAACATTATCAGACCACTAAAAAATCCCACACCTGATAAAGGTATCACTTGCATCTGCATTTGTATTGTGTAATGATCACAGACTGACAATCAGTCTGGACAGGTTATCCTGTTATGGTAATATAGTAGACCATACTGCCAGTGACTCAATGCTTATCAATGTGAATTAACCTGACAATCCTGAGGACTAATGGCCTTGGGTAGCGAAGTCCACAGGGAAAGGTGATAGTCCCCATGTGGATTAAATCCCATCTGAATCCACCTTGATAGAGGGCAGCAGCTTCATCAAAACTGGCTTGTGGCCGATGAGGATTTTGTGGGCCAAAAGGGCTCAGGACCAGAAAATGACTCATGGAACTGAATCAGTGGTATGGGTGTCATTCTGTGATGCAGAAGACAGATTAAAGACCACTGCATTATATTGTTACAAGCACAATCTTCATGGATGATCACCATGATGATTGCCAATATTTAGAATCGGATATGGCACAAGATGAAGAAGGACCACAGGGATGTCTTCATTTTTCTTTCAGGACAAGTCTTCAAGGAGGGCATCAAAAGATGTTTCTCTTGTTAGCTTTTAAGTGAAGTCTGTATTTACTGTCCCTTTTTGCGGTTCTATCTCTCTCTGTTCTCCTACTTGTTTGTAAGGATGGTGTACATACATGAAGCTATTATTTCCAAGGCATTGTTAATAAGTCTCCATTCATGCCACTGCAACTAGAGCAATGGAGACTTGTGGCAATAGGTTAATGCATATATCAGTTAAAGTATTCTGAGAGCATTCCCCCCCAGAAGATCGAGGGCCATTTTGACTGGTCCTCTTGTTCTGCTGCCTTTAATGGGGAAAAGCAATGCTGGAGATTTTATTACATTGCTACTGATTCCAACTCCCCCCTCTATTTTCTGAGCTGTGCTTAAAAGTTCAAGTCAGGGTGAAAGCCAACTCAAGTATGTAACACACAGCATAGAGCATTCATCAGTACAGAGGAAAAATCTGTAGCCACATGCCTCAGTTAAGGGCAACATTGCTTCCATGGTATTCTCTCTAAATCAGAGGCAAGCCCAGACACAAATTAAAATATCTGAACTGTGCCAGCTTTTATTAAGCGTCTCAATCAATAGAGAACTCCATTCTTGAAGGATCTCTATTGTGTTGCAAGCATATAGTTAATTTTCTTTAAAATTGCAGTAGAACTGAAAGCACAGAAATGCCTGGTCTCTGTGCACTCTGTGCAATTTGGCTTAGAGATCTAGAAACTCAGAACATAGATGGCCAACTATGGTATATAAAGTAGGGGCAAGAGTTTTTCCATTGCATGTACAAAATCTCCAGTTCATGCTGAGTCAGGAACATATGTGCATGAGAAGGTAATTGGGTACTGCTTCTTTTTAAAAACATTTTTTTAAGATTACAAGTTTCTTCAAAATTTGATTGAGGATAAAATCTAAGCAACTAAAATAGCCACATGAAATCTGTAGGATTGACATAAGTGAGCCCTCATAGTATAGTTGTTAAACATCTGTACAGAAGTCAAAAACAGCTGACATTGTGAATCCGATCAGGGATCAAGGATGACTCAGCCACCGATCTTTCTGAGGTTGGCAAAATGAGTACCCAGCATGTTGGGGGGCACAGAAGAAGAAGAATTTATCCAGGGATTTAAATAATGAGTGGTGGGGATACAGGTAGTTCAGAACGGCAACCTTTCTGAACCCTGAAGAGGAGACTATGCAAGATCTTTTCTGCTTGTATGTTTTCAGCTTTCCAGCTAAAATGGCAGTTTAATTTATGATGGGAAGAAAGTTTAGATTACATAGTGCTAGAGTGGTAACTTTAGAAGGCCAGCTTGGATTTTTATCCAGGGCATAAAATTTAGAGATGGCGACATTTAAAATAGTGCTGAAAAGCACAAACCTCTTGCCCTGAACACGTCAACTCTAGCTACTTCTCAGAAAGAAGGAAACTCCAAATGGGCAGGCTCAATGCAGGACCAATATAGCAGCTACACAGTGAAATCAGTGTACTCCTCCACTTTCCTGCACCCTCTCCCCACACCTGTCAATCACACACAGCCCAAATTTAACCAATAGTGTAGTGAAGCCTTGGGCACTAAAACAGCAAATTAAGGGTCTACTGTTCCAATTCAGGCCATCTGTGCTTACTATTAAAATAATGGAATCTTCTCAGAAAGCACACTAGGGCATTTCTCATGGAAGAAGCAGTTTGGTCTTTCAGAGCAGCTGTTTCTAGCCTTGGTAGGGCTTGAACCCTGTACCTTTTGTATATAAAGCATCTGCTCTACCACTGAACTATAATCCCATCTGTTGGATATGTGGTGAAGAGTAAAATTCATATCATGTGAGTGTTCTGAGAGCATATTGCCAAAAGAAAACCCAAACTTCAACATAAAAAGGATATTTAAAAGATATAAGTAGAGTATAGAACAACACTGATAGTATTTTTACATGAGTGACAAGAATGCAAATTCTTTCATAGGTGTTGCGTAAACTCTGCAATGAGAACCAATCTATCATTTCTGTTCAGTGTTCTGTCACCATCAGGAAACACATTCATTCAACACCCCCTCCCTTTTATTTTGTCCTTGTGTGCTAATATATTTCTTATTTACTCTGCACCCAGACTGGAAGCAGCTTAATCCTTTGAGAATCCTTGTCTGAAGGGGGCAATTTACAGCTGCCTAGTAATGATATGGAATTTAACCTTTCCAAATCTGACCCCATTCTATCTGCTACTTGCTAACATATCTCTCTTTCTGAAAACAGATGAAAAGAAAAATTCATTCAAAAAAGTGTGTGTGTGTGTGTGTGTGTGTGTGTGTGTGTGTGAGAGAGAGAGAGAGAGAGAGAGAGAGAGAGAGATTTTCCTTATCCAAACCATTGATGTCTGTTTCCTTCTCACTGAGCAGCTCTCACTCCAAACAGTTCGGTTTGTAAAACCAGCAGCAACAAACCAGTTTGAAGAAAGAGCTGGCATTACCATAGATCAAATACCAAAAGATATTGATGTGGTATGTAGAAGTAGGTATCTAAAATGCCAGAGACCATGTAACTACCTGCAAGAACTGGGAGATTAAAAAGAAAAAGTTCAAGAAGTACTACTTCTCAAACATGTTGGCAGTTCAGACAGAGAATATGGAGAGTGCCTAATACAATACTGCTGGCATTCTGGAAGGAAGTCTATCTGGATCAAGAAGAAAGCAGAGCGCAAGCAGACCCAGGGAATTTTTTCCAGGAGTCTCAAAACCAAAGAATGTAGTAGGCCAGAAGTTCTATTACTTTGTTACCCCGATTTTTTCCTTCTTCTTCCATGTCTAGGCCAGAGGTGAAACTGCCAAAATGAAGGCATCTTTTGAGGAGTTCATTCTGCAGTTTCTTCTGCCCGACTTAGTGTGAGGAAGATTAGCCAGCAACACAAGGTTGCTATTACCAGGGTATGCCCAATTTGTGGTTCAAAAATACAGTAAAACCTTGGGTTATGATGGAAGTCCATTCCAACAGCCTCTGTCATAATCCAAAACAAATGTAACCCGAAGCACATTTTCCCATAGGAATGCATTGAACATTTTTAAAAAGTCCCAAACGGAACAGAAACAATGTTTAAAATACAAAAAAAGGGAAAAAATAAAGAAATGCCAAACGCGATTGTCCCCCAACCTACAAAAGCAACAGAGCAATCTCCCTACCTTTTCCACACTGTTTGGGGGCCTTATCTGATGACGACAATGGCACCTCTAAGCACTGCATTGTGATTTTGGGTGGAGTAGGTGGAGGCCATTTTGAATCCTGAGCTCCAAGTCCTGAGGTCCAAAATGGCCATTGTCACCATGTTAGGACTTAAAATGGTCACCACCCCTTCACCCAAAATCACTTGCTGCTGCAGAGGTGCCGTCGTCGTCACTGGATAATGTCCCCAAACAGTGTGGAAAGGGTAGGGAGATTGCTCCATTGCTTTTGTGGGGGTGGGGGATGATTATAAACTGAAAATCGCTCATAACCCATGAATTTTTTTTAATTAAACGTGAGGTCGTAACCCATGGCAAACTTAACCCAGTGTAGTCATATGCCAGGGTTTTACTGTGCTGCAATCTTTGAGGAGGACCTTTCTGTGTACCCCTGTTACCCCAATAAGGAGGAATGGGATATGTTGTGAGCAATCCTATCATTCATATGTTGGAATGTACAACAAGGATTTATAGCCCTGTCTCCAGGTATTGTATGCATAGGAGCTACTTCCTGCGTCTTGTACATTTGGCTGGGGAGTGAAGTGGCTCAGCATTAGGGAGGTAAATCCTTGCTTATCTCATCCTTACAGGTAAGGATGAAGAGTTGCAAAATATTCACCTTACAGTGTGACTGGTCAAATATTTAGTGAAGACAATAGGAGTTACTTTTGTGCATATCAAGCAAATCTGCACAAATAATACAGATACTGTAATCCTTTGAGGCAAATAGTGCCATTGGTTAGAGTTATGATCATTGCACAGATATTTTAAGGATTAGAAGAACTGGAGTGTTTGTCTGTATGGTTTACGAACAATCAGCTGGTTATTGTAAGCTTCCTGAATGTATGCTTTACCTCCCATAGGCAAAAGATATTAGTTTTGTGGCAAGACAGTTTGCTAAAATACAGGGAGTCTGATAATAGAAAAATAGCAACATTGCATTGCTGTCACCTCAGGGAGAAAAATAACATCAAGACAAGGGAAATTTGTTGCTGAGCTGTCTCATCAAGATGAGAATGAAGAAGTTGGTAAGTATCCTTTGGATCTCTATTTTGTGCCTGTGTCAATAAATGCAGATAGAGGGACACACAGCAAGGAGCATTCTGTCCCAACTTAGGCCTCCCGTTGATTGAATTGGGTTGCAAAGGGTCGGAATCGACTGTGCAACTGAACAACAACAAAATACACTTGAATGTGAATAGAATCTTCTAACATACAAATGAACACTGGTGGTGCAGTGGTTGAACTGCTGTACTGCAGCCAAAACTGCTGGCATTGTGAGTTTGATCCTTACAGGACAAAAGATTGTCTTCCATCCTTCCAAGGTTGGTAAAATGAATACCCAGCATATTGGTGGTAAAATGCTGATTACCTTGTGAATGGCCCAGAAAATGCACTAAGCGCTATGGGGTGGTATATAAGTGTAATTGCTATTGCTACAAGCTGTAATGGCTGCAAGAGGCATGTGCCAGAAATTGGATCATCAAGACCAGATTTTGGTTCCCCATACAAGAATAGTCAAGAGTTTAAAACAGGGATTCCCAACCTAAGACCCACAGGCCAGATCTGGCCCACAGCACCATTTCAAGTGTCCCCCACCCCTCCAAGGGCATTCAAGAAACAAAATGGTCACCCTTTGGAGTTGTTGGGACAAAATAGCCACCTCCATTGTGCAGGCAGGACAAAATGGTCATCTGGTCCTCAGAGTTGACTGAGAGAGCATGATCCAGCCCCCCTGCTTGAAAAGGTTGGGAACCCCTGGTTTAAAGTCAACCAGTTAGTCCATAAATCACATACAGGTCAAACAGGGTGTAGGCATGAGCACTGTTTTGGGGGAAATCCAAACTACGTGAAGGGAGTTCAGGCCAATATAGGTCAAGAATGCAGAAGCTGAGGACAATGTCACTCTTGCTCATAGTAATACTGAGCCACATAGACCCCATTTTGTAAATGTTCATTTGCCTTCCCCTCCACATGTGTAGAACTTTGCACTTTTCCCTGTTAAATTTCATTCATTGTATTTTTAAAATAAAAAAAGCAGGAAAAAATGCCAGATGTGATCATCCCACACTCCACAAAAGCAACGGAGCAATCTCCCTACCTTTTCCACACTGTTTGGGGGACCTTATCTGACTACAATGATGGCTAGTACTCAAACCTATCAAGATCTTTTTGAATGTTGTTCCTATCTTTCAAGTTATTAGCTATTCCAACCAATTCTTTGTCATCTGCAAATTTGATAAGTATTCCCTGCCCTTCTGCCTTTTCTTTGTTGTCAGGTATCATGTGTCCTTTTTTGTTTTTAGCCCCACTCTGAGCTTTTTGTGGAGCCACTTTGGTCTTTTTGGCTGCCTTCCAACTTTTTCTTCTTCTTGGAATTGTTTGTAGTTGTGCCTTTAGATTTTTTTCAAAAAATAAATTCCCACTGCCATGGGAATTTACCTATAATTGTTCTCAGTTTATTAAAAGTGGTTTTCCTAAACTCCAGACTATACGTGGAGCTACACTTTGTAGCACATTATGTCCTTACCAGCTCCAACCAAATTTATTTACTGATAATCAGAATAAAACCCCTGCTATTGTCCAGTTTTATTATGGGAAATCCTTTTGAATACACCCCCAGAGAGTGCACTAAGTGCTAGGGGGGCAGTATATAAGTGTAATTGCTTATCAGAGCATAAGGATTTTCTGGATTCTCCAGTTTCTAAGCTTTTCTGACACTGACGATGGATGGTATGCTTTATCTATCTAAGGTTGTGACACTTTCCCTTTTTCCTGAGACATTGTCTTTCATGTCCCAATTTTAGTCAGCAACATTCTTTTTTTCACCACATTGTAATTACATTTACCTCAGTATGATGCTCAATGGCCTGAGGCTCTGTATGGGTTGGTTGGCTAGCCAGTTTTCTTGTATCCATAGATCCTTCTTTACCTCTTGTTACTCTCACTATTTCTCCTCCTCCATAGTCTTCTCTTTATATGTCTGCTGCTCTCCAACATTCCTCCTGTTTATTCTTCTGCCGCATATTTGCAATACCTGTGTGCATAAGCCAGTTCAGATGGTCCAGATAAAATACCAAGTTACATGGACAGAATGCTGCATTTGAAGCATTGTTAAACCTTTGTCAACCATTTCCCTTTTAATTAATACCCTAAAATTGCATTGCATCACTCTGCCTCTTAAATCATCATTCATGACAGAAGCAATCCAATGGTATTTCTGCAGTGGTATTTCTGCTGACAAAGAGCTGTGATTGCTCAGGAGATGCCTACATATGTTCCCCAACCAGGAGAGATTCATTCCATGCCCCCTTGCTTCTTAATTAATAACCCAACAGAGCAGTTTTCAGACTGAATACCTTCAAGATACAGTAGACATACTGATGCAATGCATAAGTATCTTTGCATTTTGGGTGATGCAAAGGTCTACTTGGGGTGGATTTCTGATTAGTTTTTTTTGTTGGATTTATTGCTAAGGATATTATTATTATTATTATTATTATTATTATTATTATTATTATTATTATTATTATTATTATTATTATTATTATTATTATTATTATTATTTGGAAGGCTTTGGAAGGCAACTTTGCATTTCAAAGACAAGAAATTATAAGTAGATAAATAGGTACTGCCTTTGCAGGAAAGGTAACAGTGTTCTGTACACGCCAGCATCTAGTCATGCCTGCCAAATGTCTGCCGATTCAGTCAGCACTGGCTTTTTGGCTGTAAACTAGAGTGAGACATGACTGGCTTTTGAGAAAGGGACACTTTTACCTTTATATGTTCACACGTGTATGTACAGAACACATTAATGGATGTATCTACCTACAAGTCTTTTTAACCTTTTTTCCTATGCTTTCTTCTTTGTAGTTTATCCATGCCCAAAACTGTATCTCCGAAGGCATCTAAAGATCCAGTGAGAATATCACCTCCAAACTTCCATTAAGCTTTTAGAACGACTTTTAATCTCAGCACTGTACCTGGCTTGTACTATCTGAGCTTATGTAGTTCATTACTGGTATAGTCAAATTTTTAAGTATAAAGGTATTAAAGTATATATTTGCTTCCCCATTTCTCAAAAATAACTGAAGTTAGAACTACTTATTTACTTTAATAGAAAACATAAAACAACAAACACCCACAATGTAATTTATCACTCTACTTCAAACTATACCAGAGAATATGTCGGTGACCTCAGCCACATGCCAGTCAGAGGCACAGATCCAGCCAATAAATTTACAAGATTAGGCCAAAGGATGAGTCTCTTTTCTGGAGACAGAAAATTAAGTGGTTTCCCCATTTGGAGAAAATGTTTTGGAATTCCATACCATAAAAAGCATATGTGAACAGAGGAGAAGGACAAACAGCACAAGGCAGACCCAGAAGAAGGTGGAGAGATAACATCAAAGAAACACTATAAACACACCAAATAACTTTGGTGGAGGCCTCTAAAAGTGCCAGAGCAAGAACCTTGTATCTCCCTTGACACCCAAAGGAGTAAAAGTGGAAGTAAAGAAGAAGAAAGAATATGATGGTCCTCTATGTTGGTGTCTATGGATGTAATCAGGTTGAAGATATAATCCATTGTTTAACGTTCTGTTCTCTTTATATGGATCCAAGAGAAAGATTTTTAACTCCTATTGTTCAGCAACATTTTAAAAGAAGTCTAGTGGAATCAGCTTTTATTACAAACAGCCAGAAAACTACTATTCAGTATGTTATTGAGTAGTTGAAGAGTGCCCAAACTTTTTGCACTGGGAGCCTGACTACATCCCCCGAACAGCTGAGCGGGCCTTACCACGCCCCCAGAAGTGAGCATGTTTGCACATGCGTGTCAGGGACCACTCACAGAACTGGTTCTGGACATTTATGCACATGTGCAAATGCATCCCTGTCACTCCCGGAAGTGGTTCTGGACGTCTCTGCACATGTGCAAATGCGTCCCTGCCACTCCCAGAAGTGGTTCAGGACACACATGCACATTGGTGGGGGTGTCCTCCATGTGATTCCAGGAGCAGCAAGGATATCGGGGGCCAGATGAATTGGCTTCCAGGGCCTGATACACCCCATGGGCCATAGTTTGGGCACTCTTGGAATAGTTTTTACCAAGATGACAAAAAAATGGGGATTGTTTTAGCAAATATAGTACTGTGCATGGATTTTATCTGTGATTTTATTAGTGAATCTTATACATGTATTAAATGATGTTCTATTTTGTAAAGGCCTATGGTCATAAACAATAAAGATATTACTTCACAAAATAAAAATTAAAAAATATGGAGGACTGGATCCTGTACCTATAAAAAGGTGGTCAGGAGAGAGCAGTGGCCTATTTTCCCTTTTCACATCAGCAGAGTTTTACTTTGTCAATTCTAAATATGTACCATGACATGAAGCCAGAGGGATATAGTCCTCATGCCATGAAATGTGCTACATGTTCCTCAGACCCCTGTGTGTAGTTTATTTGTGGTCCCCATCCTGCTGTGTGCTTAGATGTTCAGTTGCACCACAGTGACTGAAATCCTTTTGCTTAGTATAGTCACAGCTAAAGTAGGCCATTGAATCAGTGGTATGTCAACTCCTGTTTAAGTTTCATTGATTCACTGTACCTGTTCCAACTATAACTTGCTACAGTAAGCAACAGGATTTCAGCCAATATATCCACTGACAAGGCAACATGTGTAGGGCACTGAGGTGGCTTTCTAAAAAAACAAAAACAAAACCCCTGCCTATTGAAGTCAAAGGAGGGAAAATCTCTTGCCTCAAATCTTACTCTGGTGCAAAGCCATATCAATGAAGAGTGTATGACTGTGGTTTTTAAAACAGCCAAAATTGTGTGTCTCTGTGTGCCACCCACATCTCACTCATAACCACACCTCGCCCACAGCTGTGCTCCATTTTAATCATATATATTTGAAGACAGAGTCCAATGTTTAGCAAGTCTTTTGAAGGTCCTATGACAAAATGTGCAACAGACATCTCCTAACATGGCCCAAAGTTTGCATCCAGCCATATTGCAGCACCCACTCTCTCTTGACAAATCTGACCAATTAACACATCTGTACTGTGTGATGTCCAGCTAGGACAGTAATGGCAAATCTCGGCACTCCAGGTGTTCTTGAACTTCAATTCCCAGAAGCACTGATCAGCAGGAGGGCTGACTTGGGCTTCTGGGAATTGAAGTCCAAGAATACCTGAGGTGCCAAGGTTCACCATCACTGAGCTAGGATGTAATAAACATCAGTTCACTAATGTAAGTACTGTGCAGCAGCCATGTCTGCTTCACTCGTACACATCAAAATATTTAGATTATAAGTTTATAGTACATTGCAGTTTTAACATTTCGGGTAGAAGTGCATGTCTCAAGGTAAACACAGAGCTCAAACCACCAGCTTGTTTTTCAATGCTTACCCAAGAGTGGAGAATTTTTACATGGTAAAATTAGGAGGTGATTGGATAGCACTTAGTCTTTCTCCCCACCTGGTGCTTTTCTCTTGCTTTCTAGTTCCCATCTCTGTCCCAGCTCCTCCCAACCTAGCAGTTCAAAAGCAAGAAATTGCAAGTAGATAAATAGGTACCATTTTGGTGGGAAGGTAAACAGTGTGGGACATACCTGCCACATGTCCACGGAAATGTCTGCAAATGCAGACAATGCTGGCTCTTTGGCTATAAACAGAGATGAGCACTGAAACCTAGAGTTGGACACGAATGGCTTTCAAGCAAGGGTGACCTTTACCTTGACAAATCTGACCATTTAATTTAATAGAGTTATATACCGCCCAGAGTCCATTGGATATGGTGGTATATAGATCTATTAAATTAAATTAAATTACCTATCTATATGCCATTTTATATCATTAGCACCAATCTAACATTTTCAGCATGAAAAAGCATATGTGGGTGAAGGGGAACTGTAATTCTACTGAACTCCTCCACCAGGAAAGATGACATTGTTTGTTCTTGTAAAAAAAATCTTCCTGTGTATGTTTGTTACAGTTCCTTCAATAATAGTTTAGTTAGGGTCACATAATTCTAGTCAACCAGTGGGTATTTAGCCAATGTGACAGTACAGTATCATGATTGGCTCATGATGCAATAATAATAATAATAAATGTGTGTCAGAAATTATTCTGGGTTGAAAGGATTTTTGCAGGAGAAACTCTGCTCAGGGAAGGCCCAAATGAGGCTCCTTTTATGTCCCCAAGAGCTGGGACAGAGACAGGTGCTCAATCTGTCATGCAGTACTCGGGTTTCTAACTGCCCACTTGCCAACCTTCCAGTTAACAAGGGAAGCTTCTTAGCCACTGAGCCACTGCAGCCCCATGATGCAATAGCAATCCGGTATGGTTATTTGATACCTTCACAAAGCCAGTTCAGAGTGAAGGTACTGCATATCACTCTGACCTCTCTATCAAAGTAGATTGAGAAAAACATAAGCATGATTTCTGCCCAAAAGAAAGTGTGCCTGTGTTTGAATCCCCTCCATTATTTTCTTCATTTTCAAAATAAAGGAAAACATGATACACATACAAATATGAAAAAACAAGCAAAAATCTTAACAAAATTATACTAAAAAATACTACATGCGCCCACCAACAGTGGGACTGTATAAACTTTATATATATAAAATTTTCCAGGGCACCAAACATGTACAAACAGTTGCCCTGCATTGCATTTCAGCCATCATATAATTCTAGCCTCAGTTCCACAATGTATCATGGCATTCTGGCTAAACAGATCCCCTTTCAGTAATTGCTACTTTTCTTTTCATAGTTTAATGAAGTGACTCCATGTGTAGCCTTTCTTAACAGTAGAGACACAACAGAAAATATGCTACCTCTGTAAGAGGAACAAAAGAATCTTTGGATTTCAAGCTTCATTTTTGTTAGTTCAGCACATGCCTCTAGGCAAAGTAACAACAAGTCTTAAAAGATCGATTTTCAGAATATGTCACAAAAGTCTTTTTGTCTTACGGTTTAATGGAGATTCTACACAGATGCTGTTATAGACAAAGATCCCAGTATTCTTGGAATAAAGCCTGCTGGTTTTCTCTCCCTCATTTTCTCTCTTTATTTTGGATATGGCATATATTCTTTCTTATTTCTCAGTGCCCTGAAGAAAGACAAGTAGAGTCTCATACAAAAGCCACTTAAATAAGTGTCATGCAGAAGCATTTCAAATTGTGAAGAGAAATTGGTTGCCTTGTTGGATTTACATTACAGTGGTACCTCGCATAACGAATGCATCGCATAGGTAAAAATTTGCACAACGAAGCGTTCGTTATGCAATGGTGATACCCCGCATAACAAAAAAAAAAATCTTTATGCGGGTTTTTTGGTAACTGGGGTATATCTGCTTAATGAGAACCCCAGTTAATGAAGTTTTTCCCCATTATGCAGGGTATCTCCCATAGGGAACTACATAATGAATAAACACGCATAGCAAAGAGCTCTGTGGAATGGAGTTCTTTCCGTTATGCAGCGTTCTACTGTATATTGGGAAAGCAAGCTATAGGAAATGGAGTGAGGCAAGGCTACATTTTATCACCCTGCTTGTTCAACTTATATACAGAGCACATAATGTGCAATGCAAGGATGGACAAATCACAATTTTGGATCAAAATTGTTGGGAGAAACATCAACAACTTGAGATACGCAGATGACACTACCCTAATGGCAGAAAGTGAGGAAGACCTAAAGAAGCTCCTGATCAGGTTGAAAGAGGAGAGTGCAAAAGACTCATCATCAAGAAAAGCAAGATAATGGCAACAGGCCCTATTAATCCCTGGAAAATAGATGGGGAAGAAGTAGAAGCAGTGAAAGGTTTTACTTTCTTAGGATCAAAGATCATGCAGATGGTGATTGCAGCCATTAAATAAAAAGGTGACTGACTCTTGGGAGGCAAGCTATGAGAAACCTGGGGAACATAGTTAAAAGCAGAGACATCACATTGCAAACCAAAATTTGCATAGTCAGAGCAATGGTATTTCCGGTGGCAATGTATGGTTGTGAGAGCTGGACCATTAGGAAAGCTGAGCACAGAAGAATAGATGCCTTTGAAATGTGGTGTTGGAGGAGAGTTTTGAGAGTACCCTGGACAGCGAGGAGAGCAAATAGGTTGCTCTTAGAAGAAATAAACCCTGACTGCTCCTTAGAAGGTCAAATAGTAAAACTGAAGCTAAAGTACTTTGGACATCAAATGAGAAGAGAGGAGTCACTTGAGAAAGCCTTGATGCTGGGAAAGGTGGAGGGCAAAAGAGGAAGGGGCTGGCCAAGAATGAGATGGCTAGATGGTATTGTGGATGAAGTAGACACAAAGCTAGGCTGTTTGAGGACAGAGGTGCCTAGAGGGTGGTAGTCTATGGGGTTGCGAAGGGTCAGAATCGACTGTGTGACTGAACAACAACAAAAGCTATTCTCAAGTGAAGCTGTCTATATAATTCTTATTTATTTATTTATTTATTCAATTTGTATAGCCGCCCCAATCGACCTGCAACTTTGAGCAGCATACATAAAATCCCCAACATATACCGTATATGCCGGTGTACAAGGCGACTGGGTAGATAAGACGACCCCCCAACATTTCCACTCAAAATATAGAGTTTGTTATATACTCGCTATATAAGACCACCCCCTCTTCCGCACACCTTCCACACACGCAAAAGAGTAAATACAAGAGTTACCATAGTCTTTAAGGTGCCACAAGTTTTTTGATGTTGTTTTGTTTAGTCTCTGATATGCTTTGCTCAGAAAATATTACAGTATATTTTTGCGCAGAAAGACCTGTCCTTTCCCCTGATTGGGCGAAGGGGAGCTTGGGGCAGGATCTTCCCGAAGAGATGGAGGAGCCAATCAGGTTGCCGTGGGCGTGAGTTTAATGGGGGCGAGTTTGAATGCGGGCGAGTTTGAATGCGGGTGAGTTTGAATGGGGCGAGTTTGAATGTGGTCGTGCGGGTGGTTGCCGTGGGCACGAGAAGCAGCCCCAGCCATGCGGGCGGTTGCTCCGCCGCTGCACAAGAACCGCGACAGGGGAAAGGACAGGAACCGCGCAGGAAGACCTGTCCTTTCCCCTGATTGGGCGAAGGGGAGCTTGGGGCGGGATCTTCCAAGAAAGTGGCAGGGAAGAATTTGACGGTCTCCCCGGAGCTGCTGCCCAAGCCCCGGTAAGTATTTGGGAACCCAAATGACGTGGACCCGGTAGACAAGACGACCCCCCCACTTGGAGGCATTTTTTTGGGGGGGTGAAAAAGTCATCCTGTATGCCAGCATATACGGTATATTGTTTTATATTGCTAAAACAAGAAAAATTATCCTTCATTGAAAATTACTGTGATATGACAAAGAAAAGCTCTTAGGAGCAGTTATCACCACAAATTGAGTTTTGCAATTAACATGCTGTTTGTTTTAAACAGAAATAGCAATGATTGTGTTTCTATGCATGGACCAAAAGTATCATTTGGCAGCACCCTCTCTCTCCTTCTGCCAAAGGCACCCAGAGAAGTATTTTTCAGTGAGGGACAAATAAAATATCTACATATTTTTCTATGGTTGCGAACATATGCCAGATTTTGAGTCTTAACGTCATTTAATGACCTTTAAAATCATACAAAACGTAGAAGGAAAGTCCTCAGAATATGAAATATGGCAACATTAACATAAAATGTACAAACACCATGAAGCCCAAAGAATGGTTGTATGAGAAGAAGGAAAGGGGGGGGGGACACAGTTAAGATGAAGAAGGCGAAACATTCAGAAGAACAAACAACAGGTAAGAATGTATGGTGTATCCTTAGTCTTGACCGCACTTACCACAACTTTGATGGTACAGCTTGTCAGAAAAAAGAATCCCTTATTGTAGAATGATTTACTTTATCATGAAAACACTGGTGAACACTCTGTGGAGAACAGTATCGGGCACTGGTGGCAAACCTATGCCACATGTGCCAGAGGTGGTACTCACAGCCTTTTCTGTGGGCATACGTGCCATCGCTCCAGCACAGAGTTTGCCCCACCCAGTGTTGGCAGGTTTGCACCAGTTCACCAGAACCAGTAGCAGAAATTCTGGCTGGCCCCACTCATCTAAGTTTTGAAGTAAAGTAGTCCTGATTCGGATGCAATGCAGGGCTCTCCCCGCTGGCCACACCCACCATACTACGCCCACAGTGTGGTAGTAACATTTTTTGGAACCCACCATTGGCCCCAACCCTCTGCCCAGCATCCAAATGGGAGCGCTTTCTCCCTCCTCCCAGCACAGAGTTTGCCCTGCCTTTCTGCCCAGAAGCCCAATGGAAGTGCTTCCTGCCTTCCCCCAGCACAGAGTTTGCATTGCCCCTTCTGCAGTGCAGATGGCAGCCTGGTGAGTTTGGGCACTCAGTCTCTAAAAGGTTTACCATCACTGGTATAGGGGTTGGACATGATTCCTTTGGGAAGGTTGAAGGTTCTAGAGGTAACATATTACTTTAATTTTAACACTGTCACTTTTTTTACATTTGTTAATGACAAAGAATTTTGAACTCTGCAAAAGTTCGTGTGGAACTGTACATTTCATGTGTGGGATGTAGGGGTGGGCATGAAGACAAGACAGTATCAGAAAACAGCTCTTCCTGGATGTACGTCTGTTTGTCTACATCAAAATATGTATAAATAATTTAATCTCCTGTGGCAGGGAGGACCTCCCTCCCTTCAGACATCAATGCTTTCTATGGGCTTGACCAAAGTTATTCTTCAGTATCTTCTGTTGCATTGGGAAGGTAACCTCTGTTCAGCCAAAAATCAGTACTGTGAGATAAAAGAGAGAGGCAGAGAAAGAAATCCCTAACAGCAATGGAAAATATAATTCATACTTCAACCTTAGATTTGCTAAATATAATAGGCAGGTTGGGAGTACCAGGACCAGAATTGCAAAGAGGGACTCTACTTAAATGCGTGGCCATATATGGTGCTCTTTTTAAAAAATGATCAACACAACTAGAAATAAAGCACAACTTAAGGAAGAGAAGAATTTTTGCCTGAAGTATTTGACCCAAGATATAGAATGTCACATAATTTGAACACTTCAGAGAGACCTGAAATTCCACAATGTTCAGTTTCACAGAAAACGAAATAAGAAACTTCTAATGTCAAAATACAGACACTACTAAATTGATACTGTGTCAAGTGTCTTTGGTTTGAAGTTGAGACTACATAATTGAGAGTTGGGGGCAATTTTGGGATCATAGCTTCCAGAATCTTGCATGAGTGGATAACTATGGACATCTGGGAAGTAAAGTAAAATCCCAATTTACGTATGCCTCTACTTACATAAAATTTGTCTTACGTAAGTATTTTTATTTAAATCACATCCCGATTTATGCAAAAAAATTATGTGTTATATAAGGGTTTTCCTGGTATGTTTAGATTTTAAAATGGTGGCACCACCATTTTAAAAGCTAAAATTCCACCCCGTGCCACCCACCCCACCGCCGAAAGTTGCAAGACATCACTTCCCGTGGTGGTGGTGGCAGTGATTCTCTGCAGTCCCTGCTTGCTTCTCCCAGGACCGGGAGAGTGTGGGGGAATATTCGCCCCCTTCCACTGTTCACATGAGGTTTCTATGGGATGCATGTTTTAATTGTGAACATGCCTCAGAGAAGAACTTAAAGGGGGGTGGGGTGGGGTGGTGATGCCTGACATTACCATCTCAGCCACTAGGGATGCAAAGCGTGATATTCCATAGGGATACATTGAAAACCAATTCCAAGCCTGGTACAAGTAAGGTCACCCTTCCTCGAAAGCCAGTCAATTCTGACTCAAGGGTTCAGCAGTCATATCTGTTTAGTCAAAGAGCCAGTGCTGTCTGCATCTGCAGATATTTCCATGGACATGTGGCAGGCATGCCTCAACACCGAATTGCACGAAACGTTGTTTACCTTCTCACCAAAGTGGACCCTATTTATCTACATGCAATTTCTTGCTTTCAAACTGCTAGGTTGGCAGGAGCTGGGACAGAGATGGGAGCTGACTCCATCATTCTGCAACCGGGAATCGAACTCTGACCTTCCAGTCAATGAGTTCAACACCTTCTTGACTACTTGAGCCACCACAGTCCCTTTGGTACAAGTACAATTACTTTAAACTTTCTAAAGGTAAATGTTTCCCTTCAGTAGAACACATGTTTCAAATAGTTTTACCCTCTGTGTGTTTCTTTTGTGTTGCTATGGAAGGAGAAAGTCTAACCCAAAACAGTCCTTTCAAACTATTGCAAGGATTTCTGTAAGGTAATAACAAAGCCAGTATGTTTGAGAACATTTATAGAAACTCACCCAGAGGCCAGGTTAAGAAAGATTAGAATGCTTTGCAAACCCTTATTTGCTTGGGAAAATGAAAGGGCTGCTTTGTTCCTTTTCCACAAGGGTTGTTGTTACCAAAGAGTAAATTAATGGAACACCACTTCAGTGAAACTCTAACCTGCCTGTTTGGAAGGAAGTATTCTTAAAATGTAGTTAGAGTTGTTAGTAAATTCTTACAGAAGGCTGGAGACAAATCATGTATTGATTGGTTTGGCTGGTTATTTTATAGTGTAATGTTCCATGTAATGGGATTTGCACCTGGGCCATTCAGAATCTTATTGTGTGAACTCTTGTCAGTGTTCAGAAAGAACAAATTGTTTGCAATCTGCTCCTTTAAGAAAGGTGTAAATACATTGCATAAAAATTATAATTTAACAAGTGATAGCATCAGTCATTTTGTGATATAGCTGTAACTCTTTTTGCACTGTCATATGGCTTCAGTAAAAGCTGGAAGAGGAATTGTTACTACATGCTGGCAAGTCATATCCAATTTATAGCAATCCTATCGATGGGAGATCTCCCAAATGTCCTGTCCCGAACAGCCCTGCTCAGTTCTTGCAAACTCAAGCCTGTGGAGACTCAATCTATTTCACATTTTGTCTCCTTTTCCTACAGTCTTCAACTTTTCCCAGCATTATTGTCTCTTCCAGAGAATCCTGTCTTCTCATGATGTGCCCAGAGTAGGACAGCCTCACTCCATCATTTCTGCCTCCAGAGATAGTTCAGGCTTGATTTGTCCTGGGACCCGCTTGTTCATCTTTCTGGCAGTGCATGGTAGCCACAGAATTCTCCCCCAGCATCATAGTTCAAATAATCCAGGGGCTTTCCTGCCAGTTTTCTTTATTGTCCAGCTTTCACGCCCATATACAATGATTAGGAACACAAAAGTGTGGATGACCTTGGTCTTGCTCTCCAATGACACTTCCTTACATTTAATGTTCTTTTCCAATTCCTTCATTGCTGCCGTTCTGAGTCAAAGTCTTCTGATTTCCCGGTTGCATGATTTTTGTCTTCTTGATGTTTGGCTGCAGTTCTGCTTTGCCATTTTTTTCTTTCATTTTCACTAAAAGTCATTTTAGGTCATTGCTACTTTGGTTTCATCTGTGTATCTTAAATTATTGAAGTTTCTTTTACCAATCTTTGCTCCTCTTTTGTCTGAATCTAGTTCAGCATTCCATTTTATATGTTCTAAGTACAGATTGGACAAATAAAGGGATAAATGCATCCTTGTCTGACACCTTTGCCTATAGGAAACCATTCTGTCTATCCATATTTTAAAAGGAGCCTAGTCCATAGTACAATGTATGTATCAGGACAATCATGTGTCAAGGCACACTCATTTCTTTCAGAACTACCCATAGTTTCTCATGATGCACACAATCAAAGGCTTTGCCTTTTGTTGTTGTTGTTGTTCAATTGCATAGTCAAGTCTGACTCTTTGCGACCCCATGGACCATTGCACGAGAGGCACCCCTATCCTTCAGTATCCTCTTCAACCAGTAGGGTATCATGGGAGGCAGGGGGCAGGTTGCCCTGGGTGGCACTTTCCAGGGGATGGCAAAGCCTTGGCTCCTTTCCCTCCCCTTCACCTTCCTCCACTACCCAGGAGGAAGGTGAAGGGAAGGGAGCAGGAGGGCCCTGAGGGCCAGGAGAGGGACTCCTCCATCAGATTTCACCACCACCACCCCTATCTCTCCTGGGGCTGCAGGGTGATCACAGGAGATGTTGGGGAAAGGCAAGGTGGTGGGTGAAGGGTGGAGCCGGAATAAGTGGGGCTCCCGGTGGCCTTGGCCAGTGGGAAAAAGGCAAGGTGGTGAGTCATCTGTTGCTGGGCGAGGCTTCCCCAGGCTGTTCATCTACAGACAAAGCAAAATGCCTCGGATTTATGTATTTACCCTCTGCGTCCCCGACTCCTCCTCCTCCTGCCTCTCCCTCCTGCCTTGCAGCACCTCTGGGTGCACATGCCCCCCCCCGGTCCTTCCCATCTGTCCCAGCTCCTGCCAACCTAGTTTGAGGGCAAGAAATTGCAAGTCGATAAATAGGGGACAACGGGGGAGGGGCGAGCCTAGAGGGGGTGAGCCTGGGGGCAGTGAATCTAGAGGGGGGTGAGCCTGGGGACAGCGAGCCTAGAGGGGGGGCAGTGAGTTTGGCCTGGGCCCCCGGCAGCTGAAACCCATGCTACACCAGTGTCCTCAACCCACCCAGCTCTGTGTCCATTGCATCAACAATAACATCTAGACATCTCATTCTCTGCCACCCCTTCTTCTTTTTTCCTCAAGCTTTCCCAGCATCAAGGCTTTCTCAAGTGAATCCTCTCTTCTCATTTGCTGTCCAAAGTACTTTAGCTTTGTCTTCAATTTTTGACCTTCTAAGGAGCAGTTGGGGTTGATTTCTTTTAAGATTGACCTATTTGTTGTCTTTGCTGTCCAGGGTACTCTTAAAATTCTCCTCCAACACCACATTTCAAAGATGTCTCTTCTTCTGCACTCAGCTTTCCTTATAGTCCAGCTCCCACAACCATACAGGAGTGGGCATAACTGGCGTATTACATGAAGTTGTGCAAAAACCCTCCGGGCCATGACTGCCACCTGGTAAAATGGAAAGGAACAAAACCAGGTCAAGAGTATACATCATTTTGGAAAGAAGGATTAATTATAAATTAAAGAGACTTGTTGATTGAACAAAGTAAAGAAGCATATATACTGTCTTGTTGGGTGAAGGGAACCCACAGTAGCATTGTATACTGTATTGCTGCAGGTGTGTTTCTGTTGTTTTATTGTTTGTTTTAATTTGTTGTTCTTTGTAGTGTTGATAAAATTTAAATAATATAAAAAAAAGAACTAGGGAATGTTACAGTGGCTCCCATGAAAAGCAGGAGACCCCACACTATACTCTATAGCACCATTTCCCAAACTTATTCTATCATGGAACACCTTACAAATCCTAAAAATTTAATGGAACACTTTGGTTTTTGTAATAGAAAGATAGGTTTGGATTTTTCACTTTTAGTAACAAATAACATTGCTGTGAAGCCAGCCACTACTGATTTGCAAATGTTTGCAAGCTGATGCAGCACATCGAAAGGCTGGCTGCATAATAACCTATGTGGCATTATACATTTGACAATTAGTTTTACCAGACTTTCATATTTTTTTCATGGAAGACTTATTGACCTTCTATGGAACACCAGTGTTCCACAGAATATAGTTTAGGAAGTGCTACTCTATAGAGCTGACTAGATTTTTATATCCCCACCCCACCCCAATCAATCACGCTTGTTTTAAGGCAATAAGTCCACTGTGTAAAGCGTTACCAAGAAAACAGCCTGTGCTTATTTAAATCTAGGAGAGTCTCTTCTTCTACAAATTATCACATTGTTTGACATATATTTTGTATCATTTCATTGTATCACAGGCATGGAAAAGTTGAAAAAGTCATTCTTCCATGCAAGGCAACAAACTACCACCAAAAGCAAAGAAACATGATTGGAGGCAAAAGAAACAACCTTCTGACTGTTTGCATAGCAATAAACTCCAAGTCTGTCTGCAGGACAAAGAGCTCCAGGCCACAGTAAGGAAGTGCTCATGCTTGTCCTACCATGAAGGTTAAGGAGCTACAAGGCAGAAGATAGTCAACCAGCCTTAAAGGGCAGTTCTTTCTCAAATTTTATCAGACAATCAGTGCCTTACAGAGTTGAAGCAAAGGGAATTCATGCAAATCAAAAGGACTCATCTCTGCCTTTCAAAATGGCCAGACATCTTCCAACTTCTGTTTGAAGGTCTGAACAGGAGGAGCTGCAGTTCCTTGGCTGATCATGATCTTTGTGTTTAAAAGGTCCTAAACTTGATCCATTGTGTAGCAAAATATGTGCAGGAGAGCAATTTGGGAGAATTGGACAGGACAGAGAGAGTGTGACTAGGTAGCAAAGAACCCCTAATCAGACGTTACTCAACTGATTCAGTTCAGCATCAAAGGAGAAGAGAACCTAGCCATATTCTTCTGTTATAAATAGCCTCAGACAGAAAACAATCAGGATGGAGAGGCAAAATATTTATTGGCATGGCACAGGGCTTGGAAAATGCAACTCTCGGGCCCTCCCGTCATATTTCTGTGGACCTTGTCTCCTCAGCCTCTCCCACTTAAAAAAGAGAACAAAAATGGATTCCTCTAGAAATTACAATTTATAAGAGCAAACAATTGCCCATATGATACAATGCACTTAATGCCCTTCTACGTGCACTAAGGAGGACTTTACGTTGGCAAGAGGGAATGCTGTTGAGGTGGCCTGACATTGGGAATATGTCATCTAGTCCTTTTAATTCCTTTTCATTTTAGATATGTTAATTTTAGCTTTGTATGTTATCATATGCTGGTGATGCCTCTGACATGAATAAGGAATTTATATTTTAAGTATGTTGCTGTCTAAACACCAAAAATTGCCCAAATCTGGAAGTGGAGCTATGGCTATTTTCCCCCTTCATTTCTTTCCTATTTTTTTGGTGGTACACGTGGTCCCTGGAAGATCTTGGAGGCAGAAAAAATGCCTGGCGATGCAGTGGAAAATCTCCATAAAAGTAAACATCTGGTTTTTCTGGTGTTTATATTTCAGTGGAGAACCTGTATGTGGATAGAAGCTTCTTCTCTCTAGATCATTTTCTTCCTTTTTTATTTGAAGAATTGAACTCTGTGCTACTGCCATTTAGTGTATAGCTCAAATGTGATGGTCTTTTGCCACTTTATTATTTATTTATTTAGCTGGTATGATGATCAAAATTTTGCCAAGGAAATCTCTAAAGAATGTACAGACCACTTCATGAACCAAAACAAACAACCATGTGCTCACAAAACTGGAAGTAGCTAGAAGTTTGTTACTAGTATTGGAAAATGAGCATTTTCAGGTGTCAAATGCCTGGTCCCTCATGAGCCCTTATTAAGATGGACCAGGAAAGACTAGAGTGGAAACATTATTGGGTCTGCATGTTGCACCTTCTTCCCTCCTGATCTAGATGGTGTCCTTCTCGATGAGAACCAGTATAAAGCAGCTTTGCACAGTGGAAAAATGCCGAAAGCTAACAAATCTCAGAGAAGCCTTAAAGAAGCATGCTTTTTAATCCAGCATGGCCTCTCTGATATGCTGGAGCAAAAGGAGGAATGATAAGCAGGATGATGGGGTGAACTGAACCAAGAAGCCCTTTATTAAAATTCCTTCACCAGACTGAAGGGAGGATGAGGGGAATTCCCTGCTCTTAATGGTATTCTCGGCCTTTGGAAACAGTTCACTCATTCCTGTCAGAGAGATAACTTATCCGCAAGGCTTAAAGGCACCGTTTTTGTTTACTCCTCCTTCTTTCCATCCCTGAACTACATTAAACACACCAGAGGTTCTCTTTGTTCTGTTGCCATTGTAAAATACACATGGGAGGAGAACGCCACCCAGCTGCTTGGAGGTTTGTAACCTTCCTATTGGGTAGCTCTTCTTCCCTTCTACAGCTCATTTCAGAAGGAGAGTTGGGGGGGGGGGGGTTTCAGGATTCCCAGCCACCCAATGCCTAAGTCATCAGATGGCATTGTTTCTCTCTGTAATACTGGAATAGACCACAAAGCTTTACACAAGGGGTCTTCTAAACTGATGGCGAGGAGACAGTTATATGTGTTTTCCTCTGCTGTTTGTCTACATCTGCCTCTAGTTCATATGCTTCTTTTTCTTCTCAGGACATTTCTTGGTTTTTCTTCCTCCTGAGTAAAAAAAGACTGACTCATATAGTGAGCAATTACAGTATATCACCCCATAGCGCTTACTGCACTCTCTGGGCAGTTCACAAGTTAATTAGCATTTTGTCCCCAACATGAGGGGTACTCATTTTACCAACCTTGGAAGAATGGAGGGCTGAGTCAACTATGACCCCTGGTGATGCAGTGGTTAAAGTGCTGTACTGCAGCCAGAACATTGTGAGTTTGATCCTGACAAATGCTAATTAACTTGTGAGCTGCCCAGAGAGTCCACTAAGCACTATGGGGGCAGTATATACAGTGGTAGGATTCAGCAGGTTTGCCCCAGTTCACCAGAACTGGTAGCAGAAATTCTGGCTGGCCTCGCCCATCCAAGTTTTGAAATAAAGTAGTCCTAATTTGGGTGCAATGCAGAGTTTTTCCCCTGGCCACGCCCACCATACCATACCCACAGAGTAGGTAGTAAAATAATTTGAATCCTACCACTGAGTATATAGGTCTAATTTCTGTTGCTATTGGTATTGATCTCTGGTCAGGATTGAACTCACAACCTTCTGGCTGTGGTACAGCAGTTTAACCACTGTACCACCAGAGCTCATATATCTCCACTGCAGTTCTGAGCACCCCTGGATATATGGAAGCCAGCTTTAGGCAGTTCTATATCAAAGTTTAGAGCTCTTTCTCTTTCATTGATGCTGAATGAATTTGCTTGACCAATGAATGTTGACTTTCTAGTTTTATCTGATTATGAGTTTCTGGAATAGTTACTCCTGTTCCATAGCCACAAGGTCAACACTAGCTGGTTTCACTCTCCCAGCATAATACCAAATATTGTTACACAATGCAGAAACCCCAAGTTGAAGGCGGGGCAAACTAAAAACAGAAGTTTCATGTTTGTCCCCCACCATCTGGTAGGCAGAAGTTTCAGCTCCATTCCTTTCAATAACAATTTGCCAAAGTTTACAAAATTCTTCATGTTTGGAACAGAAAGAAGTGGAAAGTGAAAAGGAAAAACAAAAAGATTATATGAGGGGAAAATGAAAATTAGTAGACTTGATTTATACAGGCCCATGGCTTTAAGTAATCCTGCCCAGTATAGTGCACTGGATAAAGAGACAGAGTAGGACATGGAGACCTGGATTCAAATCCCCACTTGGCCAATGGAAAATCACAGGTAAAACCACTCCTTAAAGGTCTCACTGACCCTGAAAGCCCTTTTAAAGTGTTATAAGCAGTGGTGGGCTTCAAAAAATTTTTACTACCACACTGTGGGTGTGGCCAACACTGTAGGTGTGGCCAACTATGTGGGTGTGGCCAATTCTGTGGGCATGGCCAGGTGACTGGATGAGCATGGTTAAACTGCTGTATTTTAATGTGAGCTTTTGTGGATGGAGTCCACTTCGTCAGACCACTAGTTAGCAATTACACTTCAATGCTCTAATTTTCTTTTAAAGAATAACTGCAGCAGAGTAACTGCAGGCTCAGCCACACCCCACTCCAGACGCCCGGACCCAGCAGCAAGGATGTTGGAGTCACATCCAGAGTGGGGTGAGAGGAGGAGGAGGAGGAGGGTGGGGTGGGGCAGAGGGCAGGGTCAGCCAGTTTTACTACCGGTTTTTTTTTCCCCCCAAGCCTGTCCGAACCTGCTGGAGCCCACCACCGGTTATAAGCAGTGGTGGGATTCAGCAGGTTCACCCCAGTTTACCAGAACCAGTAGCAGAAATTCCGGCTGGCCCTACCCATCCACGTTTTGAAATAAAGTAGTCCTAATTTGGGTGCAACACAGGGCTTTCCCCCTGGCCATGCCCACCATACCACACCCACAGAGTAGGTAGTAATTTTTTTATGAATCCCACCACTGTTATAAGTCAGTTAAATGCTGGACTTGGTGACTGGAAAGTTGGTAGGTCAGCAGTTTGAGACCCGAGTACTGCATGACGGAGTGAGCTCCCATCTCTGTCCCAGCTCCTGCCAACCTAGCAGTTTGAAAGCAAGAAAATGTAAGTAGATAAATAGGGACCACTTCTGTGGGAAGGTAAACAGCATTCCATGCACTTTGGTGTTTAGTCATGCCTGCCACATGTCCATGGAAATGTCTGCAGACACAGACAGTGCTGGCTCTTTGGTTATAAACAAAGATCATTATAAACAGAGATGAGCACTGAAACCTAGAGTCAGATACAACTGGCTTTCGAGCAAAGGCGACCTTTACCTAAAGAGCAGTATAGCCAAGCCGACATGTGACTGGCAATAAGCAAATACTGCACTGATTGCCTCTTCCCTTTCTTCTCCCTTCTGTCTCCTCTCCAACATCAAACAACATTTGGTGTACAAAAATTGACCCTTGCAGTTTGGGGCAGAGAGGGGAACTTAACAAAGTGAAAGTGCATTAACATCAATGCTATCTCTTGGGAAGTGTTACAGTGCTAAATTCTACTCCAAGTAGAAAGCGGTTTGGGGGGGAAATAAACTTGGAATTTGAGGAAGGATGAAAAGATGTGGGCACTTGTGAAAAACAAAACCTATTCAAAGCAAAATAAAGAAATTGTCTGGATATTGAGGAAGTTTTCACTAGTGTGAGTATTTAATGAAGAAATTAAGTAAAGGTAAAGGTCACCCTTGCTTGAAATCCAGTCGTATCCAACTCTAGGGTTCAGTGCTCATCTCTGTTTATAGCCAAAGAGCCAGTGCTGTCTGCACCTGCAGATGTATCCATGGACATGTGGCAGGCATGCCTAGACATGCTGTTTACCACCAAAGTGGTACCTATTTATGTACTTGCAATTTTTGCTTTCAAACTTCTAGGTTGACAGGAGCTGGGACAGAGATGGAAGCCCACTCCGTCATGCAGCACTTAGGTATCAATCTACCAAACTGCCAACCTTCCATTGTCTTACCCTCTAAGCCATTAAGCCACCACAGTCCCCTAAAGGAGAAAATAAAGGGACACAAATATTTTCTGAATGGACGATCCCTGAGTCCAATTCTCCCATGACTCCTTATTCTTTATCATGGCCCATTTTATCAGTCATAAAGTCTGTCTAAAGACCCCTAGGAATGCAAAGCTCCTTTTTTTAAAAAAGGAAAAGAAAAAAAAGATGGAATTATTAATATGTTTTCGAATCCACACATCCCTCCATGCCTATAAATGGGAAAATATGTGTGGTCTACACATATGTGGATTAAAGGCTTGTTAGCTATACGATACTGTTTCTGCCTGCTTTCTTTGTTACTTTTGGATCAGTTTTGTTAAACTAAGACCCACGAGAAAGAAACCAAAGCACACCCAGCTGTTTCTTTTGCTTTTCTGCAAACAAAGGCACCTTCCTCCACCCATCATTTTAGGGAATGCTGGTGTGCCAGTTTGCTTTGAAAATATTAGCAACATGTCTCTGCAGCAACAAATTCCTATAGAAGTACTGACAGGGAAATTCCCAATGCATACTTTCCCTACTGCGAATAACTTACTTACTTCTGTAACTTTTTGGTTGATGGAAACGTTGGGTGACTATTTTCCAAAGAAAACAAACTTTTCAGTAAACATTATCTTCTGTGCCAGTGGAGGCTATACAATTGTGGACATGTGTGTGATGCATGTTTTCTTATGGCACAAACACATACATTTGCATCTCTATGACTATTGTCATAAAGTATCTCTCTGCTTTCTAGAAATATGTACAATCCAATGGGACTTCTGTAACAGGGTGGATACATTTTTGGTTCCTGACTCATGGGCTGCGCTCACAGATGGGAAATGTTTGACTGTTGTTTTTGAGTAAAACCAACCTCTCAGAAGAATCCAACAATCCATGTGCTACAGTAAACAGGAATGTGGAGTAATTTTGTTGCAGTTCCTTTTTTTTTTGGTCAGATTTTATCTAGATTTGCAAAATTCTTTATATGTGGGAATAAATCTAGGTGTAGATTTCCCCCCCCCCCCAACACAGAAAACAGCAATCCAGGTTGAGATCTTTTTGAGTGCTTTAGTCTTAGAAGGCCAGTGTTGGATTGTGATGTCTTCTACTGTGTTCAATATTGCCTCTTTTTGTTTTCTGAGAATCTTAATTTTGTTAACCTTGCAAAGGTTCAACCATGTTCTGCTTATGCTGTGCTTTCATATTGAAATTGGTTGGTACAAACAGACAGTAATTTTGTTTATTTTATTTTGCAAATTTACAAATTTTTGCAAATTTGGTAGGAAAAGAACTGAGGTTTACAAATTTTCCAATGCAGGCAAAAGTGAAACTGATAGTCTCTCCCCCCCCCCCCAATTAATGGTGTAAGCACGGATATATAAATGTGGACGTCCTTTTCTCTTCCAGAAAAAACACCCAGGAAAAGTTGGATTAGAACTGTGACATGTGCATACTAGGCTTAACATCTTCTTGTGAAAATCACAGGCATCTGTTGATATTTCTCATAAAGGTGAAACTGCACATTTGAGAGTAAATAAAAACTGAAGGATAATTTAGGAAAGAACATATTATTATTATTATTATTATTATTATTATTATTATTATTATTATTATTATTATTATTATTATTATTATTATTATTATTATTATTATTATTATTATTATTATTATTATTATTAAAAAGTATGGGAGAAGACAATTTCCCTTCCACTTGATGGATCCTGCAGTAAGTTCTGGAGTCCCATGCTGTTCCTTTCTTCCAAAAGGAGGAAAAAACCCTGCAATGATCTCCTTTTAAAAAACAAATGTTTAATGTGATGCCTAGCTTAAAGTGCAAATAAATTAGCAGATAAGTGTCCCAAATACTGTACTCTGGGATTGGTACACTCTGATTTGCACTATTTTCTTCTTCCATGTCTAGGCTCAGTGGTGGGCATCAGCAGGTTTGCACCAGTACCGATAGCAAAAATAGCTGTCCCCACCCACCTCCCTCTCCTCCTAGAAGAGATTTCAGAGGGGGCTGGCTCTATTTCCCCCTTCATCAAAGGCTTTTCCTGGGCTCCATTTCACCCCAAAGCACATTCCCAGCCACTCCGGAGTGGCTGGGCAGGCATTTTGGGGTGAAATAGGAGCCCTGGAAAAGCCTTAAGGGGGAAATGGCTTCAGAGGTTTGCTATATAGAGTGATGAAAATAGAAGAGGCTTCTATTTTCATAGCTCTATAGTGAAGAGCAGTCACATGGCCAACAGGCCACATCCACCCAGTTACATGGCCACACCCACAGTGTGGTAGGATTTTTTTATGCCCACCACTGTCTAGGCTAGATGTGAGACTGTCAAAATGAAGGCACCTTTTGGTGAGTTCATTCTGCACTACCTTTTGCCTGACCTAGTGTGAGAAAGATTAACCATCAACACAAGGTTGCCGTTACCAGAGTACACCCAATTGTGATTCAAAAATACCACAATCATCAAGGAGGCTATTTCTATGTACCCCCACCTATATGATGCAAAAATCATTGCGAATCAGCCTGCAGTTTCCCCTGCCTTGCCGGTTGCAGTTTTTTCCTCTGGTCTTGGGCTTCTACATTTTTGGATTCAAGTGCATTCACACTGGTTCAGATGATGTGATTGCTTGAGCCAATGTGTAACGGTTTATAGCCACTGTCGTTAAAGCCATTCCAGTCAACCCCAGGAGCAGTGAGAGAAGCAGGGCAGGAAAAACCGGTTGCTGTTTGAATCCTCTCCTCTTCAGTCTGTCAGGCTGTCTGTCTGTCTTTTTAAAGGCTTGCTAATCCAGTTTCAGGGCACTTGAGGGAGGAGAAGGAGGTATCTGTAGAGAGCAAGACAGAGAGGAGTAAGTATGTTTTAAGGTAGAACAAAGCAGAGCAGAGTTATTTCTGCAAGATGGAAACAAAGCTCAAATGAAAACTTCCTCCTCTCTCTGGCAACACCTTGTTTGCTAGTGTTGCAGTAGCAAACCATTAAAAGGAATGAAGGAAAATAAAGGAAATAAGCAGGCCCAGGCTGCTGTGGGGAGGAGATGATTCAAATGGTTAACAAGCTACAAGTAAGATTAACTTTCTCCCATCTCTCTGCTGACTGCTTGTGGTTGCCTGAAGCAAATTAACCCAGGAAAACCTGACTTCCTGGGTGCAACTTCATAGTAGATCATTTGTACTCTTCCTGCTGTGTAAGGTATAGTTAAACGTTGTCCTTGCTCAAAAGCCAGTTGTATCTGACTTTAGGGTGCAGTGCTCATCTCTCTTTATAGTCAAAGAGCCAGCACTGTTTGTGTCTGCAGATGTTTCTGTGCAAATGTAGCAGGCATGACTAAACACTGGAGTGCATGGAACACTGTTTACCTTCCCACCGAAATGGTCCCTATTTATCTACTTGCAATTTCTTGCTTTCAAACTGCTAGGTTGGCAGGAGCTGGGACAGAGACACAGAACTCACTCCATCATGCAGCACTCAGATCTCAAATTGCTGACCTGCTGATCTTCCAGTCATCAAGTTCAGCATCTTAACCACCAAGCCACAGCAATCCCTCCTCCTGCTGTGTAATTTCACCGTTATCCAAGTAGTATACACTCTTTTCAACATTGTGCTTTGCCTAAAACACAATTGAGATGGAGTGAAACCATGGGAGCCAGATAAACCCACTGGCCTGATTTAAGGCATCTGCTTTAACAAGAAATGCTAGCTATAAATACCATCCTCCTTACACTTAAGCTAACAATTGCTTGCAAGGTGGAGGTGCAATCAGGATTGCATGGAAGTATGTAGTGGCCTTAAGATACAGAAAATTTAAGAAATTGCATAGCATCATCTCTCATATATTATTCTAAAGGGTGTGTGTGTTTGAATTTGTTTATTTAGGGGCCCATCATCATCTAAGTTGATGGTGGTCTAAGACTTTTGCACAGTACTCTAAAAATATGGCATGAAAAACCTTCTTGATTTAGTCAGCAACAACAATGAAATATACACAGAAAAACATTCCGGGGCGGGGGGGATTCAGCTCAAGAGGATGTGTCATGAAGTAATGGACTCAAATGTTGCCCTTGCTCGAAAGCCAGTCGTATCCGACTCTAGGTTTCAGTGTTCATCTCTGTTTATAGCCAAAGAGCCAGCACTGTCTTCGTCTGCAGGCATTTCCATGGACACGTGGCAGGCATGCCTAGACATCGGAGTGCATGGAATGCTGGTTACCTTCCCATCGAAATGATACCTATTTATCTACTTGCAATTTCTTGCTTTCGAACTACTAGTTTGGCAAGAGCTGGAACAAAAACGGGAGCTCATTCTGTCATGCAGTACTCAGGATTTGAACTCTGTAGGTTTGGTCTAAATGTTAAACACAAAAATAGGGCCAAACAGTGCAGATGCAAATGAGAAAAGACATACCAGTTTCTTTTAAATAATAACCCCAGAGTTCCCATTTCCCATCTACTCCCTAAAGTGCATAAAATCAAGGCACCTAGTGACCTAATTCCAGGTAGACACATTGTTTCAGGTGTTAACTCTTCGTTGGAGCCTATTGCTCAATATGTGGACCATCATATTAAAGCATTTGTGAATGACACTCCTTCCTATATCAGGGATTCAGCTGACTTTATTTTGCAGCTAGAAGGCTTTAAAGTACTGGATAGTGCTGGATAGTGCATGGATGTTAATGCTCTTTACACAAACATCCCTATGGAGGAGGCTAGGATGGTTGTAAGTAATGCCTTGAAACAATGAGTCCAACTCCTACCACCCACTCATTTTCTTTTTGATCTGCAGGACATTTGTTTAGAAAACAACTTTTTCCGGTTTCAGGATTCTTTTTATCTTCAAACACAAAGTGTAACTATGGGTAGTTGCATTGCACCCAGTGTAGCCAACCTGTACATGATCTATTTTGAAAAGAAGGTTATTTTGAACCCTGAACTTAATCCATTTTTTTGCACATATTATGGTATATAAGAGATGCATTGATGACCTTTCCCCCCCCCCCATTTTTGATAAACATTGCATCATACAAGACTTTATAACACGGCTCAACAATCAGGATCCTAATTTAAAAATTTCTTCTAACATGGATCTCAAATCCTTGTCATTTTTTGATATCAATGTTTATATCTCTGATCAAGGAACTCTGTGCATGAAACTTTTTTGTAAACCCACAGATAGAAATGTTTGTCTCTAGTTTGGATCATTACATCCACATTATTTAAAAATAACATTCCATATAGTCTCTTCTCAAGGGCAAAAAGGAACTCCTCTACTGAAGGAGACTTTCTAGAATCAGCTAACAATATCAGGAAGGCATTACATCAAAGGAACTACCCCCATCATATCATTGATGGTTCCTTTGATAAGATTTTAAAAAATATCCAGAAACATACTTCTGACACACACACACGCACGCGCACGCGCGCGCGCGCGCGCACACACACACACACACACACACACACACACACACACACACACACACACACACACACACACACACAAAAGAAAACCAGCAAATTTAGAATCAATTGGTCTCTGGAGTTCTCTCTGTTAGCCAATGATATTAAAAAGATTATACATAAACACTGGCATGTCCTTGGTGACATACCAGGATGCAATGATAAACCAGTTATAGGTTTTAGAAGGACCAGATCCCTGGGCAATATAGTAACACATACTGAGTCCATGGCTAGACAGGGACTAACACAGCCATATGCGGTCATTGCAAATGTCACAACTGTGTCATATACAAATTTGACTGGGAGACAAAGGCTGTATCCTTTCTAGAAGTTGATTTTCATCTTAAACTAAAAAAAAATTTCTAACTGTAATATTATGGATTTGTTCTTGTGCTAAGAAATATGTTGGAAAATCTTCAAGACCCATTAATATACAAATTGGATAACATCGGTCCAGAATTAGAAACCAGGTACCTTTAGTCATGCACTATGTCAAGGAGGGTCACACAGATGAGCATTTCAAGTTTGTAGTTATTGAAGTTGTGCAACCTAAACCTTTTGAAAAAACCAATATTGATACATTGTTGTTGCAGCGAGAAGCATTTTATATTCACCATCTAAAGACTTTGGTTCCATCAGGTTTGAATAATGAGTTGGACCTTTCTTATTTTTTATAATTACTTGCATGGTTTATATTTCTTAGCATGTTGCCACTTTAAATTATCAAGCCATATCTGCCTCCTTACTGTATCTTTAAAAGAAAATTATTTCTCATGAATATATCACTCGACACACAATAAGTGGTACCTCACTTAAAGAGTATAATGCCTTCCACCGGATTTCTCTTTAAGCGAGTTTTCTCTTTAAGCAAAACACCATTGTAAGTGACCAATTGTGACTTCTGTGGGGGGGGGGGATTGTGAACCCCAATTTAGTTGTTAAGCAAGTTATTGGTTGGTTTTAGTTGTTAAGCAAGGCGACCATTCAGAGAAAATTCTGCTCTTTAACCAAGTTAGTCTCTAAGTGAGGTGCTCTTTGTGTGAGGTTTTACTGTATTGCAAACATTGTACCATATGTTTTAACATCTTTAAGCTCATCATGATAAGATGTTCTCCCTGAAGCTAGTAGATGCGTTTAAAAAAGAATCCTGGTATGTATTATGTTTAGATATTTTGGTTTAAGGCTCACAGCCAAATTTGAAAATGTGTTGTCAGAAAGTATGATTTTGTTTTCATTTTATTGTCTACAGAAAAATACTTAAGATTATATCCTGATGAAGAAAAATTCTTTTGAAAAACTGGCAATACAGGAACAGTTTTGATAGCTTTACTCCTTTGCATTCTTGCAATAAAAGAGATTTGAAAGATACTCCTGCCTCAAATGGTTTCTTTGGTCTAAATGTTAGGCAGAATTTTATAACAGTGAGAGAGATGTGACAGTGAGATGAACTTCCTCAGGGGGTAGGAGGGTTGACTCTCCTTTACTGAAGATTTTTAAGCAGAGGTTGAGTGGAGTCCTATTGGGTGTGCTTTAGGTGTCAATTTTCCAAACTGACAGAGGTCTGGACATGGTGAGCCCAGTGGACTCTATGAACTGTATGCAGTACATCCTCTGAAGCAAGAAGCACCTCACGTGTGTTTGAACTATTTTTCCTACTGACTTCTTTGACTTTTTAGTACTATTAATAATGTCCTTAATTATGAAACGTACTTAATTTTCTGTGACAGCCTCTCTAGCATAGGCTCTAGCAGCAAAGCAAACACAGTTGACCTGTTCCCTCAGCTTGGTGATGATCCCCATCAATCTGTTTAATTCTCTCCTCGTGAATTCCAAATTCTTGTATAATTTCTACCACTAAGCTGACAACTACATTTAAGACAAGCAGGAAGTAGCAGGGATTTTTGCTGGAGAAACTCCACTCAGCAGATGCCTGAATGAGGCTCCTTTCATGTCCCCAAGAACTGGGACAGAGACGAGTGCTGAATTCGACATGCAGTACCAGGATCTCAAACTGCTGGCTTGCTAGCCTTCCAGCTAACAAGGCAAGTTTATGAACAAATCTAACTCTAAGAACAAAACTCTTCACTGGTACAAATTTCAAGGAAACTTTGTTGGTGAAGAAGCAATCAAATGTTCTCTTGTGTTCTTAAAGCCAACAAATTTGCTGTAGTTCATTGGCAACTGATGAAATAGGCTGCAGTACGCAAATGCCCATGCCAAAAAAAAACAAAAAAAAAAACAAAACAGCAGCTTCTAGGTTGTCACTTTTCTTTGTTCTTTGTTGCTTTCATAGCCAGCACTTCATTTACTCCAGCAGACTGGAGTAACCTCTATGGCAGGGATTCTCAACCTGCGGCTCACAGGCCAGATGATGTCCGTGGCACCCTTTCATGTGGCCCACCACCATCTCCACCACACCAGGAAGTGCCATGTGGTGGAGGAAGGGCAAAATGGCCATCTGGCCCCTGAAGCTGTCTGAGGAAACATGAACTGACCCTTGGCTTAAAAAGATTGAGAATTCCTACCCTATGGACTATTCAGCCCAATGGGGGAGAAATCCTGGGAAGGGGCTGTGACTCAGGATTTAAGTTAGGAGCAGTCAGAAGTTGTCCCCATGAAGGAGAATAAGCCCGTTCCCAGCTTGGTTTAGGCAGCAGACTTTCAAGATGCTTGTGCAGGAGGGAAACTGGAAGAGTGAATCCACATAGCGATCTTATGTACAGTATTTGCATTTGCATGTTATTTTAGAGTTTTAGAGAACTGTGTATTTGAAGCCAATTCCTCTGTGTTGTGGAAGTCCTATATTTAGTTGATAAATATATCTTGGATTTTGTTCTCATTTGGTTTCAAAGAGAAAGTTTAATTATTCTCTGATTCTTCTTGCTTTTATGAATAAATAAATATTTAATTAAGTAATAGCTTTTTGTGAAGTTTTTATTTGCAATTCTCATTTGATAGATAGAAAGAAAAACACACAAGTTGTAATTTTATATCCAGTAACTTGTATTAGATCAGTGGTGTCCAAACTAAGGCCCGGGGGCTGGATGCGGCCCCCAATGCCAATTCATCTGGCTCACAAGCCCTCGTTGCTCCTGGAAGCAGAAGTAAAACACGCCCATATGGGCGCGCTTTACTTCCACTTCCAGGAGCGACGAGGGCTTCGCAGGTTGGATGAATTGGTGTCGGGGGCCGCACCCAGCCCCCGGGCCTTAGTGAACCAAGGTCCCTGAACCACATGATTGGCTCACAACCCAAAAGGTTAGGGCACCCCTGTATTAGATGAATTTGTTGGATCACTTAACTCAGCACCCTCTACTCTAGAACCTTTGAACCTCCAGTTGTTTTGAATTTTTCACTCTCAACGACCGAGGATTTCTGATTAGCAAGGAATATGACATCATCTGTCTCTCCAAGTTTCCTTGTGTCATCTGATTTTTGCTGCAGTCATTACAGAAGTCAATAAAAGTGGTTTCCCCAGGAATGAGATTTTCTTGCAAACTATCCATGTTGTAATGCAAAATATTTGAGAACATTACATGGTCTTGAATGGGCAATTAAGATCCATTAGCTTTACAAAAGGTTAATTTGTAGGGGCAGAGAAAGACTCTTGCCATAGGTGTCCCTGGCCATCAATGTGTAGTAGACCAATATTCAATATCAATTTGTCATCGCTTTTAGCGTAAATCAACTAAACTCCAAAATATTCTACCCTTTGCCTTCTGTTTCCATCTCTGGCCAAACAGCTTTACCATCAGCTCATCCCATCATTTTTGGGGTCTGCCTAGTGGTCTTTTGTGGTCTCTTGGTACCCAGTCTGTTAGTCTACAGGTCCATCTGTTATCTTTTAAGCAGGTGATATGGCCTGCCCATCTTCTTTTTGCCACACATCGACCACATCACATAGTCTAGTCCTTTGGCATATTTCCTTATTGCTGACCTTATCCCTGATTGTTACTCTGCACATCCGTCTTTCAATTGGTCTTTGGGTTACTGTCAGATTTTCTTCCTCTAATTTTGTTACTGTCCACATTTCAGAACCATACAACATTGCTGGTAACACTGTTGTATTGAATACATTTGCCCTGATATTCATCGGTAGACTGTCATCTGTTAGCAATGTTCGGTTTATATGAAAGTCAATCCAAGCTTCTTTGCTTCTTCTTATCCACTCACCACATGGTATGTAACTGGTTGGGTTTGCTGATTGAGGTAGACATAATCAGCTACTTCTTCAATCTTGGTTTCATTTATGGTGATGGAACCTCGAGTACATTAGCCATCAATTTTGTTTTTGTTAAATGTGTAGACCAAGGATGGAAAATATGTGGCCCTTCAGAAGGTCTTGGACTGCAACTTTTATCAGCCCTAGTCAACATAGCCAAAGTCTTGGGAACATTGGAATTACAATGTGATACTTTCTGAGGGCCATACCAAACCTGTCCCTGGTATAGTCAGTGCTGAGGTAGCTGGAAAAATGGTCTGGCCTGGTGTCAGACAGCTTTTTGCCTTCCTGAGTTTTCAAACAACTGAAATATACTCTGAATTTGAGAGGCAGAAGATAGTTCACTTTCTTCTTCATTGACTTCCAAGATTCAAATGTTTCTTCTTTCCCTTTCTTACTCTCTCTCCGAATGTGTTCCTTTGGGCAGTTACCAGATGATCATGATTATTTTCTGACCACAAGGTAAGTCAATTGATACAGATGGGATTTGTGGATTTTCTGAACTACAGACACCATAATTCTCCATTTTTGAAGTTCTACCTGTTTTACAGATACTTTGCAAACATCTGATTGAAATCCACTGGCAGAAAGGCATAAAATAGAACTCTTTGAAACTTAGCTAGCCAAGGTCCACTTGAATATCCTGCTCGGGGGGGGGGGAGCTAGGACCAGAGCAGGATCAGGACTTTTCTTTAATTTCTGTGCACATCAGCCACTAGCCGTCCTTTTGGCTTTAATCTAGTTGTATTATTAGCAATATAGCTATCGATACTTGCTTTTCATTCTTCCCCAGTAGCTAATTGAGTGCTTTCTGCCTTGGGAATATAGGAATGGATTGTATTATTAATTCATAAATTTATTGTTGCCCATGTGATTTTATTGATAATTGAGTTATAGCTTTTCAGTTATAATCTCTAATGTTTTGTTCTTTCTAAAGATTGTCAATAAAAGTTTAATTGGCTGGGATGAAAAAGGTACCCTTTCAGTGACAATATCTTAAAACACCTTCCTGGTAGGTCTAGTTCTGTTAATTTTGTTGTAAAGTATGACCTTCTGGATACTAAAATGCCCCATCTGTGTGGAAGAGATTGCGAAAGGGAGTGAGGAGGGAGCATTACCAAAGAGGTAATAATCCCAAACTACCCCTCTCCCCAACATTGGAGAAACCATGTGATAACTAATGTGTTTTGGTAATATAGCTAGCAAGATGTATTTTCTTTAGTTACAGAGATTGGCCTGCATTTAACAGAAGAATATGAAGATGAGAAAATGTAGATGAAATCTTGGCCTAGTTATGACATTCAACTGAAACTGCTCAGAAATGTTTTGCCATGAAAGTAGGAAATGGAGAACTGTCAAAATAAATGGTATTTTTTATTATTACTACCAACTTGGCCTCAGTAGGGTACTAGCTAGAAACATTTTTGCATTGTGTGTACATAGATGCAAGCAACATATCCTAGTGGCATGCATTATGTGGCTTCCTCCTTTCCCTAAAAGAAGTCATGTGGACATGCTTAAGTGATCTGCCTTTCCCACCTGCTATTGGGCTGCATGGTAGCACCTGTGCCTAAGAATGAATTTGACCAAAACATGGATATGACACCTTTTTCAGCTACAACTTCCAGGCAACTTCCAAGTCTAAATACTGGGCAAAAATCTGTATTATTCACTGGAAGCAATTGCTGTGGGAAAGATACTATGATAACATGATCACATTAACAGCAACCACCAGCTTATATCCAGCATTGCACTAGCAGAAATTTGCTAATATAATGGAGTTTTCTCTCTTCTCTGTTGCCAATAGCCATTCATTTTCCAGCTTGAGAAATGAAAGCTATGGTGCTTGGGTACAACATTTGAGTGACAGACATTATCAGCAGTTGTAGTTGCAGTAAGTTATTTTCTTCTCATTTAGGGGATTCACAGGAATACGGATAGCAATTTGTGTGATGACTACTTGACTAATAATAACTCTGCTTCCTTGGTGCTTATCCATCTGTTACATTACAAGAGCTTTTCACCAAAACATTCTCAATGGGGAGATCCTGCAGAAGAGAAAAATCAGTACACTGGGATGTACTAAAATATCGCCTGAATGAACATGTCGCAAGATTTAACCATTAAGCTAAGTAATGACCATCTGTATCTTTAGCTGAGCTGTATGTCCCACCCCAATTCCATTTTACACATATGTGGACTGACCTGTGAAATTCTTTATGTGGCCTTGGGCTGATTAGTCTGGCTCTACTCTCAGTGGAGGATGAAGCACAAGCAGTGGTAAGCCTGTTCCAGGTTTTAGTCTAGAACAGGGGATCCCAACCTTTTCAAGCCAGGGGCTAGGTCAATCTCTCTCAGTCAGCTTTGAGGGCCGGACAGCCATTTTGCCCTGCCTGCACAATGGGGGTGGCTATTTTTCCCAACAGCTTCAAAGGGGTGGACATTTTGCTTCATGCCCTTGGAGGGGTGATGGTGGGGCATATGAAATGGGGCTGTGAGTCAGATCTGGCTCATGGGCCTTAGGTTGGGAACCTCTCATCTAGATCCCAAGGGAGCTCTCTGAGGTGCTGAATCGATTTGAAGCAGGGTTTTTAACATCTTAGAGAACTCCTCACAGTTTGCTCTGAAACACTGGTTACATTCACCATCCCTGTGAAATCAGAATCATTACCCTCTCCTCTCTTCTCCTGAACTATGTCAGCCTGAGAACAGCCAGACCCTGCCTTCAAACTGCTTTCAGGCACTCCATTTCAAGGGGCTTCCTGGCTCATTATCAACATTGTTTGTTGAGAACTGGGTCCACAATGTCATCACTATGACAATGATTACTTCACCAAAACTGCATAAACTGCAGCCAAAAAAGAGCAGAGGAGGAGAAAGCATATGAGAAAGAATTCTGGAGGCAAGCTGAAGCATCCTCCATAAATACTTGGGTCCTGCCAGAACAAGGTTGATGGCAGATGAGTACTCAGAATTGGTACCTCCTGCTGCAGACCTGGTGGAATCCCTGCTGATTTGAAAGGCAAGCCAGACTGAAGCCCAGCAGGAGGAAAAGAGTCTTAAAGAGCCAGCTGTTCACTGAAATGAAGCTCCACATATGAACCTTCTTTTAAAGACTTGGATGAGTTTTCTCCAATGTGGCCTTTAGTGAGTCAATTACAAACTGGACCTGAACGTCACTGTTGCTGTGGGCTCATCAAGGAAGGGAAAAGAATTTCATTGGGCCCAGCCAGCTTGAGGCAAATGACATTTTCACAGAACTCAAGGATTGTTGTAAGAAGTAAGGACTCTTGCCTGAAGAATTCACACACTTCTGAGGTGTATTTTAGAAGATATAACATATGCACAACATTATACACAGTTTTTTTGAACTGTGTATGGATAAAACATGCACAATTTAAAAATATACACAAATACTCTTGTCAACAAGGGAAAAGTGTGAAATAGCTAAAATGCATAAAGAAACTCACACTTTTAGAAATGCAAAGTGCAGGAACAGAAGATGAAGTTTCACACAACTTAGTATAAAATGAGAATAAGAAGAAAACTCAGGTAGGATTCAAAGAAGTGCAAAATCATGCCTCGGGGAGTTTCATGTTCATAATGTGTTTTGTGGGAGGTAAGTGGGATGAGTGTGTCATCATGCCACCCCATTTCCAAACTTTGGGGTTTATCAGAAGATATGCCCCCAGGTAAGGGCTGGGCCACCAGGACAGGGGGATTCATCCTGGGGTGCCTTAGCCTCTGGCGTGCTGGGGCACAAATAATTATTTTATTATTTTATCCACCCGGCGTGCTGCACTTTAGATTAAGCCATTGCTCCAACCTCCCTCCTTCAGCTTCAAGCAATGGTTTATTCTAAAGTGCTGCCCACCAGGTGGACCAAGTGAGGGATGGTGACCAAGTGGTTCCTGGGGGCAGCCTTCTCCCCCTTGCCCCTGTCCAGTATCCTCCCATGGTGCCCAGTACACCCTTGTATCCCCCCCTCTAAGGACATTTGAGAAACAAAATTGCCATGCCTTTGAAGCTGTTGGGACAAAATGACCACACCCATCATGCAGGCAGGGCAAAATGGCTGTCCGACCCTCAAAGCTGACTGAGAGAACATGACCCCGGCCCCTGGCTTGAAACAGTTGAGAACCCCTGGCATACACGTTAAAAAAAACCTATGTATTGAACTTAGCATACTTGTACCCATCAAATCCCATCAGTTAGCTGTCTTTACCAGCCATTCTGCTCTATTTAATCCTACATCAAATGGAAAGCAAATTGAAATGGTAATTGCATTTAAAGCCACCGCATCCTGTATCCATACACATAATTGATCTTGGGTTGTAGCACATCCTTATTGGTTTGCAAAATTATTGTCTGGGTGCAATATTTGCAGTAAACAGGAAGGACAACTCAGTACTGAGTTCTCTATTGATTTGCGAGTATCTGAAATATAGGTTGATCTCAGTGCTATCTCAATGTAATGTGTGACTGACCTGCATTTTTCTTTTCAGCAGGAGATCATAGACCTTTCGGGTCAGTGATCTCAGGGCTAATGGGATCTGCCAACATTTGAAACAGCATTTTCAGTGTTCACTCAAAAACACCCAGGAAGACACAGAATTCAGTCTCATGCCTCATTTTATCTGTAGAGCTTTGGTACAGAAAATCAACCATATGTCAGTAGTAGGAATGGAATGTCCCTACTTGTGAAGGATATTTGGCAGTGAAACAGAACAGGCGCTTTCATAACCCAAGAAGCCGAGAAGGCGGGACAATCTTTGTGATGATATGAAGGTGTAGCTTTGTCCTGTCACATGGGCTGGGCAGGCATTGGTGGGGGTTAACATTAGAGCAGGTGTGCCCAAACTATGACCTGGGGCCGTGTTTTACTTCAATTTCCAGGAGCAGCAAGAGGGTGCGGACCCAGATGAATTGGTGTTGGGGGCTGGATCTGGCTCCTGGGCCATAGTTTGGGCATCCCTGGTTTAAGCAGAGAAAATGGCAGCCTAAAAATCTATCTTATCCTGTTGCAAGACAGATTGCAAGGCACATTTTGCATCTGTGCATTTTACTTCCTCACGTGGGAGGAACCACATGACTGGCCCACTGAACCACATAACCGGCCCATTGCCCAAAAAGTTTGGGCACCTCTGCACTAGAGGTATCTGTATAAGTGGACCCAGAATTTTTTGAAAAGTTCAGCTAACCACAAAAAGGGGAAGTAAAGAATTCTTTGACAGCTTGGTAATAAGCAGAATGTGCCCAGCAATACAATGGTTACCACTGTTCCCATACGGCTTGTACCCAGTGTAGCCTTACCTTGAGGAAACACAAGCAGGTAATACAAGACTCTGGCTGGACCTTATGGAAAGTTCATCAGAGATGGCAGTGATATCAGCTGGGATTGGTAGAGATCCTAGGCTTCAAATTCACATTACCAACAAACATCAAGCTTTCCCTTTCTCCAGATTGTTCACCTTGAGATCTGCCTCTTTGGACTTAGAAAAGCACAGACGTTTCCTAAGATTTGAGCAATTTGTACATATATTACACAGTGTTGGGTACAATACACTCCCTTGGGGCAGTCCATTCTTCTGCAACCTCCATCTGCTGTTCTTTCTATTCATTGTCACATATAATCTCCAGTTCTGGAGGAAGCTGCCAATGACCCTAGTAAGAGCCAATGCCCTGAAACCAAGATTTATGGGCCAAGAACTGGAATCACACTGCTATGTTGTAATTGCAGGCAGTCTGCACTTCTACAGTAGTGATCCAGTGGGATTTTCTTTACTGTCTCTATTCCATTGCTCTAATTGGCTGCTTCCATTTCCACAAATCCCTGGCCCTGAAAAGCAAAGATATGCTGACTTCAAAGACCATCTATCTGTATGCACAAATGTTGGGACAGGTGGCTGACATCATCTCCATGCTTGGCCCAGGTATCAGTCTCATGTCTTGCATGTAGACCTCCTGTAGGCAACTGGTTGGTCACTTTATGAGCAAAATGCTGGGCTAGATGGGTCTTTCATCTGACCCATCAGGGTTATCCTGATAGTCCTTGTCATTTTTTTGTTAGAGTGGAGTTTATTCCGCAAAAATCCTTTTAACCCAGAATAATTTCCGACACAAAATTACAGTATTATTATAATGTCTAGTTAGCAGATATTTCTCCATTGGCTAAAGCATGGAGTACGTCGCGTAAATGTTGCTCATGGATAAGAAAGCAAGTGAAGTGGCAAAAAGTAGAAGCACAGGAATGATCTTAATTTGAGGCTAAACAGATCAAGGCCTTGGTGATAACTCTTGGATGAGACTGTTGAGATTGCTACATATGCTGCTTTGAGCTTCTTGTAAGGTAGGATATGGAAGAAGGATAGTAGATGTCTATGCCAGTATAAAAGCCTATTGACAGCATTCCCAGTATAAGATGAAAACAAAGACCATTGCTTTGGTAGATAAATACACACACACACACACACACAAAAACCACAACAGATCAGTGTTGTCAAGAGATCAAAACAATGAGTCAGAAACATTGGTTTATATTTTGACTCAATACAATTACACGGAAGCAGGAAGTATTCTCTAAGTGGAAGGAATAACTATAGAAAGCCAAAGATTTATTAAATGTAGAGTCTATCACAGTGGTAGGTCTATTGCAGAAGTAATGACCAGTTTTAACAAGCCCCATCATAAGGAAGAAGTGGAAGAGCTGAATCAATACAGGATTAAATCAGTAACGACAAAGGGACAGTAAGGGAAAAGGAAAAAAAAGAAAAATCAATAGGTCTCCTCAATCTTGTCAGAGAGAGGGGGCACTGGATTTCTCTCATGTATGTTTTCTCATTGTTTTACACAGGTTAGCGATCATATTGTACAAAAAAAGAGGTTTGTCCAGAGTTTCATGACTCTCACCATTTCCTCCATGCTTAAGAAACTTGCAATCTCTTATAACAAAACAGAAACAGAAATGTTATAGGGTAAAGCTCTTTAACATTTAAAAATCATTATTTCATTCAAATATAAATAAATGGAAATCAGGTGTTGCTTCCCTGCCAGAGGCATTTTAGAGCTCCGATGTTTCCTCACATAGAATATGGGTGTGCTAATTTTACATATTATAGAAGGGCAAAAATATGAAGTACAAAGAAATTGGGAAGAGCCAGTGGTAACTCTCTCTCTCTTTTACCATTTCTCTAATGCAACTCAGATTGTTCTAGATACCATTTTATCAATCATTTCATCAAACTTTTTCATAGTCCATTGCAGGGGTGACACAACAGGGATTGTTGATTGAGGGGGCAGGATACAGTCAGTCACAACCTACATCACTGTCCACTCTCCGGAGCTTAAAATATTACAGGGAAAAGGAAATGGTATTGTTACATGTTGATCAGGAGAATTAAATGTCGCATTACATATATGTTCTAGTGGCTAGAATCCCATTACTCAGTGTAGTGAGTTGCACTTGAGTACGTGTACTGCAGGAATTCTCAATCTTTTTAAGCCGGGGCCTAGGTCATGCTCCCACAGACAGCTTTGGGGGTTGGACAGCCATTTTGACCTTCCTTCACCACATGGCACTTCCTGCTGTGGTGGAGGTGGTTAAGGGCCACATGAAATGGCACCACTGGCTGCAGGTTTAGAATCCCTGGTGTACTGAATCAGAAGCTCAAGTACTTTGGCCACCAAATGAGAAGAGAGGACTCTCTTGAGAAGGCCTTGATGCAGGGCAAGATTGAAGGCAAAAGGAGAAGGGGGCAGCAGAGAATGTGGTGGCTAGATGGCATTGTTGACACAATGGGCAAAGTTCTGTGTGGGTTGTGGAGAATGACAGAGGAGCATGGAGTCTATGGGGTCACAAAGGGTCAGACTCAACTGTGCGACTGAACAACTAAACTGCATCAGAGCAGTAAGACAGCTTCTTATTATGATAAAGTAAGAGGCTGTGTACACAGGCATATAGCGCACGCTTTGGGGTTGGTTGGTCTAATCATATGTTGTTGTTACATGCCAGTGCCTCAATCCTATGGAGATCCTATGAAAGAGAAAGCTGCAAAATATCCTGTTGTCAATAGTCCTACTCAATTCTTGTAAACTCATACATGGTGATCAGGAATACATGATCTATGTGTAAACAAATGTAGAGCAGTATCTGTTTGTGCACTTGCATCTGTATGTATAATTCTGTGTGTGCACATGTACATGTACAAGCCATCACTCAGCAAAAGCCAGATGTGACATGAAAACATTATATCACTCTGTGGCACAAAATACAGTACTACATATATCAAGCCTTACAAAATTGCCTCACAGATTCTAAAAATGTTAATTTTGTCAAATGGCTAGATGTCTTATTTTGTTCAGAACAAAATAAAAAAGTAACACAACAAGACCAATTTTACCTTTAAGGCATTTGTACAGATTTGTTAGAATTCTTCAACATTCGGTTTGTTTTATCTGGAAACCAATTATTTAGGGAAGAACAGCAGAAGGCTAAGAAAGCTCTTATCTATATGGTATGTGTGTAGGGGGTTTCTTACACATTGATTGCTGAAGCATTTGCTAGTAAATTTTGAAATAATGTAGGCTTTTCTTTGAAAAATCAATAAATGAAAAGCCCTTGAAATTCCTGTGGCTGCTCCTGCTGCAGGCAGGAATCACAACTGGAAAGTCCCATTGTGATTTTTTTTAAAAAAAGAGCAAAGTACAATTTTCTGGTTTCAAAGCTTGTTATGAGGTAATGTGATGAAAACTTTGCAAGGTAAACTGTGACAGAAGAAGTAATGGAAAGGATTCCGGAATGCCTCTTATATGTATGGATAGAAACAATTTCCCCTCATGTTCTACATCACTGTGTTTGAATGTAAGTTTCTGATACGTGTTTGTCAAAGGCTTTTTTCCTTTTGAGGAAATAATCACGACTTGACAAGAACCCAACTAGTGCACTTCTCTTCCTTTTTCCAACCACTGTGGATAAGGTGGTGGGAAATATCTCAGATGGGCGATATAAAAATGTAATAAAATAAATAAAATAGAATCTCCACCTACTGTGCCCATAAAAACTTCATAACAGAAGCCATTACAATTCTGAGCACTATGGTCTGCTTTGATCTCAGTATGAAACTATGCTTTCCATAATGCTGTATTCTTCTTTGTAAGCAATCACTGTGAGATCTCAGGAATGGCAGCATCCAAGCAGAATAAAGCAGTGTGTGAGAAATATCCCATTTAAGTGTCTTGCACCCTTCCCTCTCACATTCAGATTAACCTAGCCTGGTGATTATGAACCTTGGCACTCCAGGTGTTCTTGGACTTCAAGTCCCAGAAGCCCAAGTTTCTGTGAAGCCACATTGATGAGTTTACTGCATGTACGTGTGGATTCACAGAGACGTGGGCTTCTGGGAATTGAAGTCCAAGAACACCTGGAGTGCCAAGGTTCACCATCATGGACCCAGCCTAAGTAACTGAGTAAGGCTGTCTCAAGTAGCGGTATGAAGTTGTCCAAAGTTGCCAATCTATTTTCTAACTTCTAGTCTGGAAGACAGTTATTAAATCACGATTGTGCATTGAAAGGTTAGAGATTTAGACAGCAAGATGGGACTGGGGTTAAGATTCTGAAACTCTATTTCTGATACTGTATTCCATATTGAATAAATTACATTCCAATAGGACTGGATCAAGATATGCTGCTGTTTGAACTGATTGACAGAACACTTCTCTCTTTTCATATTCTTGAGGTAATCACATACAGAAAGTTGACTGGACCAGTATTTGAATCTTCAATATTGGTGAAAAAACAAGATTTTCCACCTCACTTGAGAGAGCATCCTTGTCCAAGGGGGCCAGCAAGAGTCTCCATTTGTGGCATAGACAGTACTGCTGCTATCACTGCCTCAGGCAATTAGCTTAGGCTGCCTAATGGCAGGGCTGCTCCTTGTATTAATACAGGTAATGGAGTAGCATTTCAAACTACTGTAGATACACCAGAATAATTTGGGGCCTCAGGACAGTTAGTGTGATGGAGTCAACTTTGTCACCCAGCAGAAGGAACAGCTAGTTAGGACTGGCAATGCTGACCAATCAAGAGCAGAATGTGGAATGTATTTTTAATCATTATCCAGAAGCAAACACAGGATCATTTTCATAAGCATCCCTCCTTCCACAAAAATAACCTGGTGCATTATGCTCTATCAATGTATTGCATTATTTTCACCAGCAATTTCAAAAAAAAAAAAAAAACACCACATAAATACTCTCTGAGATCTTCTAGTGGTCAATTATGATAATATTTCTTGAACAAAAATACAAAATGAACAAAAATAGTTATGACTGGTGAAGAATGACACAAACAATTTGAAAAAATGCTTCTGAAAATACCTTTAAATGTTATTTAAGGGCAACCTTTGAAAGTATTAGAAAATGCTGGTCATTAGTCTGAAATTAACTTTTTAACGACTCATGAGATTGCTTTTAGTTACAAATGAGCAACTAGTTACAGGTGAATACATTGCTTGTAACTGGCTTTTTCAGGTGTTGACATATACCAGCTATTGTCACCCAAGTTGTTCACAACAATTCAACTCATTCCAGTCTTCTATGAAGGAGAAGCAGATGAACAATGTTCAAATTTGAAGTGAGTTGACTCTTTTCAAACTTACCATATATACTTGATTATAAATCATCCCGAATATAAGTTGAGGTACCTAATTTGGACCTCTAAAACTGGGAAAATAGATTGACCTGAGTTTAAGTTGGGGGTGGAAAATGCAGCTGCTGCTAGTGAGTTTCAATAATTAAAATACATGAAAATATAGTAAAAATAATTAATTTAGACATTTGTGTGGGCATTTTTTCCAGTGTTTATGTTGACCCGAGTATAAAGTTGAGTCCCATTTTTGGATCTCATTTTGAGGGCTAAAAAACATGACTTATACTCGAGTATATACGGTATGAGAAATTTGTGCATGCATTATGCTTGGCACTCTGAAGTGTTTGTATTTGACATTCTTGACTGCCCATGCAATAGCTACTTAGCACAAGGGAGTAAGAATGTGCTTTGTCACGATGAGATAATGCTTAAACTCACCATAGGTTTCTCCCAGGCATGCAGTAGTCTTGTGAACTTTCTGCTGAATAAATAATATTTGTTGGTGTCTTATGTGATAGCAATTTATCTAGATTAGTTCCATCCATAAATTCATTTCCATTGTATTTTCCAAAGGCTTCTTTGGTTACTGATTCACAGGAAGATGCATTGCTAGTCATTTCATCATGGGCTTGAAAATAATTGACTGAGAGAGTAAACACCTCATTTCAGCTTTTCTCTCACTTTGCTTCAAATTACGTGTGTCTGTGTGTGTGTGTGTGTGTGAGAGAGAGAGAGAGAGAGAGACCCAATAGATAACTAGACATTGAAGCTGAATAACTGTTGATAACAGAAGGTAAGTATCAAAACTGATTCAAAATAGTAAATGGGGTGGGAACCATGGAGATATTCATGGCATGTCAATTAAAAGCTGAATCTGTTGGCACTACAGAACTCAAATGCTCTGGACAGCCAACTGAACATGTAAGGGCTTGTTTAGAAACTCTTTGTCTGGAGCCAGAATGAACTGTTCTGGCCTGCAGTTTTGAAGAATAAGTAAAAACCTTATTGCTGGAGAATAGTCAACCAGACCCCAGTGGAATGTCTTATGGTTAATTTCCCAGAAGGAAAGCATTCAATAGAAACCTAATTGCTACTAATTTTCTCTCACTTACACTTTATCCTTTGGATTAAATTCTGCTGCTTTCAACATAAATTTAGTCTGTTGGAAAGGTTCTGTTTCCTGTTCTAACAAAAACTAGGAACTCACATCAATTTCTTGGAGCACCCGTTTCTCAATGCAGACAGCAGCCCACTGCTTCTCCGGCCAGCATGGCTGATGGTCAAAGAGAGTGTCAACTATCTATAACATCTGGAGTAATCCATATTGGAGAAGGCTCCTTTAGAGCAGCCAAGTTATCCTTTTTGTTGTAGGAGCTCCCCCCTCCCCATTTAACAAAAGGTCAACATTCTTGCTCTCCCTTTATTTCGCTTGGGCTTTCTATTGATCCCTCATTACTGTGTCCTTACGATGTCTGTGGGCATGATCTGGTGTATTGTTCTATTATTTGACTAGTGTGCACCATAGCAATTATAGCAATAGCAGCAATGAATAGTCTTAAAGACTTCACATCCAGTTTGGAGCAGCAGTCTGGAAGTTGATTTTTGATAGCTGGACTGCTTGGCAACTATCGCATGGATTCAGTTCTGAAAGATGCCGAGAACTCTTGGGGTATATTAAAAATATGCAACTTTATTACAATTTAAAACCTGCAGGAAACATTTTGGCCCAGCAGTTTATGGCCCTCTTCAGGGAATAAATAAAGACAACAAAGAGAGACGACACATTAAATGGACAATGTGAAAATTCTAATCAAATACTGAATTCCAGTCTATCATTTTTACATTACAATACATTACATACAACTCTCACATTGCAGGTCCCAAGCCTGGATGACAAAGGAAGAGGGTTGGCCATTGGGTTAGTACCCCAGCCCCATAAAACCTTATTGCTGAAGAAACAATGAGGAGCTTTGTTTTCCGATGTGCGGTAGTGGTGGAAATAGGTACCACACAGCATGAGAAGGAACTTCTACTACTGCTACTACAACATTTCATACAACCATCTAAAACTTTAATGTACAATGTTCACAGTGTGAACATTCATCAAACGTATTAGTCATATTTAATTGACATATGTAGCCATTATATTTGACATGTACAATTAATTTGTGGTATATATTGACTCACTTCCTCTTTTTTACATGTGTAACAAGCTCCACTAGACTACCTATGATGTACTGGGAGAAAGAGCCCATATTTATGGATGTTGTCTTACCACAGATGTTGTTCAGTGTCACTCTCATTAAGCCTCAGGCTACTGGCCTGGGGAATGTATACAAGAACTGACACTGCTAAAGAAGGGGGAGAAATTCTAGTTTGGAGAGAGGCTTCTGATTCCTTTTAAAAGGAGATAAAATAGTGGAGATTGAAGTCAGAAGTGAGTGCAGGGAAGGAAAAGAGAAGAGATATTTCTTAACTCCTTGGCAGGAAAAACACACCCACGGAGTTACCATCCTTGTAGACACTGCATTTATTGCCAAAACACATGTACAATGGCTGAGTTTTTGCACTGCTATTGTAGCAAGTGATATAATCTAAGACAATTCACTGTTTGTTGTTGTCGTTGTTGTTGTTCAGTCGCACAGTCAATTCCAACCCTTTGTGACCCCATGCATCACTGTCCACCAGGCAATTCTGTCCTCCACCATCCTCCTCAACTCGCTCAGTTCTGTGCCCATTGTCTCTACAATACCATCTAGCCATCTCATTTTTGGCCGCCCCCTTTTTCTTTTGCCCTCCACCTTTCCCAGCATCAAGGTATTCTTAAGTGAATCCTCTCTTCTCATTTGATGTCCAAAGTACTTTAGCTTCATCTTTACTATTTGACCTTCTAAGGAGCATTCTGGGTTGATTTCTTCTAAAATTAACCTATTTGTTCTCCCCGCTGTCCAGGGGACTCTCAAAACTCTCCTCCAGCACCACATCTCATAGGCATCTATTCTTCTGCATTCAGCTTTCCTAATGGTCCAGCTCTCACAACCATACATTGCCACCGGGAATACCATTGCTTTGACTATGCGAATTTTTGTTTGCAATGTGATGTCTCTACTTTTCACTATGTTCCCCAGGTTTCTCATCGCTTGCCTCCCAAGAGTCAGTCGCCTTTTAATTTCATGGCTGCAATCACCATCTGCACTGAGCTTTGATCCTAAGAAAGTAAAATCTGTCACTGCTTCTACTTCTTCCCCATCTATTTTCCAGGGACTGATAGGGCCTGTTGCCATGATCTTGGTTTTCTTTATATTGAGTCTGAAGCCAGTTTTTGCCCTTTTTTTTCTTTCAACCTAGTCAGGAGTTTCTTTAAGTCCCCCTCACTTTCTGCCATTAGGGTGGTATCATCTGCATATCTCAATTCTGTCATGCAGTACTGTACTCAGGTCTCGAACTGCTGACCTGCTGACTTTCTGGTCATCAAATTCAGCTTATTAATCACTAAGCCACCATGAACCTGTTTGTAACACTAACTGTGCAATATACACCATCAGATGCCCCTGCAACAACCTCTATGTAAGAAAAATTTCCAGGGCTTTTGAAGTACATATAGAGGAACATCTTGGGAACATTAGGCACTCCTCCAGTCAGTGTTTTAATGAAAACTGAATGCATTCTATAAAGCAGGGGTTCCCAACCTAAGGCCAGTGGGCCACATCTGGCCCACGGTGCCATTTCATATGCCTCCCTGTCCCCCACAGTGACATGCTGGGGTATCAGGCAATCGGGTAATGTTCCACTCCACCCCAGCAATCTCCACCCCATGTGGGCAGAATTTTATTTTTATTTTTTATTTCTTAAACAAAGGGAAGGAAGGGAGAAGCCAAGCCAGCGCTGCATAGGGCTTAACTCAAGGGGAAGCAGGGGCAGGATGGTGACACTGGCAGGATGGGTGCCTTCCTCCCACCTTGTCTCTGGCCATTATACATGTTCCCAATATCCTTCCTGGGGAGTCGAACCCCGGCCTTCTGCTTACAAGGCAAAATTTCAACCTCTAAGCCACAGCAGCTTCACAACCAATGGAACTACTTTTGGCAATCTTATAACAGAGAACTCTATGTTAACCAGAGAGGATATCATTGCTTTTATGGTTGAAATTTTGGCTTAAAGGTTGAAATTTTATCTTGTAAGCAGAAAGTCAGGGGTTGATCCCCGAGAGGGGAGTTGAAATTAGAAGGCGAGTGAGAACATATATAATTTTTTAGAGTTAGACACCCTAATCACTCCCTGTCCAGCGCCCTTTTGGGGAAGCCAGCATGCTCCTGCCCTGCACCCCTCCAAGGGCATTCAAGAAAAAAATGCCCCCCTTTAAAGCTGTTGGGACAAAATGACCACCCCATCACGTAGGCAGGGTACAATGACCATCTGGCCCTTGAAGCTGACTAAAACAGCATGGCCAGCCCCCCAGCTTGAAAAGGTAGGGAACCCCTGTTGTGAAGGATTTACAGTCTTAAACTAATGATGGTGCACCCACAAGCAATGATCAGGTACTGTTGAAAAAGAAAGTTGGCTGGATACTGAGACTGAGTACTGAGACTGGCTCCTAAATATTTAAATGAAGAATTAGACTTTCTCCCTCTTCTTCAGCAATGCCATTTCCTGCATAAAGTCCCAGCGCTAGGAGGGCTCTAGTCTGTGGATTAACCAGAGTGACTCTGGACAACTGCTGCAGTAAGATAATGTCCATAAATACTTATCCTTTTTTCCATTAAATCTTTCATTGATGTATGGTGTAGGCTCTGCTTTTTGGATGCTTCAGCATTAAGAAGATGTTTAGTGACAGACAATGTAAAACATTCACTAACAGGATAAGATTTTTTCACTCTAGAGCCAACCTGTTTTCATCCTTGGAAATATCTCCCAATGACTCAGTGGTATAGGGTTGCATCCATTTGGCAACAAATCTTAAGCACTTGAAGAATGAAAGGAATAATGAATATTCCAGATGTGGAATCATTTTGGATAATTCTGGGAGGGGAAACATTGGTCATCAGCCTGGCATTTGTTTGTTTGTTTGTCTGTCTGTCTGTCTGTCTGTCTGTTTGTTCCCCAGAACAATGACCATGAATAATGCAATATTCACCACCTCCTGGAGAAATTAAATGGAATCCATCAAAGAGCAGCTAGGAAATGAGCTGCCTGTTACAGATGTTTTGAGCTTGCACATTTATGTATACAACAGATCCTACAAAGAGGCAATCACAGTTGTCATTAGGAAAAGGGAGACAGCCACTTCAGGCAGCAAGGGTTGGTTGTCATGAAAGGACATAAAACTGATACTTACATTGATACTTACATAGTTACTACTGTATTACTATGATTTATGGCCAGAGATGGAGATAAAGAGAGGTACTGATAGTATTTTCTGCTTCCTGTTCCAGTGTAATCCACCTTGGATGCAACAGTCAGTATCCTACTGAGCTTGCACTGAGCAAATCGTCTTGCCTGTATTGTAACATGTTATCACCCCAACTGTGCAAAACCCCATGTAGTGATCTCTGTGAAGAAAGTCTGTCCTCTGCATGACCAGTGTTTGCACAAACCATGGAATCTCATGTTAATATGCAAGTGGGAGCTTCTGCTCTATAGAAGCTGAATGAGATACTGTCCAGACCACTGTGAGGCTCTATTTGCTGCTTCATTTCAGGCAGTAAAATGGCACAGGGTAACTCTGGACACCATAAACTCCTTCTGCTCTTCAAAGGAAAACTAAAGCTATCGGCTTTGCCATTAGATTCTTCACTTTTTGCAGAATTGGGGACTGTTTCATTTAATGTACATGGAATAGCTCCTTGTTGCCTATATATCCATAGTATTCTTCTTCAAGAGTACAACATTTTCTATTTTAGAACATCAACAACATGGGCGGTTCTTGCTTTTAAGCCATCTGGACATCTTATGTAAAAGAAGGAAATGATGTATGGGAGAAAAAGGAAACAGGAAGCTCCCATCCTGACCAAATGAACATTTCCTCTTTAGGCCACACTCACCACTAGAGAATAAACATGCTTCCCTACCCTGACAGTTTTCCTCTGGCTGATTCTCTCCCAGGCCTCAGAAGAACTCTTAAACATTTGAAAGACAATTGATTTTTCAGAAGAAACATTACAGTGGTAGAAGAGAGAGACAAGAATTGATAAGTTAGTCTTGAGAAAAACCCAATGATCAGCAATCACTTAGGCTGCTGAGGGAAACATAGTCTTGAGGTAGTTCAGCTATAAATGGAAATACACACAAGGAGAAGATTAAAGAGGCTTCTGAGAAATCCATTATGGTCATAATTCTTGTTGAAAGGAGACCAAAGCAGCTGTCTTTAACAATGCACATAAGGTATCAGTTATTTGTACATGAGCTGATGCTTGCTAAATAATACACAAGAATTTCAAGAGTGGAAAGAAGATCAGACGAAGACTAGACAAACCTCAGGGTGCACTGGGCAAATAAATTTTTTGACTCTCTGGTTGTATCTTAAAGGTCTTCTGTGGTTCACAATAGTAGCATATTAACTTGTTAGATTTGTCTTTATTGAGAGGAGCAACTGCTCCATGGTGGATATGGATGAAACTGTCTGTTTCAGTGTCTTTTGCATATGAATTTTTCAAATTTCATGTTCTTTCCACGCTGTTTGGTAAGCCGTTTGTGAATTCTGATAGATTCTCATAAATAAACAAATAAAAAGTCTCCATAAAATAGCCACTTATCTTCTGCCACCATTTCATCCACCAGGTACAGCTATTCTTTACAACAGGGAAAACCATGTTGTGTTTTCTGGCGATGAAGCTGTCAAAGATGAGGACTCTGTCAAGGAAAGAGGAAAAAGTAGCCACCCTAAATCATCACCAAATACTTGGGGCATAACCTGATGGACATTTGTCCTGCTGTTTGTTCAGCTTTCTGTTAACTTTGATATGTTTTTTTCCTGTCAGGTGTTTGAAATAAATGAGTTCTAATTAAATATCTTTTTCTATGAGTGTTTGGTACTTTTTATTCTGCCAGCTGAACTTGGTGTTTAATTTTGATGGTATTTTTACTTGCACTGTTTTATCTCACTTTCTGGCTTTTGCAGTTGCCTATTTCATTCCTGTGGTGGGGCATGTCCCAATCAAATTAAAGGTGACATCTTTAATGTGGTAGTTATGATGATACAGCATTACTTCCTTCAAGCATTACTTCCTTCAAGCTCATGTTGTTAAGGTCAACACCTGAGGTAAGTGATAGTACAGTAATTCAAAATGGAAGTGTTTTGTCAATTCAAGGCAATGTCACTTCAACATTGATAGTCGGGGTGTAACAAGCAGAGTCCTACCAAGGAGTCAAGTAAACCAAGGGTGGGAGATCTGGAGCCAGTCCATGGACAGTCCAAAAGTCAAACTATGTTAGTAGTCTCAGAAAACAAAATAGAGACACAGCCAAGCAACCAAAAAGATCTTACAAGTGAAGAGTCAGCAGCAATGGTTAGGATACACAACAAGTACAGTCTGGAGTGAAAGAAGACACTTCCAACAAAATTCCCAGTGACAGACTAATGTTTAGATAGCTGAGTTGCTGGAGTTCCACTCGGAACAAACTCACAAGTACTTCTTCAGCTGGAAATGAAACTCTGCTGCAGGTTTTGGCCTACTGGCCTCTCTGGGAGAAAGCCCTTTCCCACAATGAGAACTCTACTCTTGAAAAGACCTTTTCCATTCTTGAGGAGTCCTTTCTTGCAGCCAAGTACTTTGTTTGGAGACTTCTAGTCATGTTTATGCTTCTATCCTGTGACCGGTTGGTGGTCCAGCCTTTTCATCTGACTGTGACACTGAAGGTTTAGGCTCCTAGGCCAATGAGTGTTCAAAGTTTGTAGCATCCAACACTTCTTGTTGTCAGGTTTGATGTGGGTTTTTTTTTGGGGGGGGGGGTCATCCTCACTAAAGCACTTGTCAAAAGGAATCATGTCTGTAGTTCCAAGTCATAGTTTTAAAAGACAAACCTTTCTGGATTGAGTAGTCTAAATGCTTTGCTTTCTTCTACACTTTACTTATTATTAAATCTTATGTTCTTTCTGTTCTTTGTGTTGAAAATCCCACCCATTCTACAAAACGGAACCAAATAAAATCCTTACCCATACATGTTCACCAGTCATTCAGTCCCTAACACTTCCAGTTAAACCAGGGATGAGTAACCTTGGTGAAACTGAAGGTAAATCCATTTCTGGAATCTTTTGGTGGCTATCTCATGCTGCTGCTATCATTGATTTTAGGGTCATAATTCTGCAGTGTGAAAAAAATGTGCTTTCCTGTTAGAAGAGTCATTGTTTCCTTAAAAACACAATGTACTCTTCTGGTACACCTCATTTACAATGGAAATGTACACTTCCCAAAGTCTTCCAGTAGCAGAGGTGTATTCCCAAGTGAAGTCACATGCTTTGATTAAAAGCAAAACTCCTTTAGGTGAAAAGAGAAACTTTTTGTATTGCTACTGTGCTTAATGTTAGTGACAAAATTGTTTACAGCATGGCTGAGGACTCTTGGGAACTCATGGGTACAATAAATCCAAGGGGCTGCATCTGACATGCATTTTCAGCCCTGGTGGATTAAATAGTGTCCCAGTCATGTTTCCTGGAATATGGACTCTATCACTAAGTTTATGAGTTGCTGAGTGAGTTGCATCTTTGTGTGGACCTTTGACCCCTGTGTTGCTCACCCCACCCCTGGAAAACATACACATTGCTGAATCCAGCAATCCTAGCATTTTCGTAATTTATGGGGTCTCTATGCCTGTTGGGCTGACTCCACAAGTACCTGTATATATTAGTTCTTAAATATACCTGCTATCAGTAGTCTGCTGCTCTCTGAATTACTAATCCTACGGTTTTTGGCCAGGCATTTTTAATTAGGCTCACTCCATTTTGCAAAGCATAGCCTGAGATAAAACATACGCCTCGAGTTTTGTTGACATGAAATCTTTGAAAAACAGCTGTGTGTTGGCCATTGTTTGGTTTCAATGTTTTCTCAAAGAGCATGGAAGTGAATTTCCTTTCTTGCTCAAGTTGAAGGGCCTACCACATGACAAGGCTTCCCTCTTTTCCTCCCCACCCCTTCTGCCAACTGCACAGATCTCTACTTTGTTGCAGATTAGCCTGATAAGTAGCCCTATATTTGTGTATGAATGGAAGGGAAACAGGAATTCCGTCAGGAAGGGTGACAATAATCTCAGCCATACCAATACTAGCTCTAGGCAGATGTTCTTGGCAGAAAACTGCTGAAACATTTCTTTTAAAAACAAACAGGGAGGAAAAAAGACACCGCACAGCTGCCAGAAATGAAGTTTACATTTATTTGGACTCTTCTTTCCAACACTGACCTGTTCTTAATAATAACAAGAATAATAACAATAATAAGCCTTTGCATACAAAAAGTGTATGAAAAGTCCTGTGTGCGTGCCAAAGCATGAATCAACCTATTGTGCTCAGCCATGAAAACCCCAAGGTCTTGCAAAAGGAAAAAAGTGACTGCAGTCATTCTATCATTGGCTTCCTAAGATTAAGAAGCCCTCCTTTATCTGTCCACTCTCAACAGATATTGTGGGCCTGGGTTGCCTTTAGTACTCATGAGATCTGTCTCAGAATGGTTGGGAAAGTGTATGTGTGCCCATCTGTCTGTGTTGGTTCTTTGTTGATTTCCTGCCTTTCATCTTACATTAGCACCTGAGGCCATTCACAGAAAGAAAAATGTAGAAACAATTAAAATATCATTAATTATTGTATTACAGCACAATTAAACAAATGATCCACTGAATTAAAAGTAAATAGAAAACATTTTCACAGCACATCAAATTAAGAGAAAGAGAAATAATGCACCACCACCCCATAAAAACTTTTTCCTTATCAGCCAGTTGCCAGCTGTTCACCTACATTAAAAGGGCCTTTGCCTCCTTGTAGAAGATAGCTCAGTTGTTTAGGTATCTGACTACAGACCCAGAGGTCAGGAGTTTGATTCTCACTCTGCCTTCTGTGAGAACAGGCACTCTGTGTAGTCCTGAGCAACCTGCACAATCCCCAGACACTGCCATAAGAAAGGAATGGTAAACCATCTCTGTTTGTTCTCTACCTAGAATGCCTGGAAGCAGTACAGAGAATGATTTCTAGCTCCTCTGCCACTGGCTTAAAGGTCTCCTCTGCCACTGGCCCCAGTTGACCCCAAAGACCCTCAATATTCACATCTTCCCTCCTTTAATACCACTGGTGGGCCTTCCTTCCATCCTGCCAGCTGTTCCTCATCTCCTGGCTGCCAGAGATACCCTGGCTTCCCTCCTTCCAGTCTTCTCAAGAGCCCAGAAAAACTATCCCACTCATGGTCCTGGAGCGGTGTAGGGTGAGGAAAGATGGCCTATTAAGGGTGCGTGTGGTGACCCCTCAGAATTCCCTAGACCAGGGTTCCTCAACCTTGGGGACCCCGGTGTTCTTGAACTTCAATTCCCAGAAGCTCTGATCAGCAGGTGTGCTGATCAGAGCTTTTGGAAATTGAAGTCCAAGAACACCTGAGGGCCTGAGGTTGAGAAACCCTGCCTTAGACTGCACAGCCACAGGATATTACTTTCCAGTTGCTCTTGGCAAAGTTACCTAAATGACCATGCTGGCAGAAGGATTGGCCTGGGGGGGGGGGGCTTTCAAACACTAGATTTTGTGGTGACCATCTCCCAACCAACAGTATACACCCACCCCCCAAAGCATATTTTTGGAAAGGTTTTTTAAATAGAATTATATTAAGAAAAATGGTTGCAAAATTCGTAGATTGCACATTTTAATTGTGCTGACTTTTTACATGAAAAAAGAAGAGTTGAACTCCAGTGTGGAAACAGGTAGAGCGACTTAAATTTAGAAAAATTCGAATCTCAAAAATTTAAAAGTAACAGATTTGTTACTCCGACCAGTTAATAGCTGGAGACAAGGAGTTTTCTCATATGGAATTGTGTCCTCCAGACATTACATTGATCTAAAACTCAACTTTCTCCTTGATGGGTTTGGCTTAGTATCTTAAAGTCTTCACCCCATTAGACACATTTTGTTATCCATGCAGATAGTTGCTGTTTCTCTTGTTGTTGCCTCCATGACAACTATAGAAGACATCTTCCCTCACAGGTTGCTGTGACAACATGGTTAGCAAGCAGAGTGGTGGTGTACCTCCTACGGGGACAGGTGTTGACTTAATAGTCTCTGTGTTGATTCATTGGTCGCAAATGCTGAGGTCATGAAATGACATGGAAAAATATTCATGCAACCCCAAATGCCAGCATTCAAAATATAGATGACGAAGGCCTCATAATGTCAAATACTAAGATATATATCCTAGGCTCATGGATATTTCTTCCGCGTAATGCAAAACCATGAGTTTTCCTCATTTTTCATTTGTCTGTGCTTATGCATATTTGTTGAAAGAATGCTAATACAAGATCACTCATACTCTGCTGTTGAAAAAAAACCCCATACAAATAAAATGGCAAATGTTCTTGAAAAATAAATCATTAGTGTACTCATCACAATCTAGACAAGGAAGCAAAGTAAATGATAACAAACAAAACAAAGCTAGGAGCTGATTATTATTATTTTGTTTTCTTTCCAATGTGGAATAACATCTAATTTCCTACAAATCTATTTGTGGTCACTGTTCTCAGATTCAAATTTAATTTACCATTTTCATTATTTTAACTACTTTCAAAATGTCTGAAATGAATAGATCAGCTGTACATGTTTTTTAGACAAATAAGCAGTTGAAAAACATTTTCATAGTCAAGTTTCATAGGCAATATCTTTATTACTTCCTTGATATTTACTTAAGTCAGATATCAAGAGTGATAATTCAAACATTACATATAAATCTAGAGGAAAGAATGTAAGTCAGTGAGTGGGAGCACCTACTTACATTAGCCAGAGACTGTGAGTTCAAATTTCAATTTTGCCACATGTGACAGGGGCTCACCAGAGAATAAACAAAATGAAAAACAAAACAAAAACACTGTAGCACTTTAAAGACTAACTGTTCTATTTCGATGTGAGCTTTTGTAGATCAAGACAAGGGACACACCAATATCACTCAGAGCCTGTGTAGTTGATAGAGTTACCGGTACATTTTATACCATCTTTGTGGCTTTGGGCATGCTCCAAAGTTAATAGGACCACAAAGAAAGGGCAATAAACGTGTATCACATAGTTTATAACTAGAAATCTTGGGGAGGTTGCAGTAAGATGGAACTCAGAAAACAGCACCTAGTTATTGTTAATAATTATGTTAGGTTGCTCTCAAGCAGGCAATTTCTGACCAGTAGATCAGATATAGTCCACCAGAGGAAAGCTTTTCAACTTTCACCAGCACCAGATTAAAGGTAGGAGCTCTTTCCATAATGATACACTCGAAGCCTAAGATACACAGAGAAAAAAATCCTTTTGTTTCTTTCTTGGACCAGAATGTTGGATCTTATAATTTGTAGTTCAAAGCCTCCAGATATTTTCCACCTCTTTAGGAGAAATGCATGGATCAGCCAAGAGAGGAGGACCAGTAGGCGCTGTATAAGTTAGAAAGGGAATGAAGGCTGGGATGGCTAAACCTGCTGGGGACTCTGGCTATTCCTTCAGTGTGCATACAGACTTCCTTCTTTCAACTCTCAGATTAAAACCAAAAAATCCATAGCCCCATCTACCTGGATCTACAGAAGTTACCTATTACAGGTTGGGCCATATTTGTAGACCAAAGATGTAATTTGGGAGAATTAAATATACTGGTGAACATGAGCTTTTATTCCTTGTCTTTGAAACTCCACAATCCCATGAACCTAAGAATAAATAAACAATAATGAATCTGGGGACTAAATCATGACGTTAGGACATTGGATGGCTATTGATCACCCTGACTCCAATTTGTACTAGATTAATTCTTCTTCTTTGCACGATGCTCACAAAAATATTAGGACCTAGTTAATTGAGAAAGAACTTGGCTTTTGTTCACACTATTCCCAACACTCACTACTGGATGTGCATAGTCATTGCAGATGGCAAAAAACTAATTGATACTGTACAATGAAACCATACAAATGTTTTAAAAAATTGTTTAACTATCAGTTCCACTTCCAAATTCTTTTGACAGTGAAAGCCATTCTTTTGATCTCAAAGTTTAGTCATATCACAGCATAATATTCAGTAAAGCGAGACTGCTTGACTCAGATGTAATTACAGGTAGTACCACTGTATGTGTAATCTCAAACGTGTCGCTGAGTCATGCTCCCAGATAAACAACCATAGGATTGCTGTCATAGCCACGTGTTTTAAAAAACAATATTTTTGGGGATACATGCTTTCTTCCCCGGTCATAGATAAGTATCTGCGTATTTGTCAGATGATTAACCTAGTCCTGTAATAAAAACAAGTATTTGACAAAATACTCCCACAGAGAAAGACTATCACAGTTGAATAATGCCAAAATGTATCTCAGGAAGAGGTCTAAGGTGGTGTAGTAGAGAGAGTAATGGATTAGGATGCTGGAGAACAGGGTTCAAATTCTCACTTGGCCCTGGAAACTCACTGGGGGAGTGGAACTGGTAAAGGTAAAGGTCACCCTTGCTCAAAAGCCAGTTGTATTCTACTCTAGGGTTCAGTGCTCATCTCTGTTTACAGCCAAAGAGCCAGCACTGTCTGCATCTGCAGACATTTCTGTGGACATGTGGCAGGCACGACTAGGCATGGAATGCACCAGAGTGCATGGAATGCTGTTTACCTTCCCACTGAAGTGGTCCCTATTTATCTACTTGCAATTTCTTGCTTTCGAACTGCTAGGCTGACAGGAGCTGGGACAGAGATGGAAGCTCACTCCATCATGCAGCACTCAGGTCTTGAACTGCTGATCTGCTGACCTTCCAGTCATCATGTTCAGCATCTTAACCACTAAGCTACCACAGTTCTGGAACTATCAAAACCATTCCATAAATACGTTGCTTACTTTGAAAGTTCCACGTACCCTATAAGTCAGTTCTGAATTGATAGTACTTAAATAACTGCCTCAAATACACCAAGTATCGGGCAGAGATTAGTTCCTCCCCCCCCCAATTCCTGGGTGGGTCCATGATTTCAGGTAGAGCACCTTGATCTCAAGGCCTGTGCCTTTTTGAGGAATTAAATTGCCTCTAAACCCCATCTGACCTTGTGCAGTGACATTATTTGTATCACCTAGAGGCCAAACACAAAGGAGGTCACTCAGGCCCTGGTATGGAAAACTGTGGGCATGACCATCACAATATGCCATAGGGCTAAAATGTGGAATTCCAAAGATAACCTCCACATTCTATCTTCTTAAGTAGACTTGTCATGTCTAGACAGAAATGTAAAGGAATCCTCAATCCCTGACAGGTTTTAAATGACTAGACAGTGTTGAGAATGTTTGGGTCAAAAGTTAGAGGAATGTTCAAAGTATGTTGGAAGTGACTCAGTTTATGACTGATAAGACGCATGTCATTGCATCAGAAGAGTAGAGAAGACCTCCTCAGGTTTCCTAGATAGTCCTTCACCTGCTGTCACCTGTGCTGACCTTTTTTCAAGTTTAGATTGCTATTCTTAGAGTTGTTGACATCACGTCTTTCCTTCTCCTACATCCCTCTTGTCCGCCCAAGAAGATATCTTGCCTGCACATTTTAAAAATAGAGAATTAGAAGGTCTTTTTAAAAAATGCCCATTATGGATGGATAGGAATAATTCCCTGATACTTAATGTCATGGATAAAACAAGAGAAGGTAATGAGTATATTAGAAAGCTGTGCAAACAAAAACAGACCAACTGAATTTATCGTGCCAGCTGTTGCTATGGTAGTAAAAGCAGAAAACCCCAATCCAAAATGCTATCTGCTTTTTTAAAAGAATAGAGAAAGAAAAAGGCAAAACTCCTGGATTTAATTCTATTTTCACAAACTTATTAAAGATAATAGAAGGTGAAAAGTTAGATATAGTATGAATCTTTTAAATCAAATCTACCGAACAGGAACCATTCATGAAATTTGACAGAGATTAAGCTTTATTACATTATCCCTAAAGGAAACTGCACAAATGGGCAGTGACCATAGAACAGCAACTTTAATAAGCATTTTATTTAAAATAATACATGGCTGAATCTTCAAAAATGTCAAAGAAAGGAGACCCATAATTTATATCCAAGGGAGGATTTGGAATGAGGGAACGTCTATTCTACGTATATGTTTTTAAGGAATGATGGTATGATTTGACTATAGATATGTTTGCTAGCTTTATTGACTGTGTGAAAGCCTTTGACCAAACAAGGAAATTTTAATAAACAAAGGTTTTGATTCAAGAGATATTTACAATCCCACTAAATGTGTTCCTTGAACAGAGTAAATTCATTGTAAATTTTGTTGTTCAGTCGCAGTCGATTGTAAATTAACTAATAATTTTAAAAAACAGTGAAAGCATCCCAGCAAACAGAAAAAATAGCAAAATAGCAAAATAAAACACATACACTGTCCCCTCCCTGAAAATCTAGACCTAGAGAAGCAAGTCAGAAAGTAAGAGCAGCAAAAGTGATCCAAAGAACTGATAGAGGAGGATTCAAAAAGAAATCAAGATAGAGACAGAGAAGCATGCAGCCCAGCAGGCATGTAACACAGTCCAAGATGGAGTTCAACAGAAGTTTGCACAGCCATGAGAAATGCCTGAAAGTAAATAAACAGTGTTCCAACCAATCCTGATCATTGTTTGTTGTTCAGTCACACAGTCGATCCAGAATTCCCACTCTCCCTGGACATTCTAAGTGGCTGCTGGCAAGAGCCCGCACAATACTATTGGATGAAAAAGTTCCAAGGTGATTTAGTAGGAAAAGGGTGAAAGAAAGATTAAACAAAAGAGGGAAACAAGAATGATATGAATCATTTGCATTTTAAAGGCTTTCTTTCTATAATCAATAAAACAACACAAAAACAAACAAGAGAGCCTGTTTAATGTTTTTCTTCTTTTGTTTTGACAGATAATGCCTATCCTTAGTGTGTACTTACATATATACCTACATTTCCAAATTACTGTGTGCAATTACAAAATAAAAAAAATCAAAACAGAAGATCCCACACAACAACACATTTTCAATCTAGCTACAATATATAAAATTTGGTTCTTTTCCACCAGGGTTTTGTTTCTAAGCTTGTGAAAAACTCTGCAAACATACAATGTCCACAACAAATTATGTATGCAAGTTAATTTGTTTATGGAGACTCATTAACTGTGAAGCCTTTGCTAGTATCTTGACTGATTTCTTGAATTTACTTAAATTATTCCTTTGGAAACAAAATGCTTTGCCTAAAGCTGCTCTGCAATAGGAGCTGCAATATTCCATCTCAGGGTGTATTTTGATCTATATAATGCTCAATAGCAGGTTTATTGCTCTGTTTACCAACATTGGATTTCTCCCCATCCCCACCCCCACCCCCACCCCTAATTTCCCCATTCAGCAAGAGTATGATGCCTATATATGTGTGTGTATATGCACATATAATTTGAGAAATGTTTTCTCAGGCTTTTTAGCAGCTCATCTCCTCCAACTCTCCAGATTCTAATAAGATTGAAAGAAATATTTATTAACACATTCCTCATTTCTGCTGAAACCAATAGTTTCCCTAACTGAGGCAGAGTGACCATCTGGTTGTGTTGCAGAGGATTTTGATTTAAAAAGATGTGCTTGCTTAAACATGATTGAAATTAACAGCAGCAAAGCCATTTTGTTGGAAAGATAAAGCTGGCATGAAGCATCACTCAAAAGATAAAATGCAGAGCTTATGTAGAGCTCTCATCAGAAAAGTGTCCCAATTGCTATCAAGTGTATTTTCCTCCAAATGGCTCAGCTCCAGTCTGCACGATATGTGACTCAGCAAGCTTAGTTGTAACTCACAAGATCCCATGTGTTGCTGCCTACTGCAGGTGCCCTGGCAGCTGTCATGTTAACCTTTTAAAAATAATAACAATAATAATTTTTATTCAAATATAAACATTAAAAATCATACAAATACGATACAATACATGGCCAACCTCGACATGAACCCAAACCAGCTGTTTTGTTGTTAAAATGGCTAAAGGAGTATATAAAACATGGGCCTCAGTCCCTTGCTGATAAAATCTCACGGGAGATACTTATTCTATTGATTCTCTCCATAGTTTTCTGAAGTCAAGGTTTTTTTTTAACTAAACCTTTTCCTAATTTTAATTCATGTGGTAATTTATTATTTACTGCCACATTTCCATATCTCTTTCTTCCAAACATCCAATTCAAATTGACAATCTACTTTCCATTTTTTAAAACAATAACCCATCTCAAAGCTGTTTTAAGTCAAGCAAACTTGAATCTGATTATAAAATTTTGTCATGTAGCCAAACCTGTTTGGTGGATTACATTCAGGATTCTAACTACAAGGTCATTAAAGATCTTGTTCAAATTTTTCAACAGGGAAAACAATGGCTAAGCTTTTTTTTTGGTATGGCTACTACTGATCCTTCCTTTCACCTGCTTAGCACCCTCTATATCTGAGAGCTTATTTATTTACCCAATATAACTTCCATATCTCTTCCTTGAAGACTTTATTCTTACAGAAACCATGTCAGAGCTTTTTCAAACTACAGCTTGAAGAATCCTCCAGGCAATGTGACAAGCAGTGCCTATGCTGAATGGAACTACATTAGGGTTTCTTACCTTGCCAGAAAGCTGAACACTGAAGAATGCTGTTCAGAGGGGAAATGACTCAGTTGAAATTTGATGCTGGAGGAGAGTTTTTCAGGTACCTTGGATACCTTGTTGTTATTGAGTGAGGAGTCCTCGTATGAGTAGATGTCTCCACAATGACATTCTGCACAACCTCTGTCCATAACTATCTGTCCCTGGGAGTTCTTCTCCATGTTGGCCCAACATTTTTCTTGAGAAAATCTTCCCATTTGCGAGGTGGTTTTCCATGAGGTCTTTTGCGATCTCTTGGATACCAATGCATTATTTTGGAGCTCCATCTATTGTCCCTGTTGTTTGAAGTTTTTCATATGCCACAGAACAACAAAAAGACAAAGTACTAGATCAAATCAAATCTGAATTTTCTCCAGAAACAAAACTGATGAAACTGAAACACTCATACTTGGAATGTATCATGAAAAGATAAGACTCAAAGACAAGGAGAAACTGGCAGTAAAAGAGAAGGACCAAAAATGAGATGGATTTACTGAATAACAGAAACCACATTCTTTGGTTTGCAACACCTGAACAGGGCAGTTATTGATAAGCCCTTTTGGAAGCTGCTAATCCAAAAGATCATCATCACTCTACAGCAGGGATTCTTAACCTGTGGCCCACGGTGCCATTTCATGTGCCCCCCCTCCACCACACCAGGAAGTGCCATGAGGTGGAGGAAGGGCAAAATGGCTGTCTGGGCCCTGAAGCTGTCTGAGGGAGTGTGACCTGGCCCTCAATTTAAAAAGGTTGAGAACTCCTGATCTACACCAACAATACATAATGGCAAAATATTTGCAAAACTATAAAAGGCGAAAGAATACTTCCCTTGCCACTTAGGACTGAGAAGAGAATGGCACAAAAAATTCCTATCAAAATCCCTCTAAAATGCTGTGACATTCCTTTAGAATGTAACTTTTCAAAGTAATTAGATGTTACTAAAACTAAGTAGCTTATTCATTATACAGTTGTACCTCGTTTAAAGAGCATAGTGCGTTCCATAGGATTGCTCTTTAAGTGAGTTTGCTCTTTAAGCGAAACACCATTGTAAATGACCAATTGTGGGGGGGATTGCAAACCCCAATTTATTTGTTAAGCAAGTTTTTTGGTTGGTTTTATTTGTTAAGCGAAGCAGACATTCAGAGAAAATTCTGCTCTTTAAGCGAGTTACTCTTTAAGTGAGGTGCTCTTTATGCGAGATTTGACTACCTAATAGTAATCATGTAACATAGTACTGCAGTGGCTTAGTGGTTAAGATGCTGAACTTGACAATCAGCCAGTCAGCAGTTCGACACCTGACTGGTGCATGATGGGGTAAGCTCCCATCATCTGTACCAGGTCCAGCCAATGTAGCAGTTCAAAAGCAATTGCAAGTAGAGAATTAGGTACTGCTTCAGTAGGAAAGGTAACACATGACCACAAAAATGTCTGCAGATGCAGACAGCTCAGACTTTTTGGCTATAAACTGAGATGAGCTGGCTTTCAAGCAAGGGAGACCATTGCTTTTACCTTTAATCATGCAGCAAGATGTTATATTAATCCATTCCCGATTGCTTTTCTTTCAGGTTTGTTTACCTTATGCGGTTGTTGTAAGGATAAACATGTGGGGAATTAAGACCCTTGTCTTGAGCTGCTTGGAAGAAAACTGTAACAATACTGTAATAATTAATGGCCCAAATCCTATTGCGTTAATCCTGGAGGATGGCTCACAGCAGTAACAGTACTAGAATGAGTCAGCAACGGTGGGCTGCAATGGTGGAGAAAGAGATTGGTTAACAGATATATCCTGGCCCATTTCTCCCCTCCATCATAATGTTTTATGACGTGTTTAAGTAAAGGCAGTTAAACGAATGCCTTTTTTGTTAGTATCAGTGGTACTTCTGGGTGGAAGGATCAGGGAACAGAGTGTTGGCATTGTGCAGGGATGCCCTGAATGTGTTCAGAGTCCTCACACTTTTTGAGGCGGCTTCCTCCATGTCCCTCAAAGAATAACTATGTAATCAGCTCTATGTTTACCTGCAAATTAGTCTGCTGCCATCAAGTGTGATCAACAATGCTTACCCATAACACTCCACTGCCAGTCCACTTGGCTTCTGTATCTGAAATAGAGAAGACACTGTTTTGTCCTTCATCGCCTAAACTCTAATGCCTTGAACCAGATCTGTTTTGCAGCTAGACTCACCGGGAGAGGGGGTTAAATTAAACATCACATGTGCAACCCTGAATTGTCTTACATCTACAAATATTGCCATTCATCCTAGAAATAGTATAGAACAGAGGTTCTCACCCTGCGGTCCAAGGGCCACATGCGGCCTGTGGCACCATTTTATGTGGTCCACTACCATCTCTACCACACCCAGAAGTGGCATGTATTGGAAGGGAAAAAAGGCCATCTGGCCCCTGAAGTTGTCTGAGGGAGTGTGACCAGGCCCCTGGCTTTAAAAGGTTGAGAAATCCTGGTATAAAATCTTATAATCATAGGATAATTGAACTGGGAGAGGCCTATGAAACAATCAAGTTCAACCTCCTGCTCAATGCAAGTCAAAGCAGGTCTGACAGGTGGTCATCCAATTTTCCCCCAGTACAAAAATGTACTGCACCTAAAACTGACTGGTGTCAAATAAAGGCATTTGACAGAAAGAACAAAGAAAGAAAGAAACAAGCAAAGAAGCAAATAAATAAATAAATAAATAAATATTGTGGGTGATATGCATAACCTTCAGTGAGATTTTCTTCTCCTGAGTCTGCCAAGAAGCAAAAAAAAAAAAAAAGGCTTCTTGTGAAAAATACAAGAGATGTACAAACCAGTCATATGAATGCTTAGTGATGCATTCGTTCAGCTAAAATTCTATTAGAGATATGTCGTCCTATTAGTGTAATTACTTAAATTACATTGGTGAACTGCCATTAGTTTATGAGTTGCTTCTCCCATTTCTGGTCACATACCAATCATATGATTCAATGTAGAAGCAGCAATGGGAGTGCTACCTTGATAATGTGTCGCAGTTGGGTACCACAATTTATGCAAGATCATTTTTGCTACTGTTAAATCTCCAATAGGATTCTAGCCAACATATCCCATTGACCTTCATCCTCAGTAATAGTGCATAGAATTGTAGCCTTAATGTTCAGCAGTTTGATTCAGTGATAGATCGGGAGGCCAATCTTCTGCAAATTACACGTTTCTTCATCACAGCATTCTACAACTCACTCTCTGGGGGACAAGGGTATATTTTGATGGGTTACCAAATGAATCAGCACATTTCCCATGATTGTTAATCCTACAGAAATGCAGTTCACAGAACGCAGTTTCCCAAAGGATGAATAGCTGCTCAGTTTTAGTTTCTGCAGAAAATAGATACATCTGAGGGATAAATAAAAATACCGGTAGCATACCAAAAGATTAAGTGCAGTGAAAGTCAAATTCCTCAGGTTAGGACTAGGGAAAGTAGAACAGCCTGGTATATTGATTGCCTGCTAATGCAAGCTGTTTTTGTTCTTTCCAGAAGAGGTTAAAACCAGGGTCACTGGAGCACATTTGTGAAGTGAAAGTGTGAGTGTGGATGATGAAAGGAAGTGGCAAATCCCATAAATGAGAACTTACCCAAGTCATGGCACAAGAGGCCACAGTGATCAGGAAACAGACTTCAAGAGTGACGCAGAGGAAACGTGGTGGAGTTGCTTTACAAATCAGTCAGCAAAGGGGATGCTCTAGACAAGGCTGTTTTCCTGATAGCTTTTTGCTCCAACTGACACAGGAACAGCAGTTCCTGCTCCTCGAACAAAGGGTGAAATGCCCATATAAAGTGGAATCATGGTTCTTTCTCCTTTATTACTCTCCGAACATTGTGGTCATATGTGAAATATACATAGAAATGCAAACAAATTAAAATGCTAAAATGATTACACTGTTTTTTGACCAGAAACTGGCTACTTCAATGGGGTTGTCTAGACCTTCTTTTGTACATGTAAAGGTAAAGGATGCCCTTGCTTGAAAGCCAGTCATATCTAACTCTAGGTTTTGGTGCTCATCTCTGTTTATAGCCAAAGAGCCAGCGCTGTCTGCACTTGCAGATGTGGCGGGGATGACTAGACCACTGGAACACTGTTTATCTTCCTACTGAAGTGGTACCTATTTATCTACTTACAATTTCTTGCTTTCAAACTGCTAGGCTGGCAGCAGCTGGTACAGAGATGGGCGTTCACTCCATCATGAAGTACCTGGGTCTCTAACTGCTCACGTGCCAACCTTCCAGTTGTCAAGTTCAGCATCTTAACCACTAAACCACAGCAGTCCCTTCTTTGTACATGTAGTAGGTCATAAATTGCACAGACATAAATATTGCATTGATTATATTTCTCTGTATTCACAGAAAATGTATCCTATGTCCAAAAAGCCCCTGAAGAGATGTGCAGAATCAGGAGATCAAGGTAAGTAAACTGAGCAGGGGGAAAGCAGCTGCTGTGTTTTACAACACCAGAAAATAAGGAAAATGCCAATTTTCATCCATTTAGCTGCTAGCTTGGTGTGTTATTGCAGTACTTAGCAGAGAATGCAGTATGGCTTAGGTAGTGAAACTTATTCTTTCTTTCCTCTTCCAGTTGCTTTTGTTCCTAATTATTGTTAAGTAGCTGCTTTTTATTTCACATGTGGTTCTTTTAAAAAAGCTCTTTGTCTCCCTTTCTCTTCTTGGTCCTCTGTGTGTGTTATTGGATATGTAGGTGAATTCTGCCAAGAAACATCTCCCCCCCCACACACACACACACACAGAAAATCCCAATGGTATAATTATATTTACATTGTGAACAAGAAACACAACAAGCAAGTAGTTATTTTGATTGCTCATTTCATGTATATTTCCATTAGCAGAGAATTACATTTAATATATGATCAATTCCATCTCCTCATTATTTCAACTTCTATATCTCATTTACACTTTCAATTCAGCAGTTACTACTATATTACCATTATACCTGATTGTTATTTTAATATGATCCAGCATGAGGCATTTCTACCAAAGCAATGCACATACACATGGTACCCCTTGGGCCAAATGAAAGGAGGCTTTGCCTTCAACTCCAGGTGGTAACAGAGGGAAACAATGAATGGAATAGTTAGATGGGATTTCTGCCTCTGTCTACTGTAGGCAGTAAAAGATTTGGGTAAATCAATGGTTCAGGCATTACAGCATCTGAAATTTACTCAAAGATTACAAAAGGCAGCAGTGGGTGTTCTTGCTCAGAAGAGAGGCAGAAAAGGTCATGGCAGTCAATCAGCAAAGGTGAGAAAACAGGTCAAAAAGAAAGGGTAGCTGATTAATAAAAATAATCTTTGAACTGCAGAGCTGGAAGGGACCCTATGGATTATCAAACCCAGTCCCTGTCAAGTGGGAGAATCAAACTCCTAGCCTCCGAAAGAAGGAGTTGACAAAATGAACATTTTGAATGCCTTAGTGAGATGGTGGCATTGGAAGTCTTAATACTCCTTGCTGTGCTATTCATTTAGTAAAGGTAAAGGTAAAGTTCACACTTGCTTGAATGCCAGATCAGTGCTTGTCTCTGTTTATAGCCTCTGTTTACAGCCCTGTCTGCATTTCAGATGTTTCGATAGGCATGTGGCAGGCATAATTAGATGGCAGAGTGCATGGAATGCTATTACTTTCCCACCCAAGTGGTACCTATTTATCTACTTGCAATTTCTTGCTTTCAAACTGCTAGGTTGGCAGGCGCTGGGACAGAGATGGGAGCTCACTCCATCTCCAGTACTGCTGACCTGCCAAACTGTACTTTGACATTAAACCTTGGGACTGTGGCTACAAAATGAGAGGTGAGGAGATATAAAGGATTTTTTGGTTACAGTAAGAGTGCAGCTACACAAACACCCAGGAGCTATCTAGCTTGGGTTGCTTTGAAATTGTAGGACTTGATTAAATAATGCTATGTTTTTATAGCATTCCTATCCATTCAAGTAAGGGGCTACAGAGTGGGATAAACTCCTGTGTTGCTGACCTCTAAAGTAGCTGAGAAGTTACTGCCTTATCCTTTTTCCTGCCTGCCTTTGACAACACCCTGATTTCTTCTTTTATGCCCATCCACTGCTCATCAAGCTATCTTTGAGTGGCATATTTAAATTCTGATTGTTGCATTTAAAAATGAATGAATGAATAATAAGATAAAAATACCTTCATCAAATGATGGGGGTGGGGTGGTAATGCAATAATGTCAGAGAAAGAGGAAGCAGGCAGAAAAGAATATTAGCAAAATTATCCCTCCTTAGGGAAGGGGGGGACATTCTCTTCTTGGGTAGCTTTTCATCTGCAAAGATGTGATTTGGAAGCAGATATTGGTTGATTGACCAGTGACCCAATCTGAAATTTATAGACTCCCCTTTACCTCATTTAGAAAACCTGAAATCCACAACCAGGGTTGGCCCATTGAATCAGTGGAACTTTCATAGTAGTTAACTCAGGGGTGGCCAACCTATGGCCTGTGGGCTGGCCCTGGCCCACAACACCATTTCAAGTGGCCAGCCGCCACAATCGCCGCTACTGGAAGCAGAAGAGGACATGTTTAGGACAGCTGTAAAATGTGCCTGTGCATTCATTATAACAGCTGCAAACACATTTTACAGCAGTGTTTACAGCAGGAGGAATCGTGTGACCGGCCCACTCAGCTGTCTGGGGGGCATGGTCCAGCTCATGCAGCAAAAAGTTCAGAAACCCCTGAGTTAACTCACCAAATCCCCATTGATTCCATGGACCTTCTCAAACTGTGACTTACTGCTGGGTTTCAGCCATTGTGATATGGAGCCTCACTTATTTCCTTTAGCTTTGAGGCATGCCTTGAGAAGTCTCTCATAATTGCTTTGGAAAGATAAGCTTTTTTTAATGACAACCATGAGCAGTGGACCATGATTTTTATCACTCACACAATTCATATGCTTTACAATGGAATGCTCTTTGCTTTCTCTTCTGCCATGCTGTTGTTTACAAAGAGAACACAGGCTATTCTTAAGAGAATCCTACAGAATAGAAGACTTTTGATCCAAAGGCCTGTCTGATCCTGCACTCTGTTCACACAGGGCCAACTAGTGACCTATTGGGATCCTGCCAGCAGGAAGATTTGTTTTGCATTCTTCATTAACTGTCATACCACCCCAGGTACTGGAAATACTGTATCCATCCCAACCATCACAATTGACTCAGTTTTACTATACTTTCAAAGAAAACAAATCAAACACTTATATGAGTATGTAAAACTGAGGAAAGGTTTTCTGCACACCTCTCAAGCTCTAAATATTAAACCAGAAGAGGATAGGCCAAACCTGTGGAGAGCAAAACACCATTGATGAGTGTTAAAGAGTATCTGTTACCAGGGCAAGATACTGGCTAGATCAGTATTTCCCAACCTTTGGTTTCTGGACTTCAATTCCCAGAAGCCTAAGTCAATCCCCCAAAGGACTGATCAGCCAATATGCTGACTTAGGCTTCTGGGAATTAAAGTCCCCCTGTGGGGCATATGCCCCATGTTGGGAACCACTGGGCTAGAGCAACTGGAAGATACTTATTAGATTTCGAAGTGAAGTAAGAAGATAAAAGAATACTCAAGTAAAATGGTGCTACAGGACAAATTTTCTGTGAATGTGGAGAAATTTAATTAATGCAGCATTTATTTACATGCAATTTATACCTTACCACATGTACAAAAAATATAGTAAACAACTTTAATAACTCTGTTGAAGTAACCTACTTCTACTCAAAAACAGTCTAATTATTTTATCATTTAATTTCTTTTGAATTTCAAATACAGTGGAACCTCACTTAATAAACAGTTTGCTTAATACAAAAATCTCATAACAAACGGAAATCCATAGAAATTAGTGGCTTGGTTAACAATTTTTTTTAAATGGATCAATTGGTTTTCAATGCATTCAATGGGAAATTGCATTAAATGCATTCCTATAGGAAATTTGCTTTACAAATTTTTCGCAGTAGAAAAGGTCCTGGAGAACGTATTAAATTTGTTAACCGAGGTTCCACTGTACTGTGCATTTCATATAAGTCCATGATTTTAAATTATGCATCTCTCTGCAATGAATAAAGAAAGAAAATTTGAAGTTTGGGATTTGGCTGAAGTGAATGAACAGTGCTGTTCCCTAGGCAACAATCCTAGAGGAGGAAATTCATGTATTTCGCTTTCTTGTTGTTACCCTAAAAATGAAATTACCCTTCTATTAATTTTTAAAATATTTTTATTCCTAATAAAAATACTTCTCATTATTTTAATTTGCCATCCACTTCAAGGTTAGGCTTGCATGTCCACAAACACCAGACTATACCATGATTTACTTGCAGGTAAGATAACTGCAAGTGTTGATTTTTAATAAATTTATAAGGATCTCAAACTGCTATTGGAAGGGGTATGAGCAAGCCCCCCTTCTCTCCCTCCCTAAGGCTCTGAGAGATTCAGTTTTAAAATGCATTTTTCCTTTCTGCCAAAGAGACACAGCAAACTTAAACCTTTCACTCCTGATTAATGATATTTCATTAGTAGTTATACCTAGGATTTCAAATAAATTAATAAAAATGTTTCCATGTAATTTAAATTGTTCAATTCAAGTTAGAATCTCTTAACTTCATATCAGACCATATTTGGGCATGCAGGAGCTCATTCCCATCCTGCCTGGAAGGTACCCTGAGACTTTGAGATTAATTCTTTTCTCTATTTGTTTGGCTCTTTCACTCTATTGTCTTTGGGGTTTAGGGTTAGATTACACAAAGTGCTGGGTGGGGAAATGCCCAGAGAACAATATTCTGGTAACATTCTGGTAACATTTTAAATTTGCTTCATATCTTAGAACGTCAAATTGAAAAGGAATTAAAGCCAGAGATATTACTGCAATTAGAAACCAGAGGAGAACAATGTGCTATTTACTAATCCCATCAGGATGGAAGAAATCCTTTGTTAAGGCTGTCTGCAGCTGTTTTGCAAAGAAGGATGGCAAACAAACAGGAAACTGGGATGGGCTTCTGGAGGATCTCCAATCAAGAAGTGTTTTGGAGAAAACACCATACAGTATATGGACTCTTGTAACTGACCTCAGCTCCTCCCATAGCAGCCTCCATGCTGACCACCCACCTCTCCATGTGATATCCTGGACCAAACATAATCTGAGGGTGGACTTCTCCTCTTCCATGTGGACATTTCTGAGCAAATCAAATGTGAGGGCAGACCCGTTCCCCTCCCATGTGATGCCTTGAACCAATAGTGTTTGTGGAAGTCCTTTTCTGCTCCATTTGAATGCACATATAAGCTCTCTGCAGCCATTGTCTGGTTCAGAACCGCTTCCATTCTGGTTCTGCCCTGTGATAGCAATTTCCCATAGCATATAGGCCATGTGTTATGGGGAAAATTCATTTGCCTCACAGCTCTTGTTTTTCTTTCTCTATCCAATGTTTAATTTTGCCTATTGTTTTCTTATTTTTTCAGTAAATTTCTCTAACTTGCATCAAGCCATTGTCTGTAGTTCTTGGGGAGGAGGGTTTTTTAGCTCTGCTAGTAGATGAACTGTTTAATTTCAAAATGCATCTCCACTGTTAAAAATTGGATAGTGATTTTTAGATAACATTGTGCATTCAGATTTTTTTTTAAAAAAAGTTTTATGCATACAAACTCTTTGTCATTCATATCAAAAGATTCCACTGGTATAGCTATTCCCTGCTTTTGTATTGGTACAAAGATAAGGAACCTCTGTAAATTGTGGTGGCAGCCCTAATTTAGCACTAAGATAGTCAAATGCACAGGGAATTGAAGCTAGATATTTAAGATTCTGCAGTCAGGTGGGTGGATTTAACAGTTTGAGGTTTTCTCACATATGAATTTTCTAAAATTACAAATTTTTCCATCCTAAATATGAGGATATTTACAATCCCTCCCTAAAAATTTTTTGAAAATAAATTCAAATAAAACTGTTACCCATCCATGATAGAGACATTTAGTTCTAATTGGAAGGGAAAGCATGAATCACTACAAGCCATGCAGTGTCCTCATTATTAAGTTTGCAATCACCATGCTTGAACTCTGTTAGAATTACAAATCCCACAGCTTCAACATCTGTGCAGAATGATTTTGTGACCTTTTCTGAAGGATTGTGTCAGCCATTATGAGCTTCCCCAGGCTTTAAATTCTTGTTCTATTTCTAACACCCTCACTGGTTTGTTTGGTGTGAATGTATGAGAGAGCTCTGCCAACTGTTCCCGGGGTGTGGAAAACATTCTCCTGGGTAGCTGGGTTAGGCCCCTTTTCAAATAGACTTATGATAGTGACTTGAACAAATAGGGCCCATTAAGGCATTATTACGTATTCCGAATTAAATGGGACTGTTTTTAAATATTTCTAAATGGTGAGTTTTAATGCAAGTCTGGATAGGTTATCCTACTATGATAATAGAGTAGACCATACTGCCAGGGGCTCAATGCTGAGCATCAGGCGGTGGTTATCTGACCAGACAACCCTGAGTACTAGCAGCCATGTTGAAGCCCACAGGGAAGGGTGATGGCCCCCAAGTGGATTAAATCCCACTTGAATCCATCTTGATGGAAGGCGGCAGTTTCATCAATACTGGCCTGGGGCTGAGGAGGACTTTGTGTGCCAAAAGGGCTCAGGACCAGAAAATGACTTGTGGAGCTGGATCAGTGGTATGATGAAAGGCCCCGGCATTATATTCACAGGACAGTTTTCATGGTTGATCATCATGATGATCACCAATATTCAGAACTGGACATGGCAGAAGAAGTGTTTTAATACTGTTACTTACTTTTTAAAAAGACATCTTACTTTGTTTTGGATCATGGTTTTAATTTATTAAAAGCTGCCACCCACCCACTAGCACTTTAGTTTACCTAGTTGAAAGTGCTTCCAGGGAGAATTACACAAAACAAAATTCTCGGCCGCCGCCACTCCATTAAACTATGCGAACGGGGAACTTCAAAGGAAAAATCTCAAAAATACCCTTCATAGATGGTTGAATGGTTTAGATTAGATTTAGGACACAGAAAACTCTTTCCACATAAAAGGATTTAGGTAAACCTGTTAAAAGAGAAAAACAAAGAAAAGGCAATTTAAATCAGTAAATATTTTCTAAAAAGATATGAGACAAGTTTCTGAAAAGCAAAAGACATAAAGACAAAAAAAAAGTTTAAGCATTGCAAAGAACCACACAAAAATAACAAAATCTAATCTATTCCTTACCTATGACTCTTACCTCCTCCTCCTCCTCCTCCTCCTCCTCCTTCTTCTTCAGGTACCATATCCGTTCCGGATATTGGTTACCATCGTGGTGACAGTCTTCCTGTTCTTAACTCCTTGGAACAGTTCTTCTTAGGATATGTCACACCAGTCTCTAAGTTCTTCAGCCATGAAGTCCATCTGCATCCAAGGCCTCTCTTCCCAGGGATCTTTCCTTGCAGAGCAAATTGGAGTATCCTATACTTTACGCTGTTCCTCATGATATGGACAATGACTCTCACTATACAGTAACAGAATCACTGTACACATCTTGGTCTACTTGCAAGCATAGCCATAGTAGGACAGCTACCCTGCTTTACCTGTTAAGATTAACTGAAATTCTACTCAAACTCTTTATACAGGCTAAGCACATATCACTATCTTTTGAGCTATTGTCAGACAAATAGTTCTTCCTGGCTGCCACTATCTTATATTTATTTTTCCTCAAGAAGACACACTATGGCTTATTTTCAGGGGATGTCTTAATTTTATTATGCCACTGGCTGCCCTTCTTCTTCACTGCTCCGTGCCAGGACACTGCATAGACACGCCTATCACTATGTCTTATTTTCAAGGTATGGCTTTTATTGCACAACTGCCGAGAAATCCTGCTACGGCTTATTTTATGGGTATGTCTTATTTTCAGGGAAACATGGTAGCATTTGGGAAAGACAACCAGATAAGCATTTCCAAGAATATTTAGGAGTAAACAAGTTGTTCCACTGTAATGAAACACAAGGATGTCATTCTTTAAAGAGCAGAGATAGAGCAAGATTAAAAAGTCTGCGACCTTTTTGTTTACAGCCAAAGAGCCAATGCTGTCTGCATTTGTAGATGTTTCCATGGACATGTGGCAGGCATAACTAGACACCGGGGTGCACAGAATGCTGTTTATCTTCCCACTGAAGTGGTATTTATTTATCTACTTGCATTTTCTTGCTTTCAAACTGGTAGGTTGGCAGGAACTGGGACAGAGATGGGAGCTCACTCTATTGTGCAGTACTTGGGTCTCAAATTGCTGGCCTACCAATCTTCCAGTTGTCAATTTCAGTACATGCATATGCTGAACACCCATGATGTGAATTAATTGATGTCACAATTATTCACTCTTATGTCTGACGATGTAAAATTGATCCATGAAAGCTAACATCGAAATACATCAGTTAGTCTTTAAGGTGCCACAAGTTTTCCTCTTTTTTGTTGTTTTGTTTTGTTTACTCTCTGATAGTCTTATACAGGCTAACATGGCTACCATTTCAAAAAATTTAAAAAACAAAAATCCTATATCCCGAGCATGATCTAGGACCAGAGCATGAAGATTTACCATCATTCAAGAAGGGCAGTAATATGGTGAAGATTTCCTTTCCCCCCAGCCTTTAGGTCCATGTTGGTGAACCTTGGCACTCCAGATTTTCTTGGACTTCAATTCCCAGAAGCCCAAGGCCCCATGAATCCTCATGAATGGGTTTACTGCAATTCATCTGGCCCATGCTGCCCTTATCGCTCCTGGAAGCAGAAGGAAAACGCCGCTTCCAGGAGTGACAAGGGCGGCGCAGGCCGGATGAATCGCAGTAAACCCATTCATGAGGCTTCATGTGGGCTTGGGTTTCTGGGAATTGAAGTCCAAGGGCTTCTGGGATTGAAGTCCAAGGTCTTCTGGGAATTGAAGTCCAAGAACATCTGGAGTGCCATGGTTCACCATCACGGCTTTAGTTATTGCTCTTAATATTTTTTCAGTTGACTGTTTTTGTGTATTTTTATTTCTGGTCTGGGAATTATTATATTCTCAGGTTTTTCAGGGGGGAAACTCTAGTTCAAAATCTAGCAGGGATGATCTTTCCCTCTTCCCTAAACTCTGTAGAACTCAGCCTGATCAAAAGTCCTGCAGGGCTCTGAGGCTAACTTTTTAATAATGAGGTTTTAGTGATCTGATTAGTATGTTGTAAAACCTTATTTTTCATTATTAAGTACAGTAATACCTCATATAACATTAGTATCGAATAACACGAAAATCGCATAACATAACATCAAGGAATCTGGGGGGAAGAATTGCATCAGATAACATTAAGATCCTATGGGATGCTTCAGATAACAACCGCGAAAGCCTGTGTGGTTACAATGTATCTCTATGGATCCCATAGAGGATCAGATAACACGAAAAATCATATAACACGAAGACTTGTGGAACCAGATTTTAGTGTTATATGAGGTTTTACTGTACATTGATTCGAAGGGGAGGCTAGATGAGAGGTCAATATGCTGCTATCATTAAGCAAACATAACTGTTTTTCTTAACCATCCAAAAAGAAAACAACACTTCACTATTTTGGAATTTCCTTTGGTGCTTTCTAGTTGAGTAAAAGAGGGCTGATTTTATGAAAGTCCTTTCCACACTAAAGCTATGCTTAAACAAAGCAGGGATTTTCCTCCTTATTTATTTATTTATTCATTCATTCATTCATTCAATTTTTATAGTTGCCCCAATTGGCGTGCGATTCTGGGCAGCATACATAAAATCCCCAACGTTTAAATTCTAGAAACCCTTAAAATTCCTAAAAATACTGAAAAACTACCTCCCACCTGCACCAATTAAAAATCTAGTTAAAAACTTTTAAAAGCTGATTCCCTGTCTGTTAACCCTTTTGCTATTCTTTCTTCCATTCCTCCAATTTCTTTCTTCTTCTTCTTCTCTCTCTCTCTCTCTGATGTTTCTCTCTCTGTGTGTGCATATGTATGTGCTTGAAAGTCTCTCAGATAACCCCATTGCCAAGGAAACCCATTTCGATGTGTTATAAAAATTCAAACTGTAACATTGCCACCCTCCTGTTTTACAACTGGTTTATTTTTATTCCTGGGAATGGAAGAGGGTGGATTATTTCTGATAAGTGGAGTCTTGCTATGATGTTGCATCACTTTACTGTTAGCTTTACCGGTACACTTAAAGATATGAAATGCCTTTTCCATTCCTGGCAATTTTGATACCAAGGCTTATTTTCCCTTCCCATATTGTTATTCATCCTAGATCATATTCTGCTACCTGGTTTGAAACCCAATTGGGGAGGGGAAAATAATGATGACCATGTAGCCAAATCCATTTGTTTATTTTGTTCAGTTGATTGGTTATCAGAACATAAAACAGAGAAATGGGTCATGTCCTTAGCATTATTTACAAATATACGGTACATGTTGAGCACAGAGGATTTTTTCATTTAGTTAGTTACTGGATTATTGAATTTATTAACTTCTATCCTGCCTTTCTTCTTTGCAGGGGTCAAGGTTGCTTTCAACATACAGTACATTTTACAAAAGAGACTGTGCATCCTTTTCTCGAAAGCCAGTTGTATTCATCTCTAGGGTCCGGTGCTCATCTCTGTTTACATCTGAAGAGCCAGCACTGTCTATGTCTGCAGATGCTTCCGTCCTATCATCTTATCACTTTGTCATTGATAACTTTCCCATATGTACACCCTATGCTGTTTTTATGTTTTGCTTAGTTCTGCCTCTGCTCAGAAGTAATAGAGGAGAATGGAGTGAGCCTTGAGCAGTACCTTCAGCAGAAGTTCAGAATTTATTTATTTATTTATTTTATTTGCATTTCTTCACCACCCTTCTCACCGAAGTGACTCAGGGCAGTTTACAAGTAATGAAAAAAAACATGACAATAAGACACAAACACTACCTAAAAACCTTAAAACTGCTAAGATTTAAAATTAAAATCTAAAAAAGATTAAAAACACCAAATGCTACACCTTACTAATTAAAAAAGTAGATAGAGAGAGGGGCTCAGATCATCCTGCACACTGGGGTCATTATCCCTCCTGCACCCCATACCTGCCCCGCCAGCCATGTTTTTAGTTTCTTCCTAAAGGGCAGCAGCTCCGTCTGGAGACATAGCTCCATTGGCAGGAGGTTCCATAGGGCCGGAGCGGACACAGAGAAGGCCCTCCTTCTAGTGACAGAGAGATGCGCCTCTCTGGCCGATGGAACAACTAGAGAGCCTCTCCAGTCCGCTCTGGTGGGACGGGCAGATGTTCTTGGGGTGAGGTGGTCTCTTAAGTATCCTGGCCCACTACCATGTAGGGCTTTAAAGGTAATAACCAGCACCTTGAATTGCACCCGGAGACATACCGGCAACCAGTGCAACTCCCGAAGCAGTGGCGAGGCATGTGCATAGATAGATCATCTTACCCTAGAGAGATCAAAGGCAATCAGCATGAAAATAGGGAGAGAGAGAAGAGGGATCCCAATTTAGTGTGTTGTGTGCACATACACGTGCATTTCAAAGCCTCTAATGTTTTTCCTAGTGGGACATTTTAAAAACAATCTTCAGCTGATATTAAGATAGTGAAGTTCCTCTTTTGTTTTTAAGTAGATTGGTTCTAATTTTCTTTTAATGCCGTACACAATACTGGCAAGACGGCAACCCATAAAAGGATCAGCACAGGTCAGACCAGATGAAGGAAGGTCAGGCAGAAGTGGGGCAAGAGGAAGGAAGGGAAGAGTGGGCTGGAATCACATTCAGTGTGAAAGTGAACTCCCAGTCAATCTGTAGCTTCTGTGCAAAGTCTGTGATTTAAAATGTTATAGCACCTCTGAATCAAATCTCAGCAAAGCTGAATTACCCCAATTAGGCTTTCCAGTGCAATTTCACCCTCGTGAGTTGGTGTAAAGCCAACCTTTAAGATAGGCATCCTAAAGTTGTTGCTAAATGGGGCTGGGGAGGGATAAAGTCCAGATTTTATTTTTGCAGCACAAACTCTCTGGAGAGCAGTCTAAATGCCAATGCTCGAAATCAGGGGTGCCCAAACTTTTTGGGCCATGGGCCAGTCACGTGGTTCAGGGAGCTGGTAACTATGGCCCGTGGGCTGGATCCAGCCTCCAAAGCCAAATCATCTGGCCTGTGAAGCCCTTGTTGCTCCTGGAAGCTATAAAAGGCAGTAGAGAATTCACCAAGAGACTAGCATACATTTATCATCATCATCATCATCATCATCATCATCATCATCATCATCATCATCATCATGATGTCCATTCTGACTTATGGTGACTCCTTCCAGGGTTTTCTAGGTAGAGAATACTCAGAAGTGGTTTACTGTTGCCTTCTCCTGGTGACACCCTTTGGGTAGCCAAACTATGGCTCATGGGCTAGATCTAGCCCACACATCTAGCCAACACATCTAGTCCACACCACACCACCACTCCCAAAAGAGGAAGTAAAATGCACCCGTGCATGCACAAAATGCTGCCATAAATGCATCTACAACAACATTTTGTGCATGCGCAGGTGTGTTTTACTTCTGCTTCTGGTGGGAGGAACTACATGACTGGCCTGCTCAACAACATGACCAGCCTGTGGCCCAAAAGGTTTGGGAACCACTGTTTTAGATTGTGCAGCTTGCCCAAGGATATATAGGGTGGCTTTTCTCTCTGGAGACATAGTGGGGAATCAAACTCCCAAACTCTGGCTTTGCAACCAGATAAATAAACCACTGAGCTATCCAGCCAGCTTGTCTGTGTTGAGATGGAGAAAGACAATTGTATTTACAGTCAGATGAAATCCCACAAATCTGATTTTTCAGTTTTGCGATCTGTATTTTAGGAGTTTAATTTAACTACTGGTCCTGCAACTTTAGCACTTTGCTCAGATGATTTCTAGATTTTTATTTTTCTCCCCACAATAACTTCTGCAGTGCCCTGCCTGATAAAAAGTCTGCAGGATGGGACTTGTTAATGACATGAAGATATTAACAAACTCTGATTGTGGGTTTTGCATATGGATCACATGGCTGTTTCTATTTTCCATAGAGACTGTTCTATGGTCTTGGTGCTATGTACGCAAGAGGGTTTTTTTTAAAGGGATAACTTATTTGTTTTTAGTTCCTGGTGATCTATTCTCTCTCTTGCCTTCTGCTCCCCCCCAAAAGCAGAATCAAAGCATCCTATGAAAATTAATACTTTTATGCTTATTTAAAATATATTTATGCAAGCTAGTAAAGGTCGCCCTTGCTTGAAAGTCAGTCGTATCCAACTCTAGGGTTTAGTGCTCATCTCTGTTTATAGCCAAAGAGCCAGCGCTGTCTGCATCTGCAGATGTTTCCGTGGACATGTGGCATGCATGCCTCAACATCGGAGTGCATGGAACACCATTTGCCTTCCACCAAAGTGGTCCTTATTTATCTACTTGCAATTTCTTGCTTTTGAACTGGTAGGTTGGCAGGAGATGGGACAGAGATGGGAGCTCACTCCATCATGCAGTACCCAGGAATCGAACTCCGACCTTCCAGTCAGTGAGTTCAGCATCTTAACCATTTGACCCATGACAGTCACAAGCTAGATTTCAATTAGTTCAGAATGCAGCAGTTAAGCTACGGATATGTTCACTTCAAATTAACCCTGTGTTATTTTAACAACATTTGTTAACAATTTACATAAAACTCAGTTCAAAGGGCAGGTTCTAATCTTTGAAGCTCTTAAGGGTGCCCAAGCAAGACCTAGGAAGTATCACTGCTAGAAAGCATACATATATACACAAAGTGACACAGATTAATTATTCGTTTTAGCTGTTTTCTTGAATTGTAGGTGAGGAGTGGTTGGATATGTTTCACTAGCAACAATTTGATCACACCTAGTTTGGATTCAGCTTCCCAGGGAAGACGCAACCAGTGCATGGGCAATGGTCAACCCTCCCATATTACACCTTACTTATTTAACGTTTTCTTGTATTAGGACTGGGTCAGAGGAACACACGTCAAAGCAGAGTAGATGGAGGGTGACAATAACTATTTATCACAAGGTCTCCCAAGCTTAATGCTTAATTTATGAACAGTTTAACCAAGAGGACTGCTTGAAATTTCATTTCCTGGAAGGAAATGTGTCCATTACCCAAGAACATCAAGGAAAAAAAGAAAGATTCTCATAGGGCTCAGTAGAGCAAAGATAAGTATGTAACAAGAACCCTCTTGAAACATCTTGAACCCTTTCAGCCATCTGGACCAAACTGGTCAACCAGGTACTTATAGAGATTTTTTTTAAAGGTAGGACATGACAGGTGTATCACTCTTAAGGTGGCCATAGATCCTGCTTTGTGAAATATAGTTCTCTATCTTTAATACTGGTAAAGGTCTGTCCTCAACTGAAAGATAGCTTTTATTTAAAGGCCTATCCTGTCTCAGATTGAACAGTCCTCAGAAAGGAGAACAATGGCTTTAACATTGCCAACTAATATTAGCATTGAACAGCAGACACAATATCACCTTGGCTTCCTCACAGGCATGGTGAAGCATGTTTTATTCAAAAGAAT